>JADLZK010000004.1:0-1249501 GCA_015847255.1 Hyparrhenia diplandra
CCATTCTATATTTGGTAATCTTGGCCTTCAAGCTGTAGAATCTGAACCGACTCGAGTAGAGAGTCCTAAACCGATCGTGATCGCGACACGATGTTCGGGATATATAAGCAGACCCTACGGCCCACGCCAAAATCAGATCACATATCTCATATTGGTTTAGAGAGGTGTCCCTTGAATAGACAACTCTCTACTTTAGAGAATTGAGATAGAGTTTTTCGCCCTCTTCTTGTTGTTGCGCCGCCCGAAGCTACTCGGCCCGATTGCTTGCGTGCACTAGCAACGGGCGGCAGGTCTCCGAAACCCTCGTCTTTGCGATCTGAGCGGGAGAAGGCGAATAAGGTTTTGGGAAGGCGCTCTTCGCGGCTGCTCCCGATCTTCATCACGGCTCGTCTTCCGGAAGGACACGCGGAGGACCGTCCCGGCGCCATCTTCATCGACGGCTTCTTCGACTTCCTCGGCGGAAGCCGCCGATCGGCAAGCAGGCGACGGCGACACGGAGGACCTTGGCGTCGCTTTAAGGCGAATAAGCGGCAATGCGCCGATCGACGGCGATGGATAAATGACGGAGGACCCGCCGCTTTGAGGAACCTCTTCATTACGTTGTCCTCAACGTCGGCCCAGGTATTCTCGAGATCCAATCTATCCGGTGTCTGGTTGGGTTTATACTGTTGCTATGATCATGCTACGTGATATCATGATACGTCCCGCTAGTATATGCGATATCTTGATCTGTCATGCTAGTATGCTTGACATGCTTTATCTAGTAGGTCTATTTGTCATGATTTATATTTTGGAATTAATCGAAAATTGCCTAATATCCCAACAATCCAAAACCTTATTATAGGCTTTTTTTCTTGATTTAACTATGGCTGTTTTTCAGCGACGTCTTTGAGACTAGAAAAGTTTTCTAGTGCACATATAAAGAGGTGGCGAGTTAAGGCCATGCTCGACTAGAGGCTAAGATGTTCGGGTTCTTGTTGGATCGCCCGAGGGAAATATCTCTAGAGAAAAGAGAAGATTCGGGGAGACAACACTATCTTTAGAAGAACAATCCTAAACAAGTCTTGCTAGTCATCTAGAAGATGTAAACTTGCACTTCAAGATGAGGGAATTGTGGGATCAACTGAATGCAACCATTGGTACATCGAGGTTGTACATTATGGAGAGCTTTCATGACTACAAGATGGTTGCTAACCGATCTATAGTCAAGCAAGCGCATGAGGTTCAACACATGGCAAGAGAACTTGAACTCCTTAAGTATGTCATACCCGATGAATTTGTAGCCGGATGCATTATTGCTAGGTTGCCTTCTTCATGGAAGAGCTTCGGCACAATTCTAAAAAAAAAGAGACGAAAAATATCGGTTGTAAACCCGATAGCATCTCTTGATGTTGAGGAAAAGATTCGGTGTGAAGAATACTATTGAGAGGGGAACAAGAGCCATTCTAGCACTAATATTGTGCAAGAAAACCCACATGGCAAGAACAAAGGAATAAATCTTCCAATGCCAAGTTAGCAACTACCTTCGAGAAGAAGAAAAATAATGATGAGGTGCCTTGCTTCACTTATGGACAGCTTGGTCACTTTTCGGTGAGAATAATAAGAATGTCAACCTCGTGACTATTAGCAATCTTGATGAAGAGTACTGATAATGTTCCTACTTGTACTATCGGTATTTCAATCACCAAGTTGGTGGGTTGATCACAGTGCTAATATTCATGTGTGTGTGCTGACATCTCTTTGTTTTCTTCTTATAAAGAGCTACAAGGTTCCTCGTTATAATGGGGAATGGGTCACATGCTTCGTTCGTGGTGTTGGCACGGTAGATCCGAAGTTTACTTCGGGTAAAATCGTGCAAGCGAAGAACTTGCAACATGTCCCTACTATTCACAAGAACCTTGTTAGTGTTTCCCTTCTTTTTAAGAGATGGGTTTAAGGTAGTGATGGAGTCCAATAAAGTAGTTATGTCTAAGCATGGACAATTTATTGGTAAGGGTTATGACTATGGTGGTTTGTTCGCCTAAGTTTGGCGGATTTATGCAATAAGTCGATGAATCATTTTTGTGGCACAATAAATGATAGTTCAAGTGTTTGACATTCTCGTTTATGTCATGTGAACTTTGGTTTGATGTCACATTTATCTAGCTTGAAGTTAATTCTAGATTTCACTATTGCCAAAGGTTCTAAGTGCCATAGTTGTGTGCAATCTAAGCAACCTCGAAAGCCTCACAAGGCGGCGGAGGAGAGACACTTGGCACCTCTAGAACTCATATATTCGATCTATGCGAGATGAATGGTGTGTTGACTAAAGGTGGAAAGAGATATTTCATGACGTTAATTGATGATGCTTCTAGATATTGCTATATTTACTTCTCGAAAACTAACGATGAGGCATTAGACTACTTTAAAATCTTTAAGGCTGAAGTTGAAAATCAACTAGAGAGAAAGATTAAACGTCTAAGGTCGATCGTGGTGGTGAATATTTTCCTATAATATTTGATGAGTTTTGTGCGGAACATGGTATTATTCACGAGAGGGCGCCTCCCTATTCGCCCGAATCCAACGGAATTGCCGAGAGGAAAAACCGCACGTTGACTGACTTGGTTAACGCCATATTAGACACTTCTTTGGTTTATATAAGGCATGGTGGGGAAGCTATATTGGCTGCGAGTCATGTCACGAATAGAGTTCCAAACGAAATAAAGAGACAACGCCATATGAGATGTGGGTTGGTAGGAAACCATCACTTTCATACTTGCGCACGTGGGGATGCTTGGCGAAAGTCAATATTCCAATTAATAAGAAGCGTAAGCTTGGACCAAAGATGGTAGATTGTATCTTTCTTGGATATGCTTACAACAAAGCATTGCCTATCGATTTTTAGTAGTAAGATCTGAAGTTTACGATATGCTTGTAGATACTATCTTTGAATCTCGTGATGCTACATTTTTTGAGAATATATTTCCTTTGAAATATATGCGTAGTAATGTTAGATTCTCTCTTGAATTAGCTCGATGATACTATACCTATCGAATACCTGTTAAGTCATTTGAACAATCACTTGAGAAGGATGACAATGAAGTTCTGTGAGGAACAAGAGACAAAGGATTGCAAAATCTTTTTGGTGATGATTTTATTGTGTACCTTGTGGATGATATTCCCACCTCTATATCGAGGCATATGCATCTCCGGATGTAGATGATTGGAAAGAAGCCGTTCATAGTGAGATGGACTCGATTCTTTCTAATGGAACTTGGGAGCTATCGATCTACCATTCGGTTTGTAAATCAATTGGATGTAAGTGGGTGTTCAAGAAGAAGCTTAGACCGATGGTACTATTGACAAGTACAAGGCTCCGGCTTGTGGCAAAGGGTTATACTCAAAAAGGAGGGCGAGGATTTCTTTGATACTTACTCACCTGTTGCTAGAATGACCACTATTCGAACACTACTATCCTTGGCTACCTCATATGGCACGATCATTCATCAAATGGATGTAAAGACGGCTTTTACGTATGGAGAGTTGGATGAGGAGATTTACATGGATCGGCTCGATGGATTTGTAGTAAAAGGTGAAGAGCAAAAGGTGTGCAAGCTATTGAAATCTTTGTATGGCTTGAAACAAGCACCTAAACAATGGCATGAGAAGTTTGACATTACGTTAACTAGTGCCTAGGTTATGTTGTCAATGAAGCCGATAGGTGTGTGTATTATCGACATGGTGGGGCGAATCTGTTATATTATGTTTATATGTTGATGATATTCTAATCTTTGGTTCCAACATTGATGTGATCAATGAAGTCAAGTCTTTCTTGTCTAAGAGTTTTGACATGAAAGATCTAGGAGAGGCGATGTAATTCTAAATATCAAGCTAATTAAGGAAGAGAGTGAGATTACATTGTCGCAATCTCACTATGTTGAGAAGGTCTGAACCGTTTTGGTTTTATGGATAGAAAGCCTTCTCCAACACCTTATGATCCTAGTGTGACATTAAGGAAAAAAATAAGAAGAATACTAGAGATCAATTGAGATACTCTCGAGATAATTGGTTCACTCATGTATTTAGCTAGCGCAACTAGACCGAGATATCTCTTTTCTTTGTGAGCAAGTTGAGTAGGTATATGTCCAACCCGGGTGATGATCATTGGCATGTACTAGAGAGGGTCTTGTGCTATCTTAGAGGTACAATGAGTTATGGCATACACTATTCGGGTGGTAATTGTGCTAGAGGGATATAGTGATGCGAACTGGATTTCGATATTGATCAAATCTACGCTACTAGTGGGTATGTATTTACTCTTGGAGGTGGCGCAGTGTCATGGAGGTTTTGTAAAGCGAGACTATTTTGACTAAGTCAACCATGGAAGAGAACTTCTTTGCTTTAGAAACAAAGATCTGCGCAGAGGCGAGGTGGCTGCGTGAGCTCTTGTCGACTTCTTAGGTGGTTAAAAACCGGTACCGGCTATCCTTATGAACTGTGATAATCAAACGGTGATCACTAAAGTGAATAGTGCTAAGGATAATGCGAAGTCAACAAGACACGTTAAAAGACGTTTGAAGACTGTCGGGAAGTTGAGAAACTCGGAGTAATAAGCGTGGCTTATGTCCAAACGAGATAAAAACACAGCGAGATCCCTTTACTAAAGGGCTATCACGTAATGTGATAGAAATTGCATCGAGGGAGATGGGTATGAGACCCATATGAGTTTACTGATAGTAGTAACCCAACCTTTTTTGATCGGAGATCCCGTGACTAAGGATCCGGGAAGAACAAGCTATTGGGAAGCGAGGAGAGTATATTTATAACCCTCTCTAAGTGAAGATGCAATAACTCTCAAATGCGTTGAGGCAATTGTATGGCAGGTTGGCTAATGCCTTAATATGTTCTATTGGCTTTGACAGCGAAGATGCGATCCTCTGAGCATTCTTGAAAGAACATACCTATATGAGTTAGATTTGTTAAACGTCGCAGTCTATGAGATTTGGGTGGTCTCTAGTAAGCTCATGAAGAGACCGGGGAGTATGACGTATATGCTCCACCCACGGGGTAAGGCTCTGGCGGTCGGGTACTAATCTGGCTTTAAGTAAAGCATATTCACACAAAACTTGCAATTCAAGGCGTAGTCCATTGTTCAAGTTGTGAATAAGTGTAGCTTAAGGACCGGTACTAGTGTGGCTTTAAGTAAAGCATGTTCGCACAAAACTTGCAATTCAAGGCGTAGTCCATTGTTCAAGTTGTGAATAAGTGTAGCTTAAGGACCTAGGCGAAGTTCAACTTTACAGTCTCTGCTGTAGAAATACTAGGTATATTAAACAGCGGCAAGAATTGGCAAAACTCTAAATGGATATTTGAGATCCGGTGGGGGATTGTTGGAATTTAGATGGGCTTGGCCCAATAACAAATTCGGAAATTCCTAGAGAGATCTCAAAGGTCCATTCTATATTTGGTAATCTTGGCCTTCAAGGCTGTAGAGTCTGAACCGACTCGAGTAGAGAGTCCTAAACCGATCGTGATCGCGACACGATGTTCGGGATATATAAACAGCCTAGAGCCACGCCAAAATCAGATCACATATCTCATATTGGTTTAGAGAGGTGTCCCTTGAATAGACAACCTCTCTACTTTAGAGAATTGAGATAGAGTTTTCGCCTCTTCTTGTTGCGCCGCCGAAAGCTACTCGGCCCGATTGCTTGCGTGCACTAGCAGCGGGCGGCAGGTCTCGAAACCCTCGTCTTTGCGATCTGCGGCGGGAGAAGGCGAATAAGGTTTTTGGGAAGCGCTCTTGGCCTTGGCTGCTCCCGATCTTCATCATGGCTCGTCTTCCGGGAAGGACACGCGGAGGACCGTCAGCGCCATCTTCATCGACGGCTTCTTCGACTTCCTCGGCCCGCCGATCGACGGCGGCGACAGGCGACTGAGGACCTTGGCGTCGCTTTAAGGCGAATAAGCGGCAACCCGCCGATCGACAATGGTGGCGACACTGGAGGACCTCGGCGTCGCCGCGAGGAACCTCTTCATTACGTTGTCCTCAACGTCGGCCCGGGTATTCTCGAGATCCAATCTATACGGTGTCTTTGGTTGGGTTTATACATTTGCTATGATCATGCTACGTGATATCATGATCTGTCTGCTAGTATATGCGATATCTTGATCTGTCATGCTAGTATGCTTGACATGCTTTATCTAGTAGGTCTATTTGTCATGATTTATATTTTGGAATTAATCTGAAATTGCCTAATATCCCAACAAAAATACAAACAAGGAAAGCGGTAAGTTAGGCTTCCTTCTCTCCCCAAAGTAAGTATGTATACACGGCTAGATAAACTCTTTTATGAATGAAAAGAACAATTAAATGCTGATGGGGCAATGGCATATGAAGTGGAAGTAAGCAAGCTGGAAGAAGGTACGAACCATCTCAGGCAGGCAGAGGAGAAAGATGAGGTTGTGGACAGGGTCTCCATAGTCCCAATGGTCCTCGAGGTACTTGTGCATACTGGTATTTTCGACGGCGACATTGAGAGGACAGAGGTTCCCGATGACGCGGTGGCCCTTGGTGGGGATATTCGCAGACGCGCCGTAGCGGAAGAGGAGATTGAGCATGTCGACGCTGAAGGTCTCGGCGGCCATGTGGAGGCGTGAATCCGTAGCGGTGGCGGACGTTGGGGTCGGGCGCGGTAGCGCCCGACACCGCCCTCGAGCGCCACCTTGGCGCAGCGGACAGGCGTTGGAGGAGAACATGCAGCAGAGGATCTCCGGGTAAAGCAAGCCGCGGAGGCCCATGAAGTGCGACCAACCGTCGTGGAGATCCAAGAACTTCTTGGTGCTGTCCTCGGCCACGATGGCGCGTAGCTTAGGGGCCACGATAGATATGTATCTGTGGAACATTTCCTGCACAGCGCCTCACAATATAATGAGTATAGGATCGGATCATCAAGAAGAATTAAGCTGAAGAAGAAGCGAGTCTATCTTATTGATCATATCGGTTGAGGAAAGAAGCGAGGGAGAGAGCGGATCAATCGACCGAACACCTTCTTTTCCTCATGATAGGCCGCAACCCGGGCTCGGATTGCCACGCAGAGCTTCTCAAACTTCTCCTTCCATGATCCGTCCTCTCCGCGAGGGTGGACCGGGCGACTACGAAAATGGTGAGAACGGGGTTCCATGACCACGGCGGCGACGCTCAAAACCTCTTGCGAGACATTTTTATTTTTTCGCGACACATCCCATCCGTTTCGTGAGGCCGTCGATCTGTTCCTCTCATGGATCGGGGACGGAGATGCTAGGGGCCGACCACCCCTTTGGGGGGCGGCCCACGGTTTGTTTGGCCCGCCGGAGGTGGACGGGGCTCGCCGGGGCCGGGCGGAGCTCTCGCGACGCGGACGCCGGCGAGCATTCCCAAGAAAGTTAGTGTCGGCCGTCCCCCCCCCCTCTATGCTTCCCCCAGCTGTAGAATCTGGTCATTTGGCTCGCCGTTCGCCGTCGACACGGCTGATGGCCGGCGTGAGCTCAGCGGGGCCGGGGGCGTCTAGCCGGGCTGGCTGGACTCATCCGGTTGGGTACGGGTAGGCGGCGGGGAGCGGGAGGTCGTCATGGCGGCGGGGTTCGAGGCTCGAGGCATCGACGACAATGGCGGCTAGGGTTTCCGGCGGAGGAGAAGAAAAAGGGGGGGAGGAGGAGGCCGCCGGCGGCGCCTGCTGGCCCGGCGCGGAGGCGGCGGGGCGGGGCATCGGGCGCGAGGTAGACGAAGGAGATGGAGGATGAAGACGATGCGGGCGGGCCTTGGTGGGCCACTAGGTGGGCCGCCTTGTCGGCACATAACACCCCCCGGATCGGGACCCTCTAGAATTGGCTTCGCCTTTGGTCGATGTGGGCCGACGTTGGGTGAATTAAGCCCAAGCGTACCTGCTGGCGAGCCGCGCTAGCTACGTCGAGCACAGCTGAACATGCCCTACCTCTCTGCTTTCTTTTTGCGACGATGGTTGGTTTATCCGTCTACCTTCCTCCATGCATCTATAGTAGGTCACCTTCCAAGCATCACTATGTCCACACATGCCATCTGTTTTAGGCGAACTACCAATCATTGCACGGTCTCGCCGTCATAATATGGAAGTACCCATGCGATCCTCACCATGCGTAGCGTGACAATAGAGCCGAGATCGAGCTTGGAGCTCCCTCATGGCCTCATAGCTGGACCATGGTCGGCGGGGCAGGCGGGCAGGCATGCCGCATGCAGGCAGTTTTTGCATGTGGGGCAGTTCCAGGCGCGTCGTCCAGCAGCGCGTCCGTCCAGACGTCCGGACGCTAGTGCCCCGTTAAAAATTTCCAAATTAGAGTTTCTATTCAAATTCGGAACAGGTGAAAGATTTTTTGTTTGAAAATGAAAGATATTTTGTTCTAGAGAGCACTAGCAAAGTTATGTGTACGCTACAATGGGGAAGACAAAAATCTTCCGGTGTCTGTAGCATAAAAACACGATCCAGGCACAAAATGTGCTGATGGCTAGCTAATGCATCGTTTTGGAGAGATTCAAGGCCACCTTTGCTACGCCGTTGTCGTCCTCCATGCATAAGGCCCTTCACTCTCTGCTAATTTCAATCTGGTGGTTATGGCGCTGAACTTTGATGGCCTCGAGCATGACCCTCCTTAGCCCCTTATACAAGGCTTGCATTAGTGTGTTGTCGCCAGGCATGATGTATCCGTTTAGGATTTACAAACTAAAAACCCAAAAACTAAAATTTCAAAAGAAGACCGCTGAACTTCAATGGCCTCGAGCATGATGCTTTAGGGCTTGCTTTGGTGTGTTGCTGCCATGCATGATGTATACGTTTAGAATTCTGCAAACCAAAAGACAAAAAAGAAAGAACAATGTGCTTCCGTAAGGCGATAAGTTGGATTTCAACGGACCATTGCACGCTTCACCCGCCCAGCGAGCGACAATTCGCGCACGTGTGAACTTCCATTTCTCTTTCTCACATTAGACTTAGACTTACATATTTAAATAGGTTCTCTCTACCTTCAACTAGTAAGGTGGTATTAAAAATTTCTCACTTCTCTTCTTTGCACTCATATGAATGGGTCTTTGAGATTGATTAAAATTTTCTGAATTGTTTTTTTTGAATAGAATTTCTAAAATGTTATTGGACCAAGTCCATATATAATATAAATTCCAACAGAAAATACCCAGGGATGGAGTTTAAGAAATGTTTAGTCTTTCTATTTTGACTGGCCATTAAAAAATTATGTCTTTGCTAGAAGACATTACAAATGTATGGTAATTTGCCGTTTGGCATTATACTACTTACTATTATATTATATTAAGATTTAATGTAAAGCTACAGGAACGGACTAGTTTGCCCTTGTCGACTCTGCACCGTCCTAGGGCGCCGTCGCCCGCTCTATAGGTGATGGTGCTGATGGGTCCTCGCCGCACCTCCGCTCTACCTGGTCCGCCCTCCGCCCAACCGCCGTCCGACCCCTGCAGTCTCACGGCTCAGTCAGGAACAAAAGTAGTCTCGCCCCCAATGGGCATGGGACGAGATTGCACATTTCTGACCATTCTCCATGTTTGATACTCCCTCCATCCTAAATTATAAGTCGTTTAACTTTTTTTGACAACAAGTTTGACCACTCGTCTTATTTAAAAATTTGTGCAAAATATCACTTCTTTTGCTGTGGCTTTCTTTATTAATAAAAGTTATTAAAGAGTGCCTTAAATTTGACTATATTTATGCAAATTTTTTGAATAAGACGAATGGTCAAACTTAGAGCTAAAAAAAGTCAAACGACTTATAATTTGGGATGAAGGGAGTACAAATGATTCATGGTAGCAATGATTTCTTCCGGTGTCTGAACCTAGTACTACCATGAATCATTTGTATCCGTCAGGAACAAAAGTAGCAATGGGACGAGTTGCACATCACACAGACCATTCGCTGCTCCTAGTCTCGCCCCCAATTTGGATTCAGGATTCATGTGAAATTTATATCAAGTTCTAGTAAAATTCAAATATAGGATCCAAGGTGCCGCCGGAGGTACATCACCCTCACTCATCAGGGAAACCATGTAGTTCACGGATGATTCACACAGAGTAATGAAGTTCAGCCACATCAAGTCTAAGTCTCCGCAATATGAACAAATTTGCTCTGTAAACAGCACAGCAGTCATCATCACAAAACAGCTAAAATAAATATCACCATAACGTCACAGAAACAGCTGATGTCCTTGTACGGTGTACAAATAAACTTTGATACAAATGATTCATGGTAGTACTAGGTTCAGTCAGTCAGCACCATTTCTGACCATTCTCCATGTTTTGCAACAAAAAATGTCACGGAAGATATGGCTAAATACCATGCAAGTTTTTCAGATGGTTGTTCAAGACATGGAACATATAAACAGTCATTTGAGGCTCCTCATGGCTTCTCTTCCTTTGCAGCTCATGTCGGGGCTTCCTCCCCCTTACTCTGTTCCACCTTACATCCTCCAACATCTGCACATTTTCGAAAAATATGGTCAGCTGAGTCATGAAATGAACATAACTTGGAGGGTATATAACGGAAAATGGATGGAGTCAGCCAATCAAGGTTTAAATGGTTTTCAAGGGCAAAACTACTTTTTCTCTTACATACGTAGAAGATTTCTTATCATTGAGTAGACCTCAAGATCATGAAAAGTAGATCACCAGGAAAAGGAAAAAAACCACCAGAAGAAAACTACTTGATAGACCCAAGACTCTTCGCAACATTGTATACAAATTGACATAAGTGGACTTAGACTATCTAGCATTGTCCTGCATCAAAAACAGCAAAAGGACATAAATATGGCAACTCCACATGTGTCATCTCCAAAAGCGATAAAGCAGATTTAAGGATATGAGTTCTGACTATCAAGTTTTTTCAGTACACAAGCATGAGAGGCAACAATATATCTAGTTGTTGTCTAGGTCAATTTTCAAAGTGGACTCTGATTAGAAGACCGGGATAAACATACCACTATAACAAATGCTATCTAAAGGGCTAAAACGTTGCCATACGCTCTTCAGACCTTCAATATACAAATGTTCTTTTAACAAGATTTCAATAGCTAGAAAGCCTACATACTAGAATCTTCAGTTCTGAATTGTAGTTCTAATATATGTCCATCTTGAAGCATGAATCCAGGAACAGGTTGCTCCCCAAGAACCTTCTAGCAAATCACTTGCCTACTACCACATTCTATTCTTCATTCTGGACACCACAGATGAAAAGGAGAGAACGACGCACCTTCATTAGCTTTTTTTCCTGACCAAACTTCATTAGTTTTGTTCATCACTTCGATTTCATCATTCTGAAGATCAGAAGTTGTAGCTCTGATCCAACTCTGCAGATACAAAACACCATGAAAGTATTTCATTAATCATCACATAATATGCTTTTGTCAGATACCTATCGTGTCGATCTTCAAGAAAACAGGGGGTACCCTCATTCAGCAGCGGCCACCACTTGCGATCAGCCTTCTTCAGAAAGTAGCGTACGTCTTTGACTCCAACTATCTTTTGATCTCCTACAAACAACAAAACCAATATAATCAGAATATCCTAGAAGGTAGAACCAGTCTGCTGTGCTCGAGGTCAAAAGATTAATAGCGTCAAATAGCTCGAGGTCAAGCTCGTATGGCATGCCATCTGCTGTGCTCCCTTAGCAGAGAAGTGAAAATGGCCCTCAGGCTTCAAATCCAGCATAACTTCATTTGCCTTAGATAACTCTATTACTATGAACAACTTGTCAAACCTCTGAGATCACTTAGTGTTAGGATGGAGGCAGCAATGATAAACGACTTGAAATTGTGTTGGGCGGCGACTAAGGTTGTGGTGGCTTGGTGGCGTGTCGGGGGGAGAGGGGGAGGGCCGCGGCGGCTTGGGAGAGAGGCAAGAGGCGCAGGAGAAGGGAGAGAGGGGAAGATAATTCTCTTTGTTGTTTAAACGAAAAGATTACATTTCCCTAATATTTATAGTCCCCAATGGACTAGCTTGCACACCAAAAAAAAAACTCTAGAGTTTCCTTATAGATTGAAATTCATCTTTCCTAAACAAACTTGATTTCTTTTCCTAATAAAACTAACTTAACTCAATCTCCCTTATTTCCTAATATGACTCGACACAATAGTGATGATGACGGTGCCACATTCCCCGGCGCACGCATGACCGCCCACTAGGGCCCCTCGGGCCTCTTCTTGTTGGGTTGTGACATCACTCCCCCTTCCTCCGATGTGACGATCCTCGCGCGTTGACAAACAAGCCAAGTTGAAGAGAAGTGGCACAAAGTGATGGGGCAACGAGTGCCTCACCGCAATGAGGCAAAGGTGGCCCAATTTGTCATGGGGGTCGTTGCTGGTGTAGATGTAATCATTGAAGGAGAAGTCGAAGAGGCATGTCCGAGAAGAATGGCGAAAAGTAGGAGTACGGCCCGTCCAATGAGGGTCGCGCGCCGTGCCGCGGCCAAGGTGGTGCCACGCATGATTCCTTAAAATGTGTATAGTTTGCAGGATTCTCAGAGACGTTGGTATGATGTAGACAGCATCAGCGTCCACTTGAATATCGCGGCGCCTACATACTGTAGCTGGAATCGAGGTCAGTGGCATCTTGGAGAAGTGGACGATCCTGTTGTACATTATCGTCAAAGAGGACGATCGTCAACGATGGGAGGAAGCGATGTGCTAGCTCCTCCAATAGCAGGATGCTTCCGGAAAGGTGTGTGTCCATGGTGTTGATGTCGGGAGATGGAAGACAACCACTAGGACATGCGAAGGGACTCCGCTGAGTTGGAGTAGATCATAGTAAGGTCAATGCTATTGGCTGGGACATAGTAGTTGTCGTTGTAGCGGATGATGTCGGCCAGAGCGCCCAGTGCTGGTCTTTGCTTCTTGAAGCTCTATGGTGTTGGCGATGATTTGGAGATTGCGATTCGATGAGGCAGCTCAGTGAGGTCCTTGTAGGGAACGAGGGTGTCGATGTCGTCGAAGACTGAGGGGCCAGCTGGACAGGCCCTCGAGGTGTCATGGCCTCTACGCTTGCCTTGTCATCGGCATTGTCATTGTTTGTGGATTTGTCGTTGATCGCCGCAATGTTGGGTGATAGTGGTGGAGAGGCTTCGAACTTGTGGGCAACTAAGATCGTTGCGCCCAATGTGCGGGGCGCCTCCTATTGCACCACCGACCGCAGCGTATCACGAAGTGCATTGACGAAGAGGTGGACTTGGTGGAGTTCGCTGCGAATGACGATGCACGTGATGTAGCCTTCGAAGTCATGGATGTAGTTGTTCAGGGAGTCTTCCTGTCAGGGTGGCGCGAGGTCGCTGGTTGTGTCATTGTCGAGGTTGGGTCTGAAGTCGCGAACTAGACTCTAGCTAAACGTGCTCCAGTCCTCCATAGGCACCTCTCTAGTCAAGTGGATGTACCGGAGATGTGTCGCTCCCGTTAGATGAAAAGTCGTGTACCGTACATACCGTCAGGTGATATGTGCTGCTACAGGTTGAAGAGGAGTTGCATCGTGGTAACCCATGGTGTCGGGTTGGTCACGCCACCATATGTTGGTGGCCTGAGGCGAGCCACGAATTGCTGATGTGGTAAGGTTGGTGGAGGCATCCTCAGTACAGGTGGACCATTGATCCATGGGCGTGGTGCTAAGGGGAGCGCCGTCTGCGCCAGGTACCCCATCGTTGGCTTTGCTAGGTGGTTGCCTATTGCAGATGGTGCTGCTAATCTTGCCATAGTTGATGTAAAGTCATGCAGCGTAGATGGAGGTGTCGTAAATAAATCTACAACTACCTTGGTGATGATCTCGCCATTGCGGATGATTGAGGTACCTATCGTAGGAGGTATTGTAGATGCATTTGGCCGGTGGCATTCATGACTTCATGCGTTGTCATAGCAAGGTTGTCAATGTTGATGTTGTGGTCCTCGACGGTGTTGATGACGTTGGTGGCGTCGTCGGAGGTGTTGGCGTTGTCGGAGATCATGGCTGTGGCATTGAGGGTGGATGTGTTGTCGTTGGTGTCGAGTGACGTTGTGTTGGCATTGAGCGTAGGCGGGGGTGACGGTGCTGGTGGTGGAGCCACGAGTGTTGTCAATGCGTTGAAGACAATCTTCGATGGAGGAGAGTCGTTGGTTGATCCTGTCGAAGTTGTCACAGAGGAAGTCACACAAGGAGTGGATGAGCTTGTAAGTCTTGGAAAGCATGGAGTTGGTGAGGGTCGAGGGGTCAATTGGTCTTGAATATCACGTGTGGGGGCTTGCCGTGCTACGGGGGGTTGGGCATCGGCGGCTTGGTAGCGTGCGTGGCGGAGGGGGAGATGGCAGCGGTGGCATCGTGGGAGAGAGGTAGGAGGCGCAGGAGAGGGTTGAGAGGAAGATAATTCTCTTTGTTTCTTAAATGAAAAGATTACATCTCCCTAATACTTATACTCCCTAGTGGACTTGCACATCAAGCAAACTCTAGAGGCTTCCTTATATATTGAAATCCTCTTTCCAAAACAAACTTGATTTCTTTTTGTAATTAAACTCAATCTCCTTTATTTCCTAATAGCTTATTTTATAATATGACTCGACGCAACAATGATGACAACGGCGATGGGTAGTTAGGTTGCCGCTATTCCTGGCACATGCGTGGCTGCCCTCTAGTGCCCCGCGAGCCTCTTCATGTTGGGTTGTAACATACATATTCATTGTGTAATTCTTTTTAATTGCTCAAGTAATAAGCCACACTAAATATTGGCTAAAACATACCTTCTCTTCTTTTATGTTGCACAAAATCTAGAGAAAAGTAAAAAGGTCAAATAACATGTAACACCATTAAAATTAAGAAACAACAATAAACAACACTTACTGATATGAAATGAGACGAATCTGACTGGCTCAGCTCTAGAATCTTGGTTCCAATATTTTCTCACTTGGTGTTCTTAGAAACACCATTATAGAATCTAACTTGTTTTGGAATAGTTCTTCTGGAATTGATGAATAAAAAAATGATCCACAAGTCTTTTTTGACGGTTTTAGATATGGTTCTATGCTTGACATTGAAGGAAATCATTCTACAATTCTTATTGTCTTCACTAGTCTCTTCCACTCTGCAGTCTTCATATATTTTCAAGATTTTAGTTCTAGCTTCAGTTTGAGATTCCTTCATCACAATAAAAACATTGGACGGTCTGAACGTTGTAATAATGTGGGACAATATATATATTTTTTCTTCTCCTCAACTTATAATTGGCATCTTTGGTGCAAGTCTAGAGGACTTAACTGTTGTGAGTCTAGAGAACTCGACTACTGCAGGTCAAGAAGACTTGAATCACTTGACTCCTCCCTTGCTATAAAAAGAAGAGTGATTAGTTTCAAAACTAACTACTAAGAAATATAAAGATAGAGTCCAATTAGACGACAACTTATACCATTAATGTTAACCAAAAGGTTAGGAATAAAATTAATAAAATTATTGAGATAAAGATTTTAGTTTCTTACTTTTCTTAATCAAACTATTGAATGAGCCTTGTTTTTGAGTGACTTTAAACATAGGCTTTCCACTAAGTTAATTTTTCATCTTTTTCAGAAGCCTTCGGAGGTTACTTTATTGTCATTTGGTCCTAACTTCATTACCCTGATCACGCCATCAACCCAAAACATCTTCTCTCTTTGCTGCCATGTAGGGATCAAACTTGTGTAATACCTTCCCATATACTTTAGCAACTTCAAAAGATCAGCAATCCTATTAGCTATATCAATTCGATGAGCAAAGTGTATTAGCTATATCAATTCGATGAGCAAAGTATATTGAATACTAATTGACAATCTCAACAACCTTCAAAGAGGTGTAGATGTAAAACCAATCTGATACCTTCTTTGAGAAGTAAAAACATTTTCACTACTTGTGCCCGATAGAATCCTCACAGGGATAATCTTTAACAATAATACTCGATAATATCTCACCAGCGCTCATCCATATAGCGATACATATCGAAGTTTTACTATTCTTTTTGTTATTGTTATCATTAAGATGTATCGCACTTCCCCTATATAACAGGAAGCCTCCACACTTATAGAGTGTATTGGAAGCTAAGGAGTTATCCCAATCCTCAATTAACAAACATTCTTATTCACTTAGAAAATCCAAGAAGATGCACTTGTCCACTTGCTTTATATATGGACAACATTGAAATAATATTTTGCAAGCAACTCCTCGGTGGGGTTTGGATTTACAAGTCACTCCGTTGACACTAGTTGGGCCTCTTCTTGGGGATTTGGCCCATATAAAAAAATGTCATGTCTCAACAGTAGCCCCTCATATACTAGGTTATGGCTGGTATTACATGACCTAGTAGATGCACATACAAGAATAGGCGCAATAAAACTCGGACCTTGATTGCGAGGATTGTCCTTCACAACCATATTTGCACGCCTTGCTAAAAACTACATCCCAAAAACCCTCTGGAAAAAGAGGGCATGGAGAAAGAGCATGTGCATGTTCTAAGTCCCAAGGCTTCTAGCTCCAAGTAAGCAAAAGGATTATATCTAACATTCTCTCCCTAATCCTTGCGATTTTACTTTCATCTTGACCATTCCAAATCCTAGCAATGAGCCCTTGGAATCGAGCACGCCCCAATGCCTTGATGGGATGCGTGTGAGCTAGTCTTTAGTGTTGATGAACCTAGCTAAAATGCTTCCATTTTTTAAGCACTCGGGGATGAAGTTATAACAAATGTGGTTTTACTTATCGACCTAGATATTGCATCAAACAAGCTTCTTGGAGAAATTCCTAATGATTTGGCACTATGCCAATACTTAGTGACCATTGGCATTAAGCAAAAAATTATCGTAGGGAACATTCCAAAATCTTTTGGCAATCTAGAAAGCTTGAACAAACTCAATATTGCCCACAAAAACTTATCCGGCACCATTCTAGTGGCTCTAGGTAACTAACAATTACTAAATATTTTGGACCTTTCTTATTAATCTTAAGGAGAAATACCAAGGGATGGAATTTTTAGAAATGCTTCATTTGTTTATCTTGATGGCAATATGGGTCTTTGTGGTGGAGCTTTTGATCTCCATATGCCATCGTGTCCTTCATTTTCTTAGAGAATAGCATGGAACACACTTTGATCAATTAGCATGGAACACACTTTGATCAATTTACTTATCCCCATATTTGGATTTATGTCACTCATAATAATGATTTATGTCATAATTTTTTGGGAAGAAGACGTCAAGAACTAGTTACACACTGATGCTTTGTTTTGGTAAGAAATTCTTTAAAATCTCTTAGAAGGATCTAGCTAAAGTTACAAGAAATTTCTCAAAGTTCAACCTAATTGGGAGAGGAAGCTATGGTTTGGTATACGTAGGGAAGTTAACTCAAGCTACAATTCAAGCATTTATTATGGCCTTTGATTTGGGGATACAATGTCTGGACTGAAGTTTCTTAGCAGAATGCAAAGCTAGAGTTATCAAACATCAAAACATTGTTCCTGTCTTAACTGCATGTTTGATAATAGACAACAAAGGCAATGATTACAAAGCCTTAGTTTATGAGTTTATGCCTATTGATGGTGGATAACATCAACATTTTGTAGCTAAATAAGCATGAAAAATAATATAAACAGATGATATCACTAGAGTCTAGGGCAAGACACATGGCGTCATTGTTATTATCTTGTTTAGTCTATTACATGTGGGTCCTGTGGACCAGGGAGTCTGTCGTGTGGGTCCTGCGGACCAGAGTGTTGTTTCGTTTAAATACCAGCAAACTCGATGTAACAGACAAGTTTAATTCAGTAAGCAAAATAGAAGACGCGAGTGCCAGAGTGCTTCCTCTGCGCCGTCGTTCCTTCGTCCGAGATACATTCTAGTCTCTCTCACGTCTCCGCGATCGCCGGCGGGCCACGGGTCTGACAGGGATCATCCACTCTCGATTCGATCCTGCAGGCCATGGACCACATGCTCAACTACCATATGCCAAGATAGACTGAAACTACAACACGTTGGATCAGGTTGTAGATGTGGCAGCGAATGGCGGCAGCCGGTTGCAGCGACAATTGCCATCGACGGCAGCGGGAGCGGGCCTCTCCGGTTCGCCGTGCTCTCCGTGAACAAGAGGAAAAGGAAAAAATATTCAAATAGAAATTCTTCTGTCCAAATGCAATAGTATAAGACACGGTAGTTTTTGATATGGACTTGGTTAATTTACGAAAAATTTATGTTGACTTTGCAAAAATATTTTCCTTTAATCTTTTTATATATCTATATCTATACCTACTAATAAAGAGAGAAAATTTCTTGTCCCCAAAATCTGTCTGCCCTTCCTTTTTTTTTTTTTTTTTTTTTTTGAGAATTACACAGTATAGCACGACGCTCACAAATACGCACGCACACTCACCCCTATGAACACACGCACGCAAACCCTACCCCTATGAGCACTTCCGAAGGACTGGGCAGCCGGCAGATCTGGAGATTCTCGAAGTCACCATAGGCGCCCGTCGTCGACGGAACGCCGCTACCACTTAATGCATAACGCCGGTAAATCCTTGGGAAAATCCCGGGGAAAAGGTGCGAGCACCGGATTTGAACCCGGTGGGTAGCGCCCCACTGGACCGTCCTACCATTGGACTACGAGCCCGGTCAAGATCCGTCTTTTTTTTTTTTTGAGAATGACACGCGATAACGCAGACGCCACAACACGCACGCACACTCACCCCTATGAACACACGTACGCAAACCCTACCCCTATGAGCACCTCCGTCTGCCCTTCCTATGTTCGGTTCCTTCCCGTACGTACGTTTGTAGCCAGCCCAACAGGTCGACAGACCAATATCCTCTGTAGGCCCACGATCTCACCTCCTTCACGTGTCTGATTTGAAGTTGTCGTATTGTTTCCGGCCTTTTTTTTTTTTTTGAGCGACGAGCTAGGCAGGCGTGGACCCAATGCAACAACCTCTTGAGTTTGATGATGTCACGTGAGCTAACAAGTCGTATCTCAATTAGACCTGCTTTATTTATTTACTTACCTTCATTCATGACGTGTATATATATAGGTAGCATTAAACAACTTAACAATTTCGCGTCAAAAAAAAAGTTATAACAATGCTTCCTGGCGTTTCAATTTGTTCTCCAGCCTTTGCAAGTTTGCTCACGTACAACTAATGAAAATAGCAGTACTTCGTACGGGTAAGGCTACTCCCAATAAACCATGCGAGCTTCATGTCACACTATGCAAGTTCTCGCCATTTGACTCTCTTTTTTCTTCTTCTGATGATGCATGTACTACATGCGTTGTGGTTTTATCTTTGCTTCAGGTGACGATGATTGAATATGAAAATGCTAATAATAGTTGCGGCCTACGGAAATGGAAGCAGAACTATTGCATGCGTGCGGTGAAGGGGATAAGGAGGATAGACCTACGGTGAAAGGGATAAGGAACAGAGAGAGAAAAGTAAACACTAAGTGAGGCTATTTGACAAACTATTTTAGTGTGTCAAGACTATGACAAACTATTTTAATCAAATGCTTATCTAAAATGATGATTTTAACTTTAGTGAAGCTGCTTCCCAGGATACGGAGTCCGATCCCGTGACCCCGTCGCAACGCACGGGCACTTTTGCTAGTCTATACCTACTAATAAAGAGAGAAAATTTCTTGACCTCTTTTTCCGTCTGCCTCCGATCCTACGTGGCTACGTATCGGCACACGGCCCGCTTGAGGCCTTGCGAGTCGGTCGTGACTCTGACTCTCCCTCCTGTTTCCCAGCTGTTCCGTTCCCCTCACCAATCCAACTCCATTCGTCCTCCCCGCCGAGGCGGACGCGGTGGCGCGGACAGGTTTGACGTGAGGACGGCTTGGCTTCCTGGAGCTAGAGGCTCAAGCGGCAGGGTCAATAGGTGAGGAACCGCGCCTGGTTACCAAACACATTATCTCCTTTCTATTCGCGAACGGCGTCTCTTTTTACAGGAAAGAAGAATGAGAGACGGCTACCAAACTTTCCAGCCTACCAAGTGCCACAGGCATCAAGGAAAGCACCGCTCCTTCGTCGTTCTAGGCCTGGGCTTGTGCGCGTGTGCGGGCACTGATGGAGGTGGCCTACCCGTGCCTGGACTGCAAACGACGGCATACCGGTAGTAGCAGAGCTCCACGCACGTCGACACGTAGGAGGGAGCAGGCTCTAGGCCCTGTCCTGGTTCAATTGCCCGCTCTGCATGCCTTCGGAAGACAGCTTGTGAAAAAAAAAATGCAGAGATACATTCAAACGTTTTTTTTTACTAGCAAAATATGCCCGTGCGTTGCACCGGGATATATGTGTAATTTAATTTATTGTCCTTTACTCATACCAAAAGTTTGTCATGCATCATCGCAAAAGTATAAGCTTGACACAATATGTCATCGATTTCTTGACCATAGTTTCCGTCTGCCTGTGTGCGCGAGTCTCATGATCATACGGCAAACCAAGGTCGCGCTCGGTCAGTACGATTACTATACGATTCCTGCTTTGCGTGCCTGTAGGATAATATCGTAGGACTCCACCGATTCCTTTCCCGATCCAAATACGACTCCCCATCGTATCCATATATATGTATATATTCCAAATCGAACAATCTTGCAACTCTACAATTGCACGGCCCCAAAGAGTAAAAGCAATACATCACGATGAATCAGGAGGAGAAGCGCATCAAGCCTCGGGAGCGCCGGCTGCCCTTCCTCGCCTCCGAGTGCCATGACCACGCCGACACAAGTGCTGGCGCTCTGAGATCCTCCAGGAGATCGGCGCCAAGGCATCGACATCCAGAGCGAAGGCCTCAGCGAGCACCGCATCGTCGACCGCGGCCGCGTCTACTCCCGCATTAGCTCCAACGCCGCTCTCAGGACGACAGACCTTGACGGCAATATAGTCGCCGTCCCCGACTACTCGGGCCGTGGACCGGGGTACCACTACATTGGTGCGGACAGGAAACTCCGTGGCGTGCGGGAGCTCTTGCGACAAGCCACAGCCGCCAAAGATGAGGAAGCGCCACCCCACCGGCTACGAGATCCATAAGCGCATCATCATTGGGTACTACAGATACTGTGACAACGAGGACGGCGCGCTAGAGTCCCTTGAGGCCCCTGCCGAGAAGCGCATGCGGGAGGCCATGAAGGGTGAGGTGGCTACGGCCGGAGGGTGCAGCGGGGAGGCTGCTGCTAGAGAGATACTTTTTGACAGGGTGGAGGAGAGGAAGCGAGGTGAGGGGGCTGCTGGGTTGTTGTTGCACATGATGTGCCGCTACCTGATGAAAAGGAGATTGAGTGTATGGTGTTAGAGATGAAGAAGAAGGAGCTAGCTGCTTAGCAAGTATGCCATCGATTCCCTGCTGGTTGAGCACTTGAGCAGGAGGCGGCCAAGGAGATGCTCAATGCTTTCTTTACAATAAAAATCGTCTTCAAAAACTATAGTTAAATTTTTGTTGAAGAAAGTTTAAATAAAACACTGCTAGAACACAAGTTGTACTAATCTCTCGTGTGATCACCAAAGCACGATATTGTTTACCGAAACAACTATAAACTTTTTACAACTTTTTTAAATTTAAAAAAGGTGACATAAAAAATACATATCTAATCATATAATTTGGTATTCACCCGTAGTAAACGCGACGGGCACGTTTACTAGTCTATACCTACTAATAAAGCGAGGAAATTTCCGTCGTCCACCCTATCTTTCGTCCAGCCCTCCTCCTCACGTACCTACTAATAAAACGAGGAAATTTCTGTCGTCCACCCTATCTTTCGTCCAGCCCTCCTCCTCACGTATGTGTCTCGGTCTCTTAATAATAGAACATGGCGCGACGGTCACGTATTACACGGGAAGTGATGGCGTCGTGGTGCGGATGGACATCAAAGAAGGCCAACTCGCGAACGTGGAGGCCGCTTTACGAGTCCTGGGGCGCCGTCTGGAGGATCGACCGCAAGGCCACCCGCAGCCCACTCAAGGCGCCCCTGTTGCTGCGCGTCGGCACCGACTCTGGCAAGATCCTGGTGGCCTACGACGTCATCCCGGTCAACTGGAGGGGCAATGCCGATTACCGTACCATCGCTCAGTTCCACTGAACCCACACGCCGACAATAATGAACGCTAGCTCCCTCATACAGTAAGTGGGTTCATTATTTTATTATATCTTCAATTGCGTGGTTGAAATTTTAACTTGAAACATCTCTTTATTTATTACAGTCTTTTTTAGGTTTCAAAATCACTGCTACTTGCGACTTTGAGAGTTCTAGATACTTGTTCTTGTGTGCCTTGAGATGCATACGTGGAATATATACAGTGTACTCATATAGGAGCTAGGCAAAGTGTTATTATATTCACGTGTCCCGCTATCAACACTGTTTACAACTACTCCACCTTACTATTGGCAAAACGAGAAGATACATGTACCATGTAGCACGTGTAACCAACAAATCAAGCTGATAATTAAATTTCGGTATGGTGGCAGTCTGTGTTAATAGGCATAGAAGTGTAAACACTGAATCAAATAAGATTTCGTTACCCGTGGCAACGCACGGGCATATTTCCTAGTTATTTTAAAGAGAGGAAATTTTTTTGTCCACCTTCCGTCTGCCAAAAAAATTTCCGTCACTTTTTTCTTCCGTCCGTGTCTCCTTTCACCCGGAGATGTTCCTATCTGCCTTCCGTACCCGTATACGATTCCTACTGCTGGGCTAGGCTGCCTGTGCGGCAAATTGCGAGCACAATATGGAGGCCACACCGAGCGAAAACGTAAAAAACTTGTCTCGGCCCATGAGTATTGTGTAGGAGTATTGCTGGTCCATATCAAGAGCTAGGGAAAAGAAAAAAAAAAGTGGTGCCAGCCCACGTTTTTGGAAATTGTATTTTGATCCACCACGATACATATGTTATAATATGGTTTGAGCCACGTGCGTGCACTTTTTTTGTTTTGAAATTTTCCTGCCCACGATTGCTCCCTACTTCCACGGCCTGCTCCGTCTTGTATATGGAATTAGAGTCCAATCGTATCCGAAATTAAAGTTGCCATTAGGGAATTGTTGAGCATTCTCAAAAAAATTAGGGAATTGTTGAGACATCTTGATCAATGATCATGCAGGATTCAGGATCTCGCGGTGCTCTGATCCTCAGGGCAGCTGCAGCGAGTAGGCCACGACATAGGCAGACCGACTTGGGTTTTTATAAAAATGATAAAGCATAAATAGATATGTATTATTATTTCTCTTATTGTTCTCCATCGATATGTGATAGTTTTTCTCCCGTTATATCGTATGGGCAAATTTGCTACTCCCTCCGTTCCAAATTTGTAGTTCACTTTGGCTTTTCTAGATTTATTTTTTTTTTTTTTATGTATCTAGACATAGTGTATAACTAGGTGCATAGCAAAATCAATGTATCTAGAAAAGCCAAAGTGAACTACAATTTGGAACGGAGGGAGTAGTAAATAGCTAAAACATCAATTTTGAAGAGTGAAATATATCACACCATTGAAGATGAGCTGTTTTTTACTAACATATATTTTTTTCCGAGTCGGTAAATCACAAGATTTTTTCAAGTAAAATTTAGCAATTACAAGGTTTTTTTCTTCTTCCGCTACAAGAGTAACTTTGCAAAGTATCTCTATCTCTACAACATAAAAAGAACAAAGAGGAGACAATTTTTTGGTGCGACATTTGTTTTGGTCTTGCCCATCTATCACCCCATGCGATCTAGAACAAAAAGGAAACAAATTGTGCATGCGACCGGAGCAAGAAAAGGAAATAAAATCATGCGAACAAATATAGAAAGGGGGTGGAAATCACGCATGACAAATATACGGCAGCGGTGTCCACAACGATCCTTAGAGAAAAAAAAGGAAACAAATTGTGCATGCGACTGGAGCAAGAAAAGGAAATAAAATCATGCGGACAAATATAGAAAGGGGTGGAAATCACCGCATGACAAATAAGGTGTCAACACCGATCCGAGTCAACATCACGACATGTCCCGGCCTCCGTGCAGGCGAACCCTCCCAACGCCGCCTCATGCGACACCACGGCCTCCTCCTCCTCGCCGCCACCGCCTCGACCTTAGCTCTCTCCTCAATTCTTATCCATCAATCAGCCCTGAAGGCCACCTCAAAGACTCAACGGAGTTGCGGCACCGACTTAACCGCCGCCTCGACGGGATGCAACAAGATCACTAGGTGTGTGAATCCCTTCTCGTCCCTTCATGGTAGGCGAAATTATGAACCCCACCGAACCCTAATCCTTCGCCGCCACCGTATGCCGTCCACTGTAAGGATCGCCCACCAATGTGTTCTTGTTGTGCCAAATTGCGATCGCCTAATCCTAGAAACTATTATGATTTGAAATATGTAGTCGTATTGATTGAAGAAATAAATTCATCTTTTCATTGCATGATTATGCTATCTGATGAACAAAGGAAATAGCAACTTTTCTAGGAACACACAATTCGGTGATGTCGATGCTAATGTTTCATTGCTCCCGATGGTGAAGACGAAAGTGACCCAACATCTTAGTGATTCTAGCATGGAAGGTATGTCCCGTGGCATGCACTTTTCCCTCTAGCAATGATTCGGTGATTACTTGATTATTTTTCCTTAACGTTGTATTCTAAAATGTGCTTCCATTACATATTACACCCTTTCAATGAATTATGGTTCCTCAAACGATTTTATGGTTTTTGCTAATTAGGTTAGTGCACGAGCAAAGCTTTGATTGTTTTAGAATGGATTCTGCCAAATGCTATGATTTTATGATTTTTTTCCTAATTAGGTTAGTACAAGTGCAACGCTTTGATTGCTTTAGAATGTCTTATGCCGAATGTTGTACCAACTTACTTGTTATTACTTATTACTCACAATCTCTAAAATCATGGGCTGCCGCAAGATGGTATATCACAGTTTTGACTCTACTGTAGATGATCCACATAACTACTATCCAACAGAGTTTCTTAACAGTCTAAACCCAACGGCTTTCCTTTACACGTCTTGAAGCTCAAGCTCGGGTGTTATGCCATCTTACTTCAAAATATTGATCCTGCCAATGGGTTGTGCAACGGTACAAGGCTACTGATGTGGGGGTTCTCAAGAAATACAATCAACGCGCAAATTATGGTGGGGCAGCATGCTAGGAAGCGAGTATTCCTTCCTATACCTCTGTGCCCATATGATGAGATGTTCCCGTTCAAATTTAAGAGGAAGCAATTTCTATCAGGCTGAGCTTCGCCATGATGGTCAACAAGTCACAAGGCCAAATTATCCTTAATGTGGGTGTGTATGTGTCCGCCGGTTTTCTCTCAAGGTCAATTGTATGTTGCGATGTCTAGAGCCACATCAAGAACGAATATCAAGATCCTCGCTCTCCCGCTTGATGCGAACGCACGGGAGGAGGAGGCCAAAAAGATGGAGAAAAAAAAATAATAGAAAGGATGGCATAAAAAAATAAAAAAGAATGAACCAAGTAAAACAGGTAAGAATAAGAAGACCCAACAGTTGAAGGAATTTTTACGAAGAATATTGTGTGGAAGAAGGTTCTAACGCAATAGGCGAGGTAATAGAAGACTATTAACACGCACAATGTATTTTTAATTTACTTTATATTGTACAAATATTATTTAACTAACGCCATATTTGTAAATATTACTATGTACTTCTAAATGGTTTATCGTAATCTACACGGAGATGTTATATGCACAATACATGAATAAAAAATTATTTATACATGTTATATTTTGAACGTTTGATGCATGGTGTATCGATCAGTATAGGCGGTTATACGTGATCGCTTGTGCATGGCGTATATCCTGGATGGTTGATGTCAAATAATCAATCTTAGTGTTGCACTTGGTATTGTTTACGGTGTCCGATTACTAAACAAATTTAGATTATGGTGATTATTGGTGAGGGATTCAAGTATATCCCGATGACTCCACTTTGATAAAACAGAATGTCTACATTATCTTAGTCGAATGACATAAAAGCCCATAAAATAGAGTTACAAACCCGCGATATCCATAATTGATTGTGTTACTTTCACAAAATTTGTTTGGATTAAATGTCACTTTAATATCATTGTTTAATTCATAGTATTGTTATCTTATCATGCGATCTATGTTTTTATATAAAATTTAGTTATCCCGTAGCAACGCACGGGCATTTAACTAGTAAACGAAAAAGAACATGAAAACCCGCCGTGAAAGTGGAACGAAAAGGACTCTCTTCTGTATATGACCAATATAAAAACCCTCCAATGGCACAAATTTCAAACACCAAGTGGCGAAATCTCATACGCAAAAAGCGAGGCATGGAGTCGCGCCGCCATCACCGAGAGGTCCCGGCGCCGCACGCGGCCCTCCCCCCGTGCCGCCCCCTTCACCAGCCCCACCCTCGCCACCACCCGCCCAAGCACACCACGGCCAAAACCTAGCCACTCCCCCCCCCCGCCCTCCCCTTCGTCTACCATCCGCACCAACCCATGGAGGACGACGCGATCTCGGCGCTCATGGACATCGACGACTTCGCCGCTCGGCGCCGCGGGGTCGGGTTCATCGGCGAGGAGGACGGGGATGGGGAGATGTTCCTCGCCCGCACCGCGCGGGGCGGCGGCGGTGGCGAGCCCGCGGGCCCCTCCACTTCTCGGGTTCTTCAACGGCCGGCGACGGCGCCCGACCGGCGACGACGACCTCGCCCTGAGGGAATTAACCGCCCGCGCTGGTTCGATAACGGAGGTTGTTCGTGGGTCGCGATTCGTGTTATGTCGATATCGTGATGGGGTCTCTTAATTAGCGTATCGACTATCGATTGAGACTCGTTTGAGCAATCGAAGATGTTTAGGAATCAATATAAGTACCTTTGTTCGGCTTTGTGCACCGGCTATGGTTCGTAGATCCTTTGTTCATGTCTTATTGGTATTTTTGCTCTATCGGTATGATCTATTGAAGTTCCCTTTGTTATGATTCGTCTTTTTATTCTTTGGATTGATTGACTTTTTATAGGTCGTTGTATTTTGCTTATATCTGTTTCTGGAATTGTGTAGGCTGTGAATTTTTTTCTTTATTGAATTTGGGTCTAGTTAACAAATTGTGTTGAAAGTTCCATTTGTCAACTTTTAACCGGCTAGTGAAGACGATGCTTTGATTATTTGGTGTTCAAGTGTATCACATTAGCATAGTCACTTATTTTTTGGAAACATTGTATCAGTATGCAAATCTGGTATTGCAGGGAAGTAGATTTAAATCTGTTTCATAGAAACTTTATTCCATGAATCATAAAAACAGAATTGTCATAGTTATACAGTGTCTACTAGAAATTTGGTCCAGAACTCAAAATTGGAAGAGCATGCCTAGTTGTAATTACCATAAGCATCATCATTGTTCCCAAGTAGTATCACACAGTCAATGATAGTAGATACCACCATGCGGGGTATGAATTGAGCTCGGGGGGACAACAAAACCTGCTGAGATTTTTTTTTTAGCTTATTATTTAAAACATTTACGGTGTCAATATTAACATTGGAACTCTATCCTAGCTTACGTTAGGTTGTGTCGAGTTTTTTCTTTAACAATTGTTGTTGTTCCTTCGTATAGATAGGCTTTTGGCAACAAGCTTCATCCGCATTTTTTTGTTCCGAGCCAATGGCTTGGAATCGACCAACCCCGATTTCATTTGCTTCATGAAGTTTTATTCAGAAATCGAATTGAGTTCAAATTAAAATAAATTACCATGGCTTTCAATATGTGTTATTGCCACTGATCATAAGTTGTAGGGCATACGGTGACCTTAGACACCTACAATTCCTGCTTTGATGTTTCTTTATATTAATATACAAAACTGTTAGAAAAGCTTTTTTACGTGGTAGAGTTGCTTCCATTTCCATGTCATTCCATGTATTTTTATCCGGATGCCCCTAACCTAAGCAGCCCGACATCAGCCGGTGATAGGTGGCAGCCACCACAAGGGCGGGGATAGGAGCAGGGCTTTGGGATAATAGATCTTTTTTTTCTTTGTTTTATTGATGCATCTCTTCTCATATTGGGCCTCTCGTACTATCGGGCCTAGCCAACTGCTCATGAAATAGTCAATGTCTACGGAATTAGTCGGGTTCCTTTGTAGAATGAAGGCCCCTAACGGGCCTCGCCTAGGCTCTTAAAACTGGGTCGAGTGGGTCATGATTCATATATTGGGCAAAGTCATTGCTCAATTTGGTTTTTATAAGACAAAACTGTAGTTATCTCGAGATAACTTTTCATATGTGAGATTGTGTATGTTCTCTTGTTTTCGTATGCAAGATTGCATTCCACAGTTATTATTATATAGAGGAGTGTGAAATATTTTATGTTAAGAACCTGTGTCGAGTTACGGATTTTAAAATTGAAACCCCTTGAGATTGAGGAGTGTGAAATATTTCATGTTAAGAACTTGTGTCGAGTTCGATTTCAAAATTGAAACCCCTTGAGATCTAGCTTTGCCGGTTTATCCTTGAGAATCACATACAGTATTTTGGTCGACATGGTATTGGCACATTGGATCCAGCTACTTATATTTCAGCTTTGATTTTACTCTGAAACTTAGTCTTGCACATTGGGCAGTGGTTCATTTGGATTTAGTTGTATTGTTTGTTTTTTAAACATGTCCAAGGTTCCTTCAGAAATTTTCTTCAAAATTGCTATCTGGGAATCAATCATTGCTAGTTTCATTTTCTTCTAGAGGTTTGGTCCAGAAATCAGAACAAGAGAAACTCCACCTAAAGGCTTGTTTGGACATACATGTATCCTCTCAATCCATGAACTCCACGTAAGGCTGTTCTGTAAGTGGCAGGATTGAGGATGATACATGTGCATCCAAACAAGCCCTAAAGTGTAAATTGCCTTGTTTTTCGATTTGTAGTGCACATTGCCATGCTTTTCGATTTGTAGTTCACATTGCCATGCTTTTCGATTTTTAGCACATCCGCTTGTAAAAAGTTGTAGGCTACAAGCAAATCTTAGTTTTAAAGTGTAGCAAGCTGTTGCAAATTTCTTATGGTGAGCCTACCTGCTACCTGCTCAGCTCTACTATGTTGATATATATGTAGCTTCAGTAGATGTTTAGTTGTATTGTGATAACATAATGTCGGCAAGCTCCGTCTGATAGATTGTGTATCAAGTCAATTTTTCTTGGTCTGTCAAGGAAATGATCATAAATATACATAATATATGTAGATTGGCATGTTTTATTTTCCTGGACGCAGGCCAATTTTTACTTTATCTTCTGTAGCGATTCGAGCGGTGTTGTATGTGAGACTGTATGGTTCTTAGTTTTTCATGTTATTTGTATGATTCTCAAATTGATGTGAAACATTGCGTGAGGTTCTCTGTTTTTCATGTTTCCTGAATTTGTTGTGCCCCAACGTTGCTACTACTAAAGTAGTACTCGAGAAGTGCCTGAAAGATTGTGTTGCTTTCCCGGTTCGCCAGTCTGCATTGCCATTGTCTTATATCCTTTAGTTCAAACTAGGAAAATGCCCGTGCGTTGCAACGGGAACACATAATATCATAACAACATATATTTGAGCGTGTGTTATATTGTTAACTGGTCAATCGTAAGAAGTCTGTGTTATATAACAACATATACAGTAGTAAGATATATATATAAAAAAAAAAAGAGAAATATGATCTTTTTATAGTTTTTGGTGAACGGATGACTTGCAACTTTCTTTCGGAACAGTATCTGCACAATGGATCGAGCTATTTATATATATATATGATCTTTTTACAGTTTTTGGTGAATGGATGACTTGCAACTTTCTTTCTGGAACAGTATCTGCACAATGGATCGAGCCATTTATATTTCAGCCTTTACTTTGCTGTACAAGTAGTTGCTACCTTCACAAAGGAGAGGTTAATACAACCAGTGCCATGAATCAAAGCCAATGAACCAAACAGATCAGTGTCTCACTGAGGGTTGAGGTACGACGTCTGGTTGATAGCTAGGCTGATTTTACTCAATCCTTTAACCATGACAAGATCTTGACATTATCTTGGCCTGCTTGCTTGAACTTATTAGTTCGGTTTTATGAGACATGGCACAATGTTTCTCTGAAAACATAAACATAGCATCGGTCGGCTTATCGAGAAAAAAAAAGAGCCTAAAAACCCTTCACTACCGATCATCATCTAGATGCATGTTCATTATAGTATATATATACCTATACTGTGTTAAAAAATATTAATAAGTCTTTTTATAAAAAATAGTTATTTTTTGAACTTAAAAATAATTAAATTAAAATGGGGTGGTAGTTGCATTACAAATCTTCAATTGCCGGCCCCTTCCTAGCGGACTGTGGATGTGCAGAAAGATCCGCCTCCTCTCCCTGGTGCTCAGGACACCCGTTGGCCGGCCACTGGCGCTCCCACATGTTCGGGACACGGCGCCATACGCCCTGGGGGTGCCGCAGGGCCTGCGAGTGCGACCGTGTGAGGGAGCGGGGCCACACGTCTGTCGCCACATGGGATCCTTGTCGCGCCGGCGGTCAAGCGCCTGGTCAGCCGTTGGTCCCACGGTGTCCACGTCAGTGGAGGACGGAAAACGAACGGATAGAGACGGACACGGTGGCCTTCGTCGTGGCCCGTGTGGCCCGTGGGCCGACGGCCTGTAGTCTCGCCCTTGACCGCGTCTTGCGTCTGTGGTCGGTGGATTTCCTTCGTGTCGAAATCTGGAGCAGTGGATTGTCACTTTTTCCATCCACTTCTCCTTTTTCTGATTCGCCTTGCGCTGATAAATATCTGCCGCCAAGTAGCATGCGTTCCACGCTCCCAAAGCATCGTCTACTCGAAGGCTTTCAGAAAATGCGTTCCACGCTGTCGCATGAGTACAGTAGTATAACTGCGACAGCGTGAAGCATGGAGGCAAGAAAGTTGAGATTCTTCAATGCTCCATCAATTTTACAGTCTTTTCTGTGCCATCGATTGAGAAAATATGTTCTACTCGAAGACTTTCAAATTGAATTGCGGACTTGCGGATGAAGATGTTCGCTTATCGTTTTTATTGACTTATTTGCTCTTCTTTGAGAGGCACACGACATACTCGTTTGCGAGGTACTCCACTCTAGTATCATTTCATTTCTCAGTACTCCATCGTCTGGACTGGATAAGCCGACTGATACTGTTTTGTTCAAAGTGAAATGGATTGATCCTTCACCACCTCATTATTACTTGTAAACTTATAGTTATACTACGAGTATAGAATCATTTCAACTAAATTTGAGGAATGGATTCGTGATATATTACCTCGTCTAAAATAGCTTTTTTTAGGAATGACTTGTTTGGATGCACCATCTAAAATAGCTTGATTCACCAAGCAAGCACTCCATAGATGGCTTGATGCTGTGGTGTTTTTGCCATTAATGAGGAACCATGCATAACAGCCAATACTACTTATCACTTTGGGTGCCGGTTATTTAAGCATATATCTATTGCTTTCCAGTAACTTTCTTGTTATGAAACTTGCTTTCCAGTAACTCACCAACGCGGTATTCTATTTTTCGTGGTTGCTGCTGTTACTACATACAGTCAAGTAGCAGTCAACACCGACATCAGTTGGCTTTTCACTATAATAACTTTGGGGTTCAAATCCTTATGCTTCCTCTTTCTGTGAAAGTATAGCTGTTATATAAATTATACCAAGAAAAGTAACTTTCTTGTTCGCACAAAGAAAAGAAAATAACTTTTTTTTTTTATCTACACTGCCTCTTGAAACATAAGAGAACGAAGTTCGTCCTAAATCAAATTAACTAGCACAAGTTTGATCAAACCTATGGAAAAGAACACCAATACTTATGACATCAAATTAGCATCATTCAAATATATTATAAAATGTACTTTCATAATTTATCTCTTTGATGTGTTAGTAACACTTTTGTCTATAATAATACCTTAAACTTAAGATAGTTGGACTTAGCACAAATTTCTGTTCTTATATATTTCAGGCAGAGGAAGTATGTTTTAGAACAATGATGTGGACATTATTTACAATAGTCGGGTGGGTTTTTTTCTACCAAAGATTTACCTACACATGCCAAGCTTTTCAAAAGTCTATCGTTCACAGCCCCCAAATCTTGTGCACATAGCACATGCACAAAAGAAAGAATAAAATATTTGTGACGCTCTTTATTTTTGTAACCGAGAACAGAAGGGATTCTTGCTCTCCGGCTCCGTTTTAATACAGGCGTCAGGCGCGGAGGAAAAGCCTTGGCTCCCAACTCAGTCTCCTTCCCACTATCAGTCCAGGCCTGGCCTTTCTTCACCCTTAACGCCTACCAAACTTCACAGCCCTCTCCATAACTGCTGCTGCTGCTGCCGTCCTCCGCCTGCTCCCGAGCTACCATTCTCCGTCGATCTCCTCCAGGCCCTAGCGCCGGCGCGCCCATGGCCTCGGGGTCGAACCCGGACACGGACAGCATGGACACCGACCCTCCAGGCGGCCTCTCCATCGCCGTCGAGCGCAACCCGCCGGAGTCGCGCCTGCAGCAGCTCGGCGTCAGGTCCTGGCCCAAGTGAGCACCGATCACTGTCCGTTAGTTTCTTCTTGGTTTGTCGGCCGGCCGGCCGGCCTCGGTTACGCTACGGCGGTCTTGATCGCCGGCCGCGCGCGCGTGACGTACGTATGTAATGGCTGCTGCCGTGCCCGTGCAGGTGGGGTTGCCCGCCGGGGAAGTTCCCGGTGAAGTTCGACGCGCGGCAGACGTGCTACCTGCTCAAGGGCAAGGTGCGGGCGCACATCAAGGGGTCGACCGAGTGCGTGGAGTTCGGCGCCGGCGACCTCGTCGTCTTCCCCAAGGGCCTCAGCTGCACCTGGGACGTCGTCGCCGCCGTCGACAAGTACTACAAGTTCGACTCGTCCTGATCCTGACTCAGCTCAGATCGCTCGCTCGCTCGCCGGCCGCTGATTCCATCCCGATTATTGGTTCGGCTGCTAGCTCAAGTTAATTGTGCTGATTAGCCTAATTCCGTAGCTAATTTGCTTACGTAGCCTGTGTCTATCTTCTCTAATCGCCTTCTCTTCTGTCATGTAAAAAAATTGGAGGGGTTGCAGGGCATCTAGCTCTAGCCCCATGCGTAGGCCAGTAGTTAGTTTTATTCATCCGGGAACTGGAGAGAGAAAAAAAAACCCGGTCAATGCGGGGGCTGTTCAAAGTGTCCTTTGTTTATTCCTCCGAGTGCAATCCATTTTGAATGCTTCTTTGACCAGCGCCCTTGGACTGCGCTGTCTTTTTTTATATATTTCTTTTCTGTTTTTTTTCTATATATATATATTTGGAAAATCTGGCCAACTGTAGCCCTCGATTTCTCGTGTGCCACCTGGACGCCGGCTCGGTCCTTCTGTTAGTAGAAAACAACTCTTAATTTGTTTCTCTATGCAAAAAAAAAAAAAAAAAAAAAAAACTTCCATTATTTTTGTATCTTAACCTCTTAATTATCCCTCATTCTTCGCTTCCTATCTGTTTTTTAGAAAAATAAATATATTAATATCCTAACCTCTACATCAAACAATGAATATACGCGTCATATCTCGAGTCACTCCGATCCTCCCACAGGAAGACTAAAATAGAATTCCTACGAAAGTAGAATTCCTATTTTGTTCAATTGGCATATAATCATTGGTTTAACTAGATTCAATATCTTGGTTTAAACAGAGGAGAGGACACAGGAGAGACCACTCCTACGATGACAATAGATGTAAGAGTGTTGTAGCGAGGCAAGAGGGATGACTTGGCCAGCTGGTGGAGGACCTGGCAACAAAGGATAAGGCAAGGTCCATGGTAGCCCTTACAATTGGTTAAGGAGTTTATTCAGAAAGAGGGTGACCATAACTCAATTGATTCGAGTAAAGAAATGTGGCCAGACATCCTGGTCTTTAGGTTGGAGCCCTTTTTCAACACATTTTCCACACCTTTTCAATGGAACACTACTAGGTCTTATCTCCGATTACATGGTCCATTTGTAACACTACTAGGTTTTCAACATTTCCTAAGTGCCTTTTATTTAATTGGCCTATGGTTATTACTTATTTGCCTTATTTCAAATTTCCTCTGTTCCAAGTAATGTATATAGATATGACTTATAATTTGGAACGGAGAGAGTATTTACTAAAGTTCGTAGTTCAGTTGGTTCTGGTTCGCCTATGGAACCCCGGGGCCTTAGTTCGGACCTCAGGCCAAGCACATTTGCAGACCAATATGAGGCGAATTTCAGGGGGCTTGGGGTAATAAAATCCCCTCGCTGGGGTCGTCCCATCTCACGGGGATGTGATGCCGCTGTATATGGGTGTGACTAGGGTTCGGAGGTTTTCCATGAGTTGCGTGAGAAATTCTTCTTCTTAGTTAAATACCGATGGGGACGTTATTCCCCCGCGGCTCGTGGATTTTTTTACGGTTTTTTAGTTGGGAAAGTATTGTGTAAGGATTCTTGATTGCTACTTTTTGCCCACAGAGATTGTTGAATAATTATACTACCAAATATCAGCAACTTGATAAAAGAAATCATGAAGGAGAACAATAACCTTCCACCATTTGAAAGAAAAACTCTGGAAATGTAATGCGGCAGTCCTATTGATTTTGATAGGTTAATGTCGAATATAACAAGACTCACAGTCCCATCGATACTAATACTAATTTTATTTGTCTCGCATCGCATGGAACCGTGTCAAATGCTTAAGTACAAGCAATCAGGTCTATCGACGGACAGTTGGTGGTAACAAGATATCAAATTATCAACTTCAGATTCATCGGTACTCCTAGGGTTGGCATTATCCGTGATATGTGACCGTACGAAAGAGCATATGCCGAATTCTTGGCTGGTACCCCTCCGTCCCACTCGAGTTTGTCATCCCGGATTAGTCTTGCCATCTTATTCGATGCTTCGTCTTATTCAAATTTTTTACACAAATATAATTTATTTTGTTACAACTTATTTTATTAATGAAGATACTTGAATATTGATTAATTTATTTTATGATTTGCATAAATATTTTGAATAAGACGGATAGTTAAAAATGAAGTTTAAAAAGTCAAAAACGGCGAACTCCATGGACAGAGGGAGTAGCTAGCAGTGTTTTTAGCTGTAGCTAGAGGTGGTTGAGCTCAGAATTAATGGCCAGATGCGTCCGTGCCCTGCCCATGGCTCTGCTGGCCTGGGTGACCAGTGACTAGCTCTGCACTTGCATTCTGAAAGTGGCAGTGGATGGCCGGGCCATTCACCAGTGGCGGTGCCGGCCTGGAGTAGCTTCACAATCACAGCCTTTGATTTGTGTAGTGTGGCTGGCGAGCCCAGCCGGGGGCCGGCCGGTCCGGTCGCCTTGCCTTGCATGGCTCAATGGCTGGAAAGGTGGTGGTGGTCCTGTGCACCCACTCACACTGTGACTGTGACGGACGACACGGCTAGCTGCTCGGTGACTCGACTCGATCCGGCCACCGAAAGTGCTGCCGGAGCATGTGGGCGAAGGTGCTTTGGGTTGACGGCTACTCCGGCTGTTTATGTCTTTTGTCGCCGTGTGTCCGATCCTTTGACTGAACGAGCTACATGGACAAAGGATGCCTACGGCTACCAGGGACAGCAGACAGAGCTATCTGTAAAGGCAATTTTGCACGCGGCTGACTGTCAACGAAGCACCCACAGCCACAGGTAACAGTGTTTGGGAGCCGTTCGATTCATCAAGAGCTTTTGTAAGAGTTTCGCCATGATGCCAGTACGTTGTCGCTAAGCCTCAGAAACAAATCAAGCTTAATAAGCCAAACCTGAAGTACTATATACTCGTACGTACTTCCTTGGTGTGTTCCAAACGGATCCGCCTAATAAGCCAAGCTCGAAGCTTCAGCGCAAAACAAATCAAAGCCCCAGTGTACAATTCTGTCAGGCCCAGACCAGACCAGAGTTTGTATCGTGTCTATGTGCTCACGATTTAGTTGAGCTTCATTCATTCAATACAAGGCCATAGAGCCGAGTGTTAGGATCAAAAAGACCAGACCAGACCAGTGGCCGACCAAAATTCTCCTGCATTTACAGCCCACCAACACTACACCGCTCCGGCGGTCAGTTTGGCAAGCAGCTGCTGAGCTCCAACTGCATCGCGTCGCGGATGAGGGGGGCCAACGGCCAACCAGCAACCGTACTCTGCTGCAGCGATAACTGCATGTCGAGAGACTTGGACTTGCTGCCTTTCCGAGACATCACACTTCAGAAACTATCATCACAGGAGTACTTAACAGATAACGATTGATAGGAGCAGATTCCTGAATGAATAGCATAGGAATATATGGCACTGATGAAACTAATTGGAATTATGAATTGTTGTGGCATCGTGTTTTCTGAATCATGATATGTACTTGGTTTTCTGAGACATCACACTTCAGAAACTATCATCACAGGCTCCAGAAGAAACTGCTGGTGACCAATAGGTTGTGGTGTGGCTCATGGTAACAACAATGGCGTGTGCCTTCATTCAGGCCTACACTAGAAAATTTCAGACAGAATTGATCTGATTTTTTATTCAATTTTGCTACGAAATGTCAATAGGCATCGGTCTCTGGATTGTGGTTCGTCAACCAAACACGCAAATAAGGTGCAAATTAACCAACCAGGTGCGTTCTGAATGTAAGAGTATGGAGAACCACAACTCTACTCGGCGCCGGATTTGCGTCCACGAGGCTTACAACAATTCAAAGGATATCCGGACACGATGACGTGATCCACGTAATAACGTAGTGTCATTCGTGCAACGAAGCAAGGGGATACCCAAAGCCGGAATCCTTGAAGTTGCCAAACTTCGAGCTCTTGTCATCGAATATGTCAAAAAAGAGTGCTAGAAATGGTTAAGAAAAATTGGAACTAAAACGAATGAAAGAATGCTAAAAGCTTTAATAGAGTCATTATAGTCATGGATTTCAAATTTGAGTTGCTGGTGCGGGAACACACTTGCTGGTGAAAAGTACAGTACGACTAGTTGTGGTTGACTTTAACTCGCTGGCAAAGTTTAGGCAGACCTAATATTATAGTAGCAAGTACGTTGAATCCTTTTTCTTGCCATAAATATTTTGATTTATTAAGTTGGTTAATTTTTTAGGACATGTTTGATACAACTTATATTGCTATTAATTTTTTTAGACCTGTTTGATACAACTTATATGCTGCTTATATGGCTAAAATAAGCTGAATTCAACATCCAAATGCTATGCTTTTCGGCTCTTCATATCTTCAACCTCGGGCTCCTCATTGACTATTTGTCGTAACACAGCGTCGCCACCGATTCATCGTTGTCCTCCTCCGACCATGAAATCGGTAGGGAGAAGGTGCAACATCTAGTACCATCGTCAGATCATATGGATGGGGTTCGGCAAGGCAAATTCATGCCAAACCTACCTTTTTTTATTCATCAACAAACCAAATCGAAACGTTGATATCTAATTGTTGTAAGGAAAAAAAAGAAGTTTGTAGGAAGAGGGGGCAACATCTAGCGGATTACCAATTGTCAATTGAATGGGATTCGACTAGACAAATTCATGCCAAGCCTAACCCTCTTAGAAGAGAGGGCACCAATTGAATGGTCACCCTCAAGACTCAAGAGGTCCCAAACGAGAAGGCATGGCACCTCTAGAGGGCCTGTGTCACCCCCTCTAAGACTCTATAAGTACCGGCACAACCCTCTAAGGGCATGTACAACCCGTCTGTATGAGCCGTCTATATAACGACAATTTTGCAAAAACCCCCCCGCCCGGCGTAGAGACGGCTCGCTAGCGTCGCCTCCCGAGAGCAAGTATTATAATACAGCCAGCAAGCCGGCTGTAAGCTCCCTTACAGCCTTCTTACAGCCCACCCGTACAATGGTTAGTTCTTCACAATTAATATATGACCCACTTGTCTCTCTCACAGATAGTCTTGGTTTTTGTGTCCAAGCCGGCTGTAAGCTTACAGCCCGCTTCTCCTCTCTCTCCTCCTTCTCTCCTCCACCTCAGCATTTAGCCGGCTTACAGCCACTTATAATACTTGCTCTGAGTCGACGACTCGGTCCCGTTGCCCGATGCCGAACAGACCGCACAAGAACGCGTTGTGCAGTCCGTCTTCTCGCGTCGCCGCGGCGACGGTTTGGATCCCGCGCGCCTCCTCCCGTGCGCCTCCTCCTTCCCCCGCCAAAACTGAGCAAGCGCGTCTCCTTCCCATCACCGTGCGTTTCATCTGTTTCCATCGAAGGGAGAAGAAAGGAAGAAGAAGAAGGGCGCCTGCGCAATTTTATTTCTCTCTCAGGGTTTCTAGTGCAATAATGCTAGAGAGAAGAAATTCCAGATCTAGGCTTCATTTATTTCCGGAAAACTCAGGGTCTCCGTTGTAAAGTCCTTGTCCTATATGGTTTTTCCTCTTATCTCATGTTTTAAATGGCTGAGCTTTGGAATATCATATAAAATCATATAAAAATCATAAAAGGCAAATGTGGACTTTACGGAATCCATGTGAAATTCTTTATGCAGTAAATTCATAATATTGCATGCTTTAGTTTAAAATTTCTGCTGTAAAAATAAGTTTTGAAGGTTAGGGTTTTATTGCTACTGAACTAACATAATTCTTTATATTATGATTCCTAAAAATTATTGTAAATCAAGTTTGTTTTATTTATATTTGATATTATTCAATTAAATAGCCACACAATAGTATATACAAATGCATATGTAGTTGATCTTAAGCTACATGCAAAGCATTAAACAGCTTAGAGACAGATCGTCTGTCTGTGGGTTGTATAAGTTGTCTTTATATCTGTCTGTATGCTAAATCCGAGGTTCTACAGACGACCCGCCGTCTGTGGGTTATACATGCCCTAAGACTCTACAAGTACGGCACAAGGTAGTATTTTGCGACAGGCTACCCACGCCTCCCCATCTACCAACTCCCCGCCTCCCTTGACCGGGATTACAAGCCCGCAGCACCGGACCGAGTTGAGATTCGATGACTTTGCCGGTGCCATTGCGGTGCCATTGAGTCATCGGCGTGTGGGGGACTCACGTCTTTCGGGCCCACGTGGGTCCCCACACGTCGATGACTCAATGGCACCGCAAAGTCACCGGGCAAAGTCACTGAATCTGCGTCTTAGGGGGGCCTAGCATGTTCATGCTTACGGACGCTTTGCTCATTGAGGTTTCCCCATGCTGTGGGACTAAAACTGTTTTTTTTAGTGGAATTAAAACTGCTGTTCCGTATGCCACCATCGTCGGTGGGCCGTATGTACCAATGGACCGTGTGAAGATTGCCGCGTCGTGGTCCAACACGCGCTCGGGCTTCTCACGAACGGCCCACGTCCTCGTCCCGCGCGTTCGAAACGGAACGGAACGGAACCGAACCCCAAGTCCGTGCCGCTGCCATGCGCCGCCTCGGGCTCGGACTTGTTCTCGCTGAAGCAGCGCGCAGAACGACGGACCAGTGAGCGACCTGCGCGCGCGAGCGTGCGCCGAGATCGTAATCGTATCCATGGAGCCATTCCTCGCCGCGACGGTCTTCTTCTTCGAGGCGCCCGACGCCGCCGGCCGGCTTCCGCTGCCACAACCAAGGGCGCCGGGTGCGGCGCCAACAGGAAGCGCGGGGAGGAGCATGGACGTGGTCAGAGTCAGATCGGCGGCGCCGCCAGTGACGGAGGAGGCAAAGGGACCCGGGACGTAGCCCGTCGACGCGTCGTTGGTTGGCTTGCAGTATCTCCTGACCATCGTGTCCGCATCAACTGATTGCTTATTAGGAACAGCTACACGGCGCGCGCAGTCTTGGTTTCCTGTTTAATTGCTGTTGGTACGGTTAGACTTTTTTTTTTTTTGCGAGTGAATTAGTCTAACAAAACGACTGAAACCTCCATCAGCTAGCTGTCGTTGTGGCAAATAAAATTAAATACGGGAATCTTTATATCAGGTTGTCACTATTCAGCTAGCGAATAGCAGCAGAGGCCAATTGCCTGAAAAACTCTATAGTCTAACTTCGCAATCGGCATCCGTTGTGGTCGTTGTACTGGTGTCAGATCATTTTGCCTGTAAGAAACATAAAAACATCTTTCTTAATCCAAAGTTTTTTTTTTCCTTAATCCAAAGTCAAACATGAATAATCCAAAACATCCATGTCTCCGGAGTCTGGACACACCATGAACTACTCAGGGCCGCCGAGAGCCAGCGACACGCGGTGCCGGTGGACGAATCATCGCGCTTGCAAAGGGAACTTTGCTCCTAGCGGAGATGGTCAGATGGCGCCACAAGTGGAAATTATTTGGCATCCTCTTGCTGCCGCGCGCAAATAAACCGGACCTTTTCATGCATTCATGGCGTCGGTTAATTTAGTCTTCCCGGCTGGCGTCGGCGTCCGGGTTTTTTCTTGTTTAATTAACGAAAGGGGCAAGGCCGTGGACTTTGCGCGGCGATGTGCCGACGCCGATTATTGGCGACGACCTTTCCAGGCGCCGATGGGATCACCGCAGGTCCACGTCGCTTGTGTCGTTGGGTTTGTCATCTCGGGATCCTTTGTTTTTTGTGATTGTCCCGTGCGTGACCCCAGGCGAACACGATACAAAGGTTTATTTGTTGTGTTGCGTCACGGTTTTTGAGCTGCTGATACACACTCGACAGTGAACGTCTGGACGAATTAGATAAGTGGACTGGTGGTGGCCAAATTCGAAGCAAACGCCTGATAGCCATGGCGACTTATTTGCTTGAGAGAGTAGGGATATGCAAGTTCCCAGGCTTCGAGTAATCTCTATCTCTATCTCTACTATATATAATGCACCAAAAAAACTTTTCTAAAGCCACACAACAAACTGTCCACCAAGTCATTATCTCTCCTAACCTTTTCTAAGCGCACCCAACAAAATACACCCCAAAGCTAAGTAACTTTTAAAATAAATGGTCCAGATCTATTCAAATCTCTTTTTTCTCACTCACCCACATCCAAAGGTCAAAATTGCTGGGATCAAACATCATCACCCACCATCCATCCATCCATCCCGCGCCCACCCCTGCGTGGCCTTGCCTGACGCCTCGTCTCCAACGCGACGACGAACCCCCACGCGCGACTACTCCCCTCCCCAATGCATGGCTCCTTGAATTCGAATTGGTCTCCTTTTCTTTCCCCTCCTCGCCGCCGCCACCTGCTCTTGACGGCAACAAGCGTGAGCTCCACGGATCCCCACCCGCCCCACGCCGCGCGCACCGGTGAAGACGACGAGAGCGCCAGCGCGACGTCCGCCGCCTCACAGTCGCAGCTGGAGAAGGCCTCCTTCCGCCGCTTCGGTTGCTGCATGCAGCCATGCAGGGCTATTACCACCGCTGCATTAGCCTCGATCCCTCCTCCCTCTGCTTGCTTGCTTACCCGCGCCCGCCGTCGCCTGCCGCCGCCGCTTCTCTGATTTGACTCGGTTGATTCCACCGATCCCCCCTCCCATCCTAGATCTGCTCCCTTGTCCTGGATCAGCACGGGATCGCCGCCGCTGCTGGTGGCCGTCGCGGAGCCGTCCCATCCTCGGGAAGCGCCGGCCCGCTGCGCTTCATCGTGGTCGAGGGCGACACGGTCGTTGCGCTCCACTGTACGCTTGCCTAGGACGAAGAGCCAGAGATAGCGACGCCCGCCCGTGGCCAGCTGGCCGCGGCGGCTTCCAGGGGAGGTGGGCAGAGGGTGCCATGGAGTAGCGACGGGCGGACAGCCAGTGCCCGCGCCCGGGCACTTCGCTCGATCCCCAGCGGCCAGGGAGGTCGGAGCGGCGGATGGTCAACCACGGTGAGAACCCCTCTTCGTTCACGAACCCACTGCTCCTCTGATCCCCGCCGTCCTGCTCCATGCGAGGGAGCCTGGATGTCATATGGCCATCGTGTTGGTAGATACGAGCGGCGAATGATCGGTTGATTGGTTGTTTGTGTTGCAGGTGTGAGGAAGTCGTGGCTGCTACTGCAGTTCACGTACAAAAGCTCTAGACCCGTGTAGGACTTTAGCCCACTGTAACAGATCTGATTGGTGAGATGCAATCTAAAAATTGATATATATATATGGAATACTCAATAATGAATCAGGTAAGTTTCCAATCACCTCTTGTTTTGAATAATTTTGAGATGGCTACAAAGACGAATTTGCTCATGTTTGATGACTATGAAAAAAATATCACCTCTCGTGTCTTTGTCAGGTCACAAGCAAGGTAAAGAAAAAAATGGAAGATCCCCTAGATAACTTTTTCTTGCTGCTGCAGCTCATGCAGCATCGAGTGGTGGCTCATTTACTATCTACGTGCTACTGCAATCCTTGGCGTGTAATTTATCTAGCTATTTTACTTGTATGCTTTTCTGGTAGGCATATTTACTTATATCTGTTCTTGAAATATCTATAGGACAAGTCTGTTGTCATTTGTGGTTCCTCTAGCAAGGTACAATAAGGCTACATATCTGCAGCCATAAGTTGGAATGAGGTTGGTAATGATGTTTGGGACGCAGGAGTCAAACAAGCACAGGTTTATTTTCTCTGCAATTTGTCGTTGTACATAGGTAGTGTTTTCTATTTCTTAAATAATGTTAGTGTCAATGTAAATTGTTATGTTTCTAATCTTAATGTTAATGAATTTTACTTCATCCCAAGCTTTACGGAAAGAATAAATCAGATTTTTATAATGTTAGTGTCAATGTAAATGATCGTGTTTCCAATCTTAATGTTAATGAATTTTACTTCATCCCAAGCTTTACAGAAAGAATAAATTAGATTTTTTTCATGAATTCTCTAAAATTGTGTTTTTAGATTAAATGTAGACTTGCAAAATTGTCGGAAATTAGCGAGACCTGATGCAACGGCCAAACCTAAAATGGCGCAACTTACAGTTAGAATGGAATGAACATTGGTATGGAGAAAGACCTGAAGAGTTAGTCCGGAGAACATGGTTTTCTCCACTCCATCAACATGGATAGTCTATGAGTTATCTTCTTTTTCTCTGTCTTTGGCCTGAAATGTTGCACGAGGGTTGTTTGGTTGTTTTCAAGTGCATCCCTGAAATGTTGTTGTTCAGACGTGCACCAAAATTCCTGCGGCTCAATCAAGGCTGGAGGTAGATAACTTAGAGGATGAGGGTGGGGACGCTTGCAGGTACTATTTATTAAGTTTGCAGGGCAATGGAGTCTGAGCTATGCCATAATTTTCATACTTTCTTATTTGTATGTATCTTCCCTGTAATGATCTTAGAAGTTTCCCTGATTTGTTCAGGAACAGCTCTCTAATTTCAGATTTCAAGATTCTTTAGGGTGCTTGATTTCTCCTAATTTTGCTGTTGTCATTGGTCTTGATTTCCCCTATACGCTGCTTTTCAGTTCGAATGATGCCCTGCTTTTTTTGTTCAGGCAAGTCGTCATCATGGGGAAGGAAGGTCAGTGTCATCAACAGGCACCGCTAAGAAGGCAACCCGCCGCACAACTTCCCTGTGCCTTTGTGTTCAATAGCTATGCAGCGCCCTAGCAACTTATACCATGTTTAGGTATCTGCTTTTCCTTATACCATGTTTTGACTATAGATGAGGGTACTGACTTGTGTTGATTCAATATTTAGCTATCAGTTTTCCTTATACCTCTGTTTGTCCTAATGGAACCCGACTACAGATGAGGTTACTGACATGTTCATTCTAAAACATGGAATTGTATCGAATTTCAAACAGTTAAATAACCTGTCCTAAAATGTACGTACACAAATTTGAATCGATTAGCTGGTTGACCTTGAAAATTCTACTCAATGTCTTAAATAGATGATTTAGTTTTTTTATTTCATTGTATGGACATTAGTTGGGAGAATTGGATTGGACTTGAATTTTTATTTTTTTACATGTCTGGGGTTAACGTGCTTGATTTCATTCTATAGGAACAAGTTGTGCACTTCCCTATAGGTGAAACTTGGATATACAAAATATATGAAGCATTTTTCTTTTGTGACATGCAATTTACTCTGCATTGTTAAATAGGTCCAACCATCAATTGGTCCCATCGAACCAACAGAAACAATGGAAGTCATTGTGCATCATGAAGACTTATTCACACAAGAAGTTGTCGACGGAGTACATCAAAACTGGTGGTAGCTCCTCAGCTAAGACCATCACACACAGGATCACTGTCCAGCATTGCTGCCCAGTGCCTTAGGTCCCTTGCCCTTCAGTTCTCTATGTTTCTATAGTACAGAACAACTACCGTAACTATGCTCGACATTTGCTTGTATTGAATCTGCTTCGAGTGAGTTGTTATCTGAAATGCCTTGGTTGGTTTCTGAAAATATCATCAGCTAATGTGTAAGGAGATACTCCTAAGTCAGTGATGTAAATGCAATTAAGTACACTACAAGATATGCTATTGATATACAATTATATGAGACAAAAACTATGGGGAAAAATCTCATTGTCTGGTTGTTTTTAATTGCAACCCTTAAAAAATTTGTTGTTTTAAGTGCACCTATTAAATGAAACCGTGGCAACGCACGGGCACTATACTAGTAATAATAATTAAACGAAGACTGCTATGGAGAATGCTAAAACCTTCCTCGCTCAGCCGGACTTTGAAACCCTGACTTCTTTTTTTTTTTTTGTAAGAGAAAATGAGTTTTACTAAAACCTTACAACTGCGTCAACGAAGGTGGCGAGGGGCCCTCAACGTGGCCAGCAACCATCCTAACTACTGGATTGAAATCCTGACTTCAATGGCAGATCAGGCCTCAGGGTGTATGTTTTCCCCATGGGATTTTGCATTGAAAACACTACATGTAGATGAAGTAGGGATACAATGTCAGATAGCATGAAGATATCTTTTAAAGTTGGAAAGATATGCACTTTTAAAGTTAAAAAGATATCTTCATACTATCTGAAAGATAGTACATCGAAATACATATACACAACATTAAATTGTCGGTCGGCGCTCACATCCGATCAATATCTTTTAAAGTTGGAAAGATATGCACTTTAAGAGCCTCAGATATAACGTGCATAGAGATAGAGATTGGATAGACAGACGTTACATTGAGCCATTGACATTTTGGTTTCATGTTTAGATTCCATTTGTTGGATTCATGTTTAGAGACCGTTAGATGGTGAAGAGCGGCTTGTAGATTGTAAGTTCTTAAAAGCTACTGCATCCGTCACAATGTAAATCGACTTTAGAGTTGTATTAAATCAATCTATTTTAAATTTAACTAAATGTATATAAAAATGCCAATATTTAAGTTACCGAATTGATATCACTAGATATATATTAACATCTCGTTCATTTATTTTGTGTCTTAGATGATGCCACTCTTTCTAGTCAAATTTAAGATATTTTGACTTTTGGTGATTCTAGAGTATTGCTTTTATTTTAGGATGAAGGTATAGTAGTTACAGCTTCGTAAATTCTAAGGGAAAAAAAAAGAAACAGCTTAATAAAGATAGCTTATGGGTCTTACAATCTAAAGTACTCCCTCCGGGATGGTATTAGAAGTCGTTTAGGACAGCGACACGGTCTCCAAAACACAACTTTAACCTCTTACTATTATAAAAATATTTATGGAGATGTGATATATATATACTTTTATCAAAGTATTTTTTTTAAGACAAATCTACTTATATAATTTTTACATTTACAAACTCAACAAATTAAAAAAGTTATTGATGATTTATATTCTCGATGTTTGACCCAAACCTTGTCCAAAAACGACTTCTAATACCATCCGGAGGGAGTAGATATGATTAAAACTTGCTTTCACGTCATATAGGCTTAGATCTTTTAAGCCACAATACACAAACTCCAGTCGATCTAAATAGGGCCATACAGAGTCTTTGTACAGTGCAAGATAGTAATGGAGTATTTGTACACAACATCTGGTACAATGTGCTGGCCATTATCCCACCACAATTTTCTGGTACCTGTTCAGATCCCCAGATTCAACAAAAACGTCACCAGTGTTAGCAGAGGGCCCACTTGCCAGTCTCGGCAGAAGATCCTCTGCCAGATGCCCCTGCAAACTAGAAGAACGAGTGAACGACAACGACAACTAGTACGCCCCTCCTGATGAAATGTTGATCCCACCCACCGGCCACGGCTCCTCCGTCCTATAAATCCAACGCCACCGTTGGCCATTCCGTCTCGCGCCGCAGCAGCACATCTTCACTCTCCATTGCTCCCCGTGCACACTGCAGATTGAGGGAGAAAGAAACTAGAAAGGAGGAGCTAGGGAGCAGGCCGATCGAGATGGCGACGTGCGCGACGACCCTCGCGCCGCTTCTGGGCCCGGCGGCGGCGAACGCGACGGATTACCTGTGCAACCAGTTTGCGGACACGACGTCGGCGGTGGACTCGACGTACCTGCTCTTCTCGACGTACCTCGTCTTCGCCATGCTGCTCGGGTTCGCCATGCTCTGCGCGGGCTCCGTCCGTGCCAAGAACACCATGAACATCATGCTCACCAACGTGCTGGACGCCGCCGCCGGCGCGCTCTTCTACTACCTCTTCGGCTTCGCCTTCGCGTACGGGACCCCGTCCAACGGATTCATCGGCAAGCACTTCTTCGGCCTCAAGCGGATTCCCGAGATCGGCTTCGACTACGACTTCTTCATCTTCCAGTGGGCCTTCGCCATCGCCGCCGCCGGGATCACGTCGGGCTCCATCGCCGAGCGCACGCAGTTCGTGGCCTACCTCATCTACTCCGCCTTCCTCACTGGATTCGTTTACCCGGTGGTGTCCCACTGGGTCTGGTCCGCCGACGGCTGGGCCTCGCCGACCCGGACGTCGGGGAGCCTGCTCTTCGGCTCCGGCATCATCGACTTCGCCGGGTCCAGCGTCGTCCACATGGTCGGTGGCATCGCCGGCCTCTGGGGCGCCCTCATCGAGGGCCCCCGCATTGGGCGGTTCGACCACGCCGGCCGCTCCGTGGCGCTGCGCGGCCACAGCGCGTCGCTCGTCGTGCTCGGCACCTTCCTGCTGTGGTTCGGCTGGTTCGGGTTCAACCCCGGGTCGTTCCTCACCATCCTCAAGAGCTACGGCCCCGAGGGAAGCATCCACGGGCAGTGGTCGGCCGTGGGCCGCACGGCGGTGACCACCACGCTCGCCGGCAGCACGGCGGCGCTCACGACGCTGTTCGGGAAGAGGCTCCAGACGGGGCACTGGAACGTGCTCGACGTCTGCAACGGCCTCCTCGGCGGCTTCGCGGCCATCACCGCGGGCTTCTCCGTGGTGGACCCTTGGGCGGCCATCATCTGCGGGTTCGTGTCGGCGTGGGTGCTCATCGGGTTCAACGCGCTGGCCGCCAGGCTCCGGTTCGACGACCCGCTGGAGGCCGCGCAGCTGCACGGCGGGTGCGGCGCGTGGGGAGTCCTCTTCACGGGGCTGTTCGCGCGCAGGGAGTACGTGGAGCAGATCTACGGCACGCCGGGGCGGCCGTATGGCCTCTTCATGGGCGGCGGCGGGAGGCTGCTGGCCGCGAACGTGGTGATGATCCTGGTGATCGCGGCGTGGGTGAGCGTCACCATGGCACCGCTGTTCCTGGCGCTCAACAAGTTGGGCCTGCTCCGCGTCTCGGCCGAGGACGAGTTGGCCGGAATGGACCAGACGCGGCACGGCGGGTTCGCGTACGCGTACCACGACGAGGACACGAGTCTGAGCACCAGGCCCAAAGGGGTTCAGAACACGCAGATCGCGGCCGCGTCCAGCGGCGAGTTCTAGTGGGCATATATATAGTGCCAACATATTATTACACATACATATATGCAGCGTGCAGAATGCACGCAGGTGAAGCTTGTGTTGTTTTGGGGAATTCCTGTTTTGTGTTGTTTTGGGGAATTCCTGTTTTGGATCTCAAATCTCATAGGAGTAGTATGCTACTCTTACATGATGATTGTACAATAACAACCATGAGATATACTACTTTTGTGTAAGATTACCTTTTGCTTTTTTTTTTTCCTTTTGAGCTTCAAACAAGACTGCATAACCATCTGTGCAAAGTCTTCACGGTATCCCTGCTTCCCACATGTCGTTTTTTATGTGGCACTAAAGTATGATGATCTGGAAACATGGAATCATCAGAAGTAACTCAAGTCCCTGATAAAGTTGCTAACTTGCTCTAAAGAAAAAGGTTGCGGAGATAAGACATGGCTCCGTATCACTCCAGTCACTTGCCCTACCTTTATTTGGACGGGCTAAAATGTTGCAATTGACCAAATCATTTGGCCGGTTTTGGATGGTCAGGGTGGCATATACCGGCATTGGAATTATTCCAAACCAAAACGATAGGGTGCTTTTATTCTATCGTCATTGTACCTAGCATACAACTGTAGTTCCATAACCTGCACCATCCTTTTCTACCTCCATCATCTCTGCCAGGATTGCAGTGACAACGTATGGTGGTCATTTAACCATGTTCCAACATGATCCTGGACATGTGACCCTATACGAGCTGGATGATACGATATGGAAATGACAACCATCACCTATCTCCATCCAGAGCCTTGAATCTTGATCTCTTCAATCAAAGAATCTCCATTTCACCAAGTGATAGGATCAAAGGATGGCATGAACCAGCAATGGATCGATACCCTTTCAAAAAAAAAAAAATGAATTCATAAACGAGTTATAAAACGAGGGAATGTTCTGAGATGGAGGATTAAGTTGGAGACGACTGGGACAAATCCAATGAGAACCCAGCTGGGCAGCTAAGCTAAAAAATGGAAACAGCTATGGAATGGTACAACATGGACACAAAATATTCTTAGGACAATGGCACCACAGTTCATCCAAGGAAACACTTTGGCACTTCCAATGCTAGTAATAGAAGTTGTATAAGAGCACTCACGGTGCAGACTCTACCATAGAGTCCATAGCTATTAATTGTAGTGCCACATAGACAAATTGCTGATGTGGTATTTGTATTTATTGAAGAGAGAGAGCAAAAACACAAGAAACCAAGTCTAACTAAGAAACCAAGTCTTCACGCTAACCAAGACAATTTGTGAGAATGACAAGTGGGATATTTGACATCATGATAGAGAATTGCATTGTGGAAGATAGTTTCTTGACACAATATCCAAGACTATAGAAACCATGATAGTTTCTAGCATTGTGAGTGCCCTAACTGATTCTGACTTCCATCATACATTCAACTGAATTAGGACAGTTATTGGTCGTGCACACAGCTCTCACGTCTGTATTCAGAGTTTCTTGTTGGTTACAGCAGGCTTGATACTAGCATCTGCCATATGAGACTGCACCTCTCACGCATGTAAGATTGCAACTCTCATCTCGCTTGTTAATGTAACAGTAACCGGATCTTCAAAAAAAAAAAAAAAAAGAAAAAGAAAAAGGGAATTGCCTTCTGCAAATCTGAAACAGTTAATGGCAATAGATGGCAGTTTTCTTTAGTTCAGCTTCTCCCGTTAGCTTTCCTAGAATTTACAAAAGTGTCATTGTAGGCTTACAAGAGGGCCTAAATTCTACATATTGAACATCTAATTTTTACAATTAGACCTAAAACACAAAAGGGGGTTACAAACATATATTATCCCCCAACACTCTTCATGCAGGTTGAATGTATGGCAAAATAGAAGCACTTTTGCTCTAGCGTCAAATGAAGAACATAAATAAAGTATATGTGCAAATAGATAATTTAAATAAGCAATATGAATCAAATGAAAATATATTCATCTTCCATGTCTACATAATGATATTTTGAAAAGGAAAAGCACAGATCCTATACATAACATAAGTACAGTCCAGTTCAGGCATTAGAAAACTTTTGCTGTACCTCTTGCCTTGAAGTATCTTGATAGAAGGCTTTGATGGAGCACCTTGTCTACCTCCAATAAATGTGTGAGCTAGGTCAAATGTTTGTCTTAGGAAAGCCCACTTTGTTTACCACACAGAAGTTAAGCTCAAGACTTCCCAAGAATGGAGACAGTTTATGAAAGTTACGCAGCTATGCAAGTTTATGGAAACATGGTTAGCTGGCAGTATATTTTTTCATAATTCCATTGAGGCAGCTAAACCCTCAAGAGTGTCATATATATTCTCTGACTCAGGATGAGCAGCATCACCGGAGTAAAACCGGTGTGTCTTGCGGTCCACCTCCATCCAGCTACAACCAGGCAGCTTCTTGCCTATATTCTCCTCCTTCATGAACTTTCTAACTTTCCTCACCTCTTCCCACGAGCCACCTTCACTGTATACATTTGCCAGCATCACCACATAGTTTGCATTATTCGGATCCAACTCTAGTAACTTTCGAATTGCTAACTCAGCAAGTTCTACTTGTCTGTGTACTCTGCATGCATTGAGCAATGACCCCCATATGACTTCATCTGCTTGAATTCTCATATCGCTGATAACATTCAATGCATCCTGAAACCGGCCCGCCCGACCAAGAAGGTCGATGATACACCCATAATGCTCAATCTCTGGTTCAATTCCGTGTTCATGCTGCATCAATTCAAAGTACTTAATGCCTTCATCAACGAACCCTCCATGAGCGCATGCATTCAACAGTCCAACAAAAGTAACAGCATCAGGTTCAACCCCTTCACCCCTCATCTCATTAAACAAAGATACTGCACACTTGCTGTGCCCATGAAGTGCCAGGCAATTAATCAGAGAATTCCAAGTTGTTAGGCTTCTATCTGAAACCTCATCAAAGATCCACCTTGCCCCCTCCAGATTCCCACATTTACCGTACATATCAATCAACCCATTCAGAACAGATGAGCCAAAACCAACACAGGTCCTCCACGCATAGCAGTGGATCAACTTCCCAATCTTCAGCATCCCAAGATGCCCACACGCAGATAGTACACAAGAAACGGTGGTTGCATTTGGCCTGAACCCTGCGCCCACCATCCTCCCAAAAATCCCAACCGCCTCCACAAACAGCCCGTTCTGAGAGCAGCCTGCGATGATTGCGTTCCATGCAGCCACATCCCTTTCAGGCATCCGCTCGAAGAGCACAATCCTCTCAAAGTCCAAAATGTACCGGCCCACGAGAACCGCGCCCGCGATTCGGCGGTGGACGGGGCGAAGCTCGCCGCCCGGTGCGTCCTTCTTGGCGGCCTTGTTCTTCCTGGCCGGGCCAGCTCCAGCGGCTGCAGCGTTGGAGGAGCCGGGCGGCGGCGCTTGATGACGGGAGAAGAGGCGGTCGATGCGAAAACGGAGTATGACTGCTCCATGTCGACGTTGAGCACACGGCGCCCCAGGAGGGCGTGCGCCGAGTACTCGCTCCATGCCGCCGCCTCGCTGGGCGGGCGGAGTTTAACGGCGCTTCGCCGGCGTGGGGTGGGGCGCCCCCGCTTCTTCCCTTCCTTGTTGTCATCTAGGGGCCCACCACACGACGGCGCGGCTGGCCGGAATGGGTTCAGAAGAAAGACGTAGCTATATTTGGGTTTTCTCTCTCCTCCTACGGAAACTGGCTTCCGCGTTTGCATCTTCGGTTGGAGGCTGCTTTCACGATGTAAAACAACCTGTTCACAGGTTATTTTATGTTTGCATCGCGGTTTGCCTTCATTTGTTGGAGACAGCCTTAGGCCTTGTTCTCTTGTTTGTTTTTTTGTTTTTTTTACTAGGAAACATTGTAGTCATATTTGTTACCATTACACCGCTAATGGTTACATGTTCGAAAGTGCCTCAAGGAATGGACACCCTTGATCATGTGATGGATAAACACATAATCCACTATAAACTAGTTTGGTAGGCTTGTCGGGCAAGTGAGTCCACCATCTGATTGCAACGCCTTGGAACCCTAAAAGCCTTGACGGAGGTACCGCAATGGTCGAGGAAACAATCTCTCGTATATGGCTTGATTGTCCGGTCTGGCGGGTCAGCTCTGTTGGATCCGTTGATGAAGTTAATTAGCGGTGATTGTTTGGTAGAAGGTCCGACTCTCCCCCGTTGAGCCTACCTAAAAGCGAGGCAGCCAAGGCTTGAGCCGCAGCCTCACCCATGATGACCGAGGCATCCCCGCCGCATCCCGGCCTTGATGAAGAAAACGGTAGGCGACGTGAGTGGAGGTGTCGACCATGAAGATGCCCAAACCTGCTTTTCTTGATGTGATCACCGGTTGGTCTAGTGATATTGAGGCATCCGTGTAGCACCTGAGGCCCTGTAAAGAAGGAGTTTGAAGGAAATACCTGTCGTTGGCGCTGTTTAGAGATTGTGAATCTCTTGGATGCTCAACCAGCACGGGATGACTCGATGGGCCTGGGTGGAGCTCGGAGTTGGGCTGTGGACTTGAACTCGTTGAGGTAATCTGGTGGTGGTTCATGGTGGGGTGCCGATGAGGGAGTTGCTGAACTGAAACTGCAGAATTCATACCTTGGTGATTTGTGTCGGGGTCGGTCTGAGCTTGTTGCTGATCGACTTCTTGGTTTGCTGTTGCTTGTAGGTATGTGACACCCCGCCTACCAAAGCCGCACCGCACAGCCCTTCCGAGGGGCGCGCACGCCGCACACATAGCACCTTGCTTACACTTTCGCCCTCGCCCCGTGTAAAAGGGTTAACCCGAAGGTGATATGGCCGGATGGCAAAGGCTTATAAGTTGGCTCCACCCTTGCTTAACCCGCAAGGTGGTACTAAACATGTGCACTCTGCACTCATAGGCCCCTTTGGGCCACATCCAAATTGGGCCGGGTGTTACATACACCCCCTCAAAGGACTCGACGCCCCTCGTCGGCGCCAACAACCAGGACCTTCCCTCTTGGCACACGCGACCGTGCGTCAGGGGCCGCACATGTGCCATGCCGTGCACTCCGCAGAGCCTACACGCGCAATGAACCTCCATGTCCGCGCCTCGGCCGCACGCGCGCCCGTGGCGCGAAGGTCGGCTTTGATACCACTTGTGACACCGCCCTCCAAAGCCGCACCGCCACGACCCTTCCGAGGGCGCGCACGCTGCACACATAGCACCTGCTTACACACTTTCGTCCCCTCGCGTGTAAAATGGTTAACCCGAAGGTGATATCGCTGGAAGGCAAAGGCTTATAAGTTGACTCCACCCTTGCTTAACCAGCAAGGTGGTACTAAACATGTGCGCGCCGCACTCATAGGCCCCTACCGGGCTGCATCCTTATTGGGCGGGTGTTACATACACCCCTCAAAGGACTCGACGCCCCTCGTCGAGCGCCAACTTAACCAGGACCTTCCCTCTTGGCACACGCGACCGTGCGTCCAGGGCCGGCACATGTGCCATGCCGCACTCCGCGAGCCTACACGCGCAATGAACCTCCATGTCCGCGCCTCGGCCCGCACGCGCCCGTGGGGCGCGAAGGTCGGCTTTGATACCACTTGTGACACCCCGCCCTCCAAAGCCGCACCGCACAGCCCTTCCGAGGGCGTGCACGCGTACACACATAGCACCTTGCTTACACTTTCGCCCCTCGCTTCGTGTAAAATGGTTAACCCGAAGGTGATATATTTGGAAGGCAAAAGGCTTATAAGTTGACTCCACCCTTACTCAACTAGCAAGGTGGTACTAAACATGTGCGCGCCGCACTCATAGGCCCCTACCGGGCTGCATCCTCCCCGTCCTCCAAAGCCGTGCCGCACAGCCCTTCCGAGGGGGCACGCACGCGTACACATAGCACCACTTACACTTTCGCCCCTCGCTTCGTGTAAAAGGATTAACCCGAAGGTGCTATGGCTGGAAGACAAAGGCTTATAAGTTGGCTCCACCCTTGCTTAACCAGCAAGGTGGTACTAAACATGTGCACTCTGCACTCATAGGCCCCCTCTTGGGCCACATCCAAGTGGGCGGGTGTTACATACACCCCCCTCAAAGGACTCGGACGTCCCTCGTCGAGCGCCAACTTAACCGGGACCTCCCTCTTGGCCACGTCACATTGCATCCAAAGGTCGGCACATGTACACCCATGCCCGAACAACTGCGACTACACCCAAACCCGTGAAACCGCAAGGGTCGGCTCGATACCACTTGTAACATCCCGCCTTCCAAAGCCGCACCGCACGGCCCTTCCGAGGGCGCGCACGCGTACACATAGCACCTTGCTTACACTTTCGTCCCTCGCCGTGTAAAAGGGTTAACCCGAAGGTGATATGGCGGATGGCAAAGGCTTATAAGTTGGCTCCACCCTTGCTTAACCCAGCAAGGTGGTACTAAACATGTGCACTCTCGCACTCATAGGCCCCTACTGGGCCACATCCAAATTGGGCCGGGTGTTACAAGGTAAGTCTGCATATGAGCTTCCGTCGCCTTATGTACCTTAAAGGAGCTCCAAGTTTTCCCCTGAAATCTGTTGTCATTTCGAGCTTTTCAGATATACCACAAAATAAATAGGAAATTAAAGAGAGTGTTATCAGAGGGGTTAGGAGTAAGAAGGAGAGGTAAAGTGAGCTAAATACCATCCTCGGAATGTGTAATGCTTTTTTGTGTATGGATGGGAGGATTAGCGAAGCCCAAACCCGAGTTGGTAGTCCGCATTGAAAGAAGAGATGATTGTCATATTCTATGGCTCCACAATAGGTGCAAAGTGTTGATCAATGTGGACTGAGTATCTACCGCTCTTTCCTCTACGGCCAACGCTCTTCTAATTAGTCTCCGGACAAAGGTTTTGAGTAGTCGAGGGATAATCTTAGATTTCCATTTTTTTGCAAAATGTTTCGGTCCATTTTCCTCCCGTTTCCTCCGACCCGTTTCCTTCCATTTCCTCATGCTTTCGTTGTCGCCGGATCGTTCGCTCTCCGGTCGATGTGAGCCACCTAAATTTCCCCAATTATTGTAAAAAATTTCTAAATTTAAATATAATAAAAAAAGTACCCAGAGCATGCATGGAGCAATAAAAAAAGTACTCGCCTTGAGCCCCTGTTTAGATCCAAAATGCAAACCGCAAAAAGTGTCACATCAAATATGTTGGCAAATGCATGGAGCACTAAATCTAATCAAAATAAAAACCGATTTCACCATTAGTTTGTAAATTGCGAGACTAACCTAATGAGACTAAGGCCAGTCTCAATGGGGGTTTCATAGGCTTTTCATGCATATTAAATAGGGCGCCACATCAGCAAAGGTCCACTTTTTGCATGAAACTCGAGGAGAGAGGAGAGAAAAGTTTCATCTTGGTGAAACTCTCGTGGGTACGAATACCAACTATCTTTGAGTCATAAAATTAAATGCCTATGAAACCACAAGATGAAACTCTCCATTGAGAGTAGGGGTTTCATCTAAGTTTCATTTCATTTTATATGACATAACAGATCTTGGAAACAACGAAATGAAACTCACCATTGAGACTGGTCTAATTAGACCGTGATTAGACACTAAATTGCTAGAGTAACCATTGCTCTAATGATAGATTAATTAGATTAAAAATTTCATCTCGTCGTTTACAGACCGAATCTTTAATTTGTTTTGTAATTGGACCACATTTGGTACTTAAATGTGTACCGGAAAGTCTGATGTGACACCAAGTTTTATTGTCTCGAAAACTATGAAATTACGTTAGCCCAACTCTTTACAAACCGTTCAAAATTCCAAAACTTCATCTCTCGCGTTTCCACGCAAACTCCCGCACTGGCAGCGTTTGCTGAACGTGATCAAAAGGAGAAAGTGGCTTCTTTTTTGGTCAAAGAAAAGATGCCTTCGTGACTTGTCGTTTAGTCGTCTCCTCCTAGCTCCTAGCGGTACGTTGCACTTTGCACGATGACCGTTGGCCGTTGTACATGGACACTTTTTCAGTTTAGCACGTAGGATTGGCAATTTGCACAAAGGTACTGTACAACATCCTCACGAAGCTACGGTCAGTGAGAGTTCTTCAGGTGGAATTCGTTTTTATTTTATACATTACTACTCCTTGCTTCAAAAAGATGAATTTGATCAACTTTATAACAGATGAATTTTACCGTGTGTCCATCTATATTAATTTTGTGTCGCAAATATTCTTGTTTTTCTATAAATTTTGTTATTATACTTTAAAAGTTATATCATAGAATGATTAAAAACTACATCCATAATAAGTTTGTATATAAAAAAATCCTATTGATTATTGAGTCATTCATTTCAAGGACAATAGTGTCTTTTAGCCTTCCCATAACACAATTAAGTCTCATCAACAAAATAGGGGTAAATTGGTAAAGTTTAAAAATGGGGTAAATGTGCATTTTGAGTTCAAAATAGGGGTTGTAATGCAATCAACCCCTCCCTTTGTCCTATATAAAGAATCATTACAAATTTGTTCCACCATGATGTCATCACTCTTCAATGCACCTTTCTCTTCTCCCAACACATCTTAAATACATGTGTCTCCCTCCTCGTTTCTTGTCCAACACACCTTTTTTTCATGTGTCAATATGCATGCCCACATCTAAAAATCTATACCTACTAATAAAGAGAGAAAATTTCCGCCAAAATTTTCTTCCACCTGTTTTTCCTTTCACCCTTTTCCCTTTTTGGTTCCTTCCTTTGTTTCTTTTTTTATGTCCGCTATATCGCCCTTTTTTTTTTCCGACTCGATCCGGTACGTTTTCTATCCCAATCCCAAATAGACTAATCCAAATACGTTTCCTATCTCAAAAGGAGATGAATCCAAATCAGAGCACAACAATCAATAATATAAGGCAATTATAGTTTCCTCAAATCCATAAATTCATTGCTACCTCAATAAGACCCACGACTCCTCAAATCAAATAAAAAAAATCATGGTTTATTCTTCCTCTATTTCTCTATTAAAACACTGAAGCGGAGCCCTTGGTGGATGTGGATGATCCCACATCGCCGGATCTGAAGACATGACGTCGTCGGCGCCGTTGTCATCGGATCTCGAGGGACGAAAACCATGGAACATGTGTCAAAATCATGAGGAAAAAGAGTAGTAAGAGATAAGCCACCAGGGCGGGCGTTCCATGCCGGACGGACGGCGTTTCTCAGCCTGCGCGAACACGTTGCTTGCTCAATCCGGCTGGAGCACCAAGAACAACGTGGAAAGAAGAGATTTTCGCAAAGGAAGGAGAACGGACAATAGAAGAACGGTCGAGACACAGGCGGTGCATTCGGTGCTGCTGGGATCGACCTCGACCTACGACGCCAGATCAGCGCCCGCGACATGAGCTTCGGCATCCGGCGGCCGCCCGCTCGGCGTCCCGGGTCAGCTGAGTCCCCGGCAGCCTCCGCTGCCGGAGGCGAACTCGACGAACAGCAGGTTCATGGCCTAGAAACCATCATTCGGATCTCAGCCTCGCTAAAATTCTTCCTTCGTCGGAGTGACGACTCCTCTCGCTATACACGTGGTTTGGACTTGGGGAGCGCGGCTCCGTTTGTGAAAAGAATTTGACGAAAAGGGACGCGAACTTGCTCACAAGAGCAACCCAAAGGATAAGGCTTCTGGAGGCCTCTCGTCGGCTTTTGTATTGTGCGTTCATCTTTTTCATTTCTTTTTTTTTCATCGGTACAAAAACAAAGGAAATTGTTACTAAATAATTCACATCATTTACATGAATTATCACCGTGCAATGTACACTTAAGTTTCTTATTATGTTTACGATGCCAATTTCATATTTTTCAATGCTAAGTACATGTGTTTTGGGGTGGATATAATATTCTCTTGTGAGGTTAATAATTTATTGCACATATATATATATATTTAATAACTGACCTTGATATTTAATGAAATATGGTTGTGTCCCAGTTAAAATAAACAAAAATAGTTAACTTTAGTACCGGACTCTGTGCTTGGACTTATTAGCCCTGTGCTTATCAGCTACAATACGTTGTTTTTCTCTCAAAAAATAGCATGAGGCAAATTATTATTATCCGCAAAGAGATGAATAGACAAATTTACATGCATATGTACTGGACAATAATTGTGCGTCCCGTTGCAACGCACGAGCATATTTGCTAGTAATATTTAATACGAGACAAATAGAGCAATCTTTAAGAAACGATTTTGACTAAATATATTTATTTATAACATAATATTTATGGTACAAAAATGAGTATAATTAGATAGATCTTTAATCTATTTTCATAATACTCCATCCGTTCTAGAAAACATGCAATTATGAGTTCTGTCTCCACAAAAATAGTGTACGTTTGACCAAATTTTAACTAAATACTATTCACATATATGACTTCAAATTAATTTATTAAACAAACTAAATCTCATAAAGAATCGAATGATATTTATTTGATAATATAAATATTGATAGTTTTTTTTTATATATAATTAATTAAACTTGAGATACTAAACCATGCTGCTGTGCTAGAATTGCATGTTTTTAGAACGGGGTAGATAATACTCTAACCTCTATTGCGAGTGCCTTTAGTTAGCTAACAAGATTGTTATTATATCGCTCTTAGGAAAGGAGGAAGTATGTCACCGAAACAAAAGCTGCTAAAGAGAAATCAAAAGAACTTTTCTTCTATATCACCTTTAATTTTATCCTAGAACCTTTAATTTTATCCTAGAACTTTCAAAACATCCGTTTTAGTTGTCAAATACTAATTTTAGGCTCATTTTTCATCATAGAACTACGAAGATGATTATTTCAGCCTTCAAACTTTACATTTTGGGCTCAATTTCATTCATAAACTATTATAGTGCATTTTGGTCTTTAAACTTTTATTTTTTGAACTCAATTTTGAGGAATAAAATGACTGTTCTGAAAGTTTAAAAAGTACTGTAAAACTGAGCCTCGAGTACCATTATTCGGTGCTAAATGCGACAATTTTGGGGACTTTTTCGCACCTCACGCAGGGGGAGAGGGGCCGAGGAAGACAGACAGGCGCGAGGCTGCCAAGCACACCGGCCACCCGGGCGGGTCATAAAACCAACCGTGTTGCTTCTTTTGGCACCCTGTGTTCCTCGGCCCTGGCCATCTGGCCAGTCGTACAACCAACCTTCCTTTTTCTCCCTGTTTTGTTTCGGAAGGAAAGCTTCCTCTCCCACACCACGCGCCTCGTGCCAGAAACCCCTCCCTCTCGCCTCAACGACGCTTCTTGAATCGCGTGGCCGCAAACCCTAGCCCGGAGGCGGCGATCGCGCGCCGCCGGGCGTCGTCCGTCCGCGGGAGGGAGCGGGAGGAACGCCGATCGTCCCGGCCTGTCTCGGTTTCGTCGCCTCCGGCGGATCACTTAGGAAAGGAAGGTACGCGTTCGTGTAGTGGATGCTTGCGTTTGCATTTCGTTGCGTGTTGTTTGTGATGCGGATTGTTTTTTATTTTAAGAGACTGCGAAATGGGGGTTTTTACGGTGGGGTTTTTTGGGCCGGTTTCGAGAATTCTGGCGCGTTCTGTTACTTTGGTTGGTTGCAACTAGTCTGGGGGTTTTCTATCCGCTCCACCATCGGCGGAAGCGTGGGAGAGGCGGCGCAGTGGTTCACTTTATTGTTCTTCGTCGCGTTCGGTTTGTTCCGTGAGCAAGGTAAGGTACATGTGTGTATCTTGGCTCAGTTGTTGGTGTTGCGAGTAATGTAGGTACGCTGTTGTGCCCTGTTTTTACGAGAGTAGCAGTGTGAGTTTGATGTTGGTCCTGTTTCTCCGTGAGACTCTAACTAATATGGGTTTGTGCTCAGAATTATTGCACCTCATATGACGTCCATTTTACGGTGTTCTGTGCTGCAACACGGTATTACCATGGTTTTTCTTTTGTACATTTTACTGGGTTGCCCTGCTTTGGTGTAATCACTTTGAGTTGGTGCCCTGTTCTGTTTCTTGTTGTAGCTTGTGATGACACTCCTTGCTTCCAAGAGAATAAAAGAAACAGGTACATATGATGTACAGAATAATAAATAACATAAGCACGTTGGCATCTTAGGATAAATTATACAACACAAACGAGACAAGTTTTCAAATGCTGCATTTAAAATAATAATCCATCGCGTCCATTGAAAATAATCTACCGCAAGGAAATTTGTGGGTGCTACTTGAGCCCTGCTAATCAGTCAGGTAGCAAGGATGAAGAGATTCTTCCAGAATGAAGCGGCCACTACTAGCGCAATTCCTCGCCAAAAATCAAGCAGTGGATAGAGGTGGGGGCACGCCACCTAGGTGAATTAGCATGCGAGTAATCGCCATGTGTAAAACGACAAGGGAGGCGGTGCCTATTGTAAATTTTAACCTCCCAAAACGTGCCCGTGCATGATGTAAAAACTCTTCTTCTTAAATACAAAGGTGCGCAAACCTTTTGCATATTCGAGAAAAAAAAGGAAAGGTGTTTCTTTATCCTTGTTGCTGGTTCCACCAAACTGGCTGAAATATATGATAGGATATTTTCTTATATCTATTATGGATTATTACTGAGATATATGAAGTGTAAGATGGAGATACATACCTTTTGGAGTTTATCAGTATTTAGCAGGAACAAGAACTGCAGTGAGATTACAACATAAAAGTTACCATAGTAAACAGGTTAAAAGAATCATGTGATTTTTTTACGGCCTATGGCATTTTGAGACGTCGTTTATGTGGCACTTTGATATGTTGCAGATCAAAAAACGTCCACGTAGCCAGATTTAGGGAAGTTTATCTTATCAATCAACTTATTTCACTCCGTACTTGAACACTTGGTTGATTTGCTAGAATATGAATTTATTTGGGATATGGTTTGTTTCCCTATAAGTCCACCCTAAATCCCACTTCATGAGTTATACAAGGGCGAAGTATCAATAAGAATAACTTCTATCTTAGGTCTTGTTCTAAGCCTTCAATAGAGATCCAATCTCACAAACTATAGTTCAATGTTGAAAATGAAGCATCCTTAGTTCAAGGTAATATAATTATAAGTTGCTTATAGCCTATATCTTCTCTGCTTGTCAACCTTTGCAACCTGTCGTGCATTGGAAACATTCGTAATGATTTCATAACCTGAAGTGTATCTTTCTTAGTTTATTAAATTATTATCCGCTCTTTTGAGGAGTCATTTTTTCATATCATGTTTGAAGCATACTTGTTCCATTGCTTCGCAGGATGGAACTATCAAGGATTTCCACAGAAAAATTTGATGATGCAGTTAAAACCATGACTGATGCTGGTTTCTTGAAGGAAGCTGTTGAGCAAGCACTGAAAAAACTGATAATAGTTTGTGATGAAAACTGGGAGCATATAGAAGCCGATAACTATTCACTTTTGGTTGAAGCTTTAGTTGGTCTTTTCAGATCCCAAAGTATGTTCTGGCCTTCAGTCCTGATTTTTGTGGAGATCTTTGCTCAGATCTAACACATGTAGTGTTTTTTTAAGGAATCATATATTTTGTATAAATTGGTGTCATTTTTTGGTATAAATTACTTCTGATGACATGTCATGATTTGTGGCAAATAAGAAACTGATATATGGCGCTGAATTTAATACATATGAGGACTGTTCTTCCTCTAATTAGTTCATTAGTTTACCATGCTTAAGCCAAAATCATCACTGTAGCAGGCAGGACAGAAAAAGCGACGTGAAAAGAATCTTAAAATGGATTCAGACAACCATAAGAAGAAGCTTAAGACTAAGGAGCGTGGTCAGAAGCCACATCAGCAAGAGGTAGATTCCCTTGAGGGGGAGAACCACTGGTGGCCAATTGCAAACGGATCGTGCAGAGACTTCAAGAATTGGTGAAAACAGTCCTACTTTACTTTGAAGTCAAGACCCTTGCACTTCTGAGACCTCAGCCTCACTCACAGTCATGTCTCCTACAGTTAGCCGTCACAATGGTAATGTGTCTCTATAAGATTTCTTAAATATAGGTTGTGTTGGGTTGAGCCATTTTTTTTTTTTGACCTCGACTACTACTACTACTACATATTTTATCTCTTGTAGTTATTTAGAAAGTTGTTTTTGTTCTCAAACATATGTTGTTTTGTGTTTTCTCTAAACAATCTTTTCCCCAAACAGGCACCAAGAGACAGTGCCATGATGCCAATGACATAACAAAAGGCGAAGAATGTGTGAGCATCCCAATAGTCAGTGGAAAGGTTGAGGTTCTTCCTCCCCCATTTCGCTATATATCGCAAAATACCACATTTCAGAATGCCTATGTCAACCTTTCACTTGCTAGAATTGGAGATGAAAATTGTTGTTCTGGTTGTTTTGGAGATTGTCTAGCAAGACGATTTCCCTGTGCTTGTACAAGAGAAACGGGGGAGAATTTGCCTATACAAAAGCTGGCCTCCTTAAAGAAGGATTTCTAGATGCTTGTATCTCAATGCTCCGGGAGGGACAACCTCTCACTTACTGCAAGGGTGTTTGTCCTAATGAACAAATGAAGAATGGAGTAAACTCAGCGAAATCTGATACTTGTAAAGGCCACCTTATTAAGAAATTTATCAAGGAATGCTGGAGAAAATGTGGATGCAGCAGAAATTGTGGAAACCGTGTGGTTCAGCGAGGCATTACTCGCAAGCTGCAGGCAAGTAAAGTAACTTATTACCGTTTTAAGAGCATGGAGTTACCCTTTCCTGCTGGATATAAAAAAAATAACACTAATCAGTGCAACATACAAATAGAGGATTTATGATGGCACTTTCAGGCTGCCAATCTGTAGTATTTTTGTTACCTGATCATCATGAAAAAAGCCTTGTAGTAACAAAAATAGTATAGTGGAACCAGATTTCATTTAAATTGAGAAATATCAAGGGATTGTGCTAATGTTTTTTTTCCTTGGAATGCTATGCATTCTGTGGCTACTCTTTTGCTAAACAACTTACTACACCTTATGTATGTCTTTATAACCTTTTATGTCCTATATCATCATTTCAGGTGTTCTTAACTCCTGGGAAAAAGGGATGGGGTTTGCGTTCTGCTGAACGTCTTCCTCGTGGTGCTTTTATTTGTGAGTACATTGGTGAAATATTAACAAACACTGAACTATATGAGCGAAACACTGAGCTATATGAAAAAAAAATAACAAAAGAATGGTAAAACAAAGCATACATATCCTGTGCTTCTGGATGCTGACTGGGGCACTGAACGTGTTCTGAAGGATGAGGAAGCCCTCTGCCTAGATGGTACCTTTTATGGGAATGTGGCGAGGTTTATAAACCATAGGTAATATTTATTTTTGGTTCAACTTGGGAAGTGTTCTTTTATCATGATTCTCGTGGAGCTCTATGATTTGTGAATTGAATGGTTCTATGTGCTGGTGAGACTCTTTGCTTGGGTTTTTCGACTTTGTGCTTGTGCTGCTTTTGTCTATCACTCACTTTACACATGCATGTAACTTATCTAACAGATGAATGATTATTTGGTTGCTGCTTGTATTATTTCCTGATGCAAGCATCTAATGAAAAAAAAAAAAAAACATCTGCTGTCCTTCAAAAGAAAAAGATCTGCTGCTGTCCAATCACTACTATCTTTTTTTTAGCGAGAATACAGCAGGGGAAGCCCCCGAATCACTACTATCTACATGCTAACTCGGCATGTTATTGTATTCTGCAGATGCTTTGATGGTAACATGATTGCAATTCCTGTTGAGATTGAGACGCCTGACCACCACTACTATCATGTATGTGTAATGCTACCTTGTTAGTGATGCTGTAAATTAAAATTTAAATTGATTCCTTGTAACCTTGTTTTTCTTTTTCCTTGTTTATCAGCTGGCATTCTTCACAACGAGGGAAGTAGAGTCTTTTGAAGAACTGACATGGGTAGGTGGTGTTTCCTGCAATTATGTTTACTCATCCTCCATTACACTTTAGTTGCTTTTAACTAGTGAATTAATGAATTAACAAACATGGGTTGTGGGTAGCCATCTTTTATAGGGGAAAACTGTGAAATGACCAATTCCTTCCGCCTATTTTCTTTCTCAAACACACATGAGAGCCGTGTATCATCATTATATTAAAAGAAGCGGAACCAGGGTTACTCCAAACAAACTTACAGAGAACATGTGCCCAGAAGGCACATGCACACCGAACCAGAAAAAAAGAGCCAAAAACAACTACTACATAAGAACCATAAAAACCAACCTTCCACCTAGCTGAATTTGGTTTCATCTTGTTTTACCAGGGGCCTTGTGGTGGCCAATTTATGGATTTCGAGATATGATTAATGAGTACTTTACCATACCATAGATATCTTGTTTGTTGGGATGTTTTTATTTTTGAATGAAATATTTTGGTAGAATCTTGTTCCCAAGTGTTATGGGCTGGGTGTGGTGGTCCTACTGTCCTAAGCTGGCCAAATGCTATCTTGGGTCCATAACTGGCTGAGGTTGTTCACCTCGTGACCCTGGAGAGGGAGGGTGGGGGAGGGGAGATGGAGAGACGATTAATTATTTTCTTGAGGTTATCCAGTATGGATGCTAACATCCTAATCAACTGGAATGAACTATGCTGATATACTAATCAACTAGAACAAACTAGCCAACAAACTGCATAGATGTCGCCCATGCCATGCTCTCTGGCATATTCCTATGCTGCTCATGCCACCCGTGGTCTTGCCCCTCCTGGCATAGTGGACTAGTGGCGAACCCACGTAACACCTAGATTATGCTCTGCTTTCAGTTATCTACCAGAGCATGCAATAATATTGATCACATTACAACTGCAGGACTATGGAATTGATTTTGATGATGTCGACCATCCTATAAAAGCATTCAAATGCCATTGTGGAAGCAAATTTTGTCGGGACAAAAGACGATTCTCAGGTAAGCGTCTGAAGGTTGCTTTTGTAGTGCATTAAACAATCGGTTACTGCAGTTCTAAACAAAAGAAAGTAAGTTACTACATACTGTGCAAGAATTTCAACAAAATATTAATGATTGATTTCCTACCTTTAGGCAAATGCATTGTCTATGTGTGTAAACAACTTCAGGGCAAGAGTTAGAAAATTTGTGTAGTCCCCTCAAATATCTGATCACTGTCCTGGTATTATACATTTTGCCTTTTGACCGGTTTTTCTCAGGAAAAAAGAATATAATTTTAACATTCAGTGTGATTAATGTTAGTCCAAAATTGATTTAATGCTTATTTTAGACAATTATGCTCTCCATCTATACATGTGTAAATAATTGTCTGACGAAGAATTAGAGAACTAATTTGGTCTCACACATCATAGTATTGTATGTGCTCAGATTAGATTTGGCACCAACTGAATGACATAAATACCGTACTCAATCAAACATAATCGATTTTATAGTATGTAACATTGTTTCATTTGTTTAAATTTGTTGTTTTGCTCGTGATATTTTGTCGTAACATATTTTATAGTATGTAGAGCTCTAGTGTTATCCTGAGAGCGGTGAAGAGTTATGAAGGGTCCTCTTCGTGGTATCCTGAAGACAGATGGCGCCTTGCTTCCCTCTTCAACGAGATGGCGATGGACAAATGGTCATCTAGGTTACTGATAGTTCAGATATGGACAAATGGCCATCTAGGTTACTGATTTAGGGGTGGTTCAAGAAAAGTTATCTTACAACAACTGATGTAAGCAATTTTGTGAGCACCGCAACAGATCTTACTAGGTTAACTTATGGGTCTTAGCAACTAGCATGATAATCATCGTTTGGTCCATCCCTACTTATTGCAATGCTTTGCGTGCTAATATTACCATACGAAGTATCTTGGCTTTGTGGCTCATGAACTCCTTGCCTTTTTGGAAACCCAGTCTGCACGCTGTTTTTTTGGGCATGGTAGAAATATTGTTGTCTCAGTGAGCCAGTTTGCAAGATTGCGCACAATTTTTCTAAGGGCCTGCTTTGCTCCTGGAATTGAATTCATTGAAGTTTAGGCACATATTTGAGCTAGCTATATACTTGGAATAGCTACATACTTAGAATGGAATGGAATTGGGGACAGTGCAAAATATAACATTGGTGACTTACGGTATTAATTCCCATCTCCCACCCTATGAATTTGATAGACTTAAAAATGAACTTTGGAAAGTCATGGAATGCTAAATTTAAAGCCAAATAGTCTAGTTTATTATTGAGATTTCACTTTGGCCCCTAGACGTCTTTATTAGAGAGAAAATTGTCATTGCGTCTGAAGGCAACTGTCACGCAGTTTGGATTGTGTTTTGTTATCAACAGAATCGAGAGACGTTGATCGGCAAAAGCATCTGAACAACAACATTGCAACAAAATTTGCCATTATGTGTGAATTTGTTCATTGTGCGTGCAGGGCCGTTGAATCACGCTGCTTTGAATTGTTTATTACTCTGAATGGATTCGTGGGACGTTGCTTGTTCCGAACTGATGACGAACCAGAGAGATTTTCGTCGACATCGCCAACGCCGCCGCTAATTCATGCGAGATGGGGAAAGCATCTGAATCTGAAAAGCAATAGAAGCATGAAAAAAATTAAAAGGGATGCACCAGCCGGGAATCGAACCCGGGTCTGTACCGTGGCAGGGTACTATTCTACCACTAGACCACTGGTGCTTTTTAGTGAACGGCTTCAACAGAAATACCTCAAGACCGGAAGCCAATGAAACTCTGCACACTCTGCATTCTGTAAAGTGGCGCATTACCTTCCGCGAGCGACAGCCTGTGTTCATGTACCAAATCCGTTCCAGTCTTGCAGGTTTCGTCACTCAACTGCACCTCTCGCATTGCATCTCTTTCGTAGCAGCAACGGCAATCTACCGCGTGTGTACCATTTCCTATTTTGCACTATGTATATGGATGGATGCGTGTGTACCATTTCCTGAATCCCTGAAAGCCTGAAATAGCAGTCAGCTCTTACCACCAAGATTTAGAGACTGCATATCAAAAACTCCTTGGCCGTTTTTCAGCAAGAGAATTCTTCGGCAGATTCAAAAGGACAACCCAAATCGGCATTTTATTATAATTGTATACGTCACCCACACAGCGATAAAGCAGTTTCTCACACTTGCATCATACAATGATACAACATATGTATAGTTACTAAGCTATTGGAATCAAGGTCAGCATTCATGATGTGCCTCCCTGTCCCCTACGACTCATCAAGACCATAGTAGCCTTTTATACCTGGCAAGAATCATGCTGGAACATAGCTTTGACAGCATTTTCGAATGACATCTAGAGTTGCAGTTGCATACATCTCCCAGCTACAGAATCCGGGCTTTGAGAGCTCTCAACCTTTTGTCAAAGGAATGAACCCGTGCCTAATAGCAGCTGACCATGCTTTCTCAGTATGTATTATGGCATCCCCACACTCGTGCATTGTCCATCCTTCCAGGGCGTGAAGTATTCCACCAATGCGCCAAGCGCTCATCACCCTTCTTGGCAGCCAGTTCTGTGAATGAAACAAAGAAAATCATGCTCAGAAAAAGACTCGGTAAAATACATCCCTATATTTCCTTTTTTTTCTCTCCTCAAATTTGATGGAGCGGATTAACTATACTCATTATCTTTGTTACCTCGCAAGCATGGATATTCTGCATTGTTTCAGGGATCTTCATTGCTGGAGTGCTCAAGTAAGTGCAATCCTTGCGAATTTTCTTGATGGGGAACTGTGAGATTGGAACGAATATAGCTCCTTGTGGTGCCATCTTCTGTTCTTTATCGTCAATGTGGTCTACTAGCCAAATCTGCAGCAGTTTAAGCAATAACCATCAGTATAAGATGAACTTCATGACCAAATATTTCTCATTTTTTCTGAAAAACAATGTTTTTAAAAGGATATCTTTGGTTACTACTATCAAGGCATTATGCTCCAGTCCTACTTAGTTTCCAAGCAACTTTTTTTGAGCCTGTATTCACATTTCATGAAAAAGGCCAAATCAAATGTTTTCCCTTCTTTTAATTCGAGAGAAACATCGTTTACAATCTGTACTGTTTGTTAACTGGGCATGCTTACTATACCCATAATGTTTCAGGTCTGCCCAATATTAACATCCATCAGTATAAGCTATTGCAAGATAAGGTATTTTCTTTGTTCACTATTAGAATAATCCACTAATGCATTGTGCCCTTGTACTACTCGATAGGCTAGAACAGTTGTTTTCAACTCACTGTGATCTAGTTTGTACTCACATTTCATGCCAAAGGCTAAGTTAAATGCTTTTACTTCCAGTATCGTTTAGAATCTATCAGGATTGTTAACTGTACATGCTTATAACTATAATGTTTCGGATCTGACCATTAACATCCTTTTGAAGGAGCATATAACACTTAACTGGATCTATTCTCTGTTTGTACCCCCGGCAATTGACACCTTTTCTTTAATAATATGTAGAAAAATGGTACTAAAAAATATGTAGAAAAATGGGATTTTGAAACAAAAGGTTTACCTGAGGCGCGTAGTTGCTGGAGTGTTTCAAATAGCTTGCTTTGCTGTCTGCAATCTGTGACTTAAGCATATCATATTCCTTCTTTGGGTTCATGATCACCTGATCCACCAAACAAGTGTAGTGCCATTTTCAGTGAAAAACTGTAACAGAGTAGATAGAGGACAATGCAACAAAGATATGCAGGATGATACAAACTCACCTGGACACCCCTCTCACATAATGCAAAAGCTGTGGCACACGCTATCTTAGAAGGGCCTGCATGAAGAAAAACTTGCTTTGCATCATGAGGAATGCTTTTGAGCACCACTGCAGCCGCTAAGCCACTTCCATCGACAAGGCGAACTCTTAATTTTGGATACTTCTGCCTATATAGTTCACCACCACCATTTAGTTGTTTCGCCTGCGCCCAGAAGGTACAAGAATAAGCCCACACTGCAGTAAGCATCTATGCTTGTAGTTTCAACAGGAGTTGTAAAGTAATAATTTCTTGCCTGGTTTAATAGTCCAAGACTGAGCACTTTAATCCCTCTTGCATCAGCATCTAATATGGCCTTTTCAATTAGGTCGTTGATCGATTCTCTCTCCCAGCTCAGGCCATACTGCAGGGGGAAGAAACTGTCAGTAGCTTGCACACCATCATCAGATAGAAAGAAAGCCATATATAGAGAGAAGTTGATTACCTGGAAGTTGTATCTTGGTACTGCCCAAGTCTGCATCTTCAGCTTGCTCAATTTGATTCTCTCAACCACAAACGTAGAGGACCCATAAACCCATGCAAGCACCATTGACAGCCACGCCACAGGCCATAGCACCCACATATACCACATGGAGCTGTCAGACGGTCTGGACGCTATGGAGGCGAATCCAATCCGTAGATGATAGGCCGATTGCAGGTCGGTCATGTGCGTGAGGTGAACAAGGTCAGGCGTTTCCTCTGTTCCCTTGATTGAGCTCTCATACAGCTGGTCAGATGACTTGTCCATGGTGTTGTATATGTAGTCGTAGAACGGCATGAACAGCGAGTAGTTTGTGCGGAACTGGGTGTGGTGCAGTGAATGAAACCTGTATGAAATCAACAACAACAAAAATGTTACATTGTGTGTTTGTGACAATGAGCCTAAAATTTGTTCTGCTAGTTTTGTGTAGATGCATGTTTGGTGTAGCAAGACAAGATTGCACTTACGATGGCGTGTACATGAGGTACTTGAGAGGAGGGAAGACTTGGAACACCCACTTGGGCACCAGCTCGAAATTGCAGTGCCCCATGTTGTTCATGAAGTCGATGTAGGCGATGTAGACCACAAAGCCCAGAACAGAGGCATTCCCAATGTAAACAGTGGACAGCATGGGGATCGCAAACAGGATGTAGTAGACCATGTGTTCAGCAAAGGGATGGATCACCGCTGCATTAGGTAAACATACTGCATTAGGTACGAATCAAGGAGCAATTGTCCACTAATAATAGGATCACCTAGTAAAAATCTAAGATAGTGGCTGGTTTTCAAAGATCCTCTGAAGCACTGCACGGCTGCACGAGGAGTCGCTTTCCCTCAGCAGTTCCGCCTGCGTTTTCCCGGCCCAGTTATTGGGTCCATATTGGAAAGGGTGTCTTAACTCTTGCAAAGTGTTGTAAAACACACGGACTCTTTCCTAGAAGGAAAGGAGAAGGATGAATCCTAATCCTAGTCCGTTTGTATGTGGGCTCTTACCAAAACTCTCCGGCCTTGGCTGGAATATAGAAAGAGGAGAAGGAGGAATCCTAATCCTAGTCCGTTTATTGTGTGGGCGATTTCCATACTCTAGGACTTACTAGCAAAACATGCCCGTGCGTTGCACCGGGGCGTACGTGTTAGATACTAATAGCAAACATGTCTATATATACAATGGTGGATATTATTGTGCAGTCACTTAAACCTAGCTATTTTATTTCATTTTAGTTGAGCCATCCTTATTTCAATTAAATATCAAGACATAGCAAACATACTCGTGCGTTGCAGCAATTATCACAATTTATTTTACTTGGCTGTTCTAAAGTAGGTCTTTTTTTTTATCCTTTCTAAAGTAGGTCTTAATCTTGACCTTTTTGTGTTTCTTTTTTCTGTTTTCTCCGTGACGTATAAAAGATGTATAAGTCATATTCATTTTGGGCTGCAACGTCTGGGCCAAGGCCCATTTGACTACCGTTTAGGTTTCCAGCCATCGCAGTACGTAGAGGACACGCCGCCGCCCGCCGCCGCCTGAGCTCCATCTCGAGCGCCACGCCGCATCGCCGCGCAGATCGAGCTCCAGCGCCGCCTAGCTCTAGCTCCTACGCCACGCTGCAGTCAGTGCTGTCCGCTGCTTCAATCCATGCCGGTCACCGATTGCCGCCGACGTTCCTCGCGTTGAAGCAAACAATGCAAGCAAATTCATCTCTCTTTCTCCATCCTCTTTGCTCTTCGACGTCGTTAGAACATGTGCCAAGCATCGACCCGTTGCTCATTACCACGATTGTGGCTCTGCTTTTATATTGTTTTGTTCGATCCATTGCATACTCGATTTGGAAAAGTTTTGCATACGGAAATTTATGAATCAATTATTGTTTGTGTGCCTCTAATTATGGACGTTTATGTGCTTTTCTTTGCTTTTGGAATTGGTTTGGGACACGAACTCTGGAGATCACGTTTCCGGCTGTGATTCGTATACAGGGCAGACGTTTGTGTGTAACATGTCATGTACGTTGGAAATAAAAAGTTTTGCATACGGAAATTTATGAATCCAATTATTGTTTGTGTGCCTCTAATTATGGACGTTTATGTGCTTTTCTTTGCTTTTGGAATTGGTTTGGGACACGAACTCTGGAGATCACGTTTCCGGCTGTGATTCGTATACAGGGCAGACGTTTGTGTGTAACATGTCATGTACGTTGGAAATCTCAGCCCTATACGGATACGGAAAAAAGGTGAAAGGAAAAAAGGTGGAAGAAAATTTTGGCGGAAATTTTCTCTCTTTATTAGTAGGTACTAGCAAAAATGCCCGTGCGTTGCAACGGGAGAGCTAACTAAGCATTTACGGAAAGTGATGAATTAGTCTACATATCTATTTATGTTTTTTGTTTTCATAAAAGACATATTTTGAGACAGAGAAAGCTAATGTCTTAGCCGGAGATTTAAAACCTTGGTTGAGATGAGCCTAGCTTCTCTTTCTCACTATCTTTACCACACATTGGATCGTGCCAAAAGAATCTCGGTGGGGGTAACGTTCGAAAGGGTGCGAGCCTATCCCAACCGACGAACGGAACGGCTTGTCCTGTACATCGATCAGAACTCCAGCTCCATCCCCGGCGATTAATGCGCTTCATGTGATTGCTGGATAGCGGAGTATATATATATTTTTTTCTTTCTTTCATTTGATTTTTCGCTCTCTAAAATTTGATTTCATTCTCTATTCTTTAAAAATATCGGCGCATTGGCGGGATGGTACACGACGGTGCCGGCATCGGCGAAGAAGCCGAATCCGAACGACGGCTGCGTGTCTGCGACGCGCGGAGCGACGGCGATGGGAACGGCGACACACCGTGGTCCTTGCTACATCGCACCCGATGAGCTGTCCATAATTCTATATGGCTCGGCAACTCCGCATCAATTCATGCGCGCCGGCCCGACGAGACGACTCCTGGCGACACGTCGTGTGCCCGTGCCTCGCCCGCAAAGACTTCGCTCAGGTCCGTCTACATCCACCTCAACGACTCCCGGCATCCGCCGCGCCACGATTCCATAACATCTGCTTCCGTTCGTATGCATTAGTGACTTCGCGTCGCCACTGCTGCTTGGTACTATCAACTCCGGTTGCCATCTTGCCATCGCGTGTGGCCGCCGAAGGGGCGATTAGGCGTGATCTATACACGATCGATCGAGTTACGGACCGGACGAAAAGAAAAAGAGAATTGATTTCTATTTGATCTTGATTTCTGATTTTGATTCCCGATGGAACAACACATGAAAGGAACCAATTAAGGTTCAATTGATTCGATTTCGCACACAGAATCTATAATCGGACGGGAAAAAACAGGCGGACAACTATTTAATCGCCAACAGTCAAACATAAAGAGGAGGTGGAAAAAAAACGTCGTTGATATGTCCATGATGTTGGAGATATTTTGATTTCTGCTGTTTTTGCTCCATAGGCCCGTATATATATAATTATAGAAGTTGCAGGATTGTACCTGGACCATATTTGCTATTGTATGGCGGACGTATGCAGTCCTATTTGGTATTGTACACAGCTCTCTAGGAGTCCTATTTGGACAAGGAACAATATTGGCAGGTGGCCCGATAAGGTGAAAGGAAAGAGGGGAAGGAAAAAGGTGAAAGGAAAAGGTGGAAGAAAATTTTGGCGGAAATTTTCTCTCTTTATTAGTAGGTATAGATATAGATATAGATTAGTAGGGGATTGTACTGGACCATATTTGCTATTGTATGGCGGACGTATGCAGTCCTATTTGGTATTGTACACAGCTCTCTAGGAGTCCTATTTGGACAAGGAACAATATTGGCGGGTGGCCCGATAAGGTGAAAGGAAAGAGGGGAAGGAAAAAGGTGAAAGGAAAAAAAGGTGGAAGAAAATTTTGGCGGAAATTTTCTCTCTTTATTAGTAGGTATTCTCTTTATTAGTAGGGGATTGTACCTGGACCATATTTGCTATTGTATGGCGGACGTATCAGTCCTATTTGGTATTGTACACAGCTCTCTAGGAGTCCTATTTGGACAAGGAACAATATTGGCAGGTGGCCTGATAAGGTGAAAGGAAAGAGGGGAAGGAAAAAGGTGAAAGGAAAAAAAGGTGGAAGAAAATTTTGGCGGAAATTTTCTCTCTTTATTAGTAGGTATTGTATGGCGGACGTATGCAGTCCTATTTGGTATTGTACACAGCTCTCTAGGAGTCCTATTTGGACAAGGAACAATATTGGCAGGTGGCCTGATAAGGTGAAAGGAAAGAGGGGAAGGAAAAAGGTGAAAGGAAAAAAAGGTGGAAGAAAATTTTGGCGGAAATTTTCTCTCTTTATTAGTAGGTATAGATATAGATTCGGACTATATATACGTGGGAGATCCTCCATTGTAAAAAACGAAGATTCAGATGAATAAAGAATAGTCTCCCTACATCTTGTGTCTACTTGTTCTACTTTCATCCACTACATTGATTGTAAGAGACGGAGAGGGGAAGGTTCTAACCGCTGATGACAAGTTTCGAACACGTTATCAAGACGACAAGCTCTTCGTCGACATCGCCGTTGAAGCTGCCGCCGATCTTCGGCACCGACGCCGTGCCAACGTCTCACCACGACTCGCCGACGACGTCGACATCCCCGACGTTGTTAGCGGAACGGATCTGCTACCTCTGCCTGCTACAAATCTGCACTGCATCGACTCATCGTCACGCCGGCAGGTCCCCCGGCCTAGCCGACCTGTCCTGGTGACAGTCTTCGATTCATCTGAAACTCAAGAACCGAAGGTACACAAGAATTTCTTTTAGATTAGATCGATTGCCTTCTAATCTACTAGCTTTGCGAGAAACCCTCGTAACAACAGTATTAGGCTTTGAAAGTCAAATTAGGGCAATTTTCAATAGATCAAATTGGGTACAAATCGTTGACATGAAGTCCGACGAACACTTTATTAATCAGCACGCAGACTGATTAAATCGAAATTAAAACCCAAATCAAACAAGTCTGGAAGACCAATCGATGAAAATCAAGATCTATTATAAGCAGCAGCCCAACTCACCACTTTAGAATTGAATCGGCAAATTTTTCTTGTGTGCGCTGTGGCTTTGTTTCGCTTGCTCGCGGCCACCGTCGCCTGAACGCACACGGCCGCTGTCGCCTGAACGCCCGCTGTCGCCTGAACGCACACGGCTGCCACCACCATCGCCTGAACGCACACGTGAACGCCCGCTGTCGCCTGAACGCACACGGCTGCCACCACCATCGCCTGAACGCACACGGTCAGAGTCGTCGCACGCCCTAGCTGCGCTGTTGCCTGAACGCACGCCAGTTGCACGCGACCCTTCGTAGGCTGCTTGGGACTTGTACGTCACCATCAACTAGGCTTGAATAAGGAACAGAAAAAGGCACAATTCAGGAAACCATAAATCCGCCGTATCATACATGATCGTATTACGCCTGAAGCTACCTCATTGATCATGGCCTTTGAATAGCGTCAAGCTTAATTATCCTGAAACACCTCCACGCGGATCTGAATGCACCGTGTGTGTTTTGGCTAGCAGTCGTCCTATGGGTGTCCGCAAGTCATCACCGGCTCGAGGCCACGGGCCTACATGACCCAACCGATTGTGCCCGATCTCGTTCATTGCCGCCAGCTACGGCCTACATGTCGTTGTTGCCGAACTGTAATCCTCTGTTGTCTGTGTGCTATTGCATCTCTGCCCACCTGCATGCGAGCAACTGCTACCTTGCAGCGTAGCCCGCACGGTCGGCTTGCCACCACTAAGACCGACTTGCTAAGTTGCCATGACTCGGCACAGCATCGTGCAATCCGGCACGAACACCACTTCTATGTGGACACCAGACGCGGCTCGCAGCCTATATACTCGCTCCTGTTGGTCAGCAATATATGCATTACAACCCTGAAGTGTGTTGCAACACGAAGTGCATATTATCTCAGTATATGCTTCACCGGAATTGCAGCAAGGATCGAGTAAAGAAAAACGAATCCTCCTTCTGTTGGAAACTTTTGCATGCTTATCTATTGTTTATGTATATATAGCACTGTGTTGATATCTTTATGCTATTTTGAATGCTTTTATTTATCACACATTATGAATTATGCGCCATGTAATTATAAAAGTACAATTTTGAATGATTCTACTAGAAACATGGTAGAAGTTTTATGAGCTCTCTAAATCTTGCAGACCTTAGACTTGTCACCCTTGAGAGCCTCATATTTATTTTATTTTTTTCCTAGCATAGAAATTTTTGGGATGAATGAATGCTTGGTATAAATTCTGAAAATTTGCATATACCATAATCCCTGATTAAATGCTAGGATGCTTCTAAGAATATTTTGAGTAACCATCCACTATCTTTTACACCTTGCTACTCGTTTACATGTAGTAAACTTATATGTACATGCTCCAAGTTATGGTAGTTTGCATGCCTTAAAGAAGAAGAAATATCCTGAAATTACTCCAAAAATAAAAGTATTTGTTACGTTCATTATTAAATTCATGTAGGATATTTTGCTACCATTGAAGTGTAGTAAACTCAGTATATATATATTTTCGAATTACTCTCTAGAATGAGTATATGGCCGATAGAAGTAATAAATGCATTGTGGGACTCATTGCATGAGTAAAATCCCAAATTATGATTATAGACTATCATATTGCATTGAAAGTCAAATTTTGAAGCTTGTATGCTTATCGCTGCTCTATAAACAATAGCTCGAAGCTTTGTAAATGTCTAGAAGACAAGATGCTAAATAAGATTATATCAATCTACATTCTTGAAGAAGTATCTCTTGCATATAGAATATCAAAGAGAAATGTAATACTTGAAGTATTTGAATTTACCATAAGAAGCTACTCATGAAAATTGAGTTAGAATTTTTAGACGACTTTTTATGAACCAGGATATTATTGATTGCAATAATTTTGAATATGTGGCTTGCATATGTTACACTTTGCTTGAAGGCTTGTGACTACATATCATAACTATATTGAATATAAAGCATGAAGTCTGTCACTTGTCAAGTATAGAAGTTTGACATGCAGGAATATATATTATTTGAAACATTTAAAGTTTCTCTTGAAGAAGAACTTGAATCATGTGCTTATATATTTGTTGTCTTTTTAAATTTCATATCCCGAAGTATTGATAGAAGTAGTGGTGGTGCATTAAATTTTTAGTTCTGTTGAATTACGTGGTCAATGGTTATTTTGTTAGCTTGAAGACTAATATGAAACATTTAATATTCTTAGTTGCAATTTTTACTTGAAGTAATATGTGTGAACTTTTCATGGAATAAATTAGATTTATATGTTTTCACATATAAACAAATTGCCTATTGCCTATCAAAATAAATTTTGTATTATTTTTATCTGCAAAGAAGCCTTAATTAGCCACGAAGGTTATAGTTCTTTGTGCATCACTACCATGTAGGTAGATGGGAAACTGAATTTTCTAAAAGCACATGAATAGTTGGACTATCTTGGCATATTAACCGGTCTTAGAAGGATCGATTTAGCCAAAAAAATTGTATAATCCTAAGTATTTAATTTTTAATCTTGAGAACTAGAAATTATATTCTACCCCGAGTCCTATGGTGTACAATTGAATAGTACATTGGATATGCGAATTTCATGTCATAATCATTGAATACTAGCAAAGTATGATTTGGATTCTATGGATGCATTAGAATTGATATTCATAGATAATGCTTGAAGCAATTACTACTTGAAGTAGTTATGGCATGAAAAGGGGAGTAATTTTGGATAAAGGCATAAGAAAATGTGGATAATATATATTTAATAGGCATAGCCATTCTAAATCAATTTTAAAGTGCATGTATCAGGACTTGAAGTTCTGCCCGCGTCCCTTCAGGCCGAAGTTAACTTTTCTCTCTTGCACTAATTGCAAGTAAGCTTGTAGCTTTGCATTTTGTTGTTATCTATTATGTTAGACTGAATTCTAACGTTTCACATTACAACTGCATATGTATCTCATTGAGCTACAAGTATCTCCACTCTTGCATGAATATTAGCATAGCGGCTATAATTGTGGCTAGTAGCTATCTTTGTGCTTCCCTCATAATCAAATTGGCTAGCTAGCATGCTATGTCTATATGGTTCCCGTTGAACTAAGGAATGCTTTGCTTTCGATGTATTGTATGCATAAGCAATAGATTGATCTAGGGCCAAGCAGCCTAAGATCGTGGGGAGTGAGTTTATGAAATTTTTTCTCAATGGAGACTAACCCATTTGATGGGATGAATTATTGTGGAACTAAGGTAGTGGATAACACAATTATGATGATTTGGGATTTATGAAGAAAAGGCATTAAGGGATTTTTTGCATTGATGGCAATTAGAAAATTCTATAAGAAATTTCATGTGAACTTGTATGTTGCGTATCTATATTTTTGTAGTATATGGTCCATATTTTTAATTGTATGAGTACTTGGATCAATTTATTAGGCTAAATAATAAAGAAGCTAGAGAATGAAATAGTTTTTCTAAACTATGTTTTGTGCATACCAGGGGAGAACATCCCCGAGTTTATAGGAATGATGAATATTCTTAAGTGCACTTTTAAGTATTCTAGCTCACTTTGCATAATGAATAATAACCCCCATGTTTAAATATGTGCGTGAATATTTCCCATAAAAAGCCTAATCATAGCATGCATAAATGGGCCTCCACTTGTAGTTGGAGATATATGAATTTGAATTGTTTTAAGCCCATGATAGGGGATATCTATTGAAGTATGCTATTAAAGATCTAATATTGGCATTAGGGGAGAAAGCCTATTTTGAATGCCAAACATTATTTCCAGAGAAGAAAAATGATCTAGAAAATTTTCCTAAAGCTTGAAACAGGAATACTATCACGCACTAAGTCAACTAATAGTTTGACTAATGCTCTTGTGAAAGCATGAAGCGGAGCATATGCCGGATATTTTTATAAATGAGAGGAGTAACTTGAAGTTATAACCCAGAAGTTTTTTGTTTACGAATAGTAAACTAAATATTGCATACTATCAAGCTAAAATCTACGGGGGGCCTTTGTAGGTTCTAGTTTTGTGTATACTTGTTGAATAGAAATAAAATGAAACTCCTCAATTCTCATGAAGAGAACACCTCATGAAGAAGGTTGAGCACCTCATGAAGAGGATCATCATCTATACCTACTAATAAAGAGAGAAAATTTCCGTCGTCTCCCCTATCTTTGGTTCCACCTTCTCTGTCTCTCTTTCGTATTTGTGTCCGCGTCCCGTACAAGTGTCCCACCGGAATACGTCTTTCCTGTCCTAGCGTCCGAAAAAGTACGTGGAGAAAAGTATGTGAAATATATATCGGACGTCCGTCTCGGACTCCCATTACACGCCTCATGAAGTCTTGATTAGAATAGAAAATTAGAAGACAATGTACGTGTACATCATAGGCGTCTCCCCTTTTTTTGTTCCACCTTCCTGCCTATATGTTTCTCCTATCGCCCAATCGATCACGCACACGGAGTACGAGTATATTGTCCCGACCGCATACGGTGCGTGGCTATGTGGTACGCACTTTTGTTCCACCTTCCTGCCTATATGTTTCTCCTATCGCCCAATCGATCACGCACACGGAGTACGAGTATATTGTCCCGACCGCATACGGTACGTGGCTATGTGGTACGACCGGTACGCATTACCGAGTACAGTATTGTCCTGATTGCATACGGTGCAGCGTCTATCTTCCGTCGTCTCCCCTAAGTTTTCGTCCAGGCCTTTGAAGCACGAAAATTTCGTCCGACCCTCAAGTCATCTCGAGTCCATGTCCGATACAACTTCTATCGTAGAAGGAAAGCGAAAAAAGACAAGAAGGAAAGACTAGGACAGATCAAGAGAAAATAGAATAGGAATCCAAATCCAATTCAAACCCGAGTCAGCCCCCTGAACCCAATATAAATCAAATCAAACATTGCATAAATCAAACCAAATAGTACCAATCAACAAAACAAGGGAGCCGACGATGCCCTAGATGAGGATGATGACGTGAGGCATCTTTCGGCGGCGGGAGGAGTCGGAGGACCGGAGGACACGGTGACCATCGGGCGGGGGATCCGCCCGATCATCGCCCGGCGTCGTGCACGAGCACGGTGATGGGCGCCATGCCGAACAGCTTCGGGCGGAAGCGACGGTCGGCGCGAGATCGGCGGTGGCGGCGACGGGGATTCGGCGGGCCGCGGGCGAAAAGCTTGAGCTGGGCACCGTCGTGGAGCTGCCGACAAAACCGCGTGAAGCCTCGGCTAGCTCTGCACTGGGTGGAGGTGCCGGCCGAGTCATGTCGTAGCCGCCGGTGGTCACCTAGCGACTTGGGTGGGCGGCGGTTGAAAGATTTGGGAACGGACTACGGAGATAAGAGGATACTGCCGGTACTCGAAGGTGTGACAAAGAGGATAAATAAATAGAGTTTCCCACCTAACAAATAGAAAAAAGGATATACAAAAGAAAAAACATATGGACACATAGATGTGCGTAAGAAGAAAAGAAGAAAATCGAAGCCCATACAATGTATGCATCATTGTTAATCAAAGAGGAAAAAAACCACCCCGCCGACCGGCTTACAGTACATTGCAATCAAGATCTTTTTGTCTGACTCTAATTAGACATTTAAATTACATGTTTTATGTGTTCTCATCAAAGAAAGTCATGTAAATTGATATCCGTCGGCATACGAGACAATTATAAATTAATGTCATAATAAATTTATGTGTACATATTTCAGTTCCTTACCGTGGAAAGATCTATCAAATTACTTTTTATAATTCGACGCAGACTCAATTGGATATATCATATTATTCTTAATATTAAATTATATATTGGGAACGTTAATATCATAAAAATATAGATTACGGCTCTATAAATTTTATAAAAGACCAAAACATAAATAAATATCCGGCACTTCTATTTTTCGTTGTTCATTAACTTTTAATATTTTTACTCCCGTTGCAACGCACGGGCATATTTGCTAGTGAAGATGAAATCCAACATACTAAGCGCGCGCATCATTAGTGTTGGATATGTAGAACAATATACCATCTCTTGTTTGGGAAATGACAGAGATAAAATATTCTCACATTGTGAGAGTATTGGGAGAAGAGAAAATAGTTGTCGACAACACTACCTCTTTAATTGCGAATGTTTTCTCTTGTGAGAACCCGGATCAGGAAAATAAAGTCCATGGCAAAATCGCTTGTAGCGATTATATCGGGTCAATAAAGAAAGCAATTGAGGTTGAATCTCCTATTAAGAAGAAATGAATGTTCGCTATATCTCCGGCAAATGAAATAAATGAATATCGAATATGTAGTTAATAAATGGATTATGAAAATCCATATAATTCCCGAAGAATATAAATCACAACTTGTAGAAATCTCATACTAAAGTCTAAGGTATATATATTCATGAATGAATATTGAAGTCTCAAGAAGAGCATGTCCTAGAAGGATTACAATCATTGAATGATTTTATAGTGAATAACTCAACGTTATTGTGTATATCACTCATCCCTTATGCAAAGAGAGTATGTATCTCATAGAAGAGAATTATTAATTCACTAAGAATGAAAGTATATTCTTGAAGGAATTAATCCATGAAGGATTTACAGTCAATTCTTGAATGAACACCATGCATCCCCTCGAAGTGAATATAGACCCGAGAGAGAAAAGAATGAGGAATTCTAAACACCATGAAGGTGTCATACAAACACTTTCGAGAAAGTGTAATGCTAGCAATGAATCTATGATCCTCTAAATGCAATAGAAAGAATAATGGTGACTTTGGTATTTAAATTATCCCCTAAATGCCAAAATGCAAGACTGGATTTATTATTGAGTGGTACTATAAAAATCTTGAAGATTTGTAGAATATACCATTTCAAAATCCACTAAGGAAGAACTATAAAGTATTCAAGCTTGTATAAGTTTGATACACTATCTAGAAGATGTTGAATAAGAACTTATTTTTTCCCCGTAATCCTCCGAAAGGATTTATTATCTTGAAGGATAAAATTTATTTGTTTTGCACAACAAGTGGTTCTTTTTACATGAAGCATATTGCTCTTTGTTATACCCATATAATTCATGGAAGAATTATAAGCCATACTTTTGAGTCAAATTCAAATGATGGCTTTGTGGGGGAGCAATTTTTTGAATTTACCTTGAAGGTAATTGAAACCATTAGAATTATAAAGATCATATTTGCTAAAACATTAAAGTTTATGCATAGATTATGAAGATCAATTTCTATTCACGAAGAATAGAGTATCTTGAAGAATATATGACCAAGAAGGTTAAATGTTGTACTCTTTTTTCCCTATGTGTTTTTTTTACTCGAAGGTTTCTCACACAAGGTTTTTAATGAGACAACATGTGCAATGCAATTAACGAATGCGATGTACTCTTTTCTCCAAGAACGTTTTTTTTTCTTTGGGTTTTAGGATGGAGTTTTTGATGAGGCATATGCATATCGTGGTAATGTCGCCCAAGGGGAGTGTTGTAAAACACACGGACTCTTTCCTAGAAGGAAAGGAGAAGGATGAATCCTAATCCTAGTCCGTTTGTATGTGGGCTCTTACCAAAACTCTCCGGCCTTGGCTGGAATATAGAAAGAGGAGAAGGAGGAATCCTAATCCTAGTCCGTTTATTGTGTGGGCGATTTCCATACTCTAGGACTTATTCGGACTATATATACGTGGGAGATCCTCCATTGTAAAAAATGAAGATTCAGATGAATAAAGAATAATCTCCCTACATCTTGTGTCTACTTGTTCTACTTTCATCCACTACATTGATTGTAAGAGACGGAGAGGGGAAGGTTCTAACCGCTGATGACAAGTTTCACAACACAAAGAACATAAAACACGCCGCAGCTTTCTCAGAGCAATCACATGCCCGTTTTTATTGCACGCAGATGGTCGACAGTGGAACGGGCGGACAGGCCCGACCGCCCACTTGCATGCACTGGCTAGACGCATCAGATTTTTTTTTTTGTTTTTATGAAGAAGACGCATCAGAGTTGAGCCGACACGTACGTACTCCCTCCGTCCCAAAATAAACGACGTTTTGGGTTTTCGTGCCACAAGTTGGACTCAATGTGTAGAAAATACGTAGAAGATTTAAATCTCCAAATAAATTTGTTAAAAAAACTAGATCAAAAGATCTTTCCAATGATACTAATTATGTAATATAAATTTTAATCCTATTTTAATATATAATTGCCGGCAGATGTTTTCTCGGGTTTAAAACGTCGTTTATTTTTGAGACGGAGGGAGCAATACTATCAGTGTACTCACATGTGGTCCTGTACTGTACCTGTACTGTAGTGTGGTGTTTGCTAGGGCAGTAGGGCAGGGCTGGGGTCGCACTGTTGATGGATCAGGAGGCTTGAATGACGGAGGACAGACAGATCCCGGAGGCCAGGACATTTCTGATTCTGGTTGGATGGAGGGGGAGTAAATGGGTAAACGGCTCCATCCATGTTACTAGGCCGGCCCCATTCACTTCATGTGTTGTCATTTTTTTCTGTACTTGTTGCATGACATGTGTTAGTTGTTGGCTCTTATTGGCTCATTAACATTGGACATCAAGAATCGAGGAGAAATCGTCCACTAAACAGAAATAAGTAGTCTAAGTATCTAGGAGACTGCCACAGTGCAACTGAAAGATCCGGGAGGCATATTTCCCGTTGAAAGCCTTGTGTTTGGGGAACAATAGCACCAAGCGTAGCGACTCGGGCTCGCGTCGCTCTCGGCGCAGGGCGCGTCGCGGCGACGAAACCCTAGGCGCCCGCCGCCGCCGTTCCAGCTGCAGACCGCCGCGCCGCCGCCGAAGCGGGTCGCCCGCTCTTCGCGCGGCCCGTGAGGATGGGGCGGCGTGGCCTTCCTCCCCTTCTTCTCCGGCGGGACAGGGCGGGCGGCGCCGCCAGGACCTCGGGCGAAGCTTCGCCCGGCGCGGTCCACCATCGCGGCGGTCGGGCTATTGCCGCCAGATCCGCGGCGTCTGGCGGATCTGGTGGTTGTGCGGCCGGGGAGCGCCGATGTGTGTTGGGGCGCCGACCGGTCTTTGGGGCGGCGGCAACAGCGGCCATGGCCCGTAGCGGGCGTCGGCGGTGCGGGCGGCGGCAGGCTGGTGTCTGCGGTGGAGGGGGCTACGGCCAAGCGATGACGTCGGGCGGTGGGCTGCAGCTGGGAACCCGGCTTTGCCGTTCGGTATGGCGGTCTAGGGGCGGTGGGCTGGAGACGTCGCGTATGACAGCGAGGCGTTCTGATACGGTGGCGCTGTTACTCTTCCTCTTCGCGTCGACGATGCTGGGGCGGCGCTGCCATGGTGGTGGAGCCGGGGGCTGGCGGGTATTTGGCAGGTGGTGCCGTGGTGGTGCCTCGGCCGGTGCGGGCTCTTTCCGGTGGTGGCGATGTGGAGTTGGGTGTGCTTCTGGCATGGCCGAGGTTGTGCGGCAGGTATGGTGGTTTGAGATGGGCGAAGGCCTTTACCGCCGCTTTGTCGGTGGCAATGGTGGCGGCGGCCCAGGGTCGTCGTTCTCCCCGCTGGGGGCACCATTGGCATCCATGTCCTTGCAAAGACAGAGTCTCGGGGTGAAAACCTCCCCTCTATGGACGTGCGACGGCGGCGCCTTTGGCGTCGTTCCCCTCCTTGGAGGCGCCGCATTTGGAGACCCATCTTGGCGGGTGGCAAGGGTGGTGGTCAGCTGGTGGTGTTGCCTGTGCGTGGTGGCTGTGAGGGTGCACACGGTCCGTGTTGGCAGGAAGGTGCTGAGGGCCCATGGGTGCCGGAGGTCTTGGGTTGGCGCGCATGGTGGTGGTGACCTTGGTGATGGCGGCGCGGAGGTGGTGCTCTCGAAGCAGTTTCAGTTATCTGAGTCCTGGGTGTGGTGTGAGGCGGTGGGTGAGGCGAGGCCCCCACACAGAGTTGCCGGGATCAGTGGTTTCCTTTGTGTTGCGACAGGTGTTCTGCTGACACTTTGCTGGAGCTGGGGGACGACGGTCGTGGGTGTGCAGCTTGAGGGTGATGGCCCTGTGGTGGAGGAGTTCCAGGTGGCTGCTCGGGCTTGCAGCGGGCTGCGGCTTCATCGTTGGTGACGACGGGCGCGGTTTCGACGGCTTGCTTTCGACCCCCTCCCGGTGGTGGTGGTGTAGTATTGTGTGTCTTGGTTTTTTTTTTTCTTGGTGCCTTTTGTGTGGCGGCTCGTGTCGATGTCCCAATCCGACCGAGCGGCGGTGTTGGAGCCTTGTGTTGATGACCCAATCCAACCGAGCGGTGCTTCTTTGTATATCTTGCTCCCAACCGCGTTGTATTTAGTTGAGTTGTTTAAGTGGATCCTAGTTGTGGTGTGTGGTTGTGGATCCCCAGTAGTAGGTGGAGTGAAACACTCCCCTAAGGTCGAGTTGAGTGGGCGCTAATTGTGGCGCGAGTTGAGTTGTTTGGTACGTAAAGTGTGCTTGGGGAGTAGGGTACCCTCCTCATTTGTATGGTTTTTTCGCCCGGTTTCAGTCAAAAACTGGGCCGGCACTTGCCTTTTCTTTTTTCGTCTAATAGAAATTGCGGCAAAGCTTTTGCCGCCCCTTCTAAAAAAAAGATCCGGGAGGCCGGGACATTTCTGGTTGTGGTTGGATGAAAAGGGAGTAAATGGGTAAACGGACCCATCCATATTACTAGGCGGGCCGGCCCATTCACTTCATGTGTGGTCATTTTTCACTGTACTTCTGTGAGATGTGTGAGTTGTTGGCTGCCACGGACCCTCAGAGCCTTCGCCTCCTTTCCCCACGCTACAGTGTAGCCAGGCGATTCGGAGGGCGAATCGACTTTTCCTCCGTCGATCCGCCGGCCCCCTCTCCTCCGACGGCCTCACCGGCGTTGGAGACGAGAGGGGAGCCCGGCTCCTTGGCGGGAGGACCTGTATAGCCGTAGGTTTAGGCCTTAGGGCTTGTAGTTCCCGCCGGCGATTTCTTTATCGCCGGTTAGGGTTAGGTGTTCCTCTTCGGTCCTCTTGCGGCGGCGGCGCCTTCGTCTCCGGCAAGGATCGATGGAGGATTAGGGTTTGCCGGAGGGAGCGTGCTCTTCTGCGGCGTGCTTTTCTGGGTGTTGGCGACGAGGCGGAGGCGTCGCCATCACTGGGGAATAAAGTCTCTCGACCTCTCCTCCGTCCCGGCGACGACCTTCTCCAGCGGCGCCTGCGTGGTCGGAGAGTCTTTCGTTGGAGTCCGGGGCTGCTGCTTCATCATCTTCGCCAGGTGAAGTTGCTCCTGCCCCTCTTTTGTCTCAAGGATGCGGATTTGGTTGTGGGTGTTGCGGTTGGAGGCTGGCTGGATCTGGCTCGGTTTCCCCTCGGCGGTGGTTGTCGTCGTCGGCGAGCTCAGATCTGGGAGCTGGAGGAGTTGGGGCGCGGCCCCGGTCGATGGGCGATCACCGACGGCTTCATCTATTTCGACTCCTACCAAAGCCACCGTGCGATGGAGCTTCTTCAGCTCATGGTGTTGCCCGATGTCTTCGACGGCGGTGGTGACCGGCGACGAGGATTGCGGGTGTTCTGGATTCATGGAGGACTCAGGGACTTCGTTGTAATTTTCATTTTCTTTAGGGTCCTTTGTGAAGTTTGGTTCAGACAACTGCATCTGTATCCTTATACGTATCTGTATTTGTACGTCGTCTTGTACGTTTTCCTTATCTGAAATACAGATATGTATTATCCAAAAAAAAAAAAAAAAACATTGGACATAAAGAATCGAGGAGAAATCAACTAAACGGGATCAATATCTATTAATCTATGAGATTGCCGCAGTGCAACTGACAGATACTGGAGGCTAGGACATTTCTGGTTCTGGTTGGATGGAAGGGAGTAAATAGGTAAACGGCTCCATCCATGTGGCCTTTTTTCCCTGTACTTGCTGATGACATGTGTTAGTTGTTGGCTCTTATTGGCTCATTAACATTGGACGTCAAGAAGGTACTACACGACATCGAGTTTTCTTCTTCAGTAAAGCTACTTTTGAACAGAAGAGGATACGGATAGATGTGTTTTGTTACTTGCTTTTAATTAGTAGTAGAAGCGACGCATGCATCAGCATTAGCACTACTACTAGTATATTACTTACAGGTGATGGGCTCGGTGACGATGGAGGAGTGGTGGTGCGAGTGGTATCGCGCGTAGAGGAAGTGGTGGTGCAGCGCCCGGTGGAACCAGTAGTAGAGGAACTCCACGGGCCCGGCGTGGAGCAGCGCCATGGCGACGGCGCCGTCCGACCTCCACGCCGGCAGGTGCCTCGCGCTTGGGATCAACAGGTAGCCCACGTAGAAGAAGAGCCCATTGAGGATGATCTGGTCGTCCCTGAAAACAAAAATGCACGCATATGTTCTTCATCAGGAAACAGAAAGAGATATGCTCGATCAACCAGAAGAGAGTCCAGCACAGCACAGATGGAGAGCGCTCTACTGACTGACCAGCCTCGCTCCCTGTCGACCTGGTCGAACTCGATGCCGCGGTCGACGATGCGGTGCTTGCTGCGCGCCGTCTGGTAGCGGGCGGCGCTGATCCAGATCTGGTTGTGGATCATCCGCAGCAGCAGCGACGGCAGGATGAGCGCGAAGGCCAAGTCGATGTCGCCCCAACCACGCGCAAGCACTCGCCGCGCGCCATGGACAACCACGGGACCCATCACCAAGTACTGCCATGCCCAGGCCACTCATCATTCAGAATTCAGAATTAAGCCACAAATTAAACCAACAGCTTGCTATTGCTAGCTGATATTTCTAATTTTCAGTCAGATTACACTCAGAATGAAAGTAATTCACGAAAGAAGCATGAATGAATGCATGATGCATGGCGTGGCGTGGCACCGCGGGCTTCAGTTTGAGGTTGTTGGCTTTGATGGCGAGGATCACCTCATCCGTGATGAGGAGGACCACTGCAGGCACCCTTGGCATGAACTGAAAGCGAAATACGTATGATCTGGGGCGTAACGTAAGCATGATTCCCATCGATCCCCTGTCCATCTCAGATGATCGGATCTGGTGATGGTGGTAGCTAACCATACCATATGCATGTCTCTATCATCCCAAAAGAGCCCAGGAGAGCACACACATTTATTTGTACCCAGGATTCTTGGCTTTGTGGCTACATTTATTATAGTCTTTCAGAAGATGAAAAAAAATGTTTGGACTCTGTCTCAGACATATAAGAACACGAAAGAGAAATGGAATGATGATGAGAAAGATCCAAGGCCTTATTATTTTATTTTCTTAGTATATATAAGAAATTAAATTCCCCTTTTTGACAAGTATAAGAAATCGACCCTTAGCTTGATGCCCTCGCCTTTTTTTTTTTCTTTTACTAGCTTGCTAGTGCATGGTGTCAACTGCTTTTTGTGTTGAGTACGTACGAAATAGTATGAACATGTGGGAACCTACTGTACAGAAACAACGTAGTAGTACGTGTTGATGGCACGAGACATCCTGATGGAAGCAAGCCAAAAGCTAATAAACCACGCACGTACGTAACAGCGTCCTAATAACAAAAAAACCGTCATCACCATCTTTGAAGCGAAAAAAAGGCAGCACCGTCATGACCATGAGTTAATTACCGCTACAATAACCTCGTTTCAATTAGTTTACTCTCGCCCGATGCATATACACACACAGTAAGATCCTGCCTAGCTGAAGCTCGCTCTCGAGCTCACCAGCACGCACGCAAGCAGTACAGACGACGGTAGTCCTAAGCAAGGTACGAAAGCGCCGGAGCCAGCACACAGCCATGGCGGCCGGCCGGCCATCGCATAGATGATAGATCTCACAAGCAGGGCGGAACGGAAACCAAGGAAGAAGATGAAAGAGGAGAGTAGCAAGCATATCATGCATGCCGGGCGTACGCACCTTGAAGTTGCCGAGCCTCTGCCATGGCCATTCAGTCAAAGGGCCCGGCCTGGTGGCCATGGCGAGCGAGGAAGATCGATCGCCCCCCTTTGCTCCTGTAGTACGTGGGCGCCTTCCCCCCAGAGCACCAAACCACACCTCTAGGCTCTGGCCAAGCGCTCTCGTCTTGCTCTACAGTCTTGTACCATGCTCTTCCTATCGTTTTATAACCGCGCAGGCGCAGGGCAGGCTCGCTCGGCCGCTGGCGCACGTCTCTTTCCTCCTATCTTCCTCTCGTTTTCACTGCTCTAGCTGTAGTCTACGGTCGCCGTAAGCCGGCCCCACGCGGTCAGAGGCTGCGACTTGTGAGAGGCCCGCCCTATCGTCTCAGCTCATCACCTCTGCATGCGTGGGCCCCGGACTGGCCATCTACAGCGCTTCTACGGACGGCCGGCATGCATTGGCGCCGGCCGCATTGATGCTCTCAGCAGGCGAGCACAACAGCCTCGTCTGAGTCGTGGCTCGGTGGTGGCTCCCATGTCTACAGACAGTACGATGCAGTACTACTCGTAGTGCGATACGACACGACGCGCGGCGCCGGTGCGGTGCGGTGCGGTGCGGTTACACAGTACACAAGCGCAATAATGCGGCGGCTGGCGGCCAGGCCGGGACCGGCCCGGCCCGCGCGCGATGCGAACGGAGGCGGTGGCCGGCCGGCCTCGTCACGCTGCCGTGCCCATGCCGCGTACGTATACGGGTACGGTTGCCTGCGGCCGTGCGGCGGCGGACCGGACTTGTGCAGCAACAAAAACGTTTGGGTCCCAGTGGCGATCACGCGTCCCGGCGTGCCCGTGCCCGGGGCCGGGTGAGATGTGCGTGTGGGAAACCGGGCAATGGGGAGGCAGGCGTTGGAGGTTGGGGAGATGCCGCCGTCTACGTCATCAACGTTCGGTTCGATTCCGTTGGGGCTAAACCCGCCAGCTTCCGGCTGGTGGCTGTGTTTTGATGGAAACGGACGGACGGGGGGACAACGGCTTGCTTGCGTATGCGTATCAGCGTATGTCACGACATGTGCGTGGGTGTGATAACAAGGCAGGCAGGCGTCGGCACCTCAAATGAGAGATTTGATTGTCAGATTGAGAGGCTGAGGAGAGAGTGAAGTAAGCTGAACTGATGTCTACATGTTTGGCAGGGCTTATTCTAGCCGTCCAAACATCCTTGAGATCCGTGCAACTGACTTTGACAGCTCCTTCTCTCAAAGTCAGGGGGCGCGGCTAGGGGTGGCGGCGCGTGCGTTGGGCCGGGGCGGCGGCGACACATGCAAAGGGCAGGGAAATAATTCTTTATTCCTTGTCCCCAAAAGATTACATTCTCCTTGTTTATATAGTCCTCCTATGGGACTTGTATCTCAAGCAATCTCTAAAGGTTTCCTTATATTCTGGAATACCTTTTACAAGCAAACCCTTATTCGTTTCCTAATAGTAGATTTCCTTATAGATTGAAATATCATCTTCACACCAAAAACCTAGTCCTAATCTAATACGAAGATGACAAGGATGACGTGGGCGAGGGTGGCGACGCCGACCCTCCCCCCTCCCCCTCAAGGGCGTGCAGCGCCCTCCCCTCCTAGGTCGCCCTAGCCGGTTGGGCCGCGCCTGTCCTCCCCTAGGGCTAGGCCGGACTTGTCTTTGTGACAAGGAGGCCCAAGTGGATGGCACACCTATCTAATTCTCGACAACCTTGGGGCCCTCAAGGCCACAACATCCAACGCTTTAGGGTTTAGGGTGTGACAAAGTCCCTCACTAACAGTGTTATCTTGCCGCCCAAGCCACATTCTCAATTCCTCCAACCAAACTTAAGATGGGTTCACCCCATCCCCAAAAAATCGAGAGGTGCAACTAAACACCGAGATGGGTTCAACCCAACCAAAAAAAAAAAAACTGGGTTGGATCCGACCCAACCCACCCAACCCTCTACCAAACACATGATTATGCACAAATAGTAAACACTCTACGAATGCGAGTAGTAGTACTAGTTTTTTTTTTTTTTTTTTGAGAATGACGCGATTAACGTGGAAGACGCTCACAACACGCGCGCACACTCACCCCTATGAACACACGCGTACACAAACACTACCCCCTACGAGCACCTCCGAAGGACCGAAAGCACCCGGCGGATCACGGAGATTCTCGAAGTCACCATTGGCGCCTCGTCGTCGACGGGGAACGCCGCTACCACTTAATGCATAACGCCGGAAATCTGGAAAAATCCAAGAAAGGTGCGAGCACGGATTTGAACCCCGGTGGGTAGCGCCCCACTAGACCGTCCTACCATTGGACTACAAGCCAATTCGCACTACTCCGGTTAGTGGTAGATATGATGCTGGCCCTATGGGAACCCATTGTATGGACAGGACATAATTAAGAAAAAAAGAATCTTGAAAAACTCTCTTTTTTCATGGAAACTCATTAAGTCTCAACCAGATTTTCTCGATAGAACATACCAGGACATTGAGATATTTTTATTCTAGAAAATTCTATCAAAATAGCAACAGCAAGGGCAAGCTCATTATAAATACAACACTACACCTTTTTTTGTTTGCTTTGCTACACTTTTTTTTTCCATGTTAAGAATCTTGGAAACTCTCTTTTCTCCTTTTAAACTTATAAAGTCTAAACCAAACTTTTTGATAGAACATACCAGGAAATTCAGATGTTTTTGTTATAGAAAATTCTATCAAAATAGCAAAAACAAGGGGGAGCGAAGGGTCTACATGATTGGCTATGTGCACAATGCCCATGTCTACGAGGTTTATGGTTACGGGCTGGTTTTTGGAGGCGAGTGACGAGTGTCTTTCGGAGCGGGGGAGCGAGCTAGGTAGTAGACGAGAGCTAGGTAGTAGACAAGAGCGAAGAGCAAGAATATGGGTGGAGCGTAATATTTTTTTATGGAGTGGATGAATACGATTTAGGTTGGCTCTAGAGTGAGCAGCGTGCATAGATGAGCGAGAGCGGCTTTGAGTTTGGAAAGGTAAACGAGCGAGATCAAGGGTGTAATTCTGTACTAAAAGTTGTTGTTAACAAATTTTATTAACCTGGAAAAAGAAAAACGTAGCAAATAAAAAAAAGTGCAACGTTGTATGGAGATAAGTCATGCTGAACATTTAGATGCCACATGACATTTTCAGAGAATGAACAGTGAAAGATTATACTAAACATGTCAACAACCGTCGAAGAGTGAAAGCTCATATGCTAAACATATCAACATTTGGAGCTCGCTCTCTGAACTCTCCAACAAAAACAGCTGGAGTTTTTCGCTTTTAATTTGAAACTAAATGCAAAAAAGAGAGAGAAAACAGGAGCTGAAAGTGTTCTTGGCGCGCACGACCGGGTAGGCAAGCGCAACCACAACGCCAACTGCAGCGAGGCTTGAAATGGGGCCAAGTTGGGCTTTCTTCACCAACTCTCCTCATTTTATTACAGCGATACGAATGTCTCAGGTAGTGAGATAGAATTTGAGTCCGATGGATCAGCCACTCCACACCGTCTCCGAGAATCCGCGAGGAGTCGGCTCTGAACTCTAAGGGTAGTCTTAATGGAGCATTTATGATAGTTTCTATCCCTCTTAATTATACTAACAACCCAACAATTAGCTGATGTGGAAGATGAGTTATCACGAAGAGAACAAAGTGTAGAAATCGTTTCTTCGAGAAGGAACGACGTCCACACTAGTCCCAACAAACGAAGAAATGAGAGAAAAGTCATTTTGGAGAAAGCGACCGCAATCAAGGTTGTCCTCGGATCCGGTGATCTGCGGTTGATTCGCCCGTTGTGCGATGGGGCGCCACGCTTCGTGTCTGCCACACCAGCCCGCCACACTCATGGACTGCTGCCACACGAAGCTACGGCAACACTACCGGCAAGCTGCGGGCAACCTCAACGAGGTGACGACATGATCAACTTCACCTACGCCCTCGACACGGGACAAGCCACGTGACGACTACATCAGCGGAAGAATGAGTTCGCCAACGGGATTCATGCCACGCAACGGGGCGCCACGGTGGGAGGCGCCCTACATAATGGATTTCACGCGATTCAACTCGCTCGTCTCTTCGACGCTCCGCCTACTATGAGGTCTTCGGCGTAGCCCCGACTTGCGAGCTTCACCGACGACGGCGACATGAGGTACACGCCACCCACATCAATCTCCTACCTCGCCCGCCTTGTCACTACCCCGGAGGCTCTCATTCTTCCTCAACCGGCTACATCGGCCGACGACAAGCTTCATGGCATCGCGGAACCAAGCTCGGGGAGAGCAACAGATGGGCGCCACTCACGCATGCCGGCGTCCCCCCGAGGACCGGGCTATTCGCGCACCATCCGTTCAGCTACAAGTTCAGCGTCTACTTCCGCAACCCGGAGTTTTCGTCATCGCCTTCAACGGCGGCGCCACCTTCGTCAACAACTTCACGTATAAGATGGGCAAACTCCAAAGAACGCTTATGGCCCAAACGACACGTCTTCCTAGCTTGGCATCGCCTTCGCCCTTAGCGGTGGATTGGGCGATGCGTGGGGAGCGCCGCCTCGTCGAACGGTGGGGAGATGTCATGTGCCGTCAGGGGGCCCAAAAGGGCTTGTCACAACCCTAAAAGGCCGGCCCCCACCGCGAGGAGGGGAGGGCGCGCCACCTGGCCGCCGCCGCCGCGCCACACCGCCATCGTCGCGTCATTTGCTTCCTCTTTAAGTAATATTATTTAGGGATAAAATAGGAATAGATTAGGAAATAAAAGGAGATCTACTTCTCATTCAAGTCTTCCTAGGACTATAAATACAAAGGAGATGTAATCCAGTTGAATCAGAAAGAAAAATAAAGGGTAACACCCAACAACTTCAGCTCTCTAGCCCTAGGCTATTTCCATCTTCTCATTATGCGCGCCGCCGCCTACTGCCGCACGCTTCCGCGCCGCCGCCGCCGTTCCCTCGTCGCCGCCGAGCTGCCAGACGTCATCATCATCGCCTCCCTACCTCGCCGTTCATCGCTCGCCTATGTCATCTACGCCATCACGCCGCTGGTCACCGTCTCCAAACGTCGCCGCCTCCCGCCCCTACCCCACACACGCCGCCTCTTCCTTCCGCGCGACGCTGCTGCCTAGGGCTGCAGCGCCGCCCGCCGCCCCTACCGTGGCGCGCCGCTGATGTGTCACCGACCGCCGGAATCCTTGCGGTTTGTGACATACTAGTTACTGTTTAGAACATGCAGGAATCTAAGATTTCTTTTTGTAGGTGATTGAAAACAAGTAGCTTTCTTTTACCTATTGTTTTGAAAGGGTTTTATCTAACCTTATAGGAAAAAATTTTGAGTTTACCGTCCGAAGTTAGATTTTCAAAAACAGAAATATGTCCGCTCATATTTAATACATACTGTACATATTATTAGCAAAAGAGATTCTACAAGTTCTATGTTCAAAATGGCCTGATTCATGTGGCCCATTGAATCAGCCTGTTTTTAAGCTTTATCACAGCAATCCTAGGAACCCAGACTCAATCAAGACAGGCTAGTAGAATTTGGCCCAGCAACCAAATGGTCCATATCCACGGAGGAACAAGAAAAGGTTCCCCGTCGGCACTCGGACCTGAACGCGTGAGCGGCGTGGGCTCGACGACCCGGTCCTTGGAATGCTATCCCTCGAGGAGCACAAGGTTATCGTCGTCTTCTCGGTGCTCGCTCCCCGCCTCTCAATCGTACTGTAAAACACTGTCTCACTGTCTGTCTGTGTCTGTACATGTGCAACTGTCATCTTCTCGCGAGGATCATCTAGCTCTTGGTCTTGGGAGTGCCAATCTTACGACGCACGCAACGCAAGTTTGCATCGTCTTCAAATACCCCTGGCCACGGCTCATCCCTTTGCAGGCACAAAAATCCGATAACCACCACGTCGCCATCATTTCGCCACCACGCACAGCACGGTCGACATGGATCCCGACGCCGAGGTGACGTTCGAGTTCGTCCCCGTGATCCGGCAGTACAAGAGCGGCCGCGTGGAGCGCCTGCACCCCATCAACCCGGTCCCGCCCCTCCGTCGACGCCGCCACCAGGGTCGCCTCCGGGACGTCACCCTTGACCCGGCCACGGGCCTGTGGGCGCGGCTTTACCTCCCAGACCTACCCGCCCCCGGCGGCGACAGGGGACGGGCGTCTGCCTATCGTGCTCTACTTCCACGGCGGGGGCCTGGTGGTCGGGACCGCGGCCGACGCGCCCGAGCACGCCTTCGTGAACCGCCTCGCGGCGCGGGCCGGCGCTCTGGCCGTGTCCGTGGAGTACCGCCTCGCGCCCGAGCACCCCGTCCCCGCCTGCTATGACGACGCCTGGGCCGCGCTCCGGTGGGTGCTGACGCAGCCGGCGTCGGCGGCCGACCCCTGGGTCCGCGACCACGGCGACGCGTCGCGCGTGTTTGTGGTCGGGTTCAGCGCTGGCGCCAACCTCGCGCACAGCCTCACCCTCCGCGCCGGCTCCGAGCCCCGCGACGTCATCGGCGTCCGGCTGCGGGGATGGCGCTGCTCCACCCGTTCTTCATGACGTCGGCGCCACCGGCAACGGCGGGCAGCGAGGCAGCCAAGTACGCGTGGGTGCGCGCGAAGCTGGCGGAGATGTGGGCGTTCGCGTGCGGCGAGGGCGGACGACGACCGACGACGACCCGCGCGTGAACCCGCTCGCGGACGGCGCGCCCAGCCTGAGGCGTCTCGGGTGCGCCCGCGTCCTCGTGTGCCTCGCGGACGACGCGCTGGTCGCTGATGGCAAGGCCTACTACTACGACGGCCTGCTGGCGAGCGGGTGGGACGCCGAGCTGCTCGACTCCTCCCCTGCGCACCACGAGTTCCACCTCCGCGAGCCCGACAGCGACAAGGCGGCGCTCCTCATGGACCGCCTGGTTGCGCTCATCTCCAGGAACTAGAGCAGTGGAAATTGGAAAACCTGGCGCACGCACACGCGCGCGTCACTGGAGCTGGCGCAAGAGCGTACGTGCTTGCAGTGTGTTGTCATTGACTGAACTTGTATGAACTATCCCAAGTTGTAATCGGACCTATATGAAATGCTGCCGGCCAACCGTGTTGCTGATGCAGCTGAATAACGAACAACTTCGCTGCACCTGCATTTTTATGAAGCCCGAATGTGTGTTGATGAGAAAAGGTCTCGACGTTGACTGGATGCGCGTCAGCAAAAAGTCAAAAGAAACCGCTACAATGCAAAAGTGCACAGTTTTACAAGACGAGGGAGGTAAAAAAACTAGTTTTATACAACGTGGAGTCCCGCGAAGTCTTGTAGCCTGCCAACGCTGTAGATAGAGGTCCCGGTTAAGTTTAGCGTTACCGCCGGGAGAAGTTACACAGTTCATCCCCAGAAAGTAAGCTGGTACAGATACAGAATTACCAATACAGTTCTGCATATCCTTATTGCATTTCACTTTGAAAAAAAAAACTGCACGGAGGATTTACAGAAAGCAGGAAAAATAAAATCATGACTATTCTTAAGCATGTAACTAGAGGACCAGAAATATGAACAAGGCCGATCCAGCCATATCTAAGCATGTCCAATCCCTCCATTTCACATCACATATTTGTAGCCTGCCCCAGCAACATAAAACAAAGGCTTCGCTGCAGCTGTGCAGTTTGCATCTATTGTGCCTGATCCTCCTGGTTGCCCTCCACTTCTTGATCATGGATGACTATATGCAACATCTCGCCAGGAGCACCAACTGGTTCTTCAATGGCCACCTCTCCTGGGCCCTCATCGTTGCCCTCCTCCATTCCTTGAAGATCAACGAGTATCTGCAGCAATGCGCCATGAGCAACCACCGCTTCATCCATCATCAGTCCCTCAGGGACTTGCTCGGGTATGCCATGGTGTAACAGCATCCTTCGCAAGAGTGATGAATCATCAACTTCCATTCTGTGATCAGGGGTGTGCCTCTGATTAAAGCGTCCTGGGAGCTTTGAACTGGAGTTGTAGCAGGCTTCGCAAAGGTCAAACCCAATTAACTCAGTGCAGTCCTGGCATTTGTATCTCTTACCACGTATTGGGTACACCTGCATGGTGTTCACCAGTTTCATCTTAGCAAACTGAAAAAAATTTAATATATGATGCGAAAAATTTTGTCCATGTCTGATTTCATATTAAGGTTATTGTAAGGATTGGAAATAGGGGACAATAAGGTTCATCACAGAACAAGCACTAGGATAAGACTACCATCAGCAAAAGCTAAAAACTGTATTCTGCCAAAGAAAAAGGTTACAAGCTAGAAGACAATTAGCAAAAACTTAATGCGTCACGATTTGGGTCCTCTAAGAAGCCTACGGAATTAAAGGCAGATGTCTCTGCAGAAAAACTCCTCTAAGAAGCCTTCTTGGATAAATAGCTGTAACCTTTAGGATTTGGGTACTCAAATTGAAGGATAACTACACTACATATGATGGTACAGACATTCAGCACGTTACTGATCATGACTATTCTTAATAAGTTATTAGTAACTTTGAAATTTGAATGATGTATGTTGGTCTCAAAACTGGAGGATTTGAATCAACCCTTTCCACAGAAGTAAATGATCTACTCAAGGTCTTCTAATTGGCGAGTAACAGCAATACAGCTAGCATGAAGGCTATACACTTACAGAATAAGAAAGATGAAACTGTATTTCCCTAGACCAATTCTAGGTGAACGATTGTGAAGTCAAAGAAATCATTCTATTCTACTCTAACAGTAAAACTTTTGCTTTTTGAATGTTTTACGAGTATTGATAAGCTCAAAACTGATAAAAAGTTTACAACTCGTGCATACCCCACATGAGTCACATCCTACTCCAACGTGAATGTTAGACAGGTCCTCATCACGCAGTGCTCTAGTGCTTCCTTTTCTGCCTGAAGTACCTAAACAGCACAAAAAAAAAAAACTTGAGTTAGCTACCAAAAAAGGGGAAGGGGAGAGGGGGTACCTAATATATGCTCCATGCCTTAGGTTTAAGGCCTAATTAAGATCTTAAATTGCATAATGTGATGGACCACAAACATATCTACACCGAGACGAGGGGGACAAGTTGAACAGCTAACCTTGTACACATATATCTAAACTATTTAAAAATGGTTCAAAAACCCAATCCCGTAAAAGGGTTATCCCAGACACAGACTACAGCAGTACTATCGAACAGGTGGTTCGGCATCCTCTTGTGGTGGTGGAACCTGAAACTGCCCAGTTTCGACTGCGGCTGTGGACTGTAAACAACTAGTGACTTGTCTTAGCAAATTACTATTTCTACTACAACCTATTGCAATAGCTCTACACAACGTTAATATTAGAAGACTTCAACCAATATATACATAGCAAATTAGCAATAACAATAAATCCCTCTTGATCCACAAACTAACATCATACGATCTGATATGCTAGTACTCGTCCACAAATGGAAAGGTCTAATGACTAAAACAGTATTACAGTTAGTAATGTAATTCATTAGAAATGCATATTTTATACTAGAGAAACAGTACACAAAAAGCATAACAAAGATATTCTATACAATTTCCATGCCAGGTATTTATATCACACTATTGCTAGAAGCCAACAAAAACTAAATTAATAAACTATTTTTTTGGAGCACTAAGTGAAATTACACCATAGCTACAATCACATGTATTGTTCAGTGACTGTTGCTGTTGGTTCAGGGGTGGACTCACCACTGCCAACCCCAAGCACCTTCCAGGTTCCTTGAAGAGCACACAGTAGAATTTTGGTGTTATTTTAAGGACTTGAAATAGACCTTTTTTTTTCTCAAACATGCAGGAGAGCTGTGTGTCTTTTATATTAATAAGGAAAAAGTGGGTACAAGAAAACCCCAAAACAATAAAGATAGCACCTCAACACACCCCGATACACATGGCCACAACAAGCCCACAAACTAACTAACAAACACTCCCAAACACACAAAGAGACAATAAACCCACTCACAAACAAGGGATAAACGACCAACGGGCCAAGCAATTAGGCAACACCAAGTATCCATTCAGTCAACAAGGTTATGGCCCTTCACACCTGCCAGAAATAGAGTATTCATAGCAAACATTTCATAATAGTTAAATTTGCCCAGCCTCTACAATTTTACTGAGTCCGCCCACCTTAAGTAAAACGAGAAAATTGTAAAGGAAACTACAGTCATCATCCATTAGCATGGGTAATCAAGGGAAAACAACTTAATATGAAACGATATGGCTAACCAACGGCATGAGGTTGACTTGGACTAGCAAGGGCATATCTTTAACACCGTCAGGTCAAGTTTATACAAGGTATCAGTCAATCTCATGCATGGTTTGGTTCAAGTTTATACAAGGTATTACTCACTCTCATTTTCATGCATGGTTTGGATTCCTTATTCTCAACATATAAGTTACTTTTACTGGAGGTATCCCATCAGCAAGGAAGCGCCATCAAAGATGACCTTTTTTTTCCTTCTAATAAGGGATCTTACCCCTGTTATACAGGAGATAATATGTGAAGTGAAATAGAACTTTGGCAACAAAAGCTTACCGGAAGATGATGCTTCACGATTGCACTGGTCCTTCTTAAACTGAACTTTCTGCCCTCTCGATTCATATTCTACTGGAAAATATTCTTCCAGGAAATGATCAAGGTCCAGGCAAACATTAGGGGAAATCTCCAGGGTGAAGACTTCCACAAACATGGCATTTTAGTGTTTCCTCATTCAAGGATGACAAACAGGATACACAATACACTATAACAAAACCAACTTAAGTTAATATCTCCAAAGCAAGTTAAGTAGTACTCCCTTCATCCCAAATTATAAGTCGTTTGACTTTTTTTTTGATAACAAGTTTGACCGCTCGTCTTATTCAAAAATTTGTGTAAAAAATATCACTTTTTTTGCCATGGCTTTCTTTTATTAATATAAGTTCTTAAAGAATGACTTGAATTTGACAATATTTGCACAAATTTTTTGAATAAGACGAATGGTCAAACTTGGAGCCAAAAAAGTCAAACGACTTATAATTTGGGATGGAGGGAGTAGCTTTTATTCTGAAACTAGAATTTACCATGACCACAATTAAGAACAGCAGGTTGATACAACATCTCCGTACAGAGAGGGCATGAAACATCCTCCAACTTAATTTTCTTGGAATGCTCATCCAAAGTGCTGCCATTCAATGAAACTTCTTGTGGAGGTCTAGCTTTAATGTCTTCATTTTTTCTCCCCATCACTTCCAACTTTAAAAAAGAAAAAAAAAAAAAAGAAAGTGTAAATCGTATTTAAGACTTATGATATGTAATGGAAATGGATATATTATTTGAGATTTGTGGGATATTATGGAAGTGGAGGTAACTAAAACCGTAATTAGATGGCAAAATTCTTACCATTATTCTTGGAGTTTAAAAACTCAATGATTTGAGGAGAGTATGTTTCCATGCGCTTTCTCTTCCTCTGAAATGTAAGCCAAAAGCCAAAAGTGAACATACTAAAAATGGAAGTAAAGACACTACTAATCCCACAGTTCCACATTATAGGTCATTCAGTCTTTAGATGCATAGTTTTTAGTGTGTATACATAATGTATATCTAGGAGCATAGTATAAATTTTGTATCTAAAGAAGCCAATAATTTGGGACGGAGGGAGTAACTAATAAAAAAGGGGGGATGTGCTGGGTGAAGCAGCAATACTCCAAACTAAAGCAATGAGACAACTAAGCCAACATGAACACCATACATGCAAAAAAAAGTTAATATTTCTCTTGCAATGATGCTCCTACCCAGCATAATTATCTTTGTTTTGACCCATCAATAAATAAATGCAGTGCTTGCATATTAGTTTTAGGGTGTAGAATACTCACCTAGTACTTCTTTTTCCCTTTGTTTGTAATCAGTAGTTTCAAGCTTTAGAAGCAAATGATGCAAGAGCTGACAGATACTCGGAAAGTGTCTATAGGGCTGCCTACACACAGCACAATGGGATTCCGGGAAACGATGCATAGCATGGTGGACACACCAGAAGCATGACATATGACCACATGCTGCACCAGTAGATGATTAATGAGTTTTGAAGAGTATGACATCAAGCTGTTTCCTGTAAACATGAAAGGCAAACTCTTACATAGAACAACAGGTTTGTACAGAAGATCCCTGCAAAACAGATTGATTAAACAGATGAGATCATTGGTACATATGTGCAGAACTATAGCTCCAAGAGAATGCAAAATCAAATATCCCAAACAAACAAAAAAAGGTACAAGACTGTGTTTTTATGCATACACAGAATTCAGTGTTGCCATGTTGTTTACAGATACAAAAACAGCAATGTCGGCTTCGCATCGCTGTGGTGCCCAACTGGCACTAGAACCACATGAACTCAACTCATAGCAAGCTGAGTAATCACTCAACAGATATTCTATTTAAGTTTACATAGGCCACTATTTAGTTCCATTGTGATATTATTGGTTGAGGAAAAATTATGTTGTTCCACAAGACACTGGACTCAGTGAGGTTGTTCCATTGTGATATTATTCATGCTCAGTCATCATTTTGAAAACGCTTTGCCACAATCTGTTCAATAATGTTCTCAGCTGTTTTGTTTGTTACATTGGAGTTCTGCATGCATGCTAACTAAATTATGCTGTTCCTATGCACTCAGTTTGCCAACTGCCCACTCCCTTGGCTGTTTTTCAAACTGCCTCGCACTCCAGAACTTTCTGCATAGGTTGTTCCTCCCGGCCGCACCACCACCACAATGCCTGTGAGCACCTCAGGCAAACTATTGCTCCAACTCAGCCTGTTCACCGGTTCCACGAACCCCGCTGCCGCCCATGACCAGCCCAGCCAAAACCAAGGGAACGGTTACAACGTGGTCTGGGCTGGAACCAGCTGTACCCAACGTGACCTTCCACGTATTTCTTCGTGGGTCATGGTTTAACCCATTGAAACCCGCCGAACCCAGACAAAAAAGGAGCGATGCGCGGCGGCGGCGGCCGCGAGCTCAAGATCCGCGGGCGCGCCGGGCGCCGCACCGTGGAGATGCCGGGGTGGTGGCGGCGGCCGCGAAGCTCGAGATCCACGGGCGCCGGGGCGGTAACCGGGAGCACGAGCTCGAAGCGTGGCGTGGCGCAGCGGCAAGAGCTTCAGCGCCGTCGCCGCGGGCGCAATACCGCCGCGCCTTAACGGGCGGGGGGGGCGCAAGGCTGGCCACACCGCCAAGTCCGCTGGAGTCTGCTCCAGCACACCGCTTCCAGTAAGGAATCCAGTAAGGAGTCCTTCCTCGAGCTATTTTGATCCAGAAAATAGTGGATTGGTATGAGCCGCTATGGGCAGGGCTGGTTTTCTTTCCACTGTTGATTTGGTTTTATCATCACATTTCCTAACCAGCAATGTCATGCCCACCAAGATTTCCTCATCGGATTCACATCACAATATAATACACCATCCAGTAAATTGATCAGTTGTATGCATTTTCAATATGAATTCTTGTGTGCAGTAATGGCCCCTTTACAGAAGAAGTTCTACTTTCCCTTTGACATCTTGTAGTAATAGGCTATTATTGTTACTCAGAGTTGAGGCAAGAAATAATTTACATATGGAAACATACTATTTGCTTTCTGATTTCAGTTCGTGTATGACTTCATGCTGCTAAAACCTGAAAGGCGCCCATTAACTCGAAAGGCACATTGTATGACTTCATGCTGTTATTGAATCTTCTTGTATCAAACTAAGCAAAATAAAATATTATGATTCCGCACTGATTATTAACTACCTGCTATATTAAGTGTCTCTTAAATATGGTACAGTCTTTGTTGCCTTAAGTGTATATTTCGTGCACAATATTAGGTTCCAGCTCCTAAATGTATGAGCCTGTTCGCAGCCAAGCCAGCCAACAAGACTTTTTCTCACAAAGATCGCCAGCCAATGGCGGCAAACAAAGGCAAGCGATTCTTCTCACAAAGATCCGCCGCCCAACAGCCAGCCCGAACGGAGCCTATATTTCGTGCTTGATGAATAAAAATCCATTCTACGTAGATGGGAAAGGAGGCATCGGGGATGCCGCGGTGGGCGCGCAAGGCCGAACAAGGCCGGGCAAGACAAGGCCAAGGAGACGGTTGAAGGCCAAGGGGAGAGGCGCCCAAGAAGGCGGAGCACGCCAAGCGTAAGATCAAGGAGACCGGCGAGGCATCCAGTAAGGTCGAACACGGCACCAACGGTGATGAGCACGACATGTTCACTCAGGCCGTTGATTTGGAGGGAAGATTCTATGACCCAGAAAGCATGGGATCTGCGAGATGCTTGGGCATCTTTATCTGTCTTGCCGTAATTGGAGCATAACTTGTCAGACCTTGATGGAAACAGCCAAGGCTCGTTCTCCTTTGCTCTCAAGGTCTTCTTGATATGCCGATCTCACTTGTTTCTTGCCCATTACAAGATTTGGAGGAAGATTCTCTGACGCCGTAGAAAGCATGGGAGCTGCGAGATGCTTGGGCATCTTTAACTGCGCCGCTATTGTTGACGGTTTTAGAGTATTAGGTCAACCAATCTAGATGGGGTAACTCAATATGTAGAGTACTAATTTCATTTTTACAGCATGGTAATGCGGAAGATGATGGCTATGCAGTTAACTCAGTGCCAGTACAAGATTTAAGTCAGAGACTGAATAGGTCGATGGCTATGCAGAAATCATTATTTGCAAGAATTGAGTCAAGAAAGCTTAAAAGAGATCAACTTCAGTTGTCAATCCATCAATTCCCTTGCTGAGTTATTTGGTTCCTATGCTGAAACTGTTAGTGCTTCTAGCAACAGAGGTTCAAATGAAGTGCCACTTCACATAAATGTAGATGAACGGGACGAAGAAAACCCATGGGATACGTTGGCTTCTCAATTTGAACAGCATATGGAGGCAGTTGGGGCTAATGGAAATGATTCAGAGCTATCAAGGTATTTGCAAGAGAAGCTTGAGAAGAGAGAAAAAAGGTTTTGACATATTAAATTATTGGAAACAGAACTCCAGTAAGTACCCTGCATTATCTCTTCTAGCAAAAGATGTGCTTGCTGTCCCAGCTTCTACCGTTCCTTCGGAGGCGGCTTTTTTAGCACAGGTGGGAGAATTATTGACCCACTTCGGTGCAGTTTATCAACTAGCACGGTTGAAGCCTTAATTTGCACACAAAGCTGGCTGGATACATCTCATAGCAAAGTAAGTGTCAAAGAGAGGGCGCGAAGATGTTCAAACATACGAGGATATTAGAGAAGAATTTTTATCTAAGGACAACACCTGATCGCGAAAAATCACATTGGTATGTTGCTTTTCCTTCATCTCTGATCTTCTCTATTCCAAGTAATAGTATGTAACTGCTAATTCCAAGTAATATTATCTATAGCTGAACTGTGATGGCATCATTATCATTGGAATATTTGCCTTTTTGGATTACAATCATTGAAATTTTGGTGCCTGAACCTGAATCGACCTATCTGTGCATTTATTTGTATGATCTTGCCATTATTTAGTTGAAAAATATTACCAATATTTATTTTTGCTGCCATGGTGTTAGGATTCAATTGTGACATAAGATATGACACATTTGGATTCAGTTGTTCAGTCATACAGGCGTAAAAAAATTATGTAGATGGTCATGTTGAATTTCATTCATGTCATGTCTAGAGTTGCCTGCAACTCCAAACTGCAAGTAGTTTGCACTGTATTGCAAGTAGTATCAGGTGCTAACTTCATCTCTTTTTTTTTCCGCAGATCTCGCCGAAGTTTGAAGAATAGGAAGTTCTAAAAAATTATGGTGGTGCTGATCCAACAGCTACTGATATCTTTTTCAACTCTGTTTCAACTTCAGCTCTGTTTCTGTTCTCTGGATGTCCATTCAGCTGCGCTACATGGGTTGCAAAAGCCGCAATACACAGCTTTGGCTCCATACTTGTTACTGACTGTGTTTCAGTTTGATCTCTGTTTAATAAATGATCCCATGCATAGCTTACAGTTTGATCTCTGTTCAGTCATACAAGATGCAGCAGGCCTGTCAGAAATTGAAAGATGCAGCAGCTACTGATGTTTTTCTTTGATTTAGAGATATTTTATCAGCACAATGCCGGAGACATAATGTTATTGTTCTCAAGTACTAATCGGTAGTATTTTGTAGTCATGGCATGTGAAAAAAATATTTTGTTAGCATGATACAAGTACGATTGACATGTGTATTGCTCAATGTGTGCACATACATACAGGCTTACAGCTGAGCCATGCGATTCGTCACAGCTATAACCAGTGGAACCCGACTAACCAAACCAGCCCATTAAATAAATCATATTCTGTCAAACCCCGCTGAACCCAGACCGACCAAACTGTTGGTGGTGATCCTGGTTTGGGCAGCCCATGAACAGGCTGAGCTCCAACCCCTCCATACTCATTGCTGGCTTCTCCTGTGGCCAGATCCAACACCCTTCCCTGACCCAGCCTGCTTCCGGTCCTCCGCCCCACAGTCGGAAGCATCCCCACAACCTTGCCACTCAATGCACCACCCTCTACCACAATCGGACTAGCCTACCACCGGCTTTCCTTCTAGGCTCACCAGACTTCAGTGAAGCACCAACCATAACTGTGCTGGAGAGAGCGAATTGTGGTGAAGATCTGCTGGCTATAAATAAATTCAGGTGCCGGCGTCCCCAAAGTGCCAGGGCATAGTGTACTAGAGCAGCTAGGTTCTGTTAACGATATTCCTATAGGTACATAGTTTTGCAATACATATGAGTCAAGCAAGGTGCATACATGGACATTTGTTTTGCACAGATTTAAACACATGCAAATTGAGTCATTCCGCAGATTTTGCTGGGACCTTAGAAATGGGGAGGCAAATGTGCCCTGGGCCCTGGCACGATCAACCTCAAAATGATTTAACATAATAATGCAGCGTGCTCTGCCCCTAGGTGTTACCATAAATTTTGTGGAACAAATGGGTTCTGCAGTCTTATCGACACAGAAGCTTACGAATTCTATAGCGCAATCTAATCGCCGGTAAAGAAATTTTGGGGCAAGCTACGAGGACGAACAATTTGCCGACGTACGTAGGATCAAAGGCGTCGCCCATAATCACAGAACAATCTACAGCCTCCCGACCCGACGAGAGGAGAGGAATCAGAGAGGGGAAAGGGGATGCCGCATCGGCAAGAAAAACTCACAGACAGACGCAGCACATGAACTGCGGGTCGTCCAGATCGTTGGCTCCAGGCCCGGCGGCCGTGGAGGCGACCTCCTCCTTCTTCCCCGGCTCCGGCGGGTGGCCGTCGGAGGCCATCCTGCCTCCCTCCTCGATTCGTCTGGCCACCCGAAGGAACGGGTGGAAGGAATCTGTTGCGCCTGCGAGCTGCGAGAGGACGAAAAGGGCACGGAAAGCCGGAAGCGTCGGGGAGGGACTCGCCAACTCGCTGATTTGGGACGGTAGCAGCCCAGCCCACGCCGCCTTTGTGGAGAGGGCTGTATCTTATGGATCGGATCATCCAGGTTCTGTTTACTCACCGCTGCTCAATTATCGTTTGGTCTTAAAAAAAAAAGAGCGGTCTGGCATTTTCTTTTCTCTTCAAAAATTCAAATCCGAGCCCTCCATTTCAAAGTATAGAGATATTTTAATTTTCTAACATTTTTTTCTATACCTATGTATAGATACATAATAATAAAATCAATGTATCTAAAAAATTCAAATGTTTTATAATTTGGAATGAGGGAGTAGTAAATTATGTTCCTGGTTCAATTATATTAAAAACGTAAATACCTAATAAGATTTTAAAATTGAATAAAAAAGTATAAGCAATTTTGCTAATGTGGCAAAGTAATTAATAGGGGAGTTTCAAATAGATGTGAGAGGAGTTTCATCCCCATGAAACTCTTCGGCATTATCTAGTTCTCAGTCTAGGTAATTTGTAAATTTAAATCGTGCATTGATACTAATCTTAATTAACTAACTATTAGCAGTTAATAGATCAAACATAGCCTTAATCCATAACTGATGGAAAATGGAACCACCTTCACTAACCACATATTCCCTTTGCTTGTTGGTTACAGTGATACACAACCCACACGCATCCCTTGTCCTTCGAAACATCTCCTTGCTTGCCACTTGACGTCTTCCCTATACTCGCTGGCCATAAATGAGTCATGACCATACCCTCAGTTGCCTAAAAAAAATTCTCAAACACCTAGCCGAAGATACGAGGAAGACAAGCACCAAAGAATATAAACATCACGATTAGGTTGCTCTGTCAGCAAAGTTGAGTAATTCGCGCTTGCTAAATCCCAATAACTGTCTAAAGTTAACTTGGCAATAATATTTCTGCTTTACCACACACAGAAACAGAGGATCGGGTGGCGGGCTCGTGGCTCGACTCTGATTCTGCATAGCGCTACCGAGGCTGCTGTTTTACACTGTTAGGGCGTCCGCAATGGTGCTGAGTCAGCTAGCTATTTGGGTGTACAGCTCAGCATCGGTCCTATGCGGAGGAAAGAGAAGGTGCAAGAAAAATCGAGCCGGCGACTAGCTCGTCGCTCAGCTCGCACACAGCCCAATACGCCAAATCGTCGGCCAAATCGCCAGCAGCTAGCTATTCTCTAGCGTTTTCAGATCCGCTGCGCGCAAACCTCCTCGGTCCGCTGCGCGCGAATCCTTCGCCCCATCCGCTGCGCGCGAATCCCACCCTTCTCCCCCGTGTCATTGCGCGCGAAAATCCCTTCGCAATCCAACTGCTCCCGCCCTCGCTCTTGGATTTAGTTCTGGAGGCGTCAATAGCAAGGTCCGTTCCTCTTCTTTTCCGTCATCTTCCTATCTATCTTCTTCCACGATCCAGTGCTTGACTCTTTCGATTCAGTTCTGGAGCCCGTTAGATCTTGTCGTCGCTGCTGGTGATGAGCCGCCGGAAGCGAGAGATGGCCCTGCCACCACAACAGACTGGATCTGCTCAGATGGATCCGCCCCTGCTTCTGCCATTCAAGTGCCTCCGCATGTTCCTACACTTGGTGGTGGTTCTCCTAGTCCTAATATAGGAGGTCAATCATGTAATCGAGTTCGTTCTTCGTTCCTATATTTAGCTTCTTCGTTCCTATATTTAGCTAGATACATAGCGCCATGTTGCTTGTGCAAAATCCAGACTTTGCTGTAAAAAAAATTAGTACTGGATATTTAGTTCTTCCAATGTTCATTTTCGAAAATATTAATGAAGTCACTGCTGCTACTTATTGATTTACTGGATATTTGCCACAAGCCACGTCTTCAGTAGCCACAACCACAAATTGGTAAGATTTATTTTTATATGTAATTTGCTATCCGTGCTCACTCAGTCCATACTCAACTAAAAGAGGATTTAATTGAGCACATTTGGCAACGTTTTGGCCATAGGGCTCCCCCACTAGTTGTTTTTTAAATAACCTCAGGTAAGCTCTTCATGGAATTGTTTCTTTATTAGCAAAATTGTTTATATTGAGTAAGCTGCTTACTGTTTGTTTTCTTTTTTTTCTTTCCAGACTCGTTGATGAAGTTTGATTGGAATTTCTAGCAAGCTATGATGGAGATTGTTGGGTTTTGGCTTTCGGCGACTCTTCCTGATCAACAGTACAGTTCCTGTGCAATTTGCTTTGTCGCCTGAAATAAAGGTCTATGGCTTAAGTGATGGTTATCAATCGGTGCATTATGTAGTAACGTATGGAGATTTTATTTTACTTTTATGTTTAAAATCTTTGGTTGTACCTGTTGCCTATTTTAAGTTGTTCTTGTAATAAAATGGCTTGAGTCAAGATGTATGCAGCCACACAATGAGTCACAAAGATGTTGCACAATGTATCTATTTTCTCTTTGTGTGTACAGAACTATTAAAAATACAAATAGCTAGAAATATAGATAGCTCTTTGGATTGCTAGCTATTTTGTTCATGACGTGGATATCTCCTAGCTAGTTGCTATCTAGGAGGACTATACTATGCCATCTGGCCCTCCGTCCCTTTGCAGATTTGTGTCGCCTGGAAGGCGTGTGTTTTGAGGGAAACAGGTTTTTCTAAAACGAAAGACATTTAGGGACGGACGCCGCGAGTATATCCTATCCTAGCCGACTGATGCAAGTACAATACGTATAACTGTACAAGAGACGACTCGTCTATAAAGATAAAGATGTGTCGCTGTCAATTTATACGTAGTGGGGCCACGCGTTTAGATGGCAAAAAAATTTGTAAAAGTAATCGCTCCAACCTCGTAGCACGTTTTCGCTTTGTTTGTATTATCCTACCATGGCAAACCAGCTCAAAAGATTCGCCTCGTGATGTACAATAGAACTGTGTAATTAGTTCTTTTTTTACCTATATTTACTTCTCTCCAACATTTGTCTTTTGATGTATTTAATGTGATGTGATGGAGAGAGAGTTGAAAAAGTAGCAAATTTCTTTTGCCATCTAAACGAGGCCGACGTCCTTTGGAAAGAAAAACTCTCGGATAGGATAGCGACTCGACGCGACCTGCTGGTGAATCGATCTGCCATGCAGCCAGCGATCATCCCCATCCGCACTAAACGAAAGTCTTGGCTGATGCTGGTGAGTGGTGGCGCTGATGCTGGTGAGTGGTGGCAGGAGCCGCGCCGCCGCCGGCCACACACGGCCGCCCACTGCACGGGATCGATGCAGCTGCAGCTAGCCAGCTACAACAGCAGATGAGGCGAGAGGGGGATAAAACGCTCTGCAAGTCTCAAGCGTACTATGATTGAGTGGCACGATGCTGGCTGGATGCGCCATGCCGCCCACCGCCCACTGCCATGCCGCTGTACTCTGCGTAGCGTGAACCACACACCCACGTTGGCACAGCTGCTACTCACATACTCCTAATTTTCAATTGCGTACGTACTAGCACTATTTTCCGGCCGTACGTCGTTGTTTCTTCAACAAAATCATTTGACCGTTTCTACAGCTACAGCAATTGTAGTAAGCGTACTTTTTAAATGACAGGCTTAACTAAGCAAAAATAGTAAACACAGTCCTAATGCTAAAATACAGGTAGTTTTATGTCTATCTATATTAATTTATATATGGACAACACATATAAAAATTATGTTAACAATCGATTTTTTTCCTTTTCATTTACATATGTTCTCTCCATATACTTTATCTCTTTGTGTCTTTTTCCTTCTCATGTAGACATAGTTTCTTATCTAAGAACCTATTTGGCGTAGCTTCTTCACTAGTTTCACGAGTTGTTTGAAGTTGTTGGTGTAAAATAGGTCCTTTTGCAAACAACTTCACAGGTAAAGCTCCTAAAAAAACGAGCTCACACAAAGGTTGTATGGAAGATGAAGCTGAAAATATTGGTTTCTCCCGCTCACAATCGCGACCGCGACCGGCACGGTCGTGGGGCGGGAACAGACGCCCTTATGGAGCTTGAGCATGATCGGGCATATGCCATCGGGGTACAGGCGCCATGAATCTAACATCATGTTCGCTTGAACTTATCAGCCATAGTAGAATCAAACGACTTATCCAATCACAGAAACCACCATCCGATAAGCCCTAACTCTATCATAATGGAGACCACTTCATGGTTTCTTGACTGAGACTGCACTAAGTACTTAGCATTACTCGAAACAAATGCTGGGTCCCGTGTCATTGTTGATTTCGTCCATGATTGTCCATACTTCAATGTGTGTACCAGCAAATGCTGCTGCCTAACACTGGCCTAGGTGATGTACAGATGTATAGCCGGCAAAGCTTTCATCAAAAAATAAAAGAATATAAACCTTTCCGAAATATAGTGCAGAGTCTTTTTTTAGCATTATATAATGCAGAGTCAGTTCAACCCTGATTCCTGAGCAGCCCTTCCTTCTCCCGTAAGCCTCCGCCTAGGTCCTGACCGCCGCTTCCTCGGGCCCCTCCCCTTCCTCCCGTCGGGTGTCCCTGCCGGCGGCGAGAAGGGCAGGGAGCCCCAATAGTTTTTCCTAGTTTTTAGTAGCTATCGCCTTGTGCCTTGTGCTTGTGTCTCCATGGTCCCTGTCCCGACCTTTGGTCGCCGCCTCCAACACCGATGGGCTTGTCGCCGGGGTCCTCCCTCGGTGTCCTCCTCGTCCGCCGCCGGCCGGCGACCTCCGTGTTAGTGGTAATAAAATAAATCCTCCCCGACTCCCCACCTCCAGCAGCCTCCTCCTCCGCCCACCCCTCCCTCACCGCTAGAGTCAACCCACGCCTCCCCACCTCCCTTCGCCTCCACCCCCGCCTCCAACCTTCAAGCAACGAGCCTACTACTCCATCTGCATCCCTGGATGATCCTGCGCCACCGTCTGGGCAGTGAACCACCCACCGGTTTAGAAGACGACGCCATCTACCCGCCGACGCCGACATCAATCCGCATCTTTGGGTCCTCGGCGATGATTCGACGCGACGCCGTCCCCTCGACCACCTCAAATATTCCGTTCAGAGAAGCCCATTCGCCCCACTGCAACCATGCGTCCATGACGCCTCCTGCAGCTCACCGGCAAGCCGCCCGCCGGCGATGGTTCAAGTTCTAGATCTAGGGATCTTTTTTGTAAATGGCCTCTTTTATAGGGATCTTTTGTAAGTTCGCTGTGTTTAATATAATATCAGTGGTTTATAAAAAAAAAATGCAGAGTCGAAACTAGTAGTATGACCCACCTGACAGCTGCTAAAAATTCGATCGAGTGTTCGAGCGCGGTCGGCCGGCCAGCCACTCGGCCGGCCATCACGACGATGGCTTGGTCAGACTATTTTTTTGCCCCGCAATCCTATTTTATCGTTCATTCAGAATCGATGGTAATAACAATTCAGAATGGAAGTTGTTTCGTCGAAAGGGAAGCATGAAACCACTGATAGAATTGAACCCCGCCAGCTGCGTGACAAGTCCAACCGTATTTAAATGTGAAGCAAACCAGCACACTTCCATCAGCGCAGGTGGCAGGCGAGGCACATGACTGCGTCCCCATCCAAGTATCCAACAGTCACCCAACGACCCGAATGGGCCGCCGAATCGACGGATTTCTACTAGCCTAGGCGTAGCCGAGTGCCGCCCCTTTCACCGGCCAATGAACCAACCCATGCATGCATTTGATGCCGAGCACATTTTGTCTCCTCGACGAGGGCTACGAAGTTATTTATCCACACAGAAAAGTTAGGCGTCCGTGTGCATGAACAGTTTTGAACACTGCTGCACCTGCACGTCGTCTTGCAAGAGCAAAACCCTAGTGACCTGGTTTATCAATTATTGTTTAGTTCATCTGAAATTTGGTATTGTGCATTTTTTTGTTTGTTTTTGATAATTGTTGTCCTACCATGAAGCTAACTAGGTTAAAAAAGATTCGTCTCATAAAAGTATATCTAAATAAATTATGTAATTAATTATTTCATTTACCTATAGGCTATATTTTATACTTCAAGCAAAAGATTTGATGTGAAGAAAAATTACAAATAATGTAAACACAGCTACAGTGTGCTTTCCCACTTGCTTGTATAAAAGGCAGAAAAGAGCGGCATGGTTATTTCGCACCCATCCTTCAATTGCGCTTGCTTTGTCGTAGGCCTACGCGTCCTCCTCGTCCTCCCTCTACCGGCCTGTAACGTCGCTGTCGGACAAGAGCCGAGGGGCAAGGCCAACCATGCAAGGCACCACCATTCCTCTAGTCTAGTCCTGTGGAAGCAACGGGGGTGCTCTGTGCGGTCCGGTGGTCTTGCCGCGTAAGCTGCCCCAACGCAAACGGAAAAGATTGTTCAAATCATCTCAGGGGGTGTTCAGTTGGTACTACAAGAACTCAAAAAGTGATACAGTTTCCTGTCACATCGAATATCTTATCGTATTTTTGGGCATTAAATATAGGTAAATAAAAAAACTAATTGCACAGTTTGGCTGAAAAGCATTACGAGACGAATCTTTTAAGCCTGGTTAGTCCATGATTGGACCTTTAATTACCAAATACAAACAAACGAAAAGTGCTTCAAGAAATTTCAACCCAAAACTTTTCACCAACTAAACACCTCCTCAGCAAAAGAAGACTTTGAGTCACTAGGGTGGCAATGGCACACCGGCCAAAAGCCGAGTAGTAGATTCATTGCTTTGCTTGCGCCCGAGGTGAAGAGCCTTTGGTAAAAGAGATGGTGCTACTTGGCCGATGCTAGCTAGTAGCTAGGCCATCATCTACTATGAACATCTGAAGAGCTTTGCTTAAGAATTGTATAGACCAGTGATTTGAAACCATGCGTATATATATATAGACTTTCACTTCGTAGACCTGATTGTAGTATAAATAGAAACTAATAAAACACAGAAGTTTCCTTCGGTTGACTACGCATAGTTTAGCTCGTGGCTGCCGCGGCATTGTCAAAGCGCAGAGCGGACCATTGAACTGAATTATTTGCAGCTTCTATGAACGTGGAACACAGAATATCACATTAGTGGAACAAGAAGAATGAGAACAGAGAAGACTGGACCATCAACTGCTACAGTTTTTAATATTTTGGGACCAAACTACCAAAGTCACCATTTGCAATTAAACTACCAGAAATGGTACTAGTAATAGACTCTGTTTGAATTGGCTAGCTACTAAGAACAGCACTAACAGATAAAAATAACTCAAGCCTATAACCTGTTTTGAACTATTCAAACACCCAAGTCATGCAAAACTATTAGCCGGCTTCCTCCATCTATTACAGCTTATAAAAAAGTTCACCCAAGAGGACTTGGTATCTGCTGGAGATCAGATAATACCCACCTACTGTGTGTGAACCTTTGGATGGAACGAAGGATCGATCGAATGCCTTCCGAAACCAGACAGACATAGTAACGTCTGCAGAAGAGGAAGAACTCAAGATGGAAAGCAACCTACCGTATTTATTGCTCAACGAAACAAGGAGCAAACACCACACCAAAGGAGGTGAGAGACGTGTGGAAGCAAAGCAAGAGGCCGATCATCCGGTAAATTGCCCGGCATCCTTTCCACCAAATACAGGACCATGCATTTGGATTTAGTCACAGAAAGCATTCATGGTGCCAAATTAATACTTACTGGTAAAAGTAACAGACACCTCTTAAGCTGGAGTACACTACCAAAACATTATCATGTACTACTAGTATAGTATTTACAACGACGGTGGGTGGACTCATTCATTCATCCATCCACGCCATGCTTCACAGGTTCTGCCTATGCAGAGGATTGATTTCAGCGGGGGAGAAAATGTGAACCGACCCAGCAAAAGCTAAGAGCAGTAGTAATGCTACAGACAGTTCCCCCATCCAACTGTTGGGATATTAGGCAATTTCCAGATTAATTCCAAAATATAAATCATGACAAATAGACCTATTAGATAAAGCATGTCAAGCATACTAGCATGACAGATCAAGATATCGCATATACTAGCGGGGCCGGATCATGATATCACGTAGCATGATCATAGCAACAGTATAAACCCAACTAGCACACACCGATAGATTGAATCTCGAGAATACCGGGCCGACGTTGAGGGCAACGTAATGAAGAGGTTCGAAGCGACGCCGAGATCCTCCAGTGTCGCCGTCGCCGTCGTCGTTCGGGCGGTCGCTACTTATTCGCCTTTAAAGCAACGCCAAGGTCCTCAGTGCCGCCGTCGTTGCCGTCGATCGGGCGGCTGCTGCTGAAGAAGTCAAAGAAGTTGTCGATGAAGACGGCGCTGGGACGGTCCTCCGTGTGTCCTCCCCGGAAGACGAGCCGTGATTTAAGATCGGGAGAGCAGCGCGAAGAGCGCTTCCCAAAAACCTTATTCGCCTTCTCCCGCCGCAGATCGCAAAGACGAGGGTTTCGAGACCTTTCGCCGCCCATTTGGTGCACGCAGTTTATCGGGTGGAGATTGGCGATGGCGCAGCAGCGAGAAGAGGAAAATACTATTTTACTACTTTAGGATTTTCTAATTGAAACTCCCAATTGTAGTTATTATGTTGTGTCTATTCCTAGGAGGCTCAATATATAGGGAGGAAAACTCCCTACCTTCACATCAACTAGCAATATGGTACTAATTGATATTGCACCTCCCACCTTTGCTCATGGGCTAAAACAATAAAGCCCATTAGGGAACACAAATATTGGGTCTTTGAGATTTATCGTAATTTCTTCATATGAATTTTAGGGAACTTATTCATATATAAATTCTAACAATCCCCACCAGATCTCAACCGCCCAATACAAATATTTTCCTTGTCTCGCATCTTGTTTTTATATACTAGTGTTTCAGCGAGAGACTGTTAAGTTGAACATCCGCCTAGAGCTTCAAGTTCTACTACGATTCACAACTTGAACAATGGACTACGCCTTGAATTGCAAGTTTTGTGTGAATAAGTTTTGCTCAAAGTCAAACTAGTACTTGATTTGCTAGTAGCCTTTCTCCGTGGGTGGAGCATATACGTCATACTCCTTAGTCTCTTCATGAGCTTACTAGAGACACCCAAATCTCATAGACTGCGGACGTTTAACGGTCGAACTCATATAGGTATGCCCTTTCAAGAATGCTCAGTAGGGACAGCATCTTTACTTATAAAGTCAATAGGACATATTAAGGCATTCTTGCCAACCTACCATCTGAGCCTCTTTGCTCTTGAGAGTATTACATCTTCACTTAGAGAGGGTTTATTAGTTTACTCTCCTCGGTTTATCAATAGCTTGTTCTTCCCAGTGTCCTTAGTCACGGGATCTCCGATCAAAAAGGTTGGGTTACTACTACTGAAAACTCATATGGGTCTCATACCCATCTCCCTAGATGCAATTTCTATCACATTACGTGATAGCCCTTTTTTGTAAAGGATGCGCTGTGTTTTTATCCGTCGTATATAAGACACGCTTATTACCCGGAGTTTCTCAATTTCCCGACAGATTTCAAACGTCTTTTAACGTGTCTTGTTGACTTTGAATTATCCTTAGCACTATTCACTTTAGTAATCTTTGTTTGATTATCACAGTTCATAAGGATAGCCGCAGCGGTTTTTCAACCACCCAAGAAGTCGATAAGAGCTCACGCAGCCCACTCGCCTCTGCAGATCTTTGTATCTAAAGCAATAAGTTCTCGCTTCCATGGTTGACTTAGTCAAAATAGTCTGCATTTACAAGACCTCCATGACACTGCGCCACCTCCAAGAGTAAATACATACCCACTTGTGGCATAGATTTGAGCAATATCAGAAATCCAGTTCGCATCACTATATCCCTCTAGCACAGCTGGGTGCCCGGAATAGTGTATGCCATAACTCATTGTACCTTTAAGATAGCACAAGACCCTCTCTAGTACATGCCAATGATCATCACCCGGGTTGGACATATACCTACTCAACTTGCTCACAGCAAAAGAGATATCTGGTCTAGATGCGCTAGCTAAATACATGAGTGAACCAATTATCTGAGAGTATCTCAATTGATCTCTAGCAATTCTCTTATTCTTTCTCAATGTCACACTAGGATCATAAGGTGTTGGAGAAGACTTTCTATCCATAAAGCCAAAACGGCTCAAAAGCTTCTCAACATAGTGAGATTGCAACAATATAATCTCACTCTCTTCCTTAATTAGCTTGATGTTTAGAATTACATCAGCCTCTCCTAGATCTTTCATGTCAAAACTCTTAGACAAGAAAGACTTGACTTCATTGATCACATCAATGTTGGAACCAAAAATTAAGAATATCATCAACATATAAACATAATATAACAGATTCACCCCCACCATGTCGATAATACACACACCTATCAGCTTCATTAACAACATAACCGGCACTAGTTAACGTAGTGTCAAACTTCTCATGCCATTGTTTAGGTGCTTGTTTCAAGCCATACAAAGATTTCAATAGCTTGCACACCTTTTGCTCTTCACCTTTTACTACAAATCCATCAGTTGATCCATGTAAATCTCCTCATCCAACTCTCCATACAGTAAAAGTCTGTCTTTACATCCATTTGATGAATGATCGGACCATATGAGGTAGCCAATGATAGTAGTGTTCGAATAGTGGTCATTCTAGCAACAGGTGAGTAAGTATCAAAGAAATCCTCGCCCTCCTTTTGAGTATAACCCTTTGCCACAAGCCGAGCCTTGTACTTGTCAATAGTACCATCAGGTCTAAGCTTCTTCTTGAACACCCACTTACATCCAATTGGTTTACAACCGAATGGTAGATCAGATAGCTCCCAAGTTCCATTAGAAAGAATCGAGTCCATCTCACTATAAGCGGCTTCTTTCCAATCATCTACATCCGGAGATGCATATGCCTCGATATAGAGGTGGGAGTATCATCCACAAGGTACACAATGAAATCATCACCAAAAGATTTTGCAATCCTTTTTCTCTTGTTCCTCACAGGGAACTTCATTGTCATCCTTCTCAAGTGGTTGTTCAAATGACTCAACAGGTATTTGATAGGTATAGTATCATCGGAGCTAATTCAAGAGAGAATCTAACATTGCTACGCATATATTTCAAAGGAAATATATTCTCAAAAATGTAGCATCACGAGATTCAAAGATAGTATCTACAAGCATCTCAAAAACTTCAGATCTTACTACTAGAAATCGATAGGCAATCTTTGTTGTGAGCATATCCAAGAAAGATATAATCTACCGTCTTTTGGTCCAAGCTTACGCTTTTTATTAATTGGAATATTGACTTTCGCCAAACATCCCCACGTGCGCAAGTATGAAAGTGATGGTTTCCTTCCAACCCATACCTCGTATGGTGTTGTCTCTTTATTTTTGTTTGGAATTCTATTCGGGACATGACACGCAAATCAATATAGCTTCCCCACCATGCCTTAGATAAAACCAAGAAGTTGTCTAACATGGCGTTAACCAAGTCGGGTCGGCGTCGCGATTTTTCCTCTCGGCAACCCCATTGGATTCGGGCGAATAGGGAGGTGTCCTCTCATGAATAATACCATGTTCGCACAAAACTCATCAAATATTATAGGAAAATATTCACCACCACGATCGACCTTAGACGTTTAATCTTTCTTTCTAGTTGATTTTCAACTTCAGCCTTAAAGATTTTAAAGTAGTCTAATGCCTCATCTTTAGTTTTCAGCAAGTAAACATAGCAATATCTAGAAACATCATCAATTATCGTCATGAAATATCTCTTTCCACCTTTAGTCAACACACCATTCATCTCGCATAGATCGAATGTATGAGCTCTAGAGGTGCCAAGTGTCTCTCCTCCGCTGCCTTGTGAGGCTTTCGAGGTTGCTTAGATTGCACACAACTATGGCACTTAGAACCTTTAGCAATGGTGAAATCTGAATTAACCGTAAGCTAGATAAATGTGACATCAAACCAAAATTCACATGACATAAACGAGAATGCCAAACACTTGAATTATCATCAATTGTGCCACAAATATGATTCACGACTTATTACAAAAATCGCCAAACTTAGGCGGAACAAGCCACCACAGTCATAACCTTTACCAATAAACTGTCCATGCTTAGACATAACTACTTTATTGGACTCCATCACTACCTTAAACCCATCTCTTAAAAGAAGGGAAACACTAACAAGGTTCTTGCGAATAGTTGGGACATGCTGCACATTCTTCAGCTGCACAATTTTCCCTGAAGTAAACTTCAGATCTACCGTGCCAACGCCACGAGCGAAGCATGTGACCCATTCCCCATTAGAACAGAGGAACCTTGTAACTCTTTATAAGAAGAAAAACAAAGAGATGTCAGCACACACATGAATATTGGCACTGTGATCAACCCACCAACTTGGTGATTGAAATACCGATAGTACAAAGTAGGAACATTATCGTACTCTTCATCAACATTGCTAATAGTCACGAGGTTGACATTCTTATTATTCTCACCGAAAAAGTGACCAAGCTGTCCATAAGTGAAGCAAGGCACCTCATCATTATTTTTCTTCTTCTCAAAGGTAGTTGCTAACTTGGCATTGGAAGATTTATTCCCTTTGTTCTTGCCATGTGGGTTTTCTTGTACAATATTAGTGCTAGAATGGCTCTTGTTCCCCTTCTCAATAGTATTCTTCACCGAATCTTTTCCTCAACATCAAGAGATGCTATCGGTTTACAACCGATATTTTTTGTCTCTTTGTGTTTTAGAATTGTGCCAAGCTCTTCCATGAAGAAGGCAACCTAGCAATAATGCATCCGGCTACAAATTCATCGGGTATAACATACTTAAGGAGTTCAAGTTCTCTTGCCATGTGTTCAACCTCATGCGCTTGCTTGACTATAGATCGGTTAGCAACCATCTTGTAGTCATGAAAGCTCTCCATAATGTACAACTCGGATGTACCAATGGTTGCATTGGGTTGATCCCACAATGCCCTCTCATCTTGGAAGTGCAAGTTTGCATCTTCTAGATGACTAGCAAGATTGTTTAGGATTGTTCTTCTAAGGATAGTGTTGTCTCCCCGGAATCTTCTCTTATCTCTAGAGATATTTCCCGAGGCGCATCGGTAACCCGAACCCGTAACATCTTAGCCTTTTGCCGAGCATGGCCTTAACTTCGCCACCTCTTTATATGTGCACTAGAAAACTTTTCTAGTCTCAAAGACGCGTGAAAAAAAGCGACCATAGTTAAATCAAGAAAAAGCCTATAATAAGGTTTTTGGATTGTTGGGATATTAGGCAATTTCAGATTATTTCCAAAATATAAATCATGACAAATAGACCTATTAGATAAAGCATGTCAAGCATACTAGCATGACAGTCAAAGATATCGCATATACTAGCGGTGACGGATCATGATATCACGTAGCATGATCATAGCAATGTATAAACCCAACTAGCACACCGGATAGATTGAATCTCGAGAATACCCGGCCGACGTTTGAGGACAACGTAATGAAGAGGTTCCGTAAAGCGACGCCGAGATCCTCAGTGCATTTTGCCATTTATCGCCGTTCGGCGGCCGCTACTTATTTCGCCTTAAAAGCAACGCCAAGGTCCTCCGTGTCATTTGCCGCCGTTGCCGATGAATTATTTCTTTGAAGAAGTCGAAGAAGTTGTCGATGAAGAATTTGGGGACGGGTCCTCCGTGTGTCCTCCCCGAAGACGAGCCGTGATGAAGATCGGGGAGCCGGCACAAGAGCGCTTCCCAAAAACCTTATTCGCCTTCTCCCCGCGGGCAGATCGCAAAGACGAGGGTTTCGAGACTTTCGCCCGTCGGGCCGGTGCACGCAGTTTATCGGGCTGGAGATTGGCGATGGCGCGCAAAGCGGAGAAGAGGAAAATACTATTTTACTACTTTAGGATTTTCTAATTGAAACTCCCAATTGTAGTTATTATGTTGTGTCTATTCCCGGGAGGCTCAATATATAGGGAGAAAAACTCCCTACCTTCACATCAACTAGCAATATGGTACTAATTGATATTGCACCTCCCACCTTTGCTCATGGGCTAAAACAATAAAGCCCATTAGGGAACACAAATATTGGGCCTTTGAGATTTATCGTAATTTCTTCATATGAATTTTAGGGAACTTATTCATATATAAATTCTAACACCAACAACTATCACTAATTTTTCGATAAGCGGAGTTGATTTACTAGTAATTACCACACGAAAATCCTGAAGGGAATGAAAGACGGAGAAATGACAAACCCACTTTTGCTATGTCCAAAAAGCAACGGTTCCTCCGGACGGTCGGTTGGTCGTCGCCGAGGCGAGCCGGGGAGCGATGAGGCAATGCGGCCATGCCGCTAGCACTCCGACCTCCGGCGGCATGACCGCCCGGTCACTCCTTGATCGCGAGCCGGCTTCCGAAGCTGCGATGGGTTGGCGACGCGGGGATGCGGGCTCCGCCCGCCATAGCGGCCGCGAAACCTCAGCGTAGCGCTGCTCGGCTTCCGGGCTCGAGCGCTGGGGCCGGATCCTTCTCCTTCGAGCGGGCGGCTCCGACCTCCGCTCGCCGAGGAGAGCGTGCCGCACCGCGAGAACTGTCGCGCCCAGTACCCGGCTAGCGAGCTTGTTGCCGCCCGACTGAGCCCCGGCCGAGGGCGGCGGCCTCGGCGCCAAACTCGCTACGGGCGGTCCGCCTTTTGACGCCCTGGCTGGTCGGGCCTGCGAACGACGATGGGCGGTGCCGCTGAGCAGCACCGGACAAGCCCGACGGGCGACGATAATCGAGGGGTACGACGGTAGTAGTATTTCCTCAAGGCTCCTTCCGCTTCCCGAGGAAGCCACCGCCACGGGCGCTGTGACGCCAAGGCGGATCGACAGCTTTGACGGCCTGGATGCGCTCGCCGCCAAGCCATTGGGCAGAATAAGCCCGGCCGACGGGGTGGTGGTGGTGGGACACGAAAATAGTAGAGGAGATATTAGGAAGCGGTTGAGCCGGAGGAACAGAGGAAGGGAAGGCGTGGGCGTGGGTCCCGCGTGCGGGGGCACTTCCGTAATTTCACGCGACGAATTCAAACGCAATGGAATCGCTTGGAAGGGGAGACAGAGAGGGCGGGTGTGGCCCGTGGGAAGGCTTTTGAATGAATCCAAATGTGGCGGAGGGGTGTGCGGGGGCGGGGAGAGGGGAGGCGTGGTTGTATATATACGCTGATCGGGTGATCTCCGCCCATTGGGTTTCCTATAAATAACAAATCACGCCATCGCGTTCGATGGAGTCCTGACCTGACGGTACCGTGCGCGGAGCCAGCAGAGGTGGTTTAAATGTTGTGGGCTCCAGCCGATGAATCGGGGTAGAATCGTAATGGAAAAGTCCGGATTCCCCCCCCCAACTATCACGAAAGTTCACTAGTCCATAGCGCCGCAAGCGTTAACGGGACCGGCCGGGCCGTGGATATTTAAGCCCGGCGTCGTAAGAGTCAATGCGTAACACTTATCTAAATGAAACAAGGTCCGGTGCTGTTACCGTTTATCAAGACCGTGTCGGGCCAACATTCTATAGATAGAACAAAATAGAAACAAACAGACTTCACTAAAAAGAAGAGGTTCAAATGGTTGTCTCCATCTCCACAAGAACAGTTCAATGTCTTAGACCGGATAACGTTCGGACGGTCCATAAAAGGTGTGGCCGTAGGGTTGTCGCCGCGCCATAGCAACACCGCTACTGGATGCCACAGCCCCGTGTCTTCTAAATCGAAATGCAAGAGTCATTAAACTACATAGTCATTCCTGCCTATACAACAATATATGCCCCGGGCATAAATCATCAACTCAATAATATATGCCCCGGGCATAAATCATCGCCCGTCGGTCAATGGTGTTGACGATGACGGCCGCAAAAATCGGGAGTCTTATGCGGGCCTTAACAGCAGCAGACTTCGTCCAGCCAAAAGCGTTGCGATGGTTAAGAGATCTACGAAGTATTTTATTTAAAACAGATGCAAAGCGCGCCAGCCAGCGGTGTGCGTAGGAAAATGTACCATGAAAGAATCCTCACCTTATCTAGCCACTTTTCTGGAGCAGAGCAGAACCTCGACGAGCCCTCTTGTTCTCAGTAACTTTAGCCCTGGCGGAACCACTGTGACAAGTAAGAAAAGAAGCAAATAGCCATGAGTACAGAGCATTGTGATAGATCTTTGTTCATCAAGGTTCTTCCACCATTGAGGCATGGTTCATGATGTTGATTAAACAGGACATTAATGAACGGAAAGCAATTCTTTGATTATGGAAGAACGCAAATTACTGAAATAACCATGTACTGTTTTATTGTAAAACTATCCACACATCGCATTAGGAAAGATAATGCAAAGTAACCTACATAATTGCATGCAACCTACCCATATATGCAACAATAAAGTTAAAATGTATGCCTAAATAATCACACATAGTGAAGCTTTAAAATTTAAGTAATCAGGTGTTGAACAGCCGACGCTAACAGTAGGGAAAAGCTGGAAAACAGTGACCGAGTCGTATTTTTGGCCGGCAGTACTAAACACACAGATAGCCTGTTTGCTTTTCAGAAGACTACAGTTGCAAAAAAAAAAAATAAATGTCCTGTAGGTGTTTATGCATTCTAAATGACACTTGCAGTTCAACTATGAACACATGTTTTAAACTCAGCGTCAGAAAAATATAGGCAAGGCTATAAAGATTGAAGAGTAAATGGAACAGCCAGGTAATCATGATCATAAAACAGGTAATCAGAGGGATGGTCCTTTGCAACGTACCTCTTAGACATGGTGTGCTCAGAATCACCAAGCAGGGACTCAGTATCCGGGCTTCCAGTGTTCAAAGCGTCTTCTGTGAGATCATCCTACAACAGTAAACAAAATTTTGTCGGTTACATAGGCATGGTTTTAGGATAAAGATCTTGTGTTGTTTATAGAGCTGTTAAACAACAGAGGGTGATAAGGTAACACTTTAAAAAGGGAAATAGTGGCATGCCGGGAAATAGTGGCATGCCTGCTCTTCATGTTCCTCATCTGAGGTGAACTCAAGCCTCTTTCGAGCAGCGGACTCCGTTGCCTTGCCTAACTTGCCACTGCAGAAAGGCATTGAGAAATGAGGCGTTGTGGACACATGATATATTCATTCGTTTTTCTACAAGGAAGAGGAGATTACCTTGTCTTCTCAGCTGTTGCTGGTGTAGTGTCAGTGGCCGTGGAGGGGGTTAGAACCATAGAAACAGCAGCAGCTTTGTTCACAGAACCGGGAGTTGCAAGAACCATCGGGTATCGGTAGTCTCACCGGTGAGGCTCGGCTGCGGCGGGGCTACCGGTACTACCACCACCTCCGATTCGGGGAGTGGGAGGTGCAGCATCGGCCGACCGTGGGATGTGATGACCTGAAACAACCCGAGAATAAAAGTGACACAAAACTAATTAGGAAGGCAACCTACAAGCTCCTTGGGCAACACTTTGGCTGGAAACCTCTAGTCCTCGTCGAGCCATCTCGCTAAGTCTAAGAAGTAAGAACCAACGGCAGTCAATTTATTGATGTATTTTAGAAAGTCACAAAAGTGAGAACTCTTTTCGGACAAGCATGCTCAAAGAGGAAACTTCTTTGATTAGGCATTCAGATTGGACGACCAAATCGCGCCCGCTCATTTGCCCGACCTACCAACAATGCTGCCGCTCTAGCGGCAAGAGAGACAAGCCGGTTCTTTTTTTCCCCCACAAGAGTGTTTACTTTGTGTGATATGATGAAGTCAATGTTTAGCTTTGGCATTGCTCAAATGAACAAGCTTTTACGGAAGCAACAACTAATAGTACTCGATTTGGGTATCCCAATTTTAAATTGCTCCCGTTTAGACATACTACCATATTAGAAGATCCGGTATACGCAATCTGCATGTGCCTTCAATCAAGTGATATAACTTGCATATAGGGGAAAAACATTGAGATCTCTCGAAGTCGGTGTCGAGGGATGGTCCTTGCAACAATACCAACCTCTATTACCTTTGTGATCCTCTCGTAATCTACATGGCAATCTAATTCAAACCGTTATCGGTACAACGCCATGGTGATAAATTGCAAGTTGATCATGGCGTAATGCGTAGAATGTATTCCAGGAACAGTAACAACAACACCGGCTAGGTATTTGGATGGGGAAATGTTAAAAAAGAAAAAGGACCCAAAATGGTTAACATGTTTCTAGCTAGAATGTATAATTATTTCACTACATGACAAAGCTAATCCTAGATTATTTAGTGAAGAAATAATGAGAAAACTGCAAACTAATCTTTTTACGGCAGCGCTACATAATCGATTTACGTGTAGAATTACCTCCATATAACCAAATCTTTGCCATAAAATACGCTAGATGAATAAGTTTCCTTTTTGCCTCCATGCTCCATCCCTTTAATTTTAACATTAACAACAGCCACCATCACATATCGGTTTAGAACATTGTGTGCGATGCATAGCAATTGTGGTGAGAATTAAAATTCATTGAGAGTTAGCTCAAAGGGAAAAAAAAAAAGGGAAAAGCACACACATAAGTATCTTGTCGACTTATAATGCATCCGTTTCTTGAAGTCAATCTAGATGGATCCATTCATTTGAAACCGTGAGTTGGATAGCGAGAAAGTTAAGGTGCACCGCCATCTAACACCACAGTCACCGCTTGAGAGGCACTCCATTATATATCTAAAGGATTCCCAAAGATCTCCTAGCCGAGTCCATTATGTAGTTATCCTTTCAAAGAGTAGTAAAACAATCCATTCCGGGCTGGTTTTCTAAATGACATCATGTGCATTACTATTTGAGTTGTCTCGAGATAGGAAAGTTGTAAAAGCTTTCAAATTACTAAAATCACTAACTAACCCCGAAGCTACTTTCACGTATGTTGAAACACTAAATGGCAAATTACGAAGGGCGTATTACATCAAAATTCTTATGATGTGTGCAAAAAATATATTGGATTGAACCATTTCATTTCATACTTGGAGCGGAGAGATGTCAGCCCAAGCATTATATTTGTTAAACCAGCGATAAACATTTATGCGGCACAAAAGTACATCTGTATACGGCAACAAAACATGGACCACTATTCTAGCGGCTAGCCAATAACGACATAGATTACTAAGAAAGCACTGGGCACTAACCGAGTCATTGACCACTATCCGGATCCGGAGCCGTCTCCGAGATCCCGAAGAAAGCTACACATCAAAATGGGGAAAATACGCAAGGAGCAAGGAAACATAAGCAACTCCCTAACGACATGATATTAGAATAAACAAAAAGTAACACAAGATAGCAGAATTAAAGAAATATAAAAACATGAGATTTGGATATTTGCAGTCAAATGGATGAATCAAAAACAAGGAAGAAAATTATATTACAATTTGCAAATATTATTACCTATATGATCATAAAAGTTTGTGAATGGAAAACCAAGGATGTCGGGGAGATCCTAAAACTGGAAAACATATCTATATTTCAAATTGATCACAGAGCGAGGTAGAGTACATATATGTGATATTAGAATCCATAACAGCATGAGTATCATTCATAGTATCATTCAGGGGCTGCATACATTACAAACGTAAGGAACGTAAGAAGAACTCAAAAGTCTAAATCGTTGGAATATGAGGCGAGGAAAACATACCAAAACAAGGTGACATCGATTTCTTTTGTTAGCTAGTTCCTCTGTTCAATCGTTCGCGCCAAAGCGGCAGAAGGCCCCCTCTACCGCAAATAACTTTGGAAAGATTCAAGCGAGGAAGAACAGAGAAATTATTATCACACGGAGAGGCGTATGTAGAAGGACAAGCATCACATTTGCAATTCATGGATTTTACTTGAGATGGCCTGCATCATAAATCATTGTTTTTCACCCAAAGGCATGGACCACGGTATTGTCGGTGGTTAGCACGAATTCTTTACAAATAGTTTGGCCACTACCTATGAGCGGGGTTGCTCATTTTCAAAACACAAAGGGACTCGACATAATGTGAGATTCTCTAGCTTCAATTTTATTGTACATAGTTGACCCTCATGCATTCACAATTCCAAAACATGCGGAATGGGCTCGGATAGAAAGGGATACGGTCTTTGAGTGCCTTACCCGCCCTAGCCGACCCAATAGGGAGATGCCTACATTGGCCAAACCCCGGTATGAATGAAGGACTCTAGCTTCTTCGGACAATCCCTGCATCGTTGTTCATCGACTCCACATACCTGAGCAAGAAAAACAATCAACGGAAAAAGTGTTCGGACAAGAACTACCACGCATGCCCGGGGTTTTTCATCAAGCGCTGAGGGGCACCCTCGTCCCCTATATAGCATAGCAAAGAATCATTAGCCGTGGTGGGCGTAGTCACCATCAAGACCGCAATGAGTGTTCAACCAAATGGTGTTCAACACCACGGGTTCTTGAGTCAAGTCCTGCGAATCGGTGGAAGTTGTAACTTTCAAGACAAAGTGAGTCATTTACTTGCAAATTTGATACCTACGAGATTTCAATCCCTTCCATTTTGTTGGCGGTGTTTTTTATTTTAATCGCAAACATATATGAGTATAAATTCATGGAATCTATAATGAAAAAAAGAAGCTGAGTTAAGCCATTCTCTTACTTACATCGAGCTCTCGAACCCTTTACTTAAGAAGTCTTTGCACAAGAAAGCTCGTGTTGCAATATCTTAATCTGCAGATCATATCCTCAAATTACGAAATCAATAACCACCATACTGAACCGATAATCAATGGATGTTGGAACATAGAAGAAGCATCAACTTATTCGATCTTTCCTCGCATTTAGTTCACGCAATGAAGCCGGAACGTAAATATTAGGGCGGTGCTCTATTTTGCACCACAAAATAAGCACTATTCACATCCAACATTTGGATATTTGGGATCGAGAGATAGTATAAAGTATAAAGATGGCATACATAATTTACTCAATTTTTCACATCCAACATAACGAGTTAAACCCAACACATAAATTGGGTGAAAAGCGTATGCAGACCGCCAAAAATTGAGCACTTTTTATTTTTTTAAAAAATGGTGTTATTGTGGTGTATGCAGGCATAACTTACAGGATAGCATGCCATTCAATTGGATTGCCAACAAAGGAACAAAGACACAAGACTAAAAGATTAATGTCGGTGCATCCATAGTGACAAATGGAGTGGATGGAGATGTAGACAAACTGCAAGCATCGTGAATTGTTTTGCACAAGGTGAAGATTACATTTGCTCGATGCTTGCAAAAAAGAAGACTTGAAACAGACATTTCAACCCTGCTAAGGTCGATGATTTTCCCAAGCAGAGAAGGAAACCAAGCCCATTAATCGGGAAAGAAATAGCGACCCCTCACCCACACCCACACATTCACAAGAACAAACAAGGATCCGGGATGGAGAGGCAAGGCAACATACGCCTTCTCGCCCCAGGCCATCACCCGGGTTCAATGGGGCATCTTCGGCCATTGCGCGCATCTCCTCCACCGGTTCAATGGAGCCGAAACGCGAAAAGGTGAGAGAGATGGCGGCCCGGCATGGAAGGGCGGAGAAACCGGAGTGAGACGCCGCTGGGAGAGGACTTACCGGGCGGCAGCTGGAGGGAGGAGGCCATGGAGGCCGCGCGCCCGCAGGGACGAGGAGGGCGGCGTCCGCCACGATGGGCTCAGTGGCGGCCGCGCCGGCAGAGCCGGGGACCCCGAAGCTCAAAGACGGGTCGCCGCCGGCGCCGAGAGGGCGTCGCCGCTGGGCACCGCGCCGCCGCCACAAGAGAGAGGGAGGGGAAAGGGAGAGGGAGGAGACGCACGAGAGAGCTAGGGTTTGGACGGGGAGCGGTATATGTTTGGCGGCCACGTGTAATGGCGGCGGCGTCCGCCTCCCCGATCTCCATCGGATGGCACGTAAAAACGAGACGCCATACGGTGAGGCCGGGTTGTGGCCTGGTCTCTCATCTCTCTACTTTTTCCTCCCTCAACTTGGGGCCCGGACAAATCACCTCCCTCAACTTTTCAAACCATGCAAATTACCTCCCTCGGCGGTTTTGAAGGCGGATCCCTTTCACGATAACCGCTGGTTTTTTCTGATGTCGGCGGGTTGCTTTTAGGGAATGGCCCGATGACGCGGTTTTGCTTCGGTAGCAACCACCGACATCAGCAAACAAATCCGCCTTCAAAACCGCCGAGGGAGGTAATTTGCATGGTTTGAAAAGTTGAGGGAGGTGATTTGTCCAGTTTTTGGAGTTGAGGAGGAAAAGTGAACTTTCGTGATAGTTGGGGGAGGGAATCCGGACTTTTTCCAATCGTAATTGTGTCCCAGGGGCAGCTCTTGGGTTGGGCTCGTGCAAGTGATAGAGGGCCCGGGTAACACCGAGGGTCCAAAAGACCATAAAGAAGTTTGATTCGCAGATGGCGAGGATCAATAAGCGACTTTTATGAGCTTAGATACTTCCATCATGGAACATTTGGAATCAACCTAGGTTTAGCTTATAGAGGCAAAAGCAGCGCATCATTTGTGCCGCGGCGGGCGGTCTTCCTCGCTCCGATGGCCCTTTAGGCTCCGCGAGGGTGGCGGAGACCGCTGACCTTTCCCTCGGTGGTGGTAGTCCCTAGTAGGTTTAGGTTTTGGTGTCCGGACGATGGCGCCGAGGTGGCGGCCACCGACGGCATCATGAAATAAGGTCCTCTTGTGCTTCTCCCGCCTTGGTGGTGCCCTACTCCGACACTGTCGACGAGCACGTGGAGGTGGAGTTCGACTTCGTCGGCTTGTGTACAAGAGTTGGTCGGTGGCACCTTTTTGTCTCATGGTGAGAAGGGGTCGTCAGCCTTGTGTTTTAAGGGTGCGGAGGATCTTTGTGGAGTGTTATGGAAGGCAAAGGGGAGGATGGATCGAGGGCTCACAAATGACGTGATAATGGTCGCCCCCAACGAGCTTGCATCCAAGGTCGACGGGAGCTCGGGACATGGACCCGACCTATGGGCGTTCAACAACAACTTACGCGCCGTGGCGTATGGCGTCTCATTTACAGTCCACCTCATAGACGCCCGTGCGGTGGAGCTTCTTCGGCCTTGGGTTTGACGATAGCGTCTAGAGTTGGTGTCCTTCAAGGCCGAAGTTTCGGTGGCTTCCAGATTTAAGCGGGTCTAAGGACCAGTTTGCAACTTTAGTTTTTCTTGAGGTCCTTCTTGCACGTTGGTTTGGACAGCTGTACTCAGTATCTTTTTACGGTGTATGTATTTGTATTGCTCCATTTTTCTTAATTAATATACATGCATCATTTTATCAAAGAAAATCATGGAACATTTGGAACTTTATAAGAAAAAGTTATACATTTGATTTTTTAATTAGTATATCTAAATATAACTAAAAAATTACACAATTAAAAAAATCTAATGCTTGGTTTAATCTCATGTAGTTTGTTTTAACTTGAAAAAAGAAACCGACTTAACATTATTCTTATAATGATCGGCTACGACTTTGCGTGTTGAACGCGACCACAGGCAACCTTGTGCGTTGTTGGAGGCCTAGGACCAGCAATTCTACTCGTCTATTAAGGGTGAGGTTAATAACACAATCGGTTGCTTGGTGTATATGAATACTCGAAGCCTATCTCGGTGTATGAATACTCGAAGCCTACCTCTCAGTCTCTCGGTCCATCCATAGTTACATTTTCACTATTTATACAAAATACCTATTTATTTCTTACAAAATCATCGGCTATACGACTTTACGCCAGGTAAATTTACAGATGGCTTGACATAAGACGTGGATACATGACCTAGAGACCTCTTCTCCTATATCTCTTTACAGATCTTTAATGTATTTGTTCTAACGGACGTGGATATAGAATTTCACCCGCGGCAGGTACGGGTCCATTTTGTTCGCTCCTCATAAACTGTTTCACACTATGAAAAACATGCAACTGTTTATTAGTAGAATGAACCAAGTAAAAAATGAACCCAACCTACTCACGACATGTACAACTACCCACAGACGGAGATCATCTGCAATAGCCTCGAACCTAGCTTACCGACAACTAAAAAGACAAGGCATATAACGCACATGTACAACTGTTTATTCCTTTGCATATAGCTAGGATCAATTACGAATGACATTTTATATACCATGTGTTGCTATTTGAATGACTGCAAATAAAAGTTTAGAATCCTAATTTTCTTTGCAACATTGAGTGCTTAGGATGAGGCTGATGAGCTATGAAAGTCCTCATAAGATTGCATTTCTCAAAATTTGTGATTCTTTGCATGCTGATTTGTCATCAGGGTGGCATATATATGCTGATAGTAAACTGATCGGCACTTGAAAAATGCATGGTACAGCCTCTGAAGATTCGTAATTTTCACAATCGTTGCAGGTATGGAACGATTTAGATTATTTAGACTAAAGGCATTCGCCCGGCTTTATTAGAAAGCTTATCGAACACCAAGAGTCATGCGCTGGGGTTACCAGTTTACAGTTTTTTGCACTCATAAGTGCCGCTCCTTCTCACATCTCCATCTACCATCTCTCTACCAGCTAATATCTTTGAAAGTTTTAAGACAACAGGAATAGAAATAGTAAAGATACAGCAACAGTCCCCAAAATAAAGATCTACACTAGCTAATTGAGACCTATTCAAACTCCAGACACTTCTTCAGCTTTTTGACTGGTATCTTGTTTACTCAGGTCTTTGACACCAGAAGCTGGATCATCTCCTCCGCCTTCGGTTCTAACTTCACCTTCAGCAGAGGCTTCCACGACTTGAGCAGGATGATGGTCTTGTGAATGATTCCTTTTGGTGACGACAACGTCTTCTTGTTGATCGCCATATCGTTTCGGACCTTCCATATTGTCCACAAGGCACCTTGTGTGTTTGTCGAGCTCTTTTTTGCTTTAGCTTTGTCCTCCATCCTGATCCCAATGTCCCTGTTCCTGGTACTATGCCTAGTACCCTACCAGTTAGATTATTGACGCAGGGCAATTGAACTGGGACTTATACAAAGTTGCCTGAATAGCTCATATCACAGAAATTGCATTCCTAAACTTGCAGTCAGCGCGTGCCTTTTGAAGAAAACCTGAAACTGCATTACTAGCCCCTTCTCATTCCTAACCAATCAGGCCCTCTACCTTAACGATAGCTAAACGTACCTTTAGAAAACGATTTAGTTAATATCTTAGAGGTGCTATATAAGTAATGTATGTACTCTCTCCATTCCAAACAGTAAGAATTTAGAGAGACAAAACATCTCAAGTTTGATCAAAATTATAGAGAGAATTGAAAGATTTGTGACATCAAATAGGTACTCTATCTACGTTCTAAAACATATGTCATTCATGCTTCACGAGGAAACAACTTCTTTCAATTTCTTTCAGTTTTGGCCCAAGCAAGATCAGATTTAGCCCTTCCATTCTTCGTCGATTTGGTAATGATAGCTTCATGGAAATCCGAAAGGAAAGAAACGACACGATCTTCCATGGCAAGAACCCGAGTTTTAGTGTTTGGCTCTCAAATTTCAAAAATCAATGTAATCTTCAGTCTCTTAGATTTAAAGGTGACCTCTAGACATCCTTTTGTGTTTGGTTATATGCTTTCAATTAATCCTGTTACCACTTTGTTATTTTTTTATTTTATAAAAGTTCAAAACCTTTGTGGGGTTCTTTCCCACGGTCTTTTTTGGTAAAAACTTTGTCATGACTTCGCCGCCCAAGATAAGGCCCTTGTATGGCGCGCCTCATGGCGACGCCGCCGCCGCCATCACCCGTGACTTGCCCCGCGTTATTTGCTTCGTCATTAAGTAGTAAAATATTTAGGGAATAAAAAGATAAGAATAAAATAAGATAGGAATAAGATTGCTTGTAAAAGGGGTATTTCAATCTATAAGGAAACCTCTAGATCTTTCTTAGCGGGTGTTGACACTTGTTATCATATAAATTTATTAATCAAATAAACATGAGAAAGGGGTATAAATCATAATAACAACCTAGAATAGGGTGTCACTAATATATTTCCACCGGTTTTGGTAAAGTTGTGAATTGCGGGGACTAAAAAAAAAAGCGAGAATTCGCGAGCCGATGCGACTACACGCGGCGTAGCGCAATCCAACTCCGAGAAAGACTCTAGAAAGCTTCGGATTAATCCCGGCGTGATCAAGACTTAGCACCCAAGAAAACATCATCTAGAAGACTCCGGAAGCCACGGGCGGGGACGAGAGTGGGCCACACTCGGGCGGGCGGCCGGCTAAATAACGAGCCGGCCGGCCTCCCCCCCTCCGCCAAGTCATCCCGCCTCCGGAAGCTTCCTCAACCGCCTCTAAGGCGCCAATCTAATCCGCTTGTTTAATATCGGTTTGATCCGAGGCGACGGTGGAAGTACGAGATGTATCTAAGTCCAACACCGCACCTCCTCCGGACTATATAAGGAGACCCCTAGACCCCCTTTCGGATCATCAAGTTCTCAATTCATCAACGGCGCTTCAAGATCCAAGTCATCAATCCCACGCTCTAGAAACACCGCTTTAGGAAGAGTAGCAATCAAGATTAGATCTAGTAGGAAGGGAGAAATCCGCTCGATCGATCTGAGGCGGCTCAAGATCGGGGCCCTCGTTCTTGTAAGTTCTTCATTGTAAGTAGTCTTCAAGTTCGGACACGTGCTTAATATGAATATCTTGATCATATTTATATTGAGATTATTTGTTCTAGTATTTACTTTGATTACACGTTTAGCATAGTTGAATTCTTTGTTATGTTCATGCATGGATTCGTATAGCTCATCCTTTAGATCCGAGGGTGAGTGGTAGAGATGATGTAATCGTGGTGATTAGATCTTATTTACTGCGTTTGCACCCTATATGCCGGGTCGCGTGTGGTAGATCGTGGTGGTGACGGCATCATTGAGTCCTTTGCAATCCATCCCCCTCGTATGTAGGCCTAGCGGATGATATTATTCGGGTTGTTCTAAGTTTCGGCCTTAGTCTTCACGGATTCTCGTCCTCATGTGAGGATTTAATTAGTCTTTCTTCGATGATTGTTAGATGTATTGCACTAATCAAGTAGATCCTAACTTATAGTTTAGAGTTACATATTGGAGTTTCTAATGCTAGCTAGCCTATGAATTGCTATAGTCCTTTGTTTGACACTTTCTACTTGCACACTGGATATGACTTGGTTGAATCTATTTATCAGAACTTTTATCATTATCTTTATTGTGAACTTTGATCCCTGTTTATGTAATTGATAGATTTAATACTTAAGCTTTGCCTACGAGAGATGATTAAGATGTTTAGATACACCTATGCACAGTTAGTTCTTGATATATGGACTTCTTTCCTCGTGGTAGAATATAAATTCAATACACGGTTCTTACTCCGGTTAAAATGCTACAATGGTATATTCATATCCGTAAGCTGCGGATACCCGATTATAATTGTTTATTTACTTATTAAGAAGTTTATCAAGGCATAGTACCGAATATTTTATTCCTTGCATATTAGTAGTTTAACTATAGGGATGACAACCTTTTCGGATATGCTATGAACTGCAATGAATTATTTTTCTTTAGTTTTATCCGAAGCAACATCCGATATATATTTTTTTGACGCCATTGCTAGTGATAGGTTTATATCTGTTTCTAGTTGGTGGCGTTAGAAATACCAACAAATGGGCAAGTCTCCCTCGGACTATAAATACAAGGGGCATGTAATCGTTTGCAATTAAGAAGAAATAAATTAAAGGGGTAACTCCCAATGACTCTCGGCTCTAGGCTCTCTCTCTCTCTCCCTCACCTCAGACGCCGACGCCGCTTGATCCCCCGCCTTATTTGCACGTGCACGCCGCGCCGCCACCACCTCCACCAACCACGCCGCCCCTCTCTTCCTCTCTCTCTCTCTCCGCCTACATTTGTTGTCATCGATCTACGTCACCTCGCCGCCAATCGCCGTCATCACCACCGTCTACATCATCACCGCCCGCCCGTCAAGTTAAGTTGCCCGACATGTCGGGTTCGCCCAATCTAGCCGGGTCTCGACAAACTTTGACCAATTATATATGAAAGAATAATATTATTTACAATACATAACTAGTATCATTAGATAGATGGTTGAATGTACTTTCATAATAAACTAGAAGGATTGCCCAAGCGTTCTTTGTGGGTACGAAGGAGAAATATAAATGTGTTAGAATGTTAACTAATAAGAACTATATGACATATATATTGGTGTTGAAATGTAGGAAGATAATATAATATATGTATAGATTTATTAGCACAATCGTGGAGATTGTTTCCATGTGATGGTATGGCTCGTGATGTGGATACCATAATTATTGTCTTGGCGAATTTTAATTGCAAATGATAGTGGATTCTTGAGGTGGATATTTTACATGTCAAGAGAATTGATAGTTGCAAATTGAAGCTGCTGAGATGAACATCTTGTATATCAAGAGAAATAGGCGATGAAATAACGATTAATTTGCTTAGGTGGACACATTACATGAGAAATAGATAGTGTCTAGTGAAATAGATATCGGGGTTTAAATTTATAAAATTTATAGATAGATTTATTTGAAAATATAAACGTTTACACGTTTTCCAATAAATAGTAAAAGCTAAAAAAAAATTGAGCGGTCACACATCTCATAACATCATTCTTTCGAGGAAATATACTATGAAATTTATAGATAGATTTATTTGAAAATATAAACGTTTACACATTTTACATTACTAGTGATTGGTTGGTGCGCCCATGCTTGTGGTAGTAACCACGAGTTCTATGTGGGAAATAGAATAATACCGATAAAGAATAAATATGACATGTTCTATGCCATGTCAACTATGTGATTGAAGTAAAATTATAAGAAAAACGGCAAGCATCATACACATTCACATGTCTTTGCAAAGTTCGGATAAGGATCGAAATGAGCAGAGAGACGAGAACATGTCCTTTGCAAAGTTCGATTAAGGATCATAGTCTCGGGTTGTACAATAGGCTCGGGTTTAGATCACGATAGTCCCGGGTTCTAACTGAAATTAACTAAAAGTAGGCGAGAATGCGAGATGATTAACTAAATGGGCGAATAAATTGTCAACAACATTATGATGGTCTTTGAATTTGCAAACAACAAAATCAATTATAATAACTTTTGTTTCCATTAATGTTAAATGATCCATTAATTAGCAACAACATAGTACAAGAATTAGATGGCACATCACATTAATACCGCTCACTATGATGGTTCAAAACAATACACATCCATAGGAATACATGAAATTCTAAAAGCGATAAACATCATAGAAAATCTTGATCGGACAAGCTGAATCGAGGAAGAGGCGGTTCTCACAGCATCTCCCGGTCTAGGCCCTCTAGGCCTCTAGGTCCCCTATGAAGTCTCCAATGAACAATATTGAGTCAATGCGGTTCCTCCTCAAAGCGGTCGGAAAAGAGGGAGCATCCTTGCTCATTAGCCGGGATTCTTTGAAGGTTTGGATTAATATAAGCGCTGCAATGGTAGATGAGCAACAATATCAATTCTCAGTTTAGTACATGCCTCTCTTGTTCTTGTTAGGCCAGTTGCGGATGGAGAAGTATGTGCATCCTAGATTTCATCTCTCTTTCTACCAAGACACATAGTCGATGAAAAGTAGTATGTTAATTCATTTACGGCAAACACCAAGTAATGACCAAGACACAATCGATCATATATACACAAGGGGCTGGCTGAATCTGCAAGCTGTTGGAGACAAATGGGGGTGCTCTATTTTAAGCATCTACGCTTGCTCACGTGAGCGGATAAATGATAAGAGACATGAGCGGCAAAGAATGGATGGAACTAAGCGATATTAATCAAAAGCATATCGGGCATGCGGATATCGGTCTCCCTCTCTATGTGGTCGTGCACTCCTAGCAAAAGAATGGATGGAACTAAGCGATATTAATCAAAAGCATATCGGGCATATCACGCGGATATCGGTCTCCTCTCTATATGTGCGATCGTGCACTCCCAAATGGAAAATTCTAGCTATCTCTGCAAAAACAAACAATAATCCTATTGTAAGTACATAAGAAACTATTGATTGAAAGTCTAAAAGCGGTGAAAATTTGCTCGATAAGCGATGGGCCTCCTGTACATGTACTTCTGAATTTGTTGGTGGACATCGACTCCTTTGAGCGTTGTTCTTGTTCCATTGCACAAAGCTAATTTGGGTACGATATAGGTATTTGGTGAGGCGCCACCACGGCAAGAATAAGGGCGCTTTGAGGCGGGAGGAAGTGCGCAAGGGGAGGAAGGCGAGATAAAATGTCATTATGCGGTATGATCTCATCGATGGATCTCTAAACCATGTACTAATTTGAGAAAGGCGGATAAAATGTCATTTAAATATAAGCCAACCCAACAAGCAAAGCCTAGATTCATTTTTTGTTGTGCTATTTCCAAGGTACTCATGTCATTGCTTTTATGAGCATCAACCGAGACAATGATTTTTAAAATAAGTAAAACAATCATATATGTTTCCAAATATTACATTGATTTTTTTGAAAAAGACCCCAAGGGAATTGATAGTACCATTGGGGATGTGCGGAATCATGGAAACAATATGTACAAACGAAAACTGTAGCATACGAAGCATATATGATTTTACCGATTTATAAAACGCATGCCCATTGTCTAAACTGAATATAAATTTCCATTGAGCCAAGTCTTTGCATTTTTAATCGACACATGAAATCAAATGCAACTTTAGCTAATGTTTACTCTTGAACATGGCTCTCATTGTCGTAAATATATGGGAATTGCATTTGTCAATCTCAAATGCTTAGCAAATACTTGACCGAAGACACTATTGAATACAAAATCAAATAATCGAGCTAAAAAAAAAACTTCTCAACGAGAACAAGCTTAGTGTGTGAAAATACCCATCAACCCGGGAGGCTTGATCTTGAGCTCCATTGCTTCATGGTGGTAATATGGAGCACCTTGGTAAGCATGTCTCACCGGGGCCTTGAGACTACCTAAAACACCATAAGAAACGCCAAGTCGATTCGATCCAAGTCAATGCCATGCCACGGGAATAGAAAGAGAATGCATCATCAAGTAGCTTTGTCTAGTGTCTTAGCGCTCACGGAAGAGATACATATGCAAATCTTGTGCCGTAGGAACAAAAACCCGAACTATGCTTTGCAAGTAGCACTCATGTGAACCAATGGATCAAAGCCCGACACTGCACGCGGGGAAATGTAAATATTTTTTAATGAGTCAAAACAGGAAGGAACATCGAACCTATTCGAACCAAGTCATTACCTAGGCACATCACCACACCGCCCAGCTCCTTGGCGGCAATACCTCGCTCACCCTTTGCGGAAAATCAAGAGAAATGTAATCAAGAGAAAAATGATTTGGACCACAACCATATACAATGCGAATCAAGAGAAAAATGACTGGAGTATTGGTAGAAGAAATGTAATCATACCATATAAAGTAGAGCTACGAGCTTCCAAATTGTAGTAGCTAAGAAGCATCTAAGAAGCACACATCTTAATCGTCCTCATAACTCATCGAGCCGTAATTTTTAAACAAAATCTGTCATCACAAATCCGATTTAAACAATCGAAATCATCACGCCCTACTCCACACACTAAATCCATATATCCAAATCGGAAATACCACAACCATCTCCTCTTCTAAGCCCAAAGAATCACCAAATATCGTCATCATAAATCACTAAAGGTTTGGTGCAAGAACCAAAGTCAAGATATATCTAATACTCTTGCCTTTGAACTATACTCTCGGCGTGGCGGAGATCAGGTGGGGAAGCGAGATGGACCGACCATAGAATCTACGGATCCGGTCATGGATGTCGGGATGAACCCACCCGCGCGACCAACACGGTCGATTCTGAACCGATGGTGAAGAAGTGGAGCAAGCTGAATAGCCACATATGAGCGGCCGTATACCCTTGGCGCCGTAGCCGTGATCGCGCCCAGCCAACGGCATCGAGCCGTCGCGCCCGCGCCCGCCCCAGGCCGCGTCGCGCGGCAGCACATCCAGCGCGCGCCGCACGGCGCCCGCCTTGGCGCCAGCCGGGCAGCGCTTAGAGCAGCGCATGGCCGCCGTCGCGCTCGCCCTTCCTTGTATGAAGAGGGAGAGAGGGGAGAGGGAGGAGGCGGCTCTTGGCATTTTGGGGAGGGTGAGGGGAAAAGGAGTAGGGTTAGGTTGGGCTGTATATATATATATATATGATGCGGAGGAGGAAGGAGAACCGTTGGATCGAGGATCGGACGGTCAAAAATAATTAGGGTGATGTGGATAGCTTGGGCACGGTTTTTCCACAACAAATTTACTCTTTAAATATCTTATATATCGTATAAACTTGATCACTTGAGATGTTTTGATTTTTAAGATTTTTATGACTCTTTAAGTTTTTTTTTTTAAAACTTACTCTTTAAGATTCTTATTAAACCTGAACAACTTGTTCTCGCTTTTTTTGGTAACCAATGACACATGCACCCCACACGTTGAGGGAACCCACATGTCAGCCAGTGAAAACCATTCTCCTTTGTTCTAGTCTACACCGGGCCCCGGCCCGCAGCCCGCCGCCCGCCGCCGCACCCACCCCTTCGTCCCTTCCCAAGAAAGGAAACGAGAGAGAAAATCGAGTGGAAAGGAAGGGAAAAACAAATCGATAGAGGCGTCTTCCACGCTTGTAGGGTTTCCGGATCGGAGGAGCATCCCCGCCTAGGTCGCCACAGCCATGGTTCGCGGATCGCTCGGGAGGCTTGCGTCGCGCGCCCTCTCCGTCGCCGGGAGATGGCAGCACCAGCAGCTCCGCCGCCTCAACATCCACGAGTACCAGGTGCCCAGCGCTTCCAGATCCGACACTTGCCCTCCCATCCCATTTTCTCGTATTGCGCGAGATTTATTGGTGCTGTTTTGGAGGCTGGGGCTGATGGATTAGGGTTTGTGGATTGTTTGGGTCTGCAGGGCGCGGAGTTGATGGGGAAGTACGGTATCAACGTGCCTAGGGGCGCGGCGGCTGGGTCTGTACAGGAGGTCAAGGACGCGTTGAAGAACATGTTCCCCAGCGAGAAAGAGGTGATGACGCCACAGCTTCCTCTTTCTGTTATTCGACCTATCATTATGTTCATCTTATGATCCCGTGATCCAAAATGCCAGTCGTTCATGTCGTCCTTGGCTTGGGTGTGACAGTCATGGTGATTCTAGATACAGAAGAATTTAGTTTACTTAGAATTTATGCTGAATTATGGTTGCATTGTTATCAATTTATGATTGAGTTTTCCTTTTGTGGGTGCTGGAAAGTTGGTTTGATGTGGTCAAGGGGCTATTGTTTTGCAAAACAATTTTCATAGTTTGTGGGTATAAACACTATTTTTATATTTGGCATAAAAATCACAATTATCTTAATGAAGTTATGACACAACATTCAATGCCATATGTAACATTATCATACTGCACCTTTCTGATGTATGCATGCTTTTTTTAATGAAAATGCTATGTTCAATATTTCTGACCTTTTTGTTGTATGCATGCTTATGAAAAAAAAATTCTGTATATAACTAAGAAGCATGTATCTTGTAATCTAAGGTAAAATTAGACATTTTATAGTTTTGCGCATTGCAATTTAGTCACAGTTACACACTCGAGGTGTTCTTAATGCAGATAGTTGTTAAAAAGTCAAATCCTTGCTGGTGGCGTGGGCTGGGAACTTTCAAAAGTGGGCTGCAAGGTGGCGTCCATATTGTTAAGGCTGAGGAAGCTGAATCGATTGCAAGTAAGTGTGTACTATAGCAAGTACTTGGATTCATTTTGTATTGCTGCCATGCTGTGACTTGATGACGGAAAAAAAGAGAAACTATAGCAGTTCTTCCTAGAAATTCTTAGATTTCATGCCCATCAGCTATTGCTATTCATGATAATGGCGCTTATTTGTCAAATTGTCATTACAATTTGCATTCCTTGTTTATGAGGAAAGTAAAAAAATAATAAAAATAAAAAACATAGAAGGTGAATTTTACATTCAACTCACGTGAAGGACAAGCAAATACTTAATTTCTGTCTCAGGCGCTAACATTCTTTTGAATTGTCCGGTGCTGAAATTTGCTACCATGAACTCTACCTGTATGATGAAGCGTGCAGGGCTACTGTCTTGTTGAACTAAGTGGATCTGTATCAGGAATATTGCTGCGTGGATAGATCACTGTGTTCACACATTTATTGCAGAATTTAAGATTGCTTATTCATTGTTATTGTGATTGATTTCATGTGGGTTATTCCTCCCACGTTAGGTTCTGCTATTAGGTTGTGCAAGTCAGTCATGTTTTGTGTGTTGTATTTTTTAGTAGCTGAATGAGTCGCACTGGTACTGCAGGTAAAATGTTAGGCCAGATTCTGGTAACGAAACAAACTGGTCAGAGGGAAAGATTGTGAGCAAGGTTAGAACTTACTAATTGAGGCCATCTTTTGGTTTTATATTTTTCTGTTTGAACTGTGATTGGCTTCATGACTTGTTTGCTCTTGGTCTGTTGGTGTCTTTACCTGTTATTCATTTACTCTCTGTAAAACTTGCTATACTTTTTTCTTCATTCTTGGTATATTTGTGTTTGTACCCATTACTTTCTACGAGTATTACCCATTACTTTCTACTTAGTATTACTATGTGCCAGGTGACTAAGAACATTACAAATGTTCTCCATCATGTGAGTTCTACATCTCTCATTTACCAAGTTTTCCCCTTCTGCACCTGAGCTAGTGTGTCAACAATAGGAAATTCAGACTCTTCTGTGAAACACAAAGTACCATATGTCTCCATTTTCTCATCATTCTCCATTCTTATGTTCATGTGTGAAATACTAACAGCAGGATTGCACCATACCTGTCATAAAAAGTACTCCCCTCTAATAGTAAATATTACCCTTTTTAAAGATCCGTTTCCATGAAAGTTTAACTACGACCTGCGATACATAAAGAAGTAGGTAGATTGACAGCACAATTCTCATGTCACAAGATTTTTCATGTAAAGTAATTTATAAAATGTAATCCTTATTATTTTAACATTGTTTAAAAAATAAAGTAAAATTTCTACCTTTTTGACAGTGTAAATGTCCAAGAGTGAATGTTTGTTGTAGGGAAAGGGAATAGTACCTTTAGCCATACTGTGTACATGATATCTGATTGATTATGTCATTCTATGGCTTTCTCCTTAACCTTGTGAATGGATTTATATTTACTATTTTTAATATGCAAGACAAGATCTCAATACATTTCAAAACAGTTCTTCATAATTTTGTTCTTATGAGTTATGACTATGCTGTATGAAAGTTATCGTCTCATACTTTTAGTTTGCAACATTTCCTTGTATGTCGAAGATTTCTAGAGATTGACACTCCATTCTCTTCGCAGGTTTACTTGTGTGAGAAACTATCTCTTACTAATGAGATGTACTTTGCCATCACCCTTGATAGGAAAACTGCTGGTCGGTATGACATTTATCTCAGATATTACTTTTACTTTGCTTTTCATTTTATAATTTCTATTGGTGGGCTTATGTTCTTCAAATAAGTCAGCGTGTTGTGGTGACTGAATCAATGAAGTCTAAGTAACTTAATGCACATCGTCAGTCCCCTTTCTGAAATGAATGATATATTTTGTCAAGTTTTGTTTTTGATGCTCATTTCTGATTGTCCATTTCAGCTCATTATTGCTTGCAGCAAGGGAGGAACCAGTATTGAAGATCTTGCGGAGAAGTATCCTGATATGATTATTAAGGTTAAGTTCCCTAATATTATTTTGGGCTCCTTGTATGGCTCTGTTGTGTCCCATATTTACATGATACTTCTCCATCTGTGTTACCTATGTTAAAATTTAATTTATCGGAATGTCAGGTTCCTATTGATGTATTTAAAGGAATCACGGATGAGGATGCAGCTAAAGTTGTTGATGGTCTAGCACTGAAGGCAGCAGATCGACAGTCTTCTATAGAACAGATTAAGAAGCTGTATGAACTTTTCTGCAAGACTGATTGCACATTGCTGGAGGTATGCAGTGAGAAATGTCCTCAATTTTGATGCTTTTATCTTATTAAGCTATAATTTGAATGTTTCATGTGGGTAGATAAATCCTCTGGCGGAGACAGCTGACAACAAGCTTGTTGCTGCTGATGCAAAGTTGAACTTTGATGATAATGCTGCGTTTAGACAGAAAGAAATATTTGCAATGCGTGATACAACTCAGGAAGACCCCAGGGAGGTATATAATTGCTTATCTTTCCCATTGTTCATTCTTCTCGTGTCAAGTTTTCTTCTAATGTGTCTGCACTTTTTTCTTTCTTTTTAGACCTTATTTCTGATGAGAACTTGCCTTTTAGCTTTTTTTTTTTTGGGTTATATAATCTCAGCACCAAAACCAATACCTGTACAGGTCGCTGCTGCCAAAGCAGATTTGAACTATATTGGTCTTGATGGAGAGATTGGTTGCATGGTGAATGGAGCAGGATTGGCCATGGCGACCATGGATATTATAAAGTTGCATGGTGGTACGCCTGCTAATTTCCTTGATGTTGGTGGAAGTGCATCGGAGGGGCAGGTATAATTGGATGCCATTTTAGCGTTACTTGAAGCGTTTGACCTTCTCTTATATACTTAGTACATTTCAAATATTTGTTATAACCTGAATGATATAGAATTCCTTGAGATCCATATTAAACCCTGATGTAGTTTTGGCATTGTAGCTTTGCTTTGACACTGCATATCTTATAAAATTTCTATTCTATCTAGGTTGTGGAAGCTTTTAAGATCCTGACTTCAGATGATAGAGTGAAGGCAATTCTAGTGAACATTTTTGGGGGCATTATGAAGTGTGACGTGATAGCAAGTGGAATTGTTAATGCTGCTAAACAGGTAAATGTTTTAGCCTTTTGTAGCTTTATTTGTAACATCGGTTCCTGACAATTTTGGCATGTTTTCTCCCCACATAATCGGGTGTGTTCATGCAATAGTTCTCACTGCTAGGGACTTCTTTGTTTCCCTGAAATTGCGTGTCTCTATTTTCAGAAATTTACCACTTATAGTACAAGGAGATTCTTATCTCAAGCTTGTTTCTCTGGTCCACAGTAATATTGTCACTAATCAATTGTGGATGGTTTTCTTGCAAATATAATTTGGTCACTACATACAAATATAGATACCCCAAATGGATTGTGTTTTGGATCTGTTTGTATTCCTTGCCATGGATCCTTGATTAGTTTGGTTCTATTTTTTTATCATCCTGTCTACGTTCTGCAAGTGGAATTGTTAATGCTGCTAAACAGGTAAATGTTTTAGCCTTTTATAGCTTTATTTGTAACATCGGTTCCTGACAATTTTGGCATGTTTTCTCCCCACATAATCGGGTGTGTTCATGCAATAGTTCTCACTGCTAGGGACTTCTTTGTTTCCCTGAAATTGCGTGTCTCTATTTTCAGAAATTTACCACTTATAGTACAAGGAGATTCTTATCTCAAGCTTGTTTCTCTGGTCCACAGTAATATTGTCACTAATCAATTGTGGATGGTTTTCTTGCAAATATAATTTGGTCACTACATACAAATATAGATACCCCAAATGGATTGTGTTTTGGATCTGTTTGTATTCCTTGCCATGGATCCTTGATTAGTTTGGTTCTATTTTTTTATCATCCTGTCTACGTTCTGCTAGTGGGTGCTGTTAAATAAAAATGTGTTGATAATGTTGTAATGTTTTCCTTGTCTGTTTTTTTAATGAGATTTGGAGGTGCTTCACCACATGGCCCTTGTTTTCTTATTCAGTTTCTTAGCATTTTCAGCATGTCTGGTAATGGGGTGTTTGGTTTGAGGAATCACCTCACCTAGAATGGAATGGTCCATCATGGTGTCGTCCCATGAATTTTGGTGGATGAAACCATTCCTTCTTACTCCCTCCATCCCAAATTATAAGAGTTTTGGGCTTTTGGGTTTTCTAGATACATACATAGCTTTTGCTATGCACTTTTGACACACACACTGTCTAGATACATAGTTAAAGCCATGTGTCTAGAAAAGCCAAAATGTCTTGTAATTTGGAATGGAGTATTAAGTTAGCCATGTGTTTGTGATGGATCAATCCATTCTGTTCCCCAAACCAGAAATATGAGTGAGAACTGAGAAGTTGGTACCTTGATGGATCACATTATTTGTCAAAACCCCATAAGTATCATGTTATTTTTTATGGTATGTGCTATGTTTATCTCAGTTTTTTTCCTGTACAGAATATTGTTGCTAATTTTGCCACCCGTTGTCAGGTTGACCTGAAGGTTCCTGTTGTTGTTCGGTTGGAAGGCACCAATGTAGACCAAGGAAAGAGGATTCTTAAGGTAAGAGCTGTTGTTGATACTGGTGCATGCTTGTTTACATGTTCTGACTCCGCTTTGTTGTGAAAACATTCGTGTTTATTGGCGATGTTTATATTTATCTTGCAGGAAAGTGGAATGACTTTGATCACTGCAGAAGATCTTGATGATGCGGCAGAGAAAGCTGTAAAAGCATCCGTCAAATAACTGTATTGTGTCAATCTGAAGTTTCTTTTTTCACTGGTACAAGATGAGCAGTGCTCTTTTACGGATTTCAGATTGGGGCAGAAGTCGTGAACTGCAACTTTTTTTGAAGTGGCGTTATTTTGGCTACTCTGCCTGTTAAATATTTGCCAGTGCCGAAACTTTGTGGTCTCATGTTAATAAACATTTATCGGTGCCATTGGGCAGCTGCGATTTTGTCAATGGCAAATCAGTGTACCTTTTGGTCCCATATGGCAGAGGCAGCTATACTGCCAGGGCCTACGTTGCCAGTTTATTTTGCTGCATGGCCAGTGCCAGTTTTTCTCATCGACTCTGCTCTCATCATTTTTGGTGCCCATCGCGGGTCGTTCGAGCATCTGTCCATCAGCTCCTCCACTCGACCCAATGCCTCCTACCCTTTTCACTGGGCTTGGGCGCACCTACTCTACAACAATACTGAGCAGTATTGCAGCTGCACCGCCGTCATAGCGGGTGCTCTGCTTGGCCGCCCTGTAGCGTTCCGCCGTCGGCCGCGCGCGAGCGTCCTTGGATCGCTTCCTCTTCTAATTTAGAATTTACTGTATATACCAATCCACCAGTCTGGATAGGGAGTTGAACGGCATACTCCCTCCGTAATGCAAATAGAAGTCCTTTTCGTCCAAATGTGCGAGAAGCAAAAAAGTCCTTCGAGAATCGCGAGCAAGCTTGGGCGTCGTTGCCCTAATAAATTGCACAACAAGCGGCAAAAATTAAAGCTATATAGCTGGGATCGAACCGGCAACCTCATTTGGAGTGCCTCGGGGTATTTGTGCTAGCCAATGGGCTCGTGCATGCGTTGGTGTTTAGAATGCATCAAGAACCTTATTTATTAAGGGCAAACATGGAAAAAAAATTACTCCTAGTTAATGACTCCTTGGTATGCACAATCATATCCTAAAGGACTTCTAATACCAATATGGAGGGAGTACGTCGGAGCGAGACTTATATGAAACTTCTTTTCCAAGGTTAATTCTAAGAGCGAAGAAGCGTTGTTCTCTTAATAATGGCAAAATCCTAAAATTCCCCAGGGCGCAGCAGACACAAAGACCATCTTCTTTTTGTGACAACACATGAAGACCATGTTGTTTCGACATCTCGTGAACGTGGTCTACCAAGACCACATCCTGAGTCCCATGCAACTACTGTACAAACTAGCTATGCAACTACTGTACAAACTAGCTACCAAGAAAGATGTTTTTTTTTTTTTTTTTTTAGATTATACAGTACAACACGCAAACACTCACAACACACACTCACTCATATGAACACACATCCTTAAAACTCTACCTCTATGAGCATCTTTGAAGGACTAAGCCGATAAACCTTAAAGTTCACGAAGTCCCCACGGGCGCGATTTGTCAACGGAGACGTCACCGCCACTTAATGCATAACGCCGAAAAAATTCTAGATAAATAAATCCAGAATAATGTGTCGCACCGAGATTTGAACACGGGTAGGCCCCCAAACAATGGCCTTTGTCGATTCGCCGTGAGCCCCTTGGTTTTTTTCCCTCATGCGAAGCACAGCGGTACCTGCTAGTTTTATTTATTTCTCAGTTTTGCAGAGAGAAGATGAGCTAAGTTTCATTTTTTTTCCCCTGGTCTTCAACCTCTAGGGTTGTCATTTCAGACGTGGTGTTTGGCGCCTGAGGTATTGATGTCGTTGTTTGCATAGTCCGATGAGTTGTCACTGTCATCAATAATAGCATCCATGTTTTTTCTTGTTTATTGTGGCATCAACATCTCTAATTTTGTTGAATAATAACACCCCTTTTTATTGTGGCATCAACATAAAGGTATAGCATATATGTGAGTATGTCAAACGTTTACCATTAGATGTTACAGGAAGAGACAATTCCGCCTTTCTTTGTCATTTTTTTCACAATGTTTCTACCTCAACCCCTTTCTTCGACTTATTTCGGCTTGTGCTTGCTTCCGCTTATTTCAGCTTATTCTCTCTCACGTAGGAATACTATTAAATCAGCCGAACAGGCTCATAATTGGCTACTTGGCTCTGTCCCGTTGTCTCCTATGTTCCATAGCATCGATGACGTGTGGCTACGAATTTGAATTGAACGCATTTCGACCACCTACATTGAGATTAGTAGATTCCATCCCTGAGTACATTTTGAAACGATCATTATTTGTATATTGCATATTAAGACCCGTTTGGCACGACTCCACTTCACTGCTGAAGTTTTTTTTTTTAGCTCCATGAATAACTCTATTGGTGGAGATGGAGTCATTTTGGTAAATTGTTTGGTAAAATAGCTCCACCTTTAAAACATGCTCTCATAGATTGCCACGTAGGATGAGCTGGAGCCGGATGAATCTATTATTATTTTTTTGCTTATACCTCAAACATTTGTGAGAGCATGATTTAACAGGCTTCTTGACTGAAGCCGTTTTGTTTTACCCGGTTCTCCTGAAGCAGCTAGAGAAGCTGTATCAAAGCGGGGCCTAAAAAGTTACCTTCATTTGTAGTGCATGATGCCTACCATTTTTATTTAAATCATGTTGAAGGGGTGACGAGTTGGGGGTGGGATAAGATCACCATTCAAGTGAGAAGGTAATCAGATCCATAAGTTTCAATTCAATATATTCATCCAAACATGTGGTGGGTTGGCTCCAACCCTTACATACAGTCCTCTTACAACCAAACATGATGAGTGTTGGAGCCATCCCTAAAACAAGGGTGAGAGCCAACCCAAGCCACAAATCCCGCAACCAATTACTGAACCATAATAAACGCCAAGCAGCTAGATTAAAATGATGGTTAAGTAAATTTAAAATATGGTGACATTCGGATCCGTTTCCATCCATTTTTGTACGGAAAGAGTACTTTATGTGATCTGACCAGCTGGCCAACATGAGCGTATCGTTCACGAGAGCTAAAATAAACACTTTCGCGGCACTAAAATAAACCGATAGCATGCCTGCTGCCATTTGACTTGACACAAAATTTATTGTTACAATCATGTGAGACGACTGCAAGTGCTGAAGTGCAGGTAATCTTTTATGCTCGACACTTTTTGCTCATCTAGACACTCGCGTCGTCTCCCCGGGAGGCGACTTCGGGCCCCCCACGCTGCCGCCCCTAGCACCCCCCTCCTGCGCCCATTGGCTGGGCGCCGTCGCCGCTCCTCCTCGTCGTTGGCGGCGCGCCAGGAGGGAATCAACATGGCTCCCGCGCCCCCGTCCCTCTCCATTGTTCCCCCCCGTGCTCCCCTCCCCCACCCACCCTCACCTTCTCCTCCGGTGTCCGGGTCGGTTGGCGTGAATCCGGCGCTCCTCCATGGCGGATCTTGCCCCCCCACGCGACCCGGATCTGCTTGGCCGCCCTCCAGCGACCGGCTCTGGCCACAGGCACGGTTGGGCCTTTTGCGCGGCGGCGGCGTTCCCGGATCCTCCCCCTCCACGGGCCGCCGCGGCGGCCGTTACGGCTCGGATGGACCGGTCTCAGTGTGCACACGCCCGGGTCGCCGGGCCACCTTGAAGATCCTCGAAGCGGAGTCTCGTCGGGCGCTGGCGAGGAGCCCGCCACGCCCGAAGGCGTTGCGCTGGGCGTGGTGTGCGCCTCGGACGGTGTCACGCTGGCGCGTCGTGCTTGCCCGGCGTCCGACGGGCGGCGTGGTCCGGCGCGGCGGCTGTGGGCCTGAGCCTCGGCGGCGCTAATACGCGTGCCACAGGCGACCCTTCTTGGGCTGCGGTGCGACGGATCATCGTGGTGGCGAAGGCAGCTGGCGGCGATAACCACTGGGGTGAAAACCCTCCTCCTTCCCAAGCCTTGCGCCTTGGGCGGCGGCGGTGGCGGCGCATCATTACCTTCTTGAAGGCGCCGTCTCGTTCGTCATCAGCGGTACGGGCTGCAGGAACGAAAGTTCGAGGGGTGCTTCTCAAGCGGCTGGCGTCCGTGGGCGTCCCGCTCCCTTCTTAAAGGCTCCGTTTGAACCCTTCGAGCTCTTTGCGTCGCCACGCGATTTCGCCAACCGTCGTCGTCCGCGGCGTCCCGCCACCCCCCAGAGCGTTCACCTTCGCCGCCCGTTCTCGGCCCAGGGGGTTGGCGTCACCGTCGCCGTCGTCGTCGTTGTTTGGCGAGGGCCACCAACGCCACTTTCCGGCGACGGGGCTTCCACGCATACCCGGTAGCGCCCCCCGTGCTTTGGTCTTGTGATGTTGCAACTTCGCCCTAACGGGCGGCGCTGTGCCCTCGCGCTCCGCCCGTCATCTTGGCACATGTCGTCTTGGATTCGACGCCTTGTTGTCGCCATTGTCGTTGCTTGGCCGAGGGCCACCGACATTGCACGCGGCCGGATCGTCTCGGGGGTTGGCGCCATTGTTGTCTCGCCGTCGCCGTCGTTGGCCGCGGGCCACCGGCGTCGCACTCACGATCCACCTCGGCGGTTGCTACCGGCGTGTGACGCCCCCGGATGTTAATTTGTGTGGATTTTCGAAGCGGGACTTCCTTTCTTCTACTCGGTGGCGTCTCTCCGAGTTTCGGCATAGCGATGTTGCGCCGCTTAGCGTGTTGAGTTGGGTGGCTCGGTGGGGTCCTCTCCTTCTTGCTTTCGGCGGTTGTTGTTGCCTTGTCTGTTGTGGCCACTAGCTTTGTGGTTGTGTATTGTGTTGTGTTTTGTTGTTTGTTCGGCCGGTATTGGCCTCTTCTCTTAATGAAAAAGACATGTGAAGACGTGTTCGAGAAAAAAAAAAGTGCTGAAGTGCAGGTTGCATGTGATGTGCATTCCTGATCTGCTTCTGCGTTCCTGATCTTAGGCAAAGACATGCATGCAGGTGCGATGCAGTAACTAATACACAAGCTTGTGTTAATATACCCCAACCCTCTTAGCCCTTAAGTAATACTAATCGTAAAAAAAAGCCCGTAAATAACTAGTATCTTCTAGGACAATTTATGAACATTAAAACTAGCTATATTCAACTAGGAAAAGTAAACGGTCATGAATAATCTCACAGTAATAGAGATTTCTTCCACAAAAAAACAGTATCGACTGAAAAATGGATTCTTCAAACTCGCTGGCCCGCGGCGACGGTGAGCAAACAGAACACGAGAGATGAAAAGGTAAATCTGTTCAATTTCCGTTACTTCTTTTTACTGTATGTACTATCCACAACACGAATAGCAAATCAGCGTAGACTGTAGAGTATAATCTGCAGCGATTCCACGAGAACAATACAGAAATCGTGCGTGACACGAGAGCGGTATTACTAGGGGCTGTTTGCATTGCAGAAAAAAAAAAAAAACACTTTTTCTACGTTTTCCATGTGAAATTGAACTGATTCCTGCGAGATTACTGTTAAATTTCTGCGTTGCAAACGGGCCCTAGATCAACCGGGCCGCGCCTGAGTGAATCGGCGATGCCCGTGGCGAGGCAGTAGGCCACGGACTGGATGGTGACCATTGGGTTGATGCCCACGGCGCTCGGCAGGACGCTGCCGTCGCACACGTACAGGCTCTCGGCCTCCCAGCTCTCGCCGCGCGCGTCCACGGCGCCGTCCCTGGCCGTGGCGCCCATCCGGCAGCTGCCCATCTGGTGCGCCGTGCCGAACAAACTCCACGCCTCGGTCTTCGACTGCGCCCGCTACCCACGTCCACGCCGTCCAGGAACTCCTCCAGCGCCGCCTCCGTGGCGCCCCTGCACGCGAACCGTTGCCCGTCGCTGCGGTGGGTGCCGATCTCTACCGCGCCCGCAGCCGCCAGGACGCGCAGCGCGCGGCGCATGCCCGCGCGAATGTTGTCCCTGTCCGTGGCGTCCAGGTGGTACTCCACCCGACGCTCGCCGTGCACGGTGCCGGACCCGCGGTCCCTCACCATGGAGAAGAGGTGCACCGTGCGGCCGTACCTGAGCATCCGCTCCTTCATGTCGCTCCCGGAGACCCAGGGGAACAGCTTCCCCGCTGCGGCCGGGCCCACCGCAGGCGTCTCGAGGATGGCACGGGCAGGCGTGCCCGGATCGCCTTCCACCTTGTGCAGGGACGTGATGATGCCGCCCTCGTACGTCTTGCCCTTGAGCTCCGGCATGGTTTCCGGGAAGTAGCCCCACACCAGGGCTGCCGGGTGGAGATGGAGATTCTTGCCGATGTGCCGGTTGCTGAGACCGCTCCCGCGCAGCAGCACCGGCGTCAGGAGCGACCCGCACGCCGAGACGGTCGCCCTGGCGCGCACCTCCAGCGTCCTCGTGATCGCCGGGTTGGTGCTCCTCGCCACCACGCCGACGCATCGCTTTGCCCTGCCGTCCGCACGGCCAGTGCCGGTACGTTCCAGCAGCAGCTTCTCGGCCTTGCACCCCGTCAGGATGACCGCGCCGCGGCTCACCGCGTCGACCAGCCACGTTCTGTCCGTGCCGCGCTTGTCGCCGGTGCGGCAGCCGTAACCGCAGCTGCCGCAGTAGTGACCCTCCGACGAGTTCCTCGACACCGACTCCACCTTGTACCCGAGCTTCTCGCACCCCTTGCGGAGGACCTTGTTCTGGAGCCCCTCCTCCGCGCACCCGGCCGTCACGCCGAGCCGCTCGAACACCTTGTCCATGGCGGCGGCGTATTCGTCGGTGGCGAACAACGGAAGCCCCTGCTCGCGTGCCCACTCCGCGCGAACGTCGTCGGGGTCTTGATGCAAGCTGACCAGTTCACGGCCGTGCCACCGCCGACCGTCGAGGCTGCCACGAGTAGCGCGCTGGCGTTGACAGTGCTGAGGAACCCTCCGCCCTCGTAGAGCTGCTCCATCGACGGCGCCTCGACGGCCGTGTAATCCCGCGCCGTGAAGTAGTTTCCTTTCTCGATGACGACCACCTTGTGCCCCGCCCCCGCCAGCACCGCTGCCGCCACGCCCCCGCCGCAGCCGGAACCGACGATGACGACGTCGCACTCGACCCTGCACACGTTCCGCGCCGCGTCATCGGCCACCGCGAGGCCCTTCGCCGCTAGCAAGGCCGGTAGGGACGAGTCGTTCTCCTTGGTCGTCTCCACGATGCCGTCGTCGAGGGGACGCTTCTCGGGACGCTCTGATTCCGTCGGCGCCGGCTCGTCTTCGGCCAGGGGCAGGCTGTACCCGATCGCGCGCCAGTGCGGATTCATTGAGTTCTCATCTGTCTGCAGAGCAACGACACACACACACACACACACAAAATGGAATATAAAGGATTCAAACAAAAACAACGTCAGAGTTCTTATAATTCTTGATCAGCTGCAGTCTTACCCATGAGTAGAATACGTGGAGGCAGAAGACCTTGGTGATGAGGAAGAACATGCGCAGCGGCGGGAGCAGGGTCTGGCGGCTCCACCGCCGGAGCGCGGTCTCCCGGTGCTCCAAAGGGCAGCTCGTCAAACCGGCGCACGAACGGGAACCGCCACGACAGGCATGACCGGGGCCCGCACAGCGCCAGCGAGCCGAGCCGCGTGCCCAGGAGCCACAGCACTGTGCGCACCAGCGCCAGCGCCTCGGGGAGGCACTTGCGCGACATGAGCTCGGCCACCTCGCCGGGCACGGGCGGGTCTGCGGCCGAGGCGAGGAGGAACTCCTCCACGACCTTGTTGCTGCCGTCGCCCCCGCCGCGGCCGCCGTCTTCCTGCAGCTGTTGGTGACCCTTCCGGTGGTCCGGCGGCAGGGGACGGCACCAGCGCGCGGCCATCTGGGACGCCGAGAACCCATGGGTGTACCGCTCCCTCTTCGAGCCTCCCCTCAGGAGAGGGTGTCCCTGCTTGTTGCCGGCGCCCATGGAATCGTGCGTGGGCTGCTGCCGAGCTTGAAGGAAGTGGACAATCATAGCGGAGGCTTTTTATAAGAGATTCTCGCTTTTATAATATAGCACAGCGTCAGCGTGGAGGTTCAGGTTACCTCGTGCAGCCAGCCGTGGCTCCCTGTTTGGTTATCTGTTGTAATTTTCAATTTCAAATAGACTTTCTTACTCTTTGGTTATTATCTTATCTGTTCTTTTGTCTGGAGTCTGGTGTCTGGATATGCCAGTTTGTTAGTAGCATTGATTAAACAATAGCAACTTCATTAACAGAATGGAGTGATACAGACTTACAGAGTACTTTCTCTGATCCAAACACTTGCCGTCTGACAGCAGGTCCTGTTAGCTCGTGAACGCTGCTTGGTGCGCGGTCAGTTTCAAGCATCTGAGGGGGCTCCTGTGAGCTCGTGAACGCTGCTTGGTTGCAAAACTGTTTATCATGTGACCACAACCACGTGTGAGCTGAATTTTGGAAGGAATCGGTAACCCTGGCCCCAGTAACCATGGGTTAACGTTACCTTCGGCTATGTGTAAAAAACTCTAGTCTGCTTAATAAAAAAAACGTGTTTAATTGTGATTGTAAAAAAAAAAAAGACACGTAGTATAACCGCTGTTTTGCCTGGCACTGCCGTGAGCGAACTTGGCTGCGTTCCAAGCTGATCTTTCACAGAAAACTAATGCCCACCTGTTGTATACCTCCAGATGCATACCTCATCCTTCAGAAGTTATGGAAAAACAAGGTAATCCCCCTCTTATTAAAACTTTCGCTTGGAGACTCATTACGAGAGCTTTGGCGACTGGGGAGCGTGCAGGTAGATTCTCAACTCACATAAATAAACATTGCTCTTACTGTTGTCAGATTGAAAATGATGTCCATTTGTTCTTCACATGTGATCTTCCCGCCCAGGTCTGGACAAGTTTCACTCCTCCTCTCCCTACTCACATTGTCTCTGAACAGGAGGAGGGAGTCCAAACAACCCTTCCTCTCTTGATTACTCCAACCCCCTCTGATGTCATCTTAGGCAAAGCTTTATTTTATTTGTGGTACATTTGGAAAGCTCGAAATGACCACCGCTTTCAAAGAAAAACTTGGACTTCTTTTCAGGTTCGCAGGGCAGCCAGGCTCACACGCATAACTACTCACTAGCATTTCAGATAGAAGACCGACAAGAGAATGCTCCGATAATACCAGGCACTTTGCCTTCTATGGGATCACCTAATGCACCGGTAATAGTGAACCCTCCTGTGCCCAACCAACAAGACGAGTGCCTCCACCATGCACAGAACTACCACAACAGCCGATCTCAAACTAAACATTGCCCAAGCCTGGTAGGTAATTCTTTAGATGCAGGTACATCAGGAGCACCGGGAAGAGGCCAACATCAGCAAGCTGCTCCACTCCATCCCATCTCTCCTGCCATGGGCCTGCAACAACTAGAAGATACCATGAACCAACCAGACAGGTATCTCCATGACTCCCCCTCTACATTGCAGGGTATACGTTGCTACTCCAATGCCTCCATCTCGCCGAACATGCCCAGAGCCGGACCAAGAAGAGCAGGTATTGGAATTTTCATTGTTGACACAGGTACCTCCCCTCCGCTTAGTGTGTTCATCAGGGCGACAATGAATGGGGCTTCCTCGGTTCTCATGGTGGAATCAGCAGCCATGGCTTTGGCTGCTTCAGTGCTCAACAGGTCTAACATAACTGAGGCAAACCTGCTCGCACAACCAGATGCTAGTTAACTACATCAACGGACCCGACCTCTCCCGTCCTCCAGATTGGAGGATAAAGCCATATATCATATGCTTCACTCTATTCTCACAGGTACTTCCATGAAGGTGCACAGGATTAGGAGACATAACAATCACATGGCTGATTTCCTAGCTAGCCAAAGTGTTAACTCTTTATAGGACAATCAGTTCGATGGTGCAGGATTATGTGTTAATCCTAGCCATGCTCATGGTTGCCCGTTCCTTGAGGCACTCCACTTTGTAATCATTCCCGATGTAATGGTTCCTATAGCTTCTTGCTGTTAAAATTATGAATGAAGTGTTTGTTGTTTAAAAAAATATGGCCACCTGTTGTCGAAAAGTTGTCAGAGTAGTCTTTATTATCTGTAGCTACTATTAAATATAGATGTATATGATACTATATGGGTTAGTGGAAATATGGGTGAGTGGACCAGTGGATCACGATATGCATTTCCTTGCACATCGTGAAACAATCACGCATCACTTTGGATTCTCGTCTCGATCTGCCGTGCGCGTTCGCACTTGCACACACCATAAACAAAACCCTGATTATTTGCGCAGGACGCCATGACACCGTACCGTTGACGCCGGTTAATCTATGCCATCAAACTCTGCCTCAGTATTGTTTTGTTTCCTCAAGGACCGTAAGCACTTTGTTTGGATCATGGGAGTATTTATGTGGACCTTGTTTGGGTCAGGATCTACCCACGGGCCACGTACGTCCAGCCCATATACCCAGCCAAATTCACCATCGACATGCCACGCTCGACGAGCAGCAGCGCCTCCAAGCCCCTTTCGTCCTGTTGCCACCGACTCTTTGGTCATCGAGGAACTCTATCTACATATACCATTGTGACAGCTGCGACGTGGACAAACTTCTCAACATATATAGATTCAGTACATTAGGAACAAGGCCAACAGCGTGCATTTGGACGCAGCCGGCGGCGTCTGCACGATGTAAAGTCAGCCGGTGAGGCAGACAAATGTACTGGACAGGACACAGCCAGTGGCGTGTGCATGATGTAGAACTAGCCGGCGGCTTTGGAAAATATGTGCCTGGCTGCCCACCGGTTGAGGGGTGGACTATTCAGAGAGCAATGGAACATCACCTCTGCAAGAGGGAGATAGCTGGGAACCAGATGTCTGATTCCACATCATCATAGCATTGCTACTGTGGGAGTACATATGCTGGTGCTAAACGGGGTATGGAGCAGTTCATCTTGACTTTGAAAGTGTGCTGACAATCAGTTAGACGGATTCAATAAGCAACAATGTCAATGGTACAAAGAAGATAAAAGCGGGATCTAGGGAAACTGAATTCACTGTTTCTGCAAAGTCACCACTGTTTTTTTTTTTTGGGCTCCAGTGAATGCTACTGTGATTTCTAAGAATCCAAGGCACAACACAATAGAAGATGCCGGGCAATTCTCAACATTCAAACTCATGCCAACAAGGATTTCAGTAAGAAGATCGGGGCCTTGAACGAACTGGCGGCACCGTGCTCAGCGCCTTGGCAAAGTGCGAGATATCAAGGGAGCGAGCGCGGGAGCACCAAAGAGCCAGAGAGATTAAAAGATTAAACTCAATCTCTGGCCAATTTCCCATTAAGAAAAAGGTGTTCGAAACTAATACACCAATCCTGCTTTCAAATACATCAACGTAATGCTAGCGTCGCGAACTATTTTTTATTTCATTGTCATTATATAAGCATCAGAATCAACATCATTTTGAACCACCGCGGCTTAAGCATTGGAGCCGAACCCCGGTCCCTCATGGTCCCTCATAACGGGGTGTAAAATGCTTCGCTAACCGTTTGGAAGAAGTGTTAAACGAATGTACAGAACTCAAATCATCTGTGCCAAGATTCGACGAGCAGCGCTATGTGCAGAGCTCAGCATCATGCACAGCACAGAATCATTTAACTTGCTCATCAGTAAGCATCATCTGGAACCGAATGGATATTCTGTGAATCAGTATACTCGCCAGTTGGAGCAGCTCAGATCTTTTGCTCTTCGAAAGATTTATTTCCTCCTCTCTGCGCTAATAGTAAGGCGTTCAAAACTCCTCATAGTAGGATCATCATGGACGATTCTTCCAGGTTTAGGAAATGATGAAGTCCTGCCCTCAAGTCCAGTTGACTGGTGAAGCCTTTGATTAGTTGATGGACGGCTGCTGCTGCTGGTGGTCGGGACTAGGTGACTACTGCGATTTGGGTCACTGGGATCTCCAGAACCTCGGCTGCTTGACAGAAGAGCCTTCCTTGATGTACTTCCATTCCGAGATGATGAATGCCTTCTTTTATCTGAATCAACAGCCTGGAACACAATGGTGAAAAATGTTGTGCAATGAGCTCTTTAGTCATCACCATGGGATTGTAAACAAATTCATGGCCCTGAACATGACTAAAGACAGAAGATCAAAGAAAACCAATTACTTCAATCACTCACATTATCTGATGACTAGAGCTACATCAATATTTTTAAGACACCAAAATAAAATATATTAGGTATTATTTAAGAAATACACGGTCTAACTTTATCACCTAAAACATGAGGTTTCCAAGACAAGTACATGCAAGATCACCAATTCACCAAGTATCCAGAATAAATATCAATAGAATTTGATTGAGAGTTCTCACCACCTTGGATGCCATAAGGGAATCCAACAGAGTTCTGTGCTTTGTGTGTTCTCCATAATGACCAGAACCAGAGCCGGTGGTTCTTCTAGCAAATGCATCAGCTGGACCAGTGAATCTTTCCGGAACATCATGTCTTGCTGTTAAAGAGAGAATTAAAAAATTTCAGCCTCCAGGTTTCCACCTTGCTTATTTCCTAAATTTATGATTTCAATGTGAGCACAACTGACAAACCTGCAACTCGTTCAGCCCGATCCACAGATGGTCCCACCAACCCACCTGTCTTCCCGCTCAGCTGGCAGTGGGTGAAAAATGGTACAAATTCAGCACAGTGAAACTAGCAAGTAGCAATACTGGTAATTTTCAGAAAAAGGAACAGACATACTCGCAATCTGTTATTGTCCGCAGCTTGCCTTGATACAGTCCAATCAAATACATAATCAGGATTGTAACCTGAAGTATCCAAAACAAAACATGTAAGCAATATGAAGATGAGCAAGAAAGTTAAGAATCACCAGTCAATAACGTTAGTATGTAATGAATTCCCAGATACCTTCACGGATGAATAAATCCCGGAAGATTTTCTTCAAATAGCTATAGTCTGGCTTATCTTCAAATTTCAAAGAGCGGCAATAATGGAAGTATGTAATGAATTCTGTTGGATAAGATTTACAAAGGGCCTGCACAAATAATGAAAACATGTTCAACAAGATTATATTACAATCCAATCAAACGATAAATGAAGCTTGCCACAAGAATTGCATCTGTGGGAACAATTCAATTACCTCAATTGAGGTTAGCATCTTCTTCTCACTAATTTTGTCATACTTTTGTTTTTTGTTCCAGCTTTCAGGCCTTGCCAGGAAGGCTGAGAAGACAAGCATTCAGGAATGTTTATTGTTACAAGCAAAAGGTAATTTCAACACTAGAAGGCAAGTGATTCTCACCTTCCTCTTAAGAAGTACATCAGCACATAACCAAGAGACTCTAAGTCATCTCTCCTGCTTTGTTCTGTAGCGAAAAGCAGCAATAACACACACCAACAGTCAAAATAACACACAGCAGGAACCAAAGCTTATGAACAAAATGGATACTGGACTGCTGGTGAGAATTTTTTTTCGACAAGTGCCATTTTCTGTTGATTGGCATAGCAAGGCATGAATTTTAGGTTCCAGGCAGTGGGCTGGCATAATGGTAGAATCTCTCCACTTGTCAATACCAAGAACTCCAGGTCGCAAGTAGAGAGATTCTACCAAAAACCTTCTGGTTGTGCACTGGGTACACCTCTATTACTCCCACCGTTCATAATATAAGGCATTATTTTCTTTTGTTAAAACAAGGCTTTGACCATCAGTTATACTCTCTTAATATATCATTATGTAATAAAAACCATAACCATAATTAACCTTTTTGAGTACAAGGAACTAATAACATTACTGTTAAAAATTTATTGTACTAATATAATAATTGTTCATCAAAGGTTCATCCCAATAAAACATAAACCTTATATTATGTGACCGGGAGTGTTAATGCCTTTTTATATTTTATGAGTTTTCCTTTCCATTGGGTCTCATTCATCTAGCCTACCCTAACTTACGTTGGGACTAAAAAGGCTCTGTTGTACTAGATTGTACCCAAAAAACCTAAAACTTGCCGTTCTGTATTATTACACTTTATTTTAACCTCTGAGTACCACCGCTTAATAACAGATAGTGATACTCACCTACTCCAAGATGGGTGTTTACACTAGCATATCGTGCTGTTCCTGTGAGGTTTTTGTTCTCCCTACAGTAATAACAAAGAAAAACAAATAAGTTTCGAACCTGTATCCCAAGCTGTAACCGTAAAGAAAAAAAACTTTTCCGGTAACTGTTTTTAATATAATAATGAAATAAGTAATCACCTATGATAATCATGTCCCAGTTCTTCCTTAAAATTGCAATGAAGATCTTTATTAAAACCGCTCAGATTTTATTGAACAGCAACCCAGTTAAGATTTCAGGTTGATTGCATGGAATAGCTTTTGGAACCAATACATTCAGTAGCAGATATCAACCCATGTTATGTTCCAAGCACACCAACAAAATTCTTAAGCAAGGTTCAATTAATTAATTATTAAACAGCCATGCACAACCAAGCTGTTAACCAAAATAGGCAAAACAATTCATCCGTCAAACAGAATATAATAAGTGAAGATTATCCCAAAGGTTGCTTCTACAGGGTTCAGAAACTGGTGTTTGATACTAAGCAAATAACATTCATAGTGAATGACATGTACCATGCTAGAAACGTTCCAGGTATAAAGAGAGATTGCTTCACAGCAATCATAAAACCATTTCTGATTACCTGTATGGTATGTGTCTATGAGTTTGGAGGTCTCGATATTTCTTCGCAAGACCATAATCAATGACATAAACCTGTAAAGAGTGCACTCAATCTTTAGGAAGTTAAACCTTTGCTGGCAGTAAACACATGCTATATCAATCACTTAAAAACACACTTGTTTCTTGGTAGTAGTTGCACGAAATATACATGGCAGCAGTTTGGATGCAGATATTATCTCATAAAAGTTAGCATAGCTAGAGTAACCTTCAATGCACAATAAGATCTTTTAGTCCTGCCAAAGACTTGATATGTTATAAATATCATATCATATATTAAATGAAACATATTCAAGCTGCAGCCATTCAAATCCTTGGACATCAATTGAAGTAGCTTCTCAGTTGCAGTAATTATTGTAGCAAAAAAAAATGAGTCTATGTTAATTCAGTCATCATGATCAAGAAGTGGCCTGAGTGTTATGAATAGCAGGCCTTGGCATTTAGCGATCTGTCTCAAACAGCTCATCGCCCAGCTAAATCAGGTTATAGCGGCTAAATTGTACATGGGAGCAAATAACTAGACCCTCCTCAAAAGTTAAACCCTGCTTGTCACGGAAGCTATGCAGAGAACAGTCTATGGACATTGTGCTTGAATTTTAGCCTGACTTGTGAGCTATGATCAACCCAGCCACAACAAAAGTTTAGGTCCGTAACATGCTCATGAGTGGCACCAACCTGACTTGCTTTACGGCCTAAGCCCATGAGGAAGTTGTCTGGCTTGATATCACGATGAAGAAACCCCCTCGTGTGCATATACTCTACCCTGGCTATCTGTATAAAAACAACAGGAAGACAATCACTTGGCAAGCATCCACCAAATAAAAATTCAAGAATTGAGAAATACGGCCATCAATTTTACAGGTATGTTGCCATATACAGGTAACAAAAGCTAAAAAATAAAATGATATGACCCACAGAAGAAACTAACCATCTGATCAGCTAGCATAAGTACTGTTTTAAGAGAGAACTTTCTGTTGCAGTAGTTGAACAAGTCCTCGAGACTTGGACCAAGAAGATCAATGACCATGACATTGTACTCCCCCTCCACTCCAAACCATTTCAAATGAGGAATTCCAGCTGAAGTTTGGAAAAGAAATATATTAAATCAGTGAAGCATATGAAGCAAGCGACCTATGTCCTTGTATTATCACTTACTTCCCCTTGGAGAAGCATGTATAGTTTCGACTCATAATGAAGCTGAGGATGCCTTGATTTTACAGATTCCTGGTAAACATGAGATGAAGGAAAACAGTCAGGTAGCATTCTTGAGGCTGAAAGGGGTACTACCAAGACTAAGACTGAAAGATCATATTGCTTGAAAATGGCTAACCTCATTCTGTCTCAAAAGGTAATAGTATATGTTCAGACTAGAAAGCCATTACACACACAAAAAAAAAAAAAAACCTAAATTCTCCCATAGCACTTTTTTTTTTTTTTTTTTGCTTCAGTCAATCCATAATCAATGTCATATATACAGGATAAAATGTAAAATTTAAATTCTCTTATCATGGACCACCAGAAATCAACTTTTCTGCGAGTGCTTTTTCATATGCTCAAAATAGTCCTATGAAACTATGACTTGTTACTATATTTTTCTAAAAAAAGGAGCTGTTATACAGCCACACTAATGAAAGGTAACAGAACCATGATTGGAACTGGATCCACAGGTCAATTCGCATGGACAACCAAGAAAAGGTTTGAAAGCCTTGTTATTAGTCATGTAATAAAAATATAACTCGGAACCATACCAATCTTTTTTGAAAGCAACTACATGCAGAACACCATTCATTTTTTCATGACATGCCACATCTACACAAGAATTCTTCACGAAACCGTTTCTAGCAATGGTTGACCAAAGATATGTATGCATATGGAACAAACTAATGCCAAATGTCAGGCATATATATAGTTCCACCAGAGAAAGAAAAAAATGGTCCACGAACAGTATCAGATTATCTCATACCAACTTGATAGCCACCTCCTCGCCGCTCTGTACGTTGACGCCTGCAGCGAAAAAGAAACATACAGCGCATCAGCAACAGACGTGGAACAGCGGCGCGTAGGAACCCGCGGAGACGCGTGAGAGATTCAATCAAGAACCCGGCGTGACGCTTACCGAGATAGAGCTCCCCGAAAGATCCGCTCCCGATCTTCTTCCCAAGCTTAAACTTCCCTCCGATCACGTGCTCCATTCCCGCAACCCCGCCGCACGATTCAACCGGCCAACAACCGCCCCCTAGATCGTCCCCTCCGATGGGGAGCGCTCACATTGCCCGTCCGCAGCAAGATTCGAGCCTGGAACGCCCGGGAACAAGGGTTTCCCCGGATCTCCCAGCCCAAGGTAGATTCCGCGCCGCGTGCGACGGAGCAGTCAGGGCCGGCCGGCCGACCGGCGGACGGACGGGAGGGAGGGGAGCGGCGAGGCGGATGGAATTGGCGAGCGAACGAACTCGGAGGTTTCGGGTAGGATTCGGGGGCGAGGCGGCGAGGGATTCGCGTCTCTGATTTCCGGGGATTTTAATTTATTTTAATTTCGGGTGGTGGGATGGCGAGGGGGGCTCGTAATAGAGAAAAGCGGTGGAGGGGATGGGTGGGACGCGGAAATCGTGGGAAACGGACGGGGGACTGGACAACGGATAGCAGGGAGACGCACCCAACCATCAGCCTGGACATTTTTTTTTTACCGAAAACTGATAACTGAACCGATTCGAATGGAAAATCTTATTTTAATTTTTCGGTTCCGTGTCGGTTTAATTTACGCGCGGTTCGGTTTTCACCATCGGTTTCTGATCCCAACCGAACCGAAATCCCAATCTACCGAACTAAACTATGTATGTAAGCAAAACCACCATGACACCATGTCAGGCTCATTTTGTTTCATGGAACCAAAAGGGTAGGGGACTAATTTTTGGGCCTCCATTTAGTCGCCTAATTTGAAAAACCAAACATGGCCTCACCCAAGAGACGAAGTCCCCCAACGCCCCGTCCGCGACCCCAAGTCCCCTCCCCCCAATCCCACCCACGCACTCACGCGCACTTAGCTTTCGATCCGTCGTAACCCTAATTCCGCTAGCTCAATGGTAGCTCAAGGCTCAGCTTCAAATTTAGCGGCGGCGGGGGCTCATTTGCGGGGCGGTGGCGTGGGGTGGCGGCCAGCGGAGCAGGAGGCAAGAGCAGCACCGGCCGCCCTCGGATTTGGAGGTGACAATCCCAACGATGAAGCGGAGCAACCGCAGCGCTACCCAGCGTGGACCTCGAGAAGGAAATTTATTGGTCCGATGTTGCTGATCGGTTTTTTGATTAAAACCAAAAACCCAAAATTTAAAACCAATACCGATTTGTTTGATTTCTTGTATTTTACCAAACCTGACGGTTTTTATTTCTAGAAAGTGAATTTTTTAAACCGAACCGAATTTTGGGTTTTTACCGAATTCCAAAGCTGACCCAACCACCCTTTACCGAACTCCATCTCAAATTATAAACGTTTGACTTTTTCAACCCCAAGTTTGACCACTCGCCTTATTAAAAAAATTTATGCAAAATATCACATCTTTTGTTATGGCTTGCTTTATTAATAAAAATTCTTCATGATTAACTTAAATTTGACAATATTTACACAAAGTATTTTGAATAAGACATCCTATAAGTAGTCAAACTTAGAGTTAAAAAAGTCAAACATCATATAAATTAAAATGGAGGGAGTATATACTAACAGGATAGCCAACCGTTAGTTAACATTAAATTGATACTGTAGCTTACCAACCCAAAGTATAGCCACCTCTCTACTCGACAAGTGGATTATTATAAAAATTTATATTATATAAAAATTCATCTCTCGACGCACACTATATATAAGGTTGGTTGGTGTTTGAAGCATCATTTCATTTGAGACTATATCCAAGCGAGCACGCACGAACTGAGCAAACTTGCTAGTACACGACGTGTACAAAATCTTGGAGTTTGAGCAAAAATGGGAGGTGTGCACGGCGTCTGCTATGGCGTGCTCGGCGACAACCTTCCCTCGCGTGCGGACGTGGTGCAGCTCTACAAGTCCAACAACATCCAGGCCATGCGCATCTACTTCCCGGACCAGGACGCGCTCGCCGCGCTCCGCGGTTGCGGCATCGCCGTCATCCTCGACGTGGGCGGCGTGGACGCGGTCCGCGCCCTCGCCAGCAGCACCTGGCCAACGTGCAGGCCTACCAGCCCGACGTCTTCATCTGACGACATCGCCGCGGGCAGCGAGGTGGCCCCTGGCGACGGCGCCGCGCGGGCTGCTCCTCCATGATGGCGTCGTCAAAGTGTCCACGGCGGTGAAGATGGACACGTTCGCCGACACGTTCCCGCCGTCCCGCGGCGTGTTCGCGCAGGGGTACATGGCGGACGTCGCGCGGTTCCTGGCCGACACCGGCGCGCCCCTGCTGGTCAACGTGTACCCATACTTCGCGTACAGGGACGACCCACGGAACATCAGCCTCGAGTTCGCGAGCTTCCGACCGGGGGCGGCCACGGTGACGGACGGCGGGAATGGGCTGGCGAACACGAACCTGTTCGACGCCATGGTGGACGCCATCTACGGCAGGCGTGCATACGTCGGCCGGGGTGGGTTTGCGGCGAGCGTGGACAACGCGCGCCAGTACAACCAGAGCGTGGTCGAACACGCCCGGCAGGGCAAGCCCAGGAAGCCTGGGGTGCTGGCCGTCGTGTTCGCCATGTTCAACGAGAACATGAAGACTGGAGATGAGATCGAGAGGCATTTTGGCTTGTTCAACCCGGACAAGTCGCCGGTCTACCCGAACCCGATCACCTTCCCAAACTAACACGGTTTCGCTTTCACTCGGTAACATGTTCAATAATACGCATGGAAGTGTAAAATAACGGAATGCATTGTATGAACGTGATGATCCAAAAGTATATGTGCGTAGACACTATCCATGATATTGGCTTGTTGTTTGCTGTTATGAAACATCTGGTCAAACATTTGTCATCGTATCAATATCAAGTCAGCTATTATTGGTTTAGATTTGGACGTTGACCCCATCATCCAACAACAAAGAAACCTATCTGAATTCGGATAAAGTGTGTCGACAGAGCCGAGGTTCGCGTGGCTACGCTACAGTCTGTGCAAAAGTGGGCGGGTCAGAATCCCCAGCTCAAGATCACACAACTTGCATATCGGTTCATGGGACCAGCCTCTCTTTGGAGCAGACTGTTAGCTGTTAGAATCCTGTTGCGCAGCAAATTCCAAAGCAAAGAAACGGCACTCTGGTATGGTTCCGCTTTTGGCCTTTCAGATGGACAGAGTTTTAAGGTTGGTCATGCTGCGGTGGCCCTGACCCAATTCGATGGCCAGAAACAGCGGCTAACAGTATACCTGTACACATCAACACACATGTAGCTGGCGTTCTTTGGTGCTGCATGCGTATGTACAAACAGCGAATGGAATCTCTCTTTTGCAGAAGTCTTATACATATGCACAATATGGTAGCTATAGCTTTGCTTGATCCGTAAGACCATACACTACATTACAACTGCAGCAGCAAATGGATCGTAGATTTAGACCGCTGTGGCATGATCATGCCCAGGGTGTAACACCTTGAACTGCGCCTGCCTAGAGAAACGTCAGGCCTGGCTCACTCTGGTCGCGATGGCAGAAGCATACTCGGAGATCGTTGGATCAGGTGACTGCCGAAGGTGGACGATGACTGGGAGCAGCTCCGAAGATCGGAGGAAGTTCTTGCAGATGGCGTGGTCGCACATCTTGCGCAGGGCAAAGAGCACGATTCTTAGCGGTGATTCAGTTAGAGCATCTCGTCTGCTGGGGCTCAGGGCAACGGTAGAGTAGCTGCCAACCATCTTCAGTAGCGCCTGCACAACAAGAAATTGGAATAATAACAAGAAATTGGGTTATACGAGTTATATGTAGCGATGCCTTGAAAATGAAATTAGTTTGGCATTAGTGTTATCCATCCAGTCTTCATAGATAGAATCATAGAACACAAAACAAGTACTCCTCAACAGTTTTATTGACCCACGGTGGGATTGGAAGCGCTCAATGCAGTCAGCAGAGTATGAAAATGAGTAATAAGCAAGAATAGACAAACCTGAATTGCGCCTTTGGGAGACAATGTCTTCGCAAAGTTTGTCAGAGTTCCTCACTAGATTACTGAGCGCACCTGCAGCGTTGCCTTTAGTTTTATCCTCCTCAGGACCAAGTAGTAAAGTGGTGAGTTGAGGTATGGACTGTCTCAATTCTTCATACAGCATGTCATTATGATAAGCAGCATTGCCAACCTGACATGGCAACAATTGAACAGGTAGCTCAATCTGACTATTGAAACCGGATAGAAAAAAAAAATCAACTATTTCAAAGGCATTTAACAAACTTACAGCAAAACATGCAAACTTTCGTGTGCGCTTGTCTGGATCAGAACACCTGTCAACCACGAGCTGGATCACCTTATTTGCTGCCTGTTAGCAGACAACAGCAAAGTTAATATTACTGGCAGTCCGCAAAGCAATTAAAATATACATATATTTCCTTACAAGTGGGCCATAAAAGTAGGAGCTATGGCGGCACATGTTGCCAATGGCACTGCAAGCTTTTGCCCTTATATCAGGGTCTCCATTTGATAAGAAATTCTTCAAAAACCCAACAAGTCCAGCTTTATCAATGGGTACATAAAAGTCCTGGTGGCCACAAGCAAAATGTATCAGTTTGTATATCCAACAAAGTTTTGATATCAAAATACCAGTATTATTTCCTTAGTATACAAGACATGCACAGAGATGACGAGAAATGACAAACCTTTGACATGCGAGCAAGGTCAGAAATAATCATGAGGAAATCAAGCAAAGTCTCCTTTGTTATAGGACCCTCGAGTAATGCTGCTACTCTACTTGGATCTAGAAGACCTTCTTTATAAAGCTGCAAAGCAAGTGGCCTGTAGCCTGCCATTTTGGCCACAATGGCCAAGGGTCTACCTAGATCTTCCATGTCGACATAGTCAAGACAGCGCAGCATGCATCCAGGAACACCAACCTGTACGAGGAGAGAGAAATCACAGAAATGTTCACTGATAAAAAAGAAAAGTAGAGCCAACTAATCAGACCTCTAGTAGAACTTGAATGTACTGAGGCATGTTTTGCTCTATAGTTTTGAGCATTTCCTTATTCTCAGTACCAATGCGCCCACCAGGTGATGCAACATTAAGCAGGAAGCCACTATTGATGGATGCAGATGCTGATGGCATGTTTGGAGAACTCTGCACTGCAACAAATGGAAATGCCAAGATATCAACAACTGAGTTTATCAGTTCCCGAACTCCCCTCTTCCCACCACCAAGACCTGTCCAGGCTGCCAATGCCTTAAGGTGTGTATCAGACAACAGGTCAGTTAAGAGCTTTAATTGTTCCCTTCTATACAAAATTTCACGGAAAACTCCTCCAGGAAGGCATTGAGATAAAGCAGAAATAGTCCAGACAACTCCCAATGGAGACAACCCACTCCGGTTCGTTGAACTATCTTTCCCATCAGATAACTCTTTTGAGAAACCATCAGTAAGCAGGCGAATTAGGAGCTGTGGGATGCCAACTGAGCAGGCTTGTTCAATGGCCAATGGCCCACCCCATTTCAACCTTGTCTCTAGCAATCCAATACTTCCATCACGGAGTCCAAAAAGATTCAGAAGACCAGCATTATATCGACAGAGTGCTTCACTTTCATCAGACAACCAAAGCTTCAGCAGAGTGTGCAGTGTTGCCATACGGGGAAACAAAGCAAGGGCGGTTTCACAAAGAGAAGATCTGGTTTGTCCGCCATTTTCAAGAGAAACAAGTGATGAGAGCGCAAGCATTGCTGATGCACAGTGTGGCTGCAGGCAACTCTTCACTGTATCATCAACTGATGAGAGGTGTGCAAGAACTGAGAGCCAGGACCGCTGTTTTTTCTGAGAACTTGTTAGGATAACTGATGCTGAAGACTCTCCCTCTGATTTCAAACATGCAGCTATTGTCGCTATTGCAAGGCAGCAGTGCACTACAAGGGCATGGGGGTTGGATAGTTTGCATTTCTGATTGCTGTTCTGCTTGGATTCCTTGTTTAAATATGATCCACACAGTGACAATAAGGAAAACATGTCAGATACTATTGTTCCATCTCCACCATATTCTACTGCATCAACATCAGATGGTGAATTCCATGGACGGCACATAATGGCACAGAAAGACACATTCTGCAGACAGGCCCTTGAGATAAGCTGAAAAGCAACATTTAGATGTAATAAGAACCAGTACTACAATAGAAAGATGTAAAAATCAGTATAAAAAACCCTATGCTGTATTATTTTATCGCACTTGAAAATGGATTAGACACCAACTTATCTATTTAGAACTGAAGAGTATGAAATGTGCAGTGTTAGTAATTATTTAGACGCCAACTTATCTTTTTAAACAAATTCTGAAATGGGATTTTTCACAATGTTGCTGCTGACAGTAACAAGCAACCAGAAGCAGCCAGAATGCCATGTAACACTGGAAGGTTAAGGTTAAGACAGTATTGATCAAGGCAAGGATTCTGATTCCAAGGTGGCAAGGAGTAACTTTCAGCTAGTTGACCATGTGCCACACGTGAAATTGTTGATAAAATATTTAGTTTAATACATATCCAATTGTCAATGCAACAAATTGCAGTTCCAAGATACAAAAATAATAAAGATTTTACCTAACAGTTATTGGTGCAAAGAGATGTTGGGGAAACACCGTAAATTCATTTCTAGTTTCTACAGTTTAGTTTTAGAAGAAACTAAAATCTACATTTGTTAAACATACTTCAATTCTGTGATAGGAAAATACACGATGATACTTTACACCATGCCAGTACAAGTTCTGAATGGATAAACACAAACTCTGTATCGTTTTAACATTTCACTTGGCCTACAGAAAGGATATATACCACCATGGGGAAAAAAAAAAACATGTTGAAAAACATATGGCTTCTAGTCAAACACATCAGAGAGTTACCTGAAGGCAAGCATGAATAGCTGATTCTAGACCATTATGCAAGCAGTGGTAAACTGCAACCTGCATTGGTCGTGAGGCGACAAATGATTTGACAAATATGTTAATCAAATTGGTAGAGTTTGAATCTTTCCATTGAACCTTGCTCTTGCATTGAGTGTATTTGTCGCCATGAATTCGCTAAGGGAAATGAGAAATGGTGTGCACCGATGGACATAATGTCAACAGCATGAGCTAGGTACCAAATAGTCTTGCACGCCTCACAAGCAGCAGGCACCATGTTCGTAGAACCTGATATTGTGTCTGAACCGAAGCTATCAGACATTCACACAAAAGTTCAAGTAGTTGTGACGTCCTCGCGTGATCAATGACCTTGAGGAGACTTTCTTCCACTGGCTTTGGGTCTTCAGATGACATGCTTGCTTTCAACCCAAAGATAATCCGAGATAACATCAAAGCAAGGCAGGCAGTTGACTCACGAGATATTCTTCCAGATGGATCCACTGTAGAAGCCAGGATCTGCATATCAAAACTCACTCATAATCAAGGTAAAGAAGAGGAAACGTAACTGACAATAAAACCTGAAGTTGGCATCAAAGTGTTACCTGTGAATAAAGCTCATACAGGGCTAACCAGTGTCTGAAATAAGAATTTAAAATAACTTCATCACTTGTATCAAGAAGTTTCCGTGCAATTACCAGGCACTGCCAACAAAAACATAGTTATACATTGCAAGTTATATCCAAGACATACCTAATAAAGGAAGAAATCTTTTTCTCTTCCCAAAGAGAAGAGACACTGCTTTCATTTGATTTGATACTTTACTTAGATGTTGCAATATTTTTTTATTGTGAACCAAAAAAAAAAAAAAAAAAAAACAGAGTTACTGCCAAAAATACCTTCACCACAAGTCCATAAGCATTTGAAAGCTTAGTTTTGATAATGAGATTTGTAAACTCGAGAAGCAGACTTATGTCAATTGAAGCGTAAGATTGGCATGACCCGGCATCAATTAAATTTTTAATAATTCTGAGTGACTGATTTGCTCCATCAATGTTCAGCTCCCTGTAAAAGTTGAAGCAAGCACCGGTTGAGGTTAGGGACTAGGCATGACGAAACCAGAAGAAAAACATATGCTCAGCAGATGTTATACAGTTGTGTGGAGCAATGTTCCCATTCAAATATTATATATGTTGTCACGCCTTTATACAGCCCAAATGCTTTTTAGATAAGAAATTACTACTGAACTGTTGTAAAATTAGTATAGTGCATACATGATACTATGATAGCGATACAAAGGAAACTCTAGAATTACTCTAGTACGCATGACTAATGTACCCTTGACAATACACTAATATTGCATTGCAACCATGTCACTCTGCAATGACCATATTTTTTCCTTCGTATCTGATCTGGATAGACTACAAGGATTGGAAAAAGCAATGAACCTACCTAGGTGAACTTGGAGTGTTAGTAAGCCAAATTTTGATAGGGCTGAGAATGGTTGACAGTGCTTCATTATCTTCAACAATGCTGTTTGCACCTTCTACTGTTTGTGAGGCTTTTTCCAGTTTATCCAAAGCAGTACACTCTGCAACGAAGTATTTTGTAAGTTCACCTAACTGTGTACTTCCAGGTAAGAAACATGATTGTTCTGATCAACACCACTGCCCAAAAATTTGGATATTAACTTGCCTGAGGGAAAGCAGCTTTCAGGGATAGCACCAGCAGGTGAACCATGACGGTCCTGAGTTGCTTGCATAGGGCCATCCAGTTTTCTGGTAACTTTTGGTTTATCGGAAGCATTTTCCCTATTGGTAGCAGTAATTCTACCTGACAAACATTAAAATCAGTTCAATACAGAACTTGTGGGAAAATCCCAAAGAAAAAAAAATAGGATATAATTTTATACTATTTAAATTCCCTACTTTGGGGCCAGCTGGGGAAGGTAGGTTTCTTGATGTTTGTGTTTTTCTGCTTTCTGAGTATCTTCTGATCCTCTAGCTTCAAAAAGGTGCTGGTTGAGACTCCTGAGAAATTTATGTGGTATTCAAGGCAATTATATCGTCAAAGACAAGGATTCCATAATTTACTTAAGCATGTAACCAAAGATACTTACAGCTGCTGATCCCATTGAATCATCTTTAACAAATGGGTGCTCCAACAATGCTGGCCAGGTTAATCTACTTTGAGGCACCTATTACATACCAAGCAGCATTAGAAAAGAAAAGGCACAGATGACCTCATTATATGTGCTCTCGTATGGAAATGCCAGTTTATGACCTTGTTGAGTAAACCCTTCAGGAAGCTCTTAAAGTCTGCGCTCATATTATCTGGATATTTTACAGGATCCTAACACATTGATGAAATCAAATCAGTTCTGCCAATTAATAAACACAATCATAACAAATAGAATAACTAACTAAGCCTGGTAACCTTGACAATGTGCCGGATAAGTGCATAGACCGAATTTGTATAAAAAGGGGGCTGTCCAACAAACAGTTCATACCTGGTCAACCAAACAATAAATTTAGCTCAATAGATAGATTATCAAATCAAACACAAAGCATAGTAGATGGCACCAAACTGAAGATCACAACTGCACAAGGAATGTGAAACAATAGCACCCAGAATGTACTAGTATGCGAAGATTGCAAAAGTAACCAGGTCTAGATAGGAAAGCGAAGATGTACATACAAGATGACCCCAAGGGACCATAAATCTGCTGTGTGGTTATATGGCTGTTCCCTCACCAGTTCTGGAGCCATATATAAAGGTGTCCCTGCATAGGAAAAAGCAAGCTTAGGGACATGAAAGGTCCGCAAAAAGAGCTCGTCAAAATATATCTGGAAGACCAAACAATATCAATATAGCATATGCCTCAATAAGCTACAAATATGCAATAAGGACCAATACAAATCAAAAGAAGACAATTTCATATAATGAAATACAGTGTACAGCTATGTGTCTTGGAAAGTAGTTTGAGATAAACTCTCTGAACTGAAAACAAAACTCTCCAAAATTTGAAGGAAATGTAGAGAGAGTTCAGATTCATAAATGAGCTATGCGCCAAAAAAAAAATACAGATTTAAGAAAGAAGACAAATATAACAACACAGCTTGAATGCTTAATTACATGATCATTAAATTCTGCTAATTGCTATCACGTTAGTTTAGCAAATCAGAGTATCAGAATGTAGAAGATCTACCAACAGGTAACAAGTGGCTAGCAGAAGGCTTTCTATGATCCAGAGATATGTGAAATGAAGTATTCAAAATGTCAGCTGCCATGGGTGTGTTTAGATCACCAAAATTTGGTGCAAAATCCTGTAGCATGTCACATCACATTGTGGCAACGTTTCGTTTGTTAGTGGTAAATATTATCCTACCATGGCGTAACTAGGCTCAAAAAAAGAATCGATCTCGCAACATACATCTAAACCGTGCAATTAGTTTATTTTTTTACCTACATTTAGTACTCGATACATGTGCCGGCATTGTGATGTGATGGGAAATCTTCTTTTTGCATAGTGAAATTTGGTGCAAAATTTGGGCTCTAAACAGGGCCCAAGAACAAAGCTTTTTTCCGGCTCTCGTTGATAATGAAGACCTTTTTAGAGCCCCAAATTCCTTCCAAATTTCACTATGCAAAAAGAAGATTCCCCATCACATCCGTTGGCAACATATATGGCGAAATATAGGTAAAAAATTAAAATAATTACACGGTTTAGATGTACATTCAGAGGCGATTCTTTTGAGCCTACTTACGCTATGGTAGGATAATATTTACCACTAACAAACAAACGATTAATGAACGATGTGACATACATGTCACATCCCACCAAAAAGTCGGTGCTCTAAACACCCCCCATGTGAAGATGAAGAATAGATACCTTTAATGGAGCGCAGTACAACAGTGTTGACATAGCACGAAAGCAAAACCCAAAGTCACAAAGCTGTGGAATTTCAACCATTGTAACGCATAATTGATAAGAATGGCAACTTGAAGATATAAACAACAGTGGATAAGTGAACATTAAAGGCAAGAATCAAGGTCGTTTAAATGAAAGCTCATTCTAATAAAATGATTTGCCACATCTAGCTGCCATTATACTATAAGAAACTTAACTGAAAAATTGAAACATACCAGATGGAATCATATTGAATCATGAAAAAAGTAGGGCTGTGTGTACATTAGGTACATTGAATCACGAAAAAGTAGTGTTGTGTGTACATTAGGTATAGCAAATAACTGACAATTCAACAATAGATTAACTACAACAACACCTTGAAGTGTCTACTGTACATCACACACTAAAGAAAAACTTATGACTGTCACCTAATAAAAACTTCAGGATTTAGGAATGCAAAACACACACACAAACACACCGCCGATAACAAGCTGACAGATTATGTGTTTCATGGAACAGAAATTACCTTTACAATAGATCCTTTCCCGATAAGGATGTTCTGAGGTTTCATATCCCGTGAATAATTCGATTGGAATGCAAGTAATACAATGCTTTCACCTGTAATGAAATGTGCTGAAATCATCAAGGGAGGTCGGCCAAAACAACTGGACTGCTATGTTGCGGGAAGAACTAAGTACATACCAGCTGCTTAGCAATAGCCTGAACTTGTTCTTCTGGAAGGCATTTATCATCCTCAAGCACCTCAAACAGTTCTCCCTGAGACAAGCATTTTCCCTGAAGTTAGCCAGCTCCAAACAATTGCAACCAGTCAAAGATGAGAACGGACAAGGTAAGCTAACTGAGTTTTTGTGTACCTGAGCAAACTCTGTGACAACGCAAAACTCTTGAGGGGTTTCAAAGGCATCGATCATTTCGATTATGTTCTCATGTTTGAGTTTCCTTAGGATCTACAGAATTGTGTACAGCAGCAAGCAGTGAGATGGAACAATGAGATAAGAAACACCATTGCTTAATGCTAATTTGCTATGTACTACAGTTGCAAGCACAGCCGCTTCACTGCAGACACCAATACCAGAATTATAGTATTCGTAGCTACTCACAATTCTTTGTTTAACAACAAATTACCCAAATTCCAAGCAAATCTAGAAGAAAATATAAATGTTTACCTCTATCTCCTGCCTAAGGTTGTGTATATCCTTATCGGTCTTCCCGTGCTTAAGAATGAACTTCATGGCGACTGTCTGAATCAGAAGCAAAACAGGAGAAAAACAACCTCTATGAAATCCAAATGCACACAAAGAAGTTCATCTAATCATCAGATGGACCCAAATCCAACGGGTCCAGCACACTGGAGGAGCGGGGGACGCTGACCTGGCGAGTGTACTTGCGCCTGCCCTTGTAAACCTTGCCGAAGGAGCCCTCCCCGACGAGATCGATGACATGGTAATCCTCTATCCCCATCTCGTGCCCAGCAGGCGCGACAATCTTCGCAACCAAGATCAGATCCGATTACAACTAGCCGTTAGGGTTTGGATGCTCGGCTTCGCACAGCAGGAAGGGGAGAAAAGGCGGCGGGCGTACCTGGTGGGTCCTCGCCGCCGGCGAAAGCCCAGACGAAGGCCCGGGCGCCTGGAGTAGGGCAGCGGCGGCGGTCGCCCACTCGGCTTTTTTTTTTTTTCCCCGCTCCTCAGTCGTCGCCACTTGCGGAGAGAGAGAGAGGCTGAGTCTGTGAGAGAAGGCAAGCACGCGAGCGAGCACGCGGCGGAGTGAACGGGAGAGGAAAATTTGAACGAAGGTCTTTTTTTTTTTTTTTTTTTAACGCCTCTTAACGGTACAGTATAGTATACGATTAAATGTCGTACACACGCACGCCACTACACACGCACACCCCACACACACCATCCGTGCATAATCGGCCTACAACTACAATCGGCTTGGAAGATCGCGTCATGCGATATCACCGGAATCACCGTGAGACAAAGCGGCGGCGAGGCGTCACATTCCCCTGAACGCGTCTCGCGCGAAGAAAGAACCGCCGAACATAATCCGAAAGCGAACAATTTATTTGGGAACATACTGTTTATGTTCCCGGCGGGAAAATCGTGGGTGAGCAACGCTCGAACCCATGACCGGTGGCGTCCTCACCTGGATCGCTCACCAACTGAGCTACGGCTCAGTCCCCTGAACGAAGGTCTTCTAGTTCTGCAGGAACTGGGCTTGGCGTAGAACTAAAGCCCAATAGGCTTTGCCCTTCTAGCTGGACAGCCCAGCCCAGCCCATCTTACAAAGATCACGAGGCAAAGTCCCGACCACAAAATTCGAATGCGATCGCTGCGTAGGCCTTGAACGCCATGTCTGTCGTGGACACGCTCGCCCTCATAGACGCATTAACAAATAAATTAACAAAAAAAATCAATACTTCATATTGTCAGTTTTTGTTGACCCAGAAACAATCTGGCAGCAATGGTGATGACTGCTTGCAGAATAATATACATTATTTGAATCTGCTATCCTAGGAAACATGGGAAAGTAGATAACCAGTTTTGTTTAGGACGGGCTCTTTGCTGTGATCCAGATTTCTCACTACTACAATATTATTGTAGCGATGGAAAAGCCCACCTGCAGAAATGTAGTCACCAGCCCCTACAAATGTCTCTATTTTTCAGAGGCAGCTCTACTTTCAGGAAAACATCGAAATCAATCCAAAAAGTAATATTCGACTATTTCAAAAATTCTAAAATTTGGCATAGCCATAGTGCATACAAATATGCACTCACATGCAAAAGTTGGTATGTAAACTCAAACTAGAAAAATCATAAAAAAAATGACAAATTTCACTGAAAGGGTGAACTAAAGGACAAAATCCTTTAAATTTTATCTTTTTAGTGCACATGCACCTAAAATTTGTCATTTTCATACGAGTATATGTTTGTATGGACTAAAGGGATCCCAAATTTTACAATTTTCAAAATAGCCGGGATATGTCTTTTGAAATATTTTACATGTTTCCACCTAGTATGTGCACAAGATATTTTCTCCTATTTTCAACCCCCTATAAAAAAATTTATTTCAAACTTCCTATACAAAATAGAAAATAGGAAATGCATAGTACTTTTTTTTTCAATCAATCTTGGATAGAGGAACAATCAAAATGGAACTATTAGATCTAGAAAAGTTATGAGTAACTTTATAGTTGACAACCTTTTCATTTGAAATCTTCTATGGATGAAAAATTATGTTTCAAACTAAAAAAATTTCCAGGGACTACAAATGGAGAAATGATCAAAACAAAAGTTGTAGATCCGAAAAAGTTACGCAGATTTGTTGTTCACGACTTTTTTTTTTTAAATCAAGGAAAACTATATTTCAGTTTCATCACATTCAAATTTGAATCTCATATGGCCAAATGACCAAAACGAAAGTGATGGATCTCAAAAGTTATGAAACTTTAGAGTTGACAATTATTCCATTAGAATTCATCTATATATAGAAAATTACATTTAATTTCTCACATTTGGAATGATTTTTTAAAACCATGTTGGAAGGACAAACAACCAAGACCAAACTTATAGCCGACAACATTTTTATTTGAACTCAAATTTGTGATTTTTCAACAATCATTTGTAGAGTCGGCTCGAGCAGCCTCTGCATATCGATATCTAGAGATGGCTCATGTTCCGGCTGTCTGTATAAATCCAATTTTTAGAGACTTCTAGAGAACTGAGAGTGTGTTTAGTTCCCTTAAAATTTTAGGTTTGGCTACTATAGCATTTTCGTTTGTATTTGGCAATTAGTGTTAATTATGGACTAATTAGGCTCAAAAGATTCATCTCATATTTTTTTAACTACATTTAGTGTTCCATGCATGGGTCTAAAAGTTCATATGGAAATTTATGAATTAACTTTTTTTTGATACAACTATTTGTAGAGATGGCCTTCTAACAATGGACACTTCTAAAAATTCATTTTTAGAGACGAACACTTAAAATGGTTGCCTATGTTAATATCGGTTCTTAGAGAAGGACAGCCGTAGGTGCTCATCTTTGAAAATGGATTTATGGAGATGGGCATTCTAAGGCGACCGCCTGTGTTAATCGTCAAGTTTCACATTGAAATGCCTTAGAACCCGTATCTCTGCAAAATATTTTCGTAGTTAGCCAGACATTTTTACTAGGCCGACTGACCACTTACAGAGGCGGTGGCCACCTGCATTAATTTCGGAGGTGTCGAATGTGGTAGTGGTTGTCAAATGTGGCGTCCTCCTTATGCAAACTTATAATGTGCTTCTTTTTTCATTTCCTTATGTAGTTCTCCTGGAATATGCAAATCACTTTTAATATAACTAGTGGCAATGCACGTGCGACACGCACGTGTTTATATCTAGGACATATATTACATCCTAGTATATTAGTATCACACTATTTATCTATTTACCATCAAAATCATGGCCAGCTACGAAGAATGTAAGCAAGATGAGCCTTAAAAGTTTCTCTGATTAGACAGTTCTTTATACTCCCTCTGTCCCATGAACTTCGTCGTTTTGACTTTTGAACTTCATCTTTGACCATCCGTCTTATTCAAAATATTTATGCAAATCATAAAATAAAATAATCAATATTCAAATATCTTCATTGATAAAATAAGTCATAAAAAATAAATTATATTTATGCAAAAAATTTGAATAAGACGAAGCATTGAATAAGATGGCACGGAAACCGGGGTGACAAAGTCATTGGGACGGAGGGAGTATCCACCAATATTTATTCTCTTAATTCTTTTCGCCGGTAGTTACAAAGTATCCTGTATTTATCAAAATTAAATTACACAAACATTCATAACTCACTTCAAATGATCTGATGGCAATCAATCCCGCTTGCCTATGTACGATTGGTGTTCTAAGATGACATTCAAGTCTCTCGAGGCACAAATTCTCTTCCGATGTCGTTTCCTCATCTGGCGTTGTTAACAAGGATTATACCCTGGTCTTCCCATTGATTTGGAAAGGGTTCTCACTTTTTTGCCTGGTCAAAAGAAAAACCGTTCAGTTTTTTTTCCTGACACCATAAAACTCAATTTCAGTATCAGCTGATATGGCGCCGCCATATATCCTTGAATGGTAGCAACATAAAGATAGTCTATGAGACTTATTTACCAAAGGAGTTTTTAAACTGTCCAAGCTTCCATCATTATGTATCCAAAGAGAAGGATCTTTATATAGTGGAAATAAGAAACATTTCACTGCATTTTCACAAAATACAGCAATGCTATTCTTAAGAAAACAAATCAAACCTGTCAAGTTCTATTGGTATATGGAGTTGTTCTTAATGTCCTGATCTCAGCCAACTCTCTAAACACTGTAGTTTCTTTGTCTGAAATTCCCACAGTGTACCTTAGTGAAGGGCAGGAACTAACCCATAAGGAATATACACATATCCTGAGTCCTGACTTAAAAGTCCTTACTGCTCTTCGGAGCAGGTTCAATTTGAGCATGCTTAGGGCCTAGGTTACATCATACCGACTTTTTTTAGCATGTAAGGACAAAACGATCAGCCAAAGCAAGGCCAAGAAACTAAAGATATTCTAGATTTTATCCAGTCTGAATTCTGCATGTAGAAATCAGGCACATAATAATACAAAAAAAAATGTTGGCGTGAACACATAAAAGTTTTTTAATGATTGGTTAATGGTGTCTACCTGATATGTGACCTACTAACATATATAACTGGCTTACACCTTCTCATCGATCTGGTCCTTGCCCAATTCTTCTAAAGAATTCCATCATCAAGATAGGCGATCATCTCTGCCACAAAGACTGAATGCATTGGCTGAGAAACCATTTTAGTTCAAAAGCATTAGTAAATACCATGAGAACAGGACAATAGGTAATAATTAACATAAGCATGGGAAGGGTACCACAGCGCTGCTGAAGATTTGTCCGTGTGGGCCGGTGAGTGATATCGAGAGATCCCTGGGCGCGCGGGGGCAGGACACCACCGTGGACATGGAGTCATGGACGGGATCAGGAATCAGGAAGGTGGCTGAGATGGAAAGGATCTCATAACGGTCGCGCGCGGAAGACGGCAACCGCGGCAGCAGCAGCACCGCCTCCTCTGTCCGCGGACTCCGCCGGGTGGCGGTGGCACCTGTGCCCGCGAGCATGCAGATCCCGAGGCTGCCGAGGCGGCGAAATCCACGAGCGCGGGAGCCATGACATCCACGTGACCACCGACGGCGGCTTGGGCTTGTTCAGGAGCCGGACGGGCGACCCGCCTTCGCTTCCCGGCCTCTACGACTAATGTATTTGCAGCTAACGTATCTTCCAGAGTAACAGTAAGCGAAGGGAAAGCCGTATTCGATGAAAGTCGTATGTACGGCTTGGAGGGAGATCTTTCCTATCTTTCGAGAACCTCTTGCTTGAGTTGTCTGTATTGGAAGTCGTGTACGACTCTCGCCGCCGCCCGTCGATTCCGGCATCTAGTAGACTGTGATCGAGATTCGTTCATGATAAGAGGATGACGCGCTGCCAGATGGCGTTGCTGTAGATGCCGGAGAGGAGGTCGTCCTCGATCGCTGGGGAGGTCCTTCCTCGTCCGTTTCACGAACAAGAATAGGGCGTCCCATGATCGCTGTTGCATGACGGCCTGCCGTCCGTCACCAACGATCTTGTGGGCAAAAGGGCTCTCCTTGCCTGGGCCGGCCATAGCCCACAGCACGTCCCCGACGGCGGCGGCGAGCAGCATCCAGGGAGTTGATCCCTGTTTAAAATAGCGCGCTAAGGGTATTTAGCGTTTGGGCGCCGAAAACGCTATAGCGGCGCTTATTAGCGCCGCTTATTTACGCTATAGCGCTAAACGGCCGCGGCAGTGTCTTCTGCGTGCTAATAGCCGCTTATTTGCCGCTATTTGCGCCGCTATTTGTTATAGGGGAGTTGATGCAGTGGGAGGGCAAGAAGAGGAGGCGCGGGGGAACTGTGCGGAGGCCGATGGTTTGCGTCGCGTTCGCCAGTTTCGCGTGACAGCTTCACGACGTTTCGGGATGGTGTACGACGTTTCGGAGGCCCGTTCTACATTTGCGAGTTGCGTGCGGCGTGGGCTAGGAAACACCCCGTAACCTAGGTCGGTCCATATCTGTGAACCATCGGATGAGATCATCTGTCTAATTCAATGGATGAGATCACGACACATGTTACGCAATTCCTTCGCTCTTTTATAGTATAGATAGATAGATATAAATATAGATATAGATTAAATGAAATCTCACGATAGGGTGTGTAAACCCCTCCGGTTCCCTTAAAAAAGAGCTTGTGATGTTTGTACACCTGCTAGCACCACCCCAGCCCGGCTCAACCAAATCGTCCATGGCATGCATCCATGAACATGCGTAGAGTAGTCCTGTGCCACTGCTACGTGGGACCCAACCCATTAGCGGCGCCCGGTGGAGGATTCTCACCTGGAGCCGTAGCCACGGACGTCCCATTCACCCCCACCGTCGGCAAGAAGTTGTTTTGGTTTTCAGTACATCCACCGCTCCGCGTTCAAGCCGGTGATTCTTGTATGTGTGTTTTCGTCCACCTCGGCCAATTGTTTTGGCTCATGTGAACGACGTGTAAAAAACTCTAACTTCTCTTAATAGAATACGTGCCAATGGTACGCTTTCGAAAAAAAAAAAAAGTGTGACCCAACCAGTCAACTGCTACGGCTTACCGACCCCGGCACACATCCACCAGTTCTCGTTGGAGAGCTGGACCTTATGACTGCAGCAAGATCTGCAAAAACAAATTTAAGTGCTCCTGATGCTTCCTACTCCTATACACAATTACCATAGGAAGAACGTACACTAGAGCATGCAGCCAGGACTAGAAATAAAATACATCCTACTTGCTTGTGGTACCTTGCAAGGCTAGTGCTTTATATACACAGGCTTGGGAGGGGTACAATTAATCCTTATTTAATGCAGCTATTACCACCTCTTCCCGGCCGTGTGATTAACCAACCATATCCCTATGGAATTTAGTCAAGCTGCATGGGCTTTTCAATTTGTACACATGTGTCATCACTCACAGAAACAGGTAGTTATTATCCTATAATTGGAGTTTGAAAAAGTCATCCCTTGTGTTCTCAGATTTAAGGGTTTTCCAACTAAGTGGATTAAGTGGGTACAAATGCTTAAGGGGAGTTTAGATAGGGAGATCCTCTTTCTCCTCTCCTTTTTGCCTTGGCAATGGACCTCCTTCAGACAATTGTTAACCGATCGAGGTTGGCAACATATTGTTTTAGCACATCCTCTTAGTGAAATTTTTTGGGGTGACTACCGTTTGGTCTTCGCTATGGTACACCCATTAAGTTTCCATATTAAAAAGAACTTTTTATACAATACCTTTGACATTACTTTAGAAAAAACAGCGAATAAAATAAAAGATCTCAATATTGATAAAAAAATAATGTTGTTTTTCATTTTTTTTCACTTTTATTTTATGGGCTTCGTTGTTGTAATGTTTGGCTGTTGCTTGACATTTTGTGTTGTGAACACGTTTAGTATGTCCAGCTTCTTTCTCTGGCATGTTTGTCTTTTTTTGTGATCAAATTCTTTGTTTCTCAACTTAATCATTTCCCTTGGATCCTCCCAATATTTCTCAGAAATTTATTTGGCTTTTTCCAGAATTTTTTCCCACTTTTATGAGCATAATCTAATTTTTAGATTCTCCAAATACTTTATTTGGATTCCTCCTCCAATACTCTTGGAGCTTTCATAGTATTTTTAGCGGCCTAAACATCAATTATAGACCTTTCTATAACTATTTTAAGATATCTAGTTTTCCAACATAAAAACCTAACATTATATATGTGCAGGCGATCTCCTAGGTATGCTGATTCCAAATGTACAACCCGGAGAGCTTTTTCTGGCCATCTCAGGCGTCTTTGGCAAAAACCACTACCATCACGATGTTCGTCTCACCATTCTTTATTAGTGTCCTCGTTTGTGTCAATCCATTCTTAGATGACCCATACCCTTGTTTGTCCCTTGTTTTCCAGCCGGTTAGCTTCCCCGTTGACGTCCCTCTGATCATCGTTTCTTTGGCCAACCAGGTCCTTGTTGCTTATATATGCAGGCCACCTGGCTGTGCTCGTGCAGAATCACCTCCCTCCTCTGTGTGCTGCGCCTGCGCCCCGGCCACCAACTCGCGGTCCAGCACAGCTGCCGACGCAGGTCACCATTATCCAGCACTTGGCCATGGTCTGGCCCAGTCAGCTGTCCAGCTGATGAACTCGCGGTCCAGCTGGCACGTATGGCACGTCAGTGCGCGCGTATGCATGCTGATGAAATCGGCACCATTATCCAGACCACCTGGCCCTTGCCATATATTCTCCATACTGGATCTTCTTCTATCCTGCAAAGGAAGGAGGTGTGTTTCACCGTCTCCTGATGCTTCCTAATCCTATCGAATACACAAAGCAACCCTATGACCTGTATTTCTATTCGACTACCATGCAGCAACCTCACACTTGAACAAATAATAGCTTCTTCTCCTTCACCTTCTCTACGGTTCTATTTATAGATAGATGGAAATATAGTCTCTTGATGGTGTACAGTCTGGTTTAGGTGAGCTGACAGACAGAAATAAAGAGACTCCTATGATGATGTAGTCTAATCAATTTTATGCACCTAACAATGTTGTTTGAGGCTTTGAGCTTCTCCACCGTACTGTTACAAATAACTGACGCCTACAATGGTATCCTGCATAAATATTCACAAGACATACTGTATATAAAGGAATATTTTATACTGAAGGAACACCCAGATAACAGTTACAAGGTGAAAGCTACAGATATGATTAGGGAAACATAAAAATTAACTGATTAACATATAAGTTTATCGCAAAGGGATAGATGTTCAATACTAACGAATTGATTTTGAGACATCCCCAAACATTAACCGTGACGGGCACATATTTTGCCTGCCGCGGTTAATGCCCCTGATTAACCGTGGCGGACACTTTTTATTTACCGTGACAGACTCTTTTGCCCGCCACGAAAAATCGATTAACCGTGGCGGGCAACATACAAATGCCCCCGCCCACGGTAAATTGATTAACCATGGCAGTCATTCTTTAAGGCCCGTCACAGTTAATATAGAAGGCCCATCGCGGTTTGTGCGACCTAGAAGGCCGGTTAGCGAAGTTGGGCGTATATAAACACCGGTTAGGGTTTGGAGGTCATCCGGCCAATTCCCCTCCACTCCCGTACTTGAAGGCTGGCCCACGGCGCCCCGATCCCGCACTCTCTCTCTCCGATCTCGACCTCTCTCCCTCCGATCCCGCGCTCTCTCCCTCACGGCCTCCCACCCTCCACTCGGCTGGCCACAGGCGCCCCTATTCCCCGCCTCCCTCCCTTCACTCGAAGGCCGGCGCCAAGGCGGCCTCGAGTGGCACCAGCGGAGCAACCGTATGAAGGCCGGAGCATGGATCTCGTTGCCGGGCGGAGCGCAGATCCCAGCGAGGTGGCGAGGTGGTGGAGGTAGGTCTCTCATCCCCATCTTCTTCTCTCCATCCCTATTCGTGCGGGTCACCCATCTCCCTCTCTTCTCTTGATCTGCGGTCGGAGGAGGGTACAAATCGGGGTCGGATCCGGCCATGGCTGCGGCTGCTCGGAACCCTAGGAACAAGTGGAGCTAGCGGTGCGCCCGAAACCCTAGGCGCCTCCTTGGCCGACCCGGGACTGGCGGCGGCGGGGGCTCCAAAGACGGGCGGTTCCGGCAACGGACGGCGGGCCGGTCGGGCGGCCCGGCAGTTCCACCATGGCTGCTCCGGCTCCTCCCGGTGGTTGCGTCCGCGGTGCTGCCGTAGATGGGCTCCGGTGGGCCTATCTAGGATTTTTTGCTTTTTATTATTTTTTGAACCATTTACCGTGGCGGGCATCCTAATGTGCCCGCCACAAATAATCAATTTAATGTGGTGTGCACTATTGCCCGCCGCGAGGAGGTCGCGATTTACCGTGACTTTAGCGTGACGGGCTATAATGCCCGCCACGTAAAACCTGAAATGCCCGTCACTTAAAAGATTTTCGTTCTTGGTGATTAGAGAGAATCCATTTGTGTAAAATTTTAAAACATGAACAAAGATGGAGCATTTGTAAAGATGAGCATGGTTTTATTATTTATAATTGAATTACTGAAGAATTTCCATTGCTTATCATGTGTCCTAACTCCTAAGATGCCAACACATACATGAACACTAGTTGTGAACAAACTGGTGGCAATGCATAGAAACAGAAAAAAGAAGAAGAGGATAAAAATGCACGTGGAGCGTTGCCCATGCTGGGAATACTAGTTCTGCTACCAAGAGAACAGTGGCCGTCGTTACCTAAGCAGAACAGTTTGCGGCAATGTGAGTGCCTGGTCGTTGTATCTTCTGAGGTCCAGCAGGATAATGACAACACAACCATTGCCAGAGAGGAGGGATCATTTCGACCTCTAGGTTGAACATCGCAGCTGTGACAACATGGATTGGTTGCTATGCTGCAGTTGAAGGCTTTGCGTTCTGAGGTTTCCTGCTGCTTCCCAAGCCTGCCAACTACATACAGTAAACCGGCCTTTACTTTACTTCCCATATTTGACTATTACCATATAGCATTCTCATACTAGAACAAGTCATAGCTTCTTCTCGGACCACCTTCACTTCTACTTAGGAAATACGTGTAGTCTCTTAATGGTGTAGAATCTGGTTTAGGTGTAGATAGACAGAAGAGAGACTTCTTTGAATGCTGTATGAGCTTCTACATCATAGAATTACTAATAACTGGAAGTCTATATATAAACTATCGGCGGACGAAATTTTCTTGTGTCCTAGAAAACTGCCAAAGAAAATCAAAAACCAAACAACAATTGTTTTTGTTGGTGACAGGAAAATACCATCTGGGATATCTCGATGGATAAATTATTATTGCCTATGAGTTGCCCACCAGAATACTATTTTTCTGAACTGTTGTCAGATTCTGTGAAACGTCAGGAACGGTGTCATGAACCGAAAGGAGATCGCCGGAAAAAGGCCCAACAAAGGGGCCGGCCCAATCAAAGCTGTCTGTGACAAACGGTCGAGTTAAATTACCTTTTTTTCAGTTGCCGCACAGGAAAAAATAACTAGCAAATTAACAAAAGGGAATCTGATACACAATCGACAATACAGTAATTGTGGCACCCAAGAATCTGATTCTGCAGGCAATCGTTTCACCCTAGAACGATTGCCCTATAGTATGTATGTACTCAGATTTATAACATTTTTTATAATTATTAATAGCAAATCAAATAAAACGAAAAAACCTCGTCTAATACAAGTCTGATGTTGCAACATGTAGAGTGTAGAGGTTATTCTCTTTAGTTAATCAGACGAGGGCCAATGCCCCAGAAAAAATTAGAGCTGCGGGAGAGCAATTAATCAAGTCAGTGTAAATCAAATACACTATAGACATCTATAATGCTGCGACAGGCCAAAAGAAACATTTTTTTTCCCAACCAAGACCAAAAGAAGCCTTGGTAGACAAACTAAAGAGGGAGGTCCCTGAAGACGACATCAGATAGGCCAGCATGCTGTCCGCAACCTGGAAACCCCCCATGTGGACGCCGCTTTCATGAGATGAGGACTACACGGCCAGAGGGACTGCTGGAACGAGATGAGGATCATCTTCAGAGGTGGAGCAGAAGGACTACACGGCCAGAGGGACTGCTGGAACGAGATGAGGATGACTACAGTAGCGCTGTGGCCTTTGGCAAACGCATGGATCATCTGCTTTCACGATGTAGAAGAATGAACGAACGTTTTGTGGTCTCCTGACGCTTCCCAATCCTGTTGACTACACGTCTACATACATCAGGCAAGCCTTTGTGTCCGCATTTGTCTATGAATAGCATCCTATCTATACCTACTAATAAATTTCCGTCGTCTCCCCTTTTTTTGGTTCCACCTTCCTGCCTTCATGTTCCTCTTCCGCTCGCCCAATCGATCACGCACACGGAGTACAGAGTATATTGTCCTGATTGCATACGGTACGTGGCTATGTGGTAGGCATTGGTATGCAAACACGGAGTACAGAGTACGTGGCTATGTGGTACGCTTACGGAGTACAGAGTAGATTGTCCTGATTGCATACGGATGGAACTCGAACTTAAAAAGCAAACGCGTTGAGAGTACGTGGCTATGTGGTACCAAATCAAAACCAACATTGAGAGTTTGAGACCAAATCCAAACCATGCAACTAAGACCGAATCAAGCAAGGCCATGGGCAGAATTTAAATTTGAAGAGACCAAATTACAAAATCACAAGGTTGGATAATAAGCGAGCACGCGGAGCCACCTAACAGCTGGTTTTCTCGCCGAGACGTGGATCTCGGCAAGGACGAGCACGCCTGCGCCCGTGAGAAGGAGAGGATGCACGGAACGCACAGGCGAGGAAATCGACGACGACGCGGAGCTCCAATGCTGCACAATTACAATAGGATGCGACCCTGGCCATAACGCGGGCCCTACTACGCTGCTGTGCAAACCTTGCCGCGGCCGAGCAAGGGGCAAGCCACACTAGCGCTGTCCACCGCGCTGTCCGTCGAGTGCGCGATCGGTCTCAGCGCTGCGGGTAGCAGGCGCCAGCCAGCTCGACTGGCCGCACGCATGCGCCGGCAAGGGGCGCACCGGCGGTGCCACCACCACCTCTGCATCTCGCTCTCTGACGGCGACAGTCCTTCTTCGGCTCTGTTACTTGGTGGATGTGCACGAGAGATGTAGGAGAGATAAAACAAATGAAGCTAGAGTTTCCTGAAAATCTGCTGCTCACCGATTTTGTACAAGAAGAGAAGAAGCTCGGCCGTCCGATGTAGATGCCAAGGGAACTTGCTGCTCAGCTGGGCCTGCAGGTTTGGAAGGCCGAAGTAACTTTCCCAGCACAGGCCCAAAAACTCTCTTCAGCTGGCCGAAATAAAACATTGGCCGATTAAGCTTTCCTGTTTTTTTTTTTTTTTTGCACTGTTTAAAGTTGATGTGATAGGCTGATGATGCTAACTTTTCACGTGCTAGGTCAGTTTTCTAAGAGGAAAAATGTAAATAGCTTCGGAAAAAAAGTAGGTAACTTTTTATATATGTATGACTCCTTTGCTAACTTTGACCAAATAGTCTAGAATTTAATTTTTGTGGGTGCACAAAGGAGATCAAACTTGATATTTAGCTATATTGACATAAGGGAATCTATATCTATACCTACTAATAAAAGAGAGAAAATTTCCGTCGTCTCCCCTATCTTTGGTTCCACCTTCTCTGTCTCTCTTTCGTATTTGTGTCCGCGTCCGTACAAGTGTCCCACCGAATACGTCTTTCCTGTCCTAGCGTCAGAAAAAGTACGTGGAGAAGTTAGCAAAAACTTTGTGGATAAATTAATGCAAAAATTATTTTGGTAGGCAATTGGCAATTGTTTATATGTGAAACATATAAAACTAATTTATTCCATGAGAAGTTCACACATATTACTTCAAGTAAAAACAAGAATTGCAACTAAGAATATTAAATATTTCATATTAGTCTTCAAGCTAACAAATTAACCATTAACCACTTAATTCAACAAGAATTAAAACTTAATGCACCACCACCACTACTATCAATACTTGGGATATAAACTTCAAAGATAATAAGCACATGATTTAAGTTCTTCAAGAGAAACTTTATATGTTCTAAATAATATACATTCTTGCATGTCTTAACTTCTATACTTGACAAGTTTATAGCTTCATGCTTTATATTCAATAGTTATGATATGTAGTCACACGCCTTCAAGCAGTGTAACATATGCAAGCCACATATTCAAAATTATTGCAACTTAATATCCTTGTTTATAAAGCCGTCTAAAAATTCTAACTCAATTTTCATGAGTAGTTTTGATGGTAAATTCAAATACTTCAAGTATTACATTGCTCTTTGATATTCTTATACACAAGAGACACTTCTTCAAGAATATAGTTTGACAAAATCTTATTTACCATCTTGTCTTCTAGACATTTACAAAGCTTCGAGCTATTTATAGAGCGGCGTTAAGCATACAAGCTTCAAAATTCGACTTTCAATGCAATATGATATTCTATAGTCATAATTTGGGATTTTACTCATGCAATGAGTCCCACAATGCATGTGTTACTTCTATCGGCCATATACTCATTCTAGAGAGTAATTCGAAAATATATATACTGAGTTTACTACACTTTAATGGTAGCAAAATATCCTACATGGATTTAATAATGACCGTAACAAATACTTTACTTTCTCGAGTAATTTTAGGATATTGCTTCTTCTTTTAAGGCATGCATATTAACATAACTTGGATCATGTGCATATAAGTTTACTACATGTAAACGAGTAGCAAGGTGCAAAAAGATAGTGGATGGTTATTAAAAAAAAAATGCTTAGAAGCATCCTAGCATTATTCAGGATTATGGTATATATAAATTTTCAGAATTTATACCAAGCATTCATTTATCCCAAACAAAACATATGCTAGGAAAAATAAATATGAGACTCTCATGGGTGAAAAGTCTAAGATCTGCAGGGATTTGAGAGAGCTCATACACATTATACTATGTTTCTAGTGTAATCATCCAGGATTTAATTCTTACGGTTACATAGTATATGAAACATGATGTGCAATAAGTAAATGCATTCAAAAGAGCATAAAAAATCAACATATAACATATATATATATACAAGATGCGGTATTTTCTTTTGATTGCACAAGGTAATTATATTCCAAATAGATTCAGTCTACCCGACATGATCCCTTTGCAATGATGCCTTCGAACATCGTTACCATGCACAGCAGGGATTTCAAATTTGCTATATAAAACGCATGTAGTTCAAATCTGCTATATAAGACACGTGTAGATGTGAGTGTTATCGATGTCGGGACATGAGGATCAAATGAACTCATTTGGTTCGCTTGTCAACTTCGAGTCAACAACAAAAAAACAGGACGTTTTGAGTAGCAATGTTACATGTACAAATCTTCACCGATTTATTGTACTGCGCTTGATTAACACCCGTATGCGTTCATATTCCAAGATGGCTTGCCGTAACCCACTTCAGTGGGCAGACCGCAACTACATGTCGCGCGGCGGGCAAATAGACGATATGAGGTCACGAGATACACGGGCTCGCTTGCGGCGGGCGACGAGCAGGGTTAAGCTCGCATGCGGATGAGTGGACGGCAGGAGGTGCCAAAGTGCAGACATCGGCCACAACAAAATTGACTTTGCATGTCAATTAATCAGCTTGCATCCTGATTGCCGAGTAGTCACCGGACTTCATGTCCGTGATCGGTGTACCATCGATTATCTTTGGCTCGACTATGTCTCAATCGGACGTTCAAGCCCGGTACGTGAGTCACGCATTCACGGCCGCAAGTCGGAGAGGGCATCAGCGACGTTCAGGCCGCGAGATGTTATCAACCCATCTCCTGTCATGATTGCATCCATAGTCCGTTCTTCTTCTTTTCATGATGGCGGGGGTTTCGATCAACGTGATATCAAGTATGTTGATTATAGGACAGCCTTGATGCTCTCGATTCTTTTTAATAATTAACCATAGGCAATTCCCCGTATATACTGTATATACCAATTTTATGCATGTACGAGTATATAAATTGGCTCGATGAGGAGCACAAGCAATCTGCTAGATGCGATTTTTTCGTACCATTGGTTTATGAATTCGAGAAGAAACGAAGGTCGCGTGTAGGACAGTTCGGCTAGGCCGTGGGGACTGCCGGCGTGACGATGAGTCGATGCGGTGCAGATTAGTAGCAGGTAGAGGTAGCAGATCCGTTCCGCTAACAACGCGGGGATGTCGACGTCGTCGGCGAAGTCGCGCGGACGTCGGCAGACGGCGTCGGTGCCGAAGATCGGCGGCGACTTCAATGACGATGTCGACGAAGAGCTTGTCGCGGCCGATAACGTGTTATAAAACATGTTGTCACGGCGGTTAGGACCTTTCCCCTCTCCGTCTCTCACGATGAACGTAGTAGATGAAAAGTAGAACAAGTAGACACAAGATAGGGAGACTATTCTTTATTCATCCGAATATTGGTAATTACAACATAGAGCTCCCACGTATATATAGTCCTGCCAAGACCTCGAGTTTCGGTAAGAGCTCACATACAAATGGACTAGGATTAGGATTCATCCTTCTCCTTTCCTTCTAGGATAGAGTCCGTGTGTTTTACAACAAATACCTCTTAGTGGTGCAACATGCAATCGTGTTTGGTTTAATAACTTTATCAGTCTCAGACTAAAATGAATTCTGGCACTGCTCATGAATGTTTTATCCTTAAATTTGTTGATAGCGAAAGTTTAGATAACACAATGAGTTTTGTAAATCTTTATTGATGACAGCAATAAAATAATATTACTATTCTGGACGAAACATAACAATGAGTTTATTGTCCAAACAAATATATATATGCATGTGGGTCACATTTTGTTAGTTAACACAAACACTAGCTCACTGTACACCATCGTCCGTTGGTGTTGTTGCGTCAATGAACACCAATGACCACACAAGTGCTCTACCTCGATGCAGGGCATCAGGAGCCCATGGCACACAACCATACATCTCGTAGTTCCCAACACAACAAAAGCTGTACCAGGCCATCCTGTGAGTCGCCAGTTGGCCATGGCCACTATGCGCACCAGTGATGGCCATGGTCACGCTACTCCCTTTGCATACTAGCATGATAGCATCTTGGACAATGGTGCTTGTGAAGTTCTCAACCTATCGACATATGTCCGTGCCTGGATCGTTGCTCGCACCCAGCACTGGCGAAAGGAGACGTGAAGTGTGCGGTCATAAGTTGTTCGGCAAGTAGTGTTTAGGTATCTTCTGATGTCTCCCATTCCTGTCCAGGCACAAAGCAAGTCTGCTTTTGGAGATCATTATCTTAGCATCCACCTACATGCACAAGTGGTACCTAGGTTCTTCCCCTTCCTCTCCTCTAACAATTATAGACAGAGACGATAATAAAGGAACCCTCGTGAAGACGCAACGTGCAAAGCAACTGACTCTCGAACGTGTTCTCATTCAACTGTGCTTCAATTTAATTACGTCTGTCAGTCTCGCGTGCAAAATAAATTTAGTTAATGTTGGCAATCAAGTCAAGAACTGCTCTGCAAGTGTTGTCTTTTAACTTCTTTCCTTTTTTTGTCCTCTTTTAACTTGTCGATGACCTAGTCCTATTTAGATATAAAACACTAGTTATGTTTCACAATTTTTTTTTGATCAATATGACAACAAAACACTATTGCTTTTCCGTGAGATACATAAGAATGAGGTTATCTTTGCATGTGGGTCACATTTTGTACATGGGTCACATTTTGTCAACCCTAATACTTATCACTTCACCCACTAATTTTTGTTTGGTTTTGGGTGAATCCAACCCACTCTGTCCATGTAGCTCTTGTTCCACCTATGAACACCAGATATCGATGAAGAGCATCAGGTGCCTATTACACGATACTACAAGTCATAGCTCGTAACCAAATCCAAGAAGAGAAAAAAAAAATACGCTACAGGAAGTTGATGGTCCACACTTGCGATGTATGGCCACAATTCTGATACTCCCAACGTGTATATGTACCAGTATCTTGGTCCATGATGCATGTACCCAGGCACAAGAGTCGATGATATGGGTGTTGGTACCCAGCACACTCAGGTGGAGATATGAAGTGTCCAATACGAGGTTGCTCAGAAAGCAGTGTTCAGTGATCTGCAGTGTTCAGTGACCTCCTAATGTCTCCAATGCCTGAGTCCACAAAAGCAAGCCTACTTTCCAAGTGCACTATCATAGCATCCGCCACCTAGTTGCTAGTTGAAAAATTGTACCTAGCTTCTTCTCCTTCACCTCCTCCTACATTTATAGATAGATGAGAATGAAATAAAGAAACTCTTATGAAAATTTTGTTCTTCAAAATTTTCTAAATTAATTTGATGGGCTTGGTTGTTGTGACGTTTGCCTGTTTCTAGACTTTGTGTGTTGTGAACCCGTCTAGTACGTCCACCTTCCTCCTCCGACATGTGTGTGTCTTTTTGTATGATCAAATTCTTTGTTTCAGAACTTATTGATCTTTTTCTTTGGAGCTTCCCAAAATTTTTTGCCTAATTCTACTCGAAATTCGTAAGTTGAGTTCACCATCCATCAATCTTTCTCTCAAAACTTCTTCCCACTTTCTAAGAGCATAATCTAATTTTTAGATGCTCAAAAATATTTTTCTATGAGCTCCAAATACTTTATTTTCGGTTCCTCATGTTCCAAGATGTCTCGGAGCTGTCGGACTATTTTTAGATGCTCCTGCACAGGTCGCCGATTCAGGCCACCATTATCCAGCGCTTGGCCATGGTGCGCACGTGTGCATGCTGATGCAGTCGGCACTTTCTCTGCGAGCAGACCCACCCGGCCCCTGCCTTATCTTCTCCATGTAGATCATCTTGTATGCTACTCAAAGGAGAAGGTGTGTTTCGACGTCTCCTGATGCTTCTCAATCGTATCGACTACACAAAGCAACCCTACCACCTATATTTCTTATTTGACTACCATGCAGCAACCTCACACTTAAACAAATAATAGCTTCTTCTCCTTCACCTTCTCTACAGTTCTATTTATAGATAGATGGGAATATAGTCTGTTTTAGGTGATGGTGTACAGTCTGGTTTAGGTGAGCTGACAGACAGAATTAAAGAGACTCCTTCGATGTTGTACAGTCTGATCAATTTCATGCACCTATCAATGTTGTTACAAATAATTGGACGCCTACAATGGTGTTATGTAAATATTCACAAGACATACTATATATAAAGGAATATTTTATACTGAAGGCACACCCAGATAACTGTTACAAGGTGAAAACTACAGATATGATTAGGGAAACATAAAAGTTAACTCATTAACACATAAGTTTGTGGCAAAGGGATAGATAGTAGAGAGAATCCATTTGTGTAAAATTTTAAATTAAAACATGAACAAAGATGGAGCATTTGAAAAGATGAGCATGGTTTTATTATTCATATTTGTACTCCCTCCATATTGAAAAGGAAGTCGTTTTTGGAAAAGGCTTCGGTCAAACATTGGGAACATAAATGATTAATAACTTTTTAAGTCGTTGAGTTTTGAAATGTGAAAATCATATTAATAGATTTGTCTTGAAAAATACTTTCATAAAAGTATACATATATAATTTTTAATAAATATTTTGATAGAAAAGATAAGTCAAAGTTGCACTTTGGAGACCGTGTCAATGTCCTAAACGACTTCCTTTTTCAATATGGAGGGAGTATTACACAAGAATTTACATTGCTCATCACGTGTCCTAACTCCTAAGATTCCAATACATACATGAACACTAGTTGTGAAGAAACTGGTGGCAATGCATAGAAACTGAAAAAAATAAGAAGAGGATAAAAATGCACGTGGAGCATTGCCCATGCCGGGACTACAAGATCTGCAACCAAGACCCCATTACTGTACTACGAGAACCAATGGCCGTCGTTACCTAAACAGAACAGTTTGCAACAATGTGAGTGCCTGGTAGTTGTATCTTCTGACGAGGTCCAGCAGGATGACGACAACACAACCATTGCCGGAGAGGAGGGATCATTTCGACAACTAGGTTGAACATCGCAGCTGTGTCAACATGGATTGCCTACTATGCTGCAGTTGAAGGCTTTGCGTTCTGAGGTTTCCTGCTGCTTCCCAAGCCGGCCAATTACGTACATACAGCAACCCGGCCTTCAATTTACTTCCCACCATTTGCCTATTACCATATAGCATTCTCATACTAGAACAAGTCATAGCTTCTTCTCGGATGACCTTCACTTCTATTTATAGATACAAGGAAATAGTGTAGTCTCTTAATGGTGAATCTGGTTTAGGTGTAGATAGATAGAAGTAAATAGACACCTTTGAATACGTACAATGTGAACCTATTAACAATTAATGTTGTATGAGCTTCTGCATCCTAGAATTACTAATAACTGGATGTCTATATATAAACTATCGGCGAACCAAATTTTCTTTTGTGCTAGAAAACTGCCAAAGAAATACAAAAAAACAAACAGCAATTGTTTTGTTGGTCACAGGAAATCAAGGAAAACTATGATTCAGTTTCATCACATTCAAATTTGAATCTCATATGGCCAAATGACCATAACGAAAGTGATGGATCTCAAAAGTTATGACACTTTAGAGTTGACAATTATTCCATTCGAATTCATCTATATATAGAAAATTACATTTAATTTCTCACATTTGGAATGATTTTTTTAAAACCATGTTGGAAAGACAAACAACCAAGACCAAACTTATAGCCGACTACATTTTTATTTGAACTCATCTAGGGTTTCAAATAATAATTCTACCCATGGGGTCTCTAGGGATTAAGATTCTTTTGTTATTTCTTCAAATTCTTTACGGTTTTTTTTCGACCCAGATTTGTGATTTTTCAACAATCATTTGTCGAGTCAGCTCGAGCAGCCTCTGCATATCGATATCTAGAGATGGCTCATGTTCCGGATGTCTGTATAAATCCAATTTTTAGAGACTTCTAGAGAACTGAGAGTGTGTTTAGTTCCCTTAAAATTTTAGGTTTGGCTACTGTAGCATTTTTCGTTTGTATTCGGCAATTAGTGTCAATCATGGACTAATTAGGCTCAAAACATACATCTCATATTTTTTAACTACATTTAATGTTCCATGCATGGGTCTAAAAGTTCATATGGAAATTTATGAATTAACTTTTTTGATACAACTATTTGTAGAGATGGCCTTCTAACAATGGACACTTCTAAAAATTCATTTTTAGAGACGAACACTTAAAATGGTTGCCTATGTTAATATCGGTTCTTAGAGAAGGACAGCCGTAGGTGCTCATCTTTGAAAATGGATTTATGGAGATGGGCATTCCAAGGCGACCGCCTGTGTTAATTGACAAGTTTCACATTGAAACGCCTTAGAACCCGTATCTCTGCAAAATATTTTCGTAGTTAGCCAGACATTTTTACTAGGTCGTCAACTGACCACTTACGGAGGCGGTGGCCACCTGCATTAATTTGAGGTGTCGAATGTAGTAGTGGTTGTCAAATGTGGCGTCCTCCTTATGCAAACTTTTTTTTTCGAAGGATTTAGTGGGGAACCCCCCCACCTAATATTTTTTCATTGAATTGAAGAGAGTCCAAATAAAAGATTACAGGTGCACAAGCGGTGCAAAGGAGAAAAGAAAAAAACTTTGGAGCTACACAAGCTCAAACAAAAATAAATAAAATTAAGGGATATTCTCCGGCCCACGACTTGAGAGGGCCTGCAAGGCTTGGTTTGGCTTTGATACAAATCAAGCCAATTTGCTCCAAAAAATGTTTTCTCCAATTCGCGTAAGTGCATGGTTTGTTCTCAAAATCAGATCATTCCTCATGTCCCAAATAGACCAACAAGCAGTTGAATACTTCTCTGAAGAATGGTGCTCGAAAATCCAATCTAGCTTGAATGACCATATCCAAGGGGGTAGAGCAAGGTTCCAATCAATCCCAAGAACTATCTAGCAAGCTTGACTGAAGGGTGTTGACACATGTTAACATATACTTTTAATTGTCAACTAAACATGGAAAAGGACTAAAATATAATTAGATAACCTTATTAGGGGTTTCTACTAATGATTTCCATGAGTTTTGGTAAAGTTGTGATTTGCAGGGACTTAACAGAAAAACAGCAGAATTGACGTGTCATAACGCAACGCAATCCAACTCCGAAACAAGTCTAGAAGGCTCCGGAATACACCCGACGTGGACGAAACTTGACACCGAAGAAAACATCATCTAGAAGACTCCAGAAGCCACGACGCACCGCGGGACCCAGGGTGGGCCCCACCCTGGGCCGATCGGCCCAATAATGGGGCCGATCGGCCTGCCTCCTCCGCCAAGTTACCCCTGTCTCCGGAAGCTTCCTCCACCGCCTCTAAGACGCAATCTAATCCGGTCGTGTAATGTCGGTTTGATCCAATGGTCATCGTTCATTGTCAAGACCCATGAAGATTAGTACCACATTGCTTGCTTTATTTGGAGAGACATAAGAAGACCCCTATATATGTAACCCTACACCCCTAGGAGCCAGTGTAGATTGACTTGAGAATTGTCCCATGAATGGATGGTCTCTCGTTAATATTAGAGAATTAGATTAGACGGCTACAATGTAATAGAATAGATCTAGTAGAGAGTTAGGGAGAGCGAAAGCAAGCGTTCGCTCGAGAAGTCTTTGCGTTACGGTATATCTTTGTATCTCAACTCTATTAGACTTTATGCCATAATTAGATATATCTTTTCTAGTACTTTTATACCTTTCATGTTATTGATATAGTTATTATACTATTGCATGGGATCTCCGCTCGTATTGAGGGCTCTAGTTATGCTAGGTAGCTAGAGTAGTAATTTATAGTGTAGGCGTGGTGTCTAGGCTATAGGTTACCCGAGGTTGCGCCCAATCCCACGGTTAGTTGTGGTAGCCCCTGGGGTGACAGCCCCTGTCGGGTCTTTGTAATCCACCACGTTCGGGTTGGTGTTTCGTAGAGCTTTTTGGCGGCCTTCCCCGATCACCCTTTCCCAGTCTTTTTTTCGAGGATCGGGACGGTACCGCTGCTCCAAAGTGTATTAGAATAATTGTTATCATAGAACCAAAGTACTAGAGAAGTATTCAGGAACCTAGATCTCTCCGTTGTCCTCTCGACCTAGTTATCTACTCTATATTATAATATTCTCCTGGTTAAATGCTATTAATTATCATACATATCATATACATTATTTACCCCTCACTTTAGTTTAGTTGGTATATTAAGTTCGTAGATACATGATTTTGATTTATCATAGTCTTTACCCTTGCTTCCCTGTGGAAAATATAAATAACGATACTCTGGAATACTCCCGGGTAAAAGCTACAATGGTATTTTTATTACGTGCGCTGCGGAACCCCTTTATATTCTTTTTGCACTTAATAAATACCAACAAAGGGGCATTCAAAAAATAAATGCCGATGGTTTCCTCTCCATTATCATTGCATATGGCACAAGAATAACTTGGTAGAAACATATTTTTCCTTTTTAGCAAACTTTCGGTGTTGAGCCTATCTTTAAGGAGCAGCCAAAAGAAGAACTTACCTTTTTTCATTTGATCCTTTCCATAACCATTCAAAAGGGGTGATGCTTGTATGGTGCCCATTAAAGCCTTGTATGCCTTCTTAGTGGAGAAAACATTGGAATTCCGGATATAAAACCATTTATCAGTTCCATTAGCATCCTAATCAACACTTTGGCCAATAACTATTTGTAAATCTCGTAATTCAATTAGAGCTTAATGAGTGGCAAGAAGAAGTTTCGCCCTCCATGTTATCAAGATAGAACCCTGATTGAACATTTTTTTTTTCTTCTTAGCAAAAAGAAAAAGTCTTGGGAATTGTTCTTAGCAGGATTATCACTCCAAATATCTCGGCCAAAAAAAAGAGCTGAAATACCGTGCAACAGGATTACAAGTAGCAATTTGTCTGAAATCAGTGCTTAATTTCAATACATCTCTCCGCCGTAAAGATCCCACTAGTGATCTTGCATGGGGTGGGGTGTTACTATTGGCATAAAGCTTATTCAGGTTAGTTGGACCCAAGGAATATCTGCATGGTTGTAGAATTTATCAAGATGCTTCAAGAGCAAAGCTTTATTTTTAGTTTGAATATCAATAATCCCCAAAGCCCCTTCTTTCTTTGATCCAAAGCGTAACCCCAAAGCAAGGCATTTTCCTTTTTTATTTATATCCCCATTACTCCACAGATAGTGCATTTTGTATCTCTCAACCATTTTAATAACTGAAGGAGGAAAAAGCAATGTGCACATGTAGTAAATTGGAGTAGCAGAAAGGACAGCTTTTACCCCCGCCATAATAAGATAACAACCTACTAAAACCCAAGGTTCTTGCCTCAATTCTTTAAATGAAAGGAGCAAAATCAGATTCCGAAGGTTTGTTTATTCCAAGTGGAAGACCAAGATAAGTGAAGGGCATAGATCCTATGGAGCAGCCAAAAGTTTTTGCCAAATGAACCAAATTTTGTTGTCATCAATGTTTATAGGCACCATGAATGATTTGCTGAAGTTTACATGTAAACCGGAAGAATCGAAAAAAAGATCTCAACAAGCATTTGAGACTAAACAGACTTAGAGCATCCGGTGGCGGGATCAATAAAGTGTCATCAACATCTTGAATAATAGGATAGTCACCCCAAAAGAATCACTGATGGGATGCTTGATTAATCCATTTCTCCAAGCATTGTTAACAATTGACTGGAGTAGATGCGAAAGCAAAGAAGAACAAAGAGGAGAGGGAAAGTGGATCCCCTTGTCCGACCCCTCTAAGACATTTGAAAATTTTTCCTGGAATGCCGTTCAAGAGAACCGAGGAGGAACCAGAAGTCAAGATCATATTAATACAATTTATCCATTTTGTGGGAAAGACTTTATGCTTAAGGATTTCTATAATGCATGGATGCTCGACCTTATCAAAGGCTTTCTCAAAGTCTAATTTCAGAATAACAATCTCCTTTTTCGAATGGTGGCGGATATGTAAAAAACGAAAACCCCAAAGCCAAACAGTCCTGAATTGTTCTACCTTTAATAAAACCATATTGATTGGCATGAATCAACTCAGTAATAACATTTTGCAAACTTAAAGAAAGAATTTTGGTCAAACATTTAAGTGAATAATTGAGAAGAGTAATGGGTCCGTAATCATTAACAGATGTTGGGTTATCTTTCTTGGGGATGAGAGTGATAAAGGAGTCGTTGATACACTGAATATCCAGCACCGAGGTACCAAAGTCATTTAAGAATCTCATAAAATCAACTTTTATGATATGCCAACATTTCTTTATGAAGAAACCATTAAATCCATCACGGCCTGGAGCATGATTGCTTGGGATGGCTTTAATCACTTCCAAAATCTCAGTTTCAGAAAACTCATCAGCAAGGTGGAGGAGAGATTCTTCTTTATTCTCAATGAGAGAAGACAGGTCATAAGAGATCCTTATGCAAACTTATAATGTGCTTCTTTTTCATTTCCTTATGTAGTTCTCCTGGAATATGCAAATCACTTTTAATATAATTAAATGAAATCTCACGATAGGGTGTGTAAACCCCTCCGGTTCCCTTAAAAAAAGAGCTTGTGATGTTTCTGTACACCTGCTAGCACCACCCCATGCCCGGCTCAACCAAATCATCCATGGCATGCATCCATGAACATGCGTAGAGTAGTCCTGTGCCACTGCTACGTGGGACCCAACCAGTCAACTGCTACGGCTTGACCGACCCCGGCACACATCCACCAGTTCTCGTTGGAGAGCTGGAGCTTAGGACTGCAGCAAGATCTGCAAAAACAAATTTAAGTGTTCCTGATGCTTCCTACTCCTATACACAAATACCATAGGAAGAACGCACACTAGAGCATGCAGCCAGGACTAGAAATGAAATACATCCTACTTGCTTGTGATACCTTGCATGGCTAGTGCTTTATATACACAGGCTTGGGAGGGGTACAATTAATCCTTATTTAATGCAGCTATTACTACCTCTTCCCGGCCGTGTGATTAACCAACCATATCCCTATGAAATTTAGTCAAGCTGCATGGGCTTTGAAATTTGTACACATGTGTCATCACTCACAGAAACAGGTAGTTATCCTATAATTGGAGTTTGAAAAAGTCATCCCTTGTGTTCTCAGATTTAAGGGTTTTCCAACTAAGTGGATTAAGTGGGTACAAATGCTTAAGGGGAGTTTAGATAGGGAGATCCTATTTCTCCACACCTTTTTGCCTTGGCAATGGACCTCCTTCAGACAATTGTTAACCGGTCGAGGTTGGCAACATATTGTTTTAGCACATCCTCTTAGTGAAATTTTTTGGGGTGACTACCGTTTGGTCTTCGCTATGGTACACCCATTAAGTTTCCATATTAAAAGAACTTTTTATACAATACCTTTTGACATTACTTTAGAAAAACAGCGAATAAAATAAAAGATCTCAATATTGATAATATTTTCCAATATTAGTTTAAGTTCTCACAGTTTTAAGTATAAAAAAATTATGTTGTTTTTCATTTTTTTTTCTAAAACAATTTTATGGGCTTCGTTGTTGTGATGTTTGGCTGTTGCTTGACATTTGGTGTTGTGAACACGTTTAGTATGTCCAGCTTCCTTCTCTGGCATGTTTGTCTTTTTTGTGATCAAATTCTTTGTTTCACAACTTAATCATTTCCCTTGGAGCTTCCCAATACTTCTCAGATATTTATTTGGCTTTTTCCCGAATTTCTTCCCACTTTTACGAGCATAATCTAATTTTTAGATGCTCCAAATACTTTATTTGGATTCCTCCTCCAATACTCTTGGAGCTTTCATAGTATTTTTGGCAGCCTAAACATCAATTATAAACCTTTCTATAACTATTTTAAGATATCTAGTTTTTCCAACCTAAAAATCCTAACATTATATATATGTGCTGGCGATCTCCCCCGGTATACTGATTCTAAATGTACAACCCGGAGAGCTTTCCGGCCATCTCAGGCGTCTTTGGCAAAAACCACTACCATCACGATGTTCGTCTCGTCATTCTTTATTAGTGACCTCGTTTGTGTCAATCCATTCATAGATGACCCATACCCTTGTTTGTCCCTTTGTTTTCCGGCCGGTTAGCTTCCCCGTTGACGTCCCTCTGATGATCATTTCTTTGGCCAACCAGGTCCTTGTTGCTTATATGTGCAGGCCACCTGGCTGTGCTCGTGAAGAATCACCTCCCCCTCCTCTGTGTGCTGCGCCCCGGCCACCAACTCGCGGTCCAGCACAGGCTGCCGACGCAGGTCACCATTATCCAGCACTTGGCCATGGTCTGGCCCAGTCAGCTGTCCAGCTGATGAACTCGCGGTCCAGCTGGCACGTATGGCACGTCAGTGCGCGCGTATGCATGCTGATGAAATCGCACCATTATCCAGACCACCTGGCCCTTGCCATATATTCTCCATATTGGATCTTCTTCTATCCTACTCAGGAAGGAGGTGTGTTTCACCGTCTCCTGATGCTTCCTAATCCTATCGAATACACAAAGAAACCCTATGACCTGTATTTCCTATTTGACTACATGCAGCAACCTCACACTTGAACAAATAATAGCTTCTTCTTTGTCAAGGGGCTCACACCGCAATGGCAAAGGTCATTGGTTGGGGCTCCCACCCGGGGTTCAAATCCTCGGTGCGACACTTTATCCTGGATTTATTTCAGGATTTTCCGGCGTGCATTAAGTGGTAGGCGACGCCCCCCTGGCCGATAGCGAGGCGCCGGTGGTGACTTCGAACTTCAAGATTTGCCGCTCAGTCCTTCGAATGTGCTCATAGGGGTAGGGTTTGGCGTACGGTGTTCATAGGGGTGAGTGTGCGTGCGTGTTGAGCGCCTGCGTTGTACTGTGTAATCTAAAAAAAAAAAAAATAATAGCTTCTTCTCCTTCACCTTCTCTACGGTTCTACTTATAGACAGATGGAAATATAGTCTCTTGATGGTGTACCGTCTGGTTTAGGTAAGCTGACAGACAGAAATTAAGAGACTCCTATGATGATGTACAGTCTAATCAATTTCATGCACCAAACAATGTTGTTTGAGGCTTTGAGCTTCTCCGTCGTACTGTTACAATTAATTGGAAGCCTACAATGGTGTTATGCGTAAATATTCACAAGACATACTATAAAGGAATATTTTTATAGTGAAGGGACACCCCTGATAACAGTTACAAGGTGAAAACTACAGATATGATTAGGGAAACATAAAAATTAACTCATTAACATGTAAGTTTGTCGCAAAGGGATAGATGTTAGTGAGAATCCATTTGTGAAAATTTTTAAAACATGAACAAAGATGGAGCATTCGAAAAGATGAGCATGGTGTATTATTTATAATTGTATTGCACAAGAATTTACATTGCTTATCATGTGTCCTAACTCCCAAGATGCCAACACATACATGAACACTAGTTGTGAACAAACTGGTGGCAATGCATAGAAACAGAAACAAGAAGAAGTGGATAAAAATGCAGGTGGAGCGTTGCCCATGCTGGTCGTTACCTAAGCAGTTGCCGTCGTTACCATTTGCCGTCGTTACCAGTTACCTAACCTAGATCTGCAACCAAGACCCCATTACTGTACGTACTACCAGAACCAGTTGCCGTCGTTACCTAAGCAGAATAGTTTGCAACAATGTGAGTGCCTGGTCGTTGTATGTTCTGACGAGGTCCAGCAGGATGACGACAACACAACTATTGCCAGAGAGGAGGGATCATTTCGACAACTAGGTTGGACATCGCAGCTGTGTCAATATGGATTGGCTACTATGCTGCACTTGAAGGCTTTGCGTTCTGAGGTTTCCTGCTGCTTCCCAAGCCGGCCAACTACATACAGCAACCCTGCCTTCAATTTACTTCCCATTTGACTATTACCTTATAGCATTCTCATACTAGAACAAGTCATAGCTTCTTCTCGGATTGACTATTACCTTATAGCATTCTCATACTAGAACAAGTCATAGCTTCTTCTCGGATGACCTTCACTTCTATTTATAGATAGAAGAAAATACGTGTAGTCTCTTAATGGTGAATCTGGTTTAGGTGTAGATGGACAGAAGTAAATAGACTCCTTTGAATACGTACAATGTGGTCGATTTGTGAAGCTATTAACAATGTTGTATGAGCTTTTTGCATCCTTGAATTATTAATAACTGGATGTCTATATATAAACTATCGGCGAACCAAATTTTCTTTTTGTGCTAGAAAACTGCCAAGAAAATACAAAAAAACAAACAGCAATTGTTTTTGTTGGTCACAGGAAAATACCATCAGGGATATCTCAACGGATAAATTATAATTACCCATGAGTTGCCCAGCAGAACATTATTTCTCTGAAATGTTGTCAGGTTCTGTGAAATGTCAGGAACAGTCGAGTTATGCCACACAGGGAAAAAATACGTAGCAAATTAACAAAATGGAATCTGATACTGCAGGTAGATTTCACCCTAGAGCGATTGTCCTATAGTATGTATGTACTCATATTTATAACATTTTTAATAACAAGTAAAATAAAAAGGAAAAACCTCAATATATACAAGTCTGACGTTGCAACATGTAGACTGTAGTGGTTATTCTTTTTAGTCAATCAGACGAGGGTAATTAAACAAGACAGTAAATCAAATACACTAGACAAGTGCAACAGGCCAAAAGAACTAAAGAGGCAACATGTCTACACGGCCAATGCATGCTTGGTCAGGTCATCAGAGGAGGAGCAGAAGGACTACACGGCCAATGCCAAAGATTGAGAGCTGGAACGAGACGACGATGACTACAGTAGCTGTGGCCTTTGGCAACAGCATGGATGATCTGCTTTGGCGATGTAGAAGAATTAACCAACATTTTGAGGTCTCTTGACGCTTCCCAATCCTGTTGACTACATGTCTACATACATCAAGTAAGCCTTTGTGTCCCCATTCGTCTATGAATAGCAACCTATTTACTACTTAGACAACGTCTCATCGCGGCTTCTCATTTGTCTTCTCTTATTTTCATAGGCAGATGGAAATAAAGAGAGTCTCAATACGATGATATACAGCCCAGTTTGGTGCTGTAGATAGATGCAAATAAGGACACTATTTTGATGAAGTATGGTCTGATCTATTTCGTGCATTTAAGAATCGGTACCCCAATGAACTGGGAATGGTAACAGAGTTTCACTTTGGAGGGAGCACGACACCATGTATAACGACTGATGGTTCATTCCCAATGGTAATAGAGCTGCGGGATAGAAATTATTCAAGTCAGTAAATCAAATACACTAACATCTGGAATATAATGCTGGGACAGGCCAAAAGAAACCTTTTTTTCCAGACCAACCCCCATGTAGGTGCCGCTTGCTCAGCTCATGAGAGGAGGGGCAGAAGCACTACACGGCCAGCATGCTGTTCACGACAGAGAGACAGCTGGAACGAGACGAGGATGACTACAGTAGCTGTGGCCGCAACAGCATGGATCATCTGCTTTGGCGATGTAGAAGAATTAACCAACGTTTTGTGGTCTCCTGATGCTTCCCAATCCAGATGACCAAATGTCTACAAACATCAAGAAATCCTTTGTGTCCCCATTTATCTACGAATAGCATACTATTTGAACTTAAACAACTCATAGTGGCTTCTTGTTTGGCTTCTCTTTTTTATAGGGGAAATAAAGAGAGTCTGAATACGATGATATACAGCCCAAGTTGGAGCTTTAAGTAGGTGGAAATAAGGACACGTACTATTTTGATAACGTATGGTCTGATCGATTTTCTGCATCTAAGAGTCAGTACCCCATTGAACTGGCAACGGTAGTAGCGTTTCACTTTAGAGGGAGCCCCATATATAGCGACTGATGGTTCATTCAATATATCACACACAAACATTTGATGTGTGATATATTGGATCGGCAACGAGTCCGGATTTTCCAAAGTTAACTTCACGGGAAGGAATTTTTTGACCGCACATCCCGGCACAAGGACTCGTCCTGCATGCGGCCATGGCGCCCGCTTCCACCCCCTGCCTCCTCCCTGCATGCGGCCATGGCGCCCCGCTTCCATCCCCACCGCCGGGCTGGCCAGCTGCCTCGCCCCGGCCAGCCGGACCCTTCTATAGCCTATGTTTTTCCTACCGGTATTTTAAAATCTCGCGGTCGCCGATAAACAGGAATATCGGATATACCGGAAATTTATCGGCGATACAAAAACTTTCGGAACAAATTTATAAAAATTTATTCTTTTTGTTCAAAAAATCATGTTAATATATTCTACATCATTTTAGATTAAAAAAAACAAATGTAAATGCAAAGAACTACCAATTCAATGTGACATGAGCATAAATAGCACCTACAGCACACACACAACTTGAAATAATACAGGTCCAAAGAAATATTACACAAACCCAAATTCAAGTCTCAAATATTACAGTCCATCCATAGTTTTAAAATATCATGCTCCAAATATTACATGAAAATCATCTAAAACATCAACCACTAGTACACAACATACTAGTCCACAACATAGATAGAATCAGTCTACTACATAGAAATAGAAGTCCAGTCCTAGATATTATAAAGTCCACTAGTGCCAAATATTACATAATATCATTGCACAGTCCATAATACAACAAGCTACTTGTGGTGCACAATCCAAAATACAACAAGCTGCATGTGGCAAAAATCAGTCCATATCCCACGGTACATTCACGCCAAATCACTACATTTTAGCAAACAATATGTTAGAATTCACACACTAAAAAAGGCCAAGTAGACATTCAGCTAGCACAGTTAGTCAATTGCATGTTAGAAGTGAAAAAAACCGCACCTATCCTCTTCACTAGTACAAGTTCTTAACAGGGATTTTCTTCAGCCTTTTCGATCTTGGGACGAAGAGGAGAGGAGGTTGGCTGTACATTTGTGGTACCAGCACCATTAGGACCATCCTCACCTTCACAACAAGCAGAAAAAATAACCAATTATTATGCATAGAAAACAGCAAACCAAGATGTAACAAATCAGATAAGCAATTTCACCTTCACTTTCATGAGAGCTACTGTCCCCTGATTCAACATATATTGGGCTACCTTGGTCAGAATCTGATTCAATATCCTCGGCGCTTTCTTCTTCATCAAATTGTATCTTCCTTTTTTACTACTAGTAGGAACTTGTTCGGGAAGATAAGTTTCCTTGAGTACAGCCACATCTCCTTCACTCAACCCCAACTCATCTATGACAAATCTACTAGGGTTGGCAAGTTCATTCTCATCAAGAAGAAGGAGGAGACTCACTCCTAGAGTTGACCAACCAATCCATGATTGGGTTGTGGTCATCAAATACAACAGCATCCATTAGCATGCTATAAGGATCAGAATCCATTTCATGTTGAGTTTGCATATCTTGAAGGCTATGGAAGTCATCTTCATATTGTTGGATGCGCAACTTCAAATTGTAGTGCACATAAACTAACTTGTGGAGCTTGTCATAACTCAATCGATTCCTCAATTTGGTATGAACAAGAGCAAAAATGCTCCAATTCCGTTCACACCCACTAGAAGACATGCATTGACCAACAATACGCTTTGCAAAATACTGTAAATCTGGGTAGTCTCCGCCATATTGATCCTACCAATCAGCTAGAAAAGATGAGACAACAAGTATATATCAGTTATGTTTTTAGCATTCAACTAAAATGGGACAGCATACATATATCAGTTATGTCTTTAAAGTGGAATGCTCCATCTATTTCTCTTCCACGTGGAATATGCACACCCTCTCCAAGTTGTTGAGTTAACTTCACTGCTGATCGGAAGTATGGACAGTCCGCTTTCCTTCCAGGAATGTCCCTAGCTTGAAACCACTTTGCCCAAGCTCTCCCAAGCTTCTCTTTGCCCCCTGCAGTTAGCATTACATCCACCCGAGGCTGCACTTGTGCCTTACTACGTGCCAAATCTATGTCAAAAGGTGATTTGGAAACGCTTTCAGGACTTGGGTAGAACTTATGAAGTGTAGCTTGATGATTAGCTGAGCAACTAGCACCCCCACTACCACTTCCAAACCTATGGCCATTTGCAGCCCCACCAACATCTAACAAAGAGTTTCTTTTTGCCATTTCAATTTGTGCTTCTTCATCTAGAGGGATTGTTGCATCATTCATCACATGACCTTTACTTGCTTGCATAATCTCTTTTTTCAACAAAAAAGCTTAAACTTTTTTTTATTTTTGGACCTTATTCTTAGATTCGTCACTTGATCTATCATCACTTTCTTGACAACAAGGGGACATTTTCACAAGAAACTACAGACCCAGATATTGCAGCCAAATGCTCCCTAAAACGGGTTGCACCACCACCGAAATGTTTTTTACCACAATAGCCACAAGAAAAGCCAACAACTTTATATTTTGTACCATGGCTCCATATATAATTAATGGGTCCTGATAGTTTCACCCTTTTCCCTGCACAAAAAATAAGAATAAACATGCATACAAGGCGATTAGAAAAACTCTTTACATACAAATATACATGCATGTGCATAATTTAAGTAAAAATCTAGCATCCAAGCATTACCATTTGTACAGACCACCTCAGGGTTGTGCGCGTTGCCCTTACACTTATGGCCAGCGGTGTCCCCTTTGCTACTAGTGCCATCAACCAAGTCAATCACAATGCCACTGCACGAAGCCACACTCTTGCCTTTGGCACTAGCCAAGCACGAGCTCCATCAGCAGCCATTGTAATTGGTAACAAGTAGCATAACCATAGAACACAAGTCAAGAATAGCAAGAAAGAATATCTAAAGATGCACCTCCTCTCTATGAATAAATTGAACTAAAAATCACACATCTACAGGCGAGGCAAGAATGAACAATAGTAGAGCAGAGCAGCTCAGCACCTCCTCTCTATGAATAATTTGAACTAAAAATCACACATCTGCACACAATTTTATTTATGTCTCATGCCTTCGAATTGGCTGTTCAATACTAATTTTACATACCAACAAGCTTATATATATATAATCTCTCTCCTCTGTCCCAAATTAAGACAAGTGAGCGTGACATAGCAGCTCATCAGATTTAGACAGACAAAATCAGGTAACGCATGCATGAGAACCAAGACGCTGGGTCACAACAATCAATATATAATAACACGGTGCAATTTCCTCATCAAAAGGGGGAAACGAGCATGCAGCAGTCCTGAATTCCATACAGGCCTATCGGATGCAAACAACTGGACGAAATAGACAGAGCTAAACCAAATGTAATCGGATGCAAACCTTCAGGCGCCGCTGCAGCGTCGAGCGTGGAGCCGCTGCCGTCCTTCAGTGCGTCGAGAAGCAGGGATGGGAAACGAGCATGCAGCAGTCCTTCAGTGCGTCGACAAGCAGGGACGGGAGCTGCTGCCACGTCGAGCGTGGGTCGAGCCGGGGCGGCGCGAGGAGCAGGGGCCTCTGACGGAGCTCCTGCAGGCCGCGACGAGCGCCGCGAAGAGAGGACTGCGAGACGAGCGCGTCAGCGCGCACGCCACCGGCGCGCCGCGACGAGCGCCGCGAAGTGCAGAGAACGCGACGGGGCGCCGGAGAGGCGGCGAGGCGCGTCGAGCGGGGCGGGGATCCGGGGCGGCGCGACGAACAGGGACGGCCGGACGGCGCGCCACGTCCAGCAGGGGGGCGGGGCGGTGCGTCGAGCCGAGACAGGGGCGCCGGGGCCGACGCGTCGAGCAAGGACGGCGAGCAGGGACGGCGGCCGGGGCGCTGCGTCGAGCGCGGACGGGACGCTGCGTCGAGCGCGGGGACGGGATGCCTGGTCCGCGACCGCGACCCGCGTCGGTCGGCGACCGCGACCCGCGTCGGTCTGCTGAGCGGCGGCGCGCTGGGTCTGGGACACTGGGGATTAGGGTTAGGAGGGTTTTATTCGGGCCCAAAATTTGTTGGCGGCCTGGCAAAACTTGTTGGCGGGCCGGGAAAACGCTTGGGCCCAAATTTTTGGCGCCTGGAGTTTTCAAAATTCCGAAAATTTTGGCGGCATCAGCAAAATACCGGCCACCACCGGTAGACGGAGATTTCGAAATTTCGCCCGAAATTTTTTCAGAGTCTATAGCCCGCCGGAGAGCTGCAGGTGCCGGGCCATCGCCGGAGCCATGGGGGCTGCGTCACATGATCATGGGTGGCGGCCGGGAAGTGGCGGCGAGCAGCGGGGGGAAGTTGGCGCCGGGGAAGTGGCGGCCGGGGAAGTGACGGCGGTGGGGGTGCCGTCGGGGGTGGGGGCGCCGCCGAGGAAGGTCGCGTGCGTCTCGTGAGTTGGGAGAGAGAAGACCCGGCTGGAAAGATGCACGAATCTTAGCACACATTCCGTGGCTGGAAAGTTCCCTTCCGGGAAGTTGCCTTCAGCAAATGGTTAACCGATCGGCAACATTTGGTGTTTGACACAACTCCTATGGTGCTAGCTCAACACAGGCGGACGACTTATTTTGGATGTTGGTATCTGACCAATAGAAGCCAAAAACATCAGCAAATGAGCACTGCAGCCATACATTTGTCTCTGATGAGCCGTTGTCTCCCTAGCTCTGTCCGCTCATTTTTCTCACCAGCAGTTGGAAATGAAGAGACTGCAAACAATTCATTGGATGTGTGCCATCTCTGATTCAACGGTCCAACTATCACAGCATGGACGTTCAGTACTTATTAGAAATGAAACAAGCAAATCGTGCTTCAATTAATTAAATTTTATCAGTCTCAGACAAAACACATTAATAAACATGGCACTAAAGTCTGGCACTGCTGCTCATGAATGTTTTGCCTTCAAATTTGTTGATAGCCTGGTTATGTTTAGTTATAAAAGGCCAGGTTATGTTTTGCAAATCTTTATTGGTGACAACAAAAGAATAATATTACGTACTATTCTGGAAGAAACATAACAATGAGTTTATTGTCCAAACAAATATCTTGTGAACAAAGAGGAAAAAAAAATGCTCTAGGGTCGAGAGGAAAGCTGTACAAGACCATCCTGTAAGTCGCCAGTTGGCCATGCCCACTATGCGCACCAGTGATGGCCATGGTTCCGCTACTCCCTCTGCATACTAGCATCCTGGTCAATGGTGCTCTTCATACTAGCATCCTGGTCAATGGCGCTTGTGTAGTTGTCAACCTATCTACATGCACCAATGCATGATTGTCCGTGAGGAGTAGATTGTTGGCACCCAGCACTGGCAAGAGAAGATGTGAAGTGTGTGGACCTAGGTTGTTTGGCAAATGGTGTTTAGGAATCTCCTGATGTCTCCCAATCCTGATGAGCACAAAGCAAGTCTACTTTTCGAGTTCACTATTGTAGCATCTGCCTACATTGACAAGTGGTACCTAGGTTCTTCCCCGTCCCCTCCTGTAACATTTACAGATAGAGACAAAAAATAAAGGAGAACACTAGTCTTGGCGTTTCAATGCAGGCAGAGCACACAACATGGACGTTTACTCTTCAATTGGTCGTGCAACATGGAATTGTGCTTCCATTTAAATTATGTCTGTCAGTCTCGTGCAAAAATAAATTTAGTAAATGTTGGCATTCAAATCTGGAACTGCTCTCGAACGTGTTGTCATTTAACTTCTTTTATTTGAAATGCCGTCTTTTAACTTGTTGATGACCTAGTCCTATTTGGATATAAAAACACTGGTTCTGTTTTACGATTTTTTTTGTCATTATGACAATAAAACAATATCCCTTTCCCATAAGATACATAACAATGAGGTCATCATCCAAACAAATATATATGCATTGGGTCAGATTATTTGTCAATCCTAATAGTAAGTTAGTAACCCACTTCACCCACTAATTTTCGTTGGGTTTTGGGTGAATCCAGTCCACTCCATCCATAAATATAGCTCTTGTTCTACACCGATGAACACCAAACACTGATGGAGGGCATCAGGTAACCATTACACGACAGTACAAGTCATATATCCCAGCCAAACAAGAAGAGAAAAACACGCTACAGCAAGGAAACGGTCCGTGACATATCGCCACCATTCCGCACCATAGTCGATGATGAGAGTTCGCACCCAGCACACTCTGGTGGAGACATGAAGTGTCCAATACGAGGTTGCTCAGAAAGAAGTGTTCAATGATCTCCTAATGTCTCCAATGCCTGAGTCCACAAAAGCAAGCCTACTTTCCAAGGGCACTATCACACCGCCTAGCTGCTAGTTCAAAAATTGTACGTAGCTTCTACTCCTTCACCTCCTCTTATATTTATAGATAGATGAGAATGAAATAAAGAAACTCTCATGATGATGCACAGTCCAACACTCTGACTCTGTAGTGTTCGTACAGGTGCATCTAATATTGTTGTTTGAACTTCTCCATTTGCCATATATCGTGTAAATGTATTTTCTTTTGTCAAAATATGTATTCGAACAATATCTACTTCAGGGTGGGGTTCGCAGGTCGAACTTCATCGCCCTTGGCGCCTACACGACGCCACCAACATCGGGGCGGGCGCCAACGCCATCCTCTTTGGGCGGCATCTGGCCACGGCGCCACCATGTGGGTCCAGCTCGCGTCGTCTTCCTCGACGGCATGGACCGCCTCTTCCTCACCATCGACAACGTCCACATCAGCTACGATGCGGAGAGGGGAACACATCAGCTCTCCCGTCCATGTTCAACGCCGGCTCCTTCATGTGCGGTACGATGCTAAACCTGGCTGCAACACCCCCTACTCGCCGCGACATCTCTGTTTGGCGCCTCCTACCCTGATTGCGTCACTCCTCCGCCAAACGACCGCATCTTGTTCTGGAGAGTCCGCCTCACGACATGGTGCATCAACACCTTGAGGCGGGAGTTCGAGGGAGCTCTTCTTTGGAGGCTCGTAAATGACGGTAACACAACAGGGACGCCTGATCCACCGGTACATCTACCACGGCTACATCGGCAACCTCCACTATCTCTTGGAGTTCGCACCCTTGCGGACCCGGGAGAACATGATCCTAAGGAACCCGGTACATGGGAAGCTGATTCTATAGGTTGAGCTCATCATGCCGGGTGCTCTGAGATCTTTCCCAAAGGCGTCACGAATGGACATTGATCTAGCGCGAGGGGACGCCCGGAGAAGGGGGGATGTCATGTGCTAGGAAATAGGGCCCGGGATGACAGGCCCACGAGGCCCGAGGGGGGGGCACCGCGCCCGCGAGGACGGCGCGCGCCGCCACCGACTCCTCCCTTCCGCGGGTTCTTCGGAAATTAATTAGGAAATAAAGAAAGAGTTTGGCTTGGATTATCTATAAGGAAGACCCTTATTTGGAAAATAAATAGGATTGCTTGTAAAAGGTATTCCAATCATATAAGGAAACCTTTTTAGAGATTGCTTGGTTTACAAGTCCCACTAGCCGGGCTATAAAAGTAAAGGGGTCAGAATCTTTCAGGTCAACAAGCAATAAATAAATCTATTTCCCTTCCTCTTCTTCTCCCACCGCCGCCACCTCCCCACCAGCAAGGCGCCGCCTCCGCCGCCGCTGCCCTAGCGCTTGCGCCGCCGCCCAAGGGCGCCAGACCCACGTGTCACCCCGAATTGATCCAGTTTGTGACACCCTCTCTAAACCTACATCTTTTCTGTAAGCCTTTCGTATCATTGCAGTTAGTATAATAGATGAATGATACTTTGTGAATTCATATTTATGTGCTTTTGTATGGCCAGTAGTCTGTATTATTGGTGTTTTGTCCATTGCTCTGTCTAAAACTATCCTAAACTATGTGCTATTTCAGTTTGCATCGTGTCCATGATGCTTAAAAAAAAAAAAAAAAAAAAAACTTCTCTTTTTTTGTGTTACATTTTCACTATATATCTTAAAAGTTGGTATTCTCGCCCAGCGCATTTGCTGGGAACCACCTAGTTTATATACTAGTGAACGTGCATGTATAGTACACTCACGACTATAGAAGAATTAATTTAGTTTATAAGGACAAAATATAACAGTTTTCTTGTAAAATAACAATGCACGTGTGATATGAACATAAAATGAATTCATATATGATGGATGAATGACAATTAATTTCCTTGCCAAAGTAAATTATTAATATTAATAAAAATATATAATGTAGAATAATTTTTCACAAAGTGCTATAACACATGTTTCATTAAGATGGAAAAACAAAAAGTTCAGTACAACTCCTCACTTGGGGATCGCGATCCGCACCGAATCAAGAGCATGCTGATTGGCATAACACCTGGGGAGCTCACCACTACATGATTATTAACGGTGGCGGTTATTTCCGATTAACCGTGGCAGTTTTTGAAATTGCAATGAATGAAAGGCCACGATTAATCGTCGACACCATGACGTTTTTAGGGCACCCAACAACAGCCAAGGTTAATTTAAAAAATATTTAAAAAGAAAATTCCAATGTCGCTACCGCCGCGGTTCTTGCCGCTACTCGTTATTCTTTGCCGCTTCCACGCCGGATCTGCCTCCTCCTCACCGGATCTGGTAGTGGCCTCCGTGTCTGGTGTGGGGATGACAAATCAATGGTATAGGCGGCGAATCGGGGGTTAGAGGCGGGCGGATCTATGGTGGTGGTGGCGGATTCGGGATTCACGTTGCGGATCAAGGCCTGGAGGCGCTGGATCGGGACTAGAGGTGGTGCATCCGTGTGGGGAACATGAGGAAGCCACATGCCGGCACCTACTCCGCCGCCCCGCACACCCCGGAACCGGGCTCGTGCGCCTCAAGGCGTTGCGCCGGACCGCTGCGCCGACCCCGCCTAGGGCTCGCGCGCGCCTCACGCGCCGCCCTAGCCTCGGGCTCACGCATCCGGATGGGAGTGGGAGACGAGGGTTCGAGGCATCGGCGCCATCCGGGTGGGATTGGGAGACGAGTCGGAGGGAGAGGGTGCGATCGAGATCGGAGTGTGGGGGAGGTAGTGGCTGGAAGAGGGAGTGAGGATGTGAGAGTGAAACCCTAATTTTGGTGTATATACTGGCAAGATTATATCGGGTCGAGATGATGGATCAATTGTGGTATTCAGACTCTGATTTTGGGCACTTTTAACCATGGCAGTTATTGTTTTAAAACCGCCTCGGTTAATCATGACATTAACCGTGATTGTTTTTTAAAAAAAACCGTGACGGTTAAACAATGGGAAACCTCTTGTAAAAGATTTTTTTGTAGCAGTCGAGGAAACTTCGACGAACAAATAGAGCCGCCTGACCGATTCCGTACTCATGACGCTGGGCCTAGCAACTCGATCAAGAAGTACCCACAGTGGATGTGTATGCACAAAGTGAAATAAAAACCTATATTTTTTCAGGATAGAGCTGTCCGTACAACTGAAATAGAAACTGTATTCCAAAAAATTTTTTTATTATATCAAAATAATCATGCGTGCTTTGAATTATTCAATTTTAGATGAAAGATGTAATGACAACAGAAACCAGGACGTTGTGGTCAGGCATACTACACCATGAGTGCTTCTATGTGCAAATAGAGTTCTCTAGATACCGTATGGCGTTCATCAACGGGATTGAGCTTCTGGGTCCTCAGAAGCATCGATAATCCTCAAGAGGCATGATCATCGAAAGGTATGAGAACAGCAGAAGCAGATAGGCCATCCTATGTCTTGTCCCGTAAACTCTGTCATCTATATTTGCGTTGTGCTCCTCATTTAGCAAATCCCTATCTTGGCCCACCATTGTACACATGGCATATCGCAGCTGCCGTTCCCATGGGGACGGATCCATGCGCAACTCCGAAGGCAAGAAGATCGAGAGTGAACAGGGTAACCGGATTGGTGAGCTGCACTCGGATCCAAATACTGGTAAGGGATAGTGCATTCAGTTCTTTCTATATGCCACCCAAGCCTGAGTACGAAAGCAGAATCCCTCTCTTCTGAATTGACTACCAGACAATTCTCTATTTGAAGAAAAACCATAGCTTCTTGGTCTTCACCTTCCCTTTTATTTGTACTAGTGAATATGCATGTACCGTACACACGCGACTATAAATGATTACTTAACAATGAAGAAACAGAAATGCACGTGACATGCACGTATCAAAGAACTGAATTCATATGTAATTTGTGAATAGCATTTAATTTCCTTGACTAGTCAATTATTGTTCTTAAACATGTATAATGCAGAATGTTTTTAAAATGGAAGTGTCTTTTGGCAAATGTTTCATTAAATGGGAGGAGCAGACGAGTGGGTTCCACTAGGTAAAGAAAGCTGATTACAGACACGCTTGCTTCGTTACACTCAGCTCTCCATGCACTGGAATATTGGACCATGCATGATGCAGGGTTGTCTTGTGTGATCCGTCTCTTTCATGGAGACCAGCCGCATTCTGACCCCGCGCTGGCAAGTCGATGAGTTCTGGATAGGATTCCAGGGCCATGCCAGCCTCCAGAGGTTTGTCCTGATGTCTCCCAATTCTATGCTCTTCTGACTTGACTACCATAACATCTAGTGACTTGGTGAAAAAATATCTTATGAGCGACTATTCTCCACATATTACCTTTTATATGCAAACAGATAGACCAGCTGGTGGATTGGCATGCAATTATTGCTAGATGGCTCTGGTTGTGCAAACTCCACCGTCTTTCCAAATATACTAGTGATTTGCGCCCATGCGCCGGGCATGGGCCGCAGATATGTTTTGTTTGTCAAATGGAACCTCGAGATCTATGACAGAAGAGATATGATCAACAGATCAAGACTTAAAACCTAATATTAGATGATCGAACCTAATATTAGATGATCGCACACTATATATTGATATAATAAATCAACATGAACATGTACAGTGCAGAAACACTATATACATGAAATATTACATATGAGAAGTTAGTTTAGAGTAATAGGCAAACATGTACAAAGTGATATGGTCACAAATGTAGTTCATATGTTACATGTGTTTCTGTAATTGTTTTCACGGGGTTAGCTACTGAGGCCAGTCCCATGTAGCTGTAAAATAAGGTAATTGATGTACTTTATCAACCATGTTTTCAGCCGGCTGTACAATGTAACACCCCAAATTTTAGCTCTTTTGAAAATAGAATAAAATAATTTATTTATGTATTTTTGTGCTCATGAAATTTAGGAAATAAATACTTTTGACAAAAATAAAATTTATCTTAGAGTCAGCAACTTTGTGTGTGCATTCATGCTGCCTCATATGATTTATTGTGATGTGTGGATTCGGTTAAATCTCAAAAAGGTTTTAAAAGCATTTGGAAATGTTTTGAAAATAAAAAAAGAATTATTTTCTCTCTCGATTCCCAGCCGAAGGGCTGTTTCCTTGCAGTCCAGCACATCTCCTCGATCTTGTGCAGAACCAAGCTGCTGCTTTCCTTCCTTTCATCCAAACGTCCGTATCCCTCTCAATCTCCTCGCTTTCCATCTCGAACATCTTTGGCCTATGCAGGTGCAGCAGCACCCAGGCCGACCCAGCACAGGAATCCAGTTCGTGTTCGAGTCGGACACTAGAACGAGGGCCTCCACCGAGTCCGCCTCGAACCCGACTCCCCTCGTCTCACGATGGGCGTGGTTGCTCCATGGACTGAACCTGGAACTATCCACAGACCCATGCAAAGATACAAGGAGCACCATTCAATCCTTGTGCGGGGTGGACTCGATTAGGGGGCTCCAGTGGATCGGATGGTTCGACCCATCACGCGTGCGCATGCGCATACACCAGTTGCTTGCTGCTGTCATGTCACTCTGCCTTCCTGCGCTCCACGCGCTGCTCCTTAGCGTCGCGTCCTCGCGCCATGCCGACTTGGTCGTCGGTCCTTGCGCGCCACACGCAGAGCACGGCCGCAGCCGAGCTGCTGTTGGTGGAGCCGCGAGCCCCAGCAGGCACTGCGGGATGCGCCAAAGCCGGATCTCAGCCGGGACCCCGACGGCCGCCGCCGGTTGCCGACCGAGCCGCCGGCGAGGCCGCCCCAGCCGGCGCCTCCCCAAGCCGTCGCCCCATCCTCGATGTCCCTGCTCCGTCCGTTCGAACAAGGGAAGAAAGAGAAGGGTCCCCTGAGTTGAGGCTCCACGCCTGCAGCAGCTGTACCAGTTGCGCTCCACGGAGTGCAAATTCAGAATTGATCGCTGACTTCGAATCCCCATGTTATGATCCAAGCAAAGATGTAGTGATACTGTGATGGAAAGATGGCAACGCCAGGAGCTGCAGCAACGCCAGGAGTCCCAGCGTGGCCGCGCCAACGCTCCGGCCGCCGAGCGCCGGCATCACCATGGCCGCCGCCCCTGTCTGGATCTGTATGGTGAAGTTGCACGTCGCCGTGGACGGCTCTGTCTCCGTGGGCAGAGCGAGGCCCTGGAAGTTCGAGGAGACGGCAAAGGAGGAAGCAATGACGGTGGCTGGGCAGCCGGATGGCGAACCTTGACGCAGGATGCGCGATGGTTTTTGCCGCCGCTGCACAGCGGTGGATCGATCCACTCGATCCTTAGGTTCGAGTACCTCCGAGCCATTTGACCGAGCAAGCTTTGTGGACCTTATTGGGGGGCCCATTAGAATCTATTTTATGGGTCGGATCGACGAACCGTCGGATCGAACCGAACCATCCCCATCGTGACCCTCGTCTCTGCGTGTCTCCCAAGCAACCCTGCCCCATAAATAGCCGCGAGCAGCGCGCCGCCTCGCCCCGTCCGAATCCACACGCAACACCGCCACGCTCGCCTTTTGGATCTCGCCGAGTTCCCGAGCCGCCGCCGCCAACTCTAGCTTTCCGCCGCCATTGTCGACGCCGCTGCCGAGCGTCGTTTCCGCTGCTCATCACCGTTGCTCTGCTCCATGCACTCGGCCGTGTATATAGTACGTACATCTCCAAAGCAAGCAAGCATGCCACCCAAGCCTTTGTTGGTACGTCGATCGTCGTCTGCTGCCGGCGATCATGGGCTGATGGTGAGTATATCTACAGGACCTCCATCTTGATCTTTGCCTTGTTCATAGTTCCATACGTCGTCAACATCTTTGACAGGAAGAGTGAACTGCACGCCGGCCATGACCTCTTTCCTAGCTTGCTGATCATTAGCTTGCTTGGTGACATCATATGATGACCTCATATGTTTTGTTGCCGTTTTTTCTTTAGAAAAATAAATATGGAAATACGATAGAAATACATGTGTACACATATCATCCTGTGCCATCCAATCTATGATCTATGGCCCAGATTAGATCATACACCTTCACCAGCCTTTTTGTTAGAGAGACCCCTACTTCCTTCTGTTTATGCATCGGCTCCTCACAGGCTTAATCCAGTTTTTATTTAATTTATTTCGAAATGAATTTCCCTGTATTTACAGAATTGCCATCAGTTTTCAAAAGCTCATAACGTCTTCATTTTAAATCCAAATCGATCCGTTCAAGTTGTGTTAGATTCGTAATCTCGTAACCTATATGTTTATCTCACTGTTAGTCAGGTTTTTGAACTTTCAAATTTCGAATTATTATTTAGTTTATTATTTTATTACTAGTAAACTTATAAAATTCATAACTATTTGTTTAGCTCCGATTTCGGTGATCTTTACGTCTGTGTGATCGTAGTGACCTGTAGAATAGTTTTATAAGCTTTTTTAAACTGTTTTTCCACTGTTGGTGTATTGTTCTAATTGTAGCCTTGTTTGCCATGCATGATTGGATCCAAATGTTTGTCTTTGCTGATTGGTGAGCTTTTATGTTGTTGATCTCGAAGAAGACCGTGATCTATAAGAAGTTGATGAAGAAGGTGTTTTTGGGAAAGCATTGGACTTGAAGAAAGGATCTATATTTAAGGCAAGTATAGCTTGGGATCATCCTTGATGTCCTATTCATCTTAATTAATGATTCATGATGCATGTGTCCTCCTTGATTGCCATTAAGGATTTACCTAGTCTTGAATACTTGATCCTTGTTTCCTATGGGTTATGCATTGGGTAGTAAATTGCTAGCGCTCAACCAACAAACATTTACTTATTGCTTTATGGATTAAATCATGATGAGTAGTTGTTGATGCCATGGTACATAGGGCGAGAAAAGAGCTTGTGTTGTTTATTTATGAAGCTCTTAGCTCTCCATAAGGACTTATTCATTTGTGATCATCCGGGGATATCAAGATGCAGCTATGGGGGTCACATGGCTCGACTCTAGTTGTTCAAGGGTTTTACCTAACTTTGTTGGTGGTTTGCCGTAATTGGGAGAAACGGGGTTGTAGCTCACGTTTGGCCATTCAATATTGTTAGGAGGGTCTTTGAACGACTTTTATATGGTTTTCATTTGGTTAGGGAGTCGCGAACCTACTCGAGGTGGAAACCATGACCCGTAGTGAAAGTGTACACCTCTGCGCAGAGTTAATTAAACCGACATGTCGGCCGTGTTGTTGGGTCATGAACGGCCTTGGAGACATCTATGAATAGAATCACATGCTTATTATGTTGTTGATATTAAATTGATGTTTATATCTGTTCACACATGTGATTAATGGGTTAGTGGGATTCCTTTATGCTTAAGCTTAAAACTTGACCAACACTAAAAGCAACCGCAGTTAAGACGATTGTCAGCTTCTCGAGCCTCATAACCCCACGGCTATGCTTGCGGAGTTCGACATGGACTCACCCTTGCTATTTCACCCCACCTCGGGGAAGGAGTTAGGCTTGTGATCAACCGGTCGGCTTGTCCCCTGTGGAGCCTACACCGTAAGATTGGAGTGTCTTTCCATTTGTTTGTTAGTTGAGGTAGTATACTTTTATACTATGTTCGTTATATTTTAAGCATTGTGAATTGATTACCATTTATTTGTAAACTATATGTGAGATTTGACTTCCAGGGCTCACATATGGCCTCATCTGGTTTTGTTCTTAAAACCGGGTGTTACAAATTGGTATCAGCTCCGTGCTGACTGTAGGACGCAAGCCTAGTTAGAATTCGACGTCTTAGTTATGTTTCATCCTCGGTTGGTGCGTATATTGCAAGACCCGGTACCCGGATCAACATGCTCAAGTGGAATATAGATGCATTAAGTGGACACATCCTAAGTATAAGAGTCACTAGAGCACAGAAGCACACCTCACAAGGAGATATGATTACTGGTTCACGAGTGGTGGAATCCATTCATTTTCCTCTCACTGATCTGAGGCTGTTCGTCAAGCTCTTTTGGAATATCCTGGGAAACACTATGAAGAGATGAAGGATGACAAGTGAAAGTGTTTCCCTAGACTTGTACCGAGTAAATCATATTGGGTTATGGATGGTCTTAGTATAGAGCAAGATGAACAAATAAAGGAGAAGTCATGCTAGACTACCAAGGATTAATGAAGTGGAGGACGTGTTCTGACCATCCACACGAAAAAGGTGTTACCATGGATGTCGCTGAAATCACACCGTGCTTAAGTAGGAATTTATGTCCCTTTGTAACAAAAAGCGTTAGTATCGTAAGTTTGAGTCAATTGGTTGAAGTGTGATCCTTAATGTTAAGTTGATTTGTCATTATGCATATGCTTGATTTGGATCTTTGTATTGAGTGCAATGATCTTGTTGGTTTGCTCACAAGTTCATTTAGTTCATAGGCCTAAGGTATAAGGTTTAGTGTAATAAATAGTCGGGTTTGATTTTTCTTGTTTCTGCCCATCCTGTTTTTTTTTTCGAGCAACCTGAGTTCTTTGGCTTATACCTCTATCATTGGATTAGCAAAAATTATGGAATAATTCTGGACAAAAGTAGACTTCTATATCTTTATCGGAACTCAAGAATCACCTTCATATCCTGTCTGGTTTGAGAGTTATGAAAATCACAAGATGATGCAACTGCGCTGTCAGAAATCTGGAACAGATTCGGTTGTGTGCTGTTTTCAACCAACTTAAGTGCTTAATCTGGAAAAGTCTTTTATAAGAGGGTTGTAGAGAATTTAATAAGCTTTCCAACGGTATAAAGTATGACCCGATTAGATTAACAAAACTCGAGTTATTGATATTTTACTGGACTGAAGTTTTTTTCTGCTCGCGAGAAATTTCAGATTTCTTGTTCTTGCTTATGGATCTGAATTTCTCTTGGAAGTCGCAGACCATTAAGATGGATGACTCACTGAGGAGAATGTTTAAGCTACCTTTGCTGGTCCCCTAGTAATCTTTTTCTTACGGGGTAGCCACTTGAAGAAGTTACGAGCATGAAGGTTTCATACATTCTAGATCTTCACCGAGAGGATTAGCTATCTTAAGGTTGATGACGGATGGATCGTCTACATGGATTGTAAGGAATATATAGGACCACTGATATGGACTTGAGTTGCATGTTCTAGATGGATTGGGCTAATCAAGTGTGATAACATGGAAAAGGTTCTACCATCTAGAGTTGTAGAAGTTAGATTTGCCCATGCCCTTAGCAAAGAAGAGTTATGCTAAGAAGATTCGGACAACACCACAAGCCTAAAATTTGGATCCAAAGTTTGAGCGACTTAACTTGAGAAAAGGTCACTAATGTTTGAAGTTGGGTGAATATTCTATTTTGGGATAAAAGTATTCATGTGAAGAAGGTTTGAAGGACACTAAGATCAATTTGAGGGTGCAACTTGAGTAATAAAAGTAATAGTATAAAGAGGGTAACTAATAAAGTTCACATTGGAATAAGAGGAATCACAAGGATTAAATGAAAGTAATGACAGAAGTGACTATGGAAATGCGATTTGAGGTTTGAGTATTTTAGCTATAGTCGTGCAAGATGATAGTGGAACTTACTTTGGATCCAGAGAGTCATGATGAAGCTACCGTTGTTGCCGGATGATATGAATTAGTGGTGAATATATGTAGGAGATTGGACAATATGGATTAGAAAGTGATATAGTAGAACACACTGAGAGCTATTTGCGTTTCGGTTGGAATTGGTGAGACACGAAATTGCCATACAATGAATCTCAAGATGATCACTATGAGAAGTATAAACAGAGTAGGTGTGAAGAGTAAGTTAGCCCTAGAGAAGTGGCCTAATAATTGAAAGTTAACAGAGAATTGGTTTGGAGTTAGCCGAGAGTTATGTTGAGGGGCCTGTCAAGGTCATGGAGTAAGCAAGCATGTTATTTGGAGAAAGGTTAATAGGCATGCAAAGTGAACCATAATCTTTACCAAGAAGATGGGACTAGTCAAAGAAGTGAAAGACGAAGGCGGGAGTAATGCTATCTCTTCGATCATCAACTTCCAAATCTCGGGACGAGATTTTCTTTAAGGGGGTAGATTTGTAACACCCCAAATTTTAGCTCTTTTGAAAATAGAATAAAATAATTTATTTATGTATTTTTGTGCTCATGAAATTTAGGAAATAAATACTTTTGACAAAATAAAATTTATCTTAGGAGTTAGCAACTTTGTGTGTGCATTCATGCTGCCTCATATGATTTATTGTGATGTGTGGATTCGGTTAAATCTCAAAAAGGTTTTAAAAGCATTTGGAAATGTTTTGAAAATAAAAAAAGAATTATTTTTCTCTCTCGATTCCCAGCCGAAGGGCTGTTTCCTTGCAGTCCAGCACATCTCCTCGATCTTGTGCAGAACCAAGCTGCTGCTTTCCTTCCTTTCATCCAAACGTCCGTATCCCTCTCAATCTCCTCGCTTTCCATCTCTCGAACATCTTTGGCCTATGCAGCAGCACCCAGGCCGACCCAAAGACAGGAATCCAGTTCGTGTTCGAAGTCGGACACTAGAACGAGGGCCTCCACCGAGTCCGCCTCGAACCCGACTCCCCTCGTCTCTGCGTGTCTCCCAAGCAACCCCTGCCCCATAAATAGCCGCGAGCAGCAGGGCCGCCTCGCCCGTCCGAATCCACACGCAACACCGCCACGCTCGCCTTTTTGGATCTCGCCGAGTTCCCGAGCCGCCGCCGCCAACTCTAGCTTTTCGCCGCCATTGTCGACGCCGCTGCGGCGCCGTTTCCGCTGCTCATCACCGTTGCTCTGCTCCATGCACTCGGCCGTGTATATAGTACGTACATCTCCAAAGCAAGCAAGCATGCCACCCAAGCCTTTGTTGGTACGTTGATCGTCGTCTGCTGCCGGCGATCATGGGCTGATGGTGAGTATATCTACAGGACCTCCATCTTGATCTTTGCCTTGTTCATAGTTCCATACGTCGTCAACATCTTTGACAGGAAGAGTGAACTGCACGCCGGCCATGACCTCTTTCCTAGCTTGCTGATCATTAGCTTGCTTGGTGACATCATATGATGACCTCATATGTTTTGTTGCCGTTTTTCTTTAGAAAAATAAATATGGAAATACGATAGAAATACATGTGTACACATATCATCCTGTGCCATCCAATCTATGATCTATGGCCCAGATTAGATCATACACCTTCACCAGCCTTTTTTGTTAGAGAGACCCCTACTTCCTTCTGTTTATGCATCGGCTCCTCACAGGCTTAATCCAGTTTTATTTAATTTATTTCGAAATGAATTTCCCTGTATTTACAGAATTGCCATCAGTTTTCAAAAGCTCATAACGTCTTCATTTTAAATCCAAATCGATCCGTTCAAGTTGTGTTAGATTCGTAATCTCGTAACCTATATGTTTATCTCACTGTTAGTCAGGTTTTTGAACTTTCAAATTTCGAATTATTATTTAGTTTATTATTTTATTACTAGTAAACTTTATAAAATTCATAACTACTATTTGTTTTAGCTCCGATTTCGGTGATCTTTACGTCTGTGTGATCGTAGTGACCTGTAGAATAGTTTTATAAGCTTTTTAAACTGTTTTTCCACTGTTGGTGTATTGTTCTAATTGTAGCCTTGTTTGCCATGCATGATTGGATCCAAATGTTTGTGCATTTGTTGATTGGTGAGCTTTTTATGTTGTTGATCTCGAAGAAGGCCGTGATCTATAAGAAGTTGATGAAGAAGGTGTTTTTGGGAAAGCATTGGACTTGAAGAAAGGATCTATATTTAAGGCAAGTATAGCTTGGGATCATCCTTGATGTCCTATTCATCTTAATTAATGATTCATGATGCATGTGTCCTCCTTGATTGCCATTAAGGATTTACCTAGTCTTGAATACTTGATCCTTGTTTCCTATGGGTTATGCATTGGGTAGTAAATTGCTAGCGCTCAACCAACAAACATTTACTTATTGCTTTATGGATTAAATCATGATGAGTAGTTGTTGATGCCATGGTACATAGGGCTTAAAAGAGCTTGTGTTGTTTATTTATGAAGCTCTTAGCTCTCCATAAGGACTTATTCATTTGTGATCATCCGGGATATACAAGATACAGCTATGGGGGTCACATGGCTCGACTCTAGTTGTTCAAGGGTTTTACCTAACTTTGTTGGTGGTTTGCCGTAATTGGGAGAAACGGGGTTGTAGCTCGTTGGCCATTCAATATTGTTAGGAGGGTCTTTGAACGACTTTATATGGTTTTCATTTGGTTAGGGAGTCGCGAACCTACTCTGGTGGAAACCATGACCCGTAGTGAAAGTGTACACCTCTGCGCAGAGTTAATTAAACTGACATGTCAGCCGTGTTCGCGGTCATGAACGGCCTTGGAGACATCTATGAATAGAATCACATGCTTATTATGTTGTTGATATTAAATTGATGTTTATATCTGTTCACACATGTGATTAATGGGTTAGTGGGATTCCTTTATGCTTAAGCTTAAAACTTGACCAACACTAAAAGCAACCGCAGGTTAAGGCGGTGTCGTTTTCCTCGAGCCTCATAACCCCCGGCTATGCTTGCGGAGTTCGACATGGACTCACCCTTGCTATTTCACCCCACCTCAGGAAGGAGTTAGGCTTGTGATCAACCAGTCAGTTGTCCCTGTGGAGCCTACACCAGAAGATTGGAGTGTCTTTCCATTTGTTTGTTAGCCGAGGTAGTATACTTTTTATACTATGTTCGTTATATTTTAAGCATTGTGAATTGATTACCATTTATTTGTAAACTATATGTGAGATTTGACTTCGGGGGCTCACATATGGCCTCATCTGGTTTTGTTCTTAAAACCGGTGTTACATACAAAGATCTAATGAATAGAATTTGGATGATCGTGCCTAAGAACCCTAGCTCTACAGATGCAAGAAGTGATCTTGGCGTTTGCAAAGGACGACATATCGCTCTCGATTTGATAGTTTAGGCAATTGATGATATTTCTTCTTCTATCTAACCTCATAATACAGTGGCGAAAGCGGGATATTTATGTGCTAGGATCATGTTGTTTCCAAATACAAGATGCAGCTTACCTTTTTTAAATCTCATCTTTTATGGTAGTATGAATCCACTAGCTAATTTAGTGGTTGTATTTTTCCATAATTTGGTTCAGCAAATGATCTATTTAATCTTGCCATATGTTCTACCTCACAGCTGGAAAACATGACCCTCTATAGTACTTGCAGGGACATGCGGGACCCAATATGTGTACAATAGAATGCATCGGGTTCAGGTCAACAAGCAATGTTCGATTGTGATTTAAGTAGTTTAAGCAAAAACCAGGACTAATACATTATGAGACTGGTAGAAAACGACAGGAAAGCATTGGTAACAAATACCAAACTGAATCCCATCAAACTGAATCCCATTATGGCCACCAAGATTATGAATATGTACCGAATAAAGTCGGTGCTAGCTGAAGTAAATCTATACTTTCAGTCCAAAATGCGTATAGCAGGAAAATGGAGAAGTCCTCTGTTCCCCTGTGTGTTTTATCTGCACAAGGCCTACAATATAATGAGCTGTAGAAACAAATCTCTAGATGCTTGTGAAACCGTGGTAACCGATTGAGAGGAATAAGGACACTAACAATAATATATATGTCCCTGTCAATCCAACCAAAGTCACGAGATACCCGCTGCTCACTACACATAACAAAGCAGCTGCTCATATCGTAATAGCGCTATTCAATTGTTCCATGTAGTGGTTCTGAGACTTTACAGGTTATTGAAAGGCACAAACTCAAATTATACCCAAGGGTACCATCATACTGATTTGTATAGTAGCTAATCAACTACAACTATATTTGAGGCTTAGTAACTATGCTTAAGCATGAGAGCCGAACTGCTGTTCTTTTTGCAATAAAAATTAGCTACAAAGATCCTAAGATCCTATTTGTAAATAGGATATCAAACCAGTTCTGAGACCTATAAATAAACCAGCTTAAGTGTGTAGCAACCGTAGAAATTTCATTATCATCATAGTTCTCAAACCTGATAAATTTTGATAGGTTAGATCACCATCTCATCTATTCATTTATAGAGATATGAATATTGTCCAAAAAACATCACAGGCTGCACATTTGACTTAGGATATATAAGACCGGTGCACTTATGACATTGAACAACCAGAAAATGGTTTGGCAAACAGGCAACTCATGTAAAAATATTAGTTAACTTGGAGTTTGGTGAACTTAGCAGAGAACGAGAAAAAGGGCATTACCATGAAAAAAAAATTCTAGATCATCTCTAGCAGTTTTGTACTGTATATTGATACTCGATAGGGGCCAATGCTGAAAAGAAAGCATCCCATGTGGCTGATCCAACCAAAACATTCTAGATCCTATCTCCGCCAGTTCAGCTCCCAAATCTGCAAGGGGACAACAAATAGTTAAGGGCAAGGCACACACCATGATTAATATTGCAGATCTATTTAGCAAGAACTGTTAATAGTAGATTCTCAAAAATTCAATAATGGGAAGCCATGTGCTTGGCATCACTACCTATGCAATCATAAAGAAAACAACATCAGTATTTGAAGCTTTGGCTCACAACTGAATGATGTATAAGATGAGTTATATAAGAAAACCGTCATAGGCCAAGCATCGTGTAATAATATTGAAGTCCAAGTACACCCTATTTATAGAATGACCCGTAAATATTTCCATTTGTAAAATCCAAGATTTCACCCTATAGATAGCATTAATTTTAACAATATAATTTGATCATTTTGTATCCAACTATTTATAGCTCAGGACATTTATTTAACATAACCGGCAGATGCACTACCCTTTTGAGCATCTACTCTCTGATGTCATTCCAAATGCTTCATAATTCAGAAAATGTAAACTGTGAGCTAGAAACAAAAACAAGCTATGTGAAGTAAAGACATCATTGACTTGTTATGGCTGAAAACTTTTACCTAGACTCCTTCAGATGTAGCCCAAGCCTTTCAAAAGCACCGGTTCAACTACAACAATACCAACTAAGGAAGAGTTCAAACTATCACCTGCATCCGAAAACAAGAGATTAGAGCATGAATGAATGGCCAAAACTGATGATGGTCATACAGCCAAGTTTTTTATGCCCAATATGCAAGGTGGCCATATTAGATCTCAAATAGATATATCATGATTAGTCATGAGGCTTGCTGTGGCAAGGAGTAGAAAGCCAAGCATGAATCAGATGGAACACCAAACATGAATCAGATGGATATAGTGTGCTAGGGAAACAGTAACAATTTTGAAGAAATATATAATTTTCATGTAGGTAGCTATACACAAATTGGAATCCTCTGTGTTGAGGCAGGCATCAAATGTAAGTTGCTGCTTTGCCTGTGCGGTGAACCAGGTATCACTGTCAGACTACGAAGAAAGAAAATAAAGCAGATATACAGCATAGAGATTTGCCTGTACCATGCTATTGTAGTGCTGTTGGCATAATAAAAAATTGCTTACTAAGGGATGATGCAGCTAACTGAAGCTTTAAATTGTTGACTTTAAACAATGATAGGAGGTTCATGCTTCAGAGGTTGGAGCTGGAATTTAGGACTGACAAAGCAGAGACCCCTGCTAACAGGTTGTGCCATGAAAAATTTGAATCTAGCCATCTAGGTAGCAGCCACCCATCCAAAACGACAAACATATTTTTTGCACCATGAAAAATTTTAATCTAGGTAGCAGCCACCCATCCAAAAGGGCAAACATATTTTTTGAAGGAAGACACGCAGGTTCACTTACTGAAAGTGTTTTATCTGCCTGTAAAGGATTAATCTCCCTATGTTGTAGTGCTTTGGGCAGGACATGTTGCCAATGCACTATAACAGAGAATAAAATTAAATAGGCCGTGACGTGTTACACAAAAGAATCGAGTGGGGAAGAACAGTGGAACGGGGAGGGAGAGGTCCAAGGTTTGCTGTACTGGACGAGGAAGCCGAACGAAGAGCACGAGATCCCATCGGGTTGTAACGTTTCGCGGCCCTTGACGCCGAGAGAGAGAGAGAGGACGGAGGAGAGGCGGATGCGAAGCTGGGGTTGACGCCGCTGGTGGCCTGCCAGGCCGGGCGGCGGGGCTGGGGTGGCCACGGCAGACCTGCCCGCGTCGTGCCGCCGCACCGGGTTGCTGCGGGGGCGCTGCTGTCGCGCCGCCGCCAAGCCGGGCCAGATCGCTCTCACCCACCGCCGCTGGTTGCAACGCCGAGGCCCCGGCTAGCCTCCCTCACCTTGGGGCTGCGGCGCTTGTCCGGACGGACGCGAAGCGGTGCCCGCCAGTAGCCGCCGCCGCTCGCGGGGGGGCCGCTGCCGCCGCGCCGCCCGCTGACAAGCCGCCATCCCGCCGCGCTTTGAGGCTGCTGTACCGCCAAGGCCGAGGGGCTGTGCCGCCACACAAGCCGCCATCGCGAGAGGAGAGCCAGGAGGAGGCGCGTGCGGGGATGGGGAGCGGCCTGGCCCGGAGCCGCCCGCCGCGAGAAATGATGGAGAGGGAGGAGGCCACGGAGAGAGCTAGGGTTAGGGTTGAAGCCGGTTTATATTGGGTGCGGAGGAGGGAACAGGACCGTTGGATCGAGGATCCGAGGGCCAATAAAAATTTTGAACGACGTGGGACGTGCTGGCCGACAAGATTCTCCACAACAAATTTACTCTTTAAATATATAGGCGCAAAGGGAGGTACTTGGACTGCGAAAAAAGCCACCAAACTGAATAGTAAATATCGCGTAGTGTTAATGTCCATTAGATAATGAGATAACCAAATATGTGGCCATCGGCTGGGCACACAAGGCCTATAACATGTCCTCGATGCTCAATGTTAAGAATTCAAGCCACCATTTCAGGACCTACTTGGCTAATCGATGAGTCATTCACGATAGAGGTAGTAGAATACACTATACAAGAGTGGTGGTATAGTACAGAAATGGTAATATCCATGGTGGTGCAATTACCGACATGGAAATAAAATTTACCATTAGGAAAATTAAAGATCAATTTCAGTGGCAGTGTACCAACAAGAAATTTAAAGAGAAGATTGGGTGTGGAGAAAACCCGGCCTCACGCTATCCACGCCGTTCGAAATTTTTTGGCCCTTGGATCGTCAATCCGACGGTGCTGCTGCTCTTCCAGGCTGAAATATATACCCGTTCCCTCGTCTCGGCAAAAAATAAAAAAAAAAAATCTCACCCCTCTCTCTGTCCTCTCCTCTCTCCGTCTCTCGACGCGAGGAGGGCGCTGAGCGCGCCGGCGGCTCCGCCGCTCCCCCCCCGCCCCCCCCCGCTCCGCCTCCTCTCTCTCCTTCTCTCTCTCTCCCCCCTGGCGCGGGCAGTGCGACGGAGGCGGCGGCGCTCTCACCTAAACCCTAGATCGACCACGGGGCTGCCACGCCGCCGGCGAGCTGGCCAATGGGTCGGCGGCTGCCCGGCCGCCGCGCAGGTTGAGTTGCTCTCTCTCTCTCTCTCTCTGCTCTCCCTCTTCCCCGCCGGCGCTCCGGCGCGCGCCCCTCCGGCGCCGGCGTGGAGCCGCCGGCCCGGCGGCAGGTCAGGCCGCCGGCCCCCCCTTGGCGGCCCGAGCCGGCCCGGCCCGGCGGGGACTCCGGCATGAGCAACCCCAGGTGAAGGCAGCCTCTCCCTCGCTTCTCCTCTCCTTCACTCGCCGACCTTCCCTGGGGGTCGATCCATGGCCTCCGACCAGATCCGGGGGCCTCCATGGCGGATCCGTTCGTTCCCCCCCACGGATCCGTTCGTTTCCCCACCGAATCTGTTTGGTTCGCCCGATCTTGAGAGAGCAAAAGGCAAGTAATCCATATTCTGGTTTCTTTGTTTTTATGCTCGATTTGTTGAACTATTATCTTGGTATTAAATTTTAATGTCCCCTTCCATGAAAGCATTGCATCACAATGGAGTTTAGACATTGGCTTCTTGTACCAGATTGCCTTGACCAAGCACCGCATCGGGCCGAGTCATGCAATACATTGCATGCCTAAGCAACTCCTTGCTTGACCGGGTTGATGGCTTGGGCTGCATGTGTCACATGATTCTATGGCTACCGTGGATTTAGAATCTTCCGAAGGTATGTTTGGTTGTGATGATCAGTTTGGAAGACTCTGTTGAGCTTGGGTGCACGGCCGATGATGACTTCGGTTTGAGAGGAGGTGGCACCGAGTTGGTTCTGTTATTGGTGTTTCTTGGGAGTGTCATAAAAACATGTGAAACATCCACATCTAAGCAACTCCTTTAGCCTAGCCGGGTTGATGGCTAAGGGTGGATGGCTTGCATGCTTCCATGGATGCTTTGGTCTTGGTTTTGTCGTTGTTTTGGGCTTTAGAAAGTCAGTGCCACCGATGACTCTTATCTAGGGAAGGAATAACAAAGGAGCATCACCGAGGCCAAGTGATGATTTCTTAATAACCGAGGACATGACGATATTTGTATGATTTCTTAGTACACCGCTCATGATATTGTGACGATATATACAAGCACATCACCATGTCAGTGGTTTTGCTTTCCTTTGTGCATTGCGGTGCTCATGAATTGGGTCATGTCCAATGATGTGTACACTATGCTCTTGCTGCTAGATTAATTTGAGGGAATGGGGGCGCTGTGATGAATACACAATATAGATGTCTAATGATTCATGCAAAGGATCGTGGGCCATCATTCCACAATTTACACCTCGTTGTTCCTCTAGATGCATAAGCTGAGGCAATGGTCATGAGCTATCTACTGCGGTGGTATGAAGCTTTCTCAAATTTGTTGTAGTTTTGATCTCACCGATTTTTGTTTTGATAACACCGATCCATATCAATTTAGTTGCTTAAGACCAACATATATTTTTTTTTTTTCCATATGTCTTGGCAAATTACTCATGGATTATTTTTTGTGGCTTCATAATATCTTAATCTAGATAGTCTAAAAAGTAATCCTTTGATCTGTGTTCATAGTTGAGTCATTGATCATGGACAACATTGATTCTATTTTTGCCATCTCTTTTTACCTGTTCCATGATAATTAAGGCAATGGTGAATTGGTCATTTCTGTTTTTCATCCCACTGAACCTATTCTATTTTGTGTACTTTGGAGGCACCAAGAACAGGTAGTATTTATTACCGTTTTGATACGAACATATATCATAACCATAGTCGACTTTTATTTTGCAGAAATAAATAGGCGATGGGAAAAGCGGACATATGTAAAAGGCTCTTGGGCAAGGACATAGAGAGCAGCTTATCAAGGATGCAGATAGGAGTGGTAATGTCCTCTCTATTTTAAAGATGTGCCATGTTCCCTACTTTTTGGATAGGAGTGGTAATGTCCCTCTATTTTAAAGATGTGCCATGTCCTCTCTAAGCGAGCAGGTGGGGGCTGAGGTGGGGGAGGCGCCGGGCGGGTGGATGTATTTGGGGCATGAGGCGCGGAGGGCTCTGTGGACGGCGAGTGTTGTGCCCGCCCGGACACGGCATGGTTGTCGTTGGCGGTTGGAGATTTTGGTGGAGGTGGTTTGCCTTCTTGAAAAGCCTCGCGCGTCGCGTGGAGGCCGGCGGCCATTTTGGCGAGACCACGGCCGGCCAATAGCTAAGACCTGATTTCTGTTTCATGTTGGTCAGGTTCACCATTCGGCTATTCGTGACTTTGGTTTGCCTATCAGCCATCCGAGTCGACGAAGACTTTGGAGTGCCGAGGTGCTTAGTCTATCAGAAGACCTGAGGTCTGTGTTTTTTGTCCCCCTGGTTATCTACACGTTTGGTGTTTAGATCGTTAAAAATAGTTTACACATGTGCCATATGTTTGAGGGTTCATTGTGCCTTCACGCTGCACTGCACATATCCTGCTTGCTATTCTGAGCTACGGTTTTGTTTTGTCTTGTCTTTTGTCTTCTTTAGTTGCAAGGGAGAGGGAATCGGAGGCTCCACACCGTTCCAATGCCGGGCTTACCGTGGTATGTTTCTTCTGGAAATTCATGTTCCTACAGACTGTTCAGCTTTTGTGTGTGCTCTCATTTGGAATACTGGATACAACTGACTTCGTGAATCTTTCTTGAGACATCTTGAAAATTTGTGAAACAGCAAGCCTTCATTCTATGTGTTGTCATCGTATTGAATAGTTTGCAGAACCATCCCATTAAATGGCCCATTAAGCAATTATGCAGGCTGCTATAATGAAATTTCTATTGTGCTACATGCTTCTGTTGGTTTACTTATAGATCTGCAGCTGGTTTTATCGCAAAAAGAACAACGGTTCAACTCTCATGCTGAAGCTTAATTACTAGGCCTCAAATAAATGTGTTGTAGTTGATTAGCTACTATACAGATCAGTAGGATGGTACCCTTGGGTATAATATGAGTTTGTGCCTTTTAAGTCACCTTACAGCTGTAGCCTGTAAGTCTGTAACCACTACATGGAACGATTGAATAACATTTTGCAGTAAATCTCTGTACCTTCTAGAGCTATTATGAAATGCCAGAAAGGCTGTGTCGTTGTTGGGTGGCAAACAGATTTTCCAGTGTGCACAGTCCGACCTCTATTACTCTCCCGTTTCTCTGCTCTCTTCTTTCTTTCCTGCTGGCCTATGAGGTGCCTGCTTTCATGTTTTCTTGCCTTTGCTGAGCTTTATTCTTCTCTCAGGACAGCCATCAAAACATGGCTAGCCATGGCCGCGTCACCTAATACTGTGTGCCGTCCAATCCCACATCCTGTGGCTTGGTGGTACCATGCCTGTCTTCATCTTCTTTTGTCGATTTCGATTTTTATAGCAGGCACAGATGATCGACACTGGTGATTACATCCACCGTAATCATAGAGTTGAGGCCAACCAGCTTCTAGAAAAAACATTAATGTTTCTGTGATTTCTTATGCCGTGTTAGTCTGATACAGTTAATCAATATGATTTCTCTCTGGTTCCTGCCATCTTTGTCTCTGCAAATGAAACTGCTTTGTATTGTACCTGGTTTGCGTGTATTACTGCTCAAATTTGTATGCGTGCATAGTGCATACACAAAAAATGGTCCAACTAACATGGTACCTGGTTTCGGGAAGGGAGGGTGAGTGGGTTCTTTGGTGTGGTTAGGAATAGTTTGGGTTCGTGTAGTTTTGATTTCTGCAGTCAAAAGAGAGCTCGTTGTTATTTTTTATCCTTAGAGTTGGTTTATGAAGAGGTGCAAACTGCGAAAGTTAGGATGTTTACCATTGGAGCGTCCTATTCATCCCTTCTCCAAGGTGTTGAGGCTAGGTGTGCCTTGACATTATGTCTCTATTACTAAAGTGAGTGGAGAAGGTGATGTTATTTACGGGATCGAAATTGAGGTGCCTTCTCCGGAAACTGCATGTTTAAGGAGAACCTTTTTTAATGGGCATCACCAGCTTCCATTGTCTTGGCCGGTTATGAAGAGGCTGCTCTGGAGACAATTTTTTCCTAAAGAGTATCTATGGTTCCGCTGTTATAGACTACAGTAGGATAATAAGATGTTGCTAGCCATGCCCTCATCATATTATGTCTGCTGTAAACTGCAGTAGGATTTATTCCTTTTTTTAGTGCTGAAGAAGTCAACATTCATGGTTTGAAACATGATTTGGAGTGTACGTATGTCTTTGCCTGCGATTGTTTCCAATCTCGGTAATTTATTTATAATGCTTTTGTATGGAGAGCTATGACTGACAGCATAGAGGTGTTGTTCATCACAAACTGAATGTTTCGGATCTCATTAATTTATTTATAATGCTTTTGTATAACATGCAGTCAATCAAAGACTCAAACGTGCAAGGTACCACAGGCACAGACATACATCCGACAGCTGCTCTTCATCGTATAGCTTTTCCTCTCAGGAGCCATTTTACCTACTTCAAGGTATTATATGTCTCCATTTTCCTGTTGTATGTGTTTCCTGTTTAGGTCACCTGTTTGTCTTACTTTGTTAATTCAAGTACCAGTGATTATAGATGTAAGATTAGATTATAAGATTGTAGCTCTATATTTACCTTGCCATTCAGCCATACATGTTTGCCTGATATGTAGTTCGGCCACGGCTGAAATAACTGAAATGGAATTATTATGCTTGTCACTTGCTTTCAGCTATCTACGTGCTGTAAATTCGGTCCAAATTAGTTCTTGTTTGCTACAAAACGTAGCCTATGCTGACATCTATATATGCTATTCCCAGATTGTCGGCCCGTTGTAGCTTGGAGTCGGATAGGAGCTGGCACCACTCTTAGAGCCATCTGGATCCAAGAAACCTCACCCATTCAGATCAAAACGGATGGATGAAACTTTGCAGGACATCACCAACTCCTTTAGTCTTCTATTTGAACATGAACTATTTGTTTTATCATTTCCAGTGTGTTCTCACCAAATTGTCGCCAACACTTTTTGTGTGATTCTGGGTCACATCTAGCACCTAATCATTGCTATCCCTCCTCAAACATTTAGATGGTGCTTGGACTGCCACACCATGTAGTAGTGTCTGAAACAAGCTTCAATGTCTTGTGTAATTTACACTCATTTTGTTTAAACTTTTTTAAAAGTTCTGTTTATGTACCTTATATATGTGGTGCCAACCCATGTGCGCCCTAAAATTTATTTTGTTGATGAATTGTCGAACACTGACATCTATCATGGCAATGCTCCAACCAGTATGTTTATGCTATGCAAGAACGAAGTGCTCTGTCATTTCCACATTGTCTTTCCCTACATTCATCTAAACAGACGCGGCCAATACCTTCATAGCGCATGGGCGTAGCCAAAACACTAGTAACCATCAGGGACAAAGTGACAAGAAAAATTAATAATATGTGATGATGAACCGTCAGATATAGTTTCATTAACGGTACGTGGACGACAAGAAAATTGAAACCAGGAGGGCTAGAAATCTACCTCTATGGGTGTTGATCGATAGAAAAATTATAGACACTGATAAGGAAATGATGTCTATGTTAATATCGATTTTCGGTGCTCATCTCTGAATGGGTGTCTATGTTAATATCGATATTCATAAAGATATTTTTTCCGTGCTCATCTCTGGATGCTGACCCAACTAAATCACGCACGGCATACATGCATGAACGTACATGCGTAGTGCCAGTGTCATGACTGGCTAATTGGTACCAAGACGAATGGACTAATGCCAGCACATATTCGATCATTGAAGAAATGTGGCGTGGCCATAGTGAGGGCCATGCAGGAGCCAGTATAGAATGTCACGCAAATGTTCCAGGGCTATGGACAACTTCGCTCTGCTTGAAACACAGAGATTCTAAAGCCAAAAGCATAGGATTTGTGACTCCTGTGGAGAGCAGTGAGTACAGAAGTAATGCATGAGTTCCTGATGCATCCTACTCCTATACGCAACTTCCATAGCAAAACCAATGGAGCAGCAAGAGCTAGAAATGAAATACCACACGCTTGTGCTTTCTTGACTTCTGTTTTATACACAGGTTAGAGAGACAACTACACAGGTCACGAGGAGGCACAATCTGACTCCATGAACTTATATACTACCGCTGCATGTGAGTGTGTAACCAACCACCCATTGAAATTAAATAGTCTATCAGTAAATGTACAACCAATTCACAATTCACAACATACCTAGAGATCATGAAACCAATTCTTTATATGTTGGGATAAAGTTCCTCACAATGTCTCATTTTTGGATGTGTTTGGCGATGTCTCGGTTTGAAGGGCCCTGGTTTCTCAATTATGTTAATCAACTTTCGGATCGATCTTCCTATCCGTAGAGTACTTGGCAAGGTAGATTCACATAGTCCTTCACACGACAGGGTTCGCCAGAACTTTGGATGGAGATGTCCTTAGAGATGTTTGAACCGTGTGGCTTTCAAATATGTTAGGGCATTATCGTACCTTGGAACGCACAGGCATTATATCCTTCGGAAACCATGGCAAAGACATGAGGCACATGAACGGGTCTTTGCAAAGCAGGTAAGAAGCCTGGCACTACTGTCCACATACACTAGAGTGTCAGAACATGAGAAATAACTACTTTGCAGCCAAAGCGGTTTTTGCTACAACTTGGATATCGTAGACTGCTCAATTATCAATATCAATTAGATTAATAAACCTTAGATAGGTGATAGTGGTTTCCACAACATTTTGGCTGATGTGTCATGCTTGATATTCTACGTGTTAAAACCTACTGGGGAAAACTAGATAGGTCATGACAGAATAAAATAGAAAAAAGATAAATGAAAACATAACAACTTCAGCAGCAAAGGTGCCATACCAATTCATAATACATTCTTTTTTTGTAACAGTGCCCCTTCAGTTCAAAGTTGCAAGAGGATGACCTTCAAAAGGGAATTTTTTGGGTTATTCTTTGAGCAAAAAGCATGTTACTAACCTTTTGTTTCTCAATAGCAAGAAGTCCATGTGTATTATTTTTCATCTTTTTTTGCTTTTTTTCTTTGTTTGTTGAGATTCCTCTGCAAAACTTTGTTCCCTTTGTATTCATAAAAACCCAGTAGGGGGCAAAACCTGCTGTTTCACTCAAAAAAATCATAATACATATTTTCTTCCTCAAATAAACGGTTTACCCACCCTCAGCTCAGACGTGTAATGTTTAATGTGCAATTGCTACATTCAATTGCATCCCTTAAAAATCATTCAATTGCAAATTGCAACTGCAATGATGTTTCATTTTAAAATTTTAAAATTATGGCAGTAAATAAATAAATATAATGTTTTAGATCTGGCAACACTGATGCATGTTGTGTCTTTTAGTTTGTTGCTAACCTATATATCTTCTACAAAATTTGTATCAGTTGCAATACAATCTTACTGCTTCTCATCAGGATGCATAAGAATCATGTCTAAGCATCCATCATCCACATGTTATGACAACAACATAATGATGCAATCCTCTGTTGTTTCTTGATCCCTCACCAGCCATTCTGTATCTACATCTGTGTTCTGCTTTTGGCTATGGTGTGTGTGCGCTGTGTGCAACCTACACCCTCGCACGGTCGATCTCTCTTGCCCTTCTTCAGTGGAGGAGAAGATCATGGCTGAACATTATTGACCATTTGGCCATGAGCAGCGTTTAGATCCCAGTGTCTACAACATTACTGAGTGTTTGCTGATCTCCTGTTGCCTCCGAAGTCTGTCTACTACAAGTCTGCCTTCCAAATCAACTACTATATAGCGCCCCCTACCTTTAACAGGTCATAGATTTTTATGCTCCACCATTAGGGGCACACTTGTGAGCTATTGTTTTATGTGGCTTACTGATACCTGTAACTTGACACCTATAATAGAGCCTGCATGACCTAAAAACAGATAGTTATAAAACAAACGAAGGTGAGATGTACTAGGATAAGAGCAAGATAGCATGCATCAAGGTAAGTAATTTTTATTAGTTGTGGGTATATCACAAGTATACAAACTCTTGATATTTGAACAGTTGCAAGTTGATGGACGAACTAATACCAATGTATATAACTAGTAGTTCTATTACCAAAAAACAAAGTAAATGACACAATAGCAAACAATACACATATTAAAGATGCACATTTATGCAATTCAATTAGAATCCTTCGACTTTTTCACTTTTTGTAGCACATGAGACAGAACTTCGAGACTGTGGCATGTTCCATTTGGTGAATGCACTACTGGAAACTAAAATATCCTGACTTCCTTGTCGATCAGTATTTGCTATTCCCCTATCTATCATTATTTGATATTTCCCTACTGGTTGTGCCCGATAGTAACATTCGAATTTTCAGTGGTGATCGATCGGGAGGCCTTCTGCTGCAACAAATAAACACCAAATCATTGCGGCTACTGCAAACATATGACTAAAAATAATGTGAGATATGATGATAGTGCTTTGAGTTTTGTTGTGCAACATGACTAAAAGCAAACCTATTGTTCCACCAACCAAATTATCACTACTAACGATTTGATTTTTGCGCGACGGTGGCGGTTTTTCCGTGGCGGGCACTCTGTTTGCCCGCCACGGAAATTCCTAGGCCAGCGTGGTCGGCCAGCCGCCCGCCGCCCGCCACGGAGGAGGGCCTTTCACGTGGTGGGCGCCTTAACGGGGCCCGCCACGCAAAAATGATTACGGCGTGGCGTATGGGCGCCCGCCACGCGTATCGGCATTTTGCGTGGCGGCAAGTTAAGCGCCCGCCACGCAAAATGCTGAGCACTATAAAACCTGCACGGCCGCCCCTTAATCTTCCCCACGGATCATCCTCTTCCAACTTGGGGGAGGGTTTTGACCCAAAATTTGACAAAATCTTTGATTTGGGACTTTTGGCTTGGATTTGGGGGAGGAAAAGACACTAATTGGTCCGTAAAGGCCTCTTTTCATCTCATTTTGCTCTTTTGCATCCCCCTCTAGATCTAGATCTATGGAGGAGAGAGAAAACTGATTTTCTCTGCTCTCATCCTCTCTTCCTCTTTTTTTTCGCTTTGAGTACTATATAACGACACTTAGCTTTCATGAAGAGCGGGGAGACGGGATGGAGAGGCGTCGAGCCCACTTGGATGTATGAGATGAAGAGGGTTGAGGGCGAATACTATGATGAAGTGAGAAAGTTTGTTGCTCGGCGAAGAGACACAGCGAGATACATCAACAGAGGCCGATTATATGTCCTTGCGCCGCATTTGCAAAGAATCTCAAAGCTGAAACCCGACACCATGGTGCGATCTCACCTAATCATGCATGGTTTCGTCAAGGACTATTTGGTGCGGACTTTTCACGGCGAAGAAGTTCCAACCTTAGATCCACCGGCCGATCTAGTAGCGAGAAATCCCCCGGCCGATCCAGTACCAGGAAGTCCACCAGCCAATCCAATTGCATCTGATATATTCAAAAGCACGGCTGATGTCGATGACGATGACGATGAAGGTGGTGGTGGTGGAGGGGATGGTGAGCAGGAGACTCCTATGACGCAGCCCGAGGATGTCCGGGTTTTGAAGATTTGGTGAACCGACTTGATGAGGGCGACATTTTGTTTGGCTGCCCGAGATGGTACGGAGAATTTCAAACAGATGAAGCGGCAAAGAATTGATCCGCTTTACAAAGACAGTCAGAAGGGTTGCACGGGCGCCGAGTTTTAACCTTAATTTGCTGATGTTGAAGTCTCGTCATGGCTGGTCCGACACTAGCTTCAATGAGCTCGTAAGTTACCTTGCTACCACGTATCCAACGCCTAACAAGGTTCCTGCTAATACGTATCGTGCTAAGAAGTTGATCCGGCTAGTGGCGATGAAACTCAAAAAGTTTGATGCCCCGCCCTAACCACTTTGTATCCTATATCGGGCGATCAATATGAGAATTTGACCGGTTTGTCGACATTATGGCGCTAGTTGATACAAGAGGAATGCCGGATGTTGCGTGGGACGATGAGCTCGATGAGGAAGGAGGATGGGCAAAAAAAGAAGAAGGGGGGCAAAGAAAACCAAAGTGCGGCAAAAGAAGATCATGTCAACGCGGGATGAGGAAGAGGAAGGTTACACGCAGAGGAAATGTGTCCGCTGTCAATGTGGTACCTTCCTCGTCATCGCTTCTTGCGGGCTCTCTATGGGAACCCCCGAGGATGTTAAGCACATGACTTGGCATGCATCTAGCGATCGTCTAAAGGATGACGAGAAGCTACGACACCCTTCGGATGCTAAGCAGTGGCAAGACTTCGACGCCGCCTACCCCGACTTTGCAGGAGGAGCCCAGAGGCGTTAGGTTTGCATTGAGTCTCGACGGAATGAACCCATTCGGTGATCCGAGCAGCACACACACAACGCGGTGGCGGTCGTCCTCACCATGTACAATCTACCTCCACATCTTTGTCAAAAGCGGAGGTACGTTTTTGGGTCGACAATGCTCATTTACGGACCGGCGGCCGGCAAGAACGATATAGATGTGTTCCTAGAGCCGTTCATGGAGGAGATGGAGGTACTATTTGATGATGGGGTCAGGATGGTTGATGCGTGCCGCAAGCGAAGTTCACTCTTCGTGCCATCATCTTTGTCACCATCAACGATTACCCGCCCTGTTTTCATTATCGGGCGCAGATTAAAGGGAAGATCGCACTGTGTAGCTTGCATCGAAGAAACCTGCTCCACTTACCTGAAGGGATGCACCCAAATGGTGTACATGGAACACAGACGCTTCCTCTGCAGTAAGGGCGAGTCGAAACCTCAGCCGGCACCGACTAGTTATGGTCCGAAGGTGTTTGACATGGTGAAGGACTTGGAGTGTGAGTTTGGAAAGAAGAAGAAGAAGAAAGATGATGAGGAAGACGGCACCTCCAAGACAATGAAGAGAAAGAGGGATAAATTGGAGGAAGAAGCGCCTCCTGCCGTTCCTTTCAAGAAGAAGTCAATTTTCTTCAAGTATCTAAAGTACTGGAAGATACTCCATACACCCCATGCGATCGACTCTATGCACCTTGGGAAAAATGTCTTGAAAGCACGATCGGTCTCTCGATGGATATCAAGTTGAAGACGAAGGATGGTATCAAGTCACGTCAAGATCTTGTTAACATGGGCATCTGTTGATATTTCTAACACGATCCATAATAGGAAGGCGAAAAGAAATATATATGGTATCTATCATAACTTGTCGGCTTGGATGTGGAGTTAATCTCACGATCCAACAAAGGCGAATTAGGCGGTGTTAATTGTGGGGTGTAATCTCGGCACCATTATCCATAGTGGAGTTAATCTCACTAAGGATGTACACGAGGTGTACCACTCATTTCTAGGCATTATCTACATACTAGTCTGTCACCCTAGCAATAACGCTCTAAGAAATGAGTGTATGGTATTCTTGATATGCCTTGATAAAAGATGAACATGATATCCCGCAAGCACACGAGATAGAAATACCATTGTAGCACTTCACCGAGTCTATCCGTATCGTATTTATATTTTACCACGGGGAAGGGGTAGTCTATGGAAAGTAAGAGAGATAGGTATGTCTAATGATTTAAGAGTTGCATAAATTAACTTGAGATTCACTTGAGATTCACTTGCGGTTGTATAATGCAGAGTAGCCATATACATCTAACAATACTCATAACAGGATAAGTCTCATAAAGATAAATAATAATAAATGATAACTACCCAAGTCTAATATCATGGTATGCCACTAGTATCATATGAGCTATTAACATGGTATAGAAAGAATAGAAAGAATATCCCTAAGTTGTATAAACACCACGTTTACACATTGCTCACCACCCACTAAGTGATCATCTAAGTGGATGCTATACGACTCCATGCATAAAATATAAGACAAACTTACTAAACTAGATATATAATCATAGCAAGCATGGATACATATCACTAAGAATATAATCATAAAATAGAACAAAGTCATAGCAATTGTATTCCAACTAAGATACTTACAGATTGGATACAAGAGAGAAGCCACGAGAAGCTCGGCTCCCGCTACTTCTTGACTATCAGGAATCCAAGGCAAGCTTGACTTCCTCTAGATCTAACTAGGTAGCTAACTGCTTCTAATATGATGAACTAGGGCTTAGGATCTAGACTTGGTGGGATGAGAATGAGATGATCCGAGACTGAATTCGGAATGAATTAGGGTTTTGCCCTGGGGTCAGGGGGTCTTCTTATATAGCCCTTAGCGATGAACAGGGACCCTTGGATCAAACCGACCTTGAACAACATTGTAGATATAACCCCAATGTCGGTTGCAAACCGCCATAGAAAGGTGAGAGGCCGATAGGTGGGACCCACGTGGCGGTCGCCCGGTGGCTTGGCCGGCGATCGCCAGGACTCTAGGTCCCCGTGAGTTCTCCTTCCTCCTGGTGTCTTCTGGTGTCTTCTAGAATGTTTTAGTTCACTTTTCGGATTGAGTTGCCTCACGGTCAAGTCTTGTCATCGTATGAGATGCAAACTCTGAGGGTTTTCACTGTTCTTATCTGCTTTTATCTGTTCAGTCCCTGCAAAGTTATGAAATACCAAAACTCATGGAAATATGTTAGTTAGACCCCTAGACTTATGTTGATATTTATTCTAAGCCCTTATTTCATGTTAGTTGGCTAATAATATTATGCTATAAGGTATACCAACAGCATCCGACCGGAAATTCACGCTACACGGCTTCTGAATGGTAAAGTCAAACTCCCAGGTGCGGCCTACAACCTAATGAGAGATGAAAAGTTGGCTATGTGTTGGTTGATTAGGGGTATCAAGGTACCGATCGGTTTCTCTTCCAACATCAAGAGTCCGGTATCCATGAAAGACCTCACAATGACAAACTTCAACGCCAAGACGATGCTCACATCATCCGATGGTGTTTCTTCTAATTGTGATCAAAGCTATTCGTCCAAAATACGTGAAGATGGTGGTCACAAGGTTGTCATACTTATTTAACCAAATCACCCGAAGGAAATTGTCAAAGCAGACCGCTGCTTATTTGAAACAGTTCATCGCGGAAACAATGTGCCAGATAGAGATGTGCTTCCCACCGTCGTTCTTTGACATTATGCCACACCTGATGATGCACATGGTTGATCAGATAGAACAGCTAGGACCCGTGTACCTACGGGCGTGTGGACCAGCGGCGACTAATGTCTACCCACAATCGATTCAATCATAACCGCTTACCGAGAGGGCTCGTGATCGAGGCATACACAAGCCGGGGAGGCCGTGAGGCGGGTGTATGAAGTACATAAAAGATGGGAGGGCTATTGGGCTTCCAAAGTACATTAACATGAAGGAAGAACCTCGGGGGATGGGGTGCGCGGGCGAAAAGCACTCACCGACGTACCTAGGCAAATAGTGCTAGAAGCTCACTACAACATCCTTCATCAATTGGTGATCATGGACACATACGTTAAAAAGCACCTCAAAGAGATCCACCGTGCAAATAGGAAGCGCACACCGGAATGGGCAGAGAAGGAACACAAGAACTGTTTCCTCTAGTGGCTCGAAAAGTAGAACATTCCCCCAGGAGATGATGCAGAGACAGTGAAGCAGCTTGTGTCAGGCCTGTCCATGCAGATCACCACGTGGCAAGGGTATGACGTCAACGGGTACAGGTTCCACACAAAAGAGAAGGATAAGAAGAGCGCATCACAGAACAACGGTGTTTGATATGAGGGCATCAACAACGAGACGGGGAGAAGATGACATGCTTCGCACAAGTCGAAAAAATATGGGAACTTGACTATGGCGGTGACCTACAGGTAACCGTTTTTCGTTGCCAGTGGGTCAAGCCACAGGCAGTTCTAGTGGACGATTATGAGCTAACCACCGTGAACCTTCAAAGTGTCTGGTACAAAGATGATCAGTGGGTACTGGCATCCGATGTCGCACAAGTAGCCTACTATATGAACGCAGAGAAAATAAATAGACATATTATTGTGGCAGAAAGCAAGCGGATCGTGGGAGTTGATGGGGTCTAGAGTCCCGAAACATACAACAACTATGATGAGTTCCAGCTCTTTTCTGATTTTCCGGAAAAGATAAAGGCCCTTGAGGACGTAATCAATCTCGTCAAGACTAAAATGATGCCTTGGACCCCCCCGATGGCGAGAAGAAGACCACCAATGCACCAGCAGCAAAATGATATGTAATAATGTAGTGACATGCAAAAATGATTTGTAATATTTAATTGCAATTATACTGATGTAAACAATTTTCTGAATTTTTTGTCGATTATACTTATTATTCTCGAATTTTATCTCAATTTGAACACTTTTTCATTTTTTGAAATACACGTTCGTAACACTTTCTTTGTATGCATAAAAATGACCTATATATGAATTGTAGATCTTGATGAGTTATGAACTTTTGGTATTCATGACTTTTCAAATCTAGGCCATCCGGGCCTTCGAAATGTCGTCCGAATGTGTAAAAATTTCAAATTTCAAATTTCGAGGCGTAAAAAAATTCGAAAAATGAAAAGTTGACCCTAATACCAAATGTAGATCTTGGAGAGCTTAACAAAAGAGGTATTCATGACTTTTCGAATCGAGGCCGTCTAGGGCTTCAAAAACTACGATTTTAAAAAGTCAAAAGTTTGACCTAGTCAAACCTTGGTCAAACGGAGCACTAAACGACCTAGTTTCAAAAAACTTTGAATACAAAGTTGATAGAACTCATCAAGATGTCCACTTGGTATATAGGTCATTTTTGTATTTAAGAAAGTGTTAGAAAACAGTAGTCCTAAAATCATATATCTCGGAGAGAGTTTCGGGAACTACGGGGTATATCTCGGAGAGAGTTTCGGGAACTAAGGGGAGACTAGTGTTTTTTGAACTACACGTTCGTAACACTTTCTCGCACGCAAAAATAACCTATATATGAATTGTAGATCTTGATGAGTTATGAACTTTTGGTACTCATGACTTTTCAAATCTAGGCCATCCGGGCCTTGAAATGTCGTCCAGAATGTGTAAAAACTTCAAATTTCAAATTTCGAGCGTAAAAAATTCGAAAAATGAAAAGTTGGCCCTAATACCAAATGTAGATCTTGGAGAGCTTAACAAAAGTGGTATTCATGACTTTTTCGAATCAAGGCCGTCTAGGGCTTCAAAAAACTACAGATTTTAAAAAGTCAAAAGTTTGACCTAGTCAAACCTTGGTCAAACGAAAGCACTAAACGACCTAGTTTCAAAAAAAAAACTTTGAATACAAAGGTATTAGAACCATTTAATTTTTTTCTCAATTTATAACCATTTTTTAGAATTTTATCCCATTTAAAAATCAAATTGTTTTAATTTAAAATAATTTTTAGAACAATTTGATTTTAAATGGTATAGAATTCTAAAAAATATTTTAAATGGCGGGCAACATAAAAGCGCCCGCATAAAATATTAACGTGGCGGGCATCCTAAGGCGCCCGCCACGCAAAATATTAACCGTGGCGGGCACCTAAGGCGCCCGCCACGCAAAATAATAACCGTGGCGGGCACCCTAAGGCGCCCGCCACGCAAAATATTAATGAGTGGCGGGCACCCTAAGGCGCCCGCCACGCAAAATCGTTCCACTATAAATATGCCGCCCGATCTCGGAAATCCTAAGTCCTTCAGCGGTTCAGATTTGACCTCGAAGGGCTGCCCATTTTTTTGCCGTCGCCACCGCCGCCGTCGTGCTCCTCCACCACCGCCCCGCCTCCGCCACCGCCGTGTGCCTCCGTCCGTGCGACCTTCCCGCGCTTGGCGTCCGCGTCCCCATCCCCGTCCCGTCCGCTCCTTCTCCGTCCGCCACCGCCCGCCCAGCGGTGGAACCCTAACTCGAGCTGGGCCGCCGTCCCGTCCCCATCGCCGACTCGCGGGCAGGGCCGACCAACCACGCCACGGCCGTCGTCCGTGAAGCCGGCCTCGTCTTTCCGATCGCCGCCGGCGCCACTTCCATCTTCTTCCACTCCGTCTTCCGGCGCCGCCCGCCCCGACCTCCGTGGTGCTGCCCGTGACCCTCGGTGCTACGGTGTGGTGCTTTCGGCCGTGGTTCCCTGTCCCGTGGTGCCTCTCCCTCCTATCGAGTGGTGCCTCTCCCTCCGCTTCCTGTTTTTGAATTAAGCTGCAATTATTTTAAATTAAGCTTCTATCCTCTCGATGCGAATTTGCTGCCTGTGATGCTTAATTTGTCGCTTTGTGAGCATATATGTCACTGCCTGTGATGCGAATTTGCTACCTGTGATGCTTAATTTGTGATGCATTTTGAAACTGAGCATATATATTTTGCCTAATTATCGCCTATCTGAAGTTTGGATGGTGTCGGTGCCTTCGTTGGTCAATGCTTGAACATGTATCACTTCAGCATTGCAGAATTTCTACAATTAAAACCAATTAACTCTGCTTGTGTCAAACTCATATGTAGTTTCTTGACATGCCATAGCTACTGTTGGCTCTCTAGTGCTGTTGGCTTGGTTTCAAATTACCTCTTGGCTGTTGGCTCTCTATTGTTGTTGGCTGTTAAAATTTGCTACCTCTTGTTGCCCTGAATCAGTTTGCAAAGTAATCACTTGGCTGTTAAAATTTGCTACCTACTGCAGTTGGCTGTTAAAATTTGCTACCTCTTGGCTGTTGGCTCTCTATTGCTGTTGGCTAGTGTTGTTGGCTGTTAAAATTTGCTACCTCTATTTGCTACCTCTAGTGCTATTGGCTGTTAAAATTTGCTAGTTCTGTATATATGTCGATGCTACCTACTTGCTAGTTCTGTATATATGTCAATGCTACCTACTTGCTTTAGATAAGTCTAACTTTGGAAGACCCTTAAATTCAAATTGCCTAGCATGAAATTTTTTGGTCAAAACCACTTGTTTCACCATGGTCAAGCAGAACACCAAAATTTTCCTTTGTGTTAACAATATCAGCTCGCTCTCTAGTGCTGTTGGCTATTGGCTTGGCTCCCTATTTGCTGTTGGCTGTTGGCTTGGCTCCCTATTTGCTGTTGGCTGTTGGAGATATACTCATTCTATATATGTCAACGCTGCCCTTACATACACATTTTTCAATTGATCAATGCTGCCCTTACATACTGTCTTATTGGGGCTGTTGGCTGTTGGCCGATGATGCAAACTGTAGTAAACTGAGGTGGCTATGTTTGTTTATGTTCATTTCAAGGTAGTCATCAAGCATGGCATACCTCCCCTCCCAAGCAACCGAGTGGATACTCACCTTCTGGATGGCTGGGAGGGGAGGATGCCATGTCTCCATGGCTACTTTGAGCTTGCAAGTTCCTTGTTTATGCCACCAATGATGACATTTCAGAACCAAATTTGAATGCTAAGGCCTATTGTTTTGTACTAAGGCAGTGACATATATATGCAATGATGTGAACCTGTTTATGCTGAGGCAGTGACATATATATGCAATGATGAACCTGTTTATGCTGAGGCAGCGGCTATGATGATTGAATGTCCCCCTACTTGGAAGCTGCTAAACTAGGATGGCTTGTACAAGCAACCAGTTTAGAAGCGATGTGATCACAAGGGGGCTATATCTGAGCCAACGTTTTTATTTTTCTCTTTCTGCAATTTTGAATTGAGCTTGTCTACTCCTATGTATTGCTCCTCCTATATACTACTACTAATACACTATATATTTGTAGCTTGAAATGGCGAATCAACAGGACCAGCCTAAAGGTCTTGTATGGGAGTCGCCTAGCTCCAGTGGTAGTTCAGACGGATACGCAAGCGGAGCGTCTTATAGCCCGTCGAGTGGTAAAAGGAAGACACATGTAGAGGAGGAAGTTGATCCTACTTACAACCCGAGGGGTGAAGCACGAAGCAAGGTGCGTAGGGTTCAGGAAGTACAGGCTGAACAAACCCCCGCTACCTCCATAGGCACCTCAGAGCAACCCCCCTACGTCCAAGGCCACCTCTTCAGGCAAAGGAAAGGGAGACAAGCCGAAGCTGAGAAGGGGAGAACATGGGAGGCACAAGAAGACCAGTGATGTCCATGTCATTCAAGAGTTAGGGCCGTAGGGCGAGCCATTGTTGCCCACTAAAGTCATCGTGAAGTACAGCTCTCAGTGCTCGTGTTTCTTGAAAGATAAGGTCTCCATTCTTTGGGAAGACTGGAAAGCCGTCCTTAAAACTGACAAGTTCTGGGTGTGGGGCGAGATGCAGAAACGGTTCCGGTATCCGCAAGGCGCCGATATGGAAAAGGTAGAGGAGCATGTTTATGTCCTCGCAGGAAGATGCTTCCAGAACTAGAAGTACAGGCTCAATAAGGACTTTCTGCAGAAAGGACGATCACCCTTCACCAAATACACCATGATCTCAGAAGAAGTATGGGAAGAGATTTGCAAAAGAAGAAACACGCCCGAAGCAATGGCGAAGAGCGAGAAGTTCACAGAACTAGCACATAGGAACCGACTGCCCCACCACATGGGTAATATTGGGTACGCCGGACACAAGCCGGCGTGGCGGGCTGCGTAGAAAAGGGCTAGAAAGGAAGCCGGGAGCCGATCCGCACGAGGGCTGTGATGAAAGGACCGGGACTTCCTCTCGCGGCCACAAGCCCAAGAAGCCGAGAGGCCCGCACCGCGCCTCAGATCAAGGAGGTCGAGAAGGCTGTCATAGAGGCCACTGCGGCTAAGAACAGCGGGAGCCTCGAGATTCGTCGGGGACACGATGCGCTGACCTTGGCCTTGGGAAACCCCGAGCATCACGGCCGCGTCCGTGGCATGAGCTCCAGGAAGAGTTGGGCGACAGTGGACTCGTGGTAGTCAGATGTTGCCTCGTATCATACGAGGCAGAGGTACAAGGAAGGTTTGAGACAGGAAGGCCGTGATGAGACTTTGCAACAAATGATCAGCCAGTCCATACAAGAGGCTTTCACGAGCAACGACCCCAAGATGGTCGAAATCCGGAACCAGATGTTCCGCCAGGCTGGTATGCCAGTGACGACACCAATACCTATGCAGTTGGCCGCCAGGTCCCCTGTGGATGATATCACCGAATTGACACGGTGCGCACTCGTGGTGCCTGTTGGCAGGTTGGGCCGTAAGAATCCGATGGTCGAGGGGGTGGTACATCCTCGCGAGCTTTCATAGAGTACAAAGCGCATGAGATCCCTCCAAAATGTGCTGAAGTATGCATTGGGTAAGTGACGCCAGAGTATGAAGACTTTGAGCTGGAGTATCCCGCTCATAATGGGGTCAAGACTCTTTTCACTGCTATATGTTATAATGTACTGTGGAATGAGGACATTGTGCTCAACAAGTCTATATTGAAGTCACCGTCCTATTCATCACAGCCGAAAGCGGCCCCGGGTACTCCACCGGACCCCTATGATGATTCTTCACATGACGATGATGATGGTGGGGACGGCAGAGGCAACGACCCTCCTCATGGTTCAAGTACTCCGCCTGCTAAGGACTCGCCGCCACACCGAGAAGCGCACACCGAGGAGCCGGCACCTTCGGGCAGGCACCTCAGGAGCCGACACCTGAGGGGCAGCCGATAATCGAGGAAGCAATTGGGGAAAACTCGGTGCCAAATCCCGAGGAGAGAGTAGGGGACGAGACACCCAACTACACTCGAGGCCTCCAACCGCTGACACCTCAAGCGCCAGGGAAGGAGAAAGGAGCTGAGCATAGGACCCCGCCACCATCTAGCGCTGGACCTAGCGAATGCCCTCCAAAGACCACAGGCCGACCGACTCGGGATGAAGAGGAGGTCATAGCCGACAAGCGGCATCACCCCCAATTATTAAATATTCGGTCCGAAAGGTATGCCCCGCTCAAACAACGAAGCTGTAATCTGTGCTTAGCTACTTCTTTTCGCAACCTAGCTAACATTTGTAGCCCCGCTTTTCCAGGCCTAAATCCCCACCTTATGTCGGGTTCGACTCGGAAGAATGCCCCGGCAAGTTCGAGTTTGGGAAGTTCATGATACCTAAGGCCCAGCTCATCGACGAGGAAACTTGGGAGGCTCAAAAATTCCATGCATGGTATATAGAGTGCTCAAAATGTGGATTGCATAGCTTCGGTGTCCTTCTTCCTAAGGAGTACTTCCACTACCACATTGATTCCCAGTTCATCGTTGATTTCGAAGACATGTCGAGGCTATTTCGTTCACAGGACCTTGACGTTGCCCAAGTCACCTTGTTTGCTATGTAAGTGCAATTTTACTTCCACATGTCCCTTCCATCCGTATATAGATTCTTTGTTTCAAAAGTACTTATGCCACAACCACATGTCCTTGTAGGTTGATGGCCGATGCGGGCAGGAAGTTAAACAATGGTATTCTTTATCTCTCTCCATCGCACATTTGTGAGAGACAGATCATCGGTTATCAAAAAGCAAGGGACCATCTAGATATGGTGGACTTGATGGAGAGGGACAGAGGAAAGATATGGGATAAGCAAATTCAAGATAAGAAGTTGGAATTATCAGAGTACGTAGTAGCAGCAATGAAAAAGGTCAAGCCAAAGGGGTGTCGATGTATTCCGCATCTCACCAATACGGAATAGGAATGCAAGGACATTGGATTTGTTTCATGATCTTTCCTCAGACGGGAGGGCCGTGGTCTTCGACTCACTAAGAGGCACAAACCCGCACGGCTACCGACACTTTGAACAAGTCTTGAAATTGTAAGTGATGAACTGCTTATTCAATTACTAGAGTCCAATATCATCGTTGACAATATAGTGCATTTCGTACAGTTCTTACAAGGAGTACTTGAAGGATCCGGACAATTGGGATCGAAGGTCTAGAAGTGTAAGGAGCGTAATGAAAAAAAAAAAACTCAAAATCAGGTGAGATTTTTCGCATTTATATGAAACCTAATTTTTCTTAGTACGACTACCTATTGCTTCTATATTACTACTAACATTGGTTTATTGTGTGCAGTGCATCAAACAACCATTTGGATCAACCTTGTGTGGTTTCTTCATCTATGAGTACCTCAGGGCTTGCAGAAAGTACTCCACCAGCTACCGACAGCTCAAGGAAGGAAATAAGAAGTGGTACGGGATAGTACAAAAGGCAACCGATGAGATGCGGTTCAGACGCACAGTAGCAGACATATGCAAGTTTGTTCTAGACCAGGTAGTGCATGAAGGCCAGCCTTTCTTTTTGGAGGACAGTGAGTTGGGGCTACTTCCGGAGTTCGAGGCCCTAAGGAAATGGGACACCATGCTAGAGCTTAAGGACTACCTTCATCCAGTTACCTTGTAGCTCGCACATTATGTATGGATCATGTAATTAACTCGTACTTTGTTGGATATGAACGGAATCGATGTAATGGATCGATGAAACATGTATGGATACGAACAGAATCGATGTATATATATGTATATATTTGAGAATCTTTATTTTATATATATATGTGTGTGTATGGATTGATAGCAATGTGTATATATATGTGCATATGTGTATTGGCATTTTATTTTTTTAAAAAAAATTAAGCTGTGGCGGCAACATAACGAGCCCGCCACGGTAAATAACTTAACCGTGGCGGGCGGCTTAAGTTGCCCGCCACGGTGGAACCAGCCGCCCGCCACGGTTAATAGGATTATGCGCGGGCGGGCGCAAGTATGTCGCCCGCCACGGATGTCACCTTTATGCGTGGTGGGCACGGCCGCTCGCCATGCGAAAAGGCCACGATTAACCGCGTGACCTCGGGGGGTGACGGGCAGCCGTGCCCGCCACGCAAAAAACCAAAAGTGCCCGCCACAAAAAGAAATTCGGTACTAGTGTATATATTTGATTCACTACTAGGGTAGTGCTATCCTATTCCACCTCAAACTTTCCCATGAAGAAGAAAGGCATGTTGTAACTTTACTGTAGCCGTTTTGGGAGTCTGCCCTAGAATTCATGCATCAGCCACCAGCCAGTCACACCCTGGGACAGATCTGAATATAAGGATCTACCATACTTTAGCTTAGCGAAAAATTGTGCAACATGCAAAGTTGCTACCTTGAATCCCACCGAACGATTAAAAACACTATATAGGTGTTATTTCACTCATTGCGCGACCTTGCAATGACCCAAGGAGAGCAAGAGTTGAATATTTGTGTTCTATGCCTCTAGTGATGAAGCCTACACTTGTGATAGCAAAATCTTTGTCTCATCATGCATCCATCTATAAGCGCTGAAACTCAAGCCTAAAAAGTGAAGTTACTTTGTCTCTTTGAGGCATAGGATGCACGTGGTTATGTTTATAAGCATGTCCAGAACGGAACTAGTGTCAGCCGCGCATCATGGATAATACGGTTGAACCGCAGAGCTCCCAAGAACTCCTACGCTTACTATACCCTACCAAGCAACAGGAGTGACACAACAAACCATTCATTTCATGTTTCATGAACAAGAAACTCTCTCTCTCTCTCTCTGTCAATGATTCCTGAAGCAGTGCTTACATAGTGTTGCGGACCATTCCTCGCCTGTCTGCTAGTCTGCTTCACTTCTATGGATGGATGAATGTGTGCTTTGGAGTTAGTTAAATCTGACCGAACTTTGCTCAGTGTGTCCCTAGAAACAGAAGCTACTGCATCCAAAATCAATTATTATATGTGAGTTGTAAGGCCCTGCTTGCTTCCGAATAAGTTGGTGATTTATAAGTCAAGTGACTTAAAATCAGTGACTTATAAGTTATAAGTCATGGCTGTTTGGTTACAAATGACGTATAAGTTGTTCTATGCATACAAAAGAAGTGACTTATAAGTTTTAAGTAGGGGTGTACCAACTTATAGCTGATAAGTCCCATGACTTACAAACTCATGGCTGTTTGGCAAAACAAGTCACTTATTTCACTTTTTGACTTATAAGTAGGTGACTTATTTGGAACCAAATAGGGACTAAGTGGTAACCATTTCCACGTGTTTGGCCTCCTGTCTGTAAGACAGCACAGATGACTAATCATTAACTTGAACATGGAAAAAGTTATGAAAGATTAAGATTTCTGAAAAAGCAACTGAAAGCTTCTTATATCCAGGACAACTATTCATATGATTTCAAAATAAAGTTTTCTATTTATGATGGTTTGAAGTTTTCCTGCAGGACAGTAACCGTCAGAAGAATCATACAAAATAGTTTTCGAGAGCTTCTTTCAATACTTGATGGCGAGAGGGCCAATGGCTCCAGCACATGAACCTGCACTATTTCGGGGAAAGACACCCTCTAGTATCATGGGAAGAAACAGAATCAGCCATTCATTTTCTTGTTTTAACATTTATGAATATATTGTACTTTAAATCAAAAGAGCCATTCATTTTCTCTTTTTCCACCCTTAGGTTTATCTAAACCAATGAGTCATAGTTTTGGAGTGGCATGGAAACGATTGAAGCCCAAACGTCTTAGCAAGTGCTAACCTCAGCTTGCTGGAATGTTTTATCATGCTGCTAGATGAAACCTTCGTTAACAGCATAAATCGCTCATGCCTTTGGTTGAATTATTTTGAACTCCTACTTGACATAGAAACAGGTAACGTCATTACACAGCTTACCATCACAATCTTAAATTTGTAGCTAGCGTGATGTGTGATTATGATATCTGACTGTGACTCCCCTTCGTCAATACATTCCGCTATGTGCTTTTAATTTGTTGCTATACAGCTTGGGTTATGGAACTTGCTGTGTCGAAACACTCTCATTGAGTAAAGGTAATAACTATTTACTAATGTTGCCATTTGGACCTATATAAAAACAGCAGGCTCACCGCACACACGTATACATGGCACAAGGGGCGTCCCGTCAAAATGGGAGGCCCCATTTAAAAAAAAATAAGAGGAGGCATAATCTCTACTACCAAAACATGAAAATAATGGCATATATCATGTATTACTTATAATGCAAAGTATAGTGGTATATAAATGATTGTATGCTTTTATTTCTCGATTCATAGGCTCTGACCTGTGGCGACGTGGTGAAATGGGGAGTGCTCTAAAGTCTTGAGGAGTCATATGCTCGTGTCCTCTATCTCTATGTCTTGGATCTAGGGGTGAGACTATGTCTTGATCCACAACAAACGAAGACACTAATGTCAAATAAAAGGAATAGGAGGAGGACGTAGCGATGAAGCGTGCATGAAAAAGAATAGGAATTGTTGCAGCTGCCGTCATCCAAAAGAAGTAGGACGCTTGGTGGAGTTGTGAGCTCATATGTGTGTACAAGGCCGGGTTTATGGGCCAAAAATATACAGTTGTTGTTGATTTTTTAGTTTAAAGAAAGCGCATAATTACTATACATACTTAGGGTACTTAGGGCACCACAAGATTTATTTATATATTTTGGAACAAATCATAAAGTCATATGTTTATGATTGGCCACATAAAACTTGGTCAGCGTCTCTGTTCTTTGGGGATCAGGAAGAGACAGCACAATGATTGTGATTTATCGAGTGGCCTTGCGGGATGACTCCTTTAACTATAGCAGAGGCATGCACAACAGCTGAGCCAATCACACTCTTGTATCCCCCATCCAGCATCGTCGCCCCCCGCAAATCCCTCCTAAACATGGAAAATCTGAAACAATAAATGAGTCAGGAGTCTTCCAGACGCCTCACAAGTCTCTCTGTCCCTAAAGGATCAACTATTCATCAACTTGTAGTGTTACGAGAGACAGGAGTCGTCCTGACGCCTCCCATTTCAATCTAATAGAGCCAGCCACTGCTATGCCCTCCGCAAACAGAGTCATCTCTCTTGGACCAGAAGGAAAAGCGTTATGCTTGCTCCCTCCGGCATCAGCTGCTCTTTTATTGGAACAAAAAGAGCACACCGGAAATACAATTCGATTCCTTCCCGAAGTGCTTATATATACTATCTTAAATCTCAAGAAATGTGAACCTAGACAGTTGCCGTACCAAGTGTTCAGTGAACTCTTTTATAAGTACAAGTGTACAACACTTCAGTTTTAGCACCATCTTAGCAGAGGATGCAAGAGTACGTGCAGGGGACATTCTGTGCAGAATAAGAAGTACATATACTTTAACCCACGTTCAATTCCTAGCTAGTGAATTTTTGAACAAATAGAAAATCAAGTACAGAAAGTTTGTACAAACATAGTTTTTACACTAGACGAATCCAAGTACTGAAATCTTACTAACACTATACTGTCAGCAACAAGAAGCATGTAGTCGAGGCCCTGAAGGCAGGCTCAGCCCAACACGAGCTGTATGGCCCTGAGTAAAATTAGCTTATATGTATTGTGCTCGGATGCTTGGGGATCATGAATATTAGCTGTGACCCATCAAAATACTGAACTCAATACAGTCTGTGCTCGCTCGACTCCATCCCCTTCCAAAAGCTATGCTTCGGCTCTACAAATCTCATCAGCTAAAAATTAGTATCAGACCTTCTCTGCAATACTGAATCTCGGTGTCTGACACGACCACTTCTCCCACTTGCAGAGATCGCACAGAGCCATGGACCCCAATCTCAAGCTGGTGTGCTCAGCGAGCTTGGTCAACGGGTCGACGATCATGACCCCAAGTGGCAGCGCCCCTTCGCGGACCTCTCGACCATGCCACCCGCAAATCTGCCAAGCGCCTCGCCTTTGTTGGAGACTGTCGTCTACACTGACCTCGATTCAGAGTTGTGGTCACCTCAGTTTACTCTGAAGTTAGGCATTAGAAATTAAGGATATAGCTTGCCTAAGAGGTGGCATCCAAGAGCAGACAATGTCTGTGTACACGGACGAACTAGAAGGCAACCTCTTGGATAAAAAAAATGGCTTCAACTAATAAAAAGCTACATTATATATCAAACTGAATGTCACAGCCGCGACAGGGAGCGGGGCGGCGGCGACACCGGCCGGGCGCGCTTTGGGCGGCGCGCGGGCGGCTGTTGGTGGCGGCGGCGGTGCTAGGGTTGGCGGGGATGGCGCGTCTTGCTGGGAGGGTGGAGGTGGCGGCTGTTGGAGTAGAGGAGCAGGGAAATATTCTTAATTGCTTGTCCCTAAGAGATTAAATCCTTCTTGTTTATATGGCCCTCCTATGAGACTTGTATCTAAAGCAATCTCTAAAGGTTTCCCTATAGATTAGCATACCTTTTACAAGCAAGTTATTATTCTTTTCCTAATAGGATACTTGCTTATAGAGTGGAAATATCTCCGTGACACCAAAAGTCCTAATCTTATCCTAACCGAACTCTTACTTTAATTGCTGAAGAAATCGCGGAAGGGCGGCGGCGGGGGGGGGCGCGCGCTAGGGCTAGGGGCCCCCCGCCGTCCACGGCCCCTTGGGCCAGCCCCTCTGGGTCCCACTGCGTGGGGTGTGACGTCTCCCCCTTTCTTCGACCGGCGCATCCTCGCGCTGGATGAATGCCCACTCTATGACACTTAGAACAAGCTCTAGAGTACCCGGCATGATGAGTTCAACATGTAGGACCAACCTCCCGTGCAATGGGGTTGCTAGGATCATGTTCTCCCCGGGTCCTGATCGTTGCGAACTCCGTGAAGTAGTGAAGGTTGCCGATGTAGCTATGGTAGATGTACCGATGCACCTTACGCCCTTGCGGTGTTGCTGTTTCGTGGCGGGCGGCAAGAAGCAGCTCCCTTGGAATCCCCCCGCTTCAAGGTGTTGGTGAAGCGTGTCGTGAGGGGGACTCTCCAGGAACATAAAGCGGTCGTGGGGTGGTGGCATGATGAAGACGGGCATGAGGACGTCTTCATCATGTCGGGAGAGAAGCAGCCAGGTTGAGCATCGTACAGTACATGAAGGAGCTGGTGTCGAACATACAAGGAGAGAGCTGGTGCGTCTCCCGCCTCGTGTCGCAGTTGATGTAGACATTGTCGACGCTGAAGATCTGGTGATACATGTTATCGAGGAAGACGATCGCGTCGCGGCGCCCCACGTGGGGCCCCATGGCCACACTCCGCCGAGCAAGATGGCTTGGAGCAGCCGACGTCGGGGGTGCTGTGTTGGTGCCGAGGGTGAGGTAGTTCGTCCGGCGAACCCCTCCCTGGAGCAGGGCGTCCAGCAGGTCCGGCAGTAGTGGTGAGGACGCTGGAAGGTAGAAGTGGCCGTTGAAGAGGAGGAAGCCATCCTCCAGCGTCCAAGCCGGAGCAGCGGCACCCGTGGTGACATCGAGGGCTATCTGCCGCAGTTGCTGCTCCTCTAGTGTCGCCGATATAGCCGCACGAAGACCTCGAGGGGACGGTCGACGTGTCGTATAGGTCTCGGGAACTGGCGTGTCTCGGGCGCTTGTCGAGGCGTGAAGCCAAGTTGCAGGTGCCGGTGGAGAGCCCCAGATGCACCGGCCTGGTCCTGGGTGCCACTGTGTCGATGCGCGGAGGTGGTGCCTGCATGAACGTCTTGGCATGTCCCTGACGGTAGTACTCCAGCTCATTGGATGCGAAGTCCTAGGTCACCTTCCCCAGACTTGCCAACCATGGCATGCCAAGGATGACATCGATGTCACTGCCGCTGTGTAGGACGTAGGTGTCGATGTCGAAGATGTCGGCATCGATGCGAACTGGGACATCGTAGGTCACTGCGTGGCATGTCTAGGTGGTGCCTGTGCCAGCGGTGACTGTCATCTACACTAGATGCGTGCGGAGTCCAGCTGTGGCCACCACGCGAGGGTCGATGTAGTTGTGCGAGGCACCTGAGTCGTCAACGATGCTGACTTCGGTCCCTGCAATTACTCTGACGAGGTAGAGAAAGTGGACACCACGTACCAGGGAGTTGGGATCCCCGATGAGGACCCTTAGGTCGGTGCTGTCCTGGGCGGCGCCGTCGGTGTCGTTGTCGTAGTCGTTGAAAACCATGATGTCGAAGAGGTGCTTGCACTTGTGACGCAGTGAGCGGTTCGTCATAGTTGAAGCATAGTCTTGCCTTGCGTCGTTCAGTCATCTTCTCAGGTGTCAGCCGCTTGAACGGCCGAGGTGGAGCTGCTAACGTGGCTGCTACTGGTGTCGCAGGCGCAGGCGTGTCAGCGCCAGGGGTGCCCTTCCTCGCTGCAGTGGTGTCTTGCCGGAGATGTAGAGGATGGTGAGGCAGCGTTCATACGCCCGCGGGCGGCGACATGGCCGTCTCCATGTCCTTCGGATCCCGTAGCTCGACGTTGGTCTTGAGGCTCTCCCAAGCCAGCCGTGTAGATGTTCACTTGCTGTTGGTCATCGAGGTGCCTGTCGCGTGCCACTCAGATCTATGCAAAAAATAACAAAGTTATGAATTTTGCAAGCTTTACAATCATTTATGGCAAAAGATAAAAGAAAGAAAAAGCTTGCTGACGCGCGGGTCCCATGTGTCAGTGCCACGGAAACATATATAACATGGCGGCGCGGCGTCGGGTTTTCACCGGCGGTCAGGAACTTGGCCAACCCTATAGTGTTTCTGACTCTACTCAACAAGACGAATCGATTGGCATGCTTTTCATGAGCTAAAACCGACCCTAACATCGATGACGACGAACGGCGGCGAGCGGCAGCGTGGCTCGATGGCGCACCGGCCGTTCTCGGCGACGCCGACGGCAAAACCCGACATGCATGAGCTCGCTGCTGGAGTGGTGCTAGAACATGAGTTGACCAAAAGAAAATGATAACCACGACGCTGAACGGCGACATGCATGGCGGCGGCAACCCACGTTTCTCGAAAATGAGAGCACCATGGCTCGACCGTCTACACAAAGCTAGAACACCTAGCTACGACGCTAGAACACAGGAAAGAAGACCATAAGACCGAGCTAATCGACAACAATGAGTTTGAGCACGGCGGCGGGCGGCCATGGCGGACCGAACGCCGGCGGACGGAAGAAATGGAAATGCAACTTTTACCTCGTTGTGGCGGCAGCATGGGAATTGGGTTAGGGTTTGGGGACGCGCGTTGCACGTGTTTTTAAGGTGGGACACGGTCGGAATGGGTGAATTCGCTCCATACATCGGTGGTGGTGCTCGCCTCGGTCGCGCGCGGCGGGTTGGGGATGGAGCTCGGGCCCCGTCGGCCGAGCGGTGGCCGATAGGTCACCCCTCCCTATCCCGATGTTTCAACTGTTTTGCTCTAAAACCTTGAGATCCGGGCCAAATTTTGAAAAACTTCGAATATGAAAGTTGCTCAAAATATTATTAGATTCAAAAGTATCCACTAGCACAAATTCAAAGACGGGCAGAAAAATGAGTTTTGGATCAAAAACCGAGAGGTAGGAAAAAGGACTTAGTGAAATTCAAATTTGAATCAAACCCTAACTTGACCAAACTGTTTTGCAATTTTTGAACATTTTCCAGACATTTTCACCAAGAGAAAGCTGAACACTTTATGATAAACATAAAATGTACTGCAACTCATATGCAGAACCTTTTTAAGAAAACCACAATTTCAAGCACTTTTGAAAAGGTTTCCAAAATCACTCCAAAAGGTGAAATTGAGCAAGGGCAATTTCATAAATCATTTTCCAAAGGAATTACATACCCAAACATGGTTCTAAAACATGTCCTAAATATGACTAGGCATAGTTTAGGTTCAAAAAAGCATTCTAGCAAACAATTCACACTAGCTTGAAATTGTGGTTTTCTTAGCTTAGCGAAAAATGGTGAAGAGTTATTTCTCTCATTGAGTCACACCAAACGATTAAAAACATTACATAGGAGTTATTTCTCTTATTTCAGGACCTTGCATATGACCCAAGGAGAGCAACAGTGGATGGAATATTTGTTTTCTATGGCTCTAGTGATCCACTTGAGCTAGCAAAATATTTGCCTCACCATGCATGCATAATCGCTGGAACTAAGGCCTAAAAAGTTACTTCTCTTTGAGGCATAGGTTGCACATGCCCAAGTGTATAAGCAAGGCCAGAGCGGAAGCCGTGTCCGCCGCGAACCATTCATCTATGTTTCATGAACAAGAAATTTACTCTCTCTCTCTCTCTCTCTCTCTCTCTCTTTCTCTGATTCCTGAAGCAGTGCTTACGTAGTGTTGCGGACTGTTCCTCGCCTCTCTGCTAGGCAGCTTCACTTTTATGGATGGATGAAGGTGCTTTGGAGTGAGTTGAATCTGACCAAACTTTGCTCACTGTTTCTTGAAAGTTGATAACAGGACGCATATGCCATCATATATATTTAGTGCCCCTAGCAACAAACGCTACTGCATGCAATAACCATTTTCACGTGTTTGGCTACCTTTTTGTAAGACAGCACAGACGAACAAATCATTAACTTGAACATGGAAAAAGAGATGAGAGATTAAGATTTCTGAATAAGAAACTGAAAGCTTCTTGTATCCAGTACAAATTTTCATATGATTTCAAAATAAAGTTTTATTTATGATGGTTTAAATTTTTCCTGCACGACAGTAAACCGTCAGAAGAACCATAAAAATAGATTTCGAGAGCTTGAATACCTGGCTGGCAAGAGGGCCAATGGCTCCAGCAGATGAACATGCGCTATTTTTCGGGGAAACACATGGCGGGAGGAAACACAATCAGCCATTAATTTTCTTGTTTTAACATTTATGAATATATTGTTATTTAAATCAAAGAGCCATTCATTTTATTTTTTCCACCATTAGGTTCATCTAAACCACAGAGTCATAGTTTTGGATTAGCACGGAAATGATTGAAGCCCAAATGTCTTAGCAAGTGCTAACCTCAGCTTGATGGAATGGTTCATCATGCTGCTAGATAAAACCATTGGTTAACAGCACAAATCGCTCATGCCTTAGTTGACTTATTTTTAACTCCAACTTGACATAGAAATAGGTAACGTCATTACACAGCTTACTATCACAATCTTAACTTTGTAGCTGAAATTTGTAGCTAGCGTGATGTGTAATTATGATATCTGACTGTGACACCGGCCCCTTTGTCAATACATTCCCCTACGTGCTTTTAATTTGTTGCGATACAGCTTGAGTTATGGAAGTTGCGGTGTCGAAACATTGTCATTGTGTAAAGCTAAAAGTATTTTAAAATGTTGCCATTTCAACCTAAAAACTGGAGTTTCACCGCACACATGTATACATGGCATCACATTATTTATTTATATATTTTGGAACAAATCATAATGTCATATGTTTATGATTGGCCACATAAAACTTGGTCAGCGTCTCTGATCTTTGGGGATTAGGAAGAGACAGCACAATGATTGCGATTTACCGAGCGGCCTTGCCGAATGACTCCTTTACCTAAAGCAGAGGCATGCACAACAGCTGAGCCAATCACACTCTTGTATCCCCAATCCAGCATCGTCGCCCCCCTCAAATCACTCCTAAACATGGAAAATCTGAAACACTAAATGAGTCAGGAGTCTTCCCGACGCCTCACAGGTCTCTCTGTCCGTAAAGGATCAACTATTCATCAACTTGTAGCGTTACGAGAGACAGGAGTCCTCCTGACGCCTCCCATTTCAATCGAATAGAGCAAGCCACTGCGATGCCCTCCGCAAAGAAAGTCATCTCTCTTGACCAGAAGGAAGAAGCACCAGCGTTATGCTTGTTCCCTCAGGCATCAGTTGCTCTTTTATGGAACAAAAAAGAGCACGACTGATTTGTAGTTCAATTCCATCACGCCGTGCTTATATATAGTATCTTAAATCTCAACAAATGTGAACCTAGACACCTTGCCATACAATGTGTTCAGTGAACTCTTTTATGAGTACAACACTTCAGCTTCAGCATCATCTTAGCAGAAAGGATGCAAGAGTACGTCCAGGGGACATTCTGTGCGGTCAGATGAATGGTAACATGATCTAGCATGGAGAAGAAAAATGCTAAGCATGTTGATCATTATATAATATGAAAACCCATGTTCAATTCCTAGCTAATGACTTTTCGACCAAATGAAAAATCAAGTACAGAAAGCTTGTACAAATGTAGTTATTACTCTAGACATATCCAAGTACTGAAATCTTATTAACACTATTACCGTCAGCAACAAGGACCGTGCAGTGATGCAAAAGTGGAATATAATGCTCCAATCGTAGGCCCAGAAGGCAGGCTCAGCCCAACACGAGCCCTGAGTAAAATTAGATAATGTGTATTGTGCTGGGATGCTTAGGGATCATGAACATTAACTATGACCCATCAAAATACTGAACTCAAAACAGTCTGCGCCGCTCAACTCCATCCCCTTCCAAAAGCTTTGCTTCCGGCACTACAGATCTTATCAGCTAAAAATTAGTAGTAGACTTCTCTACGATACTGAATCTCGGTGTCCGACACCGACCACTTCTCCCACTTGCAGAGATCACACAGAGCCATTAACCCGTATCTCAAGCTGGTGTGCTCAACGAGCTTGGTCGACAGGTCGACGATCATGACCCCAATTGGCAGCGCCGCTTCACAGACCTCTCGACCATGCTCCCGTGAATCTGCCAAGCACCTCGACTTTGTTGGAGACTGTCGTCTAGACCGACCTCGATTCAGAGTTGTGGTAACCTCAGTTTACTCTGAAGTTGACACAGAAATTAAGGATATAACTTGCCTAAGAGGTGGCATCCAAGAGCAGGCATATGGATACAGTGTCACAGCCGCGATGAGGGGGCAGCGGCGCTAGGGCAGGCAGGCGGGGGCGCGCACATAGGGAGGAGATGGGGCGGCGGCGGTGGTGGCAAGAGGCAGGGAAAATATTCTTTATTGCTTGTCCCTAAGAGATTACATCCTCCCTGCTTATATAGCCCTTCTATGGGACTTGTATCTCAAGCAATCTCTAAAGCTTTCCTTACAGATTGGAATACATTTTACAAGCAAGTCCTTATTCTTATCCTAATAGGGGTCTTACTTAGTGCAAATCCTTCACACCAAAAATCCTAATTTATCCTAACCGAACTCTTACTTTAATTACCAAGAAACTGCGCGAAAGGGCGGCAGCAGGAGGGCGCGCACGCCAGGCCAGGGAGGCGCCCCGCGCCATGGGCCCTTAGGGCCGGCCCCTCCGGGCCCCATTGCCCGGGGTGTGACATCCCCCCCCTCCTCCGTTCTCCGACTAGCGCGGCCCTCGCGCTGGATAAACGTCCATTACGTGATACCCGAGCAAGCTCTAGAGTACATGGCATGATGAGCTCGACGCGTAGAACCAATCTCCCGTGTGTTGGGTTGGCGAGGATCATGTTCTCCCCTGGTCCGGATCGGTCGCGAACGCCATGAAGTAATGAAGGTTACCAATGTAGCCGTGGTAGATGTACTGATGCACCGCATGCCCCTGTGATGTTGTCTCGAGGCGAGGAGCAGCTCCCTTGGAATCCTAGCTTCTAGGTGCTGATGGAGCATGTCGCGAGGGGGGCTCTCCAAGAACATGAAGCGAGCATGGGGAGGTGGTGTGATGAAGACGGGCATGAGGTGCCTGATTGTCACATCGCTGTGTGTGGGTGAAGAAGCTGTAAGATTGAGCATCGTACCATACATGAAGGAGCTGATGTCGAACATGCAGGGTGAGAACAGGTGTGTCTCCTTGTCAGCGTCGTAGTTGATGTAGACATTATCAACACTGTAGAATTGATGATTCGTGTCGTCGATGAAGACGACGCGTGCAACACCCAGGTGATGGCGCCTAGGCCAAACTCCGCCGAGCAGGATGGCTATTGGAGCTGCCGTCGTTGGGGGAGCTGTGTAGGCGCCTAGGGCGAGGTAGTTTGTCCGGCGAGTCCCCCCTGAAGAAGAGCGTCCAGCAGGTCCGGCATTAGTGATGAGGAAGTTGGAAGGTAAAAGCGACCGCCGAATAGGAGGAAGTCGCCCTCCCAGCGTCAAGCGAGCAGCGGCGGCGCCCGTGGTGACGCCGAGGGCTATCCGCCGCAGGTGGTGCTCCTCAAGTGTCGCTTGACGTAGCTAGACGAAGGCGCCTGATGATGTGTCGTAGAGGTCGAGGGCGCTGGCATGCCTCAGGCGCCGGCGTACGTGAAGGCCAGGCCGCGCTGGCTCTGTCCTGGGTGCCTCCGGGTTGACGCTATCGCTGTCACTTGGGGCCCAACCAGCCAACTGCTACCAGGATGACTGAACTAACCCCAACATACACATGCAAGACACACCGTGTCCACCGTGTCATGCCATGAGGTTGCACAGTTGGACAAAGGCAGAGGCTGGGGCGTAGATCGAGCGGTATGCCACGAAATTATTCCTTGACAACGTAAACGTAGCTGGAGAGCTGAAGCTAGTCCGGTTGTTCTCAAAGATACATCACATGATATCTTGCCCTTGTGTCAAACAGTTGGATTGCAACTAATGCAGATGTTGCCGATGCTTCCCACTCCTATGCACAATTACCATTGCTGGAGTTACATTGCTGGCTTTTGATTCGTTACCTGCTGTTTTATACACGCAGGTCAGGTACCTCTACACAAGTCATGGCCTGGGGAGAGGGGAGGGGGCAATTTAAATTTAGTCAGGCAATAAATGTACTACAAATCATGATATCAGAACATTTGTGGAGAGATCTGGCAACCAGAAGCTGTCCTTTTTCTTTTGCATCTGTACTTTGATTCACAAAAGGAAAAATAAGTGGGGCCTCATTATATCAAACTGGGCTAAATTTTCGTGCAAATATCCAAACTACCATGCATGTTACCTTCCTACAACTTCAAAATAGACAAAGCTAGCATACTTAGAGCCAGCAACTGCGAGTATTAGTTCTTTTAACTTGGTTATTATTGACTGATTTGCATTGGACTAGCAAATTAAAAATAAGGAATCTGGTAACAATCAAGTTTGCAAAATTACAAATAGACACACATGTCTACAATGCTAAATAATATCAGAAACCTTGCACATTTTGTACAATAAAACCAACCAACATTTCCCATTAAAATTCCAGCACACAAATCAAATGATAGTGAATACACCCCTGTAACAAGAAGGTGCAAACTATAGATATGATTAGGGGAAACACAAAAATAACCAATAATTTTATTTCGATAGTTCCCCGCAACAAAATTTTTATTGCGATAGGCACAGTTCTAGAACATGAACAAAGAGAGGCTGTGCAAACATCAGTGTACTCGAGATGATGATGCCTAGCGTGCATCAATAAAGTGGTTGCTGGATTATTTGCCAAAAAAAGGAAGAATATATAAATTACACATGAGCAAAATTGATGGTCCAGTGTAGAACATGGACTTGTCTGAAATTATTGGTTGATTGAGTCACCAAAATCTCTTACTCATGAGGCACCAAAACTGCTCTCCTCACATGCCTGTTTGTGTTCATGTGCGCTAGTGTGCATTCCTTGTGTGTGCTGCATCCTTGCTGCTCATTATATATATTGCTAGCTCTTGACAGCGTTCTGCACTTTCATTGCCCACCTCTATGCCCAAGTGCTCTGGAGTCGCACGTTGTCGTCGTGTTCACCACAAAACAAATCCTGTATACTTTTGTTCTTCACAAATCACTACAATCTCAATAGATCAGAGTCCAATTCCAGAACTCCCAAGTTCTCCCAAGCTTAGTACCCTACCAAACATCACACATTCGTACGAAGGGGATATGCCACATGGACATGGCTCTTTCGAACCACACAGCAGCGATGGGGAAAGAGGATCTAGCAGCACCAATGGGTGGAGAGGGGAGGGGGTATCACATCTTAGGTTCATCAAATGAAAATTGGCGGGTATCCAGCAGCTTCCTAAATAGGAGAACCAGCACAACCAAGCCAAGTCAGTTTGGGCTACCAAGCCAAGCCAGAGCAGCTATGATCCGCTGGAACCAGCAGACATGGCGTAATGCTGGGGCTCCCAATGTCTTCCATGCCTATATTGTAGCAAACACCATGGGCACAGACTTCATGAATCACTCATCATCTCTCGCTCTAAACCTATGACACTCCTTTTTATGAACAACTGAAAATAATACTGTCTCCGGCTCCACATAATTACAGCAGCATCTGCAGGGGGCCGATGTAGAGGCGTACGTACATATTTATTTCAACAGGGGGCTGGAACTATAGTTGTTCCTAAAAAATAGATGCAACACTGTGAATTCATAACTTCTGATGTGAAAGATGTATATCTCGACGACAAACTGTATATCAAATCATCTCAACGAGATCTACAACTTTGCATATGACAACTATGTTATCAATTTCAAATCATTCAGCTACAGAAAATTCTGTTTGAACTTCTCAAATTTTGAAATTCAATCTTCTTTGAATTTTTCTATGAGCTTGGCTGGAGAGATGATGGAACTCGAACTTATATATTTCAGAAATATATAAAGCATTACAGTTGATAACATTTTAATTTGAAATCATTTAAAGTAAAAAATACTTTTTGAATTTCTCAATTTTTGGAGTTTTAAAAACTTTGAATGACCTCAGATCACTACTTGACACTCAAATAGTCCTATGTGTGCAAAACCGATAGAAAATTCATATCCGATAAAAAAATATTTTGCTGACGGTATACCAAAAAAATAACCAACAAAACTAGCTTGTTTGAAAAAATCTATTTTCCGTCGGTTTGGCATTAGAAACATTTTTTTTGTCGATAATTTACACACAGTATTGTAAGAAGCTTGCCTTTTTATTGATCGTAGTGGGGACAACTCAGTACCTTTCATCTCAGGTCACAAGCCAGTTTCATTTACACAGCACGCCATCTACTGAGAAACAGCAAGGAAAATAGAACACACTGCAGAAAGTTGAACAGGAAATTGCATAATATAGCCACCAAAACTCCGAGTAGTCCTTATGGCAACTAATGAATTCAGTGGTTGCTGCAGTCTCTCACAAAAAAACTAACCATGCTTCGTCTCACAGTTTCCTCTCTGTACATACAAATGAGAATGGAATCATATGTACATTGCTATGACTAAGATATATTGCTCATTTCACAAAAACTAGCTGCTGCCTTCACTTTTTATCAAAATCATGCAAATTTGAAGGCCAGGTGCAAGAGTCTCGCATCTCGCTGGCGAGATGCTTCAAGTGTTTTCTAGAAACTCCTGAGAAGGCAACTTGAAGCATCTCGCTAGCGCAGGGATTTCTAAAGTCTGTCTACACAAGAGCAACTCGATCTGTGTTCCACATGAACTGCCAGCTGAGAACACAAGTCAGCTTCTTCTCCTTCGCCTTGTCTTTTATTTGCATAGAATAATTGAAATATATAAAGAGACCAAGGCCTCACATGATGCTGCACGCCCACCTGACAACGTTGCTTCAGCAATAATAATAATAATTGACGACAAGTACGTGCTTCATCGAACTATCCAGAGTTGATGTCTGTAGATTATTTAGTAGCTGATTTATTTATTGCTGTGATATACATTTATACCTGTTTAGAAAAATGTTCAAATCACTCCTACAAATACGGTTTCTAAAGCCGACACTTTGTGAATGATTGTAGAGATATATATAGTTTTTGTGGTATAGGGCTATCAACCACCTCTGCAAACTTACTAATAATAACGGTTCCAATGATATAAACAACCAATGTCCCTAAAAATCCATCTTTAATTTAGAAGAGGCTGCTAACATGATTTGAACCCCTGAGATGTTTTTTCGACGGGCAGTTTTCTTTTGCAACCACCTATGGAAATGCAGTTTGCAATGATGACGCCTATGCACGCATTTTAACAGTGAGCAACGACCTCTCTTTCGCTGGGGCAGATGCTTTTCCATTGGCAACAATATTTGACGTCACGATGCACCTCGGCGACCCGGCAACGCCGCGAGTCGGTGGATCAAAAGATAATTCAGGGTCTTCCTTTCACACAAAAGATCGATGGTGGCTATTCGAACGCCACCGATACATCAAGGTGGAGGGGCAATGGTGAAGGCACACAATTTCAAGCGTGGGCGATTTGCCACCTGTAGTGGGGGCTATCTCCATCCAATGAGTTTCTTTCAAGTTCATTTTGGTGCGCGTTGTTCAAGGCGTGGTAGCTGATTCAAAGACCGCCATGAAGCGACATCAATACCTTTAGCACTGTCTTGTGTAGTAAACTCAATTCTTTTTTGGATGTAGTAGATCTTTAGTACATTTATCTTCACGTTTTTTTTTTTTTTATTCTTAGTTTTTTTTGTAATAAGTTTGGCTGTGTGTGATCACCCAAAGGCTTTTAGGCTGTGTGCGTTACGCTTGAGAGGGCGGAATGTTAATTCCTTTATTAAAAAACCTTTGGAAATGCGGTTGCTAAAGAAAACTAGATTTAGAAATATATTTCGAGGGTCGGTTGGTTTATGCATGCAAGCACTCCATGAAAATAAATTTCTGTATACGCTAGTGTTGTATATAACTCGGTCATTGGAAAATATTTTTCAATGTTTTTTGTGAGTCAGTTTTCAGGGGTTATTGGCCTAAAATAAGCACCCTTCAAGGCAGCCAGTCCTAAAGATCCTTCAAGTTTTTAAAATCTATTCACATTTTAATTTTCATCTACGTGTCACATTTCACATATCAATTGATTCTCATAGAAGATTTACAATGTAGTTTTATATTTGCATTGTTTAATGTACTTTGAAAACTAATAATAAAGCCTCAAACACAGTTAAATTACATATTATTTACAATGTATTTTTTTAGATTACACAGTACAACGCAGACACTCAACACGCACACACACTCACCCCTATAAACACACGCACGCAAAACCCTACCCCTATGAGCACCTTCGAAGGACTGGGCCGGCAAATCTTGAAGTTCACGAAGTCACCACAGGCGCCCGTTGTCGATCGGATGTCTCCTACCACTTAATGCATAGCGCCGGAAAATTCTAGAATAAATCCAAAATAAAGTGTCACACCCAGGATTTGAACCCTGGGTGGGAGCCCCACAACCAATGGCCTTTACCATTTGCGCCGTGAGTCTCTTGACATGTACAATGTATTTAACCTAACGATGATAATAAAAGGCACATTCAGCGGCTGTGTACACTCTTGAAATGTGCTGAGTTGCACATTCAGATTTGACATCATATAAGGCTAATAATATAGCTGGTTACATATGACCTCGTGCAAGAGGTACATGCATATATGCAAGCCTCTTGAATTTGTTGGATAACGCTTTCATCAGTATTAGGAAATGGACAAAAAAAACATATGCACTGTGGTGCCTGTATAGAAGAACCACTGTGGTAGAAGAACCACAGTGGTGTCGATACGCAACACGAGATCCCTGTATATATAGAAGAACCACTGTGGTGCCAATGAGTTGCTTAAGCATTGAATAATCAATGAGCCGGTTCCACGTAACATATCAAAAGGAAATATGTGTTTTTTTTTTATTTTGTTATAACCATGTTGTTGCAAACATGTTTTGTTTTGGTATCGGTCCATTAGCCCCTTAGCAGCTTCACATGGATTTGTTCGTTAGCCCCCTTTTTTTTAGTTAGTGCAGCGGTTCCTAAGAATGCATCAGTAGATCAAGCACAATAGTTGCAGGGGTAGGGAGGAGGCGGATGGAGCAAATGCGCATCAATGGACGTGCTGAAGAGGGGTGGGTGGGGTACGCGTGTTGCATGCTGCATTGGCATGTCGGTGTTGGCAAGTGGCGATATGGAGCGTCCTGGCTTCAATGGACGTGCTGTATTGGCATGTTGTTGTTGGGAAGTGGCGACATGAAGCGTCCCAACGTCGATGGCTAGAACACAGGGATCTCCTGATACCTCCCAACTACGCTATCCACAAGTGCTCTCATGGGCCTACCATATAATATTTAACATCTCCCCTATGAACGTCATTGAATTTTCTCCTTGATCATCTCCTTTATTTATACATAGGTGAAAATAAAGGGACCCCTTGATCTCGTCCTCTGCCGACGGATCACCTCTAGTGGGTCACCTTCATGCCTGGCACTTGACGGGCGCCTTGCCCATCCACTGCACCATGTGTACTGTGTCTGCTTGTCATGTTGCACATGCTTCGAGCAGTGCCCCTATATTGGGATTCAAATCATGCATAGCTCATGAATGTCATCTCTTACTTTAACTTTACATTGTTCTTAATTTGGTTATGTTCAGAAAAATTGTTCAGTTGACGGCTATACAAATATATATATATATATATATATATAGGGTGCACTTTTTATACACCCAGGAGTAATTACACCCACCGAGAGTATACGTACGATTGAGGGGCCGGCTATCTATTCCACGGGTAACGGGCGGAGAAACATGAGCCGTTTAGGCTGTTGGTTGCGGTGCTGCACCGCATTTTTCTGGACACGTCGCTAGATTAACTGCATGGACCTAATTTTTTTTGGATTAAATTCTATCGGCTGCATGTGTCGTACTAGGTTTTTTTGAAAGGACGGATGCATTCATACTAGTATATATGCATATACTTGACCTGACAAGATAGTATATGTACATACTATTTTATTAGCTGTTTAGAGAAGACGGTACAATATTTCAGAGATGTATTTTAAACCATTATGGCAAACATGTATCTGTTTCTAGCACTGCTAACTCATGTACGTTATATGTTGTAATTTATATCTGTTTCTCTGCAATTACATAATTTTTTGAAGGCAAATACGTATATGTTTGTTATCAAAACATAAGCATCAGTCATCGTAACGTCATCCTCTGTTTTTCTGCCCCCATCACAGGTCACTCTGTTATGCGCCTTCAGCGCTTCTCTCAGCACATCGGTAACCGACCAGTTCTCATCCTGCGCCCCCACGAGGATTCAGTTGTTAGTTGCTCCTAAGGGAAGAGAACATCAAGAAGGTAGAGGGGCAGTAGGTAGATGAGCTGCATCGAAATCCCAGTGGTGGCATGTGACAACAATCATAGATTTCTTGACGCCACCCATGGGTGCATAAGCAGTTACCGAACTCCTGATGCCACTCAAGCCAAATTCTGTGTAGGTTTTGAAACCGTGTGGTGGTCACCGTGGCATGGATCCCTCAGCTCTATCACTCCCCAAGAAGAGCTCCTACATATCGTCGCCTATTATTTATAGCCAACATGCTTATGTGCATTCTAGTTTCCTGACACCCACAACTTGGTAGTTGTGCAGATTTGTTAGTACCATGCATATGCACTGAATTAAATGATCGACATATTTAACTCATGAGGATTTGCAGCAGCCTCTGAGTTGTTACTGCTCCTGCATTCATATGGCACCAGGCAGCAGACTAAGTGAGATTACAAATACTGTTAGCCTAAATAGATGCACTTATCTTGTAATCTTTCGATTTACAGTTTGAGTCATGTAATAGTCGGTCTAGGGGTCGGTTGTGATCAAAGGTGTGCTTGATCATAACAAAGGTCCGGTCGAGTCTTGAGTCCTACGCCACGACGTGCTGAGCGCACACGATGACTGCGTCGCGGCGAAACGGCGCCGGACACACTTAGGCGGCGTGGCGTGGGTGGAGTCTGTAATCCTAGGGATATAAATACAGAGAATAAAGCTCGGCATAAGCTGCGGTTGGGCAGCGTAATAATCCTCAAACAACTTTTCGTATTTATAGATTCATCTATATCGTGCTCACCGAACTCGCCGTGATCACCACGTTCTCGCCGGCGTTCAGGTCTTGAGGTCGTCGGGGTTCTAGGCTTCTAGCCCCAACAACTGGTATCGGACCCGCTAGGTGGCCGGAGAGGAGACGCTCGGTCGTGGGGAGTTGCCGTGAGAGAGATCCAAACGAAGTTCTTACTAGATCGAAGTCGAGGAAGAGGAGAACGCGAAGGTCGACGCCATGGGTGACAAGGACAAGGAGCTAAAGGAGCGGGCATGGAACCAGGCCGCAGGAAACCTGACCTGGCCGATGCTGACACGCTCGAACTATCAGGAGTGGTCTTCACATGTGCAGTGCAATCTGGAAGCCATGTATCTGTGGGATGCAATCGAATCCCATAAGGTGGAGCGGCGGCATGACCGGTTTGCTCTCGGCGCCATGCTGCGTGGCGCGCCTCAAGAGATGCACTTGATGTTGCTGAATAAGAAGTCAGCAAAAGAGGCATGGGGGGCGATCAAGTCGATGCATCTGGGTGCAGAGAGGGTGAAGGAAGTGAATGCACGAAGCTGTTGGCTGAGTTCGAATCGAGCTCGTTCAAATCGGGAGAGTCGATTGACGAAGTTTGCCGTGCACATCACCAAGCTTCCAACCGATCTTAAGGGACTCGGTGAAACAAGTGTTGATGATACGCGAGTTGTGAAGAAGTTCGAGAGTTGTGCCACCTAAGTACAATCAGGTGGCGGTGTCGATTGAGATGTTTCATGATCTCAAGAAGCTCGATAGAAGACCTTGTCGGCTGTCTACGGGCGGCCGAGGACAGGTTTGAGTCCACTACTGATCCGGTCACCGACAAGTCAAGACGTCTCTTCCGATTGAAGATGAGTGGGCAGCCGTAAAACAAAAAGCCGCATGGTGAACTCAGATTCATCTTCATCAGGTGAGAGGAGCGGTGGCCACTTCAAGAAGAATGATCGCTCTGGAGGCCATAGTGAAGGTGGAGGAAGTAAAGGAGCTCGCGATGCTAGTGGTAATTCTGGTCCACCCAAAAGGCGAGGGAAGTGTAAGAAGTGTGGAGTCTATGGCCATTGGGCCAAGGAGTGTCCGAAGAAGAAACGAGGAGGAGGAGGGGAGAAGCAGCTCATCATGTCAATGCTGAAACTGAAGTGTCGCCGGCGTTCTTTGGTAGCACAAGTTTGCGAGGTGAAGCGGATCCCGCCCGAGCCCCATCGACTTTTTTCGAACCAAGATCATGTGCATCCTACCAAATATGCTGCCGGTTCTTGGGTTCTGGACACTGGTGCAACAAACCACATGACTGGGTGCCGTGACTCGATGGCTAGTCTGGATGAAACGGTGTGTGGTGCAGTCAGGTTTGGTGATGGTTCCACGGTGGAGATCAGTGGTATAGGTGTCGCGGACAATTGCAGGGCGAAATCAGAAGCATCGTGTACTCACAGAGGTCTACTACATTCCCTCTCTGAAATGCAACATAGTGAGCCTTGGCCAGTTGGAGGAAGCGGTGTCGTGTTGAAATCGACAAAGGCGTCATCGCAGTGCTTTGAGCGTGAACAACTCAGGATTGAACGAGCTGTTCTAATTCGGGCGGAGAGAAAGAATCGTCTATATCTCATGCATGTGACACTTACCTCTCCGGTGTGTAATTTGTCCAAGATGGATGAGGAGGCATGGCGGCGGCATGCAAGGTACGGGCACCTGAACTTCAGATCACTTCATCGCCGGTGCTAAGGGGATGGTTGAAGGCTTGCCTATTCTGTAGAAGCTTGAACAAGTGTGTGACGGTTGTATCCTGGGAAAACAGCATCGCACCCCGTTCCCCAAGGCATCAATGTTCAGGGCCAAGACTGGATCGAGTCGCATTTCACACCGATACGTGTGGACACATCACGGCACCGACACCGGGTGGCAAGTCATACTTTCTTCTAGTCGTTGATGATTTCAGTCGGTTCATGTGGCTCGAGTTGTTGACAACTAAAGATCAAGCTCTGGACTGTTTCAAGAAGATCAAGGTAGCAGCAGAGTTGGAGTCTGGATGACGACTGAAGGCTCTCAGAACGGACCGTGGTGGAGAATTCTTGTCAGGTGCGTTTGTTAGTTTCTGTAGTGAGCTAGGCATCGGACATAACACCACTACGGGATACTCTCCGCAACAGAATGGTGTTGTTGAGCGGAGGAATCAGACTGTAATAGAGATGGTGCGGTGCTTGTTGAAAAGCATGAAGGTGCCACCTCGTTTTTGGGGAGAGGCAGTGGCCACGGCTGTGTATATACTGAATCGATCCCCGACTAAGAGTCTGATAGGTATGACTCCGTTTGAGGCGTGGACTGGAAGGAAGCCTGGTGTGAAACATCTACGTACGTTTGGATGTGTTGCTTATGCAAAACAGGTTGGACCTGGTGTAAGCAAGTCTGTCGACGAGGCGGTTCGGGCGTGTTCATCGGATATGAAGTCGGGACGAAAGGCTATCGGGTGTTTGATCTTGTGAAAAACAAGCTAATGATATCCTATGATGTCATTTTCGATGAAGGGAAGGCCTGGAATTGGGAGGAGAATGGCAGCAGGATGATGGATGAAACTGACGGACCGGCAGCATTATCTGAAACTTTCAGAGTTCAGGATTTCGATGACACTATTCCTGGTCCGCCAATAGAAGAGGCCGATGAAAATGCAAAGGTGTCGATGACGATGTGTCCGATCGGGGCTCTCCCACGCCTCAATTCCGTGCGTGGGGGGTGATCCGAACACGCCCCCACAATCTCCCCGTCCCTCACTACTACAAACGGCTTCTTTAGGGCGGCTCCGGATGCTCATTAGGGGCGGTTTTGGAGTCGCCCCTAACTATGCGCTCAAATGTGCTTCCACATTAGGGGCGGTTCCCTTAGCCGCCCTAATGAGGCCACATCAGGGGCGGCTCGTGTAATCGGCCGCCCTAATGTGAATCCCAGATTTCACACTTTCAAAATTCAAAAAAAAGAAATAGCAAAAGATTTTTTTTTTTTTTTAATCGGGGGGAGGACCCCCCGGCCCGACCACCCACATCCCCTACACATGGTGATTTTTTTCACGCTTTTTACAAATGTTGCCGCCGCCAAGTTTGAAACCCGCGACCCGCCGCTCACGCACGGAGAGCTCCCACCATCGTGCTACACATGTACTTGTGTCCATATCTCATTTCGCATCCCCATATATTATACAAATCCGTGTGAAAGTTGACTATTTGAGACCCTAAACGGATCCAAATCAAAAAGTGGTCAACTATAAAGTTTCATAACTTTTCAAGATCTACAATTTTCATTTAGGATGTTTCTCCATCCAAGGTCATTTACTTAAATTCGAATTTCAAATTTGAGACATTTGAACGTAGCTTTTGTATGGCTAAATGATTTCAAATCAAAAAGTGGTCAACTACAAAGTTTCATAACTTTTCAAGATCTACAATTGTTATTTAGGAAGTTTTTTTCCATCCGAGGTCGTTTGAAAAATTCAAATTTTAAAATTTACACATTCAAACCCACTTTTGAGGCATCAAATAAATGCAAAAGAAAAAAGTGATCAACAACAAAGATTCATAACTTTTCAAGATCTACAATTGTTATTTAGGAAGTTTTTCCATCCGAGGTCGTTTATGAAATTTTAATTTTTAGTGCCTCATTTTAAAATTCGGCAACCCATCGTAGGGGCGCCTCAATATAGAGCCGCCCCTATTGTGGACCACGATAGGGGCGGCTGGTGATTGAACCGCCCTCGATAACGTAGGGGCGGCCGGTACATGAGCCGCCCCTAATGTGCCATCAGTAGGGGTGGTTTGTCTCCCACAAGGATTTTCTCATACTATAGGGGCGGCTCAAAGTATGAGCCGCCCCAAATCAAAATACCAAGCGCCCCCTTAGTAGCCTTTTCTAGTAGTGCGTGGGACACCAACGATCCAGTGGGCCACACCACCCATGGATGGATCAGTTGATTCAGAAGGTGCTCCGTTGAGATATCGAACAATTCCAAATCTTTTGGAAACAGCGCAGGAGCTTCAAGACTATGAATATAGTGGCCTCTGTCTGGTAGCAGCTGAAGAACCAAGGACGGTGGAAGAAGCTTTAGCCGAGCAATGCTAGCGTGAAGCGATGCAGACTAAGATGCAGTCGATTGAAGCAAACCGAACTTGGGATATATGTGTGTTGCCACCAAAACAGAAGGCAATCAGTTTGAAGTGGGTCTTCAAACTAAAGAAGGATCCAGAGGGGAAGGTGGTCAAGTATAAAGCACGTCTAGTGGCGAAAGGATATGCACAGAGGCATGGAGTAGACTTTGATGAAGTTTTTGCACCGGTCGCCAGGTTAGAAACTGTACAAGTTTTGTTGGCACTTGCAGCTCAAGGTGGATGGGAGGTTCATCATATGGACGTCAAGTCAGCTTTTTTGAATGGTGATCTTTCATAAATCTTGTATGCGTGCAACAACCTCCAGGTTTCATAGGGGGTGATGGCAGCAAAGTACTCAGGTTGAAGAAAGCGCTCTATGGCCTAAAGCAAGCCCCGAGGGTATGGAATTTTAAGCTTGATCGTGAACTCGTTGCTCTTGGTTTTGTAAGGAGCAAGCTGGATCATGCTGTTTATAGGAGAAGTAGCAAGGACTATTTTCTGCTTGTGGGAGTCTATGTAGACGATCTGATCATCTCGGGACAAAATGTCAGGGACATAGAGAGGTTTAAGGCCGAGATGAAAAAGAAATTCAGCATGAGTGACTTGGGGCTTCTAAGCTATTACTTGGGAATAGAGGTGAAGAAAGGAGAGGATGGCATTACTCTCTGTCAGAGTTCATATGCAGCCAAGATTCGTGAAGTGGCGGGTATGGTGAACTGTAACTCGTGTGATACTCCAATGGAGTGTCGTCTCAAACTTAGCAAGCGAAGGATGGTGAGGCACTGAATGCAAAACTCTACCGGAGTCTGATTGGCAGTCTTAGGTACATTGTCAACACCCGGCCAGACATGGCGTATGCAGTTGGGGTGGTGAGCAGGTACATGGAGATGCCAGGAAAGGAGCACTGGAACGCTGTGAAGCGTATCTTGAGGTACCTGAAAGGTACTATGGCGTACGGCTGCAAATATGATCGAAGAGCTGAGCTGAGACCCATGCTGTTGGGATACAGCGACAGTGATTTCGCAGGTGATGTCCAAGATAGGAAGAGTACTTCAGGTGCTGGATATTTTCTTGGGAGCAGCTTGGTAACGTGGTCATCACAGAAGCAAAAGATCATTGCTTTGTCTTCCTGTGAGGCCGAATATGTTGCTGCAGCTGGAGCAGCGTGCCAGGGGATATGGTTGAGCCGACTCATGGCGGACATGCTGGGAATGAAGGTGACGAAGGTGAAGTTACTCATGGACAATATGTCTGCAATCGCGCTCGGCAAGAATCCGGTGCACCATGATCGTAGTAAGCACATTGATACAAGGTATCATTTTCTACGCGAGTGCATTGAGGAGGGAATGGTGGAGGTTGATCATCTTCACCAAGGCGCTGGGGCGAGTGAGGTTCGTGGAACTGAGGAGTGCTCTCGGAGTCGTCGACGTGCATCGAGTTTAGGGGGTGATTTGTTAGCCTAAATAGATGCACTTATCTTGTAAACTTTCGTTACAGTTTGCGTCATGTAATAGTCGGTCTAGGGATCGGTTGTGATCAAAGGTGTGCTTGATCATAACAAAGGTCCGGTCGAGTCTTGAGTCCTACGCCACGACGTGCTGAGTGCACGCGGTGAACGCGTCGCGGCGAAACGGCGCTGGACACACTTAGGCGGCGTGGCGTGGGTGGAGTCTGTAATCCTAGGGATATAAATACAGAGAATAAAGCTCGGCATAAGCTGCGGTTGGGCAGCGTAATAATCCTCAAACAACTTTCTCGTATTTATAGATTCATCTATATCATGCTCACCGAACTCGCCGTGATCACCACGTTCTCGCTGGCGTTCAGGTCTTGAGGTCGTCGGGGTTCTAGCCCCAACAAATACTTCATGGGGACGTGTGATGTTTAATTTGTGCGTCTGCATGCAAAGATGTTTTTGTTTAATAATATTGTAAAATTAAGCCAAATAAATAAATTAATACGTATTGGGAATTGATGCATCTTGATCTGCTAGCTCAATTGTGTACGCTGTCAGTCTTCATATCATTTATGGTGTTCCCAGTTTCGTGTCTTATGTCAGCAAGATTTTCCTACGTCTTGTCCAGTCTCTCCCAAGTACGTCGTCTTGTGACGGAAATATAGCCACCACCACAAGAGATTGTGTAGATGAAACCTTAGACCTCTACTCAAGTTCATTCCGCTTGATGCTTATAAATGTCTTGAACTCGTCGATGTAGCGTGCCCTTGACGAGGGGATAAACGCGGATCCATGCTCTTGACTTGCGCATCGTGTTGAACCATAATGCTCCTTCCTAATGCTAGAACAGCTGACCATCTATATCTCTCCCCGTAGGACAACAGCTCCTGATGTCTCCTATGCTTAATGCCAGAAGCCTCCACGAGTGCTCTGTCCATGTCTCTTCTTGCAACACATTCACCTGAGTGCTCACATTTATGATCTCTCAGCAGTTTGGAGATTGGGAAGAGACAGCTAATGATTGAATTTTATCGACCTGTCTCAACCTCATTACTTTGCCTAAAACAGAGTCCTCCACATCGGCAAACGGTAACCACTCTTATTCTCTCTAGAACATCTTAGGCCTGTTCATGTCACTCAGACACATTCTTACTATGTCGCTAAAGGAGACAATACTTATCCATGTTGAAAGGAGCTCATGTCACTCAGACACATTCTTACTATGTCGCTAAAGGAGACAATACTTATCCATGTTGAAAGGAGCTCGAGACAGGAGTCTTCCTGACGCCTCCCAAGTCTGTCTCCTATAGGAAGTCATAGTGGTATGCCCTCCACAAACAGTCACCACTCATGGACCGAAATGAACAAAAAGAAGAGTTGTGCGTAACTACAGCATATGTATTCTCATAGGCAACAAAAGAAGACATAGTGAATTGTAAAACAAATATTTGGGTTTTATGGTATGACAATACTTTAGTTTAGCTAGATGATATTGTTGACACAAAAGCGTCTCTGTGCCGCACACGCCGACAAACCCGAAGTACCTAGCTTCACTCGAGAGCCCGGGTGTCTTAATCTGATGGCGTGCCAGTCATTTTGACCTATAATTGACAAGGAGATAAATCATGAGATCAGGAACATGCCCTCGGTGAGACCAAGACAGTTCCACAATGTACGGCCCTGAAGCCACTTACGACGACATATAGCTATACAAGCTATCTCGCCCATAAGTTTATGAACGCGTTCGGTAAGCATAAGCAAAACATGGGAGAACTCAGTTACGAACGGGCATAAGAAGACATGTTTGAACAAGTAAATCGATCATCAATATATGATATCATAAAGCTCATGGCATAGATCGAATCAATTGACAATATGATAGATAAAACAGGTAAATCATAATTATAAACCTAATTTAAATAACACATGCATAGGTCTCATCCAACTAGTCGCCGCAGACGCCTAGTTTTCCTAAACCCGTCTAGCTTAAACCCTTAACAAGCTAATCCACCGCATGATACGACTTGTTACAGATCCAAACCACTTCTCACAACTAGATCAATCCACCACATGATACAATCTAATCATGACAAGCTAAAAGCATGCATATATCTAAATAGATCTATAAAGACTCATTACTCATGAAAGCGTATATGCATAAAAAGTAAAGTACATATGTAAGCTCAATCTAATGATAAAGACAGAGATCTATTCCTATTAGTCCGCCGCACAACTAATCATCCTAAACCCTTTTCATCCTAACAGCAATCCACCGCATGATACACTGCAAGACTAGACGTTAACAAAGAGACAAACCTACACATGCAAGCTACATGTAGATGCATAACCGTATTCGGTAAGCTTACCGAATCGGGGTCCATGGTGCAGGAACAAGCAAATAAAGCATAAGCAAAGCAAACTAGAAACCCGCATGATTCGCCAGACGATACCCGACCACTAGCAAGATCTACTTGCACTCTACTCGACATGAACCCACAACACGTACAATATAGATTGCCGAGACTTGGCCAATAAGCATGATAGATCGCCCATCAATGATAAAAGTAAGCATAAACATAAATAAAGACGATCAAATCTATAGAGAATCTAAGGCCAATCAAGATCAATCTAGATTGGGCAATAAAGTGTTACAATTATAATAAAATAATAAATAAGAGTATGCAACACGTGGTAACTTAATGAATCTATTAGATCTTGCCAAATCGATAGAGCCGATAACTAGCTCGAGCTAGATCTTAGCCCCGCCGCACGACTCATGACCTAACAGAGAACCCTCTTGCTCCATAGCCTAAATCCCATTTTGCACGATACTAAGCATGGAAACAAGACTACTTGCATCAAGATCTAAATCCGCCGAGACGATACTAGACATAATGCAAGGTTTCCGGTACTTACGGAGGTCGATGGGCCGATGGTTTCCTCGCAATAGATCGGCGACACGACTTGGACTCGAAAGGGGTGGCGTGGAGCCGGGTTGTTTGTTGTATTGATTGATTGAGATATATTACAGTTGCCTAGGGTCTAATATTTATACCCTGGTCTTGGTACGAGTCCTAACCGACACGATTATAAAGAAGGAAAATCTAGCTAAGGACAACTTTTTACTTCAAGTCTTCTCGAAGTTGTTGATGGCATGTACAATGTGGACCCTTCTTCCCCGGATAGCTTGTCCCAACGTCCGTCAACTTGCCGAATCGTCCTTGATAGCCGAGTGTCTCAAGTCTTCTCGGACACATGATTTCGGCCCGAATGGTGATAGCCTCCCGAATGCTACGATTTTTTGCCGACCACCTCGTCATCGCATAGGCGCTTGCGAATGCTCCCTTGCGAACGCCTCTGTGCGCCTTTTTGTCATCGGGCTTACCAAATTTTGGTGTTAACACATGCCCCCTCAATTTTTGGGATAAAAAGTATTTTTATTCCAAAATTGACCGCAGCCTTTTCTTGTTTACTCAAGTAAACACTTTGTTCATCGGTTCACCATTTGCTCCATCCGTAGGAGATTCTCGAAACCCTAGAGCATCACCGGATTTCAATTCAACTCTTCTATGGAGGTCTTCAATCTGATCCTAGAGGTAAATTTCACTTATTTTTGCACATTCGGTAATATCAAGTCTGAATTTGTCATTTCCTCATCCGCATCTACTTTTCTTCAAAGGAGTATGAGGACCCGGATCTTGGTTTCCACCGATGCAAATCAAGATATTTACTTCCTTGGTCCGAGAGGAAATTCGACCCATCCATCGAATTTATTGCGAAAAGAGAGTCAAAGAATCCCATTCAAATCGGAGTTTCTCCAAAGAAGCAATGGAAGAAGTCTTTCAAGACCTGGCCTTTTCCCCCAATTGCATGGTGGCGTGATTGGTACGAGGAAGAATGCTATCGGCCAAAACAAGGAGTGGCGGGATACCTGGGACATTTCCCATTGTTTGGAGTTGTCCCCCATCAAACACCCCCAAGAACGAAGATTTGCTAATGGCAAAGCAACTCACTTCGGTCCAATGCCACTAACTCCTTCATTTTTGGCCATGGTCCAAATGATTTACTCTGGCCGATGTATTCATGATGACCGGCCTGAATATCACTGAAAAAGTGTGCCCCTGGCAATATCAGCATGGTAGCAAGCAAATAGCTGTGAAGACTGAAGATCCTTGGATAAAACACATCAAGCAATATAAATCGAGAGGGCCACATTCATCGACAAAGAATACAAAGCTTTTCTCGAATCTACGGTTATGTCGATTCATCTTACGTGGAAAATCCAATGAGCCGTCTTGAATCACATGGTCATGGCTGAAAACTTGGTTGCCAATAAGATAATTCAATTGGCCAAGTACCTTTTAGGAGCAGCATACCACACGATGCACCAGACCACCATCCAAATGTTCGAAGGTGAAGGCATCTCTTGTGTAAATAGCCCTTGGTGGTTAATCCAAATGTGGTTGCAGCTGTATATGCACAAGTTGGTCAGGGTAAATCTTCGTACACTGGAGTTCCCCTTAGTCAATTATGCTGAAAATGAGGTAGCAACGACCAAAGCATGCCAGACTTATGGAGAAGCTGCGTCTTCTATTGTCATCAAAAGAAACATTGGCCATTTCTTCAAACTTTTCTAGAAGGGCTTTTAGGAGGTGCTCTGGCTTCCCTATAGAGAGAATGAAGACTTCACTTTCCCCTGCAAATTCAGTTATGAACAAGGTTGTGTAGATAATCTTTCAATAGGGATCTTCAATGCAATCATCAAACCATGTGTACTGGCTGCAGAGTTCCATAATGGGAGGCAGGTGAAGCCCACTTATGAGTTTTACTATCCCAACATGGCAGCAAGACAATTAGGGTGTGGTCAAACCAAGGGAGACCGTAACCGAACCAATGCAGGCTGTAAAGATCTTCAGTTTGGGGACAATCTCCCAGTACAATCCCCAACCTTTTGTCCCGATTGATGTTGGTCACCTCCTCTTTCAGTCCTGGTGGAGCGAACTGCGTGCTTATATTTTTAATGCACCAGTTCATCCTTTCTGTCAAGAACTTCTGTCTGCCTTTACAACTGACAGTGAGGTAATTTCCTTTCTTATCTATATTCTGTTGTGCCCTTGTTTTTCTTTCCCCCGACCGAGACATCTATCAACTATAGGACATTGAGCCGATTCCTCCTTCCAAAACAATCTAATACTATGTTTTGGACCTTTCCTAGCTCGGGCAATGAAGGAATGACTATGAGAGTCTTTATGAACACTCACATGGCTTCTATTCAAGCAAAACTGGTAAGCTCAAGAAAAAGGAAAGCTTCAAATCCAGCCAACTAAAAGTCCCCAAGTGTTCGGAAGGCGGCGGTCTAAAAGGACTAAGCAAATCTCCAAGGTTTAATACTCTGTCAACCACTTTTAGCGAAGAGAATTTCCTTTACCTCACTTTATTTTATAATCTTGATTGGCTCGTTTCGACAAATCCCCGGTACGGTGAAAGTTCCTCCCGAATTCTTTCTTGGCGAAGATTGAAGTTGAGAAAACCAACGAAAACATTGGTAATATTTGGTCTTCACTCCTTCCTTATTTTTCTCGCCAAAATAATCGCAATATTTTCATATTACGGCCTTTTTCGTTCAAAACAGATAAAATTCATGATAATATGGCAGAAGAATCTTCAAACAACAAGTCCGGCTCATCTGAGAAGACCCAATCTATGGGAGAAAGGGATCTTTGGGTCGGCCGATACCGATCGTGAGGATTACGGTAAGGAGTCCAAGATTACCGATTCCCTCCTTCGGTGAGAACATTCAAACTAATGAACAAGGGAATTTGATTCAAGAATCTCATGTCATTGTGAGCTCATCATCTGAAAGAAGCCACCCTAGAGAAGAAAAATCACCTTTCCCTTCAAATGTTATCGATTCTCCTGCGGGGAGAGATAAACCAACAACCTCCTCGAGCGAGGTGTTGGTATTTGTTAAGCCTACGAGAAATATTTATAATAATCCATAGTTTAACGGATCTTGGTGAGCATTTCACCGGGAAGAGGGTTTTAATATCGAATCCACGGGGGGAGGATGGTGTGAGGATAACTGAGGCATATAACTAATCCCTGAGCAGCAATTAAGGAATGGGAGAGGATAAAGAGGTAAGAAGGTTCCTATGGTTGTCTAGTTCTTCTCCTTGTAAGTTATGTTGATATTGTCTTATAGGAACGTACTCAAAGGAAAGTAAGGTCAAAACTTACTATTCCTCCAAAGAACATTGTCCTACTAGTCCTATCCAACGGGAGATGAAATACAAAGGAATCAATGGTACTTTGTTACTACCACGAACTACCACACTCAGGAAGGTAGGGTGCATTCACAAGCAACCGATCTAGGCACCATGCCTACACCTAAGCATACCCCTCTAATCTATAGATTCCCATAGATTAAAGTACTCAAAGAGTTATGAACAATAAGAACAATACTAACACTTAAGATAACACGATTACTTACTTAAACAAGAAGTTGATCCACCATAGAAGTCTCAGGATCAAGTGCCACAAGGCCTTTGATCCCGGAGGTACAAGCATAGAGGAGTCACCGACATGTTCGGTGCTTCCCCTTCTTCTCCTCCACTCACTCTTTAGCTCTCAAGACTAGATCTAGTCACTTTCATGAAGGACTTGGATCTAATCTATCAACTTGATATGCTTTTGCTCTTGATTAGATCTAATTAGATCTAATCTACTTCTAATTACATGTCTAATCTAATTCTACTTCACTAATCTCTGAGAGAGAGATGATCCTTACATGGGACCCCTCTACAACTGAGAGATAATGAGATAGAATGAGTTAGTAATGAATTAGGGTTTCACCCTGGGGTCAGGGGGTCTTCTTATATAGGCCTTGGCGATGAACGATGACCATTGGATCAAACCGACCTTCAATAACGGTGTAGATACAACCTCAAGGTCGGTGGTAAACCGCCATAGAAAGGAGAGGATGACAGGTGGGACCCACCTAGCGGCCGGCCTAAATGGCTCGGTGGCCGCCGAGGTCCGAAGGTTACGGTCTTCCTGTTTCTTACGGTGTCCTCTGGTACCTTCTAGAGTGTTTTTAGTCCACATTTTGGGTTGAGTTACTTCACGGTCAAGTCTTGTCATCATATGTGATGTATATTCCGAGAATCTCCATTCTTCTACGCATTTATCTGTTAAGTCCCGAAAATATATAAATCACCAAAGCTCATGGAATTATGTTAGTTAGACCCCTAGACTTATCTTGATATTCATTTTAAGCCCTTATTTCATGTTAGTTGACTAGTAATATTATGCTATAACAGGTGTCAACGGCCGGGTAATGCTTTCCTTGACTTGTGATTTATCAAAATGAACACTCTTTCGTTTGCTTGACACGTCATTTACTCGGGATAAAGCCGAGCTAGCAACCAGCTTATCTCTTCTTCTCAAGGATGTCCTTGACAAAGGGGAAGAGGTAACATCCCAACAAAGCTTTTCTAAAGAAAACCAAGCCGGGCTTAAAGATATTGTTCTCTGCTCGGTGATAGCATCGGTGCATCGATCGAGAATATCGCAGAGAATAAATGAATTGGCTGAGCTCATTGATCGAGGGAGATCCCTCTCCTTTGAAGGCTGCAATGCACTATATTCTTCATCTCGACAACCAAGTTCTTTGCAGTTGAATCGACCAACAAGCATTCTACTTCAAAGTCATCATTGTTAAGCTGCGATATGGAATCAAAGAAGAAGGAAACCATAGAGTGCATTCAAAATTTGAATCGATAAAAAGCTTACGGACGAATTGGAGCCAAAATTGGATGAGGACAAGAGACAAAAAGCCTTGCTTGAAGCTCGGTTGGCTGAATCGAACAAGAGAATTGAGGCGGGAGAAGCGATTGCTGGGCTACCTGAATCCGTAAACTCGGCCAAAGAGAAGCTGACAGAAAACTACAAGGAGCATAAGAAGCTCAAAACCAAGGTCTCCACCTTGTCAGACTTGGAGGAAGAGGATAAGAAAATCCCGCTGAGGTGAACAAAGTCAGGCCAAATTTGTTTTACGATATGAGGGGCTTTCTTGAACATGTGATCGGCTGTAAACAATTTGTATGTGTTTCATCGTCAGAACCTTGACACCGAATTACCACTTCGAATGTGGTTATATCCCTTCGTCTTCTGTTGTGTTTTTTTGCGAATTACCCGCACGTGCCGAATAATCATAGTGTCACGAATAGGGTATAGCCGAGCGGATGCGGGATATTCGCGGCGTTGATACGATTTCGCCCACTTACTCACTGGCCCAATATGCCTCATGCCTAAAGCCCGCCTTGCGATTTGTTGCGGTTATCCGGCCGGCTTATAAAATAGAGACGCCTCCTACCATGATCGCCATCCAAATCAAAACTATTCCTGCCTCCTGACCTTCTCATCTCCTCCTTTGCCGAACGAGAAGAAAACCCTCATTGTCAAGATCGTCCATGGCGAGCGGAGGCGATAACTGTGGCAAGCGCCACGCCGCGACAAAGCGGGGGGAGTCGAGCACCACGGCGTCGGCGTCTCAAGTAAGATTCCATCTTCTTTCTTGCCCCCGGCAACTTTAGCTTCCTTGTTCATCTTCTTGATTTTTCCAATAACGGTTAATCTCACCCGAACTGCTTTCTTGTTAGACCGGCTCCTGCTCCTGCTCTCCAGGTGCTAGTCCCGAGTTCTCCTTCTTCCCCGTCGGGGTCCTCGTCTTCTTCTGGCCACTCCTCGCCCACGGTATCAGAGGACTCCTACCACTCCCAACCTTGGGAGCTGCTGGAGGATGAAGAAGTAGTTCCAAAACCTTGGTATGAGCAACTCAAGAAGGAGAAGAAAGAGATCATAGCAGAGTATGGCAAGTACTCCAAGGAAGCTGGCATCTGGGAAGCCAACCAGGAGGAGCAGATCAAGCAACTCTACGCCGCTCATGCTGGTCCGATCAAGAATCTTGTTTTAATCTGCATTATCTCTTATCTGACAATTTCGTTCTCTTCTGACACAGCTCTGTCCGACGACAATCAGCGGCTGACGGAGGAGGTCGCTCGGCTGAAAGCCGAGAACGCATGCCTGACGGCGGTGGCCACCCGGGCTGCCGACAAGGTGAAGGCGCGGCCGACGGCGGAGGAGCGCCTCAACGATGTGGCAGACAACCGCATTGACGAGGTGGCCTTCCACGGTATCCATCTTGGTGCCGCCATGAGCCCGGCGGCCGACCACCTGCAGGAGAGGACTACTCCGTCCATCCAGTTGGCTTTCGCGATGGGGCTCCGAAAAACGTCGAGAACATCGACGATCTCATGGACTCGTACGAGGACCATCCCGCCGTCATGGCTCGATCCCACGAAAACATAATCCGTCCTCAATGTACTAGAGGATTAGCTTGTACTTAGGGTGGATCAATAAAACTTCTTTTTCATCGTGTTTGATCGTTCTACCTTTGTATCTTCCTTCTGTTCTGTGAATGTTGAGCAAATTTCTTCCTTAGAACGATCACCGAATAGAGTAACCAATCAGCATCTTGCCGAACACATGATGTCATCATAGCCGAATAACCCGGTAATAATATAAAATCTGGCCTCTAGAGAATTCGTGAGAATCGTTCAAGGCGCCTTGGATGCATTTTCACTTTCTCTTTTCCCGATAAACCAACCGGGGGGTAAAATGTCGGTCCGTTGGAAGGTGGAATGCTTCATGTCAGCCTTATCAAGGATTAATCTAAAAAAAATCCCCTCACTTAGCCAATTAATCCATGGTTTTGCAGAACGTTTGGCCTCCTCGCTCAGCATCGACGCACTCCACTGGTTTTAAATAGATCCAAAGTCATCGAGAGCCTTTCTTTGTCACACTCTTGCCGACTACTCGTCTTTCTCTTCCCTTCTATTCTTGTCCCACCGATCCCGGCGGCTTCCATGGCGGACAAGGGGAAGGAGCATGTTGAGGAATCATCGTCGTTCACAGACCCTCGAGCATCTAGGACACCACACCTGCCTCGGGTAAGATTGAATTGTAGATCTTTGACAAACACTTGTCACTTCAACCTTTATTGCAATCTGCTCTTTACTTCTTCGTAGCCCGAGAGACTTTACGGATTTCATGTTCGGGACCGGGCGCATTCGATTTTGGTTCCCTCGACTCCTCTCGATGAGGATTTCGCTTGACGCCGAGACTCTTTGTCGGGCCGGCCGCACTAGGAGAAACGCGGCGCTTGAGAACTCGGGCGGATCTCGAATGTGGCGACATCCTATGCGGATGTAGAGCGTGAACGCCGCATGTCCCTCGAGGCTCATATCGGGGGTAAGTCGATCTTCTAAACTTGTTTCCCCTCACTCGTTCATGCTTTACCAGCAAACTGATCCTTAATTGATTTTAGAGGTTACCGAACGCCACAACCACCTTCGTGAAGCTGTAGGAGGTCGGTGCGGGCACTCGATATTCCGTTGAATCCACCGCGCCGGCGTCTGCGGGGAGATCATCGACCGGATCAAGGAAGCTATGAAGAAGAAGTAGAAAACACGCAAGCGGGATTACGCCAAATAGCATTAGGACTTAGGATCAAGTAGGCATCCTTTGTCTTAGTTGGTAATGCATTCAGCAATAATGCCGGTCTATCTTATAAAAGACCTTATGAATGAATAAAAATTCTCTTTTGCTTCACATTTGGATTTTTTTTTTTGTATTTTTTTATATTTTGTACCAAAGGCGACATATCATGTTTATGCCGGCTATCCTCCAACCCTTGTGGAGTATTTTTACGCTAAAGGCGATGACTATTCATCGGCTATTCTTAATGAGAGAATATTCCATTACATGCCGGCCTTAATTTGATACTATCACTTACACCAATCTATTTGGCCGACATAAATCATGCTTTCAAGCTTAAAAATTACTATGAGAGCCGACTACTTGATCGGTTTGTTGATCCTTGTAGCAAGTGTTGACAGGACCTTCTCTCCATTCCCTTCCCGAGAAGCACTCCACACCGTCATATTCCCGAATGATGGTTTGGTAGCGGCGACACTCAGCGAGTCATCGGCTTGAACCACTTCAACATCATCACCATTCCATTGGATCAGGACTTGATGCATGGTAGAGGGAACACTGCCCGGTTGGCATGGATCCAATCTCTCCCAAGAAGTAAACTATAGGATCCCTTCTTTGTCAACCACAAAGAATGTGGTGATCAAAGTCTTCGAGCCGATCGTCAACTCAACGTGAACGGCTCCATGAGTGTCTGAAGGATTGCCCGGCAAAATCCCCGAGTATGATATATCTGTCTTGATGGAAATCCTCATTAGTCATTCCCAGTTTTCTGAAGGTGGTGTAGGGCATGACATTGATGGCCGCACCTCCATCAACAAACATCTTGGTCAGAGGCTTCCCATTGACAAATCCCTTCAGGTAAAGGGGCCTCGGATGGTTGTGCTTCCGGGGTCTGTCGAACACCGCTTGCCTTGATAGAGCTAACTGTCCCAGGAGATCAATCATCTCCTTATTATCAAAGTCAGAGTAGGCCTCCTCGTCTGAATAGGCATCTACCTCTTGATCTGCACCTGAATATGCATCTTCTTGATCTATAGGAGCTGCAAACTTTATCAGGATATAGAAGACCATGCCCACATCCGCCGAACGCTCACTTGCCGAATGCCCATCTACCGAACGCTCGGTTTCTTTAGTTTTCTTCTTTGGGCGCCATACTTTCTGGTGTTCGACTGCTGCTTCCTTAAGCTCCTTGTTCCTCAGGTGTTGTACTCTTCTTTTCTGGCTCTTCCTCAGTCCTGTAGGACACCATTGGCCCTACGCCATACATGCTCCCGAGAAAACTCCAGATCTTCTTGGTCCTCATAGTCTTCATAATCAGCCCACGCTAGGTCGGCAACTCTCTTACTACTATGAGGTCTGTTGTTTTCTATTTTTACGCGCCGATCATCCTCTGGGAAGCATGCCCCCAGTCTTTCTTGGATAGGACGGTGGTTGACTTGTGCCTGCCTGTACCCGTGATATTGCTCACTGCATTTGGGGCCGATTGTTCTGGCGGGCGACTTCAAGCCTTTGTTCCAGCAATGTCTAAAAAAAGGACAATCCCAATGGGACTCCTCACATTCTCTCATGTATTCTTCCTGTTCTAGGTGATACATCTCTTCATCGTACCTCTGCTGCTCCTCTGCAAGCTGCTGATCTCTGATCTTGCTTCTCTCTTGCTGCCTCGCCATTTGTTCAGCGGTATCTTGCGAGGTAACCTTGGGCTTGGAAGTCTCTCCTCTTTCTGTTCGGCTATTCAGGAACTGAACGCTGTGCTATTGGAGCTCTACACCAGTTACTTGCCGACTAGGGTCAACTGAGCTGCTTTGCTTAGCCCTATCAGAAGTCAACACTTTCAGCTTGCCTTTACCCTTAGGATCACTTGCAGACACCATGTTGGTAGAAAAAGAAATCATGCCTACTGGGAAAGGCTGCTTGTCCACCTTCATATTGTTGTTGAACTTCAGGTGACCCTGCTGGATAGCCCTCTGGATTGGCTGCCTGAACATTTGATAGTCATTGATGGAGTGAGAGCTTGATCATGGAGACCACAAGTACCTCTTATCCTTCACCCCTTCAGGGGACGCCGCATAGAATGATTCTCTAGCGGCTTGATGCGCCCTTCCTTGACCAAGTACTCAAAGAGTTTGTCAGACTTGGAGACATCAAAGTCATATGCCCCCTTGTTCTGTTTCATCCAGTGTTGATTAACCTGAATGGGATCTTTACCCTAGACAAACTCAGCAGCAGCTATTTCATCCTGATCATCATCCTCCACTTCTTCCAGAAAGTCTTGATATGCTTCATAGGCTACGTTGCCCCCTTTCTGGTAGCAGGTATCTTTCTTAATGCTCTAAAACTGCTTGGCCATGATTGCCAAGTGACGTGAGAGCTGTCCAAGGTCATCAAACTCCACGCGGACCAGCTTTTCTCTGATAGCTGGGTGCATACCGCGTATAGCTACAGCCGGCAGTTGGTGATCTGGCAGATTCAGTGAGTAACAAAAATTCTTAGTTTCCCTGAATCTGCTAGGAACTCCTGGGGTGTCTCATTATACCTCTGTGTCATCCCCATCAGGTCAACAGCTCCTTCTCATTGGAACCACTGAAGAAATATGCATGGAACTTTTGTTCCAGTTCTACCCATGTTCCAATAGAATTGGCCGACAACGTGGTAAACCAGACAAAAGCCAGCCCTATGAGAGACGATGCAAAGTAGCGGATCCTCCAGGCCTCATCCATAGCAAGCTCTCCTAGCTGGATCAAGTAGCGACTGATGTGTTCGGTAGTAGTAGTGTCATCTTGTCCAGAGAACTTGGTCAGGTCAGTTGGAGGTTTTAGTCTTGAAGGAAGCGCCACCTTGTTGTACCAATCTGGATACGGCGACTGATACATATAGGGCCGATTCTTGGGCTTTATCCCAAACTGGTTTTGCATCATATCGGCCATCCTCTCGCAAAAAGCATATCCACACCTGAATGCGGGGTCCATATGGTTTGTTCGGATCGTCCCGGCCAGTGCGTATCCAGGATTTGGCAGAGCATTAAGGGTGGAGTAATCAGAGAACTCCTTGTAGCCAGGTCCAAAGAGGTTTCTCTGCAACCCATTAGTCATAGGAGAGATCGTATAGGAGTTATACGCTGGAGGATTCCCAGGTGTACCGAATGCCATGTCTCCATATGTAGTACGAGATGTCTTGGTTTCCTGAGCTTTTCCCTTGGACTTGTTTGGCTTCCTCGGTATTTCTTCCTCTCCATCTTCTTCCTCTTCATTTGCAGCACCCTTCTTTGGCTGCAGCTTCGGCGTGTGAAAGTATGTTGGTCCAGAGATTTCACCGAACCATTCTTTAAAGTGCCTATCAGCCTCAGGCCCAAAGCTGCTTCTCATGATATGGCAGAAAGTGTTGAGGAAGACCGTGTTATGATTGGTCATTGCTTTCCCTACAGCTCCCTGAACGATCTCCTCCATCTGGTTGATCTCTTCTACAGTGGGTCTGTCATCATCTTTTTCTTTCTCGCCAGGCATTACGACCTTTGGCAAACTTCTGGAAGACTTTGCCACTCTTGTTCTTGGAGAAACACTCTAAGCACTTTCAGCGCGAAAGCTTCACACTCGTCCCTCACCATAGTTTCCATCTCCAGCGGCAAATCATCCGGGGCGAGCTTGATGACTGCCCGCCGTCGCATCTTCGGGCATCTTGACTTAGATCTTGATTGGTCCCACCCGGCGCGTGCCAAAAAAGTGTGTTGACACAAAAGCGTCTACGTGCCGCACACACCGACAAGCCGAAGTAGCTAGCTTCACTCGAGAGCCCGGGTGTCTTAATCCGATGGCGTGCCAGTCAATTTGACCTGTAATTGACAAGGAGATAAATCATGAGATTAGGAACATGCCTGGTGAGACCAAGACAGTTCCACAATGTATGGCCCCGAAGCCACTTACGGCGACATATAGCTATAGAAGCTATCGCCCACAAGTTTATGAACGCATTCGGTATGCATAAGCAAAACATGGGAGAGCTCGGTTACGAGCGGGCATAAGAAGACATGTTTGAATAAGTAAATCGATCATCAATATATGATATCATAAAGCTCGTGGCATAGATCGATTCAATTGACAACATGATAGATAAAACGGGTAAATCATAATTATAAGCCTAATTTAAATAACACATGCATAGGTCTCATCCAACTAGTCTACCGCGACGTCTAGTTTTCCTAAACCCGTCTAGTTTAAACCCTTAACAAGCTAATCCACCGCATGATACGACTTGTTACAGATCCAAACCACTTCTCACAACTAGATCAATCCACCGCATGATACAATCTAATCATGACAAGCTAAAAGCATGCATATATCTAAATAGATCTATAAAGACTCATTACTCATGAAAGCGTATATGCATAAACAGTAAAGTACATATGTAAGCTCAATCTAACGATAAAGACAGAGATCTATTCCTATTAGTCCGCCACACGACTAATCATCCTAAACCTTTTTCATCCTAACAACAATCCACCGCATGATACCTTCGCAAGACTAGGCGTTAACGAAAGAGACAAACCTACACATGCAAGCTACACGTACATGCATAACCGTATTCGGTAAGCTTACCGAATAGGGGTCCATGGTGCAGGAACAAGCAAATAAAGCATAAGCAAAGCAAACTAGAAACCTGCATCTGCCGCACGATACCCAGCCACTAGCAAGATCCACTTGCACTCTACTCGACATGAACCCACAACACGTACAATCTAGATTGCCGAGACTTGGCCAATAAGCATGATAGATCGACCATCAATGATAAAAGTAAGCATAAACATAAATAAAGGCGATCAAATCTATAGAGAATCTAAGGCCAAGCAAGATCAATATAGATTGGGCAATAAAGTGTTACAATTATAATAAAACAATAAATAAGAGTATGCAACACGTGGTAACTTAATGAATCTATTACATCTTGCCAAATCTAATAGAGCCGATAACTAGCTCCGAGCTAGATCTTAGCCTGCCGCACGACTCATGACCTAACAGAGAACCCTCTTGCTCCATAGCCTAAATCCGCCGCACGATACTAAGCATGGTAACAAGACTACTTGCATCAAGATCTAAATCCGCCGCACGATACTAGACATAATGCAAGGTTGCCTATACTTATGGAGGTCGACGGGTCGATGGTTCCTCTCGCAGTAGATCGACGGCACGACTTGCACTCGAAAGGGGTGGCGCGGAGCCGGGTTGTTTGTTGTATTGATTGATTGAGATATATTACAGTTGCCTAGGGTCTAATATTTATACCCTGGTCTTGGTACGAGTCCTAACCGATTACGATTACAAAGAAGGAAAATCTAGCTAAGGATAACTTTTACATCAAGTCTTCTCGGAGTCGTTGATGGTGTGTACAATGTGGGCCCTTCTTCCCCGGACAGCTTGTCCCAACGTCCGTCAACTTGCCGAATCGTCCTTGATAGCCGAGTGTTTGAAGTCCTCCCGGACACATGATTTCAGCCGAATGGTGATAGCCTCCCGAATGCTACAGTTCTGCCGACCACCTCGTACTGCATAGACTGCTTGCCGAATGCCCCTTGCCGAACGCCTCTGTACTGGCCCACCTGTCATCCGGGCTTACCAAATTTTAGTGTTAACAGATATAAGGACAAGCTAGCCAGGCTCATCAAAAGTACACATTTTAGTGACGGTTCAATATTAGTGATGGAAATGTTCAGATACGGTTACTGAATAGACGAGTCTCTCATATGCACACATCAGAGACTGGTGTTGTTCCTCTATGGCATGGCCAAACTATATACACATGGCTGATAGACATGTCCCAATCCTAAATCTGTGACATTTCACGATTTAGTGTAAACTGATGTATGGGTGTACGTGCAAGTTTCTGGCCCGTCATTGTGAGGAACCCAAGAGGCCTCAATGTACATGCCACAATGATGCCACCGCATCTGCCTCTGAATATTCAGTAGATGTTTCTCTTTGTTTGGTCGAGCTTTTGGAAATTTCCACTGAAGACCTGATTTCAGGCTTTTTTAGAAAACAGCCCATAACTTTTACTGTTGGCTTGTGTACTAATTATTCAGTTTCTCAGTGCACTGGGAGCTAGGAAAAAAAAGTCCTGTATTATGAAGATTCTCAGCTTCTAGATTATTTATTTACTAAATGATTGCTCGTGTATTTTAACAAAAGAAAAAAAAATACATGGTGAATTTGGTAGGCCAGAACAAGAGCTGAACACGTCAAACCGACGGAAGCTATCAGCTAAATCAAGAGCCATCATAGTACTCCATTACTGTGTTTGTCTCCTATTCCGCCTGCCTGTTTATTAAAAGAAACGAGAAAATTAACGGGTGAGAATGCAATTCTAAAATAATTCTTGTGAATGTGCTAGTAAGTGATTCATTGTGGAACTGCAACTCCCAATGATACAAAGGACTCGTGGACCATGCATGTATGACAGCATCAGGTCATCATCTAGTTCCCATTATTCCCTCGCGGTGCACTGGTGAATGTTGTGTGCGAATCCCGTCATCCACTCTTCCAAGAAGGAAACAGCATGTTGGCTCATGATGCCCTACGAACGCTACATTATAAAGATCTGGTATATAATATATATACAAGACGCAGCTTAGATGCTTCCCGAGTCTGTTGGCTTTCCTAGCCTACCTTCCGAGGCAACTACTATAACATAATCGATCCTTCTGCCTGAACAAGTTGCTTCTTCTCTTAGATCCTTCAGTTCTCGTTTATTTTATAGATAGATGGTATAAAGGGATTCTCATGATGAAGCTGCACACCTTGCACCCAACAACCTTATTTCAGCATCTTGTACGTTTTACACCGTAGAACAAATCTTATATGATTCCCTTCTTCACCAATCCTACATGATTTCTTTCATCCCAAGACCTCCCAAGCCTAATACCCAAGAATACCAGGTGTAGCGACTCTACTGAGTATGATACCGTGAGATATTCACGTCATCCCACAAGAAATTTCCCATTTTTCTGATTGCAGAAGCAGGATTATGGCATTGCCCTCCATTTCTACTATTTTATGGACCAGAGAAAGTACGAGCACACATGATGTACTATTTTGTCATATCACATTATTTTTTGTACCTGAAGTTTAGTTAATTCTCACCTAACTTCGCCATCTATACAAACCGGGATGTAGATGCCAAACATTACATTGTAGTACCTCTAGCACTGGCTGACCAAGCTAAGAAGTTGGGATTGATATTAAGTGTGCTTGATTTCTAATGATATATATATATCTTCCATAAACAGATTTTAGAATTCCTTGCAGCGCTACTCTGATTTGCGCATCTTGCTCCCAAATAGTAAATTGTGGCAACACCCTACTGCTGCAAATACTATTTTAGTAGGTCAGTGGTAACCCAATGCCACGTCTGTTTAGCTGCCCACCTAGCTATAACTCAAGGCATGTAGAAATCATCCATTTCCACAGGAAAAATAGATTAAAGATGATCCAACATTGAACAGAACAAAAATAATAAATTCTGAATCAGAGATGTACGTGCAAAATATTTTTGAACAGAACAAAAATACTAAATTCTGAACAGAACAAATTTGTTTTGTTAATTCGATTTATATGCCTCCTTTAATAGGCATTAATTCAGGCGAACTGCCTGCCTGCCAGCGTAAATGCTTTTTGCCTGCCTGTGGAAATAATACTATGTGACCTGCCGAATGTACTGGTTTCACAATTGTTAGGATCGTGTTTAGGATAGGCCAGAATAAAATATAGTCAGATTACACGCGGGGCGGGCTCTTAACACAACCCGCACGCTCTCCCCGCAAACTTTCACTTCATTGACACCATCGCCAAGCTGCAATTCGTTTGCGGGCGAAACGTTCTTCAGCACGCGAAGCCCACAGGACATACGAGAGAGATCACAGGAATCCGCAGGCATGTGGCCCTTTGCCAGCCCCATCACACGAGTGCGCGGTGTGTGCCTACGTCTCTAGGACGGCAATACGGGTGCTGCCGTTCGGCCACGTGTTCCATGCGGACTGCATCGGGAGGTAGCTGCCACTGTGCTCCAAGTGTCTTCTGTGCCTCTGCCACGTGCTGCTCGCCGACACCGGCCGAGTGCAGCTGCCGGCCGTGGCGTCTAGAGGGATAGAGCGAATCTGCAGCTGAATTGATGTCCTTGACGTTGGAATCAAGTGAATCGCTGTTGAGATGAAGATCGATTGGCGATGGCAAAACACGTGTGGTGAACAAGTTCTACGGTATCAGTGCCTAGTTACTTTGCTAGCTTGCATAGGCGAACATGCTGCTTGCTGCTTGCTTGATTTGTTGCTGGCTGGTTGACCAAGCAGGAGGGAGAAACGAGAGAACAGAGGCAAAGATGACTTGCAATTTTGGGTTTTGCACAAAGTTGTTACCGGTCTTGTGTGGGTTTTGCGGCCAATTTAACTGTGTACGCGGAACTCTTGTCCACAAGGTTCGCTAATGAACTTTGCGGCAAGTAATGCAGGTTAGTGTCCGCCCATGAACGAGCCCGACCGCAATGTGAAAATATAGGGTCAGACACAGAGGGAGCGAAATGGTGGATCAGTTAAATTGGCCGCAAAACCCAGTGATTTGGTACGGCACGAACCTAAGAGCACACAATTCCACCAACAAACTAAAAGATCTCCAACTATTTGTGGATAGTTGCAGAAACGAAACTGATCGCATGGTCCATGCAACTACCTCTTATTTGTGCACCTATGTATAGATATTTATATATTGCCTGTGGTAAGCGGTAACTGCAACTTGCAATGGTGCTGCAATTCGGTAATGCCATCGACTTAATTAAACTAAAGTAAACAAATAAATATTGGCATTCACGTGTTCTGCTTTAATTTTATTGTTAACCTACGTTCCGCGAATTTGTATGGATGGCTTGTTCTCAAACATTTATGTAGGAGCGAAGGAGACAAAAGTACCCATCACCCTGACATTACATATTAACAGCACAAATGACATCCAACGTTTCTCTCTGTCCCCTCACAAGTCCCACAGCAACCACCTTTGCGTTCTTCTCAACACCGGCAACCTTGGTACATGGCGTGCACGTGGCGCACACAACCCGCGTGGAGCGCTGCATCGTCTATCCTCTATGCTCCCCTCTTTGGAGGGCGATCGGAGAAGTGCATAGATTGAGATGAGCTGAGAATGGACGAGCAACATTCGAACCATTCTAGCCTGTTGTGGCTATATGAATAGTTTGGTGCTCCACAGCCCACAGGTAGTCCACGTGTTCAGAGATCTCCTGATGCCTTCCAAGCCCATCCACTACATGCTTCCGTCTGGATAACAAAACCAGGTTCTCACTCCAATGCACATTAGCTACAGCATCTCCTATATGAAGAAGTCATAGCTTTTTTAACATTAATTTCTCTTTTCTTCATATAGAAGATAGATAGACCAGCGGCTACAGCCCTCTTCTCATTAGGCAATCGTCTTCAGTTGTGTTAGTGGACATATATAGGCACCAGGGACCGGCTCCAACTTGTTTGAAAGACTTCACCTTGATTATCCTCTACCATGAATGACCATTACCTAACCAGCACGATACCAAATTAAATATGTGGTCGTCGGCAGTGGACTCCTGACCTCTATGTATGCACATATACTCCGTCTGTCCCTCTTTACGTGATGCTATGGTATTCGTGTGAGACAAACTTTCTTACTTTTAATAGATTTGTAGAAAGTATATTAACAGCTTTTGTATCTCTAAATAAGTTTGTTATATGAAAATTGATTTAATGATGTACCTAGTGTTACAAATTATTTACCATGAATATTAATATTTTATTTTCTTTAGATATATTTGCTTAAAGTAGAGTAAGTTTGATTTCTCTGGAACTAAGAACGACAGTTAGAAAGAGAAGTAGATTATATCGATCCCACGTCTATAGGCAACAACGTTGGCAGGATGAGCTCTTAGCAACCAAACATATTCTGTTATTAGTTCTTTTATTCATTCATATATGTAACTTATTACTCTTCCATTGCAAATTATAAAAAGTTTTATCTTTTCTAGGTACTCTGCTTCTGTTATGTGAAAAAGCTATGTATATAGGTAACATATTCTAATTTGGAACGGTGAGAGTACTAAGAAATTTGAACACTGGATGGATAAAAATTGAAATGGACTGAATCTCAACCTGTATGTCTCGCAAAAATAATTTCCTATGTTGAATGTCTCCTTTGATCATATCATTAGTGTAAATCCCTATGGCCTGTTGACAAGATCCAAAAAATAAGTGTATGTTAATCCTTGGGGTCAAAGATTCCCGACCGATCCCTTGGGGGTTGCCTAGAGGCTCGGGGGCTACACCTCTCGGGTGCGCTCACACATACCTTCCGGCTAAGGATTGGGTCAAGCCCAAGCATGCCAAGGCTCGAACTCACGGGAGCTAAGTCACCGCTGAGCGGAACGAGCCAGCGTTCCTCGTCCTGGGAACTTCATTCCCATTCGAGGGGACGGGGACACGCCCGGGGACGAATGCCGGTAATGCTGTGGCAGAACTCAACCCGGAGACAAACTGGATTTGTAGTGCTAAAAATAGAAAGCCGGAGAAAGGATGCCATGCGGTCCTGACCTACACGCTAGCGGGCGGCAAAGTTGCTGATGTACATGGTGCTCTCTAGATGCTCGATGAATTGACTGCAATGGCGTTCCTTGTCGTCGTTCGGGAACGTCGTCCCAAATTAATATGGAACGTGCTGAAACTGTATACCCCTCTCGTTCCATGCTTTTGAAAATCGGCGTACCACGTTCCTCGTCCCCATTCCTCGACCCGGTCGACCCGGGAACGCGGTGACTTAGTACGGGAGTTTGAGCCCAATCGTTGGCCCTCCTGGCCTTCAGCCCTAGCCAAGGCCCGGGATGGAGATGGGTACCCGAGTGTCGATGGCTTGGGATCTCCCCAGTGCTGCTCAGCAAACGCATCGCTTTCATCCACTTCTCGACAAAGTCACACACCGGGCCCATTTATCAGCCCCTCAAGTAGGATGCCTTCACCAACAAGAAGCCTCGGAATCGCTTTTGGTGGAGGCGGTCCAAGCCGGCGAGGGGGCGATGCCTCGGCGTGTCGAGGACCGGAGCGGCGGGCGATGCCTAGAGCTTCTTTGGCTCAACGACAAAGAGTGCAGCGACCCAAGATGTGACACCCGCCCTCCAAAGCCGCACTACACAGCCCTTCCAGGGGCGTGCACGCGTACACATAGCACCACAGCACACTTTTCGTCCTCGCGCCGTGTAAAAGGGTTAACCCGAAGAAAAGGTGATATGGTTGGTAGGCAAAGGCTTATAAGTTGACTCCACCCTTGCTCAACTAGCAAGGTGGTACTAAACATGTGCACGCTGCACTCATAGGCCCCTACTTGGGCCCATCCTTATGGGGCGGGTGTTACATACACCCCCCTCAAAGGACTCGGCGTCCTCGTCGGCGCCAACTTAACCAGGACCTCCCCTCTTGGCACACGCGACCGTGCGCCCGGGGGCGGCACATGTGCCATGCCGTGCACTCCACAGAGCCTACCGCAGCGCCAATGAACCTCCATGTCGCGCCTCGGCCCGCATGCGCCCGTGGCCGCGAATGTCGGCTTTGATACCACTTGTAACACCCGCCCTCCAAAGCCGCACTACGGCCCTTCGGCGTGCGCACGGTACACATAGCACCCTGCTTACACTTTTCGTCACCCTCGCCGTTGTAAAAGGGTTAACCCGAAGGTGATATGGTTGGTAGGCAAAGGCTTATAAGTTGACTCCACCCTTGCTCAACTAGCAAGGTGGTACTAAACATGTGCACGCTGCACTCATAGGCCCCCTCTTGGGCCACATCCTTATGGGGCGGGTGTTACACAAGAGGAGTACTAAGAGCTCCTCCCCTCTTTGGACGGTCTTCCTCCTCTCCACGAGGTGTGTGTGTGGGTGGGGGGGGACCTCACAAGTGTTTTAGTGTCGCAAACCAGCACACCATTTCTGACTGTATTTCAAATAAAATACACGCGATTGCAAACCAAAATAGTGGCCCAGATGTGCCATGACATTGCTATCTTCATTCCCCGACATAACCACACGCCATCCCAGGACTGGACGCTTGGCGATCACCCCCAACACCTGTATGACTGAAAGAAAAGGTCTGGTTCACATGAACACTGCATGCGTCGAACGCTCTCAGTTTGGCTCATAGTCACAAAGTTTCTGGGTCGATGGGGTCGAGGTACGGGGTCGTGGTATATGGTACGCTACTTGTGAGAGGTTTTTACACTTCGGGTCGAAAATGAACCTGTGAATTTGGGTCGAAGTCGATGAACCTGGGTCGAGGGTCGAAGGTTGTTAACCCGTTTTTTGTGACTATGGTTTGGCTGAGATTGAGCTCCATTATTAGCTAAAGTGTTCACAAAACTCTAATAGCCAATAGGTGAGCCTCGACTATCTAACAAGCTGTTCAGACGCGCACTCCTCTACGGTCGTCCTGCTGTCCCACAATTACTCAGCAGAAATAGAACTCCTGATGCCTCTCAAGCAAAATTCTGTAGGTCGTGTGAACCAGCAGTTACCATGAATCCATGAGCTCTGCCACAATCAAGTCCCAGAAGGTCCTATGTATGACCACTATTTATAGGCAAGAAGATTTTTCTGCGTTCTGGTTTTGTTTTTTTTTTTTTTTTAATGAAAGCGTTCTGGGTTGTCTTGCACCTATAACTTCAAAGATGTATGAATTTGTGCAGATCAGTAAATGCTGGTTGATTTCGAATCTTAGTTACTAGTCCCTCAATTATTTTCTAGACCAAAAACTTATGGCGCCACTTCATCCAGAGGAAATTGTGTGTCTGCTGGGTATAAATGAAGAGGAGCACAGAAGTGGTGCCAAAAACACCCCAAGACCTCCACAAACAGAACACCGAGTCCCAGCTAGACCAACTAAAAAAAAGAGATCCCAACTAGTACAAAATACAAGGGTAAAAGAAGAGAACAACAGCCAAATTAATTTATCAATGCGAAGAAAACTAAACAGCTTAAGTGATTGTTTTCAGTTTTGTTTCAAAAAAAAAAAAAAAAAGTGATTATTTTCAGTTTGCGCTAGATGCTGTTGAAAACAGAGCAACAGACTCCAAAACTGCATGAAAGCGATACATCCATGTAGCACAACATTAAGTAATGGTTTTGTTGGTGAAAACAAAAAAATTTCGAATTAGCCACATACTCAAACTGATGCATCAGCTCGATTACCTAACAAACTTTAGAGAGAGTTGAACCGCGGCACTTCACTATTTTCAGATGAGATATGAGAATACCTGTAGCTATAGCAGGAAATAGAGATGTCATTTTAAAGATTCCAGGCCGGTGCGAATTAAGATGTGGGGATGGCCATTGACCGAACACAATCACACTTGGAAGCTTTGCAGCACCACTAGTGGAGGACATGTACATGACACTGGATGAGATCGATTTGCTAGAAAGCTGTAACTGAAAGCTATTGGAATTGGCAAAAATTGAGCTTGCTACTTATTTTGTTTATTTGGTAGAGTAATTTATTTTGTAAGTAATACAAAAACATTGAAGATGCTCGTGCATCTGCAACGAGAATATATCGATGGAAAACTGATCTCATCCACTTTCAGGTAATTTATTTCTAGACGGAACGGCTGAGAGAGCAATTATATTTATGAGATGAGCCACTAGATTCCAAACTAGCTTTCAGGTAATGTCTACCGCTCCGTGCAACTGGAACTTATTAGAAAATTGCTTCAATTTAATTACACCATCAATTTAAGCAACAAAAACAAATAAATATCTGTTGCAAACCCAATTCAGTGCTTGTATATGTTCTACATATCTGTATTGTTTCTTATCCATCATCCCAACAGAACCAGAATACATAGGAGCAAATAGGCCGTCCTCTGTTTTTGGGCTGCTCGATCACTGGTCACTCCGTCATACACGTATTCCATCAGTCACGCTCTCAGCACGTCAGTACCCGAGCAGTTCGCAACCTGTGGCGCCTTAATGTCTTGAGTGCAGAGAAGATTCGCGAGCTGCATTCAGAGAATTCCTGACACCACCCAAGTCTAACTAAACTCCCATTTCCAAATGGACTACCATAATATTCCCTATCTGAAGAAATTGTAGCTTCTTGGTCTTCACCTTCCCTCTTATTTATATACTAGTGATAAATAAGAATACTCGCTCGTAAAGAGCAGATGGACAAGCAGGTATTTGGATAGGCACGCTATAATATTGCCTTCTGACGTAGCTATTACTATTAGTCACGCAGACTTCTCTTATATTTATATATATGTTAACCTAATAAGCTAGAGGATGTGGTTGCACAAACTCCACCGTTGTTCCAAATATAGGCACAAGGGAGGTACATCGACCGGGCAAAAACCTTCGACTTGAATAATAAATATCGCACAGATTAATTACCATTAGCTAATGAGAAAATTTCCTTCTCTGGACGTTTTATTGTCTGACGGCATAATTATCATTTTATTTTGTCAGTGTCGTATAATTTTTCTGTCGCTCGGCATAAATATCGCAAGACTTGGCTGCGTTCAAAACTTGGCTGGTGAGAGGACCAAAGGCTCCAGCGCCTGAAGATGCATTATTCTCTAGGAAACACATCCTTGTGACTCGCAAATAATTGCAAGGTTCTAGCTCACTTGAGCTGATGCATGCTTGGGGACCCAGAGTAGATGAATCAGGAATTTGGTGGAGGCTGGTGTAGATATCTGCTTTAATGTGGTGTGTGTGGCTACATCATTAGCATCTATGAAATCAATGTCGTTAGGGAAGCATTTAAAGCAATTCATGAGGCTTCATCTTGGTTTAAAGCACCTCAATGTGATTGGGGCTACAAGACAAGAAATAATTGAGATATGCATAGCCTTGAGATTTTTTTTTGATGAAACAGGAGGGGTGGGGACCCCTACTGGAATTTATTGAAAAATAATAACTTTACAGAGTTTACAGGAGTCATTCAGGATAAAAAGAACGAAATGTAAAAAATCAGCAAAATTACACAAGGTTTTCTAGCCATTGATCTATTTTCTAGCCTTGAGACATTATACAAATACGACAAATTTTGTTAGTTTCTATAATCTACAAGCCAAATCAACTAATGTATGCCAAGATTACATTTTTTCATGCTCTCTTGGACTGAAAGAAACAAACAGAAGCGTTATGCCTGCTCCGATCCCCTGTTGCTCTGTTATATATGGACCCAGAATGTAGAGCACGAGGTTTTTAAAATATTTTCCATCGATCCTGCTACACCTCAAGACAATTGCCGAATACCATGTGTTTATTGAACTGCTGAGCAGCTTAGCATCTATATGAACTTATTTCATCTGTAAGTGGACCCTAGAAGTTTTTCTTATTTATCAGTATGAGGGCCCTTTTTGTCATTTCACATTCCATACTCAATGCCGGCCAGTGGGCAGGGCATGCCGCATGCGCCGCTAGCACATTGTGGGAGGTGATCGATGAGCGGGCGGCCTAGTAAGGACAGAAGCAGACCAGCGAGCGGAAGCAGGTAGCGCGGCCCATGGTGATGCCACTGCATGAATGGCGAGTGTGCATGCGAAACTGGCATAGGCAGGCTCACCAAGGCCAGCTCGGCCAAGCAGTTGTTTGCGCGGTAAGACTGGTGGCTTGCGTCTCACTCACTAGTCACTAAGACATGGCAGGGTACCCTAGGAACGCGGGGAGGCACGATGTTGAGGCGGCACGTGTGAAGAGAACATATTCATGTGAAGGATGTCGTGTTCATTTTCATGTCTGATGTAGGCGTAGAATGGAACAAAGACAAGGTCCTGTTTACATAGGCATGAGGAGAATCCTGAAATTTACTGTTAGAAGGAACACGATAAATAAATGAACGGCTCAAAATCATTTGGGTGGGCCATAGCAAAGCCCATGTATATAAGCGGTAGCTGTGAGTATGTGAGCTATTTATTCACTGGTTTCATGGGCAAATATACAAATTGGTGAACCTAATAATCAATGTACTCTCCAATCAACCGAATACCCTCTAATCTAAGTTCTATGCTAAATATGTGTTATGATATAGCGAATTTAGAGGCTCTGTTTGGTTTGCTTCTTCAACCCATACTCGCTGAACCAAAACTCTGGCGCATAACACTCACTCCAACAATTATTTACTTCTTGAACCATCTCTGGCGTGCGCTGCACTTTTATAAGCTTGACTGTGGTTCACAGCGACAACTTTTGACTATAAATGTTCAGTGAGCAAAATTGTGCACCCGACTTTTGACGCTGCCAAAGTCAAGCTTTTAGCCGTCACTATTCTGTAATCTACACAACCCAAATACTGTCAATTTTATAATCAAACGGTTAAAGCTAAATATGAATGTGCTTGGTGACACATCAAACTGGAAACAAGCCACTTCCGAATCATTATGTTTTTGCTGCCAGCTTTGAAAGCGGGCACTTGCCCATCTTGCATTAAAAGAAATTAGAGTTTATGAATTACATCCAAAAGGAGATAGTTGGCGAGATGCCCCGGACTCCAGTAGGCAGCACACATACACAAATCACCGGCTTGAGCGGTGTGGCGCCGGGGTTTGTACTAACTAGAAAACTTCGTTGTGCGACCTAAAGAGGCTAGCGGCGAGAACAACTAGCTAAGGACCTGTAGAAGGGCTCCCACTCCACGCAACCGTGCACTACACCACAACACTTAAACAGCAACTGACTGCAGTTGCTAAAACTTTTAATTAGCATTGGACGGTGGATTGCTAAAAGTTTATCACAGACTGTCCGTTGCTAATATCAAATATGACGATGGATGATCCGTTGCTATATATATTTTGATTTTACATTGGACTGTCGTCGCTATAGGTCCGTAGCAGTAAGGCGGTCCGTGGCTAAACAAATCATCCATTGGCGTGGTCTTATTGGGCGTTCCCACTAAAAGTTTGGCCCAAAAAAGACTACAAACCCTAGGTCACCCTCACCCACGATACCCCACCCATCAGCTGCGGTCTCCTCTTTCCCTGCACACGCACACCCTTTTGCCCGCCCGCCGCGACCGCCTCTGCTCCGCTCGGCCGGTGCTCCCTCTCTTACTGCGCTCCCTCCCCACCACTGGATGCGGCGGCGATGGCTGGGGCCCCTGCATTCTGGGCGTCGAGCCTTCCTCCCACCCTAAGGCGGCTGTGGATGCGGCGATCCACTAACCCCGTGGACTGCGGCGAGCCCTCCTCCCTTCCGGCGGCGGAAACAACATCCACCTCCGCCACCAACGGCCCTACATCGACGGCATCCCTATCATAGATGGAGGAGCTCACCTCCCCAGCTGCATCGGCGCCTGCTCGCCCCCACGGTACCACCTACACCATCGGCTGGGTTTCTCCCCTAGTGGATCTGGTAGTATCTCTGGTGGCCCTTGACACAGCGGTAGACGACACCCAGCATCTATGCGTGTCCATCAGGTGGCAGGTAACGACTACAGCTCCTTGCTATTGATTTCCTCTTGAATTTCCTAAAGAAAGATAGCTGTAAAAATTGGTAGTAATAGATGTACATGAATTGTTTAGTAATATTTTGTTAACGTAATAGATTTACCTCTGACACATTCTTGCATAATGAATACGACATTATCTTAGTAGCTTAGTAGTAACCAAATACTTCATAGGGAAACATGGCCTTAGTATTTTAAGAGCAGCTCCATTGATAAATCGAACTGAACTAACAAGTATCCGTTGGGTAAAGTTTGGTTTGGGAGAGCTGCAGTTTTGCTTCGGTATATGCTCTAAAAGAAACAATAAACAAATCAAAAGTGGCCCTGTCTATGACTATAAGGTGTCAGAGGTAAGTATATGCTCTTCACTTTGTATTATAGTTGTGTTCAGACATGTCTAGAAGTAATATTTACCATTTGCTAATAGTAATTTTAAATATTGTGTACTCACATAACTATCTTACGTTGAAAATCTTTGTATCCGGTGGTACAAGCACTACTACAATAGCTTACTATAAGAACGCTTGACCATTTACATTAGGGGGCGGTTCACTTTTCGAGGCGCCCCTACGATTGTGCGGCAGGCCGAGCTGGAAGGAGATCCATCATTTTGCAATGAAAACAACATAAAAAAACTACGGACAATTTCCAAATTTCATTTCCAATCAAATGATCCAGTAGCGGTTTCTTCTCATCGAGATAGAGGCAGGCAAAAGAGGGATTTTCGCCGTTTGTGGATCACTTTCGGATAAACGCACAAACACGAATGTTATTGATTAATTCCATGATGAGTACTGTTTTACCTACTCCTGCCCCCCCAAACAGTCCTACTCCTTCCGTAACTTTCCAATTACAGTGCGAGAATTGAAAGACATGAAAATACTTTACCACGATTCAATAAGAAAAAAAAAAAAGAAATCGTTCGAATTACTCGAGATCTCATATGTTTGGTAAAAGAACAATCTTCTCCTTTAATCATAAATGGAAAGTGTTCAATTAGAACTCGGTAGAGGGGCGGTGGTGTTACGAACCGCCCCTACTATTAGTGGGGCGGCTCGATATCCGGCCGCCCTATTGTGTCTTCGATAAGGGCGGTTTGGGGTGAACGCCCCTGGCTGTAATAACGGCGGGGCGGCTGGTTCTAGAACCGCCCCTACGTGTGGTACGTAGATAAGGCTGAACCAGCCACCTTCTTCCACCTCGGGACACCCACTCAAACTCGAAAAAAAAGGTTGGGAGGCCTTGGGCTCCTCCCAAAAATTGCTCTACTAAGGGGGAGGTTTTCAACTCAAATCCTTTGGTGGGGAGGCTCAAAAAGGTAAGAAAATGCTATTCCTACCACTTAATTCGATTTTTAATGGTTGGTTATGGAGTAATTTAAATTTTGCTTTTCTCTCAATTTTTATGGTGCTTGAGCTTTATATGGAGCAAACTAGAGCTTAGGTTTGGAAGTGCTAGTGGAGATTAGTAAGAGTATTGAATTAGACCCATTTTTAGTGGCTCTTACATGTGATTTTAGTGGAGTAATAAAATAGGTAGGGTTCATGTGTTCATGGTTGATGAACATGTGTTTTTTAATTCTTAGTTTAAATTTGTAACAAGTTTTTCTCTCTCATATGATGTGCAAATGCTATTATTTTTTTTTCTAAAATTTTCTAAAATGATAATCTATTAGTGTGTGCTACAACTTTGATATTCTTGCTTTTATTAATTTTAACCATTTAGGGTTTGCCATGTATATGTATTTATATATCGACTAATTAGTCATTTGATATGTTTTCTTTCTTTGTTGTACTAAAGGATGGAGTACGGGAATATGCGGATGTATGGCACGTTAAGGTGGAAGCAAGGTTTTTTCGTGGACGAAGCTGAATAAATTTATTGAAGCCGGCGAGAATCATGCGAAGACATTGAAACAGGATTCAATAATATGTGCGTGCCATGATTGCAAGAATGAGATAGCATATAGAGATGTGAAGACCATCGGACAACATTTGATTACACGAGGATTTGTTGCAGATTACACAATCACGGATTCATCACGGTGAAAATGTTGTTGGTGACGTCGACTTCGATGATCTAGGAGATGACCCCGAAACCCTAGAGCGCTTCTCTCGATTATGCTTGGTGAGCTTCAAACGAAAAGGAACCACGAGGGCGACGGTGAACTACGCGATGGTGATGGTTGGCATGGTATGGACACAAATATCGTTGATGGTACGGGGAAAGGTGATGTTGATGATGATGTCGTAGCACGTGAAGGGGATGAAGATGACGATGATTATTTGGACGAAATGCTTAATGCCCTTGGACGAGAAATATTGCGGAAGAGCGTGAAAGGTATAGAGAACCTAGAGAGGGTGAGAGCAAAGCATCGAAGGAAACCGTGTATGGTGTTGAAAAAGGGTTGTCCGACACCTTTGGGACGCTACTACGTTTTGTGCTTGAGCTATTGATCTTGAAGGCTAAATACGGTTGGTCGGATTTGTAGTTTCAATGATTTGCGTCTCTGTCATGGTTCTTTGCCACAACCAAACTCAAGACACCGATCAATACCTACCAAGCAAAAAAAGGTTATAAGTCCATTAACAATGAGTGTTGAAAAGATCCATGCATGCCCGAACTATTGTATCCTTTTTCATGGTGACACGTTCAAGGGACTAGATAAATGTCCTAGGTGCGGAGCTAGTCGGTACAAGAACAACAATCTATACAACGGGGACGAGACCTCCATTGGAAACAAGAGGAAGAAGGGTGGGAAAAAGCCGGTACAGGATTCTAATCTCGAAAAGGACACTCCGTTAGGCATTGATCCGGCGAGAGAAGAGTTCTGCCTTGGTAATGTGGTACCGCCGGTGACCGACCGCCGAGGCGAATCTTCCTAAACCCCAAAGAAGCCGCAATGATGACATGGTGGCAAGATGAGCGCAAGATAGATGATGATAAGATTGCACACCCGGCCGGTGGTTTTCGGTGGCAAAACTTTGATAATAATCACAAAGACTTCGCTCAAGACCCAAGGAATGTGCGGTTTGGGTTAAGCAATCGATGGATGAATCCCTTCAATGAGAGGATGAGTGACCATAGCACTTGGCCGAGTGATCTTGACCATGTACAACATCCCAACGCACTGTGCCGGTACCGAGAAAGTGCCTTTTCCTTTCTATTCTCATATCAGGTCGAAACAACCAGGCATTGACATTGGCGTGTTTATTGAGCTTGTGTTGCAAGAATTCGAGAATCTATGGAAGAAAGGGGTGCTGATGTATGATGCGTTCGAAAGGAGGAGTTCTTATGTCGAGCCATAATCATTGTTTCTATCAATGACTATCCCGCGATGTTTGCTTTGTGCGGGACAGATCAAAGGGAAGACTGGATGCGTAGTACGCTTGGATGGTTTCGAGAAAGTTTTAGTGCGCACAAGTCACAAAATCGTGGATCACACATATAGTTTATGAAACATTAGGAGAGATGTGTCGGTTGTGAAGAATGTTTATCAAAACCTTCGAACCGAAAAAAAAATGTCGTACATATAGATTGTAGGTCTTGATGAGTTGAGCAAAGTTGGTATTCATGACTTTTTGAATTCTAAGCCATTTAGGGCTCGAAAACTAAAAAATGACTAAAATTTTTGAAATTCAAAATTTGAGTGGTCCAAAATCAGTTTAACCCAAAAATGCCCAATATATGGAGTGTAGATCTTGAGGAGATACACAAAGTTGGTATTTGTCACGCCCCACTTTTAATGGGTCGTTAACCTCACGTATTTTGCGCCGGGATCACGCACAAATACGTTCATTAGTGTCGGATAATGGTACCGAGATATAATAGAAATCCGAGCTTTAGTAATATAGGATTAGAAAGTCTTACGATGGCGAATATATTATCGAGTTAGCCAACCAAAGCGGTGGATTAACTATGAGTGTTGCCTCATGTGCGCTCCCGATAGATCCTTGCACGTGCCGGCCACCTAGGATCGAAATTATACCGCAACCTAATGGGGTGTGAATCAAGCCGCCCCATCCCGGCGTGCGGGGTCTGCACGAAAGTTAACAAGGTAGAAGGTCTATGAACCGGTCCTTAGGGATGCAGTATCTCTCCACAGGAATCCCTCCACGGCGATTCCCGTAGTAATCCATCTCACTATGAATTACTATCACCCACCTCTTTTGTTGGTTAGGGTTCATTAGGCGATCTCATGTAAGTCTTAATTATAACGTATGAGCGTGGATAACATGGATGAGTACGTCATCTGGCTTAGCTCCATAGCTACGTTATCGGGGCTCATACCTCTCTATACTAGTCATATTATCCATGGTGAGCATCATGTCTATTATCGTATGCTTTCTACAACTCATCAACATCCGGGCACCTAGCCCCTAAATAATATCGAGCACTCAGCTCCTCAATAACATAAGGTACACAGCCATTAATTCATAAACATCGAGCACTCAGCTCATCATAAACATCTAGCACATAGCATTGCGGAAGATCACACAGCATCCGCTCATCATCATCTCATACATCATCGCATACGATAATAGCCCATGACCTCAAGATCTTATTATCATCATCATTATATCATCATATTAATTAGGGTCATGATTAGGGGGGGTAAGGACTTGCACAGGATGTTCTCGACGATCGACGCGGCGTCGAGCGACTCTAGCATACTCGGGGAAAACCTCTAATCCGATCGTCGAAACTACCTCGCGTCGGGCGACAAAACCTAGCTTGAACTATTGCACACAAAACAAGCATAGAACATTATGGTGGTAATAGGTTAGTTGCATAGATCTAGATTTTAGATAAATTATGGAAGTCATTTCACGCGAAACGGAGTTAAAATGCATGAGTTATGGATTTTATAATATTAATCCCTAATTTATCATTTAGGGTAATATTATAATATAATTTTATCATGTAATAAATTTGGAACTAATTACATGATAACTAAGCGCGTACCGGATGATTCTATATGCATGCGTGTGACATGTGGGTCGGCGCCGGGGTCACTTGTGGGCTGCCACGTGGGATGAGTTTGCCACGCGGCAATACTTGGGCGGGCCGCCCACGTGGGCGGGAAGGGGACTTAGCGGCGTCGGTAGTCCCATTCGTTTGGGCCCACCTGTCGTAGGGAAGGATAACGGGGAGGCGACGGGCATGACGGCATTTCGCTGGTCACCGAAGCGAGAACTCGGCCGCTGGTTCGCCGGAATCCGGCCGGCTTCGCATTGCACCTCGTCTAGGCCACCGCCCGTGGGTGCCCGACGGAGCTTGTCTCGTCGTCCCGCACTCGTGTGCAGCCTTTGGGCGGCGGTAGAGCGTCGTCGTCCATGATAGTTGACTGGCGGCGCTCGGCGGCTCCGGGTGCATGTCGCCGGGGCTACCGAGTAGTAGTAGGGAAGGGAAGAGTGGAAAACATAAGGGGAAACGCTTAGGAGTACCCCGACACCGCCAATCCAAATCCTAGGTGGCCACTTCGCCAGGAACACCAAGCCCTAATCCAAGCTCCGCCCGTGGTAGCGTTCTCCCGATTTGGGGGGAAATGGGATAGAGAGAAGGGAGTGGAGAGGGGAGGAATGGATGGGAGCACCGCGTGTTCCCGATCACGGCGGCTCGGAGTGGAGGGGCGAAGTTGGATCGGGAACCCGGTCAGACCTATTTATAGGCCGGCCATGGCGGCGCTTCGTCGCCGTGATATTTTTCCCGCCATCATGATCTTTTTCCGGCAACTCCCTCGTGCGCGGCGACCACGGGATAGTGGCTAGCCGGGTGGAATGCTTCGTGGCGGACACCGGTGAGCTGGTCCATCGAAGGCCGTCTTGTCCGAGGTGGGCGGATGCCGCCACACGGCGGGCGGTAAGCTTCGCGGCGCGACGGTTCTCGACGCCCCCGTAGGGCGTTGAGCACGGCCTCTGCGGCTCGTGGCTTTCGGCTAGAGCCGGTCGCGCCCGCGGCGCTCCATGCCCCGCGGTGGAAGTGGCCTCGTCCTCCTCCTCCTCTGAAGTAGCCGCCGGGCGGGGACCGAGAAGGATGACGAGTGGAGGGCGACGAGCTTGCATCTACGCAAAGGATCAAGTATGTCCAACGATGCCCCCATGCGAAGCTGCTGGTAGCCGAAGGTGCAGGAGCTCTAGGCGGGAGGCCTAGGAATAGGTGGAAGAGCTGGAAGTCCCTGTCTCTCCCTGACACTCTTGAAGGCCTGCCTGATCTCCCCTGCGGGTCTCATAGCTTCTGGCTGTGAGGAGTAGGCCTGGTGTCCAAAGATAGCTCGCAGCCAGGCCTTCACCTTGCTGCTAGTGCCTCCCTCTGGGCCTAGAGCTAGAGGGCTCCTGTAGGTCCTCTCTACCAGTTGAGGTGCCACCAACACTGGCTCTGCCACTAGTCTTCCCACCATCTAAACCATGGGTCTTCTCAATGTCGTAGACGGTGTGAAATCCGTCCTTAGGGAAGATGCATCCTGTGACCCTCTCAATCATGAATATAAGGTATGGAGCATAGGGCAAATTCCTCCTTGCATCATCCATAGCATTTGCAAGCTGCCTCCAGATGAATCTCCCAACATTGAATGTCTCATCATTCCTAAAATGGGCTAAGAGATTCCTAGCATACCCATTCACATCAGAAGCTGCCCTATCCTTGGGGTCAATAGTGCATCTGCAAAGGTTGTTCATCACATAGAAGAACCCCTTCAGACCCTTTCTCTTGCCATCAGCTTCCCTTAGATTCTCCCAACAGTCCCTAATCACCATGTACTCAATAGGCTCAATGTCATGAATATCGGTGTAGGTCCTGTGCTCCTCTCCAAATCCAAGAATCTGACAGAAGGTGATGAAGTGAAGCTTGTAGTGCCTCCTATCTGTCATCCAGTGAATGGTGTCAGCTTGCTTGTCCCAATGATAAGTTGCATGAAACTAACTCAATATCTCCTCATTCCAATCATGCCTGAAAGCCATGATGTCAGTCAGCTCAAACTTGTTGCATGCCTCAATAGCTTCATGAAATGCAGGCTCTTCCTTCTCAGCCATCTTTGCAAAATCAATGAAGTGGACTGTGGTGATCTTGCTCTTCTTGGAATGAAAGAGGGGCGTGAGATAGAAGTTTGAGTGAAAAGCCACCCAAAACCTCTCATCAACACCCTCTGTCCTCTCATGCGTATAGGCGTTGAACTCTCTACAACCACGCCACCTCTCTTTGCTTTCTCGAGGTAGTTCACCATAGGTATGGGCTGAGTGTTGTTGGGGCTGCCTGCAAAAGACACCCTCCTGAGGCATCATATAGCCTGTCATCAAACTTCGGTGATGCTTTGGGAGTGCCCCGATCACCATCACGAGACTATCTTTGTGCCCCTCAGTAGCAGCTGCCGCTCCTCGGTCGATCCAAAGGTGAAGCTAGCGCCGCCTTTCCTCCTTTCTTTGAGATTCTTTCTGCCTCTGCCTCTCTTCTCAACCACCTTGACCCTCATCTTCCTCTTGCCAGTGGCATCACCTCCGGGGTCCATCTATGCAAGAGATTGCAAGAGATAGAATCTGATCAGAAATTGTTGCTGACAGAGTGTAAAATGGCCAAATTTATGCAGTAGAAAGGTTAGAAAAGTGAAGATTGATGATTTGAGCAAGTTGTCCAGGGTGAGAACACGGGGCTGGCGGCCTTGCGCTTTCGAGGAGGCGGCACTGCCGTGCACGACATTTCTTGCCCGTGCGAGCAGCGCACCGCCGCTCCCCTTGCTCAAAATCATCAACACTCACTTTGCTAGACTTTCTAATGCATCTACTCAGCACATGCTACGTTACTATCACAATTTCGAGAGACAAATTCATTTGTAAAAGTACAGATTGCCCATGGATTGAAAATGAGCATGAACTAGAGTGAAAATTTCTTCGATATTTGAAGTCAATCGATTTCACGTTCAATCAAGTGGGTGATTTGAGGGATATTTCTTTGTTGGAAGCAGACTAAGAACGGTTAAGTTCTATTTGGGGACGGCATTGCCGCGCCCTCCCCTAAATCACCCAAGTCATGGAAACACGAAATCCATCGATCCCAACCATCTAAGTCCTTCCCTAGAGTTCATACATCACAAAGGAACACAAATCCATAGCCAAAAGCTGCACATTGCATAGATCGGGCAAGTTCTTCAAGGAATAGGGTTAGGTTACCTTCTTTGTGCACCTCGTGGATTGAGAGGAGAAGAAGAGAAGCAGCTCGAGGGAAGGGAGCTGGGCCGGCCGGGGATGGCGAGGGGACCGGGCCGGCGGTCTTGCTGGGTGCCGGGCGCTGTAAAAGCCTTGCAGCCTTGGCGGCAAAGCAGCGGGCGGCGGCCTTTCCCTTCGCGCGAGATAGAGCACGGGCACGAGGGAGAATTAGGCAGAGGAGAAAGAAGGAGGACCGGTCGGGCCAAGGGTAGAAAAGGAAAGAAGAAAAACGTTTGGCCCCCTACGGTTCGGACGGGGACTGGGCCGCGAAACCCTAAGTCGCGGCGCGCCGCCTGAAAGGCGCTTTGATGCCGTGCCGCGACCTTGCCCCGCCGCGAGGGGGACGCGGCATTGCCGCCCAAGCCTGCTGTCCTGCATATTTATTGCCACTTTGACTCATTCTTTCTCAAATTTAACCACAGGGACACCAAAATTCATTGCCGTAGAGACGGATCATCAATACGAGAACTATGGCATTGAATCTTGGATTAGAATTTGAAATCCTTTTTGAAACACTATATGAAAATTTTCACAAACCTTTCCTATGTCAAACTAGTGTCTCCATCAATTCTGCATGTGTGCTGGAATTCAAACTAAGTTACGAGAATCGAGAATGTTTAGCTCACTACGCAAAGCACAAAACCTTGACTCATCGAGAGGCTTAGTGAAGATATCGGCTAGTTGCTTTTCGGTGCTCACATGGCTTAATTGCGATATCTCCCTTGAGTTTGTGGTCTCTCAAGAAGTGATGACGGATGTCTATGTGTTTTGTTCTAGAGTGTGCTACGAGGGGTTGTTTGCAAGTTTGATGGCACTCTCATTGTCACAAAGAAGAGGTATCTTCGTGAAATGACATCCGTAATCCTTTAAGGTTTGCTTCATCCATAGTAGTTGAGCACGGCATGCAATGGCTGCCACATACTCGGCCTCGGTGGAAAGGGCTACACAATTTTGCTTCTTAGAGCTCCAAGACACTAAGGACCGCCCAAGGAATTGACATGTCCCCGAAGTGCTTTTTTCGATCTACTTTGCAACCGGCATAGTCGGAATCGAATAGCCAAGTAGATTGAACTTAGAGCCCCTTGGGATACCACAAGCTAAGGTTAGAAGTGAGTACTAAGTATCTCAAGATTCTCTTAACGGCCACATTATGACATTCCTTTGGATTAGCTTGAAAACGAGCACACATGCACACACTAAGCATTATGTCGGGTGCGGATGCACAAAGGTAGAGTAAAGAACCTATCATGGAACGATATACCTTCATGTCCACGGCTGGACCCTCCTCATCAAGATCAAGATGTCCATTGCTTGGCATTGGAGTTTTGATTGGCTTTGCCTTAGCCATATCAAACTTCTTTAGCATGTCATGGGTGTACTTGGTTTGGCAAATAAATGTCCCTTCCTTCATTTGCTTGACTTGAAAACCAAGGAAGAACTTTAGCTCACCCATCATGGACATCTCAAATCTCTTGGTCATTGTCCTACTAAATTGCTCAACATACACATTGTTAGTGCTACCAAATATTATGTCATCGACATATATTTGGCATACAAATATATCATTACCAACTTTGTGTGTAAAGAGAGTAGGATCAGCTTTGCCTATTTCAAAGCCTTGTTTAAGCAAGAATTCCCTAAGGCATTCATACCATGCTCTTGGTGCTTGCTTAAGCCCATAGAGCGCCTTACAGAGTTTGTAGACATGGTTGGGATACTTGGGGTCTTCAAAACTCGGTGGCTGCTCAACATACACTTCTTCTTGTAGAGGACCGTTGAGGAATGCACTCTTGACGTCTATTTGGAATAGCTTGAAGTCATGATGGGCAGCAAAGGCTAGAAGAATGCGAATTGCTTCTAGTCTTGCCACCGTTGCATAAGTCTCATCAAAGTCCAAGCCCTCTACTTGAGTGAAGCCTTGAGCGACCAATCTTGCCTTGTTTCTTGTCACCAAACCATTCTCATCTTGCTTGTTGCGGAAGACCCACTTGGTGCCAATGATGTTCGTCTTGGGTCTTTCCATCAAGTCCCACACTTGATTTCTTTCGAAGTTGTTGAGCTCTTCTTGCATGGCCAACACCCAATCCGGATCTTTGAGAGCATCTTCTACCTTTGTGGGTTCCAAAGATGAAACAAACGATTAATGTTGACAAAAGGTAGCTAAATGAGATCGAGTGGTAACTCCCTTTCGAAGACTCCCAAGGATATTGTCAACGGGGTGATCCCGTTGAATGGTTTGTCGTAGTCGTGGGTGATCAACGCCATCTGCATTCTCTTCTTGATCTTCATCATATTCATCATCAGCTTCAAGAATTGGAGCAAGATCAAGTGGTTGAACAGGTGATGCAGGTGGATCAGTTGTTGCCAAGGTGGAGGGCACGCGACGCACTGCCGTGCCTAGGTGCGGCACCTTCTTTGTCTTTGGTCATTTCCAAAGCAGCGTGTGCTGCACTTGGTCATCGAAAGCACGTCGGGCGGAATCTTGTGCAAAGCAACAATCGGTGGATCCCGCTCTGCAGTAGCTTGATCTTCTTGAGGTCTTATATCACCTATAGCCAATTGCTTGATTGCCTCACAAGGTGGATCCTCCTTACCTACAACACTTTGATCTACTTGCTCTACTTGAGAGCCATTAGATTCATCAAATGTCACGTCTATAGTAACTTCAACTCTACCGGAGGTTTTGTTGAAGACATGATAGGCATGCTCATTTGATCCATAACCAAGAAGAAAACCTTCATCAACTTTAGGTGCAAACTTAGAGGTTCGGGGCTTCTTGTTAAGAATGAAACACTTGCACCCAAACACCCTAAAGTATGATACCTTTGGTTTGTTACCGGTTAAGAGCTCATATGAAGTCTTCTTGAGTTTCTTGTGTAAGTAGAGGCGGTTGATGGCATGACAAGCGGTGTTGATAGCTTCACACCAAAAGATGTCCGAAGTCTTGTACTCATCAAGCATTGTCCTTGCCATCTCTATGAGTGTTCGGTTCTTCCTCTCTACTACACCATTTTGTTGAGGGGTATAGGTAGCTGAAAACTCATGCTTGATGCCCTCTTCATCAAGGAACTCTTCAACTTGGGTGTTCTTGAACTCGGACCCATTGTCACTTCTCACTTTCTTGACAAGTAGCCCAAATTCTCGTTGTGCCCGTCTAATGAAGGTTTTCACCTTTTCTTGTACCTGGCACTTATCAAAGACAAAGAAAACCCAAGTGAAGCGGGAGTAGTCATCAACAATAACAAGACCATATTTGTTACCCCCGATGCTAAGGTAGGCCACCGGTCGAAAGAGATCCATGTGTATCAATTCCAATGGTTGAGTAGTGGTCATCACACTCTTTTAGTGGGTGAGGTGCGCCTACTTGCTTTTCGGCTTGGCAAGCACTACAAATCCTGTCTTTATCAAAATCAACATTTGTTAGTCCAATGATGTGGTTGTCTTTCTGCAGTTTGGCCAAGTTCCTCATGCCAACATGAGCTAGACGGCGATACCATAACCAGCCCATGCTAGATTTTGCCACTAAACAGGGTTTCAACCTTGTTTCCCTTGTTGAAATCAACAAGGTATAGCTTATTCTTAAGCTTTCCTGTAAAGACAACAGAGGAATCCTCCCTGCGAAAGACTTCCACACCAACATCCGTGAAAAGGCAGTTAAAGCCCTTTTTACACAACCGTGATACTGAGACAAGAGATTGTAACTCACAGAATCAACATGCATAACATCTGAAATTGAGTGATCAAGGGTAATTGCAACGTTACCAAGACTGATCACACTCCCCTTAGAGTTATCACCAATAGGATGTTCTCATGATAATTTGTAGTTGGGGAGTATGATGCGAACATACTCCTTTCTCCGGTCATATGATGTGTACAGCCACTGTCAAGCACCCAACTTGACCCACCGGAGGAGTATGCCTGCAAAACAAGTTTAGTTCACAAGTTTAGGCCCCCTAAGATTCTTGGGACCTTTTACATTAGTCACAAGAACTTTAGGAACCCATATAGAGGTGTTGCGATAAATATTTCTATCACTGCCCATGTACTTTGCATACACCTCCCCCTTGCTGTTTGCTTTCACCTCAAAGCAAGGATTTGAGTCTTGCTTCTTTGTTTTTCCCTTTGATTGATAGGAGTAACTCTTTGGAACAGCCTGGGCGATGTTTTTCGACTTACGGACCTTCTTCACGATCTTTTGGACCATCTTCTTGGGTCTATTTTGAGCTGGAGCGTAGTAGGTGACCTTCCCTTTCATTGGGGGTGTGCGCACTTTGCCTTCATCCTCGCTGCACTGCCGCCCATCCTCGCTGCACCACTGCCGTGCTTGGCAGGCAGAGAAGCTCGGGTTGGCTTGTGTCCAAAGACTCGTGCAGGTCTCTCTGTACCTACTGTGCCCTTGCTCAAGAATTTGACACATTCAACACCATTGATCAGCTTTCGACCATTTCCTTTCTTGTGCCCAAGTCCATCCTTAATTCTTGGATTCCTCCCATCAATGTAGTTAGGCCTCTTTGGTGCCTCAACCTTGTTGCTCACTGCTTTCTTGTCATTTTGACTTTCCTTTCTTACCAAAGCGGTGAGCCTAGTGATCTCTTTCTCCATAGCTTTCATATTTGCAAGGTTAGTAGCATGGACATTCAAATCAACATTGTAACATTTACCACAACCTTGACTAGTGGAGGGAGTAGAGGTATCCTTTGTGGTTGAGAGATTTGAGTTGCTCTCCCAAAGAAGGCTATATTGAGATTCAAGCTCTTTGTGCTTGCCTTGCAAGTCACAATATTTCCCATTTAGGGCAACCATAGCTTTTTTTTGTGAGAGCATGGTTTCCTTGCTCATTAGCTAGGCTCTTTTTTGCAAGGAGGTCACCTCACTTCTTTCAACTACAAGAGCATCCTTGTTAGCAACATAGAGTTTTTCAAGTCTATCGAGTTGTCCATCACTTGTTGCTAACTCCGCTTTGGGTACTCTCTAAATCCGCCATTAGTTGAGAGAGAAAGACTCTAGTTTTAGGATCTAGGTTCTTGGTGAGTCTAGCATATTCTTCATCATCACTAGATTCACTATCATCACTAGAGCTTTCACTAAGATCACTAGATTCTTCACTAAGAGAAGGAGAAGGTTTGGGTGTGGGTTTTACCTTCTCATGCTTGGCCATAAGACAAACATGAGTGGAGTCATTGTCATCCTCATCATCATCGGTCATGTTGTTGAAGAGCACGGGTGTAGAAGACTCTTGCATAGCAAATGTGGCAATGTTCACTTCTTCTTCACTTGTCTCTTTAGTTGAGTCCCACTCATGGCCGATGTGAGCTTCACCCACATTCCTTCCCTTCCTCTTGTAATCTTGCTTCTTGTCTTTGCCATTGTCCTTCTTGTATCAATTGTTCTTGTTCTCATGTGGACAATCGGCGACAAAATGCTCGGTGCTGCCACAATTGAAGCATGTTCTCTTCTTCTTGTTTGGGAACCTTTTTTGCACCATCTTGTAGCCATTTGCCTTCATCCCCTTCCCATACTTCTTCATGAAGAGGGCCATGTCATCAATCTTCTTGAAATCAGCCCCATCATCTTCATCTTCACTTGAGGAAGAGGTTGCATCGATGTTGTCTTGCATCTTCTTCATTTCTTTGGCTTGGCTTGAAGTTGGTTGCTTGCTGCCTTTGACTTTATTGGAAGTGCTTGGCTTGCTTGTCTTGGTTGCCTTAAGAGATACATCCTTAATCTTGATGCCATCAAGCTTGGCTTGCAACTCTCCAAGCTTTCTTCTCTCATTTGCTTCTTCTCTTTGCATGTCATAGATAAGCAATCTTCCAAGCACGTCATTTGGAGTGAATTGCTCAAACTTCTTCTTGTCTCTAATCAAGGTGACCACTATGTCATTTCTCGGTGTGTATGCCTCTAGCATAATCTTGACAACGGTGTGATCATCAAGATCCTCATCTCCAAAGCCTCTAATCTTGCCAACCAAAACCATCAACCTATCAAACATTTCTTGGGCCCCTTCACCATCAAGGATCACAAATCGGTTGAGCTTGGCTTTCAACAAATCAATCTTGGCTTTTCTAACTTTGTCCACACCCTCATGTGCAAGCACCAAAGTGTCCCAAATCTTCTTTGCTTCATTGACATTCATCACCCTATTGTACTCATTTCTTTCTAGAGCACTTAGGAGGATGCTTGTGGCTTGACCATTGATATGGGCTGCAGCGAGCTCTTCATTTGTTGGCTCCTTGGGGTTCACCAGTGGCTGAAATCCACTGCACACAACCTCCCAAAGACCGGGGTGAAGAGCTCCAAGATAGGCTCTCATCAAGTGCTTCCACTTGGCATAGTTGGTCCCATCAAAACGGGGCAACTTTTCTGCGGGCACATTGATAAAAGACTTCTTGTCGCGGTTAGTCAAGTAAGAAGAATAGTTAAAAGATATGGCGGCAAATTTGTTGTTGTTGACGCTGCCCTCATCCTTCTTTTTTTCTTTCTTCTTGTTCTTGTTGTTGTAGGAGACATCATCATCTCCATCGTCGGAGCTACTTGATAGCTCACTTGACTCCGCTTCTTCTTCTAGCTTCTTCTTCTCCCTTGCTGCCCTCCTAGCAGCCCTTGCTTCATGAACCAATCTTCTTTGATCTTTTCGTTGAAGCTTCTCAGCAAGCTTGATGCTAGCTTGCTCTTCAAGCTTCTTTCTTTCTTGTTCTTCTCTTCTTGCGGTTCGTCTTGCTAGTCTTGCGCTTTTTCTTTCAGGGTCGGTGGCGTCCCCCTTGAGAGTGCTCTGATGGTACGTACTCGTGAGAGATCACTTCTTCTTTGCTAGCCCCATCATCATCCGGTTGTGAATGGACTTTCCTCCTTTCTTGATCCCTCGGAAGCATCCCATAATTCAGCGGTGAAGCGTATCACAGTATCCTTGCTCGATACCACTTATAGGATCTGATGGAAGCCTAGAGGGGGGTGAATAGGCTGACCCAAAAAATCGACCCGGTCAAAACTTAATAGCCTTTGTCGGTACAGAGATGCGCGGCACTTTGCTGCGTAAAGGTGCGCTAGCTTTGCCGCATGTAGGTGCAGAGGAGGACAGAGACGAGTGCTCGGCGGTCGAAGCGGCGGTAGCGACAGCGCGTGTTACTTCACGAAGTGACCTCAAAGTGAATCGGCGGTTGTGGATTCGATGCTCGTGATTCACACTTGTTCCTCGCACACAAATACTTCCACAGAGGACTAACCAAGTATGGTAAACACAAAGCAACAAAGTAGATCGGGGATGAAACCCTAGCTCACAAGAGAATATATGCAAGAATGTAAAGAACACAAGTGACACAAGGATTTATCCCGTGGTTCACCGTCGCCACAAAGGCTGGGTTACCTCCACGTTGTTGAGGTTGCCACACAAGGCTTAGCTTGCCCACCGGCTTGCTTTTTCCCTCGTTCACAAGTCTAGGGAGTTAACCCTAGAGATGTGGGGTAATGTATTGATTTTGTGTGAGGTTACAAACCTCCCAAGGCTGCCACACGAAGGGGGCAAGCTCAAGGGCGACGCCTAGCCGTCTAGGAGCAAGCTCCAAGAGAAAAGAACCCTAGGGTTCCAGCCAAACGTGAACCAAATGCTCTTTCAAGTTGGGGAAGTAGTAGATCCGGCCTCCACAAGCAGTTTGCTGCCTTTTCCCTCAAGAATCCGTGGTGGAAAGTGAGGGATTGAGTGGGGAGCTCAAGGTGCTTCAATGGAGGAGAGAGAGAGAGAGAGCAAGAGGTCTATTTTCTGGTGCCTTTTCGCGAGGTTGAAGAAGAAGTAACCAGAGAGCCGTTGGAGGAGGGGTAGAGAGGGTATTTATACCCTGTCCGAACCTCCAACGGTCGGTTAAGTGTGGCAATCGCCGCGATTTAAACACGCATCGCCGCGTAGGTGCGGCAATCGCCGCTTTTTACCGCCAGCTGCTCACCCGGCCGCCAAAAATCTGCAAAGGATAGGAAGTTGTTTGCTGGCTGTATTTGGCTTGGAGTTGAGTTTCTGGTTGGATTGGAGTTTTGAGCATTTGTTTCACAGGTGACCAAGAGTCCTAGAATCCCTCTTGATAGTACGGCGTTTCCTAGAACTCAAGATTCAAAATATAAAAGAATTTAAACGCCTTGATCCGGAAACACCGCCATCTAGCTCATAGGGTGCCTTTGGACCTATACATCAACTCCTTCTTTTATTTCCTGCATATCATCTCCGCAAATCTCATTAGCCCCCCTAATTAGGAAACACCGCCAAAACCCACATAAGCTTGATTGCACTTTACAATCTCCCCTTTTTGGTGATTGATGACAACCAAATTAGAGCTTACATAAGATGTAAAGTCAAACTGAGATTTTGAAAGCCAAGGATGTAGGAGCCTCCCCTAAAAATATGTGCGTGAGTTTTGAATCCTCAATCTTGACATAAAAGGTCAAGTTCACATATTTAGGTACGGTGAGGCCTCCCCCTAAATGTGTGAGTGAGGCTTGAATTCTCAAATCGACAGAAAGGTCAGTGTCACACATTTAGACGCTGTGTAGGGCCTCCCCCTACATCCATGACTGTTGTGGGGTGCTGAACTAAGTGTCACAGAAACATATACGTGATACAAGAATTACGCGTGACAGCTCAGAACACAAAGGGAGCCACATGCGGTGGTGTAGTGCGGCACCGCCGTGCCAAAGGTGCGTAATCGCCGCGTCCATCAAGCATGCATGTACGCACAAAAACTCATGTAGTCTAGGGTTCATGGATTTATTCCCACTCATGTAGTCTAGGGTTCATGGATTTATTCCCGAGAGAAAATGTAAATCATGCTCATGCATAAATACTTCCATAATTAAAGTCTAGATCAAGTATACATACCTTGGCCACCATAAGCTCTGCAAGCAAGCAACAAAGGGAGTCTAATTTCTATATGGTGGATTTTGAATGCAGGGTTTTCACAAACTAGGGTTTGGTTTTGCGGAAAGTAAGTCAAGTTTTAGTTTATTTTAAAAAGTTCAAATTTTTAGTGATTTTTAAAATGATGCAAAAACACGGGTGTTACAAATCTACCCCACTTAGATGAATCTCATCCCCGAGATTCCAAGTAAACTATAGAGGGAAACCTAACAAGCTCTCAAGAGACAGATTAGAGAGGGTAGGGGATGGTTAAGCGCCTTTACGGGGGATGTCCTAGAGAGAGAGCCCCTCGGATTTTCGCCACTTTACCAACTTGTCGAGCAAGGGGTATACTCTATGCCTTCTTGTTGGATGATAATTCCACCTTTATTTAGTTAAGAAAATACCACCACGCTAGGATTCATATCCTAGTGTTTACGCATATTCTTTATCGATGTTGGTGCTTGATTTCATTTCTTCATACTCCTTTTCTCTACCCCACTTAGAGAATTCGACCTCTCGGTATTTTTACATTTGCGGCATTCTAATGATGTCTTTCGACACATAGCCCCTTTTTGATGCTTCAAAATGGTGCCTGTATAACGCCGATGATATTTCTTCTTTGTTTCTCTATTTTCTTCTCATTTTTTTTTTTTTTCTTTTCTTCTTTTCTCCCTCTTTTTTTTCATCATCATCATCTTTTTTGAAAAAAAAAATGGCACCAACAATATTCATAAAAATTTATTCCATGCCTGCGGTTATCGACTTTTTTTCGCCGGGGCCTCTCATAGGGTAAGGGGCGCATTACAAGGATATACAAAACAAGCGATGCCGCTAGCATGGAACCTAAGAGGAAAAAACACAATGAGAATGATTTCTTCTTCATCCACGAACATCTTGAGGGATTCTAGCTCACGGCGTACTCCTTCTTCTTGCTATTTTCTCGTGTCTTCTATGGGACGGTGTTCCTCGGGTCTTACGCTTGATTCCTTGAATACTGGGTCTTGTGTGTGGGGTGGGGGTTGGAGTTTATCGCGGCGGGAGTGTAATGCGTCTTTGGGGAGAGGAGGGCTCGGCGTCCTTTTATAGGTGGCGTTGGCGGGCTCAGGGGCGTAGTGCATTGCTGAGTGCGGCGCCATTACCGGCGAGCATTGCGGCCATGGTGGTGTCGTGGGGCAACAGCAGCAGCAGCTCGGGTGGGGGTGGTGGCGACAGTGTCCTCGTGCGGCGTGGGCAAGGGCAGCAGGCGACGGCGACGGGGTCGTGCCAAGGAGGTGCGGCGTGAGGGAGGACGGGCGCCGCTGGGGGGCCAGCAACGGATGCCGATGAGAGGACAGCAGCATGCGGGGAGGAGGTCGAGAAAGAAAGAGAAAGAAAAAAGAATGGGGGGGAGAGAGAGAGAGAGAGAGAGACCGAATGGGAAGGGGGGAGAAGTAGCGTAATCGCGCGGCGGTACCGTAGCTACAGTGCACGCGTTGTCGCGTAGAGCTTTGTCGGGCGGGGGATCGCGGTAATCGGACGTGCGGTTGAGTGGGGTCGAGTGGGGCCATCGTTTTTTTCTTTTCTTTTTTTTTTTCTCTTTTTTTTTTTTTTGTACCCCAATTATTGATGGTTGTCGCCCCGTTTCCCAGCATTTGATAGAGGATGGGAGAGAAAGGTAAGGATCTCGCTAATGGTGGATTTGGAGGAGAGTCGGGGGTTTGAGATAACAATCTATAGGGGTAGTTTAGTAACTAACCACTCAAACAAACATAACAATAGACTTACGTTAGGTGAGACGTATGAAAATAGTGGTCACGGTGAGCTTGGTTTTGATGGGACTTGCTATGATACTTTTCGTGACTTAGGGAAATTTTCAATACGTTCACCGATCCTATCGGACTTTTCTCTCCGTTAAATACTATGAATAGTAAAACTAGAGGATTTCCTTTAGGATAGAAAGATCGAGATATGATTTTAAGCAATCAAGCACGTCAATATATTACACCAAGGAACAGTTTTACCGATGATATGAGGTCACATCACCCATAAAACTACCTTGATGATTATTTGCGCGACTTCAAACATACTATAGACGTAGAAGCAAGGGTAACTACTGCTACTAAACAACAACTAGAAGCTACTACTACTACTAAAACAAGCGCAGCAAGCATGCTCTTTGTGGTTACTAGCTTAACTTAGTGGTGCTACTTAAACCTGTCTAAAAACTTGATTGCCTCTTGGGTTTTGCTTGTGAATTTCTCTTGCACATAGGTTGGGCATACAGGGGGTCACTTGAGCTTGCTAGGTCTTCAATAGTACTTTCTTCTCTTCTTCCGTTTCTTCAAACACTCCAGGGGCTTCTTGTAACTTCTCTTGTGGCTTCCTTCTCTGTTGATGTGCTTCAAGTAACTTCTTCTTCTCTTCTAACTCCATCTTGGGCTTCCATTTGAGCAGCTCCTTGTAGGTCTTCGTTCAGCTTCTTGTTCTTCTCAACTTCTTTCTTCCACTATATCTTGTTTATCTTCAACTCCAACTCCAGGTGGTGGTCGTAGAGGGCTTGAAAGGCGTCTAGATACTTTTTGCCGTAGAGACAAGGGTGTAACTGGAAGAGTCAGGGGTGTTGCCCGTCTCATTTCCTTGACCTTCTTGAACCATATAGCGTAAGTCCGATCCTTCCTTTGGATAGTACTTGGCATGGGTGTCATTGAGCTGGTCTTCATATTCCTTGCAATAGGTCTTGAGTGCTTCCAATGCAATCTTCTCGCAAGTGTCCCATATGTCGGTTCTGTGTTCACGGAAAATCCTGTGCCCTTCCTGGAGGGGAATGTGCAATTGCATCACACATTTGGATGCTCCATCCTCATGGTACTCCTAATAGTAGTACTGAGGCTCCTGTGTAAACCCGAGGTATGTGAGAACTTCCCAGAGAAGTCGTGGGAATTCCCCAATGGTCAATCCGTCAGTGTGCGACCATCCATCCATCTGTTGCATTTAGACATGTGTATGTCGGCGACATGTAAGCAATAAAAAGGATAATCGAATGGTACAACAAGTCTAAAGTAAATATCCATAAGTAAAGCAAAATGAGGCAATTGCCATTTCAGATTTCCATCCTATAGTCAAGCTTGGCTCGATGCCACTCTGTCACGCCCCACTTTTAATGGGTCGTTAACCTCACGTATTTGCGCCGGGATCACGCACAAATACGTTCATTAGTGCCGAATAATGGTACACGAGATATAATAGAAATCTGAGATTTAGTAATATAGGATTAGAAAGTCTTACAGTGGCGAATATATTATCAGAGTTAGCCAACCGAAAGCGGTGGATTAACTATGACTGTTGCCTCCTACTCCACAGGCAACTTGAGCACGGATGGAAACCCGGGGCAACTACGTCTTCCTTCTAAGCAAACGCCTCGCGAACTCCTACGAACGTTGATCGTCTACCTTGACAACGATCTTACCTTCAGATGTGCCGATATCCGTAAAAAGCAGAGGGGTGAGTACAAACGTGCTCAGCAAGTCTAAAACCAGGGGTGGTTTGGTAAATTAAGGGTTTGGGCCCTAGCGAGTCTCTAAAACTGCTCGCTAGTTCCCAAGGTGGCAGGTAAACGACTACAGCTCCTTGCTATTGATTTCCTCTTGAATTTCCTAAAGAAAGATAGCTGTAAAATTGGTAGTAATAGATGTACATGATTTGTTTAGTAATATTTTGTTAACGTAATAGATTTACCTCTGACACATTCTTGCATAATGAATACGACATTATCTTAGTAGCTTAGTAGTAACCAAATACTTCATAGGGAAACATGGCCTTAGTATTGTAAGAGCAGCTCCATTGATAAATCGAACTGAACTAACAAGTATCGGTTGGGTCAAGTTTGGTTTGGGAGAGCTGCAGTTTTGCTTCGGTATATGCTCTAAAAAGAAACAATAAACAAATCAAAAGTGGCCCTGTCTATGACTATAAGGTGTCAGAGGTAAGTATATGCTCTTCACTTCGTATTATAGTTGTGTTCAGACATGTCTAGAAGTAATATTTACCATTTGCTAATAGTAATTTTAAATATTGTGTACTCACATAACTATCTTACGTTGAAAATCTTTTGAATCTGGTGGTACAAGCACTACTACAATAGCTTACTATAAGAACGCCGGCCGTTTACATTAGGGGCGGTTCACTTTCGAGGCGCCCTACGATTAATGCGGCAGGGCGAAAGCTGGAAACCAGCCGCCCGTCATCGAAGGCACAGTGGGGCGGTCGGGTGTTACTTAACCGCCCCTACTATTAGTGGGGCGTGCTCGATATCTAGCCGCCCCTACCGTGGTTTTTAGTAGGGGCGGCTGGGGTGAACCGCCCCTCGTTGTAATAATGCCAGGGCGGCCGGTTCTAGAACCGCCCCTACAAAGGGTTACGTAGATAAGGCGAACCCGCCACCTTCTTCCACCTCGGGACACCCACTCAAACTTCGAGAAAAAAAAGGTTGGGAGGCCTTGGGCTCCTCCCAAAAATTGCTCTACTAAGGGGAGGTTTTCAACTCAAATCCTTTGGTGGGGAGGCTCAAAAAGGTAAGAAAATGCTATTCCTACCACTTAATTTAATTTTTTAATGGTTGGTTGTGGAGTAATTTAAATTTTGCTTTGCTCTCACTTTTTATGGTGCTTGAGCTTTATATGGAGCAAACTAGAGCTTAGGTTTGGAAGTGCTAGTGGAGATTAGTAAGAGTATTGAATTAGACCCATTTTTTAGTGGCTCTTACATGTGATTTTAGTGGAGTAATAAAATAGGTAGGGTTCATGTGTTCATGGTTGATGAACATGTTTTTTTTAATTTTAGTTTAAATTTGTAACAAGTTTTTTTCTCTCATATGATGTGCAAATGCTATTATTTTTTTCTAAAATTTTCTAAAATGATAATCTATTAGTGTGTGCTACAACTTTGATATTAATGCACTTATTAATTTTAACCATTTAGGGTTTGCCATGTATATGTATTTATATATCGACTAATTAGTCATTTGATGTTTTTTCTTTCTTTGTTGTACTAAAGGATAGAGTACAGGAATGTTGCGGATGTATGGCACGTTAAGGTGGAAGCAAGGTTTTTCGTGGACGAGCTGAATAAATTTATTGAAGCCGCTGAGAATCATGCTTAAGACATTGAAACAGGATTCAATAATATGTCGTGCCACGATTGCAAGAATGAGATAGCATATAGAGATGTGAAGACCATCGCGGACAACATTTGATTACACGAGGATTTGTTACAGATTACACAATCTGGATTCATCACGGTGAAAATGTTGTTGGTGACGCCGACTTCGATGATCTAGGAGATGACCCCGAAACCCTAGAGCGCTTTTCTCTCCGTATGCACCGAAGCTTCAAAACGTAAAAGGAACCCCGAGGCCGACAAAGGAACTACGCGATGGTGATGGTTGGCATGGTATGGACACAAATGTCGATTGATGGTACCGGGGAAAGGTGATGTTGATGATGATGTCGTAGCACGTGAAGGGATGAAGATGACCATGATTATTTGGACGAAATGCTTAATGCCCTTGGACCAAAAAAATATTGCGAAAGAGCATGAAAGGTATAGAGAACCTAGAGAGGGTGAGAGCTGCATCGAAGGAAACCGCGGTATGGTGTTGAAAAGGGTTGTCCGACACTTTGGATGCTACTACGTTTTTGTGCTTGAGCTATTGATCTTGAAGGCTAAGTGTTGGTCGGACCGTAGTTTCAACGATACTGCTATGTCTCCCGTCATGGTTGCTACCACAACCAAACTCGCACTGGCCAATACCTACCAAGCAAAAAAGGTTATAAGTCCATTAACAATGAGTGTTGAAAAGATCCATGCATGCCCGAACCATTGTATCCTTTTTTCGTGGTGACACGTTCAAGGGACTAGATAAATGTCCTAGGTGCGGAGCTAGTCAAGACAAGAACAATAATCTATACAACGGGATGAGACCTCCATTGGAAACAAGAGGAAGAAGGGTGGGAAAAAGCCGGCACGTGATTCTAATCTCAAAAAGGACACTCCGTTAGGCATTGATCCGGCGGGGAGAAGAGTTCCCGCCTTGGTAATGTGGTACCGCCAAGGACCGACCGCCCGAGGCGAATCTTCCTAAACCCCAAAGAAGCCGCAATGATGACATGGTGGCAAGATGAGCGCAAGATAGATGATGATAAGATTGCACACCCGGCCGATGGTACTCAACCGCAAAACTTTGATAATAATCACAAAGACTTCGCTCAAGACCCAAGGAATGTACGGTTTGGGTTAAGCACCGATGGAGTGAATCCCTTCAATGAGAGGATGAGTGACCATAGTACTTGGCCAGTGATCTTGACCATGTACAAGATCCCAACGTACCTGTGCTAGCTGAGAAAGTACCTTTTCCTTACTGTTCTCATCTCAGGTCCGAAACAACCGTGCATTGACATTGACGTGTTTATTAAGCCTATGTTGCAAGAATTCGAGAATCTATGGAAGAAAGGGGTGCTGATGTATGATGCGTTCGAAAGGAGGAGTTCTTATGTCGAGCCATAATCATTGTTTCTATCAACGACTATCCCGCGATGTTTGCTTTGTCCGACAGATGAAAGGGAAGATTGGATACGTAGTCCGCTTTGGATGGTACTATATGGGTGGTTTACTTGGGCAATCGACGCCACTTAAAGACAAATCACAAGTACCGAAGCGTGAAATACAAACACCGGGTTTGGCAACACCGTAGAGATCAAGACCCTTTCGAGAGACGCCAATATGGACAACATGTGTTGTAATGGTGAAAAACTAACACATTGTCTACGTAAAGAAAAGAAGAATCTAGATGGGACGAACAGAGATCAAGTACACCTCCTATCGGCGTACCTTTCAAGAAACAATTCATCTTCTTTTCACTATCTCGAATATTGGCCGAGAGTTCAAGGTTCCCCATGCACTTGAAGAAGAATGTCTTTCAAAGTACCATGGGTCTCGTTGATGGACACGAAGCAAAGGATGGTCTAAATTCATGAAAAAGACATGGTGCGGCTAAATGTGAAGCCCGAGCTTCACCCCCGTACTTGAGAAGAATGGAAAATACACCGTGCCGCGGGCGCTAGCTTCAACTTGACCCTAGAAGAGAGAAGGGCTATATGCACTTACCTAAAGGCGATCAAAGTTCCGACCGGGTTTTCGCCGAACATCAAGAAGCTAGTGTCCATGAAGGACCTCAATAACATTAATCGCAAGGCTCATGATTGTCATGTAATGCCGACGGTGTTCCTACCTATTGTGATCGGGGTTATAAAGCTAGAATTCTTGAAAATGGCCATCACCGCATGTGCTACTTCTTTTCAAAGATATCCCGTAAGGCGATTGGAAGGAAAGAGCTTCTTGAACTACATGATTTCGCGGTGGAGACCCAAAACCAGCTAGAGATATTTATGCCTCCTGCTTATTTCGATATAATGCCACATCTCATGCTTCACATGGTTCATTAGATAGAGGCACTGGGCCCTTGCTACTTGCATGAAATGTGGTGCATTGAGCGATTCATGTCGATTCTAACTCGATTCGTGCATAATCGAGCATATCCAGAGGGCTCCATGATTGAGGGTTACAATACTGAAGAAGTCGTCGAGTGCTGTCAAGAGTGGCTAAAAGTACAGAGAGGGATTGGTAAACACGATTCACGTCATATGGGTAGGTCGGCTAGGAAAGGCATCAGCGGGAGGAAAGTATTCGTTGAGCAAGAATACAAACAAGTGAGTCAGCGACATGATTGTGTTAAAGAGTTTCGGCTTATGCCGTAAGACGTTGATTACCACTTGGCTCTCATTACGGAGCAGAGGAATGGCCGCTCGGATGAGTGGGTCCTAAAACAAAGACAGCAGGGTACAATTAACTTCATGGTTGAGAGACCAAAACATACCGGCAGGGGAAACCAAGGATGATATTACCAAGAACAGGTTAGCATTAGGGCCATCGAGACAAGTCACCACATGGCAAGCATACGACATTAATGGGTACACATACTATATGTGAAGGATAGTAAATGTGTGAACCAAAACAATGGGTTCGAGTAGAAGCTATCAACAACAACAACCGAAGGATCACATACTTTGGCATCATTGAAGAAATATGGGAAATTGACTATGGAATAGAAGTGCTGGTGGCGTGTTCAAATGTCATTTGGATGAAAGAACACCAACCGAACGAGATCGGGTTGAAAGTCGTTAACCTTGGTGATTTAGGCTACCAACAGGACCCCAGGTGGTCGTCGCCGGATGTAGCACAAATTTTCTATTTACCCGGCCGATCGATCCGCTTGACAAGCCAAAGAAGAAGAAAAATCAAGCATGTCGTTATCCCTGGGAAACGGCAAGATTATCGGAGTTGATGGCATCGAGGATGTTGATGAGCACAATGGTTATGCTGAAATACGCTTATTCACAGACTTTTCAAAAAAGATCGAGGGTGTTGAGAAGAAGTTACCCAAAGACATATTGCCATGGGAGTTTAAAAAGGAGTCAAGGGCAAAGTTGTCACGAGGGGAGTTAGCTAGTTGTTAAACGTGTGTGTTTGTAAAACTTTATCCATGTATGAGTGAGACTACCTTTAAGTATGTGTGAGACTACCTTTATTCATGTAAGAGTCAGACTACCTTTATGTATGTGTAAGACAACCTTTATTAAAAAATTTGACTTGGTCAAACTTAGTCAACTCGTGGACGGTTGTGAAGAATGTTTATCAAAACTTCGTCGAACCCAAAAAATGTCCTACATATATAGATTGTAGGTCTTGATGAGTTGAACAAAGTTGGTATTCGTGACTTTTTGAATTCTAAGCCATTTAGGGCTCGAAAACCGAAAAAATGACTAAAATTTTTGAAATTCAAAATTTGAGTGGTCCAAAATCACATTTTAACCCAAAAATGCCCAATATATGGAGTGTAGATCTTGAGGAGATACACAAAGTTGGTATTCATGACTTTTAGTTCGAGAACATCTATGCCTCCAAAAAGTAGTAGCTTTGTCGGTCTTTAGTTTGAATTCAAATAGTTGACTTGGTCAAAGTTGGTCAAACGAAGCACTAAATGGCCTCAACCGAAAAACTTTTGAATACAAACATGGTAGATATCGTCAAGATGAACACATGTTATATGGGTCATTTTTTGGTTTCAAGAAAGTTTTAGTACGCACAAGTCACAAAATCGTGGATCACACATATAGTTTATGAAACATTAGGAGAGATATGTAATAGGTTGTGAAGAATGTTTATCAAAACTTCGTCGAACCCAAAAATGTCCTACATATAGATTGTAGGTCTTGATGAGTTGAACAAAGTTGGTATTCGTCACTTTTGAATTATTAGCTATTTAGGGCTCGAAAAACTGAAAAAAATGACTAAAATTTTTTGAAATTCAAAATTTAAGTGGTCCAAAATAGTTTAACCCAAAAATGCCCAATATATGGAGTGTAGATCTTGAGGAGATATACAAAGTTGGTATTCATGACTTTTCAGTTCGAGAACATCTATGCCTCCAAAAAGTAGTGGCTTGTTGGTCTTTAGTTTGAATTCAAATAGTTGACTTGGTTAAAAAAGTTGGTCAAACGAAGCACTAAACGGCCTCAACCGAAAAACTTTTGAATACAAACGTGGTAAATATCGTCAAGATGAACACATGTTATATGGGTCATTTTTGGTTTCGAGAAAGTTTTAGAAATACGCACAAGTCACAAAAATCGTGGATCACACATATAGTTTATGAAACATTAGGAGAGATGTGTCGGTTGTGAAGAATGTTTATCAAAACTTCGTCGAACCCAAAAATGTCCTACATATAGATTGTAGGTCTTGATGAGTTGAACAAAGTTGGTATTCGTGACTTTTGAATTCTAAGCCATTTAGGTCTCTCAAAAACTGAAAAATGACTAAAATTTTTGAAATTCAAAATTTGAGTGGTCCAAAATAGTTTAACCCAAAAATGCCCAATATATGGAGTGTAGATCTTGAGGAGATATACAAAGTTGGTATTCATGACTTTTCAGTTCGAGAACATCTATGCCTCCAAAAGTAGTGGCTCGTTGGTCTTTAGTTTGAATTCAAATAGTTGACTTGGTCAAAAGTTGGTCAAACGAAGCACTAAACGCCTCAACCGAAAAACTTTTGAATACAAAACGTGGTAGATATCGTCAAGATGAACACATGTTATATGGGTCATTTTTGGTTTCGAGAAAGTTTTAGGCACGCACAAGTCACAAAAATCGTGGATCACACATATAGTTTATGAAACATTAGGAGAGATGTGTCAGGTTGTGAAGAATATTTATCAAAACTTCGCCGAACCCAAAAATGTCCTACATATAGATTGTAGGTCTTGATGAGTTGAACAAAATTGGTATTCGTGACTTTTTGAATTCTAAGCCATTTAGGGCTCGAAAACTGAAAAAATGACTAAAATTTTTGAAATTCAATATTTGAGTGGTTCAAAATCAGTTTAACCCAATAATGCCCAATATATGGAGTGTAGATCTTAAGGAGATACACAAAGTTGGTATTTGTCACGCCCCACTTTTAATGGGTCGTTAACCTCACGTATTTGCGCCGGGATCACGCACAAATACGTTCATTAGTGTCGGATAATGGTACACGGATATAATAGAAACCGAGCTTTAGTAATATAGGATTAGAAAGTCTTACAATGGGCGAATATATTATCAGAGTTAGCCAACCGAAAGCGGTGGATTAACTATGAGTGTTGCCTCCTACCCACGTGCAACTTGAGCACGGATGGAAACCCGGGCAACTACGCCTTCCTTCTAAGCAAACGCCTCGCGAACTCCTTTAACGTTGATCGCCTACCTTGACAAGCGATCTTACCTTCGGATGTGCCGATATCCGGGTAAAAGCGAGGGGTGAGTACAAAGCGTACTCAGCAAGTCCAAACCAGGGGTGGTTTGGTAAATTAAGGGTTTGGGCCCTAGCGAGTCTCTAAATCTGCTCTCGCTAGTTCGAGGTTATATTATATCATCACCTTCACATTATCTCAAAAGGTTAGTCAAACTAATCATAAATGTTCAGGCCTAGCATTTGCCCATTCCAAGGACGTGGCTATTCGAATAGATTTATATAACTCTACAGAGGTTGTACAATTTCCCCACACGATAGGTACAGTCTTTCCCCATCCGGTTTGGTTCCGACCGCCTAACGAGATCCGTGACCTCGCTTGGGTGCTACCCTAGGTGTATTGGTATAATCCTACCAAGATTTTCGAGGGGGTTGGAAGTGGGAAGATCACATAGCATCCCACTAGCACATAGCATTGGGGCCACTTTTCCCATTCCACAATTCATAATTCATAATTCACATAATCAATATCTCAATTGTTTAACGTGGAGGATCACATAGCAACCACGCCAACGGGACCATGGGGCCACTTTCCCCATATCCGCTCCCGACAGATCCCAAGATTTCACTCTAAACAAGTGCTACTTTAAGGCCTATGACAAGTGATTCTTAGAAAAACTCTCTAATGATCCACTTCTTCAAATTTAGGTTCTCTAGGGGTGAGGCCTTTGATTCCACAACCACGAAAAAGTCTAGCTCGATTCTATAGCGGATTGGAAACTTCTCTTTTTGTTTTGAGTTGCTGAAATCGGGCGCCAACAAATCCCCTAATGTGACATCCAAAAACATATATTAACGGTTGGGGAACGCAATGTAATTGATCCCACAATCATCTAACCTATCCACCCTAACTTCCTATGTACCTTTCGTGCCGTTCCCTTCTTGTTTCGGTATGTAGGTTGACACAGAGATTTTTGATGGAATTCCAAGATTTCACTCTACACAAGTGCTACTTTGAGCACTATAACAAGTGATTCTTAGAAAAACTCTCTAATGGTTCACTTGTTCAAATTTAGGTTCTCTAGGGTGAGGCATTTGATTCCACAACCGCGAAAAAGTCTAGCTCGATTCTATAGCCGGATTGGAAGCTTCTCTTTGTTTTGAGTTCGCGCCGAAATCAGCGCCAGCAGTCCCTAATATCACATCCAGAAACATATACTAACGGTTGGGTTCGTAATGTAATTGATCCTACCATCATCTAACCTATCCACCCTAACTTCCTATGTAGCTTTCGTGCCGTTCCCCTTCTTGTTTCGGTACGTAGGTCGGTCACACAGCATAGCTGCTCAACCACCAACGTCTGAGCTCCACGGTGAAATAGTGTGCCTTTACTTTTTCGCCTCAACTCAGGGGCAGAGTAGATCATAGATTCAAACTCGCGTTGTCGAACCCCTTGTATGACTGCGTATCCCTCATCAGCCGCACCACCAAACAACCACACAAAAGACTTCTTGTCGGCGGGCAAGGTGACTACAACATCATGTCGCCGTTGCCAGCAATCATTTGCACCTCCGACGGCCTTGCTGTAGAGGTGTAACGTATTCTGATTCTGACAAACAACCAACAAGCCAACCCTGTCTTCAGCTACCTCCATAACAATCTTCAGATCATACTTGGTTTCGGGCGGGAGGCAAACGACGGATAATTTCATCTCGTTCATGTCAAGCACGAGCATTCGACACCGAACCTGGGTTCCTGTATGCAAGCTTTCCACCGCCGTTTGCACCGCCGAGGTTATGAAATACTGTATCGATCCATGGATCATATATACCTTCTTCCTTGTTTTAATTCATCAGCTGTAGCTAGGTAGCTGTTGGGAATCATAATTCATAAACGTGTGTGTTATTTCTGTGATGATGCGTCCTCATCTATGCGACTTGTTCCCATAGCGCACTTTAATTTAATGTCAAACTGCAGGCAAAATATAAACACCGTGCTACGTACCTTCACCATTAGTGCATTTAAAGGGATGATGAGTATACACAAATCTAAATCGCGTATGTACTTTGTTTTTTGTTGAACAAATCAAGCAGAGCTACCGATTATGTTAAAAAACTAAGCCCAAAGTGGCCAAAACAAACTCGACAAAAAGGGAAACGACGCCTCTAGCTAGTTGGACTGAGACATCAACACAACTGCACAAAGCCGAAGCTCATCTCTATATTAAAAGGAAAAACTTAAAAAGAAGAACAGAGTACAAACACCGATTTAAGCGCACACTCTACAATGTGAAAACACGGTCATGACTGCTCGCACCGCCGTTACTGATGATAATCCACACTGAGCTCTATAGCTTGCTGCCAAGCAGGCTAATTAATCGTCGCAGGCCACAGCAAGCAGTGTAGCCATATCACACAATCAGATCCGTCATAGGTCACTGCAAGTAGTGTAGCCATCCCACGATCGGATCGGCTTGCGCCGCATGTCAAGATGATGTACCACACTGGACTTGTCACACGCCGTCATGGGCCGGCCAAATGGGTCAGGCGCGCATGCGCGCACGGAGGGGACAGCAGCCCCGCTCCTCCGTCCGACGTTGTTTACTTCGTTATTAAGTAATAATAATTATTAGGAAATAGACATTTAGGAAAAGAAATAAGTTGCTTTGTTAAGGGTATTCCGATCTATAAGCAAACCTCCTAGATATTTCTTAGCGTGCAAGTCTCCCTCGGACTATAAATACAAGGGCATGTAATCACTTGAATCTAATCAGAAAATAAAGGGGTAACTCCCAACAGCTTCAGCCTCCAACCCTAGCTCCTCTCTCGCTACAGTGCACGTGCGCCGCCGCCCAACGCGCAGTTGCTGCCCACGCCGTCGCCGCCCCCTGCTGCCCCATCGCCGCCGTCGCCGCCCCAAGCCGACCGCCGCTGCCCTGTGGCCGCCAGCCGCCTTGTCACCGGCGCTCCAACACGGTTTCGACAATACCTGGTATCCGAGACCACTTGATCCTCAAGATCCACCACCGCCGGCCAAAATCTGATGGACAACTACGAGTACGCCGCTGCCGGCGATCCGAGCCCCGTTGAACGCCCCCCCGAGAAGTTCGATGAACAGCCCGCCGACGACGCCCAACGACGCCGCGCCATGGACGCCCCGACATCAACGACGCCCCACTGTGCACCGACAACCTCCTCGCCATGGCGCCGCCGACGGTGACGACGTTCCCACAGCGCCATCTACGCCACACACCCTCCACGATCATCGACGCTGCAAGCAACGGACACGCCTTACCCCGAGGATGCCCCCGCTGTTGCGGTCAAGATCAGATCAGATCGAGGTCAGAATCGACGGTCCACTAGCTGCTCGATGAAAAGCCTACCCAACTAGTCCAACATCTCGCAGCCTACGCACAATGGCACGCATAAGTCCCCTTATTACCAGCAACATCATCCTTGTCACTAGGAACACCTAGACAACCACCACCATGAGCAACTCAACGACGACGCCGCCTCGACGCCGACATCGACATCGCCGAGCCCAACCTCGACACCATGAACACCAACGACGCCGCCCACCTCGCAGATCGTAACATCACCGTGCAAGCCCATCTCAACCAACATGGAGCCCCTACCACCATCGCCAATGCTATAATGACGCCGCCTCGACGCCACCATTGACGCCGCCACCTTGACGCCCTCGACATCGAAAAACGCCCAAGGACGCTTATCAACGACATCGCCATAGCACCTATACAGACGCCGATGATGATGACGCCGCCCCCAAGGGCATCGCCAACGACAACAACGCCTCTCCCATGAACGCCACTGATGACTCCAACGTCGACAGCCGGTGCCGGAACAACGACGTCCACCACAACAACGACACCTACGATGGCACCTCGGCGGGAAACACTGGGCCGCAATGACGCCCCTTCCACGGACGCTGACACCAACTATGACATCATCAACCTGAACCCGCGATAACGACGACCCCAAGGGCGCCACCACCGACAACGGCGACAAGCAAGCTGTGGATCCGATTTCACGACCACGCCTACGGGCAAATGCAGCTTGGGGACCCCATCCAGCTGACTTCCTAACAACACCGCACGAGCCCCACGCGAAGGCACCCCCCATCATCACTACGACGGTAGAACATCGGCCTGAACAAATATATGAGGTATGCCGCTATCCACCGATAAAAGCGGTACTTCTCTCGTTCATTCGCATACCAAGCATGGCAACATGGGAGGACTGGGACACCTCCACACGGTGCCTCCCTCGCGGCTTCAAGCTACCAATCAACGCCGACGCTACCGCAACCTCGCGTGCAACCCCCGAGGGGACGACGCCATGATCGACTACATAACACCTCTGAGTTCGCCAACGTGCTCCATGCTATGCAACGGAGGCACTACAGCGGAGACACCCCAAGAAGATGGACAGCGATTCAACTTCGCTTTCGTCTCCTCGACGCCACTTCGTCATGTTAGTCACATGACTCGACGACAAACCGCCGGACACAACATCATGTACGACTTGGCTATGACAGCCGGGCGCCCGAGGGCCAAAAAGATGGGCTCCCTCGATCATCAACAACACCAACGCCCAGCACGACTACGCCCACAAGCCCGCCAATGGCCTCTACAACAAGTTTTGGGCTGCAACACACCAGGAGGCGCTCGCATGTTGGGCATGACGATCCAACTTGCCCACCGGTTCGACGCTCTTGTCTCCTATGAGGTCTTCAGCAAGCTTAAGCCTTGCGAAGCTCCACCGACGACGATATGAGGTACATGCCGCCCACATCAATACCCTACCTCGTGAGCCTCGTCACTACCCCGAGGCTCTCATCCTTCCTCAACTCGCTATATCGACCCCGGCGACAAGCTACATGGCATATTTGGAACCATCAAGCTCCATGCGAGCAATAGCTTGGGCACCACTCAAGATGATTGGCGTTCACCTCCAGACGACATCGCCAACCATGCCGGGCTTCACGACAAGCACCTTGGCGATGGAGGAGCCCCACGGAGCTTCTTGCCATCGGTGCCAATCTTCTTCCTCAACAACCACCGCTACTAGGCCATGACATTATCAAAGGTGCTACGGGATGTTCTCTAACCAGGTGGGATGCTTTTGCACACTCTTGTGGTTGGCTTTCACCCCTCGGCGTACTCGCCACCAATGCAAACCTCTCCAGGAGAGCAATGGAATTCCATCCATGGAACCCGGCATCAGCAAAGGTCATCGCCCTTATCTTGGTCATCGTCCTTATCTTCGTCCAGCTCCTTCCCTCTATACAAGTGGATGCAACAATCTTCGGACCATGCTGCTTCGATCGACCCGTCAACAACAACAGCCGTGCAGAACCATAGCGTGAGGATGCGCTATCAGGGAATGGGGGGAGATATGTCACATGCCGTCATGGGCCGGCCAAATGGGTCAGGCGCGCATGCGCGCATGGAGGGGACAACAGCTCGCTCCTCCGCCCGACGTCGTTTACTTCATTTAATTGATAATTATTTAGGAAATAAATATTTAGGGAAAGAAATAAGTTGCTTTGTCAAGAGGTATTCCGATCTATAAGGAAATCTCCTAGATATTTCTTAGCGTGCAAGTCTCCCTCGGACTATAAATACAAGGGGCATGTAATCGGGTTGAATCTAATCTATACCTACTAATAAAGAGAGAAAATTTCCGTGGTCTCCCCTATCTTTGGTTCCACCTTCTCTGTCTCTCTCTTTCGTATTTGTGTCCGCGTCCGTACCAGTGTCCCACCGGAATACGTCTCGGACTCCCATTACACGCCTCATGAAGTCTTGATTAGAATAGAAAATTAGAAGACAATGGTCCACCCAAAAATTTCGTCCAGCCCTCTCCCTACCCTCCATCCGGTAGGAAGTTTCGCCTAAAATTTTTTGTCCAGCCTTGGCGTCCGCTTCCATGTAGTATTTGTCCTTTGGTTATCATGTCGCACGCATACGTGAGTCCTGTCCCTTTGGTTATACGTAATAAACTAAACGAGTTGCATACGGATACGAAGAGAAAAGCTAGCTCGCATGCCTGCCTTTTCTTCCCAAGCGATTCGGTTTCTGCCCGGGATACGTATGCGTATAGAATATGGAATAGATACTTCCTTGGGTGTAGATTTAAAAGAGCTCTAAATCCAGGAAAAAACTCTCCACAAACTCCGCATATACATATATACGATTTCTTGTCCAATACCAAACAGGTCTAACGGAGGGCAAATAAAACTCTCCACATACATATATACGATTCATCAATCCTAGCTGCCCGGGCGCCAATCAGCTGTAGAGCGAAGGCAAGTACACGCGTGCGAGGCTCAACCGTGACACTAAGACCTTTAATGTGAAGCTGAATGCCACCGTCAAGGCGCTCAAGCGGCGTACGCGCCGACCTCAAGCTCGCCATCTTCGACATCTACACGCAGCAGCTCGCAAACTCGCACAAGACCCGACAGCTTATGGTACATGCGTGCGTGTTCAATAATGCCGTGATCGAACATGTCATAGTGGTATGAGCGAGCTAGCATATATATGCATATGATCATTGATATTGTCGCCGTTGTCGTTTATGTAGGCTTCGCGAACGCGAGGAGACGCGCGTCTTTGCCGGATGGGGACGGCCAAGACGATGGTGTACTGTGCAGCCCGACGACGGTCTGAGCGTGCTGAAACGCCAGCAGCTATGTGCGCGCCCACCGTTCCCGGGTCCGCATAAGTACTTTGGAGGTAATAAGAAATTGTCAAGCGGCTAAGCCCCATGATTGTGTTTGTATAATGTGGTATGTCAAGTATATATTCTTTAGATTTTGAATTTAGGATTCCCTTGAGGTGCAAACACACATGTTTAGTATGACACTGAAATTTCTAAAATTCTGAAATTGCAACAACGAGGTGGAGCTCCAGGTAGCGATGTCGATACAGATCTCTTATGCGGCTGCGGGCCACCGACCGTTTGCTAGGATGGCGGCAAGGTGGAGCTCGGCCATGAGAGCTAGCTAACGGCACCGGCCACCGAGACTTGAATCTCGGAGAAGATGAAGCGCAGGCCGCTGGCTGCAACGACGACGCGGAGTTAGAGCACGATGGAGCTTGATATGTACAATTCAGTTGAATCTAATCAGAAAATAAAGGGGTAACTCCCAACAGCTTCAGTTCTCCAACCTTAGCGCTCTCTCTCTCTCTCTGCGCACGCGCCGCGCGGCGCCGCCCCGCCCAACGCGCAGCTGCTGCCCACGCCGCCCACGCCCTGCGCCGCGCAGCGCGCGCTGCCCGCTGCCCGTCGTCGCCGATCGCTGCCCCAAAGCCGACCGCCGCCCACCTTGTCACCGCCGCCCTCCAATGCGGTTTGTGACAGGACTAGTCACCGCCAAATAGTGCTGCTGTCGTAACCTGTGCCACCACCAACTGGACTAATCGTCATAGTTTTGTGCCTTATTTTGATAGATCAATTGAGGACAAAATGATGATTCTTACCTTAGCTCAAGTGTAAAGAAAAAAAATCTAAGAACTATCTCACGTTCTTATCTAAACCTCAATACGATCGAATGCATGTATGAAAAAAATAATCTAGTATGAATTTAATTAGCAGGTCCATCTAAACGTGCCGGACAGTCTCCGACGATGATTTTTTCCCAAATTGACATGGAAAATAGAGCCCCTTGGCCTCACAGAAAACAAAGGCAGCGGACGCGCAGGAGGGTACGTCGTCTCCTGACGCGTGATGTGGAGAAAACCCCGAAAACGAACCTCATTGGACACCCAATGGACGCACATGAGTCAAGCAATGGACGCGACAGGGTTGAGCGTCCGGTGCTGCTCAAGCTCCGAGATCAGGAGTAGACCAGCGGACGCTCAGGAGCAAGAGCTGTGGATGCGATGAAAAAAAGTCCCTTGACAAAACTCTCTTGACACCCTCCGGACGCTCGGTGGCAAGGCAGCTGACGCGCCAGTAGCCAGCGTCTAGAGCTGCTAAAAATCCGAACTCAGAAGAGAGCTGTGGACTCACTCTAGGCCTGGAGCGTTGCATCGGATGCATGCATGTGGGTGCATTCGGTGCAGCGCCTGCTGCCCCCGACACGAAGAATAGACCGCGATTTCAAAATCGCCTCACACAAAATCATTAAAAACTCAAAAATACCCCACCAACTAGAACCAAACATTTACCGGATAATCTTGGCCTTGTTGTGAGTCTATCCCTTGAAAAATCATCGCGAATCACCAAGCGAATCACTTGATTTTCAAATCACGCGCCAAAGACGATGAACTCAAACCCTAGATACAAAATCGCCTCGGTCTATGATTTTGTGAGGAATCAACATGAATCCTTCAGTGATTCTCTTGGTTTCACATCATAGCGCAAATCTAGGCAAGAAGAATCACTTAAAATGACCCGAAACCAAAGAAATCACAGTGAGAATAGAAGGGGAAAAGAAGTAACGAAAATTCTCAAGAACACAGGCACAGAGAAACTCACCAATCGATCTGCAATCTCAAAAGCGGGGGTTGTTTACAGCGGTGAGTCAACTCCAAGTTGCAGTTGTAGTTGTCCATCGATGGCAGCCGTAGCGACGCTGTCAGTGAAGCGGTGTGACCGTCCATGTCGAGGTCCTCGTCCACCTCGCCGATCGGGAGAGTCGGACCATGAAGATCGTGGAGCCCGCAGTGTCTCCCCTGTAACACCCCAAATTTTACCCTCTTTGAAAATAGAATAAAATGATTTATTTATGTATTTTTGTGCTCATAAAACATAGGAAAATAAATACTTTTGTGAAATTAAAATTTATCATAGGATTTAGAAACATGGTTGTGCATTACATGCTGTTGCATATTTTATTTTGTGATGTCTGAATTTGGTTTGATTCAACAAGTTATTTAAATTCTTTTGAAAATCTCATTTGAAAAGGATTTTTATTTCTTTTTCTGTTGCTGTTGGCCCGTCAGTTTCTCATAGCCGATGGCTATTTATCTTTTCCTTTGGCCCGTGTGGCATTGATCCTTGCCTTGGCCTCTCTCCATCTCGCTGTTGGGCTGCTAGCAACCGGCCTAGCTTGGGAACAAAGCAACGCTGGCTTTCTTAGCTCTCTCTGGTTCGCTGCAGCCAGGAACCCACGATGTCAGCGTCGTGTCTTCCCGTGCTCGACTGCAAGTCGGACTCTCCCTTGAGTTGGACTCCATCACGGCAGCGGACTCTGTACATCCCAGTATCCTTTCCTTGTATGCGTACGTGCCCAGCCCTATATAAGTCGACCCCGCGTGCTGCTTCCCGGTTCTCATCTAACGCGCCGCCAGCAAGTCCAAGCTGCGCCTTTGCCCTGTTTTGGATCTCGCCGAGTGCAAAACCTCATCTGCCGAAGCTGCCGTGGGCACCTTCTGCGCATCTTTGTTGTCCCGAGCTATCCGTCAGGCAGTTCCTTGGTAGAAAACCTCTCAGCATCGTGTATCTTTCGCTCTTCTTTTTTGTCGTGTGCTCATCGACACCGAACTTCGCAGGAACCTGTTGAATCGCCTTTCCGTCGAGTCGCCTCGCCGCTCCATCTTATTCGTTCCTGACGACCGTTGTTCCAGGCCGCACGTCGCCGTCGTCCGTCTTCCGTCGTACGTCAAGATCGCCCGTGGTGAGCTTGCCATCTTCCCAACTCTCTTCTCGTACTAGACCAGATCATCACCGTTATGGCCCTCACTGTGAACTCCGGCAAGTTCCTCACCGCCCGTCATGCCCACCCTCGCCGGTGCTACTGCCTGCTAGCGCTGCCCCTCTGCATGCATGTGCAATTAACGTACGCTGCCATGCACTCCTAGCTTGATGTCATCGTTGCTAGCTCTATGACCTCATGATGACACCAGCACGCTTTCTTGCCGTTTTCCTTCATAAAAACAAATCTAGAAATACCATGCCAATACACATATACATGCAATCATCATCTCGTACAAGTTAGCTAGTTCCATCTTGCCTTTTTCTTGATTCGGCATGCTAACTGTTCATTGATCCCACTGATCATCACGTCACATGTATATCCATTTAACTATCTTGAGCCATCGTCCATCATTGAATCTATGACCCTAGATTTTCCTATACTTCTTATCATCGTCTTTCAGCATGTTGAAATCTGATTTTCCTTATTATTTATTTTATTTCGAAATCAAGTATTTAATTTATTATTTTATTCATGTGAAACCGCAAAATGCGTATCTTCTCCGTTCTAGCTCTAATTTCAGTGATCTTTACGTCGTGTGATCGTAGCGACGTGTAGATTACTTTTTTAAAAGTTTTTAACTTGTTTTTCCACTGTTGGTGTATTGTTCTAATTGTAGCCTTGTTTGTTATGCATGATTGGCCCTATATGGTTGTGTGTCGTTGATTGGAATCGAGTAGATCGGTGAGATTTACGTGTTGATCTAGAAGAAGTTGATGATCAAGAAGGATTTCTTTTGAAGCTTGGACACGAAGAAGGATCTCTATTTAAGGCAAGTATAGCATGGGACTATCCTTGTTACCTATTCACTATTAATCACTTAATCATATGCATGTGTCTAATTTGTCAACCATAAGGACAACCTAGCCGTTATTATCTTGTTCAGTGAATCCTATGGGTTGTTGCATATGGGTAGTTCTTGCTAGTGCTCTACATAAATAATTTATGATAATATGAATGAATATATGATATGATGGTAAAGATTTGAATGTTGGTAACATGGACTCTAGAGTCGGGCTCATGTTTTTTCATGATGCTCTGAACTCTCCGTAAGGACTTATCTGTTGTGATCATCCGGGATATACAAGATACAGCTATGGGGGTCACATGGCTCGACTCTAGTTGTTCAAGGGTTTTACCTAACTTTGTTGGTGGTTTGCCGTAATTGGGAGAAACGGGGGTTGTAGCTTTGGTTGGCCACTTAATATTTTTAGGAGGGCCTTTGAACGACTTTTATATGGTTTTCGTTTGTTTAGGAGTCGCGACCCTACTGCGGTGGAAACCATGACCCGTAGTGAAAGTGTACACCTCTCAAGGCAGAAAGTTATTTAAACCCGATATATCAGCCGTGTTCGCGGTCATGAACGGCCTTGGAGACATCACAGTAATAGAGATGATACTGAGACATGGATGTGAGATGATGATGAGATATGGACATAAGTTGAGGATGGAACTGAACGATGACGGCGGACTATCATGAGAACGATATGTTGATGATGTTAATGAGGGTTAATGGGTTAAGCATAACTTATTGCTAATTAAATGCTAAAACTTGACTTACTAAAATGCTTTATCGCAGTTAAAACCAGTGTCTAGCCTTTTTGAGCCTCATAACCCCATGTTATGCTTGCGGAGTTCGACATGGACTCACCCTTGCTATTTCCCCTCACCTCGGGGAAGAAGTTAGGCTTTGTGATCAACCGGTCGGTCGGTCCCCCGTGGAGTCTACACCAGAAGATTGAAGAGTCTTTCCGCTGTCTGCTAGCTGAGGTTATTTATTTTTTTATATTATGTTCGTTATATTTTAAGCATTGTGAATTGATACAACCATTTATTTGTAATCTATATGTGAGATTTGACTTCCAGGGCTCACATATAGCTTCATCTGGTTTTGTTCTTAAAACCGGGTGTTACAAAGGTGGTATCAGCTCCGTGCTGACTGTAGGACGCAAGCCTAGTTAGAATTGGACGCCTTTGCTTTCTTTCATCCTCGGTTGGTGCATATATTGCAAGACCGGTACCTAGATCAACATGCTCAAGTGGAATATGGATGCACTAAGTGGACACATCCTAAGTATAAGAGTTATTGGAGCATAGAAGTTGGAAGATAGTCAACTAGAGCTTGGCAGAAGTAAGGAATATCAAGAGGAAGTTCTTGACGAGATTGATGAGTGGAAAAGTCGTGTTGGACTACCAAGGATCAATGAAGTGGAGGACGTGTCCCGTCATCCACCTGCAAAAGGTGTACCATGGATGTCACTACAATGACACCATGTTTAAGTAGGAATTTATGCCCTCTTATGCAACAAAACGTTAGTAGCGAAAGTTGAGTCATTGATTGATTTGTGCATCTCTATTGCTTTGTTGAATTGTTATTATGCATATGCTTGACTTGGATCTTTGTATTGAGTGGTATGATCTTGTTGGTTTATCCACAATTTCATTTAGTTCATAGGCCTAAGGTATAAGGTTTAGTGAAATAAATAGTCGGGGTGGCTTTATTGTTTTCTGCCATATCCTGTCATTTTGGAGCAGTCTGTTTTTTAGCTGGTATCTCTGACTTTTGGACCATAAAAAATCTTGGAATAATTCTGGACAAAAAGTAGACTAACATATCTTTATCTGAGCGCAAGAATCACCTTCATATCCTGTCTGGTTTGAGAGTTATGAAAATCACAAGATGATACAACTGCGCTGTCAGAAATCTGGAATAGATTCTGTTTTGTGCTGTTTTCGACCAACTTAAGTGCTGAATCTGGAGAAGTGTCCCATAAGAGAGTTGTAGATAATTTCATAAGCTTTCCAACGTGTAAAGTACGACCTTATTGGATTAACAGAACTGGAGTTATTACTGTTTTTCTGCACTGCTGTTTTTCTACCGTGAGGAATTTCAGAATACTTGTCCTTGCCTATACACGTGAGTTTTTCTTGGATATCATAAGGCCACTAAGATGGATTAACTCACATAAAGGGAACATTTATGCTACCCTTGTTGATCCCCTAGTTAATCCTTTCTTAAGGGGGGTAGCCATGTTGGAGAAGTTACAAGATGAAGGTTTCATACACTCTAGTACTTAGCTTGGAAGCAATAGCTATCTTTATGGGTGGGAAGTCAACATCAAGAGTAGGCATGGTTCACTTAAGATTGGTAATTTTTGGATCATCTACATGGGTCTTGTGTGTCCGTTGTGATTGGCTTTTTGTTCTGAGTTATCACTTTGAGGTTCACTTAGAACTCAAGACAAGTTAGCTTTGATGGCATGGGAACAGAATGTTGGACTTCTCTACAGATTGTTCTATGATGTATCTGGAAAACTCCAATACTTACAACAAGCATCATGGTGAGTGAGTTTGGAGGAAGATCCCTTCTTAGGTATGACATCTCTAATAGTGGGTTGCATGGAGAACTTTAGAGTGAGGTGTTGAGTTGAAGCCGTCCAAGTATGCAAGATTGTTTCCTTGAAAGAGATGATTCTATTGGAGGTTGAAGAAAGGTTTACCCAAGTCTCTCAAGATGTTACTACACGAGAAGATATTAACTGTGCTTGGATGTCAAGTCAATTGTGAAACATATGGAATAGGTGGTATATTTGTATTGGTTACCGAGCAGTAGCAATCACATGGTTTTGAAGAGTGTGTCTACATGGGTTGTAAGGAATATATAGGCCCACCGATACGGACTTGAGTTGCATGTTCGAGATGGATTGGGCTAATCAAGTGTTATGACTTGGAAAAGGTGATGTTAGCTTAGCTATAGATGCATGAGTCGTTGCCAATGCCCTTAGCAAAGAAGAGTTATGCTAAGAAGATTCGCACAACACCACAAGCTAAAAATTTGGATCCAAAGTTTGAGCGACATAACTTGAGCAAAAGGTCACTAATGTTTGAAGTTGGATGAATAGTCTACTTTGGATCAAGAGAGTCATGTGGGTCAAATGGAAGGACTATAAGATGGCTGAGGTGCTTAAAGGTTCAAAGCTAGTCATTTGGTTACCCCCTGGTCTATCTTTTCTTAAGGGGAGTAGTGGGTTAAACTCATATGTTTATTTATCTCAAACTATCTTCAAGTTATGAGTTTATCTTGAAGCTATGAGTTGTCTTTTTGGATTACCCTCTATTTATGATCATCCACCCTTGCTGAAGATACTGTTGTTGGCCACCGGATGGTAGGAAGCTAGAGGTAAACATATGGAGTTAGAAATTGGATATTGTGGATTAGAAACTGTTATGGCCTTGTCATTTGGAATTGTTGGGGACAAAGAAATGTCATACAATTGATCATTGGATGGCCTTTATGAGAGGCATAAAGAACATTAGTGTGAGAGTAAGCTAGCATAAGACAAGTGGCTTAATAGGTGGAAGTTACCTTAGAGTTGTTTGGAGTATCTTTTTACAATTTTAGATCAGTGGGCACATTGGTTGGAGTAAGGTTAATAGGCATGCAAAATGAAAGGAACCCTTCCCAAAGAAAATGGAAATACTGAGGAGTGACCAAGATTTGCAGACAAGAGTATCTCAATCTCTTCGATCTTCATCTTCGAATCTCGGGGCGAGATTCATCTTAAGGGGGTAGATTTGTAACACCCCAAATTTTACCTCTTTTGAAAATAGAATAAAATGATTTATTTATGTATTTTTGTGCTCATAAAACATAGGAAAATAAATACTTTTGTGAAATTAAAATTTATCATAGGATTTAGAAACATGGTTGTGCATTACATGCTGTTGCATATTTTATTTTGTGATGTCTGAATTTGGTTTGATTCAACAAGTTATTTAAATTTTTGAAAATCTCATTTGAAAAGGATTTTTATTTTTTTGCTGTTGGCCCGTCAGTTTCTCATAGCCGATGGCTATTTATCTTTTTCCTTTGGCCCGTGTGGCATTGATCCTTGCCTTGGCCTCTCTCCATCTCGCTGTTGGGCTGCTAGCAACCGGCCTAGCTTGGGAACAAAGCAACGCTGGCTTTCTTAGCTCTCTGGTTCGCTGCAGCCAGGAACCCACGATGTCAGCGTCGTGTCTTCCCGTGCTCGACTGCAAGTCGGACTCTCCCCTTGAGTTGGACTCCATCACGGCAGCGGACTCTGTACATCCCAGTATCCTTTCCTTGTATGCGTACGTGCCCAGCCCTATATAAGTCGACCCCGCGTGCTGCTTCCCGGTTCTCATCTAACGCGCCGCCAGCAAGTCCAAGCTGCGCCTTTGCCCTGTTTTGGATCTCGCCGAGTGCAAAACCTCATCTGCCGAAGCTGCCGTGGGCACCTTCTGCGCATCTTTGTTGTCCCGAGCTATCCGTCAGGCAGTTCCCTTGGTAGAAAACCTCTCAGCATCGTGTATCTTTCGCTCTTTCTTTTTTGTCGTGCTCATCGACACCGAACTTCACGCAGGAACCTGTTGAATCGCCTTTTCCGTCGAGTCGCCTCGCCGCTCCATCTTATTCGTTCCTGACGACCGTTGTTCCAGGCCGCACGTCGCCGTCGTCCGTCTTCCGTCGTACGTCAAGATCGCCCGTGGTGAGCTTGCCATCTTCCCAACTCTCTTCTCGTACTAGACCAGATCATCACCGTTATGGCCCTCACTGTGAACTCCGGCAAGTTCCTCACCGCCCGTCATGCCCACCTCGCCGGTGCTACTGCCTGCTAGCGCTGCCCTCTGCATGCATGTGCAATTAACGTACGCTGCCATGCACTCCTAGCTTGATGTCATCGTTGCTAGCTCTATGACCTCATGATGACACCAGCACGCTTTCTTGCCGTTTTCCTTCATAAAACAAATCTAGAAATACCATGCCAATACACATATACATGCAATCATCATCTCGTACAAGTTAGCTAGTTCCATCTTGCCTTTTTTTCTTGATTCGGCATGCTAACTGTTCATTGATCCCACTGATCATCACGTCACATGTATATCCATTTAACTATCTTGAGCCATCGTCCATCATTGAATCTATGACCCTAGATTTTCCTATACTTCTTATCATCGTCTTTCAGCATGTTGAAATCTGATTTTCCTTATTATTTATTTTATTTCGAAATCAAGTATTTAATTTATTATTTTATTCATGTGAAACCTGCAAAATGCATTATCTTCTCCGTTCTAGCTCTAATTTCAGTGATCTTTACGTCTGTGTGATCGTAGCGACGTGTAGATTACTTTTAAAAAGCTTTTAACTTGTTTTTCCACTGTTGGTGTATTGTTCTAATTGTAGCCTTGTTTGTTATGCATGATTGGCCCTATATGGTTGTGTGTCGTTGATTGGAATCGAGTAGATCGGGTGAGATTTACGTGTTGATCTAGAAGAAGTTGATGATCAAGAAGGATTTCTTTTGAAGCTTGGACACGAAGAAGGATCTCTATTTAAGGCAAGTATAGCATGGGACTATCCTTGTTACCTATTCACTATTAATCACTTAATCATATGCATGTGTCTAATTTGTCAACCATAAGGACAACCTAGCCAGTTATTATCTTGTTCAGTGAATCCTATGGGTTGTTGCATATGGGTAGTTCTTGCTAGTGCTCTACATAAATAATTTATGATAATATGAATGAATATATGATATGATGGTAAAGATTTGAATGTTGGTAACATGGACTCTAGAGTCGGGCTCATGTTTTTCATGATGCTCTGAACTCTCCGTAAGGACTTATCATTTGTGATCATCCGGGATATCTGACAGCTATGGGGGTCACATGGCTCGACTCTAGTTGTTCAAGGGTTTTACCTAACTTTTGTTGGTGGTTTGCCGAATTGGGAGAAACGGGGTTGTAGCCTGTTGGCCACTTAATATTTTTTTTAGGAGGGCCTTTTGAACGACTTTTTATATGGTTTTCGTTTGTTTAGGGAGTCGCGACCCTACTCTGGTGGAAACCATGACCCGTAGTGAAAGTGTACACCTCTGCGCAGAGTTATTTAAACTGATATATCAGCCGTGTTCGCGGTCATGAACGGCCTTGGAGACATCACAGAATAGAGATGATACTGAGACATGGATGTGAGATGATGATGAGATATGGACATAAGTTGAGGATGGAACTGAACGATGACGGCGGACTGTCATGAGAACGATATGTTGATGATGTTAATGAGGGTTAATGGGTTAAGCATAACTTATTGCTAATTAAATGCTAAAACTTGACTTACTAAAATGCTTTATCGCAGTTAAACCCAGTGTCTAGCCTTTTTGAGCCTCATAACCCCATGTTATGCTTCTGCGGAGTTCGACATGGACTCACCCTTGCTATTTCCCCTCACCTCGTGAAGAAGTTAGGCTTGTGATCAACCAGTCAGTCGGTCCCTGTGGAGTCTACACCAGAAGATTGAAGAGTCTTTCCGCTGTCTGCTAGCTGAGGTTATTTATTTTTTTATATTATGTTCGTTATATTTTAAGCATTGTGAATTGATACAACCATTTATTTGTAATCTATATGTGAGATTTGACTTCCGTGGCTCACATATAGCTTCATCTGGTTTTGTTCTTAAAACCGGTGTTACACCCTCACCCGCTTGGAAAACGGTGGGAGGGCCGACGAATTCCTAGGGACCGAGGCGTCCCCTCCAACTAGTCCTAGAGGTCGTCGACCGCGGAAGCCGGTAGCTGAGCTGGTCTGAAGCAAACGGTGTGCTCGAGTAGTGATGATGACCAGATCAGAGATAGAAAGCGCGCGACGTCTGGCTCAAGCTAGTTGGGTTTGGAGAAGCAGCAGGTCGTCGTCATCGTCACCGTCCCTGTTAGATAGAAACGATCTAGTAGAATCAAGCGGTGACATGCACTCACTCAGCCGATCTTGATTATGTCGGCGCCAAAGAAGTCATCGATGTCTTGGCGGAAACGACGCTGGTATCGGTTTTATCGGCTTGACGAGCCCGAGTGGAAAGTTTGATGGAGCCGCCTCTGAGATTGATCCCCGGAGCCGCCGATGGTGGTGAAGAGTTAGCCGATGCAGATTGAATCTGCACCAACTTGGAGTTGTTGATGCCGCAGGATGGTGCCATTGTTCCACGTTATTGTCCCAAACTAGATGTCCAGCGCAGGATCGACGGCCATGGAGCTTGGGAAGATGACCCTCTTGTTAGTCATGGCGTCGGCGTACACACCACCTACCTGGCACGCCAGCTATCAACTAGATATGGTTGATAGCCCAGCAAGGGTATGCCCAAGCTGGTAGATTGTAATCGGCTGAGGTGCACGGGACGACTAAGAGGATGTTTAAGGCAGCCGAAGACAATGAACACAAGGATTTACCCAGGTTCGGTCGCCGTGAGGGCGTAAAACCTACACCCTACGTAGGTTTGTATTGCACTGTATACGATTAGATGAGTTGTCTGAGAAGGGGTCTGTGCTCGCTTATTTATCCAGGGGGCAGGGTTACAGATCGGATCTAGCCGAAAATATCTATCCTGGTCGGTTTACAACAAGAAAGTTTACATCAGATACGGTTGGCTACATATAAGGTAAGGTATTTCTTCACGATTGAGTAGTCTCCATAGTCCTCTCGGTGGTCGCCGACCAGTAAGCACCTGCTTGGGCCTGATCTTGTGTCCTGGGCCGACCTGGACGGCTCAGCCTATGATGGGCCGTGAAGGGATAGGGGTTTTTCCGGCGTGCTAGTCGCCGACACGGGTCGGCCACGCCGACCAGGCCGTCTCGCTCAGGCCCGCCTAAAGCCCACACCCAGTCATCTTCCTCCTCTGGCTGTCTTCCTCCCCGTCGACCGGCTCCCCGCCCGCCCCGCCCGCGCCCTTGTCGCCACCGCGCGCCGCCATGGACAACCACGGCGCCCGCCGCCGACCCGTACCCAACGGATGAGGCGGCCGGCCCGGCTCGGCGGCGCCCCGCCGCCTGCCCTCACCGCCCGGCCACCGCCCGTGTCGATCGCGCGGCGGGCGGCCCGGGAAGCGCTTCTATAGCAGCTGGCGAGATGGAGGCGTGGGGACCTCGCCGGAACCCTAAACCTCCACGAGGAAGCGCCCTCGCCGGAACCTAAAGCTTCGCCCGGCGTCTGATTTGGCCACCCCGTCGCAGCCGTCCACCTCGCTCACCGCCTCTACGCCTCCGGCTCCAGCTCCGGCGTGCGGGCCAAGCAGGTCGTGGGCGGCCCACCACAGGGTGGTGCGGCCACGACTTCGGCGCCGAAGATTGGCCAGTTTATCCCCCCACATACACATTGCTTCATCAATACTATAAACTTCGATATACTTCATGCATCTTGATGATTCCTATCTTGTAACCTTTGGCTTTCAGCACTAGTGTCAAAGTGGCGAGTATGAAGGTGATATGGACAAAATGTTAGGGCGTCCCCGACAGGAAGAGTAACTTTGACCCTGTGCTTTTGCAGATGCTTGCAAGGCCAGTCCGGGTGGGAGGAGGCCACAACAAAGTTAGTTTCATTTCCGTGAGACAAAGAGTGAAATGCGTGCAGCGGTTCCTAGGAATTGAATCTCTGACTGCTTCGGGTGTTAACACCAGATTTTTGTCGAGGAAGACTCGGCCAAGAAATCATGGCGAACAAGAGAGTGCTGACTTGAAAGAGAGAAAAGAGCATTCGGCAGAGCTGACGTCATCAGTCCAGGAATCGGCAGAGCTGACGTCATCAGTCCAAGAATCGGCAATGCGTCAAATCCAGAGTTGGGCTGATCAGCAGATGTGGAATCAAGGTCCATACTCAATAGTTTGACGTGTTTACTAAGCAAGCTGAGCAAGGAGACATACACATATACGCATCATTCGGCTATGTGTGTGGCCAATCAAGACCATCACGTGAGACAAGGAAGGCAACAAGATTTAAAAGGAAAGCACGTGCGACAGCGTCCGTCGGAGATATGTGCATATACACGTATATCTAGTCCATCATGGAGGTTGTGGATACACGTATCGGGCTATTATGGAGAGCGTGTCAAGGATCAGCCATGCAAGGAAAAGGAATTGTGCTCACGTAAGACTCTACAAGGTAGCTGATCAGATAAAGATATTATTCTGTTCGGTTGGAGTGCAAGGACACGCGCGCATTGATGAAGACTCCACGTGAAGGAAGCAAAAGTCCGTATATCTTAGTATTAGTCCCTTTTAGATATTTATTTTCGGTAGTCAAATTGTATTAGATTTGTTTACGCGTGAGTTGCACGCCAGGTCTAGTCCAGCAGCCCTATAAATATGAAGGGTGCACGTTGGTTGTCAGAGATCTACCCAATCAATACAACAAACCCGCCCGCGCCACCCCTTCGAAGTCCAAGTAGGTGTCGCCGATCTACTACGAGAGGAACCATCGACCTCCGTAGTACCGCAACCTTGCACCATGTCTAGTATCGTCCGGCGGATTTAGATTATTGCAAGTAGTCTTGTTTACGCTTAGTATCGTCCGGCCGGTTTAAGCTATTGGAACAAGAGGGTTCTTTTGTCAATCATGAGCCATCCGGTGGGCTAAGGTCTGGCTTAGAGCTAGTTCGCGGGCTTCATTAGATTTTGGCAAAATCTAATGAATTCATTAAGTTACCACGTGTTGCATGTGTTGGTATTTGATAAGCCTACAAAAATATTTATAATTTGTATAATCCGTTAGTTTAACGGATACCGGTGAGCACTTCACCCGGGAGAGGGTTTAATATCGAATCCATAGGGAAACGGGTGAGGGAGACTACGATCTATTCTTAACCCGGAGTAGCACAAGACTTAAGAAGGTTGAGAGTGTAGAGAGGATTACTAAGGTATCTAGTTCTTATCTTGATAAGCTATGATGATATTGTCTTAGGGGACGTACTCAAAGGAAAGCAGGGACGAAACGTGCAATCCTCCAGTAACAGGGTCCTGCTTGGCCTATCATTCGGGGGGTGGACTCCAAAGGAATCAATGGTACTATCACTACCACGAACTACCACACGACCCGGAATGTAGGGTGCATTCACAAGCAACCTCAGTCTAAGCACCACGCCTAAACCTAAGCTACTCCTCTAATCTATAGGGTCCTACAGATTAAAGTACTCAAACAAGAGTTGTGAACAATAAGAACAATAAGAACTAGTACTTACTAGAAAAAGAAGTAGATTACCAGAGTAATTCCAAGTGTAGGTTAACTTCCACTGAGATACAAGTATGGAGGTAGCACCGACAGGCCGGCACCTTCTCCGGTCCTTTCCCTCTCTCTATCTCTCTTGTTCTAAAGACTAGACCTATCTAGATCTAATCCTCTCTTGCATGCTAACTCTTCTAGTTCTAGTTCTATCTAGACCTAGAGGGAGACTCAGGGTCTCAGCCTATTGATACTGAATGATAATGAATTAGGGTTTCACCCTGGGGTCAGGGGGTCTTCTTATATAGCCCTCGACGATGAACAGGGACTCTTGGATCAAACCGACCTTGGACAACGGTGTAGATACAACCTCAATGTCGGTGGTAAACCGCCATAGAAATCTGAGACTGACAGATGGACCTGGCTTGGCGGTCGCCAGGATCATTACTGGCGATCGCCAGTGTCCTGTGGCACAACGTCATCTCCCTTCTCCTGGTGTCTTCTAGAATGTTTTAGTCCACTTTTTGGGTTGAGTTGCTTCACGGTCAAGTCTTGTCATCGTATGGGATGTAAACTCTTAGGTTTCTCACCGTTCTTATCTGCTTTTATCTATTTAGTCCCTGTAAAGTCATAAATCACCAAAGCTCGTGGAATTATGTTAGTTAGACCCCCTAGACTTATGTTGATATTCATTTTAAGCCCTTATTCATGTTTAGTTGACTAGTAATATTATGCTATAACAGGTGTCAACAAGCTCCCCCTGCTTACCCTTTGCTAGTCCCTAGCAAAGCCAAACTTAGCAATGGATCAGGAGTTGCTACAACGCTTTCACGCCTCCAAAGTACACATGCTTTCAAACAAAATTTCTCTCCAGGTAAGAATAAACTTGCTCAAATTTCAACTTACCCATATTACCTTTAACCATGGAGCTTATAGCCTTTTCTTTGGATCTTGGGTAATTGAAATATAGAACAATCAAGTCAAGCACCATATCTCAAACTCTTTGTTCAACTGTCCTTCTGGAGTTTTTGCTGATTTTCAAAATAAAACTCAAAGTTCCTTTTTGGTGTGACTCTCTCTAGTCTCTCATTTATGGTATTTGTGGATCCTCTCTAAGGCAATAGGGTTATTTTGCCTTTCTCTCATAATATGTGATATTTTTGGCTAAGGCAGTAGGACACTATGCCTTCTTCTCTCTCACCCTATATCTAAGGCTTATATATCGGAGCTCATAGGTGGGAGAAAACTACATTTACTTACTAAGCATATATTGTAAATTCAAGCAATGGATCCAAAGTCACGAGTCACACCGATCAAGTGGTGCATGTGTATGGTGGAAAGAATATGGTAGGGAATATAGTAAGGTGTATGGAATGAATGAGGGAAAGCCTAATTCTACTTTTGCTCCTTGAGGAATCATCTCTTTGGAATCTGGAAACTTTGTGAGAACTTGGGTTGTATCTCTTTCTCTTCTTTTATTTTTTTTTATGAAGAGGCTGAGTATCTAAGTACCCATTGTTTTCAGCGGACACTTGTCCATTTTTTTTTAACTCTCCTTTATTCTTTTTTTTTTTCTTAGGGAGGTAGGCTCTACTGCCCGTAGGACACTTGTCTATTTTTCATCTCCTCTTTTATTCTATTATATATATTTTTTAAAATACAACCCAAATCTCTTTTGTAATGACTTTTTGAGAGATAGACAAATGTTATGGAGCTTCGTAAGACATTGGCTAGAAATAGATGAGTAGATGGGTATAGGGAATATTTTTTGGTTGCTCTCTCCAGGATAGAAGTAGAACATTTTTGGTGGCTAGAGTGAATGGATAGTGGTGTATATATAATTTGTGTATATATGGTGGATGCGTACTTCGAGGTGGAAATAGCATATAAGTGAATGGAGTCGAGTGGAGTGTAGCAAGATGAGGTGGAGTGTACATGATCAGCGTGACAAGTTTCTAAGGGTCAACAAAGATTGAACAAACTCAATGCAAAGCAAACAGCCTATATATATGTCAAAAGGGTTTTCCTAATCTAGGGAGCATGTATATATGGCTGTGGTAGGAGGTTCAACACTCTATCACACAGGAACTTATCATGTGCACTTTTAAAGTTTCAAAATAAATCTCCAGAAATCTAATATCACTAGGAGTAAGATGAATAGCAGCTCAGACTCTCATATATCATATCCGTCAATTACCTAGACTTTAGAGCAAGACTCTCATATATCATATCCGTCAATTACCTAGACTTTAGAGCAAACAATTTGCAACCCACAGGTTTTAGGGTTCAAAGTAAGTCTCAAGTCAAAACAGTTTTGCATTTAAGGCTCAAGAGAAATTAAGCTTGAAAGCTAGGCCTTTGAAAAGGAATTTCGACAGAGCAACTATTTATCATTTCCATGCATGAGATTTAGCTTGAGAGATCATTTTATGTTGGTGGAAAAGAGAACCCTACGGTACACTCCTATTTATTTATTCCCAAACTCTAGCAAAGACTTTTTAAACGACTAGACTTTTATAAAACTAGACTCTAGCAAACTCTCTAGCAAACCAAGCAAACTAAATATTTAGCTAATAATAATAATACTATAATAGAGATACTTATTGAGATAACTGGGGTGCTCTCCCCAATTTGGATTGAAGTGTAAGGTCATTGGTAATGAGGAAGTTGAGGTAGATGGCGATGATGATGTCGACCTATCATGTCTCTCTCCCTTTGCATCTGCTTTGGACTCAAATAGACAACAAAGCTAGTGGAACTTGATTAAGCATTAGGGGTTAGCCACATTAGCTTCATGTGCCTAGAGATGGATCATAATTATTCTAAGTAAAACTTCAGCGAGGAAAATATTTTTTTAGAGTTTTATAAATTTATATGCATACAAAGAATTATGATGCAAATGCAACTAGATGAATGAATAATTATTTTTTTATGCCACCACGGTGAATATCCTTATGGGTTATCACACCACAAGATTATTCACATGGGGCTTTAGAATTTTTCAATGCAATGTTAATGCAGAAATTAAATATGCTATAGGAAAATGATTATGCAAAGAAGTAAATATGCTAATGCAAGTTGCTTGAGAAAAATAAATATGATTATGCAATACTAGAAATTAAATATGGATAACTTACCGAAGTTACCTTTCGGCGAGGGTTCAATGTTTTAAGTCCTTTGAACCAGACTACTTACCTTGGTTACTCCTTGAGTGTATCATCTGAACTTGGTAATGTCACCCATGTTCTTTTCTTTGGTCCAACATTTAGAATGAGAATTTGATAGTAGGGGTTGGTAGCTTCTTGTTTTGTGTGCATGCTTTGTGGGTTCAGGGACATTCTCTTGTAGAATTTTGAGAGAGTGAAGGCTCCTCCATATTTTGCTCAAAGTGTGTCCTGCGTGCAAAGACAAGGTAGAGATCAAGTACATGGGCCCTGTTGGTGGGAAAACACCAACAGAACCAAAAGTTCATTCTTCTCTAAAACCTCGGGCACATCAAACAAGATAAAGTTAATGTTTATGTGTTTTAGTATTCTATAACAAAGGGTGATAAGATCAGAAGATGGAACATGAATGTTGCAATACAATTGCTAGTATGATTAGGACTATGAGATCAAGAAGGTGGTGTTAGGAACTACAACAAAAACAAAACATGTTGAGCTAATAAAAGCAAGGGTGTTACTCTAACATGTTTGGTTCTTTATTTATGAACATGCCATAATTAAGGAAAGCTTTATTTAATGATAACTCACCTCAAGATGTTACCTTATTATGATGGCACTGTAGCAACTTGTGGTGGTGCTTTTCTTTTTGCTTAAAGCTTTCTTGACTTGGCCTCTTGTGTAGTTTTTCCTAACTTGTCTTCTTTCTCTTTATTCCATAAGGTTCTTACGTGTATTGAGCGTGTCCTTGTGAAAGGTTTGTTGTATCTTGCTTCTTCTCAGTGAGTTCATCTCGGGACCTCCCCAAGCTTATTTGAGAGTTTCTCTTTTTTGTCTTTTTTCTACAGGGGTTAGTCCAACAAAATATACCAATGTCTACACAAGCAATTTTTAGTTCAATAACCAAACTAGACTCCATGTCTAATTCAATTAAGAAAGGCGTTCTAACCTAAGCACCATGCTTAATTTAAAAGCCTTTGAAAACACCCTAGCAGCATTCCCAAACCAAAGCATACTATGGTAGACAAGAGTAGCATGAAAGCATTATAGGGATTGACTCAAGCAGAGAGATGAAAAGCATGACATTAGTTGTTTTAGCAGATTGAGCATGTCTCAAAAGGTAAAGTCAACCAAGATAGTATAGCAACGTGACAAGAAATTCTATGCATGTGATTTCATGTTGCACAATGATTGGTTGGACATACCTTACATTGTCATCCTTCGTTCTTCTTGCTCTAGACCTGAAATAGTTAGCAACAAAAAAATACCCGAAGGAATATTTTCTCATTTATATTTCTATGCTTATTTCACAAGGGTACTATAGCAATAAGGTAAACACTCATGTTATTTCTCAAGAAGTGCTTGTTTAAGGACAACAAGCTCGTCCTTGGGAAACCTATTGAATTAAGATTCATGATGATGAAGTGGTTTCCCTTCCACATCAATCTACCTCAAGATTTTTATGCTAACGAGATCTAGAATATTTATTATAGATATATGCATCTACAACCACCCTTTCAAAATCTATAAGAGGAGAAAGAATGAATGGGGGTTGAAGATCTTTGGATAAGGATAGTGAGAGAGACTAGGTGGTTCGGGAAGTTGATCATGTGAATATGGACTAGATGAAATGTCTATGAAGCACCCTCATACTCACTGATGTTATCTTCCTTTTCAAACTCCAAGGTGAATCTATCATGGTTGTCTAAGGAATCCCTTGGGTTTGTGTCTCTCGGGTGATAATGTCTAAGATGTCATCCATACAATCAATGGTTGTGGTACATAGGTTATTAATACTCTCAAGCCATTGTTGTGGGTCTTCTTGGTGGTCTTGATGATTCCTATGCTTAGGTTGTTGTGGTAAATTTCTAGGATCATCATGAGCCTCAAAGAAGGAAGCATATGTGGATTCATCGGGGACAAGGATGGGTTTAGAGATGGGTTCGAATAAATCATCTTGTCTAGGCATAGAATGGGAGATGATAAGATTGTCTTCTAGATAGCTTTGCTCTTCTTCTATGGCATGATCAGACATGCCATCCTTGGGTTCTTCCCAATGTCCTTTGAAAGAATAAGCATATTCATTAAGAGACTTCTCCTTAAAAGAATCTGAATTATAGTCACTTGGAGATCTCTTATAAGCACATTCAATAAGAGACTTCTCAAAAGAATCTGAATTGTGGTCACTTAGAGGTCTCTTGTATGGATGAGAATTTATTATTCTTCCAAAATCACTAAGGCTGAAATCATAAGGGTCTTCCAAAGGTGGAATTTCTTCTTCCCTTGGGGGATTTTGGGATGTTGATGGTTCAGGATGGATAGCTAAGTCTTGGGATTGGAATTGTTGTGAATTAGCTATCGTAGTTTCCTCTCCTTGATCGGAGGGTGATTCTTCTTTTTTCTCGAGAAAAGTTCTAGTGGAGGTGGCATATCCACAACATATGTTAAGGACATCTCTTGTTTCTCTATCAGATAAAGAAAGGAATGCACCTCCCGAAGCTGCACTAAGGTCCCCTGCATCTTCTTTATTAAGACCTAGATAAAAATGTTGAAGAAGGATTGGGTCTGCAATACTAAGGTTTGGGGCGATGTTGATGTGGTCATTAAAACGATCCCATGATGCAGTAAGAGACTCTTCTTTATTTTGTTTAAAAGTTAGAAGCTCTATACGAAGATGGGCCCTTTGTGGAGGTGGGATAGAAATATGTACAAAATTTGGACATTAATGTTCCCCAATCTCCTTTCACTCTCTCTACGTTCAAATAATACCTTCATTTTAGGTTTTCGGTCAAAGAGAACGGAAAGAACTTCTAGCGTAAGGTATTATCGGATATACCTTTCAAACGAAGGAATCCCATGATCTCCTCAAATTTTTGTAGGTGTGAGTGTGGGTTTGCCTCGCCTTCTCGAGAAGGCTAGTTTCGAACCATTCTTATATAACCCAAGCGTAGCTCATAGGACTTTGCTAAGATAGGCTCAAGATTCTCAGGTTGCCTAAAGCTTTCGCCTTGTGGGTATATGATATTTATAGATAGGCGTGGAATCCATAATGAAAAGGAAAAGAAAAGAATAGAAGAGATAAGAAGATAAAAGAATAAAAGAATATGATACAAGGATAAGGTAGATTCGAAGTCAACTCAAAGAACCGTTTCTCCCAAGAACGGGCGCTAGAAATGCTTGTTGGTATTTGATAAGCCCTGAGAAATATTTATAATTTGTATAATCCGCGAATGGATACCGGTGAGCACTTCACCCGGGAGAGGGTTTAATATCGAATCCACAGGGGAAACGGGTGAGGGAGACTACGATCTATTCTTAACCCGAAAGTAGCACAAGACTTAAGAAGGTTGAGAGTGTAGAGAGGATTACTAAGGTATCTAGTTCTTATCTTGATAAGCTATGATGATATTGTCTTAGGGGACGTACTCAAAGGAAAGCAGGGACGAAAGTGCAATCCTCCAGTAATAGGGTCCTACTTGGCCTATCATTCGGGGGGTGGACTCCAAAGGAATCAATGGTACTGTCACTACCACGAACTACCACACGACCTGGAATGTAGGGTGCATTCACAAGCAACCTCAGTCTAAGCACCACGCCTAAACCTAAGCTACTCCTCTAATCTATAGGGTCCTACAGATTAAAAGTACTCAAACAAGAGTTGTGAACAATAAGAACAATAAGAACTAGTACTTACTAGAAAAGAAGTAGATTACCGTGAGTAATTCCAAGTGTAGGTTAACTTCCACCGAGGTACAAGTATGGAGGTAGCAATCGACAGGCGGTACCATCTCAGGTCCTTTCCCTCTCTCTATCTCTCTTGTTCTAAAGACTAGACCTATCTAGATCTAATCCTCTCTTGCATGCTAACTCTTCTAGTTCTAGTTCTATCTAGACCTAGAGGGAGACTTCGAGGGTCTCGGCCTATTGATCTTGAATGATAATGAATTAGGGTTTCACCACGGGGTCGAGGGTCTTCTTATATAGCCCTCGATGATGAGCAGGGACCCTTGGATCAAACCGACCTTGGACAGCGGTGTAGATACAACCTCAATGTCGGTGGTAAACCGCCATAGAAATCACGAGACCGGCAGGTGGACTGGCTTCGGCGGCCGCCGGGATCATTACTCGGCGATCGCCCGGTGTCCCGTGGGCACAATGTCATCTCCCTTCTCCCGGTGTCTTCTAGAATATTTTAGTCCCCTTTTTTGGGTTGAGTTGCTTCACGGTCAAGTCTTGTCATCGTATGGGATGTAAACTCTTAGGTTTCTCACCGTTCTTATCGGCTTTTATCATTTTAGTCCCCGTAAAGTCATAAATCACCAAAGCTCGTGGAATTATATTAGTTAGACCCCTAGACTTATGTTGATATTCATTTTAAGCCCTTATTCATGTTTAGTTGACTAGTAATATTATGCTATAACAGGTGTCAACGGCATGCTCTTTATTTATTATTTAATTATGTTTGCTCCCACTTTTTGCCCAATTTAGATTGATATGGCTCTACTGTATCTTATCATAGATCTAGTTGTCTTTAGTACTTTCAATGTTCGTCTTATCTTGTCACTAGATCCATTTATTTGTTTAGCATAGCCGAGTTTAGATCAATCTAAGTTGTCATATGTTGTGGGTTCGCATGCGTTTAGATCTTGATAGGACTGTATCATCCGATTGGATACAGATCTTTGGGTTACTCTAGAGCTAGTCATCCGGTGGACTAGAGATCAGTTTAATCTGATAGGTTTTTATGCGTGAGTTCCTTCTTCATGGACCCGATTCGGCAAGCTTGCCGAACACGGTTATGCTTACACGTGTAATGAGTATTTATAGATTACATTTTAGATATATGCATGCTTTTAGCTTACCATAATTAGATTGTATCATCCAGGTGGATTGATCTAGTTATGACAAGTGGTTTAGATCTATACAAGTCATATCATGCGGTGGATTAGCTTGTTAAGGGTTTAAGCTAGACGGGTTTAGGAAGGCTAGGCGTCGGTGAACTAGTTGGATGAAACCTATGCATGTTTTATATTTAGATTAGATTTATATTTATGATTTACCTTCTTTTATCTACCATGTTGTCAATTGATTCGATTCTTGCAATGAGCTTTATGATATTATACCCCGATGATCGATTTACTTGTTCAAACATATCTTCCTATGTTCATTCTAAGAATGTTATCATTGCATATATTGTACATGCTTACCGAATGCTTTCATAAATCTGTTGACGGATAGCTTTCATAGCTATATGTCATTGACATCGGCTTCAAAGCCGTACATACGAACTGTCTTGGTCTCACCGGGCATGTTCGGATCTCACGTTTATCTCCTTGTCAATTTACGAGGTCAAATTGTGGCACGCACCGGCTCAAGACACTCGGCAAATGAGTAAAGCTAGCTAATCCGGCTTGTCGGTGTGTGAGGTACAAGAGGCACTTTTGTGTCAACACACTTTTTGGCACGACCGGTGGGACAATCAAGATCTGAATCAAGATGCCCGACGCTGGGACAAGGAGCAACTCCTCAAGGTCTCCATTGAAGACTTGCTGGAGTGGAACACAAAAGTACGGGATGAATACGCTGCCTTCATGGCGAAGTGTCTCGATCGCTTTTCCAAAAAACGAGAGTGGTGCAGTTCTCCGAAAAGGGATCTACCAAAGGTCGTACATGTAAGTGCAATCAAGCTCTAAGTGGGTTTTGGCGTTGATGACCACCGAATTAGGGGACTAATGAGATTTGTGAAGATGACATGCAGGAAATAAAGTAAGGAGTTGATGTACAGGTCCAAAGGTGCCTCATAAGCTAGATGGTGGTGTTTCCGGATCAAGACGTTTAAATTATTTCATATTTTGAATCTTGAGTTTAAGAAATGTTGTACTATCAAGAGAGATCCTAGGACTCTTGGCTACATGTGGACTAAATGCTCAAAACTCCAATCCAGCCAAAACACAACTCCAAGCCCGATCGGCCAAAGAAAATATCTTGTTTCACTCTCTGGCTGTCGGGGCTAGCGGGCAAAGGTGCAGGTAGCTTGGTGTGGCGTTGCAGCGCCCTTACGCGGCGGTGCCGCATGTTAAGTGCGGCAAAGTGCCACACTTAATTCCGACCATTGGGTCCGTAGGGTATAAATACCTATTCTACCCCTCCCACAACGGTCACCTGGTTCACTTCTTCTTCCACCTCGAGTAGACAGCCAGGAAACAACCTCTTGCTCTCTCTCACTCCTCCATTGAAGCACCTTGAGCTCCCCACTCAATCCCTCACTTCCCACCACAGATTTTTGAGGGAAAAGGCAGCAAACTTCGATTGAGACCGGATCTACTACTTCCCCACTCAAAAGAGCATTTGGTTCACGTTTGGCCGGAACCCTAGGGTTCTTTTCTCTTGGAGCTTGCTCCTAGACGGCTAGGCATCGCCCTTGAGCTTGCCCCCTTCGTGTGGCAGCCTTGGGAGGTTTGTAACCTCACACAAAATCAATACATTACCCCACATCTCTAGGGTTAACTCCCTAGACTTGTGAACGAGGGAAAAAGCTAGCCGGTGGGCAAGCTAAGCCTTGTGTGGCAACCTCAACAACGTGGAGGTAACCCAGCCTTTGTGGCGACGGCGAACCACGAGATAAATCCTTGTGTCACTTGTGTTCTTTACATTCTTGCATCTATACTCTTGTGAGCTAGGGTTTCGCCCCGATCTACTTTGTTGCTATGGTTTTGTCATATTTGGACATCTCTCTGTGAAGTATTTGTGTGCAGGAACAAGTGTGAATCACGAGCATCACACTCACAGGTTTCAGATTCACCTTGAGGTCACTTCTGTGAAGTGAAGTGACACGGGCAAGGCCTTCGTGGACGACGTAGTGCCGCGCCCCGCGACGCACAGTCATCCCTTCTCTGTCTCTGCGTCTCGTCACTCGGTTTCACTTTGGCGGTGCCGTGCTATTACGCGGCGGTGCCGCGCCTCGCAGATCGACAAAGGCGTTTAAGTTTTGACAGGTCGATTTTAGGGGGTCAGCCTATTCACCCCCCCCCCCCTCTAGGCTTCCATCAGATCCTACAAGTGGTATCAGAGCCAGGTTACTTCGTCTACGCTTCACCGCGTGAAGTATGGACAAGCCGGAGGGATCGAAGAAAGGAGGCAAGTCCACCATCCCCGTGGAGAAGGTGGAGGCCAGCAGCAGCAAGCTCTCTCTTGGGACTGCTAGTGAGAGCACTCTCAAGGGACATACCACCGATCCCGAGAGAAGAGCGGCAAGGCAAGAAAGACGAACCGCTAGAAGAGAAGAACGAGAAAGAAAGAAGCTTGAAGAGCAAGCTAGCATCAAGCTTGCCGAGAAGCTTCAACGGAAAAGATCAAAGAAGATTGGTTCGTGAAGCTAGAGCCGGTAGAAGGGCAGCAATAGAAAAGCAAAGGCAAGAAGAAGAAGCGGAGTCAAGTGAGCTATCAAGTAGCTCCGATGATGGAGATGATGATGTCTCCTACAACAAGAAGAAGAAGACGGAAAAGAAGAAGGATGAGGGCAGCATCAACAACAACAAATTTGCCGCCATATCCTTTAACTATTCTTCTTATTTGACTAACCGCGACAAGAAGTCTTTTATCAATGTGCCCGCGGGAAAGTTGCCCCGCTTCGATGGGACCAACTATGCCAAGTGGAAGCACTTGATGAGAGCATATCTTGGAGCTCTTCACCCCTGGTCTTTGAGAGGTTGTGTGCAGTGGATTTCAGCCACCGGTGAACCCCAAGGAGCCAACCAATGAAGAGCTAGCAGCTGCCCACATCAATGGTCAAGCCACAAGCATCCTCCTAAGTGCTCTAGAAGGAAATGAGTACAATAGGGTGATGAATGTCAATGAAGCAAAGAAGATTTGGGACACTTTGGTGCTTGCTCATGAGGGTGTGGACAAAGTTAGAAAAGCAAAGATTGACTTGTTGAAGGCCAAGCTCAACCGATTTGTGATTCTTGAAGGAGAAGGAGCCCAAGAGATGTTTGATCGGTTGATGGTGTTAGTTGGCAAGATTAGAGGCTTTGGAGATAAGGATCTTGATGATCACACCGTTGTCAAGATCATGCTAGAAGCATATACACCTAGAAATGACATAGTGGTCACCTTGATTTGTGACAAGAAGAAGTTTGAGCAATTCACTCCCAATGATGTGCTTGGTAGGCTGCTCACATATGACATGCAAAGAGAGGAAGCTAATGAGAGAAGGAAGCTTGAAGAGTTGCAAGCCAAGCTTGATGGCATCAAGATCAAAGATGTAGCTCTCAAAGCAACCAAGACAAGCAAGCCAAGCACTTCCAACAAGATCAATGGCAGCAAGCAAGCATCTTCAAGCCAAGCCAAAGAAATGAAGAAGATGCAAGACAACATCGATGCAACCTCTTCCTCAAGTGAAGATGAAGATGATGGGGCTGATTTCAAGAAGATTGATGACATGGCCCTATTCTTAAAGAAGTATGGGAAGGGGATGAAGGCAAATGGCTACAAGATGGTGCAAAGAAGGTTCCCAAACAAGAAAAAGAGAACATGCTTCAACTGTGGCAGCACCGAACACTTTGTCGCCGATTGTCCACATGAAAACAAGAACAATAGATATAATAGATACAAGAAGGACAATGGCAAGGACAAGAAGCAAGACTACAAGAGGAAGGGAAGGAACATGGGTGAAGCTCACATCGGCCATGAGTGGGATTCAACAAAAGAGACAAGTGAAGAGGAAGTCAACATTGCTACATTTGCTATGCAAGAGACCTCTACACCCAAGCTCTTCAACAACATGACCGATGATGATGAGGATGACAATGACTCCACTCATGTTTGTCTTATGGCCAAGCATGAGAAGGTAAAACCACACCCAAACCTTCTCCTTCTCTTAGTGATGAATCTAGTGATCTTAGTGAAAGCTCTAGTAATGAAAGTGAATCTAGTGATGATGAGGAGTATGTTAGACTCACCAAAAACCTAGATCCCAAAACTAGAGTCTTTTTCTCTCAACTAATGGCGGATTTAGAGAGTACCCAAGCAGAGTTAGCAACTAGAGATAGTCAACTTGATAGACTTGAAAAACTCTATGTTGATAACAAGGATGCTCTTATAGTTGAAAGAAGTGAGGTGGCTTCCTTGCAAAAGAGCCTAGCTAATGAGCAAGGAAACCATGCTCTCACTAAGAAAGCTATGGTTGCCCTAAATGGGAAATATTGTGACTTGCAAGACAAGCACAAACAAGCACAAAGAGCTTGAAACCAAACATAGCATTCTTTGCGAGAGCAACTCACATCTCTCAGCCACAAAGGATACCTCTACTCCCTCCACTAGTCAAGGTTGTGGTAAATGCTATAATGTTGATTTGAATGCTTATGCCACTAACCTTGCCAACATGAAAGTGATGGAGAAAGAGATCACTAGGCTCACTGCTATGGTAAGAAAGGAAGGACAAACTGTCAAGCCAGCAGTGAACAACAAGGTTGAGGCTCCAAAGAGGCCCAACTACATTGATGAGAGAAATCCAAGAATCAAGGATGGACTTGGACACAAAAAAGGAAACAAAACCAATGGTCGAAAGCTGATCAATGGTGTTGAATGTGTCAAATTCTTGAGCAAAGGCACAGTAGGTATAGAGAGACCTGCACAGAGCGCTGGACACAAGCCAACCCGAGCTGCTCAAATGCGCTAGGCGTGGCAAAGCCTTGCGAGAGGACGGCGGCAGTGCCGCGCCCCCATGAAAGGGAAGGTCACCTACTCTGCCCCAGCTCAGAATAAACCCAAGAAGATGGTCCAAAAGGCTGTGAAGAAGGTCTAGAAGTCAGAAAACATTGTCTGGGCTATTCCAAAGAGCCACTCCTATCAATCAAGAGCAAAAGCAAGCAAGTTAAACTCAAATCCTTGCTTTGAAGTGAAGGCAAACAGCAAGGGGGAGGTGTATGCAAAGTATTTGGGCAGTGATAGAAACATTTATCGCAACACCTCTATATGGGTTCCCAAAGTTCTTGTGACTAATGCTAAAGGTCCCAAGAATCTTAGGGGACCTAAACTTGTGAACTAAACTTGTTTTGCAGGCATACTCCTCCGATGGGTCAAGTTGGGTGCTTGATAGCGGCTGTACACATCATATGACCGGAGAAAGGAGTATATTCGCGTCATACTCCCCAACTACAAATTATCATGAGAACATCCTATTTGGTGATAACTCTAAGGGGGGTGTGATCGGTCTTGGTAACGTTGCTATAACTCTTGATCACACTATTTCAGATGTTATGCATGTTGATTCATTGAGTTACAACTTACTGTCTGTATCACAGTTGTGTGAGAAGGGGTTCAACTGCCTTTTCATAGATGTTGGTGTGGAAGTCTTTCGCAGGGAGGATTCCTCTGTTGTCTTTACAGGAAAGCTTAAGAATAAGCTATACCTTGTTGATTTCAACAAAGGAAAGAAAGTGAAAACCTGTTTAGTGGCAAAATCTAGCATGGGCTGGTTATGGCATCGCCGTCTAGCTCATGTTGGCATGAGAAACTTGGCCAAGCTGTAGAAAGACAACCACATCATTGGACTAACAAATGTTGATTTTGATAAAGACAGGATATGTGGAGCTTGCCAAGCCGGAAAGCAAGTAGGTGCACCTCACCCACCAAAGAGTGTGATGACCACTACTCAACCATTGGAGTTGATACACATGGATCTCTTTGGACCGGTGGCCTACCTTAGCATCGTGGGTAACAAATATGGTCTTGTTATTGTTGATGATTACTCCCGCTTCACTTGGGTTTTCTTTGTCCTTGATAAGTGCCAGGTACAAGAAAAGGTGAAAACCTTCATTAGAAGGGCACAACGAGAATTTGGCCTACTTGTCAAGAAAGTGAGAAGTGACAATGAGTCCGAATTCAAGAACACCCAAGTTGAAGAGTTTCTTGATGAAGAGGGCATCAAGCATGAGTTTTCAGCTACCTATACCCCTCAACAAAATGGTGTAGTAGAGAGGAAGAACCGAACACTCAAAGAGATGGCAAGGACAATGCTTGATGAGTACAAGACATCTTTTGGTGTGAAGCCATCAACACCGCTTGTCATGCCATCAACCGTCTCTACTTACACAAGAAACTCAAGAAGACTTCATATGAGCTCTTAACCGGTAACAAGCCTAAGGTGTCATACTTTAGGGTGTTTGGGTGCAAGTGTTTCATTCTTAACAAGAAGCCCCGAACCTCTAAGTTTGCACCTAAAGTTGATGAAGGTTTTCTTCTTGGTTATGGATCAAATGAGCATGCCTATCGTGTCTTCAACAAAACCTCCGGTAGGGTTGAAGTCACTATAGATGTGACATTTGATGAATCTAATGGCTCTCAAGTAGAGCAAGTTGATCAAAGTGTTGTAGAAAAGGAGGATCCACCTTGTGAGGCAATCAAGCAATTGGCTCTAGGAGACATAAGACCTCAAGAAGATCAAGCTAATGGAGAGGAGGATCCACCAGTTGTTGCTGCACAAGATTCTCGCCGACGTACTCGATGACCAAGTGCAGCACACGCCTTGTGGAAGTATCCGGTAGCGCAAGATTAAAGCACCTAGGCAAGGTCTTGCGCGCCATCCACCTCGGCAACAACTGATCCACCTGCATCACCTGTTGAACCACTTGATCTTGCTCCAATTCTTGAAGCTGATGATGAATATGATGAAGATCAAGAAGAAAATGCGAAGGCATTGATCACCCACGACTCACGATAAACGGTTCAACGGGATCACCCCGTTAACAACATCCTTGGGAGTCTTCAAAAGGGAGTAACTACTCGATCTCATCTAGCTGCTTTCTGTCGACATTACTCGTTTGTTTCATCTTTGGAACCACAGAAAGTAGAAGATGCTCTCAAGGATCCGGATTGGGTGTTGGCCATGCAAGAAGAGCTCAACAACTTTGAAAGAAATCAAGTGTGGGACTTGGTGGAAAGACCCAAGATGAACATCATTGGCACCAAGTGGGTCTTTTCGCAACAAGCAAGATGAAGATGGGTTGGTGACAAGAAACAAGGCAAGATTGGTCGCTCAAGGCTTCACTCAAGTAGAGGGCTTGGACTTTGATGAGACTTATGCACCAGTGGCAAGACTAGAAGCAATTCGCATTCTTCTAGCCTTTGCTGCCCATCATGACTTCAAGCTATTTCAAATGGATGTTAAGCGTGCATTCCTCAATGGTCCTCTACAAGAGGAGGTGTATGTTGAGCAGCCACCCGGTTTTGAAGACCCCAAGTTTCCCAACCACGTCTACAAACTCCAAAAGGTGCTCTATGGGCTTAAGCAAGCACCAAGAGCATGGTATGAATGCCTTAAGGAATTCTTGCTCAAACAAGGCTTTGAAATAGGCAAAGCTGATCCTACTCTCTTCACACATAAAGTTAGCAATGACATATTTGTATGCCAAATATATGTCGATGACATAATATTTGGTAGCACTAACAATATGTATGTTGAGCAATTTAGTAGGACAATGACCAAGAGATTTGAGATGTCCATGATGGGTGAGCTAAAGTACTTTCTCAGTTTTCAAGTCAAGCAAATGGAGGAAGGGACATTCATTTGCCAAACAAAGTACACCCATGACATGCTAAAGAAGTTTGATATGGCTAAGGCAAAGCCAATCAAAACTCCAATGCCAAGCAATGGACATCTTGATCTTGATGAGGAGGGTCCAGCCGTGGACATGAAGGTATATCGCTCCATGATAGGATCTTTACTTTACCTTTGTACATCTAGACCCGACATAATGCTTAGTGTGTGTATGTGTGCTCGTTTTCAAGCTAATCCAAAGGAATGTCACAATATGGCTGTTAAGAGAATCTTGAGATACTTAGTCCTCACTCCTAACCTTGGCTTGTGGTATCCCAAGGGTTCCAAGTTCAATCTACTTGGCTATTCAGATTCTGACTATGCCGGTTGCAAAGTAGATCGAAAAAGCACTTCGGGGACATGTCAATTCCTAGGATGGTCCTTAGTGTCTTGGAGCTCTAAGAAGCAAAATTGTGTAGCCCTTTCCACCGCTGAGGCCGAGTATGTTACAGCCGGTGCATGCTGTGCTCAACTACTTTGGATGAAGCAAACCTTAAAGGATTACGGATGTGATTTCACAAAGATACCTCTTCTTTGTGACAACGAGAGTGCCATCAAACTTGCAAACAACCACAGAAAGCACACTCTAGAACAAAACACATAGACATCCGTCATCACTTCTTGAGAGACCATGAACTCAAAGGAGATATTGCAATTCGCCATGTGAGCACCGAAAAGCAACTAGCCGATATCTTCACCAAGCCTCTTGATGAGTCAAGGTTTTGTGCTTTGCGTAGTGAGCTAAACATTCTCGATTCTCGTAACTTGGTTTGAATTCCAGCACACATGCAAAAGTTGTTTGAGACACTAGATCAACATAGGAAAAGATTGTGAAAACTTTCATATAGTGTTTCAAAAGGTTTTCAAATTCTAATCCGAGATTCAATGCCATAGTTCTGTATTGTTTATCTGTCTCTGGCAATGAATCTTGGTGTCTCTCGTGGTTAAATTTGAGAAAGAATGAGTCAAAAGTGGCAATATATACTCGGGACACCGATCGAGAGCGGATTGTCGCGTCCTTGCACGGCAAGTGCCGCGCAGTGCAGCGATCTCTTGCCGCGCCAGGCGGCGGCGATGCCGCACTTAGGTTTCGGGCCCGCCGTTTCCGAACCGGTATGGGGCCAAACGTTTTTCCTCTTTCCTTTTCTACCCCGGCCCGACCGATCCTCTTTCTTTCTCCTCCACCCGACTCCCCCCCTTGCGCCCCGCACTCTCTCGTGGCTGAAGACCACCGCCCGTCGTCGCCGCCGCCTGCCGCCCCAGCCGCCGCCGCCCGCAGCGCCCGGCGCTGCGAGCGCCGCCGCCCCGCCGGAGCTCCCGGCCGTCCCCGCGGCCGGCCGAGCTCCCTTCCCCGAGCCCCGCTTCTCTTCTCTCCTCAATCCACGAAGTCAATAGCAAGGTAAACCAAACCCTAGCTTTGGAATTCTTGCCCGATCTATGCAATGTGTAGCTATTTCTCATGGATTTTGTTCCTAAGTGATGTGTGAACTCTAGGAAGTAGTTTTGATGATTGGAATCGATGGATTTCACGATTCCATGACTTAGGTGATTTAGGGGAGGGCGCGGCAATGCCGCCCCAAGTAGAACTTAATCGTTCTTAGCCGCTTCCAACAAGCAAATATCCCTCAAATCACCTACTTGATTGAACCGTGAAATCGATTGACTCTAAACATCGAAGAAATTTCTTTTAGTTCATACCCATTTTTTCAACCCATGAGCAACCGCACTTCTACTCGCAAATTGATCTTTGAAATTGTGATAGATATGTAATCTGTGTTGAATAGATGTGTTAGAAAAGTTTGGTAGATGAAATTTGATGGTTTGAGCAAGGGGAGCGGCAATCTTTTGCGTGATATGCACGCAAGCATTACCAGACATGCAAAGCAGCCGTGCCTACCTCAAGGCAAGAAGCGCAGCGCAGCCCAGTGTTTTCACCCGGACGGCTTGCTCAGATCATCAAGTTTCATGTTCCCAACTTTTCTCCTACATATGTTTGGCCATTTCACATCCTATCAACTACGCTTTCTGATCGTAATTCTAAATCTTGCATAGATGGACCCCGGAAGTGATCGCCATGGCAAAAGGAAGATGAGGGTCAAGGCGTGGAGAAGAGAGGCAGAGGAAGAAAGAATCGAACAGAGGTGCAGTAAAGCAGCTCATTTGGACTTATCGAGGAGCAAAGAAGCAGCAGATGGGGTATACCCTTGTTCCAGAGGGTGATCAAGGCACTCCCGAGCACATTTCTGTGTTTGATGATAGTTACATGATGCCTGTGGAGGGTGTCTTTCAGAAGATGGCTCCCAATAACACTCAGCCCATACCTGTGGTAAGCTACCTCAGGAAGCAGAGAGAGGTGGTAGATGCTAGAGAGTACAATGTCTACACAGATGAGAGGACAGAGGGGGTGGATGAGAGGTTTTGGGTGGCCTTTCACTCAAACTTTTATCTCACAGTTCTCTTCCACTCTACCAAGAGCAAGATTACCACAGTGCACTACATTGACTTTGAGAAGATGGCTAAGAAGGAAGAGGCTGCATTTGATGAGGCCATTGAAGCTTGCAACAGGTTTGAGCTGAATGACATCATGGCTTTCAGGCATGATTGGAATGAGGAGATCCTAAGTCAGTTTCATGCAACCTATCACTGGGACAAGCAAGCTGACACCATTCATCGGATGACAGATAGGAGGCACTACAGGCTTGACTTTGTCACCTTCTGTCAGATACTTGGGTTTGGTGCAGACCACAGGACCTACACAGATATTCATGACATTGAGCCTGTTGAGGTCAGGTTGATTAGGGACTGTTGGGAGAACCCAAGGGATGCCAATGGAAAAAGGAAAGGTCTGAAGGATTTCTTTTATGTGATGAACAACCTCTGCAGATACACCATTGATCCCAAGGATGGGGCTACATCAGATATAAATGGGTATGCCAGAAACCTCTTGGCTCATTTCAGAAATGATGAGACATTCAATGTCGGGAGGTTCATTTGGAGGCAGCTAGCAAATGCCATGGATGATGCTAGGAGGAACTTGCCATATGCTCCCTACCTCATGTTCATCATTGAGAGGGTCATAGGACGCATCTTTCCCAAGGACTGTTTCCACACGGTCTACAACATTGAGAAGACCCATGGCTTGGACGGTGGGAAGACTAGTGGCAGACCTAGTGTTGGTGGCACTTCAGCTGGCAGAGAGGACCTTCAGGAGCCCTCTAGCTCTAGACCCAGGAGGCACAGTGGCTCTAGATCCAAGGTGAAGAAGTGGATCAAGGCCATATTTGGACACTGCGCTTACTCTTCTCGTAGACATATGAGATGCGCAGTAGGTGAGTCAGGCATTCAAGAGTGTCAGAGAGAAGCAAGGACTGCCAGTTCCTCCTTCTATCCCTAGGCCTCCACAGTACGACCTTCCGAGCTTTTCTGGGGACCAAAGCAGCGGATCGGGGATCGGTCCGGACCTTCTTGGTTCCTTCTCACAGCAGATCCCAGCTAGACGCTCTACTCATTGCTCCACTCGGTCCAGAGTGCAGCTATTTCGAAGGAGGAGGAGGACGAGGATACGACTTCCAAATCGGCGGGGATGATTCCAAGTGAGGAGTGACTCCGTTCTTCTTTTCTTCTCTTTTCTATGATCTTTTTGGTGCTTGACGCCAAAGGGGGAGAAAATTAGAAGAAAGTAGAGGGGTCAAACTTTTTGACTTTTTCGACACCCGGTGATGATTCGAGGATGTTGCAAAACATTTGTGCTTCAGAGTTTAGATCTTTTTGAGAGTAATTTGTTAGGTCCGAGTTTGAGAGAAACTCTATTTTATGTAATTATGCCACCTATGACTTGTTATTTCTCGGATTTGATCTTTGTTTGTGTTAAACTTTGTGTTATGTTAATCTGCTTTGCAAGTTTTATTTCCTATATCTTGTCATATTTGCAATGGATATAATTGCGTGCATGCATGCGGCGCCGATAGGATGGCGGCAAGCCGCACTCGGCGCGGCGGTGCCGCGCACACCCACCTTGCAGCAGACACCTTTTTCGTGCTCGATCGGTCATATTCATCTTATGCATCACGTATATATTTACGTGACACTTTGTTAAGCACCCCACAAAGAACCATGGATGTAGGGGAGGCCCTACACATTGTCTAAATGTGAGAATTCAAATCTTACTCACACATTTAGGGGAGGCCTCAATGCACCTAAATATGTGAAATTGACCTTTTATGTCAATATTGAGAATTGAGAACTCACTCACATATTTAGGGGGAGGATCCTACATTCTTGGCTTTCGAAATCTCAGTTTGATTTTACATCTTATGTAAGCTCTAATTTGGTTGTCATCAATCACCAAAAAGGGGGAGATTGTAAGTGCAATCAAGCTCTAAGTGGGTTTTGGCGTTGATGACCACCGAATTAGGGGACTAATGAGATTTGTGAAGATGACATGCGTGAAATAAAGTAAGGAGTTGATGTACAGGTCCAAAGGTGCCTCATAAGCTAGATGGTGGTGTTTCGGATCAAGACGCTTAAATTATTTCATATTTTGAATCTTGAGTTTAGGAAATGCCGCACTATCAAGAGGGATCCTAGGACTCTTGGCTACATATGGACTAAATGCTCAAAACTCCAATCCAGCCAAAACACAACTCCAAGCCCGATCAGCAAACAAAATATCTTGTTTCACACTCTTGTCGTCAGCCCGGGCGTGGCAAGGTGCAGCGCTTGTTGGTGCGGCAAGGTGCCGCGTGTTAAGTGCGGCAGGTTGCCACACTTAATTCCGACCGTTGGGTCCGTGGGGTATAAATACCTATTCTACCCATCCCACAACGGTCACCGGTTCACTTCTTCTTCCACCTCGAGCGCATGCGGCCAGAAACAACCTCTTGCTCTCTCTCACTCCTCCATTGGAGCACCTTGAGCTCCCCACTCAATCCCTCACTTCCCACCACGGATTTTTGAGGGAAAAGGCAGCAAACTTCGATTGGAGACCGGATCTACTACTTCCCCACTCAAAAAGAGCATTTGGTTCACATTTGGCCGGAACCCTAGGGTTCTTTTCTCTTGAGCTTGCTCCTAGACGGCTAGGGCGTCGCCCTTGAGCTTGCCCCCTTCGTGTGGCAGCCTTGGGAGGTTTGTAACCTCACACAAAATCAATACATTACCCCACATCTCTAGGGTTAACTCCCTAGACTTGTGAATGAGGGAAAAAGCTAGCCGGTGGGCAAGCTAAGCCTTGTGTGGCAACCTCAACAATGTGGAGGTAACCCAGCCTTTGTGGCGACGGCGAACCACGGGATAAATCCTTGTGTCACTTGTGTTCTTTACATTCTTGCATCTATACTCTTGTGAGCTAGGGTTTCGCCCCGATCTACTTTGTTGCTATGGTTACGTCATATTTGGACATCTCTCCGTGAAGTATTTGTGTGCAGGAACAAGTGTGAATCACGAGCATCACACTCACAGGTTTCAGATTCACCTTGAGGTCACTTCTGTGAAGTGACACGCGGCAGTGCCGCTCGTGGACGTGGCAGTGCCGCGCCCTGCAACCCGACAGTCATCCCTTCTCTGTCTCTGTCTCTGTCACTCAGTTTCAAGCGGTAGTGCCGTGCTATTACGCGGCAAGTGCCATGCTATTACGCTGCAAAGTGCAGCGCCTCCCTCAGACCGACAAGGCGTTTAAGTTTTGACAGTCGATTTTAGGGGTCGGCCTATTCACCCCCCCTCTAGGCTTCCATCGAGATCCTACAAGACAAAAAGCCGGTGAAAAAGGAGAAGCCAACTCTAGAAGAAATCAATCGATGGAAGAGATCATCCAGTCAGCTCTGGGGAAGACAATGGCAACTCACAACTTCATCTTCCTCAATTCCTTCTGTCACATCATGAGGAGCACTTATGGGCCGGAAGTGGATAAATACTTTGAGGAATGGATGGGAGAAATCTCTGGACCAACATACTTCCACCTGCCAAAGCCTCAGCCAAATAAAAGTGCAACTGGTGATGGAGGAGCTCCAGAGGAAGAGGGAGAGAATAGAACACCACAAAAGCCAGAGAGTTCCAAGGCCAAAGAAGCTGGAAAAACACATGCCACATATGGAGACATGGCATTCAGTACATCTGGGAATCCACCAGCATACAACACTTATACAATTGCTCCAATGGCTAGTGGATTACAGAGGAATCCGTTTGGACCTGGCTACACTGAATTCTCTGATTACTCAACCATGAATGCTCTGCCAAATCTCGGGTACGCACTGGCCGGGCAAACAGGATCATCATATGGACCCCAGAATTCAAACATGGATGTGCTCTTGGCGAGGATGGCCGATATGATGCAAAATCAATTTGGGATAAAGCCCAAGAATCGGCCCTATTTGTATCAGTCACCATACCCAGACTGGTACAACAAGGTGGCGCTTCCTTCAAGATTGAAGCCTCCCTATGACCTGACCAAGTTCTTTGGGCAAGATGACACCACCACTACCGAACACATCAGTCGGTACTTGATCCAGCTGGGAGAACTTGCCAATGATGAAGCATGGAGGATTCGCTACTTCCCTACATCCCTCACAGGGCCGGCCTTCGCCTGGTTTACTACGTTGTCGGCCAATTCTATTAGAACTTGGGCTGAATTGGAGCATAAATTCCACTCATACTTCTTCAGCGGTACCAATGAGAAGGAACTTGTTGACCTGATGGCATTGAACCGTAGATACAATGAGTCATCTCAGGAGTTCTTGCGTAGGTTCAGTGGAGACTAAGAATTCTTGCTATTCTCTCGAACCGCTGCACCATCAATTGCCGTCAGTAGTTATATACGCAGAGCATGCATCCAGCTATCTGGGAGAAGCTGGTCGGCATGGAGTTCGAAGACCTTGGTCAGCTCTCACGACGTTTGGCGCTTATGGCCAATCAGTTCCAGAGCATCAAGAAGGATACCCGCTACGTAAAGGGGGCAACGTAGCCTATGAAGCATATCAAGACTTTCTCGGAGGGGGCAGAAGATCAAGATGATGGCCAGGAAGACATAGCTGTTGCTGAGTTTGCTTGGGGCAAGGAGCCTGTCCAGGTTAATCAACGCTGGATGAAGACACTCAAGGGGGCATATGACTTCGATGTCTCCAAGTCAGACAAGCTCTTTGATTTCTTGGTCAAGGAAGGACGCATTAAGCTGCCAGAGAATCATTATATGCTACATGACATGAGCTCTCATAATATCAATGACTGCCAAATATTCAGGCAGCAGATCCAGAGGGCTATACAGCAGGGTCTTTTGAAATTCACTAACAACATGAAAGTGGATAGAGAGCCCTTCCCGGCAGGCATGGTTGCCTTTGATACACACATGGTGTCTGCAAGTGATCCCGAAGGCAAAGGCCCAATGAAGGTGCTAACTTCTGAGAGGGCAAGGAAGAGTGGCTCAGTTGATCCTAGTCGGCAGGTCACTGGTGTTGAGCTCAAAGAGCGCAGTGTTCGGTTCCTGAATAGCCAAACAGAAAAAGGAGAAACCTCCAAGCCAAGGGTGACATCTCGTATACTGTTGAACAAATGGCAAAGACAGCAAGAGAAGCAATACCGAGAGATCGACAGCTTGCAGAAGAACAGCAGAGGTATGAGGAGGAGATGTATCACCTGGAACAAGAGGACTACATGAGAGAGCAAGAGGAGTCTCATTGGGACTGTCCTTTCTTCAGACATTGCTGGAATGAAGGCTTGAAGCTACCGCTAGAAACAATCGCCCGAAAAGTGCAGTGAACAATATCATGGGTATAGGCAGTACGAGTCAACCACCGTCCCATCCAAGAAAGACTGGGGGCACGCTTCCCAGAGGATGATCGGCGCTTAAAAATAGAAGTGAGCAGGTCTCATACCAGCAAAAGAGTTGCTGACCAAGCATGGGCTGATGTTGAAGACTCGAAGACAATTTGGGCTCTCCTCAAGAGTACATATGGCGATAAAGGGGCAATGGTGTCCTCCGTGTTTGAGGAAGAGCCGAAGAGAAGGGTTCAACGCCTCAGGAACAGGGAGCTCAAAAGCAAAAGCCAAACGCAAGCAATTGTGGCGCCCAAAGAAGAAAACTCAAGAAGCGGTCATTCGGCGTAAGAGTGTTCGGCAAGTGAGCGTTCAGACATTAGCATGGTCTTCTACATCCCAATAGAGTTTGCAGCTCCTTCGTAACAAGCTACCGTGGATCGGGAAGAAGATGCTTATTCAGATGAGGAGGCTTACTCGATTTTGATAGCAAAGAGATGATTGACCTCTTAGGACGCTTGGCTCTGTCAAGGCAGGTTGTATTTGATGTGGCCGGGGAAGCATAACCATCCGAAGCCTCTTTACTTGAAGGGATACGTTAATGGAAAACCTCTGACTCACATGTTCGTTGATGGAGGAGCTTCTATCAATATTATGCCCTATACAACTTTCAGGAAGCTAGGGATGACCAAGGAGGACTTGCTGAAGACAGACATTGTGCTTAGAGACTTTGCTGGCAATCCTTCAGACACCCACGGAGCCGTTCACATTGAGTTAATGATCGGTTCGAAGACTTTGATCACTACCTTCTTTGTGGTCGACAGTAAAGGGTCCTACAACTTACTTCTTGGAAGGGATTGGATCCATGCTAATTGCTGCGTCCCGTCTACCATGCATCAAGTTCTTATCCAAAGTGAACGGCGATGACGTTGAGATAGTTCAAGCCGATGACTCGGTGAGTGTAGCTGCTACCGAACCATCGTTCTGGGAATATGACGGCGTGGAATGCTTCTCAGGAAGAGAATGGAGAGAAGATCCTGTCAATACTTGATACAAGGATCAACAGCCGATTGAGGTAGTCGGCTCTCAGTAATTTTTTAAGCTTAAAGCATGAATTATGTCGGCCAAACGGATTGATGTAAGTCAAATTTGGGCCGGCATGTGAGATTAAGCAATTTGTGGAATATTTTCTTACTACATGATAGCCGATGGAAAAGGAGTGCCATATACATCAATCTACAAGAAGCTAATAGAGAATTCAGAGATCGACATGTCTATACAGTGATTGAGTCACATCTAGATTGAATCTGCAAATATAGCGGCGTTCTTCATACATCCAGCGAACGGCCGATAAGCAAGATAACGCCACCGAGCATCAAGACCGAGGGAAAGGACGATCAAAACAAATACGCCGAGAGAGCTTGAACAGACCAGTAGGAGGCGAACAAACGGCTATGCAACCATAGTTGACTGAACTTGTTGCCGAAACAAGAAAGAATTGGCTACTCAACAGTCCAAGGATCGGCAGTTGTGCGGTTTTGATTGTTCCATAAAAAGACTGGAGTGCTCGTACACCCAGGGATATTCCAAGACCAGCTGTTGTGCCGTCAGCTTCAAGGGGTCAGAATACCCAAAGCATCAGACCTGTGGTTGTAAAACCAGATTGAGTTTTCCTTCATCAGTTATTATCATTGGCTCTATCAGTATTAAGGAAGTCGTCTGATGGAATGTTTGACCGGCCACATCTGGTTATGCATGCACGGGAGAACTTCTAGCAAATGGAGTCCAGATGTTACGCGTCCTCTACATTTGCATGTCTAGAATATATTAATCAAGGAGTTAAAGAGAGGGCATGCATATACGGGAGGTGGCATTAAGAGAAGGGATAAATCATACCTGGTGCCGTACACATATATGATTCGGTAATAGCAGTAGCAAAGGAATATCAGCTTCAGTTTTTCAGATCATCATTGCGCAAGCTGATCGCCTTCGCTGCCTAGCACGGATTTCCTCTTCTTGTGACATTTGCCGAAGACAGTTGAAATTCATCAGCTTCTCAGTTAGAGAAACAATACAATCTTATCTGAAGTTGTTATCTGATAAAAGAAAAGAGGGATGTTCATCTAGATGCATGCACCCATGCAGACAGCCGAAACCACTCATGGAGAAGAGTATTGGCTATTTAAAATATTACTATCAATCAAGATGCCAATAAAGTGTATCACAATGGAGGTATTGTCAGTATCAACCAATCAGAGAGAAAAATCGTCAACTAGAACAAATCCCATGCAAGATGGAAGTGACCGTCGTTGATGATTTCTCCAACAACTTAGCCAAGCCTGACGGCCGCTGACGATGCTATCGGTTCGTCACTAAAGCCAGGATTGATGAATAAGTTTGGCATCTCAACGGCTGCGTTCAGCCTGGGGGCCTGAACTTACGGCGCACACGCCTACATGCTGCTGAAATCTTCATCGCCATCACATTCTTTAGAGCTACCTGTGAGTTGTCCGATGGCGTGCTCACCCCATGTCTCCCAAAGAGAAAACCGAAGGCGAAATAAATAGGAAGCAGCGACAGTAGGCAACATGACAAATATAGCATGAAAACATGAATAAGAAGCAAGGTGGGCTATAGCATGGAAGATGCTTCAGAATCTCCAAATTAACGCTGATCCTGTGCTGGTCGAGGTAACCAAGCTTAGAAAGCTACGCATGTTCAAAGGTGACTCGGCTTGGATTTGTGAAGAACCTTAAAGACAAGAAAATCCAGCAGACACATGTACATTGAGAGAATTGCAGCAGAGGCAAAACCAAGAGCTAACAGAATCAAGATGAGAGGGTTTGCTTTTGGAAAGTTCGTGTGCATGAGCTGGAGTTGTTAAATGTCAACCTCTGACTTCATCGATGAACAAGGTTGCATCGGAAAGCATCAAAGAGTTCTGTAATCTGACAGCCGACAGGAAGCCATCGGTTAAAACATCAGAAGAATACAAGCAGCAATAAGGAGATCAAAAGAATAAATGTCAGGGCGAGATTCAAAAAGAAGGGGTCACTGATATCAAGTTACATACGGTCCAAATCTCACAATGCAACGGCCGATTTCAAGTCGTCAAAATCTTCATCGGCCTAGAATAAAGATGCAAACAAGAACCGATGGCGAAGAAAATTCTCGCGGTAAACACGCATTTCGACGTCTCAAGATCATGTATCAGCTGTGCCTCGGGGGCCTGGACTCGCACGTACGCATGTTGTGCAACATCGGCGATCTATTGTGAAGAAGGACGAGATGAATGACTTCCATTGATTCCTTCATCTTCAACGGTGGTTTGTGCATCTATACCCTTATTTCTTCAGCAGTTTCAAGGTTTGAAATTAAAAGTATTAAAATGCAAAACTGTTAATTGAGATGAAAATCTTGAGAATTATTCTGCTCCATATGTGATATAAATGTTTTGGTTCATCCATTGTTGAAATGATAAATAGATGCTCTGTTTTTATGTTTCACCCGTGTCTAGTTTATAACTTTGATTTCTTTAAGAGTTGGGTTTAGTGGTAATGATATTTGTCCTGAAATCTTTGGAACTTGTGGGTTGCATGAAGTTTGAACTTTGTCTAGATTGTCTGTGAAATATGAATGGAGATAGAATTTGCTATGACATTGTTCTAAGAGATACTTGAAACCGGAGAATTTTAAAAAAAATAATGAAATCTACATTATGTTATGTTGAGCTTTGTCGAACTGTTGTGATCACTAGTGAGATTATAGTCATATTCCCAAGATCAAGATTCACACACACGTTATAAATTGATAAACTCCTTGATGAAGCGTGGACATTCTCTCTTTGATTAAAATAAGGTATGAGGCTATTCTAAAAATATATTACAGAAAAACAACGGACACGTGTCCATAAAAAATTAAAACAATGGGTACTTTGATGCCCGCCATATAAAAAAATGACGGTCATGTGATCGCCGAATAAAATAAAAAGATGGCCAAAGGCCCAATAGCCTCGTAGTTTTAAAGTGATTAGAGAGAATGACATGTACGAGGGGAATGAAAATAAAAATTCACTTGCACTTCTTGATCTAAGTATATGACTTGTTTCTCCTTATGGTTCAGTTTTGACTCTGCAATATTATGTGATAAAGTTTTAATAAAATAAATAAAGAAAGAAAAACTCCGGAAGAAAAGTGATCAAAGAATGAAAGATAAGCAGTTCTTTAGCTGTTACGTTTTGCAGTTGCTTGAAGGCTTAGTGAAAATTAAAAGCTCCATGGCGAAGAGATAGAAGGGTGAGTAGAGTACCATTTTATTCAAGTTTAAAAGAAATTTTGGTTATAAACATGATACTCTTGAAATGTAATCGGCACAAAAAGATCACCCGATCAACAAAAATGGAGGGAATCATAATGTCTATGCACATATATGCATTTGCTACTGACCTATTTTTCACGTGTATTGAGAGTTATTGTTTTACGAGGACTTGAGCACAGAAGTGCGGGAATATGGTGGAGGCTGTCTTTCCAAGCGTGTATATTTCAAGGGAACATGTCATGACCTAAGAAATAGGGCCCGAAAGGAAGGCCAGCCCGCCAGCAAAGGGGCACCGGCGCCGCGCCCCCCCAATTTTGGCTGGCGCGCCGCCGCCTCCTCCTCCCTTCCGCGGATTCTTCAAAGAATTAATTCGAAATAAAGGAGGAAATTATCTAGGATTATCTTAGGCTTTTTGGTGTGCAAGGGGATATTCCATCTATAAGGAAGACCCTTATTAGGAAAATAAATAGGATATGCTTATAAAAGGTATTCCAATCTATAAGAAAACCTTTAGAGAGACCGCTTGAGATACAAGTCCCACTAGCCGGGCTATAAAAGTAAGGTCACACGTACTCTTTCGGGGCAACAAGCAAATAAAGAAAATTTATCCCAATCTCTCTTCCTCTCCTCCCACGCGCGCCCCCCTACCTCGCCGCCGCCGCCGCCGCACGACGCCGCCGCCTCCACCACCGCCCGTCGCGCCGCCGCCGCCGGGCGCGGCCGCGCCGCCGCCGCCCCACGCCGCCCCTCCACCGCCTTCTCTCTCTCCCCGACGATCCTCGGCAGGTGTCAATTCCGCCCAACCTAGCCGGAGTATGACACCTGGTATCCGGAGACCACTACGATCCACCCACCACCATGGATGCCGAGACGAAGAAGCCTGCTGAAGAACTTGGGGGACCAGTTCGCGGATTCACCACCGGGATCGACACGCCGCCGAGCAAGTTGCTATTCTATCCGCAACGATCCGACGGGCGATCAAGCGTCAAGCACGGCTACAGGAGGCCGATCTGGCCATGAAGACGCTGTTGGAGACAACAGCCCACGACTTCATCAAGAAAAGGACTGATGGCAAGCGTAACATGGACGATCAAGTCACAAAGAACCTGATCCGGAGAGCTTGATGAAGGGCTACAGGGGGCCGGCCCGGACCAGCAGGGGCGCCGCCACTAGGGGCGCATGCGCCGCCCCACCCCCGGTGGACACCTTCCCGAGCCTCGCTCCTCGCTTGCACAAGCTGTCCTTCCCGACGTACGATGACAAGGAGGACCCTCTCCCATGGATCAACCGCTGCGAGCAATTCTTCAGGGGACAAGGTACGCCAGCCACAGAGCAAGTTTGGTACGCCTCCTATATTCTCACAGGAGGAGCACAGCAGTGGTACATGAGGCTGTCCCAGAAGAAACCGGTGGCAGATTGGGCAAGCTTCGCGTCAAAGACGCCAACGAACGCCGCCCACCGCACGGCGGAATCCGCTGGGCGAGCTGGCATCGTTGAGGAAGACAGGCACCGTCGATGAGTACACGGAGCAGTTCCTGGCGCATGTGGCGCGTGCAGGCCACCTCAACGACAAGCAGCAGGTGAACATCTACACGGCCGGATTGGGTGAGCCGCTCAAGACGGACGCCGAGATGCAGGATCCCGGGGACATGGAGGCAGCTATGTCTCTCGCCAGGGCATGAGCGACGCCCTCACCATCCTCTACAACTCCGGCAAGCCAGACAAAGAACGAGGCAAGGCGCCAAAGACCGCTAAGCCTCGATGGCCGCCCCTGCGCCCACACCGCCAGCAGCCGCCGCCACGCAGACTGCCGTTCAAACGGCCGACACGGAGGAGATGACGGAGTGACGCAAGGCGTGCCTCGCTTCAACTATGACGAGCCGCTCACGCGCGGTCACAAAGTGCAAGCACCTCTTCGACATCACGGTCTTCAACGACTACCTTGACGTACAGGAGGGCGCCCCACTAGTGGACGTCAAAGTGGAGGAGAGCGCAGACCTGAGGGTTCTCTTCGGGGACCCCGACTCCCCGGTACGTGGTGCTCATTCTTTATACCTTGTCGGCATCATCTCAGGCACGGGCGTCAACATCATCGTCGACTCGGGAGCAACGCACAACTACATCGACCCTCGCGTGGTGACCACGGCAGGCCTCCGGACTCGGCCAAAGTGCGTGTGCTGATCACCACCGGCACCGGGCGCCACCGACATGCCGGGCTGCCACCTTCGACGCATACCACTATGCATCGACGCCAGCACCTTCGACATCGACGCCTATGTCATGCATGTGGGCAACGACGTCGATGTCATCCTTGGCATGCCTTGGTTGGCAAGCTTGGGGCCGGTGACATGGGACTTCGCGACTCACGAGCTGCGGTACTACCGCGGCGGCCGTCCAAGCACCTTCACGCCGGCCCCATCTCCCTAGAGTGGGGGCGCCCCTGGCCCTGGCGTGCTCAGGACCGGCATCTTCGCCCGGCGTCCGGACACTTCCTCCGGTCGGGAAACGTTCAAGGCATGCGACTGCCTTGGACCTCTACGACACGTCTACGGGAGTCTTCGTACAACTACGACAGGCGACACTGGAGGACCAGCATCCGCGCCGGATCGCCTCGACATCACCACAGCGACGCCACCCCGGGCCGTGGACGGTGGAGGACGGCCTCCTCCTCTTCGACGGTCGTTCTACCCCCTCCCCTTCCTCTCTGCACGGACCCGGGCTGGAAGCTTTGCTTCAAGGCGGAGTTCGTTGGATCGAACTTTCTTGCCTTGGGCGCCTACACGACATACACCGGCGTCATCTTCACCAACCGCCATCTGTTGGGCGGCATGTGGCCACAGCGCCACCACCACGTCGGCCCCCGCCAGGTCGTCTTCCTCGATGGCATGGATCGCCTCTTCCTCACCATCGATAACGCCCACATCGGCTATGACGCAGAGGGGGGCACACACCGCCTTTCCCCCTCCTTGTTCGACGCCGGCTCCTTCATGTACGATGCGATGTTGAACTTGGGCGCTACTCCCCTACCCGCGACATCACCATCGGTGCCTTCTTCCTCTCTTCGTCAATGCTCCGCCCAATGAGCGCTTCTTGTTCCTGGAGAGCCCGCCCCGCGACATGGTGCATCAGCACCTTGAGGTGGGCGTTTCAAGGGAGCTCCCCTCGTCGCGCCCGTCGACGCACAACATCGCAGCGAGGGGACGTGCCGGCCCACCAGTACATCTACCATGGCTACATCGGGAACCTCCACTACCTCTTGGAGTTTGCTCCACAAATAACCCGGCGTAATATGATCCTCGGGAACCGGTGCACGGCAAAGCCGATACCGCAGGTTGAGCTCATCATGCCGTGTGCACTCGATCTCCACCTAGGGGTGACAGAATGGACTTTCATCGGTAGCGAGGACACGCCCGGTCCGAGAAGGGGGGGAGATGTCATGACCCAAGAAATAGGGCCCAGAAGGACAGGCCCGCCAGCCCAAGGGGCACCAAAGAGTGCCCCCGGGGGTCAGGCGCGGCGCCCGCCACCTCCTCCTCCCTTCCGCGGATTCTTCGGCAATTAATTCGGGAATAAAGGAGGAAATTATCTAGGATTATCTTAGGCTTTTGGTGTGCAAGGGGATATTCCATCTATAAGGAAGACCCTTATTAGGAAAATAAATAGGATATGCTTGTAAAAGGTATTCCAATCTATAAGGAAACCTTTAGAGAGATTGCTTGAGATACAAGTCCCACTAGCCGAGGCTATAAAAGTAAGGGGTCCGTAATCTTTCGGGGCAACAAGCAAATAAAGAAAATTTATCCCAATCTCTCTTCCTCTCCTCCCACGCGCGCGCCCCTGTTCTCGCCGCCGCCCGCCGCCACCGCCGCCGCCTCCACCACCGCCCGTCAGCGCCGCCGCCCGGCCGCGGCCGCGCCACCGCCCCCACGCCGCCTCCTCCACCGCCTTCTCTCTCCCCGATGATCCTCGAGGCAGGTGTCAATTCCGCCCAACCTAGCCGAGTCCGACGTAACAAGAGATTCACCGCGGCGATAGTGCATCAAGGGAAGACGGTTGGATCGAAAAATAAGTTCAAGCATGAAAATTCATACTCCGAACTTGGGGGCTGTGTTAACACCAGATTTTTGTCAAGGAAGACTCGGCCAAGAAATCATGGTGAACAAGAGAGTGCTGACTTGAAAGAGAGAAAAGAGCATTCGGCAGAGCTGACGTCATCAGTCCAGGAATCCGCAGAGCTGACGTCATCAGTCCAAGAATTGGCAATGCGTCAAATCCAGAGTTGGGCTGATCAGCAGATGTGGAATCAAGGTCCATATTCAATAGTTTGACGTGTTTACTAAGCAAGCTTTTTTTTTTTAGGGAAACCGGAGTTTCATTCATTCATCATGGCCAAAATTACAATCAAGACGTTCCGCATCCCGTAATCTAAGTGGGGTTATAAGCCACTCCTCCACTTGAGCATCACGGGATACTAAACGAGCACACTCATGAGCTAAATTGTTACCTTTTCTACTAACAAAAAAGAAACTTAAATTCCTCAAAGCTACTGGACAGAGCCTCCATCTGTACGAACAGGGGTTCAACCTCTGAACGTTGGCTGGAACGGTTCTCCCACATACTGACAAGCATCTGACAGTCCGTTTCTAACTGCAAACGCCGCACCCCCCTCAGTTGCGCTAGCTGTAGTCCATCTCGACAGGCCATGGCTTCAGCTGTTAGCACATTCAGGCAAAGCTCATACCACTTTGCTTGTCCACCGCACGTCCGTCCGTCTTCATCGCGTATGACGACTCCAGCTGCCGCCGAGCTGTCTCTGGGATAGAAAGCTGCATCCACGTTTACTTTGATCCACCCAGGCGGTGGTTTCTGCCATGAACGTGGACTGCTCGAGCTGTTTCCTGCTATCTTGACTGGATGTAGCGTCTGCCATAGATCAAAGGCGGTGTCTCTGGCCCATTGTACAGCCAGTTTCATCGGTATCCCGCTTTCGCCATGGCGTCTTCCATTCCTTGCCATCCACAACGACCACATTCCACATAATATTATTGCTACATCTTTCGCAGGGACTAGGGCTGGGTCCATGATATCCCAAGCCCAAGTGAGAGGGGTGCAGCTGCGGAACTTTGATCCCAGTAATAGCCTTCGATTCATTCCAGAAACGTTTTGCCACTGAGCAGTCAAGTAGCACATGCTTGATTGACTCCTCTCCCGCTCCACACACATCACAATTTGGAATTGGCTCGAGGTGTCTCCGATTCAGTATCTCTTTTGCCGGGAGGAATTCATTCAGTACCCTCCACCAAAAGACACGGACTTTGGGAGGAACAGCTAACCTCCAGACCCGTTTCCACGCGACGTCGCCTGAGGTGGAACCCGTATCATCGATTGTCTGCTGGTTCTGGTCATTGAGCAAAACACGATATGCTGACCGAACTGAATACATGCCATGTCGCTCCAGCTCCCATGCCCAAACATCGTTCCCTATACCCCTAACTGGAGTACTCTGAATTGCTTGAGCATCTACCTCTGCAAAGTTTTGTTTGATAAGCTCCACATTCCAGCCCCCGCTTGGTGTCAAAAGCTCAGCCACCATATTAATTTGCGGTTGGTCAGGAATCACAATCGGTCGCCCTCTAAAATGATTGGGCAGCCATCGATCTTGCCAGATACTTGTCGTAGTTCCATCTCCAATCCTTTTAATGAGGCCTTTGTGTAAAACTTCTCTTCCTGCAAGAATTGCTCGCCATGTATGGCTTGCTCGCTTCCTTCTTGTTGCAGTCAGGAAATCAGTATCATGAAAGTATCTTCCTTTCAAGACCCTCCATCAATTTTTGGCTTGGTCAGCAATTCCCATCGTTGCCAATGTATTCGCCTGCTATCAGCCGAACCTCCCCACCAGTAATTAGCTATCACCGATTTCATTTTCCGGCAGGTGTCCTTGGGTATCAAGAAACAGCTCATAGGATAGGTAGGCACTGCTTGTGCGACAGACTTTAGCAGCACTTCCCTTCCTGCCCAGCTAGCTTCACGACCACTCCATGTACCTATCAAGTTTCTAATTCTGGTTGGCATAAACTCGAAAGATTCCTTTGTTGCACGCCCCACTGCAGTTGGCAAGCCCAGGTATTTCTCGGCCAATGCTTCTGTGTCAATACTCAAACTTGATCTAACACTTTGCTTACTGTCATCATCACAATTGGTACTGAAAAAAACAGCAGATTTCTCTCTATTCACAAGTTGGCCAGACCCTCTGCTATAGCTGTCAAGAATCTCTCGTAGACGGTCTGCTCCTCGTTGTGAAGCTTCTGAGAACACAAAAAGGAGACATACACATATACGCATCATTCGGCTATGTGTGTGGCCAATCAAGACCATCACGTGAGACAAGGAAGGCAACAAGATTTAAAAGGAAAGCACGTGCGACAGCGTCCGTCGGAGATATGTGCATATACACGCACTACCAGAATCTCGAATTACCTTGGCGGCTGACAATTTCCTTGAGTGCTGAAATAAAACCGCCAAGGAAATGGTATTTTCTTGGCTGTGTTTCGGTGCACTCAAGGAAACCTATATTCCTTGGCGGTTGAAGTAAACCTCCAAGGTATATAGGTGTTTCCTTGGCGGTTGAAGTAAACCGCCAAGGTATATAGGTGTTTCCTTGGCGGTTGAAGTAAACCGCCAAGTATATATAGGTGTTTCCTTGGCGGTTGATAAGAACCGCCAAGGTATACATGTGTTTTCTTGAGTGTTATTCGAAACCGCCAAGGAAAATACCTATTTCTTTGAGTGTTATTCTAAACTGCCAAGTAAATTATCATTTCCTTGGGGGTTATAGTATTTTCTTGGAGGTTGGCAGCCAAGGAAATGCTTATGAGTATTTTGGTGACTCTAAACAAAAAAATAAATAATATCTTAGTAGTGTCTAAAAATCCTAAAAATTTAAGATGAGACCATGATATGGTTGTATTATGTTACCATAAAATTTACAACTCATATTAACAACAAATAGTTCCACTTTCTTTTAAATTTTCACAAATGGACACATCTCTCATATAGTTACATAACTATGTGAGAGATATGTCTAGTTGTTAACAATGTATAGTGCCACTTTATTTTAATCATTTGTTTTTTGATACAATGATTGTATGTCAAAACCGTGTTTTTTGATTCATGTATGTATAATTTTCTAATAAAGTTTAGATATTATATTATATATTACCTTAATGTAATTTTGGAGATAGAACTATGAATTTTCCCAACAAACAAATGACTTTTTTTTTTTTGTCTAAATCCAATATATCGGCTTCAATGAAATGTATGATCCAAAATATATCTTTATGAAATTTTTGAATCCAACTTGGGCTACACGCAATTCATTTCGAAATTACATTTAAGAAGCATGTAGAAATTTAGTTAAACTTTAGAAACTAATACATTTGTTCAAAATTTTTTGAAACTCCTGAACAAAAACATATAAATAGGTTGTTTTTCGTAAAAAAAAATTTTGGACTATAACAGACATTTTTTTTACGTTAGTTCACATGGTGCCTTATCTATTTATTTGATAATAGCAAAAACAAATATTAAATCATTATTAGACAGTAAAGGGCGGAGCAGTTTCGTATGTGGCCCATCAGTAATACGGCCCGTCTTAGCCCATGTCGGAGCATACGTGCTTTCCGCCATCGGATCAACTTTGAACGGCTGAACCGCCAACCAGCCTGTTCCTATTCCCCAAACCCTATCTTCAGTGGTGACCGCACTCCACTCCAGCGCCGCAATCCATCTGTGTGCTCGTACAACACCGAACCAGCACAGGGCCGCCGCCGCCGCCGCCGCCCCTCACGCCTCCCGTCCGCGACTGGACACCACCATCCCCACTATGTGCTTGCTCGCCCCCCACCATCAATCCGGCCAATCCGTCGAGGAGGCGTTGGATCCAGCGAGCAGGCCCCCTGGGCGACTAGAGGCGCTGTCCCTCGGCGGATCTGGCGAGGAAGCCACCCGGTAGGTAGAGACGCTTGGGAACGTCGTGAGCTCGCGCTCAAGTGCCGCCACACGCTCGGTAACTCTGCGACGAGCTTGCGCCCCTCCGGTTGCGTACGTGCTCGCAGTATCCATGCCGTCTCGTGCTCGGTCCCTCCGGCGGGACAGCCTGTGATGGAGGGAAACTCTACGACAGCCACGGCCAAGGATTGGGCGTGCAGGGAGGCTGCTGTGGTGCAGCGTGTGCTGGAGGAGGTGCAGATTCGTATTGAGGTGTGGATCTTTAAGAGTTTATTTGTTCTGCTTTTTGTTTGATTTTATCCCTAGATGTTTTGACCCGATTTGGTTGCAGCCTTGCAGGAAAAATTGGTTTATGGGGTCGCTATGGAATCCTGGTGCGAGCACTGGTGCGTGCTGCACAGATTGAAGTTTTTCACTTTAATTCTATTTTCGTTTCTTCAATCATGGCTGCATGTCTCTGTCTACTAGTAATTGGTCCTGGAATTATGAGCATTCAGAGCTCAAATGTTCTTTGTTTATTTCCTACTTACTTGATTCCTTCCCTGATGGTAATTCTCTGCTTATTGCTTTGTCAGTACTAGATGAAAAATTGCATAGTCAACGGCCTAGGCTGTAGATGACTCGGTCGTTATAGGGGATGAGTCTCCTGTAGAACACATCTCTCATACTAATTCCACTTCTTAATTTTCCTGGACACACAGAGCATGTCCATTTAAGTCAGTAGTAAGAAATGGGTGTGCAGTTTGCTCCTTCAGAAGCTACTGTGTGTAGTGATATGTCTGCTATCTATTTTCTACTTACATTCCACACTGATGTTTGATACGTACCTTATTGTTTGCACTTTGTACTGCTATATGTTATGAATGTTAGCATGGTGCTTGCAGCTACTTCAATAGCATTCGTCAATTTGATGTGTCATTTATTTTCAAATTCATCTCTGCTAGATGTAGTTTTTGTAAGAGAGAATGTTTATGTTTTGTTGGGTTGATCTATATTTTTCTGTTTGAACTGTCACAAAATATCACAAACAATATTATATATTTAATAGGTGAAGTCTTGAACCTTTCAGGCTATCTTGTACCTGTGGAGGGAGCCAGGGTTTAGCAACAAGTTCATTGTCTGGCAGATCAACACAAAGGTTGCACCTTGTGACTCCACAAGTGAGTTGTACCTTCTGACTGCGCTTCCACCACATTATCTTTACGTGAGCCATACTGATTTCGTACATGCTTAGTAATCAATTCTTTGTTCTATTTTCTTATGTAGGTATGCAACCAACATATGTACGACTTAGGCCAAAAGATAGTTTGCTTGAAGGGCTTGACACAAGGGTTAGTAGTGTTGATAACACTTTGGAAACTATTAGTGACTTGTGTGTTACTATGATGTATGTATGGATTTTATGTAAGGACATGAATGATAAATGCAGTTGTAATATTCAAATGCTATTTTATTATGTCAATATAATGGTTGGGGTAACATAGTAAATTGTCCATATATGTCATCATGTGCAACTGAATACAGTGACTAGAATATTAGAATATATTGATTACTGCATTTATTTTTTTATTACCAGTATAGATTTCCTTGGAGGCTGACCCTCAAGGAAATAAGAATTAACTTGACGGCTAATGACAGTCAAGGAAAACTACTTTCCTTGGCGGCACTTGACCCTCAGGAAAACTGTTTTTCTTGGCGGTTGTAACATTTCCTTGGCTATTTGGCAAGTTAAGTCGGGGCACACTTTCCTTGGCGGTCGGCCTCCAAGGAAATCATCCTTGATCGCCAAAACCGCCAAGGAAACTAATTTCCCTTGCCCTCTATTCTTGAGTGCATTTGCTTGACGGTTTGTTGACAGGATCATTTCCTTGGCGGTTTTACCCCTATCCTTGACGGTTTTTGGCACTCAAGGCAATTCAGGATTACGGTAGTGACGTATATCTAGTCCATCATGGAGGTTGTGGATACACGTATCGGGCTATTATGGAGAGCGTGTCAAGGATCAGCCATGCAAGGAAAAGGAATTGTGCTCACGTAAGACTCTACAAGGTAGCTGATCAGATAAAGATATTATTCTGTTCGGTTGGAGTGCAAGGACACACGCGCATTGATGAAGACTCCACGTGAAGGAAGCAAAGTCCGTATATCTTAGTATTAGTCCCTTTTAGATATTTATTTTCGGTAGTCAAATTGTAATTAGATTTGTTTACGCGTGAGTTGCACGCCAGGTCTAGTCCAGCAGCCCTATAAATATGAAGGGTGCACGTTGGTTGTAAGAGATCTACCCAATCAATACAACAAACCCGGCTCCGCGCCACCCTTCGAGTCCAAGTCGTGTCGTCGATCTACTACGAGAGGAACCATCGACCCGTCGACCTCCGTAAGTACCGGCAACCTTGCACCATGTCTAGTATCGTCCGGCGGATTTAGATTATTGCAAGTAGTCTTGTTTACGCTTAGTATCGTCCGGCGGATTTAAGCTATTGGAACAAGAGGGTTCTTTGTCGATCATGAGCCATCCGGTGGGCTAAGGTCCGGCTTAGAGCTAGTTATCGGCTTCATTAGATTTTGGCAAAATCTAATGAATTCATTAAGTTACCACGTGTTGCATGCTCTTTATTTATTATTTAATTATGTTTGCTCACACTTTTTGCCCAATTTAGATTGATATGGCTCGGCTTTTTATCTTATCATAGATCTAGTTGTCTTTAGTACTTTCAATGTTAGTCTTATCATGTCACTAGATCCATTTATTTGTTTATCATAGCCGAGTTTAGATCAATCTAAGTTGTCACATGTTGTGGGTTCGCATGCGTTTAGATCTTGACAGATCTGTATCATCCGGTGGATACGAGATCTTTGGGTTACTCTAGAGCTAGTCATCCGGTGGACTAGAGATCGGTTTAATCGATAGGTTTTTATGCGTGAGTTCCTTCTTCATGGACCCGATTTGGCAAGCTTGCGAACACGGTTATGCTTACACGTGTAATGAGTATTTATAGATTACGTTTTAGATATATGCATGCTTTTAGCTTACCATGATTAGATTGTATCATCCGGTGGATTGATCGGTTATGATAGGTGGTTTAGATCTGTACAAAGTCGTATCATGCGGTGGATTAGCTTGTTAAGGGTTTAAGCTAGACGGGTTTAGGAAGGCTAGGCGTCGCGGCATACTAGTTGGATGAAACCTATGCATGTTTTATATTTAGATTAGATTTATATTTATGATTTACCTTCTTTTTATCTACCATGTTGTCAATTGATTCGATTCATGCAATGAGCTTTATGATATTATACCCGATGATCGATTTACTTGTTCAAACATATCTTCCTATGTTCATTTAAGAATCGTTATCATTGCATATATTGTACATGCTTACCGAATGCTTTCATAAATCTGTTGACAGATAGCTTTCATAGCTATATGTCATTGACACCGGCTTCAAAGCCGTACATACGAACTGTCTTGGTCTCACCGGGCATGTTCCGGATCTCACGTTTATCTCCTTGTCAATTTACGAGGTCAAATTGACCGGCACACACCGGCTCAAGACACTCGGGCAGTCGAGTAAAGCTAGCTAATCCGGCTTGTCAGTGTGTGAGGCACAAGAGGCACTTTTTGTGTCAACATCGGAGAAGTAGTTGATGGGAGCAGGTGGAACGTCTATGATATCCCTACATCTCTGCAAAATGGTGGCCGGATTGGCCAAGGCAAGATGTAATTAAATCCAATAGGCCCCGAGTATGCCTTAGGCTAGTCAATCGGGTTATATGGGAGGGTTTCATGCACATTAAAAATGGTACCACATCAATAGATTCCATGAAACCAGCGGGAGAAAGAAGGGAAACGTTTCATCCTCATGAAACATACGGGAGGCCATGAAACCGTGTGAAGCTCCCAACGAGAGGTGGGGAGGCCGAGGTCGAACACCGCCGACGCAGATGCAATCCGCCGGCGCGGCCGGGCTCGCCACACGTGGGGGAGCCCGCCGGCCGTGGGTGAGGCGGAGCGAGGAACTTTCTTGTTGTAGTCGTGAAATCAAAGAATGTCACCGCAATCGTGAAATCAAAGATGATTAGGGACCCAAGGGATGTTGCCACAGTCAAGACTTTTCATGTCGGCCGCCTCAGGCGGACTACGCCGTCGGCTAGGAAGTGGGGTATCCTCGGGTCACTTTGAAGGTCGCGCTCACGAGGCCGTTGGGCGCCATCGGCCACGAGCGTTGGTGCGAGGCGAGGAAGAGGGTGTGGCGCGAGGCCATTGGGATTCACCGGACATGCTAGCTCCTTATCGCCCGCGGGCGAGGTCCGCCTCGCGGTGACGGACGTGAGCTTCGCCACGCCAGATGTGCGGCGGCCGGACACATGGACTCCCCAGCGTTCGATGAGTAGGAGAAGGAAGCAGACGCAGGTGGGACCTAGTAAAGCAAAAAAAAAAAAAAAAAAAAGCGTATAATGAAACTATACACTCATGAGGGAAAACCCTATTTCATTTCATGCCAAGATTTCAGGTCTTAGAAACTGAGAGGTAAAACCTCCATTGAGACTGGCCTTATAAAATACTCGGTGGGTGGCACTGTGATAGAGAATGAATTAATAGCCATTTGCAGGGAGATTTTGAAGCTTGTCATCCGTGCATTTCAACAATCACTTTTAGGGCATCCACAGATCTAGATATAAATATTGAATAAGATATAGAACATATAGACATATCTATATTGATATAGAATATATAGATAGATATAGATATAGATATTTTGGCAGCCAGAGATTGATATAGAATATATAGATAGATATAGATATAGATATTTTTGGCGGCCAGAGATGCACGATGACCATTTTGTTACGCCATGACATAGCGAGCAATTTTTTTGTCAAAAGAATTATATTGTTTCTTTAGAAGAAGAGAAGAACAAAATTCTAGTGTTTTTTTTTTATATCAAGAAACAAAATGCTCTCATTATTTTCTTTTCTTTAGTGGAAAACAAAATATATGCTTTCATTCGATCGAGGGAAAGTGGGGACGGGCCCAGTTTGCTGAATAATGACCATCGGAAACTCTGGCCCAGCCCATTTGACTCCAGTAGACACTAGTAACGGTCGTCGGACACGGAGCCTAGCTAGGTTTTGCTCACCAGCGACGAGCAACGAGCGACGAGCCATCCTCACTCTCACCAACCGCGCCGACAGCAGCAGCAGCACCGTGATGCCGACGATCGTCGTCCTCCCCGATGAGATCCTGGAGGACATCTTCCTCCGCCTCGACGGCGCAGCTGACGTCGTCCGGGCCTCCGCTGCGTGCCAATCCCATCGCCGCATCGTCTGCAATCGCCGGTTCCTGCACAGGTACCGGTTCCTCCACCCCGCGCCCGTCCTTGGATTTCTCGAGTCCATGGGTAATGGAGGAATCCTCCAAGCCCAGAAGCCGCACCAGTCTGCCCCTGCGGCGAGCTACCTCTTGAAGGCTGCGGATTTCACCTTCTCCTTCCTTCCCGTGGAACCAAACACCTTCCCCTGGCGCATCTGTGACGCCCGCGACGGCCGCGTCCTGCTCTCCCGGCGCAGCGCCGACAGCACCGCCACCTTCCTGGACCTCGTCATCTGCGACCCCTTGTACCGCCGGTACGTCAAGATCCCGTCAATCCCAGAAGACCTGTGGGACAAGCGCTATAGTGCTGAAATGGACTCCGAGCCCTTCCTCCTTCCAGCTCGCGAGGAGGAAGACGAGTCACGGTTCCGAGTGATCTACAACTGGATGTCCACATACAAGATCATCAGCTTCCTCTTTGATTCAGGGATTTCAGGCACTGAGAAATGGAGTGTGGCAACTACTTTCAACTTCTTACCACGAAGGCTGATTCATGATCCTATGAGATTGGTGCGCCACCGCCACCACGTTGGCAACTGCTTCTACTGGGTGAATCGTCATGTGCCAAAATATATGCTTGTCCTTGACCCAGTTGAGATGAAATTCTCCATCACCGGCATCCCTTCTGGTACAGATATGGAAGTGGCCAAAGTGCAGGCCGTTGTTGGTGCAGGGGTGAACAGGCTTCGTATGGCAGTTCTTGATCCTGCAAGGAATTTAGATATCTATTCTAAGACTTTGCAAGAGAATGGTGGCAGCGCAGAGAAGTGGCAACTTGACAAGCACCACCAATTGCCTGAGGGCTACGACACACACCACTACATTAGCGGTGCAGCCGAGGACTACTTGTTACTTGCAGGGTACTGTAACATAGAAACAGTACAGTATTCCATACTGGACCTCAAAACATTTCAGATTGAGAAATTTTGCAAGTCAAGGAATGCGGTTTATCAGGCTCTCCCATATGCAAGATTCCCACCATCATTATTTTCACCGCCAAGTATATGAAATGGTAAGAACCTTCCTTAGCTTGTCTCACTCATTTTGATGCAGATTGCTTTTTGTTGGTTTGACCTTTCATGCATCCAAATTATCTCATGTCCACCCATTATTATAAAATTTGGTTTATGTGTATGGGCCTCCATGGATACTTTACATCATATATCAGACAGGTTATGTTCTCTAATAAGCTGTCTATCCATCTGATATAGTGCTTTCTTAAATTGTTTGATAAGTACATATGTCCTTTACAATGACAACTCTTTGTGTCCTAGAGCAAACAAACACTACTACAGATTCGTACATCACTGTCGGGTCCACAACCCCTTCACTACGGAAATTGAACCGGCGAGAACCAAAGCGGTATTGATGTACTATTTTTATCACTACCGGTCTTTTTCACCCGTAAGTGTTGTGCTTTTAAAAAACAAAAAACTAATGAGCATGCAGGCGCCACATGCACCTGCCATGCTACATGGCTCCTACCATTGCCGCTCAATAAACAATTCACAAATCACAAAGAAAGGAGAAATTCAACAATCACAGATCGAATCGCTTCATAGATCACACGGAAGGGTTCAACACTTCACAAATCAACTCATCAACAAATCCAATCGATTCATAGATCAACACAGATCGATTCATACAACACATTCGAAGAATCATTTGATGAAATGAGTTGGTACTTTTTCCAGCTTGAGCAGTTCGTGGAGAAAGCACACAATGTCAATCTTGGAGTTGTCCGCCTTGGGCCTTTGACGAAGATCTGGTTCAGTAGGATGACCGACGCGGCCTTGGTGCTGACGCACATCTTGAGGAGGCACCGCTTGCTTGGGCTTCCGCTCTGCATATGCCAAGAATAGAAGTGTCAATTAATAGACAACCAAAAAATTAATTCATGATGCGTCGCATGATGCCTGAAGCTGCATATGCCAAGAATAGAAGCTTTTGCATGAGGTTGTGCCCACATGCATCCGCACCTGCCCTCCACCATGCGCCGCCGCCACCGGTGAATCAAGGTGCTGCAACAACAACAACAACAACGTAAAGCGTCAACTCAGCTGAACTATCAACCACCGCGAAGCCGCCACCATATATTTGCATCAAGAAAAGAAAAGAAAAGAAAAGAAAAGAAAACGAAATCCACGAAATAAGTCAGCGGCGGTGGTCGCTCACCCGCGCTACTCCTGCCGACGGCGTGGATCCAAGCCACATGGGCATGGATCTGTGCCCGCAGGCGTGGATCTGGCGAGGGCTCCATGGCAGGCCTAGGCACCGGATAGAGCTTGTGCTCGCGAATGGCAGGCCTAGGCACCGGACGGAGTTGCGCGCTTGTTCATGCGCATAGAACAGCCGCCGAGAACGAAGGGGATGCATGCACGGTGGGGAGAAGAGATAGGAACTGAGGGATTTGGGGATTTGGTGCCGTGAATGAAGGGGAAGGATGCGGTGGGGAGAAGAGTTAGGGGACGGAGAGATTTTGGCTGTGTGTTGCGGCAACCAACGAAGTAGAGAGAGAGAAAACGGGCGCGAGACAAGAGTTAGCTGGAACCAATAAAAATTTCGGGTCCGTGACTTCAGATCACTGGCGGGTTTATAAATACACCCGGCACTGATGGAAATCACTGCCGGTGTGTTTATATCAACCGGTAGTGATGTGTGCTTTCACTACCAGATCTTGGCCAGTCTTAACTATTTTCTAATTTTAAAGCCACGAAATGGTCTTCCTTTGCCGATTTTTTAATTCCGATAGTGATAGGGGCGGTAGTGATGTAGGAATCTGTAGAAGTGAAAATTTTCTCATCAGTGTAGGAATCATTTGTGTTTCACCAGCAAATCAAAGTATCTGTGTTAGAAAAAACACAAGTTCGATCTGATTCTCCAAGTCCAAATAAATTTGTTTGACAGACTAGCTAGCTAGATCGTTTATTTCTTGTAGCTAGGACAATTTTGGACACACTTTAATATGGTCCACCTTGATATAACACATCTTGATGATTCTTATATAATCTTTGTTTTTCAGCACTCATGTCACATTGGACATTACCAAGGGTGACAGGGGCAACATCGGCTGGTGGCACCGTTTGTTTGATGGTTGAAGAACCATTATGTTTGCAACACCTGCTCTCTAACATCAGTTTGAGGGCCAAAGAATATCGCACCATATATCCGCCGCTACTAGCGTGGTGATGATATGTACCTGTAGTTTGATTACCTGTGTCTGTAGTCATGTTCTCCTTTTATGTAATTTGGAACTGGTCAATCTGCTAGTTGGTGCATCTAGTAGGATCCCGTCGCACCAATAGCTACTCTTAAACACCATATACACAGAGGTTTTGTCCAATGGAGGGGCTACTATACAATGGTAGGTAATTAAATGAATGTGGTACTTGTCCTGTCTTTAATAATCTTCTATATGATGAATTTCGAGTGTCTGGGTTGCTTGGTTGGTTGGTGATACAACCTTCTCCTGGCGCTGTTGTGCGATGTAGAACTTGGAAATTCATTGGTGTGAGCAGGAGCAAAACATGCCTCTGGCACCTGATTTTCGCTTAGTACTATATTCAGATTGTCTCCGATTTGCAGTATCAATTGTTGTGTATATACATGGTGGAAATTCTAATTATATGTAACAGTAAATGCCAATGGATGCCTTGTCAATTTATTGCAATGAAGTTCAATACTGCAGGATTTGTGGACTGAGGTAAAAAATTTCACTTCTCATCTGGTGCTGACACTGAGTTCCAATAAATTGGAGTTGGGGCATTTTATGCATGCAAGTTTGGGATGAAGCTCAGATTTGACCAGCGCGCGGGAACACACAGAATATATTAAACGTGCATGGTTAGCTTGACGAACAGGTTTCTGTTATTCTGTTTACTTATTTAATTTCCCCATGAAAAGTTTATCTATGCTTACATTGTATCTTATTAAGCTATTTAAATCTATGCCAATGCAAGTTTATAGAGACTTTTCCGTGTGCCGTTATAAAGTTTTCAATATAAGACATTAAAAAATTGGACTGGTCGTCACCTGTGCCACTGTTCGGAACTTATTTGTTTTACACACCATTCCGTTCACTTTTCTCTCTATAACGGTGTCAAACTACAATGAAAAAAGGTCTAAAATGCCCTGAACTCGGAAAGTCATGCAAAAGTTCATTATTCCTCTTGTGCCACTTAAGCTTCCAGCTGCGTTGTTTACACTCAAGCTTGCGATGTTAGGTCAGTGGCCAAAAGTCTAGACAAGCCGTGTTTATAGTCAGATTTCGGGAGCTCTGAATATCTTAAAATGGTATTATATTGTTGTAAGTTTTTAGAACAAAGGCATTAACCCAGCTTTATTAGAAGCGTAACGAACACCCGAAGGTCTGGATATTGCGGTCACCAAATTACAAGGACGATCAGAAAAGCAAACAACAAAAGACTCTACCATAGCTCCTAACGCATAGCTCTAGACCGAACCAAGGTAAAGGCCCATCCAGGGCAAAAGCACACAACCAGGGTTTGCAGCGACTTCACAAAATCATATACCCAGCACTGAGGTTATAGAAAAAGAGCATTAAGCATTGGCCGATAGTCCGCATCATACTCCAGCTTTGGTTTCACCAACGACTGCATGATTTGAGCAAAACATCAGGGTTTTGAGGACAATCCCTCTTGGAACATGCCGCAGCAGACTCTTGTTGATAGCCATGTCACTCCTTGTCTTCCAAATTATCCACATTGCTCCAGCACGTCTCAAGGAGTTGCATGACATTATTTCTTCTATGAAAAGGCTGCTTGATGTTTTTTTAATAAAAAGGCAGCTTGATAAACATTTTATACTCCTGATTTGTACCGTGAAAGATTTTAAAACTTAACGGGCATCGTAGGTGTGTCCTCATCACATCATGAAAAAAGAGCCCAAGGTATACCATCGCTGACTAGCATGGAAGCGCACTCAAAATAGTCGGTCATTGCAAAACTAGTTTTTAGGAGGGGCAGGGGAACGAAATGAAAATGCAAACCCGCGCAGATGCATGGTTTTGGGATGTGTTATTTTTTTGTGGTTTATGGTGCTAACGAGGAGATTAAAAATAACCGGTGCTAAGGGGAAGGAATGAATCCTCAATCGGTTGGAGAGAAGAAAACAACTCCCACAAGTAAGTCAGCAGCTAAACACTAATGCAGTCTTGATGCTTCCTTTATTATGTATAATATAGTGTATATTAAGAGCTAAATATATAGTATATATATAGTATGTACCCTAAAACACCGACCAGATGGACGACCAGGCTCGACCAGGGCGATTAATCTACCTGGTCGACGATTAATCACGATTAATCGCCTGGTCGGTCCCTGGTCGACCAGGTTCGACCGGTCGACCAGAAATCATGGATCTAGCTAAATATACTGGTCCCCGAGGAAAGGCCATATGCTGTGCTTTATATGTGTCATATTTCAACTATGCCTTTATTGCATGATACTTTGGGAGTCATGAGCTAAGAGTCCAAATTATGGACAGTTTCACCCATTTTCAAATAGTCATAATCTACAAAGAACATGGCCTATACGGGCTTGTCTGTTATTTTGTTGACTTATTTGCAAATTGGAATCAAATGCACAAGTCAAGCCATTTGCCTTTTGTTGTAGACATGTATGACAATGCCTTGTGTTTTCTGTTGTTGTTAAACGAAGAAATGATTGGCTTTAACCTAGTTTCAGCATTAATGTGTTATGTCATGTATTTATCCTTTTTCTCATCTTATTTGATTTTATCAGGGTTATCTCGCACAGTCTTTGTCTTTTGAGTACCAACTTCCTGTTGTAGCGATAGATGCTTCATCACACCATGAATCAGTTACAATTGCTCATGCAGAGAGAATAAAGAAGCACTATGCTGCTAAATGGTGCGACCTTCATCAAGTTTAATTTCAGTTCTACTTCCTTTGGATTCATATCTAATGCTATAATTTTGTGCCTATTATTTTTTCAGTGTGGAGAAGCAACTGCTCACGGTACCTAGGACTGTCACCTGTCATGTTCTTTCTAGTGACACATTGGCAGCAGTCACGTTAGATGCATGTAAGGATGACCATGGTGAACATGTGAGAGAAACGAATGCATCTACTAAGAAAATCACTCAAATCCAGGAACCAACTCAAGGCAGCCCTCCATTAATCCTAGCTGGTCTTCATGCATGTGGTGATCTTTCAGTTAACATGCTAAGGTTGGTGTTTGTGAAGTATGAGAATTGGCTAAATGTTGCGTCTTGAATAAAAGCACTTTGTACCTTGCTAAATGTTGCATCTTGAATAAAAGCAGTTTGTACCTTGATGAAAGTCTTTAAAACGTTACTATCCAAGTAAAAGCATTGGTAAGTGTTGGCTGCTGTTACAACTTGCTTTCTGAGGATTCTAATGAGGGCACAGACACCTGCCCTGGCTTTCCTATGAGCAAGGCTGCCAAACTGTCGGAATTTGTGCTTGGGAACGGCGGCGCTTCGGAGTCCACGGCCAGCGGCGCTACGGGGAACAGAATCGGCGCAGCTCACGGATGGGCGTGGTGCGCGGGCGGCGCAGCGGAGAACAGGGTCGGCGCAGCCTGGGAGGATGGGCGCCCGAGCAGCGTGGAGATGGGCACGGCAGTGGAGGGTCCAGCCATGGTCCCGGACGGGCGGAGTTGATACCAGATTGTTATGAACGCGGTTGGAATTGAGGAGGAAGGGGGCTGGGTGGCTGCTACAGTACCCTCGGGTACTGTTCATGAGATGGCGGCGGCTAGGGTTTGGGGCTGTAGGGCGCTTAGGAACGCCGGTCGCGAGGGCTCGCCACGGCCGGTAAGAGAGAAGGAATTTCCTTCTAATCTCTTGCTTGGTTCTAGATTGATACATCTCCTCTCGTTATATAGAGAGGTGTTACTTGGCCCCTAAGCAAGTGACTAATTAACCCTAATACTAACAGGCCATGGTGTACCCCTCTAACACTACACCCCACCTAGACAAGCAGCTTGTCCTCGAGCTGCAACCTAAACAACTCATGAGGGTAACTTCGACTCCACACAAACCTAAAACCTAAAAACAAGCCTTTTACATCTCGGCTTATTTTATTATTCTCAACCTGAAATGAACTAGAACACTTTATTTTTGACTCTTGAAGATAAGGTGGACACCATCTCGCACACTCGACGACTGCAAGTGTATAGCCACCGGATCCCATGGAGACCATCCGGACGAAAGGGGTTCTTGTGTGTGGCCACGAGGAAGTGGTCGCAACAAAGAACCAACGAAGGCGGCCCGTGGGCGGCGGTGGCGAATGCGGTGGCGCTAGGCGGTGTGCTCCCGCCGGTGAACCCATGTCTTCTCTCCGCCAGCCCAGGCACAATAGGCCCATGACCGACGCAGCGGATGAGGTCAAAATCCATGCGGCGTAGCGTAGCTTGGAGGAGCTGCGAAGGGGTGTAGGGCTGAATCACCTGCAGATCGCGCATCTCATCCCCGCACCAACCGGCGTGCTAGGAGGCCACGAGCAGCAGCCTGCAAAGAAGATCAGAAAGCCAACACCGGCGAGTAAGCATCTCCCTTCCGGCTCTCCACGATGTCCGTCGGTTGCTTTCGGTAAATGGGTGTTGGAGTATCGGCCCACCGGGAAGGACAACATCGCCGGTGTTGGCGGGGAGCGACCGGCCGTCGTGGCCACCGGGGTGGGCGTGCCCGTGGAGGGCCTCTGAGGCATATAGGCCGCGATGGCGGCGGACGGCGAGGGTAGGGGTGGCGGCGGCGGTGATGAAAGGTCCTAAATGGCTAGGAGGGGGGGGTGAATAGCCTATAAAATTCTTCAACAACAACTCAAGCAAAGAGGTTAGACGGCTAAGTGGCGTAGCAAATTATGCTGAGCTTCTAACTAACTATGCAAGCCACCTACACAAGTAGTTCTAGGTGAAGTATGGTCTCTAGGGAGCACACAAGCTAAGTCACTAGATTACCCCTATGTGAAACACTACACAACTAGAGAGCTAAAGCTAGAACTACACAAGCTACTCAAGATAAGTGACAATGTAAATACAAGAATAGAGGGAGATCTTTTATACCAACGGTGTAGAGTAGAGGAGTGAACCAATCAATCACAATATCAATCACAAGATGAATACCAAGAAATCCAAGAGATTGACACAATGATTTATCCCGTGGTTCGCTTGTTTGCAAAACAAACTACTCCTCGTTGTAGCGATTCACCCACTTGGAGGTTCACGCACTAATCGGCGTTACAAAGCCAAACCCGCAGCCGGATGCCGCACAACCAACACAAGATGGGGATCCACAAGCTACGAGCAATCCACTAGAGTAGCCAATTGCGATCTCCGCGGGGAAGGCTCAAGAACCCCTCACAAATCCACCAGTGTGGCCTCGAACAATCACCAATCGAGCTCAACACCACCACAACTCCAAAGCCGCTAGGGAACCGGGCAAATTCCCAAGAGAAACAAGAATCTCATAGCTCCTCTGAAGAACAAATGAATCTAGATGCAATTAACAAGAAAATGCACTTGAATCTCACTCAATCTCACCAAGATTCGCAATCAAGCAAGAGAGATGAGTGGAGGGGAGTATTCTCAGCTCAAGAGGATGTTAGAATGATCAAATGTGCAAGAGAGGAGCTAGCAACTGGCCACTCCTCTATTTATAAGCCCCCAAAGAATAGAGCCGTTGGGGGTAAACGCCTCGCCAGTATGCGGCCGGACGCGCCCGATCGCACACCGACCGCGCGCCCGAGACGCAATGTCCACGCACGCTCGAAGAAGACCGTTGGCGCCCGACGCGGCGTCCGTATTGCCCGAACCAGCGTCGCGCGATGAGAGTGTCCGGGCGAACGCTCACGGGCTGCGCCCAGCGCCGCCCGGCGCCCGAGACGCTCCCGCGACGCGCGGCCAGCGGCTCCGAGAGCGTCGCGGGGATGGGGTTTGAACTCCGGCGTCCGGCGTGGAACTCGTCGAACACGCCCGACAGCGCAGCCTGGCGCCGCCGAGGCGCACAACGCGCTGGCGCCCACGCAGCCCCGTCGATGCGATCTCCTTCAGCGTCCGACGACGCCCATGCGGCGCCGTGCGATCTCCTTCAGCGTCCGACGCATGTAAAATATTGTTTTACAGCCCGTCGTCGACGCGAGCTTCTCCATCATGCTACCCAACAAGTATACCAACTTGAGCACAAGGGTACCCAAACCCAACTCAACCCTGCAAACACCACCGCCTTTGCAAATGTGCCAACACCACCAAGTGTACATCTCCATGTGCATGTGTGTTAGAATTTTGAAAACCATTTTCAAGGGCGAAGTTAGTGCGCTAGATTCTAATGCATATGCAAGTCACAATGGATCTAGAGGCACTTCAAATGCGGATTAGCCGTGGTTTTCCCCTCTTGATAGTCGGCTATCTATCCAACATGTGATTACACTCTCTATAGTGTCTTGATCACCAAAAGTCAAAACCCTATCAAGTATACCTTTGCCTTGATCTCCCGGTCTTTGCTTTTCCAACGAGTGAGCTCGATGATCCATCATGTCCATCACCATAGTCCATGTTCATGATCATGTAGCTCCACACCATCCATGCTATCCTATCTCATAAGCACACTTAGAGTAGAGGATTAGCATAATAGGGTTGCATCAATTGCCAAAACCAAACATGAGATTTCAGGTGAGCCTAGCATGACGGCGCGCATCGCGGCCATGTCAGACTGCATGGAGGTCACAATGGCCGTCAAGTTGCCCAAGTCCGGGAGAAATTCAAGAGGGCCGCCGTGAGCTGCTCATTGGTCATGCCGGGAAAATGGACACCCGGCCACCGCCAAAGCAAGGGGGCAGAGGAGGAGGCCGCCAGCAGTGCGGAGGTGGAGAACACCGGCGGCGCTGTGGAGGTGGAGAACACCGGCGACGCTTCGGAATCCACGGTCGATGGCTCTGAAGAGAATAGGATCGGCGCAGCCTATGGACGGGCGTGGTGCCAGCCGGGCGCAGCGGAGAACAAGGCCGACGCAGCCCACGGATGGGCGTGGTGCGCCGGGCGGGTAGCGAGAACAGGGCGGCGCAGCCCGGGGACGGGCATCGAGCAGCGTGGAGATGGGCACGGGCGGGCGGAGGGTCCAGCCATGGTCCCGGACGGCGGAGCTGATACTAGATTGTTATGAACGCAGCGAGAGGGGTGGGAGTAGCGGCGGAGCGATAAACGGTACCAGCGATGCTACAGTACCGCGGATACTGTTCATGAGATGGCGGCGGCTGGGGTTTGGGGCTGTAGGGCTGAGAACGCCGGGCGGGGCTCTGCCCACGGCCGGCAGAGAGAAGGGATTTCCTTCTAATCTCTTGCTTGATTCTAGATTGATACGTCTCCTCTCTCATTATATGGAGAGGTGTTACTTGGCTCCTAAGCAAGCGACTAATTAACCCTAATACTAACAGGCCATGGCCCAATAGGCCCATGGCGTACTCTCTCAACAGCCTCATCCACCATTTCACATCATTTTCCCCGTCCGACCTGGGTTCAAAGTTTGGTGCCTCCTTATTTTCAAAGTTATACGAGAGTCTTCTCTTATAATCTAGTTTTTTTATCCACCATTTTCACATAACAACCCAAATATCCATCCTGTCAGATGTCATGTTCATCATGTTGGTAAAATATTACCAAGCCCAAGGTTGCATGGACCATTAGTCAAATATTGTTAATATCTTCCTAGTCCAAGACTACGGAGCTAAGCATTATTCTATCCAAATCAAACCCTAGTTACAAGGAAGATATATAAAATATAGTAGATTCAAGTTAGGAATCTGCATGCAACTAAAGTTCTAACTGTACTGAAGTAGGTGCAAAATTGCTGAAGGAGACTTGCCTCCATTTGCTATAGTCACACTTCAACCTTCCTTTTGTGATGTAGTTGTAAGCAGCTTTGAGAAGAAATACTTTACCATGCAGCTTGAGTACAACTTCTCTTCAAGATCAACTTTGAAGAGCTTCTCTTATATAGACACAAACAACCAACACAATCATAACAAACAAAATAAAATAGTATATACTTTCAAGAATAACATTTCTTTAAAGTACTGTTAAAGAGTATATATATATATATATAGACACACACACACACACACACACACACACACACACACTCTTTCAAGAAAACGATTTTGGAAAGGTCTACTTTATTCTTGTACTAATTTACTATGCACATCCTATTTATTATTCATGGGTTGATAAAAAAGCAGTAGCTTACTCCAAATGTTTTGGTGTACTGTTGAGTTGACATCATGAGTATCATTGACTATTTTGCAGTCTATCGAGATCGAGGCTGATGACGTACGTACGGCAGCAAGGGACATACTTGATTTTCTTGAGGATACATGTAAAGACAAGGAGATCTACTTCAAAGGCTGGGATGGGTTCGGGGCATCAGTGACTCTGAAGGCTGTAGCTAAGATGCTTGGGTCAGCTGAATCAATGAAGAATCCAAAGCTCAAGTTTGACATAGTTATCCACGTCGACTGCTCCATGTGGAGAAGCAGGAGGGCACTGCAAAGAGCAATTGCGGAGGAGTTGAAGCTTCCCAACTCAGTGATGTCCATCTTTGATGAGGTTGACAGGGACGACGATTTCAAGGGGGTCGAGGAAGCCGCTCGAAAGGAGATCGAGGATGTCACCAAGCACATCTTCATGAATCTAGCTGGCCGTAGATTCGTGGTGATTTTCCACAATGGAGGCAACGAATACATCGATTTCTTCGAGTTCGGCATCCCCATATATGGACACCTACGCAGCAAGGTGCTATGGACCTTCCACGGGAGGTTCCGGCCGCATGTCCAAGTGGATGAGCAAGTCAAAGGAACAATAGAGAAAAGGACGGATGTTTTCCTCCGAGCTGTACCTGTACCCACTGACAGCAGGTCTTCTGATGATCATGATCAAAGTGATCCTGCAGCATCATCCATTGCAGTTGCATTGATGGAAGAAGCCAGGGAGGTTGCTGCTTATGTGGTTACATGCAAAGACCGTCCCACAATGGTGCTGGAGTGCATCATGTACATGTGGGCACACAGACATGTCCTCGGCATTGACTGGGGCGCCCATGCGTCAAGCTACTGGGTATGCGATGGAATCGTAAGAACGACGACAACAGAGAAGAAAAGTCTAGCAGCAGATGATGACTTTGTTTTCAAGAAAAAGTCTTGGGAGATTGCTGAAGATTTGCATAGGAACATATACACCGATTGGGATCTTGACTATGTCAGCCTTGCAGTTCCCGAGTTCAAATGGTTAAACCCTAGTGAGCGATGGATTCAGATTTTGTTGGACGCTCTTATTCCACAGCAGCTTGCAGATTCCCAGCAGTCATCGAATCACCCTTGTCAAAAGGCAACATCCTTCTTCGTCATAACCCCAAATGGAGATAAACCCTCCACTGACGAACAAGTTGCTACCATTGGCACCAGAAGATTATTATCATCCCACATGTTGAAGCCCGGTGAAGAAAGTCTGCTTCGCATCATACATCTGTCATGGTGCACCTTCAATTTTTCTTCTCCTCCGTTTCTCCATTGTAAAAACCTGAAATTTCTCCGGCTTGAGCACTGCAAAGATGTCAGCAGCACATCACGTACTTCAGATGTTGCAGAGATGAAGAAGGATCAAACAAATGACGTGACTGGTTCGTCCTCACTGTCAAGCCCTGACATTTGGGTGCTAGATCTGAATCATACAAACATGGACCTTTGGCACACAAGTACACCTATGAAACCAAGAGAGTTGCACTTTACTGGTGTCAAGAACTGGATCGAGCATCATTTACATGCTGTACATCTTGGTGAACTTGACAAACTTGGAGTAACAGCTGACCCTGTGGAGATGTTACCTAACCTGGTCCAGGCAAAAACTTTGAGGACATTCATCCTCAACGATTGCCTTGAGTTAAAAGAAGTTGGACCTGATGTCCTGCCTCCATCTCTTGAATGTTTCACCTTCTTCGCTGAGAGTCAGAGCTCAACTGGTCATAAGACAAGACCTACTAAAGAAGGAGCCAAGGTGCATACCATCTCCCTCCGGTGTCACACACAGTTGAGAGGCTTGTTCCTGAAAGGATTGTTCAAGAATCTCAAGATGCTGGATCTCTCATCATGCCCAAAGTTGCGAAAGCTTGACCTCAGCATGGTGCAAGCTCCCTGCCTTGGTGGGCTCCGTCTGCTGGGTTGCCTCATGCTGTGCGCAATACTCTGGCCATCAGAAACGCCACAACTACATGAGCTGCAGATTGACACCACCCAACAGTCACCAAGCAGCTTGCAGCAGGACAGCCATGAAGCAGCAGCATCCTGGAGGCTCAATGTCTCTGTGAGGGACACGAGGCTCCTTGTCTCTCTTGTGCCCATCATAAATCATTTCCATGACAAGAATTTACATGTCGACATCTTGTCTCCTGATCATGCTGCTGCTGCTGCTGCTGCCGCTTATGACGACGATGGTAGCATTATCATTGCTACCTCCGGCTGCAGCATCAGTAAGAAGCAAACGGTGGCAGGCCGGTGGTGTCCTGGTCAGCAATACGTCGAGGACGTCTCTTTTGGTCAGCAGCAGCTCCACCATGCCACCATGGCCACCAATGCTACGGACAACAATTTCAGCCTAGCAAGTGCGTGGATGTGGAACTGTCCAGTGGCTCCTCACCGTGAGGCCTACATTAGAGTCGAAGACAGAATGCAGAAGGAGCTACTGCGACCGGGCCAAGACACCGATCTGCTGTGCGACCACGCTAGGATCCTACACGTGCACGACAGCTTGTCCATCAGTGGCATCCCGTTCCCGGCAATCTCAAGCTGGACCAAGTTGCTGTGGTGCCGAGTCGAGCGGTGCCACAGGCTGGACGCCGTGTTCTGCTCCCCCGACCCCGAGGAAGAGGGATCATCCGGCGGCGGAGGTCCCATGTTCTTATTTCTCCAGACCTTGTGGGCGTCGCACCTCCCAGTGGCGCGCAACGTCTGGAGCTGGAGCGAGGCGGCGCAGCCGGACGAGCGCTCATTTGTCGACCTTGGGTACGTGCATGTGGACCACTGCCCCAGGCTGCTGCACGTGCTGCCGCTGTCAATGTCGGTCACGCTGGGCACGCTGCACACCCTTGAGATCGTGTGCTGCGACAGCCTCACGGAGGTGTTCCCTGTGCCGGCCGAGCGGGGAAGCATCCAGTGATCTTCCTGAAGCTGCGCCACCTCCACCTGCATGAGCTCCCTGCGCTGCGTTGCTTGAGCGGGCGCACAATGTTCGCGCCCAGCCTTGAGTCCATTAAGGTGAGGGGTTGCTGGAGTCTCAGGCGGCTACCGGCTGTTGTAGGCAGTGGCGGTAGTAGAAAATCAACAGTGGACTGTGAGAAGGAGTGGTGGGACCATCTCATGTGGGACGGGGTGCAGCATGGCCATGATGCCTCCCTGTACAGGACGCGGCATCCACGATACGGCAAGGAGGACCGGCTGCTGAGGGGCACCCTGCTCAGATGATTATGCATGGTACTATGGCGATCCAGGTTCACGTGAGGTGAGTAATAAGCTCCATCTTCGTCCCCTGTCCTACTCCAACTTCCATCCTTCTCCTGCACCTGCATATATTGCATGCGCAATCAAGATTATGCATATATACGTTTTGAGATCCAACCAACTAAATAACCAAGTGGCTTGATTAATAAAACAACCACTCCGTTCCAAATTATATGATGTTTTCTTAAAACCAAATTATATGACATTTACGTTGCTTTTACTATGTATCTAGACATATTGTATATCTAACTGCATAGTAAAGTTATGTATTTAAAAATCAAAGCGTCTTGCAATCTGGAATGGAGTGAGTATTATCTACTACTACCACGTCTCTCCTTGATTCTAGGTGTGGTAACAACCGTAATAAGTTTATGCTGCTTGTGTAAATTGTTGATACTAGTACAAATGTTTTAAGAGTATGATTGCATACTCATGCGAGTAAGAATACAATAGAGAGTATGATGAGTATATACATATAGACATATATATAGCATTTTGTATTTCAGGGCATGAGCACATTCATGTTCAGTGGGAGTATGAGTACATACATGCCTATGTGAGACCGTGAAGCATGTTTCAATAATAATTTCCAAAGTTTTTTTTTTTTTTAGAAAAATGAAATCTTAAAAAGTACTATGTCCATAACAAAATATTGCACACTTTAACAATGGAAGTATTCGATCCACAAATATGATAACACATTGTACATTTCTCATTGGCAATGCTCTAATAAATATCTCTGTAGCAGGCCTGATACTTGCAATATTTTCTAATTATTGCATACGTATGGCCCCTGTTTGGATTCATTGATAGTACTTAGTTCGCCAATAGCACATAGCTAATATTAGCTAGCTAATAATTGGCTAGCTATGTATTAGCTGGGAGGGTGTTTAGATACACAACTAATTGTTGAGATAGTTATTTCTCTACCTATTAGCTGCTATTATCTAATTTGGTCCAACTAGTGAGATAGTTGTTATCTAGAGGCTTAGCTAACAATTAGCTAGTCTATTAGGGCATGCTTGGTTCCCAAGTGACCTTGCTTCGCCTTGCCAGCGTTAGCCCCGAGAAGTTTGCCAGTCCAGGTGAGCCAATTTGGCTCGCTTGAGCTAGCAAGGACTGCAGCATCTGAATCTCGCTCGCACAAGCTCCAAGAAAAGCTTGCTCAGCATCCAAAAACGCGTGGCCGGCTGGGTATCCTAGTTAGGCTAGGCGGTATAGTACCGAGCACAAAAACCAAGCAGGCCCTTAGTTGCACCTATTTGGATCCAAAAAAGATAGTTCTCTGTTCCAAATTGTAGGTCGTTTTGGCTTTTTTCTAGATGCATTTCTTTTTGCTATGCATCTAGACATAATGTATAACTAGGTGCATAGCAAAAGCAATGTAGGTAGAAAAGCGAAGTGAACTATAATTTGGAACGGAGGGAGCAATTATTAACATATATATATAGTTATTATCTCTAGGGAACCGAGAAAAATGGCTGATGTTTTGTGACTACTGCAGGTCATTACACTCAAGGGAGCTATGTGTGCTTGCCGGATGTTATCTCAGATCGGATATGTGTGCTTCTAGTATTGGTAAAACAAATATATAATAAGGGAAGAGAAATAGTGGTAGTGCGCGGCTGATGCGACACCTCTTCTTGAATGCTGCTTGATCGATTGGTCTGATGTGCTTTTTTTGGTTTGTTTGCGCATATTTACATTTTAAAAGATATCGTGTATCGTGTGACAATAAGTTTTCTGGGTTATGTACTAGTAAGATAATGTGTTGTACACAACTTTAATTTGCTTTGTTTTTCTTTTCTTTCTTTGGATTTTGCACTACGTGTATGATTAATATTGTCAATCGGTGTTGAAGATTTATTTCGACAGTCCACCGAGGGGTTACCCACGATGGTAGATTGATCCGGCGAGGTGCGCGAGACCAAGATCTAGAGCGGTATTTCAGAGACACAAGACACCCGAAGTATCCAGGTTCGGGCCGTCGGCGTGACGTAAAACCCTACGTCTTGTGCTCTGTTTTACTGGATGGTTGAGTATACAATGAGGTAATTGAATGAGGGAGGTCCCTACCCGCCTTATATAGGTGGGGGTAGGGTTCTGAGATAGAAACTACGAGGTCGGGTAGAATGTAATCTGTTACATGATTTCGGGATCGAGTCTATCCCTATCGGTCGGCATCTTCGGGGATATCCTCATGATGTCGTGCGGGATGCAGGCTCTGGTGCCTTGGTAAGCACTCCACGTCGTGGGCCGAGCTCTAGGAGGTCGTGGCCCAGAAAGGCGAGCCGTGGGTACCCCGGGGACAATTCCCCCACAATCGGATTCTGAGTGTGTGATTAATAATATTATCAATCGGATTAGAGTGTGCACTAGTTCATCGACTCGCTCTGCGTAGGCTATGAAATCTTATGAGACACATGAGGTTTTTAGGAAGCTTTAATTGAATTTTCAAGGTCATTACGCCAAACTCATACAAGGCCTTGGAAAAAGTAGTACCAAGATCAGCTTAACAAGAAAGCACAGAACCAATAAATATATAGTAGACCAACACATTCTAGTCGATAATATGCATAGGAGAAACACTTTTATATTATTTTCAAATACAATAGCATCTCACATAACTAAAGTAACCAATATGTTGCCGCTGTGGAATCTAAGCAACTGTCTAGAGGGGCTGAATAGACAAATAGACAATGACTGATAAAAATAATAAAAAAACACTAGGTCATGTCGGTTAATAACACGTGAGCCCTAATAAGCTACTTTTCTAGTGGTGTATATGTATCCTTCCTTTAAGAAGTGTTAGTATCTTAGGTAAACTACTTCTTAGATGCATCTAGGTACACCCATGTAGTGCCATCTAATTATACTAAGCATCTCGTCTTCCATTTGATTTGTCCTGACAAAGAAAAACAACACGAGGTAATCATCAGTCGCGATGAAGACAATGGCTCCACACGAATTCCTGTTTTCTAAACGCATCAAACGTCGGCACCCCAACCCTCTATATTATCTCCATTTCTTTCATCATAGGCTTGAGGAAGACATCTATATCAATGCCTAGTTGTTTGGGGCCTTGAATGAAAATACCGAGCATAAGGTACTTTTCGCTCCCGACACAACCATGTGGTGGGGGTGGGGGTGGGTTGTACATGGTTAAGATCACTAGCCATGTGTTGTGATCCTTTCATTAAAAGGATTTATTCCATTGGTGCTCAAGCCAAAAACATGAAATCCTTTGGTCTTTACTAAAGCGTGGGTACAGAGCATCGAATCATTGCCACCGAGTAGCATTGGTCGGGTGTCAAATCTTTCCATCAACAATGCATTCATCATCCCACTATGTCATCAATGCCGCTTCCTTAGTATTTAGGAACATACACCTCAAGCGATGGACAACTAGCAAGTACTACATTACCAAGGCACTAATTCTCCTCTATTTGGCATCTATGCCTAAAGGAGTGTCTTCTTAGGCTTGAGAATGTATCTCCTTCAGCCTACCCTTCTTCCTCTTATTCCCAATAGAGGAACCGATTCATCCCCAACATAACAATCATTGTTTTTCGTATTGACTAGAACCATATATGTGGCATTTATCCAATGACTTGAAGAAATCACCACATAAAAGGACAATGGTTTCGGGCATGCTGGATTTTTGAACACCCATTGACAAAGACTAAGCTTGTTCATTTCATCCGTGTTGGCGGAAAAAGAGTAAGATTGGGGTAACAACTATGCCAAGAGACACAATAACAAGAGACACAATACACGTTGAAACTATAGTTTGACCAATTGTACTTAGTCTTCAGGATCAAGAGCTCAAGCACAAAACATAACACTATCCAATGAGTCGGACAACACATTTCAACACCATACGAACTCTCCCTTGCCGCATTTTTTTGTCCTTTTCAAATTTTTTGGGACCTTTCACACTATTAACACCTCCGGCCCAATGTTTTGAAGCATTTCTTCTACTTAAATAATCACCATCATCTTTGTCCTTGACACATATCCACCATCATTGCCTCCACCGCCATCATCACACGACACGTCCACCATCAGCGATACCAGCACCTTATTTATGGCCACCCATTTCAGCATCAAGATCAACCATATATGTGTCCATACATGCGTGGCCATACTTGTCTTCAGCGTCATGAAATTCTTCTTCTAGGTCAGCATCGAGGACCGCTTGGTCGCATGATGTATCCAAACTATGTAGTCCTTCACAAAAACTCACATGAATCCATCCATTTTCAGAGCGAGAAAAGTGTTTTCACCTTAATGAACAGTACAACCATGAGTTCTTGTCCATATTTTTAGACATCGAGAAAAAAAAGCAATTAATTAATACAAATAACAATGTTAATAAATAACAATTGTGCAACGTCATTCTTGTTTCAACTACAAATAAAATCGATCAACTTTACTTTAATCATATCATTGTGCAGTAAAAAAGAGTAAATCCCTGCATAGCTACTAATATATGTAGGTATGGTTAGCCCCTAATCAATCAATTAACTATTTTTCACTTTATAATCATAATTAACAATTTTAAAAAAATTGATAACAATTAATATTCAACCCATTGTTGATGCAAACTTAATCCCTTTGAAAAACAAACTAATGGATATTGACTAACAAAAAAATAATTCTAGTTTTAGATTTGGTCATAGATCCAAAATCCTATCTTTATTCAAAAACTAACTAATATACCATAAAAATCAACACATGGCCACCATAAATTTAACTGCTTTTCTTCAAAGATTTGATCTATTTTCATTTATAATTGCCTTAACCATGCAAAAAAGAGAGAAAATCAGTAACCTAGTTAATCAAGTAATCTACCAGTAAACTCTTAGAAAGATGTTAGGAGTATCGTGTAGTATCTACATACCTTCTGGAGTCTCCTCCTCCAAAGGAATCAAGAGCAAAACCTTCGCCTCTTCGATTTGCAATTTTTGGAAAATTGCCCAACCGGCCATGCTTTCTTCTTGGGCTACAACTCCATCCCAAGGAGGAAGATCGAAGGGGATGCTTTATACACTTGGCTACATTCAGAGGCGGTTGGGTCTGGAAATGTTCCTTTTCGTAGGTTGAAAATTGTGGTTATTTTCAAAGGCGGCTTAGTGGGTACCCGTGGAGACCACAGTAGAGGCCAACGGAAATTGAGCCACCTCTGCCCAAAAATGATGGCATTTCTATAAACCATTTCTATAGTAAAGAGAGGTGGTTATTTAGACTCGGGGGTTTTGCTTTGGACTATTTAAAAATTAATGGAAAAATGGGTACTTTTGTCTGAAAAAAAAGAACAGATCCCATGGCCCCAATAAATAACGTATAGTACATATTCCTGCTTAAAAAAGAGGCGACGATTTATCTCTATTATTTCACTAATAAATTTTCTACTACCTTTCTCATCGGTAATTACTTAATTATATGATGTCGTCCTGCAATCAGGTTCCTGAAAGTATTGACCACTGTATTGTGTACTAAAGAAGTGGTGGGTGGCAGGGGTTGCGTGGGCTTTAAAATTTGACCCTATACAAGAACTTACATATTCGGAAGAGATATTGTGCACAGATTAAAGGTCTTGCGCGCAGAGATTTTGTTTGCTTTATAGCTTTAGCTTTTATCTTTGGTTTCCCTCTTTCCTCTTTTAATTTATTTGTCTCATTTTGGCATATTCTCTAGCTTCTTTCAATGGCATCCTTTCTTGGTTCCCACTTCAAGCATCTTCTCTTTGCTTCGTGAGAGAGGCAGAGAAGAACGTATTATATTATCTGAGAACGTTGGAGCTACACATGATTTCAAGCCATGAGCATTGGTAGCACTAGAAGAGACCCCCCGCGGGTTGCTGCAGGGTTGCAAAAAATTTAGAGTGGAATTAAGTGGAGATGATGTTGATATCTTATAGTTAAGGGGTTGGAAGTTAGTGGGATGTCATGGCTATTAGTGGGAGATTAGTTTGTGGGGAATGATGTGGATGACTTGCATTAGTTGAGATAGACTTGTAGTGGGGATTAGTTTTGTAAGAGGTATAGATTGTATGGAACATATTCGGAAGAGATATCATATCATAGCTTAAAGGTCTTGTGCAATCAGATTTTCTTTTGCTTTAGCTTTTACTTTTCTCTTTTCCTTTTCTTTTCTATTTTTATTATTTGTCTCATTTGGTATATTCGATACTTGTATTATTGGTATCCTTTCTTGGCTCTCAATTCTTGAAGCATCTTTTCTTTGCTTGATGACATAATTAAGCTAGCGAGATAGTGAATTGCAAACCACAAGGTTTGTTTGCTTGCCAGACAACCTACGTCCTTGTTGTGGCAAGTCAATCTAAGCGGTTCGCGAGCTACTTGGCATCACACGCCAAGCCCACCAACGGGTGCTGCGAGAACCACTAGAGGCACTCAACTAGCTACGATTCCACTAGATTTGCTCTTCGCGAATCTCCCGTGGGAATGAGCACAAGAGCCCCTCACAATCACCAATTGGAACTGGAAACAATCACCACTTCCGCTCAACGATCTTCGGGCATTGAGTTGGACGCATATCTCTTCCCCTTTTGGAATATTTTTGTAGTTGCTTCAATCAACTATAGGAGGAGTGATGCTTGCATCCACAATATGCTCAACAAGAGGGCTAATAGCCCTAAAAGCATTGAATACATGAATTGACCAAGATAGAAAGTTTAAACCATCATTTTGGAGAAGCACATGCTCCAACTGAATAGGCGTCGACATCCTTTCTCACGGAGGTGAAGCTTTTGGTGAGTCGTCGTTTTGATATCACTTGTAAGGATTGAGAATGTCGCCTAGAGAGGTGTGAATGGGCTTTTCTATAAAATTATAACTTATAAAGCAGAAACCATTAGAGCGAGTTTCCAATTGCTTGGAAACTCCAAATCAAAGTAAAGCGGAAACCATTAGAGCAGGAGTCTCCTTTGGCTCACGCTTGCTCGATGGCGTGCAAGCGGGTGTTGATGGTGGTGAGCTGCTGGTGCACCTCATCAAAGTTTTTGCGGAGGTCGTTGGCAAAGACCTCGGCGGTTGTTGCAGGTGGGCGGCGATTTTTGGTGGAGGCATGGATCGATCTGGTCTCGGATTACAGGGGTCAAGGTCCTTTCCGGGTGCGATTGGGTCGGCTAGGGCAGGGGGTGTGGGCGCCTGGTGGGGGCAGCGGTGCGGCAGGAGGAGGAGCAGTGACTTTGGACAGGGGAGAGGGAGGCACAGGGAAAGGGGAGTGAGGCGATAGGGGAAAACCGAAGCTATTCTTCTTAGATTAGAATATTTACAAAGCCCCTAAATTTATAGTCTCGAATGCACTTGCATCTCAAGTAAACTAAAAAGAGAAAGTCCTTATAGATTTGGACTTCTCTATCTAAATAAATTAAATACTATCCAATCTTATTTCCTAAATCGATCCTATTCTATTTTTCCTATTTCATTTCCTTTATTTTAGATCCTCTGGAATTTGGAAGTCATCCATGCGGCGGGAGGCCCCCTCCGCTGGTCGTGGCCCCCTTTGGTGGCGCGGTCGGCTAGGGCGTGGCCGGCCTTGGCCCCTCCTGGGCCTATTTTTTTTGGCTCGAGGGCCCGTACTTAGGCCCATGACTTAGGCACCCATGCGAACTCGTATATGCTCTTAAATATGTACTCATGGACTTTTTTTTCCAAGGATGTAATTTATGTTCAAGAAAAACTAATTGTATGGCTATCAACCACTTCTATCGATTGCATCAATGTTTGCAAGAGCCCTGTCATTTGCCATTAATCTTCTATCATGAATTCTGACTAGAGAGGTTTCTTGGTGCAAGTTTCTGAAGTTTATTGATATCCATCCACAAACATGCCTCCCAACTGATCTGACGGAGGTCAACGTACTATTTTATTATGCCTAGAGCCTGGTCCCATTGCATTTGTGAGCCTGGTGCCATTGCATTTGTGTAATCATTGCTTCAAAGGGCCTGAGAACATGCAAGTAGTCTGAAATCGGACTAACCTGGCAGCCAATAACTTCTAGTAGTAGGTTATTAACCTGACTAACAGTTTATGCAATCTGCACAGTTATAACTTTATATATGAAAGACTAAAAAAAAATTATTTGATTGGCTGCCATCTCCTATGCACTCATCGCTTCATATGACTGGCAGTCGTCACTAGACACACTAGTGCGGGATCGGCCGGTTGGCAAGGGCCTTTAGTCCTGGTTTTTTGAACCGGGAACGGGCTTCCGGGACTAAATGTTTTGGAGCGGGACTAAAGATAGACCTTTAGTACCGGTTCGTATTATCCACCGGGACAAAACAGGAGCCCAGGCCAGCCATGAGGATAGCACATTTAGTCCCGAATGGTATTACCAACCGGGACTAAAGGCTCTTTTTTTTTTTTTTTGTTTTCATTTCAAATCATGATTCAATTTGGTTTCAAAGTAGGTTTTCGAATATGATTCTACGCTGCAAATGATATATGCATACGCGTATAGGAAAGTTTCGGTTCGATCAATATGCGCAAATAACATAAATAAAAGTATATAAAACTAAAAACGCATTACAACATGTATATACATACAATATACATATATATCAAAAGCGGGCATTGTATTTCATTGTCATCATGCCATTTGGGTCCGATTACAAATTCAGTTTGTCTTGAATCTATAACCCCTATAAAGAGAACCCCCACTAGGGAGTTCTACGCTTCGCGTGGTGAAGCCACGTCACCAGAAACTCCCTTCGTACCGTCCGCATTCGTTCCCGGCCCGTCATCCAGCGCCGCCCGTCCGTCCGCTTTCTCGCCGCGGCGTGGCCGCCGGCATTCATCTCCCCAAATCCGAATCGCATTAGGTGCGCAAATTGAAGAGTCGATCCTGCTGAGCTCCTGCGCTGTGTCCGCTTCCCGCACCCATTAAGCCTCCGGCATGCCTTTAAATCCACGAGTTTCTCACCTTCGTGCGGTGTGCGGCCATCGCCATCGCCGTCCCACACATGCCCGTCTCCCTGTCGCCCGTCGTCATTGCAGCAACAGAAGGCACTGGCGTCGAGAATCCGGGGGCGGCGAGCACCCGGGCGGCCCATGGGCGTCGGTTCGTCGTCGGCCATCCGGACGCCGCCCGGCTGGCCTTCTTCCCTCCGCCCCTTCGCTGCTTCTCTCCACCACGATCCGCTCGAATCATCGGCTTCCTTTCCGTATCCACGAATCTGCTGATTTTGCATTGGATAAATGCGGGATCGGATCGGGATAAGGGGTTTTCCTGCACTTCCGATTTCTGAGACTTTTGGGGATGATGCGTGTTCGTTCGCGCAGCGTCAGCGGCGGTGGTGCTCGGCGCTCGTGGGGTGGCGCGCGCGCGGCACGGCGACAGCTTGAGATGCCGGGTGCCGGGCACGCGACGGCGGGGCTCGGCTGTGCGTTTCGGCGTGGCGAATAGCGGCCATGGACGGTGGCTTGCGGCTCGGCTCGGTTCCGGCGGTGGCGCCATGGGCGTCGCTCGGCGTTCTGTCGATCCGCGTTCACGGCAGCGCACCGGCCCGGGCGGCGTTTCGCGTTACGGCGAGCAAGGCGGCGGCGCTGCGTAGGGCCTCTGGGCGCGGCCATGGTTTCGCTGACGCGTAGCGGTAGCGGCGCGGGCTCGCGCCCTTCGCTAGTGGGAGGCAGGAAGGCCGGCATCGGCGTGTGCGGGCCTTGGTGGATTTTGCTTGATACTATGGATTTTGCTCATGGTTCATATACGTGTAAGGAATTGTTAGTTACTACTCAATTCGATTTACTAGGGATGGCAATTTTTTTTTTTTTTTTTTTTTTGGCGAGGCTAGTAGGGATGGCAGTTGCTACAGAGATCTCAAGGGAACGATGTTTCATGGGATTTTCATAGATTGTCCTTGATAAGTGTTATGATCATTTTCATCTTATAACAATACATATAAATATCTTATTTCTTAGTGAATAAAATTTTAATTTGTTTAAATTCTTTCTTCATTCCCGCAGAAGAAGCTGGGAATTCTTCTAGTTCTACTACTTTGGAACCCATTTTTCATCGGGGTCATAGTAGAACTTCGCAGCCGGGTGTTAAGACCTGCTTATTAATAAATCCTGCTATGATCTCTTGCACTGCTTGAGGTGGTCTTTCTCTATGGTTTGTCCCCACAACCAATCCGTCTTCAAATCGAGTTAAAGAAAAAGTATTAGTGTGTGTGTGTATATATATAATTTCCTATATATATATATACATCACAAATTATGTATCATTATTCTTGATATATATATATATATATATATCAAGAATAATGATAAATATATAGGAAAATTATATATAGTATATAAAAATAAGTATAACCACATACTCTATGTATGCATACATACTTAACTCACATACCACCTTAGATTGTCTAGTATGATCATATACTTTGTCTACATACACTTTGTCCGGTCATACATGCCCTAAATTTAGAGAGATATACACATGGGAGTAACTACACCACGGGAGTAGAAAATAATTTCCCTATAGGTATGATATATATTCCCCCGGGAGTGATTAATAATCACTACCCGAGCCCAAACCCCGGACCCGAGCCAACCCGTGCTTTGGGCACGCCCCCGTCACTTGTGCCCCCGCTCCCACGTCGGATGCTCCCGGGCGGTTCCCTCTCCCCGCCTCCCTTTTTTTATCGGTATATTGTGTTTTCTTCATTCTATTCTATAATTTTTAGATCATGGGAGGTCTCGTCGGTTTCACCCAGCTCGTCGCCCCCTCCGCCGGTTTAAGCCCAGCTCTCCCCTCACCTCCGCCGCCTCCACACCTGCGAGCTTGCGAACCTAGGGCGGCCGGTCCCACGCTTACCTTACCCCGCCTCGCCTCCCAGCCCGGATCCAAACGGCATGGCCATCCTAGCCTCACGACATCAAAGTCGCCACCGCCCCGGATGAGTTTCGTCATTTAGCAACCTCCCATCCGCCGGGCAAGCTCGACGCATGGCCGCGCCCCGCCCCACACGACGATGGCCGCCCCCGACCCGAGCCCGACCCGGTTGTCTTTGTCTTTGTGCCGGCGGTGGTAGGGGGCGGTCTTTTGGGCCGGGCGGCGGCAGCGGCGGGATGGCTGCCGGGGACGTGGCCGGGCGGCCACATGGGGCGGTCGGGGCATCCGGCTTTGGGGCTTCTTGTGTCGCGGGATCTATTAGGCGTCGGCGGCCGGCCGCTGCGCATCCAGCCTGCTAGCGACAGCCCTAGAGCGCCAGGGACGGTGCGGCAAAGAAGACACGCACAACGCCCAAGCACCGGTGTGCACACCCGGTTTGGGATGACGGAATCCAAGCCGGCTTTGGGCGTGGTGGAGCCCCTCCGCGCAGTATCATATCACATGATTTGTTTTAATTTTTCTTAAATCTTTGCTAGATCTATGGAGGGAGACTTGTGGTTTTCTTGCATATTATAACCTGCCATGAAAATTGCATGGGGTCTGCAGGATTGATGGTGGGAGGCAATAGACATGCAATTCATTGTAACGACGTACATATCAAGGAGATGACCCATCTTAGTCCTTAACCTTTACTCGAGGACAAGCAAAGGGCTAAGTGTGAGAATACTTGTTGATGGTGCTCAACTGCTTATTTTATAACGTAGAGGTAATTGCCGGAAGCTGCCTAGTTTTGTGCGTTGGCCGGTGCCCGAAGTAAGCAAGTGGCACTAGAGTTTATCTAACCAAAAGACCCTAAAGCTATAGGAATCCATCTCTACCCTTGGGTTGTCCTTGGATGATCTAGCTAGGAGAAAGTACCTCTGTTCCCTGAGGAAAATACGATACCCTGAATACTTCTAGGTGAAAGCTACAATGGTATTTCCGTACGCTTACGAATTCTTCTGCATACGTTAGGAAACACCAACAAGCTTTCTAGCGCTATTGCCAGGGATAGACTTTACCTGTATCTTTGGTGACTGTGCTCAGAAATGTCAACAGTACCACGCCCGAGGATCGGGGCCTACTCGCGGTCTTGCACCGCCTTGAGCCTCCCGGTGATGTCCTCGACAGTGAGCTGCTCGAAATCGAGGAGCGTCTCGATCGAATTGACGATCTGCACATACCTCTTTGGCATCTGCGGAGGAATTTTTCCACCGCGCACTCCTCCGTGAGATCAGTGTTGCTGTTGTGCACCATTTGCTCCATCAGATTGGCAAGACGAAGGGCAAAGTCCTCGACTTGCTCACCAGGCTAAAAGGAGAGGCCTTCCCACTCCCCTTGGAGGTGCTGCAACATCACACGGCGCACGCAAGCTCCACCAACATGCGTCGCAATAGTAGATTCCACGCCCGGCTTCGCGTGGGCCCTATTGGCGAGGGTGGCGCCAAGCTTCGGTCGACGGCGGTGCAAAGTGCCTCCAGCGCCCAGCGATCATCATCGTGGTCGGCGCCGTCGATGTGAACCGCCTCCCATAGCCACTGGGCCTGCAGCTTGACCTTCATCAACATGCTCCACTCATGGTAGTTCGACTTGGTGAGCATCTTCTATGGCGTTCCGGCTCTGGAGTCGCGGTAGACCATCTGCAACACTAGGGAGTGCTCGCGGGCGCCACTCTGGTGATGGCAACTAGCGGTGGCGCCCGACCGGGCTACACGATCCTCCGGGCTAGCTCTGGCTCCCGCTCCATCTCGCCGCGCATTGCTGCGCCAGCAGCCACCGCTGTGAAGACATAATCTGTTGTTTGCTTGTTTGATTGCTGCATTAGACAAGGATTTGGATTAGCAATTGCTGTCCTCTCCTAGCTGCTGTAGCAGCATGGCGCCCAGCCATGAGATGGCCTCACCAGCCATGTAGAAGTATGGCAATAGGCCCTAAGTACAATAGTTGGTAGAAGTACATCACCATACCAAGTAGTTGGGTGATCTCATCTTGTACTAGGAGTAGATAGGGCTGTATCCAGCCATGTTCTAGTGTACCATGTAGTTGGTACAATGTTGCATTTTCTAAGCGCAACCACCAAAAAGGCAATCACGCTAGAAATGCTTGTTGACATTTCCACAACGACATCACCGGAATTGTTACATTCCAGCAAACGCCGCCATGAAATGTCGGGTGGTATTCTGCAACGTTCTGAGAACAAGTCCAAGCGCACGGAAATACCGTTGTAGCATTTCACCCGGAGATATTCAGGGTATCGTTATTTATATTTTCCCAAGGGAAGGCATGGTGTAAAGACTCTAGCAGGGCATGAACAAGACAACATGACTGTATAGTTGACCAATACTCAATACAGGGGTGAGTCATGATAGTTCATAAGATAGTGTGACACACACTTGGGCCAACCTCAAGGATAAAAGGAAAAATAAAGAATAAAGAATATTCCTAAGTAGAGTAGGCATTCCTAATGTAGCTGTGCAAAGAACAAGTTAATGATCATACAAACATAAATGACTAGGGTCAAAGTTGAGAGTGAGATGGATGGGGAGATCCCCCCCAGTGTTCTACCACCAGTTGAGACATTTACGAACTCCTACACAACATACGAACGTGGGGGGATTACAAGGGACGGACAGGGCTGTCACTACTCTGCCGCCTACCCCCTCGACCAGGGCATGCCATCATATCTGAAGGTCTCTGCTCACTCGGGCACCATGCCCGCATGTTAAGAAACATCCCATATCCCCCGTGGACTCCCACCCTACGGATAGACGAGCTAGAATATGGACAGACCCAAAAGCCACAACGGACCCAAAAGCCACAACGGACCACCACCTCAACACAACCCTAACTCTACCCAAATATGTCGCATGAATGGTTAACCATAAAGTTCTATACGACGAAACCACAACATAGAAACTATAGTCTAGTTCATATGCCATGATCGTGTCGAAAGAACAACATGTCAAGAATATAACATACAAACTATATGCTAGTTCATATGTCAAGACTATAACATGAGAATTGTACTCTAGTTCAATAGCACAACAGACTTGAGAAGAAACAATATATTATTCATACCGAATGTACCTTTCTCCCAAGTACAAGCTCTCCAATGAAGCTTTGCCTAACTCCAACTACTAAAGACTAAAAGAACTAGAGAGAGGAGGAGTAGAGAGAGGGAGAGAGAGGAGTGGAGAGTGAGAGAGAGAGGAGGAGGCTCCAAATGGTGTGTGTTGAGAGAGGAGGAGGTGGGGGGCTACTTATACAAGTGAGAGAGGGGGCTAAGTGTAAAATCTCCCTAAACCGACCTCCTCTCGGGCGTCTAGGCACACTGAATCTTGCCATGATAACACACGATTGCCCACCTCATGGTTTAATGCACCGCCCGCCAAACTGGGGGAATCCGAACCGGAGCCAGAGATGCTTGTGGCGCCAGCGGTCTAAGCGCCGCCCCGGGCCTGGCCCTTGGCCCGCCCCGGCAGTGGGCCTCACGGTGCAAGGAAAAGTCATCCCCGTCGATTGCTTGGCCCAGGTTTGCTGCGTGTTGGGCTCGGTTGTATTGGGATGAAGGATGTGCTAGAATACGCTTTCCCGAATGGCGCCTTTTTGGTGTTTTTCCACTTGATTGTGTATAAATCACGCAAAACATTTATTTCTCCAATACAAGTGAAAATATGGTAATAGTAAATGTATATGATTGTAAGAATGTATAGTTTCACCCCTTTTTGGTAGAATGTTGACGGTAAAAATATGTCAATAGTGACCGTCAACATACAACTCTTGTATATATACCTATGTATAGCAATGCAATGAATTGATTCAAAACCACATCATTGAGTTTTTAGTTTCGACCCGGGCCTCAAAGCGAGGAAGCGTGTGTGTGTGGAAGTTGAGCTCGGCTCATCTTCTTCCTTGGATCTGGGGAGAGGGAGAGGGAGGTGAGTAGGTTGCTCACTGTGGTGCTGCTTATTGCAGGTGCCAACAAGTGGTATCGGAGCCGTACATCGTCGTTCTAGCCCTACGGTTGAGCGATGCCGGACGGTGAGGATTCCCCGATGGACCGGTGGCGGTCTGTGGGGGAGAGGAAGTCTGGGAAGGAGGACTCCGGCTGCGTCGACCAAGGAGGTGGTCATTAGGATGGCGTGGGAGTCGAGCTCGTGGGATTGGCCACAGCTCACCCGCACTAGCTACGGTTAGTGGGCGGTCCGATGAAGTGGCGACTTCGCGGCGCAAGCTCGGGCGCTTGTGGAGGTCGGCACCGACGTCGAGGATGATGAGGTCCAGTCCATGGATGCTCTGCTCTCGTCCATGTTGTCGGAGTTCCACGAGGCCATCGGGCGGAAGGGAGACGACGAAGGAGGCGTGGGACATGCTAGCGTCGTTCGCGTCGGTTCGGATCGAGCCAAGCGGGCAAAGATGCGGCGGTTGTGCAAGGACTTTGGCGACATGAAGTTCCGCCATGGTGAGGGTGTGGAGGACATCACGCTCCGGCTTGAGTCACTGGTGAGCCAATTGGCGATGCTTGGGAAGATGGTGGATTAGGAGGACGTCGTCTGCAAGCTGCTCCACACCGTGCCGGCGAAATACAACCAGATGGCGCTCACCATCAAGACCATGCTAGACCTCGACAAGGTCTCACTGGAGGATGTGGTTGGGTAGCTCCGGCTGTTAGAGGGACGGCTCGACGTGCCACTCGAGCGCAAGGAGGAGAGCGGCAAGCTGCTGCTCACCGAGGAGAAGTGGACCGCATGCATGAAGGAGAAGCGGCGACGGGGAAGGCTCCTCCGGCCCCGCCCGCAATGCCGGGCGGCAGCAATGGTGGCAAGAAGGGAAAGCCGTTGTAGGGGGAAGAATTAGAAGCCGTTCGACCTAACGCCCGCCATAAGTGCGGCAAGGTGGGTTCTTGGGCAAAGGAGTGCCCGACGTGCAAGTCGGAGAATAAGGAGGAAGTGCACTGGGCGGCGACGGCGACGACGAGCACGCACTGCTCATGGCTTCCTACTGCACACTGCAGGAAGGAGCAGAGGAGGAGTGAGCAGAAGAGTCAAGTCCACAGGAGCCGGTCCACCTCGACGAACCTATGGTCGAGGTCCACCTCGGAGTAGCCGGTCCTACCTCTCATGTGGTACCCCTCGACCGTGCCAGGAACCATATGACCAGCACCGCAGCACTCTTCTTCGAGCTCGGCGGGCTTCCATCGACCGTGAAGTGTAGACTCCGCTCCGCGGTGGTCATCCGTGGCGCGGCAATCGTCATCTTCGATGTCGAAACGAGGGGAGCAAAGACGCGGCGTGATTCGACGTCTACTTCATCCCGTGCCGCGCCAGCATCGCCGCCTTCGGGCCAATTGGACGAGCGTGGCAGCAAGGTCCTCATCAAGGGTGGCATGCTAGATTCGGGACCGGGAGCAGAGGTCGCCGCTAGGGTGCAGCGCTCCCGCAATCGGCTCTACCTTCTCGGATTTGAAGGTAGAGCACCCGGCAGTGCCGGCGGCGCAGAGAGGGGAGGAGCCGGGCTCTAGCACGCCGCTACGGCCACCTGAGCTTTGATGCTCTGGGCTGGCTGGAGACGATGGTACGGGGGCTGCCGTAATCGACCACGCCGGTGAGCTGTGTGATAGCTGCCTAGCGGGGAAGCAGAGGAGGCTGCCGTTTCCCAAGGCGGCTAAGTATAGCGTGGCGGAGAAGCTCGAAGTTGGTCCACGGGGACCTTTGCGCCCATTTCACCAAATGACACATGGTGGGAGGAGGTATTTCTCTAGTTCGTCGATGACTGTAGCCGCTACATGTGGCCGCGGCTCCTCACGAGCAAGAGCGACACGGCCGAGGCGATCGGGCTCTTCAAGGCGCGCGGCAGAGGTGGACTCAAGCAGCGGCTATGAGTGCTCAGATGGACCACGGCGGTGAGTTTGTGGCATTGGGATTCGCCACATACCGCGCAGGGAAGGGTGGTGCGCCACCTGACTGCACCGTACACACCACGCAGAGCGGCATGGTGGAATGCCGAATCGACGATCGTCGGCATGGCGAGATCGATGATGAAGGCCAAGTATTTGTCGTACGGAGTTCGGGGTGAGGCAGTGAGCACGGCGGTGTTTGTCCTCAACCGCGCACCCACGAAGGCACCGAGGGGGATGACTCTCACGAGGCTTGGCACGGGCTCAAAGGCTGAATGTGGCATACTTGTGCACGTTCAGGGCGCGCCGCCATGTCAGAACACCAAGCCCGGCCTCAGCAAGCTAGAGGACAGAGCACCAAGACGGTGTTCCTCGGCCAGGAGGAGGGGTCTAAGGCCTATCGGTTCTATGACCCGGTCGGAAAGGTGGCTGTGTCCCGTGATGTCATCTTCGGCGGCGGCGTGGAGTTGGGGGACGGTGGTGACGGGGAAGCAGAGGACTCGGGTGGACTCTCGGGAGGTTTCACCGTCGAGCAGCTTGTGATAGAGCAATGGAGTGTCGTGGAGGAGGCAATCTTTCGCAGAGCCGGTGGTGGAGGCGGTGGAGCCGCCGAAGTCTCAAGGCAGGGCCCGGCTTTTTGCCCATTCCCCTGTTTTGCCTCAACAGGGGAGCAAGTCCGGCGGCGCCGGTGGAGTATGTGACTCCACCAAGAAACGTCGCTGATTTTGTGGATGCTTACCATGATGGAGAGGAGGTGAGATTCCGTCGGGTGGACCACATCGTTGAAGATGTAGAGGTTCCTGGGCTGGCTTCCGGGGCTTGATCGTTGGACGACGACCGGGGCAGCCGCCGGATGAGCGCCGAGGAGGAGCGGCGTTTGCGGTGGTGAGCGGGATCCCAATCGGCGTAAGGCCATCTTTGGAGGAGATGGGCTCCATCAAGGAGAACCGCACGGAGCTAGTGGATGCGGTGGGATGCCGACCAATCGGGCTCAAATGGGTGTACAAGGTGAAGCGCAACGAGCTCGGCGCCGTTGTCAAGCACAAGGCGCGGCTCGTTGCCCGCGGTTTCGTCCAGCGGGAAGGGATTGACTTCAAGGAGCTTTTTGTGCCGGTGGCTCGCATGGAGTGCAGGCGGCCGCCGCTAGCACCGGGCGATGGCGAAGGACCGGCAAGTACACCACCTCGTTGTCAAGTTGGTGTTCCCGAACGGAGACCGACGGAGGTTGTCTTTGTCAAGCGTGCACTGGGCTTCATCAAGAAAGAAGCAGAGCACAAGGTGCCCAGGTTGCGGAAGGCCCTCTATGGGCTGCGGCAAGCTCCACGGGCGTGGAACTCCAAGCTCGAAGCCACCATGGGCGAGTTCGGGTTCACACATTGCGCCACCGAGCATGCTCTATACACGCGGCGATGGGGTAAGGAAGAACTCATCGTTGGCGTGTACGTGGACGACTTGATGGTCACCGGAGCTTGGACGTAGGACATTGATGCATTCAAGTGTGAGATGGTGGCTCGTTTCAAAATGAGCGATCTTGGCGTGCTCTCCTACTACCTTGGCATCGAGATGAAGCAGGGGAGGACCTCCATCACGCTGGGGCAGCGGGCCTAAGTGGAAAAGCTACTAGAGTGCGGCGGCATGATGGATTGCAAGCCGCCCCGCAACCCCGATGGAGGAGAGGATCAAGCTCTCCATGGTGAGCACGGCGGTGAAGGTGGATGCGACACGCCATCGAGCATTGTCGGCCGTCGCGCTGGCTCACTTCATACCCGCCGGACCTTGTGTTCACGGTCGGCTATGTGGGTCGATTCATGGAGGATCCTCATGAGGACCACTGGACGGTGGTGAAGTGGGTCCTGCAGTACATTAGGGGCATGCTAGAGCAGGGGGATCGTCTTCCCCAAGGGCGGTGGCCACGAAATTGACGGCCCTCGCCGACGCTCCGCTGAAATCCGGTGAAGGTGAGACAGCTCTCATGGCTTTCGCCGATCCGATATGGTCGAGATGTCGACGGACGGTGGAGCACCTCGGGTGTGCTCGTCTTCCTCGAGGCGGCGCCAATCGCCGGGCAATCATTGAAATAGAAGACGGTGGGGCGCCGCCGACGCGGCGGCGTAGTACGCCACGGCCGCCACGGGCGGCGTGCCAGTCATCGGCCACGTGCCGGCCGGGCGAGCTAATCGAGAAGAAGCTTGTCCGCCGGTGCTGATGGTGGACAACAAGCCTGTTGGCACAAAATGTGGCGCCAAGCAGCTCAACACACTGCAAGCCGGAAGAAGCTGGCTTACACAAACAAACCCGATCGGTTGAGCACCAAGCGTGCTAGTCAATTTGACCTAAAATTGATAAGGAATGGAAAGGATCAGTAATCTCAGGTGGAATGTGCCGGGTGTTGCGAGACAGTTCCAAATATGCGACGCATTGAGCCAAATCAGACATCAAACGACTAGGAAGTCTGCGTGTCAATCGGTAAAAAGCATAGAAATCGGTAGTTTTCTATAATATGAGCAAAATAACACGTAACGCCCGATTCATGCATGCGGTAATCCAAACAATTAAATAAACCATGCATGTGTGCAGTTCGAGCATCCGAAGCATCAAGCTCACTTAACAACGACAAAAGAAGCATTACATACATGTAAAATCTAATCCGAACATTAGCAAATGAGATCTAGATTAACTAGTCCACCGCATGACTACATCTCTATAAACCCTTTTCACTCAAACCACCGCCCACCACATGACGATTAGAGAAAGCTAGATACTAAGGTCAGATAAACCTACATGCATGTTCTACTCATGACAAACTAACCAATAGATTACGCTATCAAGCCAATCCATGACTTTTAAAAGGTAATTTATAGGTGTAAATCAAGATCTAGATAACAAATGCATAGGTCTAATCTAACTAGTCCCGCATGACTGTTGGGTATTTTTAACGCACACAAAATAAATAGAAAAAGATCCGCAAGCGCACAGATATACATTTGTAGCTTTCACCCCGGGGGTTTTAATATCGAATCCACAGGAAACGTGTGAGGCTAACTACAATCTAACTCAACAAAAAGGGTAACTAAGTTTAGGTTTTTAGTAACTAATAAAGTTCTAAGCTAACTAAAATGGTTTTATGATAACTAGGAATAGCAACAAGGTTAGGATAAATAGAGACAATAAAGAGGATAACTAAGGGTCTTTGACTTCTAACTTGGGTAAACAATGTCTTCTACCAATCTATCTTGGCCGATAACTAATAGGGAACAAAGCGTAGTTTCCTCCCTACTCGCATCAATAAGGCTACAAGTCTTACTAACTGGATGGTGGGCTACAGAGGATTCAATAAAGCTATAAAGTCACATTTATGATACTACCACCGATATCCAGAAGTAAGGGGCATTTACGATTAACCCTAGCCTAAGCACCACGCTTATGCTAAGAATTAACACTCTACTCCTTCTAGAATATAGGAATAAAGCACTCAAAAGAGACATAAACTAGATAGACAATATAAGCAAAGTAAACTTAGATTAAAAGTAAATTACCGAGAGAAATCTTGAAGACAAGATGAACTTGAATCCTTTGAAGTACAAGCCGAAGAGAGAGCACCGACAGCCCGCAGCTCTTCCCAACTCATCCCTCACTCTCTATCTCACTATTCTATGTATAAGACTAGATCTATGAAGATCTAGTCTTCTCTTTGCTAGCTAAACCTAAGAGATAGATCCATTCAAGGGATCCCTCTCCTCATCTACACGAAAAAGACTAATGAATAGCTAATGAATTAGGGTTTTAGGGGAGCCCGCCCCTTCTTTTATAGCCCCGAGGGATGGATGTGAGCCGTTGGATCAAACCGACTTAAATGGACGGTTGGAGTGAATTCTAGGGTTCCCATAGGTGGTCAGTGGAGGAAGCTTCCGAGAAGATGGGCTCGTGGGCCCACGGGGAGGGTGCCGCCGCCCCACCCCAGTGCCGCCTCGGCCCCACGGTGACAGTGGGCCCCACCCTTTGCGAATTTGTCTTCTCTTCTCATTTGGACCCCCTCGAATTTATACCAATCGCCCTACGATTTGGTCCTTTTGTTCGGTGTCTTGATTTATCCTCTTTTCTCTCTCGATTTTTAGGGGTTTTCGAGAGTTCACCTTGCAAAGCGAGTGTGCACCAAAACTCATGGAAATCATTAGTATAAACCCTATCTTCTAGTGTTCTTGTTCACATATGATCTATTATTTCATGGTAAAAGTTGACAATAACTACCGTCAACAAGCTCCCCAAGCTTACCTTTTGCTAGTCCCTTAGCAAAAAACATATATACTATAAAACAAACTTGGATTAGGAGTTGCTACGATACTTTCATTCTTACAGAGTACACATGCTTTCAAAAAGAGACTCAACTCCGGACTGGATAGACTAATTCTGACTTCAAACTCTTTCTTTCACCAACTATGGTGCTTTTTTACTCTCACTTAGGTACTTGAGCAATTGAAAGATAGAACAATCAAGTCAAGCACGATGTCTCAAGTCTTCGATCACTAATATTCCAGAGTTTTTAATAAATTTTGCAAATAAAACTCAGAGCTTTGTACTGAATGGCACTCTCAATCTCTCAATATGTGGTATTTGTGGATCCTCACTAGGCATTAATAGTTGCCTTCTCTCTTGAATGTGTGGTAGTTGTGGCACAAGGCTATTAAGCCTTTATCTTTCTAACTCACTCTCTCTTTCTAAATATGGCTTATGTGGGGTTCATAGGAGTGGCACTCTTAAAATAATATTGCATATCTGCAAAGGATATATCTACAGTTCAAACAATGGATCCATAGAGAGTTCAGCCAATCAAAACAAGCATAGCATGTGTATAGAATATGGTGGATAGGTGTATATTTGGTGGCTAAAACAAATTCTACGTTTACTCCTTTGATGATAGAAACAAATCTCTCTTTTGAAACTTGGAAACTTTTAAGAGAACTTTGGGCTGCATACTTTTCTTTCTTTTTTTTTTTTTTTTCAGAGAGGTGGGCATCTAAGTACCCATTGTTTTCATTTGGACACTTGTCCTTTTTACTCTCTTCTTTTTTTTTTTTTTTTTTAGGGAGGTAGGCTCTACTCGCCCGTAGGACACTTGTCCATTTTTCATCTCCTCTCTTTTTTTTTTTTTTTTTTTTTTAGCGCAACCCAAATCTCTTTCCACTGATAAACCTTTTTGAGAGATATCAACAAAGCTATTTTTGGAGTAAATAAACATTGGCTTCCTATAGTTTGATGGAGGGTTTATTTCAAAGGAGGAATGAAACAAGTATATGGATGTATATGTGGAAAAAGCATGGTATTGCAATCACTCCCGGTGTAGGAATAATGCATATGTATGTGGAAGGTGTGTGGATGGAAACTTGTCTTTTCATGACTGAACTCCTCACAGGTAACAAACAAAGCTTGAACTACTCAACCCAAAGCAAATAGCATATGTAAGCTGGAATGTTTTCCTAATCTAATGATCATAAATATGGCTTTGGTAGGAATTTAACACTCGCCAAACAAGAGCTCATCATGAAAGATTTTTAAATTTTTAAAACAAATCTCCAGATATAGTTTCACAAAGGACAAGATAAATAGCATGCTCAGACTCTCTCATATCATATCCCCCAATTACCTAGACTTAGATCAAGTGTATGCTACCCACAAGTCAGGTATAGAGCAAATTTGAAAGCAGGACAAATATATCCAAAACATCGAGTAGTTTCTAGTAAAAAGTAAGGTACTAAAAAGAATTAGAGTAGAGCAACTATTCATCATTTCCAAGACTAACTTTATTTATTCTAACAAACACTTATTAACCACACCTTAAAAACAACAAGACATATATATATATCTATTTATCTAAAACAAACTCTTTATTTGATTTAAAACTTTATGCATCTTTTTAAAGAAAAGCAAAAGATAGTAAGTAAAGGGATACTTATCTCGATAACAGGGGGTGCTCTCCCCAAGCTAGATTTTTGTGTAGGTGCTTTGAGATGAGGTAGACGAATGGAGGCGATGTCGTCATTCCTTGATGGAGCTTTGATGATGACGATTCGTTGAGTTAATGCTCTATCTAGTGGTCGAACGTCTCCTTCTCGTCGTGGCTCATTGATGCTTTAAATCCTCGTGAAACTCAAATAGACAACAAAGCTCGTGGAATTGATTAAGCATTAGCGGTTGGATATTTTAAGCTTTAATTATCTAGAGTTTCTTAATGAGAATTAAAGATTAAGCTTTTAACAGGATTTAAGCAAAAGCTAATATTTTTGTATTTTTTTCATATGCAGGAAAATAAGAAAGAATGCAAACTTTATTTTTGTGCCTCCACAGTAAATAATCCGTGGGTGTTTATGCCAATCGAAGTAATCACATGGGGCTTTAAGAAGACATGTATGAAACATATGTATGCAATAATTAAAAAGAAATGGATAAATGCCTAGTTACCTTCTGGGAAGATTAGTGTTTTAAGTCCACTGAATCAAGACTCCTTACCTTATTTACTCCTTAAGTGTACCATCCATGTTCATCGATTGTCCAGCATCTTGAAATGAAGCTTTAGTAGTAGGAGCTGGCAACATCATGTATAGATCTAGGACTTTGTACTTGTAGGGCTTAAGGGATTATCTCCCCAAGCTTCACTTGAAGTATGTCCTATTTACAAAGATAAAGTAGAGATCAAGTGCATGGGCTCTGTTGGTGGAAAAACACAAACAGAACCAAAACTTTGTTCATTCTTTTCTAACCTTATGCACATAGAGCAAGATATGATTAAAGCTTTATATACTCTACTTAAGCAAGACATGGGTGATAGGATAAAAAGGTAAACATTGAGTGTTGCAATTAGAGTATTTTAACAAGAAAGATCAAGAGGCTTAACTCAGGATGTGCAACATTTTAACTTATAAGGTTTAGGACATCAGGATTAAGAGGGTGATACTAGGAACAACTAAATAGGTCGAGTTAATGAAGCTGGATAAAGCTATTTTTTATGAGCATGCAAAGGTTAAGGAAAAACTTTATTCAACAATGAAAAACTTACCTCAAGATGTTACCTTTGTTATTAGAGTATGATAGCACCGTAACATCTCGTGGCGAACCTTCTCCTTTTGTTTCTCCTTCCTTTGGTTTCATAGAGCTCTTCTATCCTTGAATGTGTCTTTCTTATGCAAGTTTAGATCTCTTGCTTCACCTTAGTGTGAGTTCATCTCAAGACATCCCCCAAACTTATTTGAGTGTTCCTTCTTTTCTGCAGGGGTTAGTCCAACAAAATATACCATTGTCTACACAAGCAATTATTAGTTCAATAACCAAACTAGACTCCATGTCTAATTAGATTAAGGAAGACTATTTAACCTAAGCACCATGCTTAATTTAAAAGCCTTTGGAAGTACCCTAGCAGCACATCCAAACCAAAGCATACTATAGCAAACAACAGAGGCATGAAAGCACTATAGAGATTTACTCAAACAGGGGATGACAAAGCATGATCATTATTTAGCATGTCTTAAAGATGAAAACAACTAGGTCAATGCACCAACATGGCAAAAGATGTTATATTAATTATTAGCTGGTCATACCTTGTGTTGTTGTCCCTCATTCTTTTTTTAACTCAAACCTGAAATGGTTAGTGACAAACAATACCGAAGGAAACTAGTCATTATGTAAAGTTATATATGAGCCTTCATATGCTCACTTTTTTTTATTATTATTATATAGAGAGAGAAATGGTTAGACCTTCAAGTGCCCAGATTTTTATAATTGGACCTTCATGTGTCCATATATTTTTTTTTTTTTTTTTTTTTTAAGAGAATTCTTGTTTTAGGACACAAGCTCGTCCTTGGGAAACTTTCAAATTACGAATCAAGATGATGAAGCAGTTTCCTCTCCAACACCACCTATCTCAAGATTTATGTCAACGGGATCTAGAATATTTGTGATAGACATAAGCATCTACAACCCTTCTTTTAAAGTTTATTGGAACAAGAAGTATGAGGGGGTTGAAGATAATGAATGTGATGATATAGAGACTATCAAGCTCAGGAGATTTCTCATATGAGCATGGATTTATAGAAGATGTGTTAATGATGTAGCTTCCATGCTCGATGTTATCTCTTTCTTCAAACTCCGAGGGCGCTTCTTCTTGAATGTCTATAAGCAAAGACTTTGTCTCTACACGATATTCATTGGATGTTTCAATTTCTAGGATTTCCCATGAATTGATTTCTTTTAAGGCTTCGTTCTCGTCTATCCATTCTTCAATAAGGGCACACACCTTCTTCATCCGTTCTAGGCATTGTTGTAGACATTCCTCATCATCCTCGTAGTCTTCATAACTCTCTTGCTTTAACGTGTTTATAGGATCATTATTAGAAGGTAGAGGATAAGAGGGAACATCAGGTTCAATGATGGTTTTAGAGATAGGTTCAGATGAGACATTTAATGTAGGCATAGAAGGAGAGAAGATAGGAATGTTTTCTAAATGGGTTTGCTCTTCTTCTACGGCATCACTAGATGGGCCATCCTTGAATGCTTCCCGATGTCTCGAATAAGAATGCTTTCTAAGAGACTCCTCCATAAAGGGATTTGAATTATCTTCTCTTAAAGGTCTCTTATGTGGATGAAGATTTATTGGGTTCCCAAAATTAATCAAGAGATTACTATTGAATTTAACTGGAATGTCCGAGGGTGAACTTCCTTCTTCTATTGGAGGATTTTGGGACTCTCTGGAATGAATAGCTAGAGCTTGGGCTTCTTTTTGTTCGGGAGAGGAATTCTTTTCTATTTCAAGGAGTTCATTTTGGAAGCGAGGGCAGGGAAAATTCCCACTAATCCTATTAAGAACAGCCCTTGCTTCATTGGGAGGCATTTGAAGAAAATATCCTTGAGTAGCTGCAATAAGGGCACACATAGAATCTCTACTAAGACCCATATAAAAATGTTGAATAAGCATAGATTCTGGTATGCAAAGGTCTGGCCCGGTGTTTAAGATTTTATAAAGATGATCCCATGATGCACCAAGAGATTCTCCTTCTAGCTGTTTAAAGTTTAGAATCTCCTTCCGAAGACTGACCACTTTGGAGATGGGAAAGAAAAGTGAACAAAATTCAGAGTGTAGCTTATCTCAATCTCCTTGCATACTTTCTATGGTTCGAGTATACCAATGTTTAGCTTTTCTCGTTAAAAGAGAACGAAAATAGCTTCCATTTTAAGGTATTGTCCGACATGCCCTCCGTGACCTTAAGCAATCCACGAGATAGATGAAAACTCCGACAAATGTGTGTATGGGTTTTCATCACCTTCTCCCGAGAAGGGTTTTTCACGAGCTAATCTTATAAAGGACGGCTTTATCTCAAAACTAGGTGCTAAGATAGGCTCCTTAGATTTTGGTAGCTTAAAGCTCGTGGAGTGACCAAATAGACGGAGAGGAGTAGAATTCATAATGAAAAGAAAAGATGAGAATAAAGATAGAATGAAGGGGTAAGATAAAGGAATAAAGGGAATAAAAGATAAAAGATAAAAAGGTTGAGCTAGGCTCGAAGTTAACTCAGCAACCGTTTCCCAACAACGGCACCGAGAAAGCTTGTTGGGTATTTTTAATGCACACAAAATAAATAGGAAAAGATCCGCAAAGCGCCACGAGATACCATTTGTAGCTTTCACCCAGGGGGTTTTAATATCGAATCCATAGGGAAACGTGTGAGGCTAACTACAATCTAACTCAACAAAAAAGGGTAACTAAGTTTAGGTTTTTAGTAACTAATAAAGTTCTAAGCTAACTAAAATGGTTTTATGATAACTAGGAATAGCAACAAGGTTAGGATAAATAGAGACAATAAAGAGGATAACTAAGGGTCTTTGACTTCTAACTTGGGTAAACAATGTCTTCTACCAATCTATCTTGGCCGATAACTAATAGGGAACAAAGCGAGTTTCCTCCCTACTGCATCAATAAGGCTACAAGTCTTACTAACCGGATGGTGGGCTCTGAGAGGATTCAATAAAGCTATAAAGTCACCTTTATGATACTACCACCGATATCCAGAAGTAAGGGGCATTTACGATTAACCCTAGCCTAAGCACCACGCCTATGCTAAGAATTAACACTCTACTCCTTCTAGAATATAGGAATAAAGCACTCAAAAGAGATGTAAACTAGATAGACAATATAAACAAAGTAAACTTAGATTAAAAGTAAATTACCAGAGAAATCTTGAAGACAAGATGAACTTGAATCCACTGAAGTACAAGCCGAAGAGAGAGCACCGACAGGTCGGTAGCTCTTCCCAACTCATCCCTCACTCTCTATCTCACTATTCTATGTATAAGACTAGATCTATGAAGATCTAGTCTTCTCTTGCTAGCTAAACCTAAGAGATAGATCCATTCAAGGGATCCCTCTCCTCATCTACTGAAAAGACTAATGAATAGCTAATGAATTAGGGTTTTAGGGGGGGAGCCCTACCCCTTCTTTTATAGCCCTGAGGGATGGATGTGAGCCGTTGGATCAAACCGACTTAAATGGACGGTTGGAGTGAATTCTAGGGTTCCCATAGGTCGGTGGAGGAAGCTTCCAGAAGATGGGCTCGTGGGCCCACAAGAGGGTGCCGCCCGGCCCCACCCTGGTGCTGCCCGGCCCCACCTGGTGACAGGTGGGCTCCGCCCTTTTCGAGCTGTCTTCTCTTCTCATTTGGACCCCGGAATTTATACCAATCGCCCGATTTGGTCCTTTTCTTCGGTGTCTTGATTTATCCCTCTTTTCTCTCGATTTTACGGGGTTTTCGAGTTCACACCGCAAAACGAAAGTGTGCACCAAAACTCATGGAAATCATTAGTATAAACCCTATCTTCTAGTGTTCTTGTTCACATATGATCTATTATTTCATGGTAAAAGTTGACAATAACTACTGTCAACAATGACTAATCTTCCTAAACCCATCTAGCATAAACCCAATCAAGCTAATCTACCGCATGATACCACTCTTTTGGATCTACACCACCCCTTCGCAACTAAACCAATCCGTCGCACGATACGGTCTAGAAGCAAGGGGCTAAAAGCACTCATTACACAAAAAGCAGATCTATAAATATAAGTTACTCATGAAAGCTTAACCAAACCAGTTGATTAACCGATCGGGGGTCCATGAAGAAGGAATTAACAAGGCCAAACACAAATAAACCAATTAGATCAAACCGAACACTAATCCACCGGATGACTAGCTCTAGAACAACCCAAGCTTGCATCTGCCGCACAATACCTAGCCCTGTCAAGCATCTATTTGCATCTAACAAGCTAAAACCCGCAACATGTGACGATCAAGATTGATAACCTTTTGGCCAATGTAAAGATAAGATCTATTCGTCTAAGTGACATCAGTATGAACCAAGCATTGAAGACAATTAAATCTATAAAGATCTAAGGCCAAAGCTTATCAATCTAGATCGGGCAAAATTGTTGTAACGATAAATAAACATAAAGCATGAACAACATGTGATAACTTAATGAATTTATTAGATTAGCCAAATCTAATAGAGCCAATAACTAATCCTTGAGCCAAATCTACGCCTGTTGCATGACATCCAATTCAACCAAGAATCGATAACCATCTTGCTTTACTTCAATCCAGCGCATGATACAAAGTAAAACTAAGACTTCCTGCTACTAAGCTTAAATCCACGCATGATACTAAGCAAAGTAAAAGCAAGACTACTTGCCATCCAATTTAAATCCACCACATGATACTAGACAGATAGACAAGATTGCCGGTACTTACGGAGGTCGGCCGGATCGATTGGCCCTCTCACAAAACCCGGCGACACGATGGGACTCGATTTGGTCGAGCGGTTTGTTTGTATTGATTGTGAATGCAATTACAATAGCGAGGTCTCATATTTATACCCAAGGCTCGACCACGAGTTCTAATCAAATACGACTTACAATAACAAAGAATATTCCCAAACCGAAGATAACTTGGCCTCCAATCTTTCCCTTCTTGTGTTGGAGTCCACATTGCATTCGTATCGGCGTGGCATGCACCAAATCTTGCCCCTCTCCGATCTAGGGTCGATCAAGGCGTCCTCCATGGGCCCTAGCTCCTTCGGCAAGGCCACCACCGATAAGCTAATGACATCAGCTTTCCCGATTCTCACTCTCCTCGGCAATCCTCAACGTGCTTGTCGTTTGTAAACCACCGAATCTGATTTGATGGCGTCATCTTTGCCGAATACCAATTTTTGACTGCCTCATCTCTCCTGTTTCAATCGGCAATATATTGGACCACAACTGGGCTGCCTTCGAGCTCCTCGAGGACCAAAATTTGGTGTTAACAAAGCCCACCATCGCCCTCGCCAAGAACCCCCGTCCTCCATGGCGGGATCAAGCACATCGACATCAAGTTTCACTTCCTTCGGGAGGTCGTGTCGATGGAGGACAGACCATCATCAAGTTCGTCGAGACCGGCCGACAGCTCGCTGACATTCTCACCAAGTCACTCGGGCCCCTCGGGTTTGTCGGTGAGGAGGATGATTGGCATGGATGAGGTGAAGATGCAAAGAACGGGGATTAGGGGAAGAATTGTAAGACATAATCTATTGTTTGCTTGTTTGATTGCTGCATTAGACAAGGATTTGGATTAGCAATTGTTGTCCTCTCTTAGGCTTTCTTTGTAGCGACATTGCGCTGTTGACGGTAACCAACTGTAGATAAAATGCCATCAACATACACCAAAACAACCTAGAAATAGGATTTATATTCTAACAAATTCCATAGTTTTGGTGTTTATTTGGTTTTGCAGGTACAACACTGGAAATATGCACTTTGGGCCAAAATATAAAGAAAAGTAATAATAAAAACAATATTTGAAAATGGCCCAAAGGTGAAACATGGCAAACCAACCCAATCTACCTCGGATGGGCCAAGATCCAGTGCAACAACCACCTGGGCCAAGCCCAAAACATCGAATCAAGCCCACACGCCCGCCGGACCGCAGCGGCGGCCGAAGGCCCGGGCCTTGGCGCTAGGTGGCGCCCGCGCCAACCTTCTAACGGGTGGGGGCGGTCTTGTGCGAGGCGGTGCATTGACTCCGAGGAACGTCGGTTGATGTGGTGGCCGGGTTTAGTGTGCCGGTGGAACCGCCTATTCCTGGTCGGTTTGGCCATAATGGAGGGAGGAGGCTATTTTCCAAAGATACCCCTACTCTCAACCTATAAAAAGAGACCCTCTACCTCTTCTTCAACAACAAGAAACACAAGGAGAATCAAGCATAAAGTGAGCAAGAGAGTAGAGAGTCTTCCTCTTCTTCTACTTCTTCCAATTCTAGAGAGAGAGAGAGGGAAAAGCTAGAAGGAAGTTGGTCCTTCTACCCAGGAGTTGTCGGTTAAGCCTCGGTGTCAGCGGTTCCTAGGAAGTCGGAGTGCCGGGCTTGTCGGTACCCGCTCCCGCTTGTACCTCTACAAACTACTTACACTTTGGTAAGCAAGTTTGTGTTAATCTTTTGGTTTATTATTCTTAAGTATATTATCTTAGCTGTTATAAACTTGTGGGATTGATAGTCTGTCTTTCGGGGCGGTAGTTCTTGGTGGAGGAACCTCTTGACAGGGGAACTGGCCAACATCGAGAATCAGAATGTAGTGCAAACGTGGTGTTTGGACTAGCGGTTACCTATCTTTTTGTGGTGCACTCCACGGTTGTGGGGGGTAGGCGAATTTGGGTAGTGACAGCCTTGTCCGTCCTCTGAAATCACCCCACGTGAAGGGTGTGTTGTAGTGCTAATTGCCGGTTTCTACCCGGTTAGGGCGAGTGCGGTGCCGAAGTAAGGAGATAACAGCCGAAAGTGATCCCTGCCGAGAGTTTGAGAGCATAAAGACACCTCACCACTCTTAGAAACTAACCTTGCCTAGGGTAGATTCTATCCAGAAAGCCCTCTACGAAAGTCGTCCCAGTGAAATATACGATACCCTGAATACCACCGGGTGAAGTGCTACAATGGTCTTTCCGTGCGCTTGCGGACTTTTCTGCTTTCGCTAAGAAACACCAACAGTGCCCAACCATGAGATGGCCTCACCAGCCATGTAGAAGAATGGCAATAGGCCCTAAGTACAATAGTTGGTAGAAGTACATCACCATACCAAGTAGTGGGGTGATCTCATCTTGTACTAGGAGTAGATAGGGCTGTACCCAGCCATGTTCTAGTGTACCATGTAGTTGGTACAACTCTTGTATATATACCTATGCATAGCAATGCAATGAATTTGGTTCAAAACCACATCATTCAGAGTTTCAGTTTCAGCCCAGCGGCTAAAATAGAGCAGCGTGTGTGTGTGTGGAAGTTGAGCTCGGCTCATCTTCTTCCCTGGATCAGGGGAGAGGGAGAGGGAGGTGAGCAGGTTGCTCACCGTGGTGCTGCTGATTGCAGGTGTCAACAACTGCGGCCTGGGCTACAGCCGCTGCCTCTACGGCAGCAAGGCGCGTCACGCGATCTCTGGCTCTAGCACCCGCGGCAGTGCACGCTCTCTCGATCTGGATGGCGGTGGGTGTTGGTATTTGTTAAGCCTACAGAAATATTTATAATAATCCACAAGCGAACGGATACTAGTGAGCATTTCACCCGGGAGAGGGTTTTAATATCGAATCCACAGGGAGGATGGTGTGAGGATAACTGAGGCATATAACTAATCCCTGAGCAGCAATCAAGGAACTGAAGAAGATTAAGAGATAAGGAGATTTCTATGGTTGTCTAATTCTTATCCTTGTAAGCATATGTTGGTATTGTCTTAAAGGGAAGCACCCAAAGGAAAACATGGACAAAACATGCAATCCTCCGGCACTCACACGCCCAACTAGTCTTATAGACGGAGGGTGGATTCCAAAGGACTCAACAGGACTGTCACTCCCGCGATCTACCACACGACCCGGAATATAAGGTGTCATCACAAGCAACCTTAGTCTAGGCACCACGCCTAAACCTAAGCTACCCCTCTAATCTATAGGGTCCTACAGATTAAAGTACTCAAACAAGAGTTGTGAACAGTAAGAACAATAAGAACATTCACTTACTCAAATAAGGAGTTGAACCACCATAGAAGTCTCGGGATCAAGTACCAGTGTTAATGGGACTTGATTCCGATGGTACAAGATGTAAAGGAGTCACCGACAGGTCCGGTGCTTCCTCAGCAGCTCTTCCCATCACCAACACTTTAACTCTAGGAACAAGATTAGCTCTAGTCTCTCTCATGAGAACTATGGTTCTAATCTCTTCTTGACTCTTGCTCTCTAATCTACTTCTAATTACATGTCTAATCTAATTCTAATTCACTAATCCCTGAGAGAGAGGTTATCCTTACATTGGGATACCTCTACAACTGAGAGATAATGAATAGAATGAGTTAGGGTTTAACCCTGGGGTCAGGGGGTCTTCTTATATAGGCCTTGGCGATGAACGATGACCATTGGATCAAACCGACCTTCAATAACGGTGTAGATACAACCTCAAGGTCGGTGGTAAACCGACATAAAAATGTGAGGTGACATGTGGGACCCCGGGACGCCCAGCCGGCCGCCCGAGTCCGAAGGTTACTGGTCTTCCTGTTTCTTCTGGTGTCCTCTGGTACCTTCTAGAGTGTTTTAGTCCACATTTTGGGTTGAGTTACTTCACGGTCAAGTCTTGTCATCGTATGGGATGTAAATTCCGGAACTTTCTCCATTCTTTCTGCATTTATGTGTTAAGTCCCTAAAAATATATAAATCACCAAAGCTCGTGGAATTATGTTAGTAAAGCCCCTAGACTTATGTTGATATTCATTTTATGCCCTTATTTCATATTAGTTGACTAGTAATATTATGCTATAACAGGTGTCAACAAGCTCCCCCAAGCTTACCCTTTGCTAGTCCCTAGCAAAGCCAAACTTAGCAATGGATCAGGAGTTGCTACAACGCTTTCACGCCTCAACAATACACATGCTTTCAAACAAAATTTCTTCTCCAGATAAGAATAATTTGTTCATTCTTCAACTTACCCATATTACCTTTAACCATGGAGCTTATAGCCTTTTCTTTGATCTTGGGCAATTGAAAGATAGAATAATCAAGTCAAGCACCATATCTCAAACTCTTTGTTCAACTGTTCTTCTGGAGTTTTTGCAAGTTTTTCAAATAAAACTCAAAGTTCTTAGTGTGACTCTCTCAAGTCTCTCATTTGTGGTATTTGTGGATCCTCACTAAGGCAACAAAGTTGTTTTGCCTCTCTCTCATAATTTGTGGTATTTTTGGACTAAGACAGTAAGATACTATGCCTTCTTCTCTCTCACCCTATATCTAAGGCTTATATCTGGAGCTCTTGGTGGGAGAGAACTAATTTTACTTACTAAGCATATATTGTAAATTCAAGCAATGGATCCAAAGTCACGAGTCACACTGATCAAGTGGTGCATGTGTATGGGTGAATGAATATGGTGGTAAGTAATGGTAGGGAATATAGTAAGGTGGAATGAATGAGAGGAAAAATCTTACTTCGCTCCTTGAGGAATCTTCTCTCTTTTGAATTTGGAAACTCTGCGCAAAGAACTTGGGTTGTATCTTTTTTCTTTCTTTATTTTTTTTTTTATGGAGAGGCGAGCATCTAAGTACCCATTGTTTTCAAATTGGACACTTGTCCATTTTTTTAACTCTCCTTTATTCTTTTTTTTTCTTAGGGAGGTAGGCTCTACTGCTTGGTAGGACACTTGTCCATTTTTCATCTCCCTTTTTTTCTCTCTCTCTCTCTTTTTTTAATACAACCCAAATCTCTTTTGCAATAACTTTTGAGAGATAGACAAATGTAATGGAGCTTCTGTAAGATATTGGCTAGAAATGAATGGGTGTAGGAAATATTTTTGGTTGCTCTCTCCCGGGATAGGAGTAGAACATTTTTGGTGGTGGAGTGAATGGATATATGGTGGATGGGTATATATGGTGGTGTAATGGTGGATGCGTACTTCCAGGATGGAAATAGCATATAAATGAGTAGAGTCGAGTGAAGTGGAATGGAATGAGGTAGAGTGAAGTGGAATGGTGGTGGAGTGTACATGATCGGCATGACAAGTTTCTAAGGATCGACAAAGATTGAACAAACTCAATGCAAAGCAAGCTGACCTATATATATATTAAAAAGGTTTTCCTAATCTAGGGAGCATGTATATATATGGTCGTGGTAGGAGGCTCAACACTTTGTCACATAGGAACTTATCATGTGCACTTTTAAAGTTTCAAAATAAATCTCCGTAAATCTAGTATCATTAGGAGTAAGATCAATAGCATTTCGGTCTCTCATATATCATATCCGTCAATTACCTAGACTTTAGAGCAAGCAATTTGTAACCCACAGATTCTAGATTCAAGGTAAATCTCAAGTCAAAGCAGTTTTGCATTAAAGGCTTAAGAGAAATTAAGCTTGAAAGCTAGGTACTGAAAATGAATTACGACGGAGCAACTATTCATCATTTTCATGCATGAGATTTAGCTTGAGAGATTATTTTATGTTGGTGAAAAGGAAAACTCGGTACACTCCTATTTATTTATTTATTCCCACACTCTAAAGATCACACTCTACTAAGAACTCCTTAAATGACTAGACTCTATAAAACTAAACTTATTAACAAACTCTAATAGCAAACCAAATATTTTAGCTAATAATATATATAGATAATAGTAGAGATACTTATCGGGATAAGCGGGGGTGCTCTCCCCAAGCTGGATTGAAGTGTCGGGTTTATTATGGAAGTTGAGGTAGACAGTGACGAGGGTATCGCCCTATCATGTTTCTCTCCTTTAAATCCTGCTTTGAACTCAAATAGACAACAAAGCTAGTGGAACTTGATTAAGCGTTAGTGGTTTGCCACATAGGCTTCATGTGTCTAAAGATTTTCAAGATAGATCATGATTATTCGGATAGAACTTCAGCAAGATTTCTCTTCTAAATGTTTTTGAAGTTTTATATTTTATATGCATGCAATGAACTATAATGCAAATGTAGATAGATGAATACATAATTATTTTTATGCCACCACGGTGAATATCCTTATGGGTTGTTATAACGCCACAAGATTATTCACATGGGGCTTGAGAACTTTTCAATGCAATGCTAATGCAAAAATTTAAATATGCTAAAGGAAAATGATCATGCAATGCAAGGAAATAAATATGCTAATGCAAGATGCAAAAAGATAAATATGATATGCAATTAAAGATGCAATGCTAAGAATTAAATATGGATAATTACCGAGTTACCTTTTCGGTGAAGGCTCAATGTTTTAACTCCTTTGAACATGACTTCTTACCTTACTCACTCCTCAAGTATATCATCGATCTTGGTGCTGCGTCTCCCGAGATAGTGATCTCGAGGATGGCATCACCCATGTTGCTTGCTTGTCTCATGGTTTGAAGTAAAGCTTTTGCCGGTGGAAGCATGCAACATCTTGTTTAGTGTACATACTTTATGGGTTGGGACGTTTCCTTGTAGAATTTTATGAATGACATACTCCTCCACGTTGTGCTCGAAGTATGTCCTGTTTACAAAGACAAGGTAGAGATTAAGTGCATGGGCCCTGTTGGTGGGGAAAACACCAACAGAACTAAAAACTTTATTCATTCTTCTCTAACCTTAGGCACATTAAACAAAGGTAGAGAGTTTAATGTTTAACTGTTTCATTCATTTATGATGAGGGTGATAAGGTCACAAGATAGAGCATCAACGGTTTAATGATTATAACTATCTTTCGCAGGGATGAGCAACATTTTATTGGGGACTATGAGATCGGGAGAGTGGTATTTAGGAACAAAGAACTAAACATGTGGAGTTAAGCAAGATGGATAAGGTTAGGTTTTGACTCTAACATGTTTTATTCTTTATTTATGAGCATGCCATAATTAGGAAAAACTTAGTTAATGATAGCTTACCTCAAGATGTTACCTTTTATTAGAGTGTGACGCAGATTGTAACACCTTGTGGTTATTATTACCTTTACTTAGAGCTTTCCTCATTTGGCTTTTTGTATATCTTGCTCCTAACTTGTCTCCTTTATTGCATCATCCTTTCTTTCTTCTTCTTTAAATTGTGCTCGAACCTTTTTGCTCCTCTCATGATTTTATTCCTGCAATATTAGTTGACAACACATACCCGAAGGAATATACAAGTAATTTTAAACAAGGGTAGATTTGTCATGGAGCTAAAAGTATCTTTTATTCTACAAAAAGTTTTGGATATATATTTTAATTAGCATTTGCTCCTTTGTCACTTTTTTTCTCTAATGGGAAATCTTTAAGTTTGATTTTGATGTATGACATTTATAATTATTCAATCTTAGAGAGATAAAGTAATAGTGAGTAAGGGGATTGCAAACCGGCATGTCAGAATGACGGTAGCTTGAGAAGAGGAAGAGTAATGTCGGATCTTTAGAGGAGTGGACCTTCCTCCCCCCATGCTCGAGCCTTCTGTCACTCGACACTTTAAGTGTAAATGCTTTGAACCATCCCTAATTGTGTGTTGCAATCACCATGTCCTTAGATGTTGTTCGTCCTTTTGTTCCTGCAAGGTTAGTGACCAAAAATACCCGAAGGGAACTTGTCCTAGGAACATGTTGTTGTTTTCTTTGATGTTCTTGTGGCCCATTGCTTTGTCCATCCACTTTTTGTTGAGTGTTTACTTTTCATGATCGTGGTGTATGGAACTTTTCTTCATAGCATAGATTCTTTTTCTGCAAAATATTAGTGAACACATACCCAGGGGAATATACAACATGGTTGAAACAGGGGTTGTTGTCCAAAGTTCATAAGATCTCACCTATGCTAATGAAAAGATGGTTCCTTGAATAATCTTAGCACAGATTTTAATTATCATATCTTATATCATTTTTTTTTGTTTGCTGCATTCTAGCATAAGGATCAAGGCAAAGCTGAATTGTGGCAAAAAGACTGAGTGAATGATTTGAGACTTACAGTTCTTCCATTAATGATGAATTAACCGTGTCTTTTGTACAAGGTTGGAGTTCATCATATGCCTTGCTTCATCTCTCAGGTCCGAGTTCATCTCTTTGACTTACCCAAATTGGATTTGAGAGTTTTTACGCAAGTGGTTAGTCCAACAAAATATACCAAAGCATCTACTACAATATACTATTGATTCAAAAATCAACCTAGACACCACGTCCAATTTGATTTAGGAAGGCATTTTAACCTAAGCACCACGCTTAATTTAAAAGCCAATGGAAGTAAAATCACTATTCCTAAACTAAGCACCATGCTTCATTTAAGAGATGTATGAAGATATTTCAAACCTTAGCATATTATAGTAAACAAAAGTAACATGAAAGCGTTATAGAGTTTTACTCAAATGGAGATGAAATAGTGTAGTAACTTGAGCATGTCTTAAAAGGTAGCAACAACCAAGGTAAGGTAGCAACATGGCAAGAATTATATGAGTGATTCAATGTTGCTCAATGATTGGTTTGACATACCTTTACATTGTCATCATTCGTTCTCTTTGTTCTTGACCTGTAATGGTTAGTAACAAAAATACCCGAAGGAATATTCTCATAATTATAACTCTATGCTCACTACACAAGGGGGTGTTATAGCAAAAGATCTATACTTATATTACTTCCCCCTGGAGTGCTTGTTTTAGGACAAAAAGTTCGTCCTTAGGAAACCTTCAAATATAATTCAAGATGATGAAGAGGTTTTCCCTTATATCACCAATCTCAACATTCAAGCCAATAAGATCAACAACCACCCTTTCTAAATCCTTATGAACAATTATCTCAAGGGGGTTTGAGATCTTGTAGGTGGCAAGATTAGAGATGGCAATTAATTTAGAGTTTGCTCACATGGGCAAGGATTAGATAGAATATTTAGAATGTAACTCCTATGCTCATGGATGTTCTCCAACTATTGATAATGCTCTTTCTAGTCTTCCTTAGACCCTTCATGATGTCTATTCTTGGGATTTCTAGGATCGTAGGTAGACTCAAGAAAAAGAACACTAGAGGATTCATTGGGTTCAAGGATGAGGTTGAAGATGGGTTTGGATCGTTATCTAGTCCGAAATAGAAGGGAAGAAGTCATGAATGGATTCTAGATAGCTTCGCTCTCCTTCTATGGCATCATTAGATATGCCATCTTTGGGCTCCTAACGTCCTTTGTAAGAATAAGGATGCTTTCTAAGAGACTCTTTTCTAAGAGGATTTGGTTTATAGGCACTCAAAGGTCTCATGTGAAGCTAGAAGTTTGTCTCCCAAATTCATCACCATAAAAGAATCAAGGGTAGAATTACTTCTTCCCTTGGAGGTGTTTAGAATATGGATGATTTAGGATTGGTAGCTAAATCAAGGGATTGGAATAATTATGATCTGGCTATCAAAAACTTCTTCTTTGGTCTAGAGGATGATTCCTTTTTCTTTCTTTGGGTGTTCATGGAAAATTCTAAGAAAAAGATCACACACCCACTCGAGTTTGTCAAGGACAAACCTTGCTTTTTAGAAAAGGAAAGAAAAGTTCCTCGAAAAATCGTATGATGGTCATGCGAACAACTTTTCTAGGATGAGCCCCAAATACATTATCCTTTGTAAAGGATAGGATTTGGCCTGAGGTTAACTTCAGAATTCTCTCCTATAATGGGTTGTTTCATGATCATTTAGATCAACCTTGGGCATGACTCATAGCGGGTGATTGGATAGGTTCTAAAGATTCTAGTGGCTTGAACTTGTGCTTATGGGTGCAGCATAAGGATAGGTATGGAATCCGAAGATCCCAAAAAGATATAAAAAGAAAAGAAAATATAAAAAGAAAGACTACACTAAGATATGATACAAGATTAGTTATACTCAATGTTTTTCAAAGAACCATTCTCCCGACAGCGGCGCTTTAAATGCTTGTTGGTATTTGTTAAGCCTACAGAAATATTTATAATAATCCGCAGTTTAACGGATACTAGTGAGCATTTCACCCGGGAGAGGGTTTTAATATCGAATCCACGGGGAGGATGGTGTGAGGATAACTGAGGCATATAACTAATCCCTGAGCAGCAATCAAGGAACTGAAGAAGATTAAGAGATAAGAAGATTTCTATGGTTGTCTAATTCTTATCCTTGTAAGCATATGTTGGTATTGTCTTAAAGGGAAGCACCCAAAGGAAAACATGGACAAAACATGCAATCCTCCGGCACTCACATGCCCAACTAGTCTTATAGACGGAGGGTGGATTCCAAAGGATTCAACAGGACTGTCACTCCCGTGATCTACCACACGACCCGGAATATAAGGTGTCATCACAAGCAACCTCAATCTAGGCACCACGCCTAAAACCTAAGCTACCCCTCTAATCTATAGGGTCCTACTGATTAAAGTACTCAAACAAGAGTTGTGAGCAGTAAGAACAATAAGAACATTCACTTACTCAAATAAGGAGTTGAACCACCATAGAAGTCTCGGGATCAAGTACCGGTGTTAATGGGACTTGATTCCGATGGTACAAGATGTAAAGGAGTCACCGACAGGTCCGGTGCTTCCTCGGCAGCCTCTTCCCATCACCAACACTTTAACTCTAGGAACAAGATTAGCTCTAGTCTCTCTCATGAGAACTATGGTTCTAATCTCTTCTTGACTCTTACTCTCTAATCTACTTCTAATTACATGTCTAATCTAATTCTAATTCACTAATCCCGAGAGAGAGGTTATCCTTACATTGGGATACCTCTACAACTGAGAGATAATGAATAGAATGAGTTCGGGTTTAACCCTAGGGTCAGGGGGTCTTCTTATATAGGCCTTGGCGATGAACGATGACCATTGGATCAAACCGACCTTCAATAACGGTGTAGATACAACCTCAAGGACGGTGGTAAACCGACATAAAAATGTGAGGCTGACATGTGGGACCCACCTGGCGGCCGGCCTAAGTGGCTCTGGCGGCCGCCAGGGTCCAGAAGGTTCTGATCTTCCTGTTTCTTCTGGTGTCCTCTGGTACCTTCTAGAGTGTTTTAGTCCGCATTTTGGGTTGAGTTACTTCACGGTCAAGTCTTGTCATCGTATGGGATGTAAATTTTGGAACTTTCTCCATTCTTCTCTGCATTTATTTGTTAAGTCCCTGAAAATATATAAATCACCAAAGCTCATAGAATTATGTTAGTAAAGCCCCTAGACTTATGTTGATATTCATTTTATGCCCTTATTTCATATTAGTTGACTAGTAATATTATGCTATAACAGGTGTCAACAGTGGGCACGGCGCTTGCTCACTCAAGAACCCTCTCGGCTCTGATACCAGATTATTGGCTTGATTGGATCTCAGATTCAGATTGGAACTACCAGATGGCAGCTTAGGCCCTTGGCTGCTTGGATTGAATGGAAAAGCAATGGCTTATCTTGAATTTCTTTCTCGCTCCCTTTTGAATTTCATAGTGATCATAGAATGAGCTCTTGATTCCTTCCGTCACTACCGCCAATGCTTATTATCTTGGTCCGGGTATCTCCGATCTAGTAGAATTTATCAATCGGGGTCTAGGCAGATCCCTTTTTAGACCTCCAATGTAGATCCAGCCCAATGTCCAAAAACTGTTTTCAAGAACTGGCCAACAACGACTCCAGGGTGGAAGAATTGGTATCTCGAGTTAAAAACAAGAGGGGCGAAAATTGGGATTAGCATGACCTCGACCTTGGTTTCTCTTTGTCTCTGTCAGATATGAAGAAGAACGAACCTTTGCTGACAGCTGCATCTTATTTCTGGTCAAACGCCCTCAACACCTTTGTTTTCGGCCATGGCCCAAAGACTCCAACCTTGGGTGATGTTTTCATGCTCACTGGCCTAAGTATAATAGACAGGTCCTCACCTTTTGAGTACAAAGATGCTGGGAAATCTAGGACCATCAAGACTTCATGCCTCAAGGGTTGGAAGGACTACATCACCTAATTTGCCAAGCCCACCCCAACAGTCTCCGATGTGGAATACGTATTTTTTTCGAACATGTGGCTCGATAGATTTTTATTTTGTGGTTCTTCCTGTGAGCCAACTTAGAATTTTCTTCGGATGGCAGAGGATCTAGCCACTAGCAAAGTGCTTCCTTTAGGCAAGTTTTTGCTAGGGTCAGTCTATCATCTGATGCACCAGGTTGTCTCCAAACTCTTGTCCAATGAGCCAGTGTCTTGCATTACTGGTCCTTGGTGGTTCGTCCAATTGTGGCTCAACTTGCGCTTACACCGTTTGGTCAGCCCTGAGCTCCATAATCTGGGTTTTCCTGCTATCAACCTTCCTGAAGATCAAAGTGCTGGAAAAACAATGGCCTGCCGATCCTATGGAGAAGCTGCATTGGCAATAACTGTAAACAGAAGTGCAAGTCAGTTCTTCAGGCTTTTTTACAGAGGTTTCGATGAGGATACTCTGGTCTGGTTGCCATATCGAGTCAATCCAGATCTAACATTACCCGAGAAATTCAGTTTTGAAAATCTCCTCTTGGATGACAAAACCACCAGTATTTTCAATGCTATGTTCAGACCATGTGCACTTCCATCAGAATTCAGGTATGGAAAATTTGTGAGACCCTCTTATGAATTTTACAATCCAAATTTGGTTGCAAGGCAATTGGGATTAGGCCAGCTCCCACCAGATATGTATTTCTCACATCTTTTGTTTGTCTAGAGAAGAAATATCAGAGCTAACTCAAAGCCACCGAATCTTCCAACTTGGGACTCGGTTCCTTCAATACCCCTCCAGGCTTTGCCTTGGTTACTGCCACCCATTCTCTCTTTGACTCTTGGTGGGAAGAGTGGAAGGAACACATTTTCTACGCGCCTGTTCATCCATTCTTTCAGGCCCCGGATCCCGCCTTTGTGCCCGAGGGTGAAGTAAGTTCATTCCTTCCGAGGAATTATTATACCTCCTTCATTGTCGGCACAATCCGTCATCGCAATTTCCTTTTACCTGATCCTACCTTGAACCACCGACTCAAACTCGAAGTGGCCTCCCAGTAGAGTATTATTGTCCTGGGCCTAAGCCGTGTTTGGGCAGCACGGCCCTTCCTCTGAATAGATTCATGAAAATCGATGCTTCAATCCTTGAAGGCAAGAGGAAAGCAGGATCGGCTCTTGGTTCTCCAGCCCCACAGCCTACGAGGAGAAGGTCTTCAAAGGTAAACACTATTTGTCCCTCTCCCTGGAAAATATTTCATTGATCCCCTTTCTCTGAATTTTTAGGCCAAGAAAGGTTCTACCTTGGCTGCTTCAAATCTTCAAGCCTCAAGCAGAAACAAAGACCAACATGAGGATTCTAAAAACCAAATAGGTTAGCTATCTCTCTTTTCCTTTTCATCCTTGCCTCTTGTATTCTCATGATGAACTGGCCTCTTTGTAGCCAAAGAGTTGGTTAATATAACTGTTCAAGAGATCAATGATCCAAACTTCTTAGCTTCTCAAGAACAAATGGGGCCAACCTCCCAAGATGATGCTGGCCATCAGCGCTCAGGTGCTCATTTCATATTAGCAACGCACTTGCTATGTTTCTAGGTATTGCTAAACCCTTTTGTCGCCATGATTTCAGAAGAAGTACTAGCTTCCGATACTCCAAATTCTCTTTTCAGTCCAGTGCAGGGAATACTCATACTCTTTTCTGAAACCAATCAGTCAACTAATTCTCCTCCCAGCCAAAGGACTGAAACAGTAGAAAGTCAGGAGCAGAGGTCTCAAAACTTGATTCATGACTCCCAAGATCAAGATGATGTATCTTCTTCTGCTGACTCCCGTAGGGATTTTGGGGATGGCTCAGGAACACCACTCAAAGAGCCTGCCGACAAGGTGTCTCATCTCCCTAGCTGTGTATTTTGCCTTTCTATCTTAATCCATTCAGCCTTTTTCTTGTTACTACAGGGTGCCGAACAAGGAGCAAAAACACCTCTTCACCAAGCTTCTCCAAGTGCTCATCCTAAAAAGGTACCTTCATTACTGAACTAGTGCTCAGATACTTTTATTATCCACTTGTCTCACAATTCCAACATTTCCAGGACCTTGAAGACTCAGGGTTGGGCTATTCTTTCTCAATGAGTGATTATGTGAAGGATCTAGGTGAAGAGATTTCTTCTTCTCTGCTACCAGCTCCAAGCAACCTTCAAGATCAGTTGAAAAACATAATTCCTTTATTGGAGAATAACATAACCGATCTAGTTGATGAAGCTGATTCAATCAGGAGCATCCTCCTGCCACTGGAATGCAGCTTGCCCCCCGAGCTGATCACCGTTCTATCCCCTATTATTACCATCGATGGTCATGCTATCAGGGTGAAGAGAGTTTGGAGTAACTTGAATGCCCAAAATTCCTTGCTTGAAGAGAAAGCTCAGAATAAATAGGCTACCACAAAATTACACACTTCTATCAAAGAGCTAGGAGGCGTCGTAGACTGCCTTCAACCTGAGGTCAATGAGCTGAAAATCAAGAAAGCCGATCTGGAAAGACAACTTGAAACTGTGACTAAAGAACTCGAGGCAAAAGAGTCATGTCTGTCTGACACTAGAGCCCGGCTAAACACCAAGCGGACAGAGATCTTGACCAAGGTCAAGGAAGGCAATGCAATCAAAGCCAAACTGAAGAAGTTTTCAAGCTCGAGGCCAAATGATAGCCAATATCTGGCCGAGGTTGAATCCATCAGAACGAAGGCCTTGTCTGCTGTGAAACAATTCTTGAATATGTAATCTCTTCTAGTGTAACATTTGATTTGTGCCAGGTTGTAAATATGTAAACTCTCTGCACTTGAATCGGTAGTCTTTACTGCTATCTACACTTTACCGATTTCCAGCCAATCCCCGATTTCCAACAGCATGCGTATTTTACCAATTCGCTTTCACCAATCGGCGGCACTTCTGGCAATGAATCCGACTTTTAATTTTATTTATTTCCTCGCATGAAAACTGTCCGGTTAATTCCTCCAATCAGAGCAGGAGGCTATTACAGTTCTCGAGATATCTACCATGGTTGTATTTGCTACAAATACCAACCCAGGGCGCCACGGTTTCTCATCCCAGCAGTGGCTTTCTTTCTTCTTGCCTTCTCCGCTTCCATCTTCCAGGCAACTCCAAGATCTAAAACCACCACCACCAATGCCCGACAACAATGAGCACGGCAAGCGTCCCCGGAGGAGGAGGGGAGTTTGCAAGGCGGCGGACACCGTCTTCGGACGACATGGACGGGGTAAGATCAATCTCTCCCTGTTTGCCTCGATTGCACTATTCATTTTCTTGATCTTCTTCTATTCTTGATCTCTACCAGGGAGTTCTTCTGCCTCGCCAATTGCCCTAGCGGCAGCGCAGCGCTGACACCTGCTTCTCCGGCACCTGTCCTGGCACCTGCTCCTCCGGCGCCTGCTCCGGTGCCTTCTCCGGTGCCTTCTCCTCTGGGGTCTCCCAGATTCTCGTCGGACTCCGACGGGGATAGGGAGTATACCCCGGCCGACGGCCGCCACTACCACTTCCTCTACCAGGCGAGGACGGCGCTCTATTCCTAGGCAACCAGGGAGCTCAGCTCCGAGCGCCTTGACCATGAGCACAAGAGGGCCCAGTTCTTGGAGGCTCTCGACGGTGAGTGTCTTGTTTTTTCGGTCTTGATCACCTTCTCTGAGATCCATCTTGTAACCATCATCATCTTGCAGCGGCTCACGCCCACATGGCAGCGGCAGAGGCTCGCGCGACCACATCAGATGCCCACGCGGACGCAGTGGAGGCAAACGTCCTCCGGTTACGTGGCAACATCAATGCCGAGGGCAAAACCTCAGCGCAGCGCCTGGTGGCCACAGAGGCCATGGTGGGAGAGATCGCTCTCCACGGCGCCCCTTTGGCGTCTCCACTGGGCTAGCGGCGCAGGCGAGCAGGACTGGCACTGACCTCTCCATCCACGTACCCGGCTTCCGTGGAGGTCCTCCGGATGAGGACGAGCAGGCCGAACTAGAAGGGCAGTTCCAGGCCCATGCCGATGCCATCACCGACGAGACCCATCCTTAGACCATCATCAACAGGGTCTTTGAGGATTAGTTTATAATTAGGATGAAAAACTTTTAATGATGTCTGTCATCATCATGCCTTTGCGTCTACTTGAACTTTGCTGTGATCATGAATCTTGTGCTTTGTGAATTATATGTAGAATTGTATCATCCGTAGACAATTGTAACACCCCAAATTTTGCCTCTTTTGAAAATAGAATAAAAAGATTTATTTATGTATTTTTGTGCACATGAAATATAGGAAAAAGAATATTTTTCATTAAATTAAAATTTAATATAGGGTTTAGAAACATGGTTGTGCATTCATGCTGAAGCATTGTTTATTTTGTATTGTTTGGTCTTTGGTTTGATTCAAAAAGGTATTCAAATTCTTTGAAAAGGCATTTCAGATTGAGTTTCAAATAAAAAGAAAACCATTTCTATTTATCTCTCACTCCTTTCTCCTATTCTGGCCCAGTCGGCCTTGCCACTTTCCCACTCTCGGCCTAATAGTCCAAGATTTTTTTTTTTTTTTTTTTTTGAGAATTTTGAGAATTACAACGTTGCAGACACTCACAACACGCACGCACACTCACCCCTATGAACACACGCACGCAAACCCTACCCCTATGAGCACCTCCGAACGACCGGGCAGCCGGCAAATCGGAGATTCTCGAAGTCACCATAGGCGCCCGTCGTCGCCGACGGAACGCCGCTACCACTGAATGTATAACGCCGGTAAATCCTTGGGAAAATCCCCAGGAAAGGTGCGAGCACCAGGATTTGAACCCCTGGTGGGTAGCGTCCCACTGGACCGTCCTACCATTGGACTACAAGCCAATTCGCGCCTAATAGTCCAAGTGCTATTTCCTTGTCCTTGGCCCGTTGCCTCCTCTCCTCCTTGCTGTAAGCCCAGCTCGGGAAGCCCCACACAGAAGCAGCTTGCCTTCCTTCTCCTATCTCCCGTCGTGTTCGACCGGGACTCCCCGATGGAGTCGAGTTCGACTCGAGCCTGATACACCGAGCTTGCACAACAAAACTTTCCTTTTCCTCTATTCGTTCGAGTTGGACTCCATCGCGGCAGCAGACTCTGCACATCCCGGTATCCTTTCCTTGTATGCGTACGTGCCTAGCCCTATATAAGTCGACCCCGCGTGCTGCTTCCCTGTTCCCATCTACACACGAACAGCCGCCGCCAAGCTCAGCCCACGCTCACGTTCCAGACGCCAAGAAACCCTAGCCGCCGAGCTCAAGGTTGATTCTGTCATCTCGCCGAGAACGTATATGCAAGACCGCTCGTCGTTCAATCTGTTCCGGAGCTCTCTAAGCCAAGGTTGAGAAGCTTTCGATGCCATCTTTCTCTTGCTCTCTGTTGCTCACCGATGCAGTTGAACATCACATGCAGGAAGCAGTAGTCCATGTCGGCATGTCCAAACCGCATGACCGTGCTGTGTCTTCATCGTTGATGAGAAGCCCCTAGGTGAGTTCACCGATCATCCCTGCCTAGCTGCATGTATATACACATCGTGAAACCAAAAGCTGAGACACGCATGCGAAACAAACGTTGCTGCATCGTCAAAGGGCCATGCAACGTGCGTGCTTAGTATTTTCTCCAAATTGCTAGTTTCATGACATCACACGATGATGTCATCTGATTTCTTGCCGGTTTCCTTGAGAAAAATAAATCTAGGAATACAATCTAAATACACATATACATGCCATCGTTCCGAACCGTCCAATCTAAGATCTATGGTCCAGATTAGAAGATACCCTTTCATCATCCTTTTTGCTAAAGAGACCCTGAGCCCCTCCTATATCTAAATTGCAGTCCATCCAGCAACCAAAAATCAGATTTTATTATTTTATTTAGAAATTAACTTCGCTGTATTTACAAAACTGCCACTACCTTGTTTTGCTCATAAAATCTCCGTTTTAAATCCGAATTGGCCCGTTCAACTTTCGTTAGATTCGTAATTTCGTAATCTACATGTTATCACTGTTGGTCAGGTTTCAAACTTTTAAATTTCGTATTTGAATTTAGTTAATTATTTTGTTACTAATAAACTTGTAAAATTCATATCTACGCCGTTTTAGCTCCGATTTGGTGATCTTTACGTCTCGTGTGATCGTAGTGACGTGTAGAATAGTTTTATGTACTTTTTAAACTGTTTTCCCACTGTTGGTGTACTGTTCTAATGGTAGTCTTGTTTGCCATGCATGATTGGATCCATGTGTTTGTGTGTTGCTGATTGGAATCGAGTAGATCAGTGAGCTTTATGTTGTTGATCTCGAAGAAGACCGTGATCTATAAGAAGTTGATGAAGAAGGTGTTTTTGGGAAAGCATTGGACTTGAAGAAAGGATCTATATTTAAGGCAAGTATAGTTTTGGGATATGCTATCTTTAAACCATGATCTTATGGCTTGCTTAATGTTTATGCACTGAACGTTAAATATGAATTGTTGATAACATGGTTCATAGGGCGAAAGAGCTATGTTTTGTTTATGAAGCTCTTAGCTCTCCATAAGGACTTATTCATTTGTGATCATCCGGGATATACAAGATGCGGCTATGGGGGTCACATGGCTCGACTCTAGTTGTTCGGGGTTCTACCTAACTTTGTTGGTGGTTTACCGTAAGTGGGAGAAACGGGGTTGTAGCTCTGTTGGCCACTTAATATTTTTAGGAGGGCCTTTGAACGACTTTATATGGTTTTCATTTGTTAGGGAGTCGCGAACCTACTCGGGTGGAAACCATGACCCGTAGTGAAAGTGTACACACCTGCAAGCAGAGTTAAAAACTGTTATAACAGCGTGGGTTCGCGATCATGAACGGCCTTGGAGACATCTATGAATAGAATCACATGCTTATTATGTTGCTAATTAACTTGATGTTTATAACTGTTGGCTATACATGCTTATTAAATTGTTCATGATTTATCGTTTCATGCTATTCATTATTTATGTTATAATGATCATGGGTTTTGGGGTAGATATTGCCTAGCTATATTTGCGGAGTTCGACATGGACTCACTCTTGCTATTCCCCACACCTCGGGAAGAAGTTAGGCTTGTGATCAACCGGTCAGGTCGTTCCCCCCGTAGTGCCTACATCGAGGAAGAATAGAGAGTTTCCGCCGTCCGCTAGCCGAGGTTATGTCTTTCTTGTTAGGTTTGTTTTATTTTAAGCATTGTGAATTGATTACCATTCATTTGTAAACTATATGTGAGATTTGACTTCCAGGGCTCACATATGACTTCATCTCGGTTTTGTTCTTAAAACCGGTGTTACAACAATACTCCGTGCTCTCGAGTAGATGAAATACCGAATTTTCATGACGTCATCCCCGCCGATTCCACACGGGCAATCGGGACGATTTTCGAGAGAAGCACCATAATCACAAAACTTTCAATTTTACCAAGACACCGATCACTTAGCTGATCAAGATATTTTGCAGCCCTTAAAATATGACCGGTAAATATTTAGATATGCATCGTTCAATGTTCCAATTAAATGCTACGCCTTCACGCTTCTCAAGATATCTACCACACATCTTGTCACTTTAAAGGCAGCACAGCCTAGCCTTTAGGTTTACTCCGCTCACAACTCATCTCGACTCTCCCGCCTTCTCGCCCCTGTTCATCTCCAAAAAACCCTTCTCGAGCCTCAAAGAAATCTATGGCGAGTGACAATTGTGGCAAGAATCCGGCGGTGGAAGCCGCGAGGAAGGCCGACCGTCCGACGCACCGCCAGCTGTGCGATGTCGGGTAAGACGGCTTTGATCTGCATCACCTTTTTCCCAAGATCCATCATTCATCTTCCTTCTTTTCCTCCTTGTAGCATCTCAGCTTAGTACGCCGGCAGAGACATCTACGGCACAGACTTTGCTCCGGGTCATAGTCTCCTCCGACACCTCGACTCCCCCACTCATTTCGGCGACTCCTACTTCATCGCCGGCATCATCACACCCGCGGGCGCGGAAGGAGATGGAGAAGAAGTTGAAGTGGACCGAGTGGGAATCAGAGGTCATGGAGATGCGCTACCTTCACGAGCGAGAGGCGCACATCATCACCGAGTCAAGAGTTATCGGTGAGTTTCTCTCTAGGATGTATTCCAGTCTTGACCCCTCTTGATTGTTTTTCACCTCAAGATTACCCTTGTCTCAGGCTTGGAGTCGGAGCTTCAGAACCTGAAGGCAGCCATTGACAACCTGGTGGCGGCGGCGACGGCCCACGGTCCTGCATCTAGTTATAGCCTTCAGATCGCTTTTCAGATCGTGGAGAACCTCTCCAAGAAGAATCCTCCCCAGAACTAAATCGGTTATAGGCCGGTTTGAATCTTTTGTTGCATGACTGGACTTTGAACAATGGCATTGTAATATAACTTGTTCTTCTATGCTTTTAAGTACCGAATTACATCTTTGTGTTTTTACATTTTGTTCTAAAGGCGATACGTGCCGCATCGGCTATTCTCCCTCTTCTAGGAGTTTCTTGTGCTAAAGGCGATACATCATGTATCGGCTATTACCCCTTTTTAATGGGGATTTTTACACTAGAGGCGATCTTGCCGGTGCCGGCTATTCAAGCCAGATTGCAACGAATCCGGCTGTTCTTCACGCCCCTAACTTCGACGATAGGATAGTATCTCTTGAGGAATCTTCCATTGATGGCTCGCTAAACTCTTCTCCTTTCAAAGTCTTCGGGATGTAAGCATTACTGGGCACACATCTCTGGATGTAGAACGGACCTTCCCAATTAGGTGACCATTTGCCGAATTTCTGATCTCTAGTCCCAATCGGTAGAATCACTTTCCATACCAAATCCCCTTCTGAAAACTCCTTGACCTTGACCTTGACCTTCTTGTCATAGTACTTAGCAACCCGAGCCTTGTTCTTCTCAATGTTCTCTAGAGCTTTCAAATTTAATTTGATGTAAATCTTCTAATTAATCAATCATAAGATTCTTGTACTCATCGGCTGTTAAGTCCTTTTGCAACTGTACTCTTTGTTGACACCTGTTATAGCATAATATTAATAGTCAACTAAACATGAAATAAGGGCTTAAAATGAATAATCACATAGACTAGGAGCTTTACTAACATAATTCCATGAGCTTTGGTGATTTATATCTTTACTGGGGACTTAACGGATAAAAGCGGATAAGAGCGTTGAAAAGCCCAAAGAGTTTGCATCCCATACGATGAGAAGACTTGACCGTGAGGCAACTCAATCCAAAAAGTGGACTAAAACATTCTAGAAGACACCAGGAGGAGGGCGAACTCGTTGTGACACAAGGCCCGGCGTCGCCGTGCCCATTATCGGGCGACCGTCGGAGTTGGAGCCCAAATCCGCTTAACTTTTAGGTCGGTTTCTAACCGACATTGAGGTTGTATCTATACCGTTGCTCAAGGTCGGTTTGATCCAAGGGTCATCGTTCATCGCCAAGGGCTATATAAGCAGACCACCTATCCCCAGGGTAAAACCCTAATTCATTATTATTCAGTATCAATAGGCTGAGACCCCGAGGTCCCTTTTTAGGTCTAGACAACTAGAACTAGAAGAGTTAGCATGCAAGAGGGGATTAGATCTAGATAGATCTAGTCTTTAGAACAAGAGAGATAGAGAGAGGGAAGGGACCGGAGGACGTCCGGCCTATCGGGTGCTACCTCCACAACTTGTACCTCGGTGGAAGTTAACCTACACTTGGAGTTACTCTGGTAATTTACTTCTTCTTTTAGTAAGTAATATTGTTTATATTATTCTTATTGGTCTACGAGTCTCTTTTGAGTACTTTAATCTGGTACCTAGATTAGAGTAATATTCGTAGTGCAAACGTGGTGTTTGGACTCGGGTATCTCGTTAGATGCACCCTACCTTCCGGAGCGTGGTAGTTCGTGGTAGTGACAGTACCATTGATTCCTTTGGATTCCACATCCCGTTGGTTAGGCCAAGTAGGACTCTGTTGCTGGAGGATTGCATGTTTCGTCCCTACTTTCCTTTGAGTACGTCCCCATAAGGATAATATCAACATGGCTTACCAAGATAAGAATTAGATATCTTAGTAATCCTTTCTGCTATCTCAACCTTCTTAAGTCTTGTGCTACTCTGGGTTAAGATTAGATCGTAGTCTCCCTCACCCGTTTCCCTGTGGATTCGATATTAAAACCCTCTCCCGGGTGAAGTGCTCACCGGTATCCGTTCGCTTGCGGATTATACAAATTATAAATATTTCTGTAGGCTTATCAAATACCAACACTCTTCTTGACTCGGATTGTAATTCCCATGGCATGATAGCTTGATGGCCATACACTAACTTTCGTAGGGCGTGGCTTTAGTTGATCCATGACAAGCCATTCAAGTAAGCCCATAATGCTTCATTATGTGCTCCTTCACAAATTCGATCATATTTTCGGAGGTGACCTTCTTCAATGGGATTGCCTCCACCCACTTAGTGAAATAATCCGTGGCCAACACTATAAACTTGTGTCCCTTGCTTGAGGAAGGATAGATTTGTCCAATCGGATCGATACCCCATCCTCTAAATGGTCAAGGTCTCACAATTGGGTTCATTGCCGATGCTGGCGCTCTGTGAATGTTGCCGAATTTCTAACAATCTTGTCACCCCTTGTAATATTCAAAGCAATCTTCCAAAGCATTGTCGGCCAAAAGTATCCTGGTCCTTCTAATTATCCACTTTATCTTGTGGGTCGACCGATGTGCGCCACATAAGCCTTCATGCACTTCGTTCATCAATTCCTTTGCTTCCTCCGAACCCAAACACTTGAGCAAAACTCCATCCACAGTTTTATGGTACAATTGATCATCGACAAAAACAAACTTGATTGCCTTGTACCTTAACTTCACGGAGACTTTCTATGATGGATTCTTCAAATAATCGGTGATCTTAGTTCTCCAATCGCTTGTGGCTTCATCTTGATCATTGCTGAAGACTTCCTAGATCTCCTGATATCCCGATGCACTCTGAGCCAGACGATTTGCTTCTTGATTTGGCGCTCTAGGGATATATTGCAAGGACACCTACCTGAAATTCTTCAATAGCTCGACATTCTTCATAGTATCCCCTCAATATCTCGTCATTGCACTCGTATTGGTCGATCAACTAATTAATCACCAGCTCGGAATCTCTAAAAACTTTAATTGCGTCAGCCTTCACTTCCCAAAGAAGTCGAAGCCCTCTAAGGACTGCCTCATACTCTGCTTGATTGTTTGTCACCTTGGTTGCAAGCTGCATAGCAAACTCAAAAATTGCCTCCCGAGGGGAGATTAAAAGAATAGCAGCTCCCCACCATGCTTGCATAAAGATCCATCAAAGAACAAAACCCAAGGCACAATGTTCACAACATTAATATTTGAATTATGATCTTTGTGTGACAAAATCAGCAATTACGACCTTTGACCGCTTTCGTCGATTCATACCTTAAGTCAAACTCCGATAGCGCCAATATTTACCGATTCTTCCATTCAAAATCGGCATTATCAACATATGCTTGATCACATTAGCCTATGAAACAATAACACATTCAGGGGATAACAAATAATGCCGAAGTTTAGTGCACGAATAATATACACATAAACAAAGCCTTTCAATGGGAGAATATCTTGTTTCCAGATCCAAAAGCTTTCGGCTAAGATAACATATTACACGTTCTTTTCCTTCAAATTCTTGCATAAGGGCCGACCCAATAGTTTGGCTGTCGGCCGCTACGTACAACTTAAAAGGCTTTCCTAACTGAGGAGATACCAATATGGGTGGTGCCTTCATATACTCTTTGATCTCATCAAAAGCCTTTTGTTGTTCGTTACCCCACTTGAATACTTGATCCTTCTTTAGCTTCAACAATGGAGAGAACGGCAAGATTCTTTTCGATAAATTAGAGATAAATCTTCTCACGAAATTGATCTTACCGAGCAAGGATTGCAACTCCTTCAGATCGGTTCGTGGAGTAACATCATCTATTGCTTTTATGCTCTTCTGACCAACCTCGATCCCTCCTTCGTGAACCAAGAAACCTAGAAATTCACCAGCCGACACACCAAAAGCACACTTATTTGGATTCATCTTTAAGCCATGCTTCTTGGTGCATTCTAAGGTTTCCCTCGGATCGCCAAATGCTCCTCATAGCCCTTGGACTTGATCACCACGTCATCAATATAAACTTCTACAATTCTGCCGATCAATTTATGGAATATGTAGTTCATAGCTCTCTGATAAGTTGCACCGGCATTCTTCAAACCAAAGGTCATGACGATCCATTCAAATAAACCAACAGGATTAGGACACCTGAACGCCGTCTTGGGTACATCTTCTATTGCCATGAAAATTTGATTGTAGCCAGCATTGCCATCCATGAAGCTAATCACCTTGTGTCCAGCTGCTGCATCAACCAATAAATCAGCAATCGGCATCGGGTATCCATCTATTGGTGTGGCTTTGTTTAAGTCCCTAAAGTCAATGCATACTCTCATCTTGCCATTCTTCTTGTACACAGGGACTATGTTAGATATCCAGTCGGCATAACGGCAAGGCCTGATGAAGTTAGCTTCTAATAATCTTGCAATCTCCTTCTTCACATCATCAAGGACCTGGGCTTTATAAATCTTCCTCGGAGGCTGCTTGTACGGTCGGTAGCCAGACTCGATCGGTAGTCGATGCTCAACAATACTTCTATCCAATCCAGGTATCTCCGAATAGTCCCATGCAAAGCAATCCACATACTCTTTCAGCAAATTAATTAACTCAAGTCTATATTCGGGGTCTAAGCCAAGATCGATATATGTCAGCCTTGGTTTATCTCCAGAACCAATGTCAATTTCTTCAAGTTTGTCGGCCGACATAAAACCACGTCCCAGCTTCCCCTTGTTGTTGTCGACTGGATTACCCATTAAAATTGCTCTCAAAGCCGACTGCTCGGATCGGCTGTTGACCCTCCTCATTGATCTTGATGGGGCCTTCACTCCACTCTCTCGATAGAGAAGCACTTGAAACCATCTATGTCCCAGTATATCAGATTAGCAAAAGCTACTGTCACAGAAGTATCAGCCGGGACCATCTCCACCTTGTCTCCATGCCACTGTATTAAGACTTGATGCATGGTGGAAGGAACACAACAGTTGGCATGGATCCAATCTCTTTCAAGGAGCAAGCTATATGAACCTTTGCCATCCACGATGAAGAAAGTTGTGAGCAAGGTCTTACTTCCAACTATCAGTTCAACGTTTATTGCCCCACGGGTCTCGTAAAACATTATCACCGAAATCTCTTAATCTCAGATCGGTGATTAGCAAATCTTCTTCGGTCTTGCCCAGCTTCCTGAAGGTGGTGTATGGCATCACATTAACTGTGGCACCTCCATCAACTAGCATCCTTCCCATGGGCCTTCCATTGACGAAGCCATTAAGATATAAAGCTTTCAAGTGCCCATACTTCTCAGGCTTGTCAAAGACTGCTTGCTAGGTCAACACCAACTTGGCCAGCACCTTCTCTAGCTTGGCTTCTCCAAAGTCAGTGTACACCTCCTGATCTCCATCCTCTTGGCGTGGAGCTCTGAACTCTGCAGGCAAAATAAGAACCATACCTATATCAGCCGATTTACCTCCTTCAGCTATTTGCTTAGCACGCCAGACCTTTCTTTTCTTCTGTTGCAACTCTTTATCCCTCAGACACTGCACGCGTCTCTTCTAGCTTTTTCTCAGGCCTGGAGGGCACCACTGCCCCTTTGGCCAAACATACAGGCGTTCTTCTTCAACTTCCTCATACTCTTCATAATCCTCATAACCTGCTTGGGCTTGTTCAACTATCCTCTTGCCATACCGATCATGAGTTATTTTTAAGTGCCGATCCATGTCATGATAATGATGTCCAAGCCTATCATGCCCGGTACAGTGGTTGGTTTGAGACTGCCTATACTCCCGACATTGCTCACTGCATTTGAGATAGTTGTTGCAAGACGGCAGCTTTAAACCTTCATTCCAACAATGTCTAAAGAACGAACAACCCCAATGAGCCTCTTCTTGCTCCCTAGCATGCCTTTCTTGCTCATATCGGTGCTTCTCCTCTTGCTCTTGTTCCCATTTATAGCGTTCCCTCTGATAATACATCTCCTCTTCGTGCTCCCATTGCCGATTCCTCTCTTGTTGCCTCTGCCATTTGTTCAAAAGGATATGAGAGGTAACTCTTGGCTTTGGAGCAGCAGAAGATTGTCCTTTCTCATGTTGGCTATTCTGGAACAAGTGTCTTTGTTGGAGTTCATCAACTATAACTTGGTGCGCCGGGTCCACTGTGCCAGCCTCCCTCGCTCTATCGGAGGTGAGGACCTTCATCTTGCCTTTACCTTTCGGGATGTTATCAGCAACCATGTTCATACGTGGAAACATACGGACACCATGTTCGACTAGGGAAAGGTTTTTCATCAATCTTCATCTTCCCATTTGTTGAACTTCAAGCGGCCGCATCGAATAGCCTTCTGCACCATTTGCTTGAACACCCGACACTTAGTGAGGGAATGAGTCTTAGAATCATGCATCCCACAATATTTCTTTTCTTTCACCCCTCCAGGGGCCAACATAGAATGATTTGGAGGTAACCTGATATAACCCTCCCTAACCAGCATTTTGAACAACTGCTCAGAATTGGACACACCAAAATCATAGCTATCATTATCTTCTTTCCCCCAAGTATTGGGGACAGCAAGGCCCTTCTTGCTCCCAGCTTGATCGGTAGTGCAATAGCAACTTCCTCATCTTCAAAGCCATCTTCTCCCCCGATCGCTAGTAGCCAAGAACTGCTCATACATCTCTGTAAAGTTATTGTCCTTCCGAACCAGGGGCTCCCTTCGCATGTACTGGAATTGGCTACGGATTGCTCCAAGCCTCTGGGCCAACTGCCCAAGATCATCAAACTGTTGCCCAAAAAGCTTCTCCTTGATGGCTGGCAACATCCCATAAACAGCCAAGCTAGCCAACTGATCATCAGGGAGAATGAGCGAAAAGCACAAATTCCTTGCCTCTCTGAACCTCCGAAGATAGTCCAGTGCCGATTCCCCAGGCTTCTGTTTCATGCCTGTAAGGTCCACCAGGGTCTTCTCGGTAGTGCCTGTGAAGAAATAGGCATGGAATTTCTTTTTCAACTCTGCCCAGCTAGGAATAGACTCAGGAGGCAAAGATGCCCACCAAGTAAAAGCTGGCCTAGACAATGATGATGGAAAGTACCAAACTCTAAATGCCTCTTCAGCAGATGCTTCACCCAATTGAGCCAAATACCGGCCGATGTGCTCAATGGTATCGGTATTGTCTTGGCCGGAGAACTTGGTAAGCTCAGGAATCTTCATCCCAGCTGGCATGACAACCCTGTCAAACCACTTAGGATATGGGCGCCTGTAATGGTAGGGCTAGTTTCTGGGTTTCAACCCGAACTGGTTCTGCATCATCTCAGTTAGCCTCTATATCATCATATCCATATTAGACTGTGGTTGTCCTCCCTGAAAGCTCTAAGTACTCCCATATCCAGGATGAGGCAAAGCATTGAAGTTCTTGTAGTCAATGGTCTCATGGCACCCCTACGGGAAGTTCTCATTTTTCCTAAGCCTTGTCACTGAAGAAGCTATTTTTTGAGCCGAATTCGGGATATTTCCAGATGTACCAAAGTAATATGGATTCGGCTGTTGCATCCCTCCACCGGATGCTGCCATCCCAGCGCCACCGGGATATTGAAAGCTAGCAGGAATAGCTCCTCCAGTTCCCTTTGTTCCAAGACCACCGGGACTGTTGCTCCAGCACTTCCACCGGATCCCCCAGCACCAGCAGCAGGTGTCGCTCCAGGGGCTCCACCAGGAGGTGTCGCACCAACGTTCTTAGTAGCTCTGATCTCAGCATCGTTCTTTGGTGGAGTATTAAAGTATACATGACCACTGTGTTCCCCACCCTCTAGAATGAGTTCTTCGCCAAACATTCTGGCCATGATGTTGTAAAAGGTCCTTAAGAAAGCTTTCATTGTGTTTTGTCATGGTATCACCCATGGCCTTGTAGACAACTTGTGCAACTGCTTTCAACTCATCCTCCTTAGCCGAGTCAGTCTGTCCATCTAGAAGAACTCTACGCAGATCAAACTTCTAAATGATCTTGTTACTCTTGTTCTTTGAGAAGGACAACAAGCACTCGTTCTGTATTGCTCCTTTGCCCTTTCGATCAAAACCTTGAGCTCGTCAGACAATTCATCAAGCTTGACGTCCACAACAAGCATCGTTGTTGACTGTTGACATGATGAAATCTTTAGTCCCACTAGGCGTGCCAAAAAGTGTGTTGGCACAAAATATGGCGCACAGTGCTCAACACACTGCAAGCCGAAAGAAGCTGGCTTCACACAAACAAGCCCGATCGGTTGAGCTCCAAGCATGCCAGTCAATTTGACCTGAAATTGACAAGGAATGAAAAGGATCAGTAATCTCAGGTGGAACGTGTTGGTGTTGCCAGACAGTTCCAAATATGCGCCCATTGAGCCAATCGGACATCAAACGGCTAGGAAGCTGCGTGGCAATCGGTAAAGCATAGAAATCGGTAGCTTTCCATAATATGAGCAAAATAACACATAACGCCGATTCTTGCATGTGGTAATTGAAACAATTAAATAAGCCATGCATGTGTGCAGTTCGAGCATCTGAAGCATCAAGCTCACTTAACAACGACAAAAGAAGCATTACATACATGTAAATCTAATCCGAACATTAGCAACAGAGATCTAGATTAACTAGTCCACCGCATGACTACATCTCTCTAAACCCTTTTCACTCAAACCACCGTCCACCGCATGACGATCAGAGCAAGCTAGATACTAAGGTCAGATAAACCTACATGCATGTTCTACTCATGACAGCCTAACCACTAGATTGCGCTACCAAGCCAATCCATGACTTTTAAAAGGTAATTTATAGGTGTAAATCTAGATCTAGATAACAAATGCATAGGTCTAATCTATCTAGTCCGCCGCATGACTAATCTTCCTAAACCCATCTAGCATAAACCCAATCAAGCTAATCTACCGCATGATACCACTCTTTTGGATCTACACCACCCTTCACAACTAAACCAATCCATCACACGATACAGTCTAGAAGCAAGGGGCTAAAAGCACTCATTACCTAAAATAGATCTATAAATATAAGTTACTCGTGAAAGCTTAACCAAACCAGTTGATTAACCGATTCAGGGTCCATGAAGAAGGAATTAACAGGCCAAACACAAATAAACAATCGATTGAACAGAACACTAATCCACCGGATGACTAGCTCTAGAACAACCCAAGCTTGCATCTCGCCGCACGATACCCAGGCCTGTCAAGCATCTATTTGCATCTAACAAGCTAAAACCCGCAACATGTGATGATCAAGATTGATAACCTTTTGGCCAATGTAAACATGAGATCTATTCGTCTAAGCGATATCAGTATGAATCAAGCATTGAAGACAATTAAATCTATAAAGATCTAAGGCCAAAGCTTATCAATCTAGATCGAGCAAAAGTGTTGTAATGATAAATAAACATAAAGCATGAACAACACGTGATAACTTAATGAATCTATTAGATTAGCCAAATCTAACAGAGCTGATAACTAATCCTTGAGCCAAATCTACGCCTGCCGCACGACATCCAATTCAACCAAGAATTGATAACTATCTTGCTTTACTTCAATCCACCGCATGATACAAAGTAAAACTAAGACTTCTAGCTACTAAGCTTAAATCCAACGCATGATACTAAGCAAAGTAAAGCAAGACTACTTGCCATCCGATCTAAATCCACCGCATGATACTAGATAGATAGACAAGGTTGCCGGTACTTACGGAGGTCGACGGATCGATTGGCCCTCTCGCAAAACTCGACGACATGATGGGACTCGATTTGGCCAGGAGCCGGTTTGTTTGTATTGATTGTGAATGCAATTACAATAGTCGGGGTCTCATATTTATACCCAAGGCTCGACACGAGTTCTAATCGAATACGACTTACAATAAAAAAGAATATTCCTAAACCGAAGATAACTTGGCCTCCAATCTTTCCCTTCTTGTGTTGGAGTCCGCATTGCATCCCTTATCCGACGTGGCATGCACCAAATCTTGCCCCTCTCCGATCCGGGGTTGATTGCGTCCTCCACGGGCCCCTAGCTCCTTTGGCAAGGCCACCACCGATAAGCTAATGACGTTAGCTTTCCCGATTCTCGCTCTCCCTCAGCAATCCTCAATGCGCTTGTCGTTGTAAACCACTGAATCCTGATTTGATGACGTCATCTTTGCCGAATACCGATTTCTCGACCGCCTCATCTCTCCTGCTCCAATCGGCAATATATTGGACCGCAATCGGGCCGCCTTCCGAGCTCCTCGAGGCCCAAAATTTGGTGTTAACAAAGCCCGCCATCGCCCTCGCCAAGAATTTCAGATTTGCTTTATTAGCATTGCTTTTCTGCTCCCATAATAGTCCTTGTCCTCTAATGAAAGGTCCAAGGAATGAATAAAGTGGTTATGCAGCTGAGAGATCAGTGCCTTTAAGCTTTAGCTCTTCGCATCTGTTCTCTGATGATTGCATTCTTTATAAGGTATTCCTCCAGGATTTTATTATAGTTCTCTACACTTCACTGCTGAGGCTGTGCATGCTGCCCGAATTTCAGATAAGTCTTCTTGTAGATGATGACACAACATATATTTATTGTTCTATAATCTTGAGGCCACTAATAGTTCTTTTTAATTTGATGAAATTGGGCACTCTTTTTATTTCATAGAAGAAACATTACATCGTCCATATATAAGTGCCCAATCTCATTTAGTGTGTGTGCTGTAATACACTCCTTTGGTTTACCAAACTAATATTTTTAGATATGATGCAGCTTTTCTATTACTTCATCGATCTTTACATAGTTTTGACAGTAATTAGTTAATTATAGGGTGCCCTAGCTATGATCAGGTTTCCTGAAAATATTGACCATACATAAATTTCTTAGTGGTAAAATTCGACACTACAGAACATATTAAGAAGAGGGGTTGTGCCATAGCTTAAAGGTCTACTGCTACCCACTCAGATTTTGTTTGCTTTAGCTTTTTGCTTTTACTTTATTTTTTACCTCTTTTATCTAGATAATTATGTTCTGTTCTCATCCTCCATTGGTTTCCTTTTCTGTTCACTTTAAGCATCTTCTCTTTGCTTGACAACAAAGGCAGGGAACCTAATATATTTGAGAACGAGGAAGTTATATGTTTACTTTCACACCATTTCAGCATTATAACCTGTGTTCATGCCACCATGGTTGGGCTAGGTATTGGAGCACCAATTGTGCAGGTTTATCATGAGAAATCTTTTATCTTACCTGATGTTTCAAGGGTGCTTGCATGCCTTTATGAGCAGGATGTCAAGTTTGAGACTCACACGGCCTCTTACAAGAGCTTACTCAGACTGCAGGTATTTGGAGTCTCAAATTCTAGTAATTTTTCTGGCAGGAAGAATACTTCGAAGATGTGAGCAATTAATCTTCTTATTGTATTTTCATTCTCTGCTTACTGCAGGTATCATCACATGCTCCAGTTCCATTCTATGATGGCCCTACATTTCTAGAAGGTAATACTTCATTTTTGGCAAAAATAACTTACCATTCCATGTCGGACCTTCATTCCTTGGAGCTTATATTTTCTACCGCTGGATAATATTCAAGTTTTTTTTGACAAGAGATAATATTCAAGTTTACATTCGTTAAAAAAAGGCAAGTTAGCTCGGTACTAGGAGGTAGGTTGTTTATTAGTTATCGCTAGGAAATTGTCAGAAGGTTGTATATATGGCTAGCCTGGCATAAATTTAGACCAATCTATTAACTTATTGGCATTTCTCACTTAAAAATATATTCTTGAGCCTTCTTGTTCACCAAAAAAGGAGAGGGGTTTTCATCATATCATGGACGAAGTGTGTGCCAATCATTTTTGTAGCTAGTATCCTGCTTGTTCGAAGTGTGTGCCAATCAGTTCTCTAAAATAATGCTTGGTAGCAGCAAATTAGCCAATGTACTAAGTCACTCTATCAGTAACTAACATTTGTCCATAAAAAGCTTTACTGAACTTGTTTATAAGCTGGATTCGTGCAAGCTTTTACTTTAGGCCCTGTTTGGGTGTCTGGCATTTTTTTTTTAGACTTGTAATCACTTTACAACTGTAAATTTTAGTGCACAAGAATGTGGTTGTTTTTTTTTTTCTCCCTTGGAATTAGTCGTTTGGGTAAAGGAGAAACCCGCGTTCTTGTGCCCGGGTAACTACTGAGGGCGATGCCCTGATGGACGCCACTCCCACCGTGTTGGGCGCAAGCGCCGGCCATTGCCCGGGCATCCGCACTCGCCTCCTCCTCCTCCCTTCACCTCCCTTCGTCCCTCCACGCCCACCACCTCTCTCCCGGTGTGTGGAAGCCGGGGGGTGCAAACCTGCCGCGGGCTGATGTTGCCGCCACCGCAATGGCCTGGCGGGCGCCCCCCGGTGGCTACCTTCCCTTTCCGCCGCCGTTGTCGGACTCCACCGCCGCAGCCACCTCCCAGCCGCTGAAGCCGGATCTGGCAACCACGCCGTGCGACGCCGCTGCCCGCGACGCCATCGCCATCGCTAGCTTGCGGATTTGAGCCACCGCCGCAATGGATTAAACACTTGCCATTCGCCAAGGATTCACCTCTCTCGCCTCCGCCATCCCTAGCTCGTGGCGGCCGTGTTACGGCTCGGGGTGAAGGCGTATATGGGGAGGAAGCCGTAACCAGTAAGGAGAAGGCGTATTCGGTTATTTACTTCTATGTAATAGTGTATGACGAATGGGTCCCATGGACCAGTAGCTAGATGCTTTATATTCGAACTGCGTGCCTTGTAAGTCAACCAAGAATATTTGCTATCAGTAAAATGTGGGAGACAGAGGTGTCCTCTGCTCGCCGTTGTCCGCGATACTTCATCGTGTTTCTCTCATGTCTCTCGGCTATCATGGGGGCCACAGTGTAACAGGTGGTATCAAAGACAGCTATCCTCGACCCCAACCCCTATCCCCACCACCCCGTATCGAATCAAGTCTTGTACACGGGAGTGGTAAACCCCAGCCGGGCTGATTGAGCTCGTGATTTTGCTCGTGAAGTAGCGAGTTCCTTTAGGTCTGCGTCCATGGTTACTCTAGTTGGCTCCGATTCGCTACCCACCCACCTCCAATTCACTTTTGGGCGTTGAGATCTACTTTCAAGATCCCTCCACCGACCATCCACTCGATTCGCCCGGTGGACGACGAGATCCGGCAAGGCGTCAACCTCCACCAACATCGTCGTCTTTAGCTATATCTCTTCAACTGGGGTTCTGCATCGACTAGATCGGGTTCGGCGGCGCGAACCAATGTGAGCTATCACCTCATTGCTCACTGTTGTTTTCTTCACTAGCTCGCTTTGATCAGTAGCCCAGGGTTGCAGAGCTCTATCTCCATGTAAAATTCCATAAGTTGCGATTGATTTCTGAGCGGTGGCGTTGGCGAGGAACTATCCTTCGATTTGGGTTGTGGAGCAAGTGTTTCCGTTGTAAAATTCCACGATCAAGCCTCGCGCCAGGAGTTAGGGACAGGTGAGCACGTGATAGGGGAGGTTTTGACTGAACTTGCCGCTTTGCCAATTGTCGGTGTTGTATTGTTCTCTCCAAGTTTTGCATGACGGTGCCTCCAAAGCCTTCGACGCAGACGGAATCCTCGCTAGACCAAATGTCAAAGCAAGGTCGATGAAGACAGGGGACCGCCGAGGGGAGGTCATGGACAATTTCTAGCTACTCTTTATTAGGATGAATGATATTGGTATTATTCAAAGAAGAAGTTAAGCAACAATTGACCGACACCAATCTTGCTTCAGCGGTCGGGGCTAACGGCCAAGCAAGTTGCTCAATTCACATTGAGGCAGTTTGAGAGAGAAACTAGTTCTATCAGTGGTGGTTCTGTCATAGCTGATGATGAGATCCAATTTGAGAATGTGTTTGCCAATGGAAAACACACTAGCAAGCCAAGACCTTCCATGTAGTTTCATAACCGTTCACCTCCAAAGAAAGAGTCCTTACCCCACCACACCCTATCCAAGATGCATTTTCCATCATTTGATGGGATTCAACCAAAGATATGGCTATATAAGTGCAACAACTACTTATCCATTTATGCCATTCCTGAAACTCTATGGGTAGAAGCAACAACTACGCACTTGGAAGGAAATGCTGCTAAATGGTGGCAAACTTATAAGTTGACTAACTTGGCAGTATCCTGGAAACAACTATTTGCAGCAATACAAGAGCATTTTGGTAGTGATGACTATAGATTAGCTATCAATGACCTCTTGGACTTGAAGCAAACAACAACTATCGAAGACTATACATACCACTCAATTTCAGTCTCTATAGTATGATGTGTCGATATGGAGGCAAGTATGATGCATTGTTCTTTGCCACTCAATATGTCAGAGGTCTCAGGGATGATATTAGAGCTGTTCTACCTATAGTAGAAAGGGTTGTTGTTATTGCTAAGATATAGCAAAAACTGGTGGATAGAAGTAAACTCAAATACCAGTCTAGGCAGAATCTAGCTAGACAAACTGTAGCCAAGCCAGAGGCCAAGCCTACTTCTATGTAGGGCAATTTGTGGAGAGACAAACAACTCAGAGATTACAAGAAGGCTAATAACCTTTGCTATCACTGTGGGGAGAAGTATGAACCTGGACATGCAGAGCATTGTGCAAAGAAGACCAAGCCTCACCTCAATGATTTGGTTGTCAATGACCTAGACAAGGAAATAAATGAAGATCTATTAAATGAAATGGCTATTGATGGCATGCTGAATGAGAATTTTTCTCAATTATCTCTTAATGCCATGGTTGGAACCAAATCTTATGATTCTATCAAACTAAAATCTACTGTTCAGAACAAAAACATGCTCATTCCGGTTGACACCTGGCAAAGAGTCACAGCTTTTTTCAGTTCCTAGTTTGTTCATCTCACCAACTTTCGCCAAAGAAGTGGATATTGCACCCAAAAGATAATGGGCTTGGATGACTACAACCAGGAAAGTCCAAGGCATGAAATGGTACATTCAAGGACACACTTTTCAAACTGATATGATTGTGTTAAATCTGCTGCCCTATGATGCTATTCTAGGGTTTGATTGGCTCAAGACATTTAGCCCCATGCAATATGATTGGCAGGCCAAAACTATGTAGTTCAACCATCGGGGAGGTTGATTACACTCAAGGGCATCCAGCTAGGCGAGCTTTCTTTGAACACATTCACTGCCAAATAGGTTTTCAAGTCTATCAAAGGAAATGATATCTGGGCTTATGTTATTATGGACAGTCCCACTGATTCTCCAGCAGCTCCCACTCTTCCAAAATAGTTACCATCAGAAGATGTCTAGGATATATTGCTTCAATATGCAGATTTATTCCAAGACCCCAAGCAACTGCCACCACAAAGGATCTATGATCGTGTTGGACCTTTGTACCCTGATGCAACGTGCCGGTCAATGCCGGGCCTTATCACTATTCCCCACAACACAAGACAGAAATTGAGAATCAAGTGAAGCAATTCTTGGATGCGTGCCTAATTACTCACAGACCATAGTCCATTTGCTTCACCTGTGCTACTTGTAAAGAAGAAGGATGGTAACTAGAGATTTTGTGTGGATTAGAGAAAGTTAAATGCAATTACCATCAAGAATAGATTTCTAATGGCCCCATTGTGGAAGAAATTTTAGATGAGTTAGCTAGGTCAAAATTCTTCACCAAGCTAGATATGAGATTTGGATATCATTAGATCAAGATGTTACCCAAGGATGAGTATAAAAACTGCTTTTAAGACACATCAGGGTCACTATGAATTCAAAGTGATGCCCTTTGGTCTTACAAATGCCCCATCAACCTTTTAGTGCCTCATGAATCAGTTGCTACATCCATTCTTAAGGAATTTTGTGCTGGTGTTCCTAGATGATATACTAATTTACATTGCAACAAGAGAAGATCACATCCAGTACATTCAGCAAGTCTTTGAGACACCGAGAGCCAACAAGTTATATTTGAAGGCCTCTAAATGCACTTTTGCTCAACCAAGTTTGGAGTACCTTGGCCACATCATCTCAGATAAAGGGGTAGCCATTGATCCCTCCAAAACTTAGGATATGCTTCACTAGCCTACTCCTATTAATATGACTAAGCTCAGAGGATTTTTGGGCCTAACAGGATACTATAGAAAATTTGTGAAAAATTATGGAATCCTAGCCAAGCACAGGAGGCTTTTGACAATCTTAAGGTGGCCATGACTTGTGTTGGCACTACCCAATTTCAGCTGTAGTTTCAAGTTCAAACCGATGCCCGTGCTAATGGTATTGGGGCTGTTATGATGCAAATAGGGCAACCAATAGCATATCTAAGTAAAGCCTTGGGAGACAAACATAAGAATCTATCTATCTATCTATGAGAAAGAGTTCTTGGCCCTCATTATGGCTATAGAAAAGTGGAGGCCATTGTTGACACCTGTTATAGCATAATATTATTAGTTAATTAACATGAAATAAGGGCTTAAGATAAAGACCAACATAAGTCTAGGGGTCTAACTAATATATTTTCACGAGTTTTGGTATTCTCGTGACTTTCCAGGGACTTAACAGATAAATGCGAGAAGAATGGAGAAAGTTTCGGAATATACATCACATATGATGACAAGACTTGACCGTGAAGTAACTCAACCTAAAATGTGGACTAAAACACTCTAGAAGGTACCAGAGGACACCGAAAGAAACGAGGAAGCCGAGAAGCTTCGGACCTCGGCGGCCGCGAGTTTTAGGCCGGCCGCCGGTGAGGTCCTCTGTCGACCTCACATTTTATGTCGGTTTACCACCGACCTTGAGGTTGTATCTACACCGTTATTGAAGGTCGGTTTGATCCAAGGGTCCATCGCCAAGTCCTATATAAGAAGACCCCCGACCCCGTGGCTAAACCCTAATTCATACTAGTTCATTATCAATCCATTTCAAGTCCAACCAAGTCTAGACCTAAGCCCTAGTTCATCATATTAGAAGTAATTAGCTATCTAGCTAGTTCTAGAGGAAGATCAAGTTCATCTTGAGTTCCCCGATAGTCAAGAAGTAGCAGGAGCATCGTTCTTGAGACTTCTCTCTTGTATTCGATCTGTAAGTATTATTATTATCGAATACAATTGTTATGACTTTGATCTATATTATGATTATATTCTTATTGATATGTGTTTATGCATGCTATGGTTATATATTTAGTTTAGTGAGTTTGTCTTATATCTTATGCATGGAATTGTATAGCATCCACGTAGATGATCACTATGTGGGTGATAAGCAATGTAAATGTGGTGTTTATACAACGTTTATCCGCAATTGCACCCTACATTCGGGCCGTGTGGTAGATCGCGGGAGTGACGGTCTGTTGAGTCCTTTGGAATCCACCCTCCGAATGTAGGACTAGTTGAGCTTTAATTACGGTGATGATCAAGTTTTGTCCTTGGTTGTCATTGGTAATGCTTACCATGTGTAGATGTAATGCAACCTTGCCATGATAGCTAGATGTATTGCACTAATTGTAGTATTCATTGACATATGATTAGAGTATCTTAGGAATATTCTTTCTATTCTTTCTATAACATGCTAATAGCTCGTATGATACTAGTGGCATATGATGATCTTAGACTTGGGTATTTATCATTTATTCAATTATCTTTATCTTGTGACTTATCCTGTTGAGTATTGTTTGGTGCTTATGGCTACTCTGCATTATACAACCGTAAGTGGATCTCATAAATAAATCACAATCTAAATCATTAGATACCCTTTTCTCTCTACTTTCCATAGACTCCCTTTCCCTGTGGTAAAGTATAAATATGATACCTGGATTACTCCCGGTGAAGTGCTACGATGGTATTTCTATCTGTGCGCTTGCAGATATCATGTTCATCCTTTTATCAAAGCCTATCAAGAATACCATACCCGCATTTCTTTGAGCGTTATTGCTAGGGTGACAGACTAGTGTATAGGTAATGCCTACAAATGAGTGGTATACCTTGAGTACATATCCTGGTGAGATTAACTCCACTATGGATAATGATGCTAAGATACATCCCACTACTAACACCGCCTAACTTTGCTTTGTTGGATCATGAGATTAATTCCATATCCAAGCTAACATGATTAGATAGATATCCCATATATATTTCTTTCGCCTTCCTAATTTGGATCGTGTAAGAAATATCAACGACCATATCTCTGAGAGACAAGAGCTTCGATCTTGACTGACCACAAATCTCTATCCTACTTAAATGAGCAAAACCACCATTCAGATATGCAAAGGAAGGCAATGACAAGGCTGATGGGTTTACATTTCAAGATTATCTATAAGAAGGGTAAAGAGAACTTGGCAGCAGATGCATTATCTAGAATGGCACACATGATGGCATTACAAGCTATGTCTCACTTGCAACCTCAGTGGATTCGAGAGGTCCTCAACTCCTATGGCATTGATGCCCAAGCTCAAGAGCTACTGTCTCAGTTAGCTCTTTCTAGTCCTAATGCCAATGGCCTCACTCTTGACCAAGGTCTCATCAGAAAAGGTGGCCTGATTTGGATTGGTAGCAACTTAGCTCTTCAAACCAAACTCATAGCTGCTTTCCATTCCTCAGCTATTGGAGGTCACACTGGCATCAATGCCACATACCACAGACTAAAGAGACTATTTTTCTAGAAGGATATGAAAACTGATATGGATAACTTTGTCAAGCAGTGCAGTATATGTCAACACAGCAAACACTCTCATACTCATCCAGCTAGGCTACTGCAGCCACTACCCATACCAATAGGGGTATAGCTGGACTTATCAATGGATTTTGTGGAAGGACTTCCCAAATCTAAAGTGTATAGTGTTATTTTGGTGGTGGTTGATAGATTAACCAAATTTGCACACTTTATTCCCATGAAACACTCTTATATTGCAGCAACTGTACCTCAGCTCTTTCTGGACCATATTGTCAAAATGCATGGTCTACCTCGAAGTATTGTGAGTGATAGAGACAAGATTTTTGTTAGCGCATATTAGGGATACAAGGAAGAGAGGGATTAAAGGCCGTGAAGCCTTGATCCATCCAAATGGTTAGGTGAACATGATCTCTACCTTGCTCGACCCCACAAGGGGAGTCTCCACCTCGCTCAACCCTGATGGCATTGGGTCGGACGCGCCCAGCCCCATGGAATGAGCTCTACCTCGCTCGACCCTGAGGACGCAGTGGTCGGGACTGTCCAACCTCTCGAGGGCAGTTACTCACCCGACCCTAGAGGGTCGAATCTAACCTTGTCGAAGCCAGAGACGCGGGATCCTTGGGATCCCGCACGACTTCCAACTGCTACCGGCATAACGGTAGAGACCCTGAGTCAAATCTGACAAATAGGAAAAAGGATGTGCATGCTTAATCATGACCTCAAATAGGAACAAGCTACATCTGGAATCCTACGGCGTTAGGCTGCCTGACACTGTGTGGCCTAAAACACGGCACGGACGCAACGGGGGACCTTACCACCCATGCGTCGCGCCAAGATATCTACCGCCCGTGTGGTGCATTGGAACATTTGCTTCCCGTGCGGCGCGCAAGACGGAACGGGCGTGCTTTGATCGAAGGCAGCCGCTGGCGGAGCTATCAAAAGCGAACAGGGCCAGCGAGGATCAAGAACAGGGGCCCGGACAACGGCATTCCCCAGGGTTCCCTCCTCCTCCTTTCTCCCTTTTTCTCCCATCTCCCCATTGTAAGCCGGTTCCTTCCCCTTATTCTATAAAAAGGGAGGCCGGGTACCGAGCAAAGGCATCGAAGCTGACTTCATCTCATCGCACATGCACACATACACACGAGAGACTTGGGACGCACCCCCTCTCTCGCCTATTTGTAACCCCTACTACAAATCCTTGTTCGTAACACAAGAAGCATCAACTGGAAGTAGGGACATTCTGTATGAACCAGTATAAACCCTTGTGTCATCTAGCAAAACCATCTAGGCCAGACGTGCAAAACACAAATTTAATAGTTGGTGATTCAAAACACTGGCACTGTTTAAGCTATATAGGGTGAATTTAACCCTCTCCACTGCCTATCATCCACAAACTGATGGCCAGACCGAAAGAATCAACCAATGCTTTGATATGTATTTGAGGTGTTTAATATAAGACTCACCTAAAACATGGAAAGTTTGGCTATCTTTGGCTCAGAGATGGTACAATTCTTCATTCCACATTGCTTTAGGCTACTCTCCATTTAAGCCCTTATATGGTTATGAGCCAAACTTGGGAGCCAATCCTCAGCCAACTGTGGATACACCTCAAGCAGTAACTGACATCATTGCAAACAAAGAGGAACATCTTCAATTACTGAAACAAAGGCTTGCACAGGCTCAGAATAGGATGAAGATGTAGGCAGACAAGCATAGGTTTGACAGGCAATTTGTAGTGGGGGATTAGGTGTTACTAAGGTTACAACCCTATACTCAGTCTTCTGTGGCCAACTGACCATTTCCAAAACTTGCATACAAGTTCTTTGGTCCATACAAAGTACTGGAAAGGATTGGTGCTGTGGCCTACAAGTTAGAGTTAATTGCTCACAGTGAGATTCATCCTGTGTTCCACATCTCTCAGCTAAAGCCATTTACACCAGATTACACTCCTTTCTGTTCTACACTCCCCACTATTACCGATCTGCGGGCTACAGATGCTGTCCTAGAACAGATTCTCCAGCACCGCCGCTTCACAAAGGGAACACAGTTGTTCCTTAGGTGCTTGTTACATGGACAGGACTACCTTCTTCTTTGGCTACGTGGGAAGACTATCATGTGCTCAAGACAAGGTTTCCAGTGGCACATGCTTGGGGACAAGCAGAAACTTCGGGCGGGGGAGGTGTTACACCTCAGGGGTGAAGGCGTATTTATATTCCTGAACTGTGCCTAAGACAATCAAGAATATTTGCTATCAGTAAAACGTGGGAGACAGAGGTGTCTTCTGCTCGCCGTCGTCCATGAAACTTCACCGTGTTTCTCTCACGTCTCGGCTATCGCCGGCGGGCCATGGGTGTAACAGGCCGGTGCCGCGCCACCAGCAAGTGAACGGACGAGTCGAGCGAAGGTGACTCGCGAGGTCATGCCCGATAGATGTCATATTCTTTTCCGGGCCACAGGAGACGATTTTTATTTTCCGGTGGTTTTGGTCCAAACCGCCTATAAAATTAGTGTGTTAACTGGTCATCCAAACAACAAATTTGGATTTGGATTGGAAAAATTAACAAGCCTGTAATTTACAGGTGTTTTAGTCTAAATACCGGACTTCCCAACAGACCCTTAATGTTCCTTTGCAGCAAACATTGGCCAGCAATGAAATCAGTAACGTGTAAACACATGGATGCAACTAAGAGGGCATAGGAATTGGCCTTCAGCTGTGAATGAAATTTGACAATACATTTATATATATAACCTATACTCCATTATAAATTATACGTCGTTTTAGTTTTGTCCTAAGTCAAATTTCTCTAACTTTGACAAAGTCTATAGAAAAATACACAAACATCTATAGTGTCACACTAGTTTCATTAGATACGTTATGAAATATATCTTGATAGTGCATCTATGATATTGTAAATGTTAATGTATTAATATACTTGGTCAAAGTTAAACAAGTTTGATTTAGGACAAAGCAAAAAAGACTTACAACTTGAAACGGAGTTAGTATACAATATTGGCTGATTATATCATCATTTTTGTTCTTTCGAGATTTCAAATTTGGGCATATACTTGTGAATAGCAACCGAATTAATACAATAGCTTAATACAATTGCCTAAAAGGTAAAAATATATTATATGCGGACAATGTAGAACAACTGGCAAGTTTGCATTAACTTAGCTCTACAATTGCCTAAAAGGTAAAAAAATATGTTATATTTAAAAGAGTTAATCTTTTTTGTTATCTTATATGCGGACATGCAGTTGGATGCTGTAGGATTCAAATAAAATATGTACCAACAAAGTGTATAACTAATATGATACTGTTTCCTTGTCACAAAATAATGTAAAACATTGTATCTTCCTTTTTCGATTAAAATGCAAATATTAGGAAATTGCTTTTAGTTTGTGGACTCCAACAACAAGACCCAAAAGAGAACCCTTTCTACAAATGGGTCTTCAGGAGAGAGGCTAATCAGATTTGGGTTATGCCTCTCTTGGCACCCAAAATAGGTCTTCCATATAGGTACTCTATTGGAGGTTGTAGGTATTCTGTTGGATACTTATTTGGGGTTTGGTTTCGCAATGGGTCTCCTGTTGGAGACAGCCTTATGGATAGACTTAGACTAGCAACATGTTACTCTTTGGCATCCGAGGACACGATTATGTTTTCAGTAATAATGTGCACATCCCCACGAATGCTGTAAAAGTTGAGTCTTCATTTGCTAAAGTCAGAAGGAAACTTTTAGCAGTATTCTCTAGTTGCGAATGCAGTTAATTTGACAGCACTCAGGATTTTAGAAACAAAACTATAGTTGAAAATGATGAACTGCTCAAAATAGTTAGCTCTTATTAGGTCATAGTGGTATACATGAAGTGTTAGGGATCCATTTCTCGCCGGTCAACAGAAAATCAGCAGTACTGAAATGGAATTTAAATTGTATGCGCTCATCTATTTAAACTTCTTTTGAGAGTTCTAATACATTCTTCAAGTGATACAGAACCTCTCTGTACTGTACTTTGCAATAATGAATATCAGCATTCATAAAAAATGTAAACATGTGCTTCACTTAAAGCTGATTGTTATGCCTTGTATTTTCAGACTCCAGAGAGATCTGCCGTATTGGAATCGGACCCTGTATCCATTATCACTAGACGCGAGTTGTTTATGATTAATGGGTCATAATTAAGACCGGGCCAAATAAAAATGTGGGATGGAAGAAGCTCTCCGTTGTCTGGGTAGTTGGGGGTGGACGAAAAAAGGATGAAATTTTAGCTTTTTAATATTATTAGGTATAGATATGGATAAGCTTTTAAACTCAAGTAGTGGTGACGATATGCAACTCTATATGGTTTAAAATTTGATGCTACAAGAACATATTTGGAACAGATATTGTACATAGATTAAAGGTCTTGAGCACACATTTTGTTTGATTTTGCTTTTCTGTATTTGTTCCCTCTTTCCAATTTTAATTTATCTCTCTCTCTCTCTCTCTCTCTCTCTCTCTCTCTCTCTCTTTTGGTAGTGGATTCTTAAGAGTGACAAGTCAATGTGTACTTTTCTAATGTTACTGAAGATCAGCCTGCATGCATAAAAATCGTAAACCATGGGCTTCATCACTCGAGACTAATGATTCTGCCTTGTATTTTCAGAATCCCGAGAGATCTGCCGTTATATAGCAGAAAAGTATGAGCATCATGGAAATCCATTACCCCTTGGGAAGGATGCCCTAGAGAGGGCTTCAATTGAGCAATGGCTCCACAACGAGGAGCACGTTTTCAATCCTCCCAGTCGGGCTTTGTTCTGCCATTTGGCCTTCCCCAGGAGCAAGAATATTACGTCGACGATATTCACGTGCATATAAGGAAGCTAGAAGAGGTCCTGGCTGTCTACGACCAGAGGCTCGGCGAGAGCGAATACCTTGTCGGCAACAACTTCACCCTCGCCGACCTCGTGCACTTACCCAACTGCCACTACATCGCCGAGCCCGGCTGGTTGTCGTACCTGCTGGAGTCGAGGAAGAACGTCACGGAGGTGGTGGAACGCCATTTCTTCCCGGGACTCATGGCGGTGGGTGTCCTTGTTGGGATATTAGGCAATTTCGATTAATTCCAAAATATAAATCATGACAAATAGACCTACTAGATAAAGCATGTCAAGCATACTAGCATGACAGACAAGTATATCGCATATACTAGCGGGGACAGATCATGATATCACATAGCATGATCATAGCAACAGGTGTAAACCAAACTAGCACACCGAGATAGATTGGATCTCGAGAATACCGGGCTGACGTTGAGGACAACGTAATGAAGAGGTTCCCGAAAGCGACGCCGAGGTCCTCCTCCGCAGTCATTTGTCGCCGCCGTCGATCGGCGGGCCGCTACTTATTCGCCTTAAAGCGACGCCGAGGTCCTCCAGTCGCCTGTAGCTATCGTCGATCGGCATTTCTTCTTTGAAGAAGTCGAAGAATTTGTTGATGAAGACGGGCGGGACGGTCCTCCGCGTGTCCTTCCTGGAAGACGAGCCGTGACGAAGATCGAGAGAGCCGCGCAAGAGCGCTTCCCAAAAACCTTATTCGCCTTCTCCCGCTGCAGGATCGCAAAGACGAGGGTTTCGGAGACCTGCTCGCCCGGTTGCTAGTGCACGCAAGCAATCGGGCTGGAGTAGCTACGGCGGCGCAACAACAAGAAGAGGCGAAAACTCTATCTCAATTCTCTAGAGTAGAGAGGTCGTCTATTCAAGGGACACCTCTCTAAACCAATATGAGATATCTGATCTCTATTATTTGGCGTGGCCGGTAGGCTGCTTATATATCCCGAACATCGTGTCGCGATCACGATCGGTTTAGGACTCTCTACTCAGAGTTAGTTCAGGACTCTATAACTTGAAGGCCAAGATTACCAAATATAGAATGGGCCTTTGAGATCTCTCTAGGAATTTCGAATTTGTTATTGGGCCAAGCCCATCTAAATTCCAACAATCCCCAACCAGATCTCAAATACCCATTTAGAGTTTTGCCAATTCTCGCTGCTGTTTAATATACCTAGTATTTCGGCAGAGACTGTGAAGTTGAACTTCTGCCTAGGTCCTTAAGCTACACTTATTCACAACTTGAACAATGGACTACGCCTTGAATTGCAAGTTTTGTGCGAACATGCTTTACTTAAAGCCACACTAGTAACTGGTCCTTAAGCTACACTTATTCACAACTTGAACAATGGACTACGCCTTGAATTGCAAGTTTTGTGTGAACATGCTTTACTTAAAGCCACATTAGTACCTGGCTGCCAGTAGCCTTACCCCGTGGGTGGAGCATATACGTCATACTCCCCGGTCCTCTTCATGAGCTTACTAGAGACCACCCAAGTCTCATAGACTGCGACGTTTAACAGTCAAACTCATATAGGTATGTTCTTTCAAGAATGCTCTGTAGGATCGCATCTTCGCTTGTCAAAGCCAATAGAACATATTAAGTCATTAGCCAACCTGCCATACAGTGCCTCAACGCATTTGAGAGTTATTGCATCTTCACTTAGAGAGGGTTATAAATATACTCTCCTCAGTTTACCAATAGCTTGTTTTTCCCAGATCCTTAGTCACGGGATCTCCGATCAAAAAAGGTTGGGTTACTACTACTGTAAACTCATATGGGTCTCATACCCATCTCCTCGATGCAATTTCTATCACATTACGTGATAGCCCTTTAGTAAAGGGATCTCGCCGAGGTTTCTATCTGTTTGGACATAAGCCCACGTTATTACTCCGGAGTTTCTCGGTTTCTCGACGGACTTCAAACGCGTCTTTTAACGTGTCTTGTTGACTTCGCATTATCCTTAGCACTATTCACTTTAGTGATCTTTGTTTGATTATCACAGTTCATAAGGATAGCGCATCGGTTTTTCAACCACCCCGGCAAGTCGACAAGAGCTCACGCAGCCACTCCGCCTCTCGCAGATCTTTGTTTTCTAAAGCGAAGAAGTTACGCTTCCATGGTTGACTTAGTCAAAATAGTCTGTTTACAAGACCTCCATGACACTGCGCCACCTCCAAGAGTAAATACATACCCACTAGTAGCGTAGATTTGATCAATATCAGAAATCCAGTTCGCATCACTATATCCCTCTAGCACACAATTTGGGTGCCCGGAATAGTGTATGCCATAACTCATTGTACCTCTAAGATAGCACAAGACCCTCTCTAGTACATGCCAATGATCATCACCCGGGTTGGACATATACCTACTCAACTTGCTCACAGCAAAAGAGATATCTGGTCTAGTTGCGCTAGCTAAATACATGAGTGAACCAATTATCTGAGAGTATCTCAATTGATCTCTAGTATTCTTCTTATTTTTCCTCAATGTCACACTAGGATCATAAGGTGTTGGAGAAGGCTTTCTATCCATAAAACCAAAACGGTTCAGGACCTTCTCAACATAGTGAGATTGCGACAATGTAATCCCACTCTCTTCCTTAATTAGCTTGATGTTTAGAATTACATCAGCTTCTCCTAGATCTTTCATGTCAAAACTCTTAGACAAGAAAGACTTGACTTTATTGATCACATCAATGTTGGAACCAAAGATTAGAATATCATCAACATATAAACATAATATAACAGATTCGCCCCCACCATGTCGATAATACACACACCTATCAGCTTCATTGACAACATAACCGGCACTAGTTAACGTAGTGTCAAACTTCTCATGCCATTGTTTAGGTGCTTGTTTCAAGCCATACAAAGATTTCAATAGCTTGCACACCTTTTGCTCTTCACCTTTTACTACAAATCCATCAGGCTGATCCATGTAAATCTCCTCATCCAACTCTCCATACAGAAAAGCTGTCTTTACATCCATTTGATGAATGATCAGACCATATGAGGTAGCCAAGGATAGTAGTGTTCGAATAGTGGTCATTCTAGCAACAGGTGAGTAAGTATCAAAGAAATCCTCGCCCTCCTTTTGAGTATAACCCTTTGCCACAAGCCGAGCCTTGTACTTGTCAATAGTACCATCAGGTCTAAGCTTCTTCTTGAACACCCACTTACATCCAATTGATTTACAACCGAATGGTAGATCAGATAGCTCCCAAGTTCCATTAGAAAGAATCGAGTCCATCTCACTACGAACGGCTTCTTTCCAATCATCTACATCTGGAGATGCATATGCCTCTGATATAGAGGTGGGAGTATCATCCACAAGGTACACAATGAAATCATCACCAAAAGATTTTGCAATCCTTTGTCTCTTGTTCCTCACAGGAACTTCATTGTCATCCTTCTCAAGTGGTTGTTCAAATGACTCAACAGGGTATTCGATAGGTATAGTATCATCAGGAGCTAATTCAGTAGAGAATCTAACATTGCTACGCATATATTTCAAAGGAAATATATTCTCAAAAAATGTAGCATCACGAGATTCAAAGATAGTATCTACAAGCATATCAGAAACTTCAGATCTTACTACTAAAAATCGATAGGCAATGCTGTTGTAAGCATATCCAAGAAAGATACAATCTACCGTCTTTGGTCCAAGCTTACGCTTCTTATTAATTGGAATATTGACTTTCGCCAAGCATCCCCACGTGCGCAAGTATGAAAGTGATGGTTTCCTACCAACCCACATCTCATATGGCGTTGTCTCTTTATTTCTGTTTGGAACTCTATTCAGGACATGACTCGCAGTCAATATAGCTTCCCCCCACCATGCCTTAGATAAACCAGCAGTGTCTAACATGGCGTTAACCAAGTCAGTCAACGTGCGGTTTTTCCTCTCGGCAATTCCGTTGGATTCGGGCGAATAGGGAGGCGTCCTCTCGTGAATAATACCATGTTCCGCACAAAACTCATCAAATATTATAGGAAAATATTCACCACCACGATCTGACCTTAGACGTTTAATCTTTCTCTCTAGTTGATTTTCAACTTCAGCCTTAAAGATTTTAAAGTAGTCTAATGCCTCATCTTTAGTTTTCAGCAAGTAAATATAGCAATATCTAGAAGCATCATCAATTAACGTCATGAAATATCTCTTTCCACCTTTAGTCAACACACCATTCATCTCGCATAGATCAAAATGTATGAGTTCTAGAGGTGCCAAGTGTCTCTCCTCCGCTGCCTTGTGAGGCTTTCGAGGTTGCTTAGATTGCACACAACTATGGCACTTAGAACCTTTGGCAATAGTGAAACTGGAATTAACTTCAAGCTAGATAAATGTGACATCAAACCAAAGTTCTCATGATATAAACGAGAATGCCAAACACTTGAACTATCATTTATTGTGCCACAAATATGATTCAGCGACTTATTGCATAAATCGCCAAACTTAGGCGGAACAAACCACCATAGTCATAACCCTTACCAATAAATTGTCCATGCTTAGACATAACTACTTTATTGGACTCCATCACTACCTTAAACCCATCTCTTAAAAGAAGGGAAACACTAACAAGGTTCTTGCGAATAGTAGGGACATGTTGCACGTTCTTGATTGCACGATTTTACCCGAAGTAAACTTCAGATCTACCGTGCCAAGCGAAGGAATATGGGATCGCTACGCTAGCCGAGAAAACAAAACTTTTCTACCCATAAACCAAGAATCTACTGCTAGTTATAGATCACGGGATTACCTCTAGACGGCGAGGTGCGGCGGAAGCGTCGACTCTCGGCGTAGATGTACGCGTCGCAGCGGTGCCGTGCGGTTGCGTGTGGTCGCCCTTCACGTCCGTCCTCCTCGTGCGGTTCGTCCTTGTGCTCCAGATGCAGCACCTCCGAGGTATCCCACACGTACAGGGAGGAAGCGATGCGCCTCCGGACTGCTAGGTCCGCGAGGAGCAAGAGGCGGCGTGGCGGCGGCGGCTATCAATTGGCGTGGCTTGGACTCCCTTGGTGTGACACCACCGCCCGCCAAAGCCGCACCGCACAGCCCTTCCGAGGGGCGTGCATGCGTACACATAGCACCTTGCTTACACTTTCGTCCCGCTTCGTGTAAAAGAGTTAACCCGAAGGTGATATGGTTGGAAGACAAAGGCTTATAAGTTGGCTCCACCCTTGCTTAACCAAAGAAGGTGGTACTAAACATGTGCACTCTGCACTCATAGGCCCCTACTTGGGCCACATCCAAATTGGGCCGGGTGTTACACTTGGTCAGCCCCGCGCCCACCTCTCATTATATAGTCGTTCCTAACAGCTCCCGAGCTGGAGTCGTATTAGAACTCTAAGCCTCGTCCAATTCGGATCAAATCCGGGTGGGCCTCCTTTCCTTTAAGCGTGCGACCCTATGGGCTCACGCACACATAGACATGGCCCGAGTACTCCTACTCGACCAATAGTTGACAGCTGGCCTCTAGCAAGACGTGCCAACTCCCATGTGTACGCAATGATCATACCCGGACGAACCACACAAACCATATACTCGTTATTCCCTTGCCACACGATATTTGGTCCAACTCGTGAGTTAACACTTAACCCAAGCACGGCCATGCATTTCTTGATCCAATCAATCGAGTGGTCGGTGATATCTCTCTCTCATGGAGAGGGGCAATTCCATCTTGATTGACTATGACTCACAAAGATGCTTCCCGACAAACCCGAAGACCACCTTTATAGCTACCCAATTACGGAGTAACGTTTGATAGTCCCTAAGTAGGTCGTTTCACATCTTGAGTACATACGACAATCTCAGGTCTAAGGACATAACGTAAAGGATGTGTAAAGAGATAATAATAACATCTCATGTCGGGTCAATCCAAACCCCATGTCATACATGTGCCCACACTATTAGTTTGACATCTCTATGTCTATGACTTGTGAAACATAGTCATCAACTAATACATGTGCTGATCTAATATTCATGTGTGTTCTCACATGAACTCCGATCGAGGACAATTATTGAATAACCATACAAGTAAAGAGTCTCACAAAACAATTCACATAATTGCCAATCGATACAAGTTGTCTTTAATGGATATTCATGAACACATAACATATCATGAATACAAGGTGATATAATCATCTCCATGATTATCTCTAGGGCATATTCCCAACAATCTCCCACTTGCACTAGAGTTAATCTTTAAGATATCTAATACCCATATCTCTCATGTGCGCCTCATGCTTAGGCTGTGGAAGAGCCTTTGTCAAAGGATCTCGCAACATTCAAATCCGTATGTATCTTGCATATCTTGATTTCACCACGTTTGATGAACTCTCGAATGAGGTGAAATTTCCGCGATACGTGTTTGTTCTTATGGTGATCCCTCGGCTCCTTAGCTTTGTGCAATCGCGCCACTATTGTCATAATGAAGGTTCAATGGGCCGCTTGCATTCGGGAACACACCAAGCTCAATGAGGACCTTCCTCATCCAAACACCTTCCTTTGCGACGGAAGGCCGCTATGTACTAAACTTGTTTGTAGAATCGGTCACCGTCTCTTTGTTTGGATCTTTTCCAACTTACGGTACCACCATTTATTGTGAACAGATATCCTCCATAGATTAGGAACATATCTTTAGTCCTTCTCAAGTACTTAAGAATATTCTTAACAAGTGTCCGGTGACTCTCACCGGATCGGCTTGGTATGCGCTCGTAACACTTAGAGCATATGAGACATCGGGCGTGTACATATCATGGCATACATGATGGAACCAAGCTGCGGAGGCGTATGGAACCTTACTTATGCGCTCTTGCTCATCGCCAGTCAAAAGACGCCGCTTCTTGCTAAAACGCATACCATGTGACATAGGCGGGAACCCTTTCTTGGGACTGTTCCATGTTGAACCATTTCAACACCTTGTCAATGTACGTATCTTGGCATAATCCTATTAGCCTCTTTGATCTATCTCTATAGATCTTTATGCCCAAAATGTATGATGCTTCTCCCAAATCCTTCATAGAAAATATATTATTAGGTGAAGTCTTCACGGATTGCAACATTGGAATGTTATTCCCAATCAATGATATGTCATCCACATACAAGATTAGAAATACAACAAAGCGCTCCCACTTTCCTTCTTGTATACACAAGGTTCTTCTTCATTCGATGAAAGCCAAGAGCTTTAACCTCTTCATCAAAACGAATGTTCCAACTCCGAGATGCTTGCTTCAACCCATAAATGGATTTCTTAAGCTTGCATATTTTTCTAGCATTCTTAGGATCAACAAAACCTTTGGTCTGTATCATATACACGTCCTCTTCTAAATTTCCATTTAGAAAGGCTGTTTTAACATCCATCTGCCATATCTCATAATCGAAATAAGCAGCAATTGCTAGAATGATCCGTATAGATTTAAGCATCGCTACCGGCGAGAATGTCTCGTCGTAGTCAACTCCTTGAACTTGCCGAAAACCCTGCGACAAGTCGAGCTTTATAGACGTGAACATTTCCGTCCATATCCCTTTTCTTTTTATAGATCCATTTGCACTCAATGGGTCTAACCCCATCAGGCGGGTCAACCAAGTTCCAAACTTGATTGTCTCCCATGGAATCTATCTCGGATCTCATGGCACTTTGCCATTTCTCGGAATCTGGGTCCATCATTGCTTCCGCATATGTCATAGGTTCGTCATCGTCTAACAATAACACATCCCCATGCAACTCACGGAGTCTAGCTGATCTTCGTGGTGGTGGTGGTGTTACCTTTGCCACAGGTATCTCAACTTGTTCTGCTACATTAGCATCACTCATAGAGTTTTCACCTATTGGCTCATCTTGAACTTCTTCAAGATACACCTTTTGTCCACTCTTGTCTCTCTTGAGAAACTCTTTCTCTAAGAAAACACCATTTCGAGCAACAAACACTTTGCCCTCTCGATCGGTTGTAAAGTAATACCCTAAAGTTTCCTTTGGGTATCCCACTCTAAAAAAACACTTGTCCGACTTGGGTGTTAGTTTATCTCGATTGAAGTCGTTTGACATAAACTTCACAACCCCAAATCTTAAGAAAAGACAAAGCGGGACTCTTACCGGTCCATATCTCATATGGTGTCTTAACTATGGACTTAGATGGTACCCTATTTAATGTGAAAGTGGCTGTTTTCTAGAGCATATCCCCAAAACGATAAAGGTAGGTCCGACTGGCTCATCATCGACCGAACTATGTCCAACAAAGTCCGATTACATCGCTTTCGACACACCGTTTCTCCGAGGTGTTCTAGGCGGCGTAAGTCGTGGAACAATTCAATTCAACTCTTGGATGATTGCTAAATTCGTGGCTCAAGCATTCACCTCCACGATCAGATCGCAAGGCCATAATTTTCTTGCCATGTTGATTCTCTACTTCATTCGAAACTCTTTGAACTTTTCAAAAGTCTCGGACTTATGCTTCATTAAGTAGACATAGCCATATCTCTTTGAAATCATCGATAAAAGTAATGAAGTATTGGAATCCGCCTGGGTCGTCGTACTCATTGGTCCGCATACATCGGTATGTATTAGTTCCAACAAGTCTGCTGTCCTCTCAGGAAAACCCTGGAAAGGCGCCTTGGTCATTTTGCCTAGAAGGCAAGCTTCACATGTCTCGTATGATTCAAAATCAAACGAAGTTAGAAGCCTATCGTAGTATGGAGCCTCTTCATGCGATTCTCACTTATATGACCCAAACGACAATGCCACATATAGGTAGGAATTAACTCATTAAGCCGAGGCCTTTTAGCACTTATATTACAGACAGGTGCATCATCAAGATTTAAAATAAATAACCCATTCACAATGGATGCAGAAGCCACAAACATGCCATCTTTAGAGATCACACAACCATTGTTTTCACTCTTAAAAGAATAACCATCCTTCATCAAACATGAAGGTGACACAATGTTTCGGCTCAAGCTAGGAACAAAATAACAATTATTCAATTCCAAAATAAATCATGACGGGAGGTGGAGTTGCATCGTCCCCAACGCTCAAGCAAAGCAACTCTTGCATTATTGCCCACGCTGAAGTCAACTTCTCCTTTCCAACGCTTCTACTTCTTATCATTCCTTGCATCGTATTGCAAATATGAGCAACCGATCCGGTATCAAATACCCAAGAATTGATATAAGAATCAGCGAGGAATATGTCTGTAACATAAACAACAAGTGTACAAGCAGCGGGAGTATCTTTACCACCGCTATCCTTCTTGGATGCTAAGTACGACTTGCAGTTTCTCAACCAGTGACCTTTCTTACCACAATGAAAACACAAAGAATCAGCAGTTGGTCCAGCCTGGGGCTTAGAAGGAGGCTTTGGCTTAGAGGTCTCACCCTTAGCCTTTTCCTTCTTCTTCTTCCAATAAGGATTGCCCCTTTTCTTAAAATTAGGCTTGTTTTGGACCGCCATCGCATGGCTACTTTGCCAAAGACCTTTCTTGATGTCACCTCGCTGTCTTAAGCATGCCACACAATTGAGTCAAGCCCTTCTCCGCCCCATGCATATGGTAGTTCGAGATGAAGTTCCCATAGCTAGGCGGCAGAGATGCAAGAATGAAATCAAGTAGCCAACTCGGGCCAATTGGGAAGCCTAGCTTCTCCAATCTCTCGAGTGTAACCAACCATCTTGATTACATGTGGTCCAACCTGCGCCTTCGCTAGCTTGCTCTCAACAAGAGCCTTTGAGACATTGAACCTTTCGGTTCTAGCTTGAGTTTGGAACATATCCTCAAGCGCCACGATCATATCGTCGTTGCATGATTGTTATCGGCGCATCTGCGATCGGGTTCCATACTAGCAAGCATAAGGCAACTCACTTCAAGATCGGCATCACATGCTTTCTTGTAAGCGTTTTCTCAGCGATAGGTGCATTATCGCAGGCTCTTCGGTAAGGGGTTGTCTAGAACATCTTCCTTTTTCTCAGCCACGAGAACAATTCTCGGGTTGCGGATCCAATCCGCATAATTTGTTCCATTCAATTTATCTTTCTCAAGAACCGAACACAAAGTAAATGGTTGATTGTTAGGTGCCATTTATCTACAACAGGAATAATGCAAAATACTATGACAATGTATCCAAGATAGAGTAAAAACATATTAACATTTAGAATGTACTCCCACTAAAATCAATATCCCTCAATTGAAAATTAGTGATTCAAGACCCACAACTAACAAGTCAACTAGTGAGCTTTAGCATCACCGCTAGAAGACATGGTAGATCGGTAAGCAACTCTTTGCTAATCATATCACATATGACTCTTGTTGTTGGGCAGCATCTCTATGCTAACGCCAACTGCCATGCTCCAAGATCCCTAAGCTGTTAGGATGATCTTGTTCAAGTAACCAAACCTTTCGCAGTAAGTATCGATATGAACCTGCCTAGTCATGGAAAACCGGTGGTACCCTAATTTCATAGACCCACCATCGATTGTACAAGACTTATGACAGTGCAAGGTTTTGGGGAGCATCAAAACTTAAAACATTTGCCGAGGGATCGTTCTACTTCACTATCATATGTAGACAAAAAACATAGTCGCGCGCGTGAAAGTAGAACACGATAAGAATGACATAAAATAGTTGTGACTTATCACATTTGGGGATCTCCATCTCCAATCTCTATTCATCATGATGATCTCCATCTCCATGATCCAAGTATGCCATCCTCACGTTGTGCAAGTCATGAATTAATTGCACACATGCATCTCATACACATACTCTTTCCTAGAAAGAAAAGAGAAGGATGAATCCTAATCCTAATCAGTTTAGAAGGAGGAATCCTATTCCTAGTCCGTTTAGAAGTAGGAATCCTATTCCTAGTCCATTTAGAAGTAGGAATCCTCTTCCTAGTCCGTTTAGAAGTAGGAATCCTATTCTAGTCCGTTTAGAAGTAGGAATCCTATTCCTAGTTCGTTTAGAAGTAGGAATCCTATTCCTAGTCAAACTCGGACCGACGATCGGTGGAAGATCAAATCGCCATCACCGCAACTTCGCATCACATGCGCCCGACCGGACATGACCTAGGTTTGATTCGATCAATCTTATTGATCTCTAATTCGCCATATTTGGGTTTACATGTATCACTTAACTCCGATGGCGAATTCCGACCGGTAGGAGTAGATCGAACAAGACCGGTGCGGCAAGATCACGAACCGAGATCAAAGACTCATCAACAACCGCGCATATCACCATATGCACATATCCGAATCTATAACGACCAAAGATCTGCGCTCCGATACCCTTTGAAGGAATATGGGATCGCTACGCCAGCGAGAAAACAAAACTTTTCTACCCATAAACCAAGAATCTCTTGCTAGTTATAGATCACGGGATTACCTCTAGACGCCAAGGTGCAGCGGAAGCGTCGACTCTCGACGTAGATATGCGGCGTCGCGGCGGTCGCCGTGCGATTTGCGTGGTCGTCCCTTCACGTCCGTCCTCCTCGTGCGGTTCGTCCTTGTGCTCCGGATGCAGCACCTCCGAGGTATCCCACGCGTCTGGGGAGAAGCGTGCGCCTCGGACTGCTAGGTCCGCGAGGAGCAAGAGGCGAAGGCGTGGCGGCGGCGGCCGTCAATTGGCGTGGCTTGGACTCCCTTGGTCAGCCCCGCGCCCACCTCTCATTATAGTCGTTCCTAACAGGCTCCCGAGCTGGAGTCGTATTAGAACTCTAAGCCTCGTCCAATTCGGATCAAATCCGAATTGGGCCTCCTTTCCTTTAAGCGTGCGACCCTATGGGCTCACGCACACATAGACATGGCCCGAGTACTCCTACTCGACCAATAGTTGACAGCGGCCTCTAGCAAGACGTGCCAACTCCCATGTGTACGCAATGATCATATCAGACGAACCACACAAACCATATACTCGTTATTCCCTTGCCACACGATATTTGGTCCAACTCGTGAGTTAACACTTAACCCAAGCACGGCCATGCATTTCTTGATCCAATCAATCGAGTGGTCCAGTGATATCTCTCTCTCATGGAGAGGGGCAATTCCATCTTGATTGACTATGACTCACAGCATGCTTCCTGACAAACCCGAAGACCACCTTTATAGCTACCCAATTACGGAGTAACGTTTGATAGTCCCTAAGTAGGTCGTTTCACATCTTGAGTATATACGACAATCTCAGGTCTAAGGACATAACGTAAAGGATGTGTAAAGAGATAATAATAACATCTCATGTCGGGTCAATCCAGCCCCATGTCATACATGTGCCCACACTATTAGTTTGACATCTCCATGTCTATGACTTGTGAAACATAGTCATCAACTAATACATGTGCTGATCTAATATTCATGTGTGTTCTCACATGAACTCCGATCGAGGACAATTATTGAATAACCATACAAGTAAAGAGTCTCACAAAACAATTCACATAATTGCCAATCGATACAAGTTGTCTTTAATGGATATTCATGAACACATAACATACCATGAATACAAGGTGATATAATCATCTCCATGATTATCTCTAGGGCATATTCCCAACACCAACACCACAAACAGAAGCATGTGACCCATTCCCCATTATAACAGAGGAACCTTGTAGCTCTTTATAAGAAGAAAACAAAGAGATGTCAGCACACACATGAATATTAGCACCTGTATCAACCCACCAACTTGGTGATTGAAATACCGATAGTACAAGGAACATTACTGTACTCTTCATCAAGCATTGCTAATAGTCACGAGGTTGACATTCTTATTATTCTCACCGAAAAAGTGACCAAGCTGTCCATAAGTGAAGCAAGGCACCTCATCATTATTTTTTTCTTCTTCTCAAAGGTAGTTGCTAACTTGGTATTGGAAGATTTATTCCCTTTGTTCTTGCCATGTGGGTTTTCTTGCACAATATTAGTGCTAGAATAGCTCTTGTTCCCCTTCTCAATAGTATTCTTCACCCGAATCTTTTCCTCAACATCAAGAGATGCTATCGGGTTTACAACTGATATTTTTTCGTCTCTTGTGTTTTAGAATTGTGCCGAGAAGCTCTTCCATGAAGAAGGCAACCTAGCAATAATGCATCCGGCTACAAATTCATTGGGTATGACATACTTAAGGAGTTCAAGTTCTCTTGCCATGTGTTCAACCTCATGCGCTTGCTTGACTATAGATCGGTTAGCAACCATCTTGTAGTCATGAAAGCTCTCCATAATGTACAACTCGGATGTACCAATGGTTGCATTCAGTTGATCCCACAATTCCCTCTCATCTTGGAAGTGCAAGTTTGCATCTTCTAGATGACTAGCAAGATTGTTTAGGATTGTTCTTCTAAAGATAGTGTTGTCTCCTGGAATCTTCTCTTTTCTCTAGAGATATTTCCCGAGGCGATCCAACAAGTAACCCGTAACATCTTAGCCTCTAGCTAGAGCATGGCCTTAACTCGCCACCTCTTTATATGTGCACTAGAAAACTTTTTCTAGTCTCAAAGCACATCAGTGAAAACAGATCATAGTTAAATCAAGAAAAAGCCTATAATAAGGTTTTTGGATTGTTGGGATATTAGGCAATTTCGGATTAATTCCAAAATATAAATCATGACAAATAGACCTACTAGATAAAGCATGTCAAGCATACTAGCATGACGGATCAAGTATATCGCATATACTAGCGGGGGCGGATCATGATATCACATAGCATGATCATAGCAACAGTGTAAACCCAACTAGCACACCGGATAGATTGGATCTCGAGAATACGGGCCGACGTTGAGGACAACGTAATGAAGAGGTTCGAAAGCGACGCCGAGGTCCTCCAGTCATTGTCATTTGTCGTCGATCGGCGGCTGCTACTTATTCGCCTTAAAGCGACGCCGAGGTCCTCGTGTCATTTGTAGGCGTCGTCGATCGGTACCGCTGCTGAAGAAGTCAAAGAAGCCGTTGATGAAGACGGTATTTTGGGACGGTCCTCCGCGTGTCCTTCTGGAAGACGAAGCTGTGACGAAGATCGAGAGCAGTCGCGCGAAGAGCGCTTCCCAAAAACCTTATTCGCCTTCTCCCGCTGCAGATCGCAAAGACGAGGGTTTCGGAGACCTGCTCGCCCGGTTGCTAGTGCACGCAAGCAATCGGGCTGGAGTAGCTACGGTATAACAACAACAAGAAGAGGCGAAAACTCTATCTCAATTCTCTAGAGTAGAGAGGTCGTCTATTCAAGGGACACCTCTCTAAACCAATATGAGATATCTGATCTCTATTATTTGGCGTGGCCGGTAGGCTGCTTATATATCCCGAACATCGTGTCGCGATCACGATCGGTTTAGGGCTCTCTACTCGAGTCGGTTCAGGACTCTACAACTTGAAGGCCAAGATTACCAAATATAGAATGGGCCTTTGAGATCTCTCTAGGAATTTCCGAATTTGTTATTGGGCCAAGCCCATCTAAATTCCAACAGTCCTGGTACATAAAGATGATTGAGCAGCAGAGCAAGCAGCATGAGTTGATGCAACTGCAGGCCGGGCAGAAGAAGCGCCGCGCAGCCGTCGCTCGCCGGGTTCGCAAGGACCCCCGGAAGCATATTGTCGTCGCCCAAACGCCAAACCTCGTGACATCTATCGCCAAACCCGAACCTCTGCCGGACGACTCCCATCCTGATGTTCGTCGTCGAGAAATTAGAAGGGAACCACGGACTATCCTAGTCCCACGCACTCCCACCATCTAGCTAGTGCTATCAGTAACTGTGTGTGGCTGCCTTGGATCGTGACCGTGATCCATATGACACGCGCGCCATCCCATCCCAAGTACTTTCCATGTATCCATGTACTCCCTTCTGTCCAGTAAATTAAGAATGCAGCTTTCTTTTGCCTGATGCCTGATGCTTATTTGTATTGATCTTTACAATCTTTAAATATATTTTCAGTAGCGGCTCCTTGCCCCTCCTGTTTTTTTTTTTTTTTTTTTTTTTTTTTTAAATGCAGCTCAGTCAGTCCTGCTGAAAAAAAGTAATCCACCGCCTTCTGTTGCTATCCATAAGTCCTCCACGAAAAGCATTCTTAGTTTAACCAAGTTTATTGACAAAGATATTAACATGCATGGCTCGATCGGCACTGTGTTGAAGAAGCCGTCGAGATGATCCTTGTTTTCCCGGAAGTCTTCAAGAGGTGGGGTTAGTTCGATTCTTTTTTTTTCACGATCAGGCATACAGACCTCTTTTTCATTAGGAGGAAGAGAGTGGCCTAATGGCCTAGTTTACAAGAAACACGATGGTGGCGAGACACCATCATCACGGCAGCCCTAGCTACTGGGCTCCACAACGTTTATTACAAGCCAAACGAATGTTGCGACCAAGCGGATGCTTTGCCGTCTGGAGTTCGAGCGGATGCTTTGCCGCTGTTATCGTCTATGGCTCCGATCATTGTTGGCTACCTAGGTATTGAGTTATCTGTTGTATTAGGCTCAGCTTTTAGGGTTGTTAGGTGGAGGGTCCCCACCCCTCATGTTTCTTGCTTTTTGTTTGTTCGTGGTTTGGCCCCGGTAAGTGTTTGCTTACCGTCGCCTCTTGTACCTTTGTTTGAACTTTATTCTGCTTAATGAAAAACGCGCAACGGCATGGTCTCAAAAAAAAATGTTGCGACCAAGCCGCTGTGAACCCGGCCAGCGTGTTGAAGCCCGCATCGTTCCAAAGCTCTGCCTCCAGCAAAACTTCACGAAGAATGTCGCGCAGGGTACAAGTTGCGCCACGCAGGGTAGATGTCGCACAGGGGTTAGTTCGATTCCCTGATTATACTCATCACCTAGTTTATATTTAGAAATAAAGGAATCATCGGGTTTTTTAGGGAGTTTCTGTCACAACGGCGAAGCTGCTTGCAGACTTGATCGTGGATGAGGGTAAGTCGGCCGCGACGTCGTCGAAGCAGAGGAAGATCTCGTCGGGAGATCAGACGCCATCGCGTGGCCGGCGCACGGGTACGGTGGTGATAGCAGATCGATGCAGCGGGTCCATGTATTTGTGGGTTCACTAGCTATTTCAAGAGACTATGTCAATCTCTGTAAATAAAATGGCTCTGTGCTAGTGTTAGCTAATCTAGTAGATAGCGATTGGCTTTAGTGCGTGTATCATTCAAGGCACAAGTCACAAGACATCACCACAACTAACAATAATACCAACAAAAAGTTTGATGAATTGTTCCGTTGTCGTATACTTTGTGCAGTCGTGTTCCGACATTTTTGCCCTTATGCTATGTTGTTCAAACACGTTCCAAATTCTTAAATAGGTGCCATCATGCTTAGAGGCAGATGAAAGGCAAGAACCTCCTTATAAGGTTTCCATTTCCACACAGTATCTTCTCTAATTATCGCACTAAGTCATTTAAGTTAACTTAGCAAATCACACTAACTAGATATAGTCATTTTTAGGGATGGCCTACTTTAAGGAACTGCCCAGGAAATCATGAAAAATATAATGCTCAGGGGAGTTCTCTTAAGCCAACCACCCCTAAAACTAGAGGATTTCTAGGTGCGGTGGGCTTCACCCTGGAAATATTGTTAGGAACGGTTCAATTATGCAAATCACTCCTAGGAATCCTCTATTTCTCAAGGCGAATGTCCTAAGAGAGCCATACTTGAAAAATAATATATAGTATGGAATACTGAAAATATTTCATACAAAAACCATTTTCTTTCTCGTGCCCAGTGTATTCTTGAACTCATTTGGAGACCAAAAATGCAAAAAATAGACGGGGAGGTTTTGCCCTTGATTTTTTTTTTAAGGATTTTTCTTTAAGAGCTAAAATTCTGCCATCTGTAATGTGTTTTTGAAGTTTACTCATACATTTATTGAGGAGCATAGAAACCTTTCTTTTCCTGAGTTGAACCTGAGAACAGTCATCACGCTCGTTCTCAGTCGTGTCACTCATGCTAGGTGTTTGCTATGGAAGCAAAGAGCAAAAATCAGAGCAGCGGTGCAAGGGGATGAGAATACAAAATTTTTTCACGCCTGTGCTAACCAACGCCGTAGATGAAACAACATTCAGGTCATTGAGCATGATGACATAGAGGTTCACAGCCATGAGCAGAAATCTGCTATTCTGCATAGTTTCTACAGTGATTTGTTGGGAACCACCACCACCACTGAATGGGCTTTTGATCTGCATGATCTGTACACTGAAGGGGCCCTGAACCTTACTGACTTAGAAAATGAATTCCTTTCTGAAGAAATTTTTGCAGCATTCAGACACATGAAAGCTGACTCAAGCCCAGGACCAGATGGTTTCAGTCCCTTATTTTTCAAACAAACTTGGTCCACAATTAGTGAAGATGTCAAGGCATTCTTTAGGGCCTTCCACAACCACAGTTTGGAGCTGTCCAGGTTGAATATGTCATATTTGGTGTTGCTACCCAAAAAAGAAGGAGCTAGGCGTCCTCAGGACTTCAGGCCTATTGCTTTGCAAAACAACACGGTAAAAAGCATTTCAAGGGTTCTCATGAAAAGGCTCCAGCCTTATATCCCCTCTCTCATCAGCTCTGATCAGTCTGGGTTTGTTCATGGGAGGTGCATTGCAGACAACTTTGTCTATGCAGCTGATTTGCTCAACTGCTGCTATAAAAGGAACTGTCCTACCATCGTGCTCAAATTAGATTTCCACAAAGCCTTCGATTGTGTTGACTGGACTAGTCTAATGAAAATTATGAAATGTCGAGGCTTCACTGACAAGTGGTGTACATGGATTGGGAACTTGCTGTCAACTGGCAAAACTGCCGTTCTCCTCAATGGCAATCCAGGGAGATGGATCAACTGCAAGAGGGGTCTCCGACAAGGTGATCCTTTGTCTCCTTACCTGTTCATCATTGTAGCCGATGTCCTTCAACGTCTCCTACACAAACATCCATTAGCTGCGGATATACGCATCATGTGCTCCCTGATGCCCCCTGCCCCGTGCTGCAGTATGCAGACGATACACTCATTTTCCTGCGGTGTACACCCGCGGCCATCGTTGCCATGAAAAACATCCTCCAGCTCTTTGAGCAAGCAACAGGCTTAGCCATAAATTATCATAAAACCACCTTCTTACCCATATCTGTCGGTGATGAGGAAGCAACTAGGTTGGCTTCTGATTTTGGAACCACCACCGCCACCTTCCCACAAACTTATCTTGGGTTACCTCTGTCTCCACACAAAGTCTCGGTATCTGATTGCCAGACACTTATTTCAACTTGTGATAAGTATTTGGCTGGATGGAAGGCCTCTCTTCTTAACAGAGCGGGTAGACTCACCCTCTGCACCTCGGTCCTAAGCTCCACCCCACTGCACTTCATGTCGGCTCTTGGCATCCCCAAAACCACCATCAAAGCTATTGATAGGAGAATGAGGGCTTTCTTCTGGACTGGTGAAGACACCTGTCATGGCTCAAAATGTCTAGTAGCGTGGGAAGATGTAAAGGCAACAAAAAGACAAAGGTGGGCTAGCTGTGAAAGACTTAGAGCTTCAGAATCGTTGCTTGCTAATGAAATTCATTGATAAACTCTTCTCCCGTGACCAACCTTGTTGGAAAGAGTGGGTCATGCATTCGGCATTAACTTTCGATGCACCCAACACCGCTAATCCTGGTTTCCTTTGGCGAATTATCAGTGATGAGCTTAACACCTACCGTTCTATCACACTTGTTCAAATAAACAATGGGGCAGCCACCTCCTTCTGGTATGATCACTGGCTCCCTGATGGGCCTCTCTTTGAAACTCACTCCGCACTGTTCTCTCACACAACCCAGCCTAATATATCGGTGCAACAAGTTTTTCTTGACGACTTTGATTTGCGTTTGCGCCCTCGCCTAACAAGTGCTGCTAGCCAACAGCTAGACAGCCTGATTTTCTTGTTTGCAGGAAATTCAGTTAAACGACGATCACGATGTATGCCTCCTCAAACTCACCGGCCGGCCATACAAAACCGGAGATGCATATGCAGCACTTTCGATCAAGCTGGAGATGCCCATGACGTTCATGGGAGCAGGATCCGGAGGACGCGCATTCCCAACAAAGTAAAAATTTTTGCCTGGTTATTCTTCAAGAACCGGTTAAGCACGAGGGTCAATCTCTCGTGCTAAACACATCGTCAAGGGAACTATGCGAGCGTTGCTCCATGCAACCGGAAAGCAGGGAGCACGTCTTCTTTGAGTGTGCCCAAAGCACTCTCGTCTGGGCCAGGATTGGCATGACATCGGTGACGCACAGGCCTACCGAAGACATCTGGACAGCGCCTCCACCGCCGGGCCTGTCCTCAGGCATGTGGCCCTTCGTATTTCTTACTATCCTTTGGAGAGTTTGGGATGCCCGCAGCGGTCATGTTTTTTTGCCACGAGAATTTTTGTCACCGACATATGTTGCTTAGAGTACATGATGATTTAGTCATTTGGCATAAGCGCCTTCATTCTATTCATGTAAGCGGCCTTGATGGCTGGTGTAACCATATCCGCTCTTGTATTCATCATACATCTGTAACTCTTCCCCCTACCCAAGTTTGATCTTGGTGTAAGGGTTTTGAAATGAAAAAGTGGGGAAACTCTCCCCCCCGGTTATGTTTCAAAAAAAAAAAAAAAAAAAAAAAAAAACTCACATTTATTGCTTAATTACGATTTCCATCTAGAGAGATGGCATGATCTTTAGCTTTCCATTTTGATAATATAGGATGCATGTCCGCCACCAGGTAGGGGTCTTTTGCATATAGGAGAAGATGCAACCAGGGGACATGATCAGCTTGGGGAAGATAGACTTCATCACTGACCAGCTCAGGGAACTTAGGGCCTGCGAGATCCTGAGCCACCAGTGCAGGAGGAGGAAATGAGGCAGGATTATTCTTTTGCCCAACTTACTTGTACTCTCTCTCTCTCTCTCTCTTTTTGCGAGGACTTACTTGTACTCTCTCTGTCCCAAAGTAGGTGCTACTGTAGGATGTGTGATGTGTGATGGTCAGATTTATAGAAAATATTAACAATATTTGTTTCTCTAAATAAATTTATTATGAAAATATATTAAATGATACTAATTATGCACCATGAATATTAATATTTTTATATATATTTAGTCAAAGTTAGCATTGTTTGACTTCTCAAAAAATAAGAATGACACTAGCTTATTCTAGGACGGAGGGAGTATAGAGTAGGCCCGCATAATTCTATAGTTATTTTGTCTTTTTTTTTTTGCTTCCTGTAGTATTATAGGAGGTTGTCCAGAAATGAGGATGTTTATAGATAATATAGATATACTGTAGGCATGCATGGAGGAATTGAAGGAGAGGATAAAAGAGGTGATAATAGTGACTTTAATTCAAATGGCAATAATGTTATAATACAATTATATATTTTGGTTAATGCTAAAGATGGAAGGGCTAACACGAGAACAACGCGACGCAGAGGTTTCTTCTCTAGGATCCCCGGCATAGAGACATCGTCCCATATGAGCGAGCTTAAAGGACAACAGGGATTAAAGCGGAAAAGCTTATATATGATCTAAAGCTTCTAGTTTGCATTCATGGAGGTCTTCCCAATGCAATGGTTTCCTGGTAGCGATGTGAATGGCCATTACCAGCTTCTTCTGTCTATATTACGCTATCATATATATACACTTATGTTTATGTCTTCTTCTTTCTCCCCTTAATTAATCTGCTGTCACAACTTGATAATACTTGTTTTTGATGATATAGAACTGTTGTAAGACTTGAAAGTCAATGGTGAGCATCGAAAAACATGTTTGGCCGTGGTCTAGCGTTGGCGAAAAGAAAATCATTTTTTCATATTTCGATGCAAATTACTTCAACTAAATTTCATTTAGGCTAGGTGAAGTGTTCATAATTTTAGCTCGAGCGGTCGTCCCGCTCCTGGCGACTCCCTCCGCTCCACCGCCCGCCCGGCGCCCGGTACCACCCAACTCCGGCGCCTGCCTCCACCTCCACCTCCCCCCTCATCCACCCCATCTTCCACCTCCACATCCGCCACCCTCTCTTCCCAAGTCGTTCGCGGGGACGGCCTTTGGCGAGGCCGTCGCGCTCCGCCCGCCGCCGCCGCGGCGCGCCGGTCCCGCCGCCGGCGGGGATGGATCCGGCCCCCACGGGGCCACGGGCGAATCCACCGCCCGGAGTCTTCTTCCCCGGGGGGAGGCCCTCCACCTCCTCGGAGCCCCGACGCACCGGATGTGGGTTGGGCCGCGGTGGGTCGGCGCGCCAGTCTTTGTCGCCCAAATCGCCGCCGGCGGTTGGTGCACGGCGCGCCGCCGTGCCGGCCCCATCCCCTGGATCCGCCGCCCGTTCCGTCGGGCACCCGTGCGGCCTCGGGGGACGCCGGGAATCGACGCTGCGTCTTTGGCCGCCACCGTCGCGCTTCGCCTCTTTGTTCGGCAACTCGGGAGATGGCCCCAGGGCACCGCCATCGGGGCGGGCGTCGCCGTCGCGGCCGCCCGCGGTCCCCCGGCCAGGGCGAACGCCCGGCGGGCTCACGCCTTGGATGGAGGGGGGGAAGATGTCGTCTTCTCCCCTTCCGCCCTGGAACCGGGGCGCGCGCGAGCGGCATGCGACGCCACCTCCCCTTTGGGACCGAAGCATCCCCGACGGTCGCCTCCCGTCCCTCGCCCGGCTCATCGGGTCGGCGAGCCCGACGTCGTCCTTGTGCACCCATCCGCTCCGACTTCATCGCCGTCTCCCTCCGTCGCGGCCGGCGGCCGCGGACTCTACCCCCGACGCCCTTTCTCGCCTTCCATCGGTCAAGGTGGAAGCCGATTTGGGAGGTCTCGTCGAGGACATGGACTCTGGGGACGAGGTGGACTACGAGCCCTCCCCCGGTGCTACCTCGGCCAGCTGCGCCGCGGGTTGCCGTTGGTGGTCGCGGCGGGCGCCCGCGGGCACACGGCGGGCCTCGCCGCGACCCTTGGCGTCCACCGAGCCCGCCCCCTCGCCGCTACTGGAGGCGGTCGTGGGGGAGCGGGGCGCTGCTCCCGACCATGGCGCCGGTGTTGGCATCTCGGACAACAACCAGGCGTCGGGGCGATCGCTCAGCGCGAGACGACGCCCGTCCTCGTCGTCGGATGAAGACGCCAGACGCCGTCGGCCCTGGCGTGGCGCCTCCTCGCCCATCCGTTAGGGTGCCCGCACCGCCGCTCGGCCGTCCCCCCCAGCCGGCGTCCTCGCACAACAATGGCTCGGCCACAACAATTCGGACTTAGCGGCATGGTGGCCGCCGTTGTCGCCATCGTCGCCGGGTCTGCGCTATCGCCGAGGTCGGGGCCCCCTGCTGCAGTCGGCGATACCGCCCCTGCCGGCGACGAGCGGCTTCACACTCATCGAGGCGCGGCGTGGCGCCCGGCACGCCACGCCCAATCCTCATCACGGCGGCCTGTGCCGCCGTCCCTTTGTCGGGCTCTGCTTCAAGCGCTCGGCCGGGGATCATGTCGCCGCCCGATCGCGCCCGGGCCCCGCCTCTTCACTGTCTCAGCAAGAGGCATCGGGCGAGGAACTACAAGCATGCTCATCGTCGACCGCCACACCACCCCCTCCTCGAGTCGGTGCACGGGGGCCTCAACATGCACGCCGAGGAGCCTCGCGGTGCCTAGGATCGCCCGCCGTCGGCGTCCATGGCGGTGGCCTGGATCCCTGCGGGGCGGGGCGGGTTCCTTTCTTCGTCGGGCGAGATCCTATGCCCCGCCCCCTTGGCGTCGGCCTTGCCTCGGTGGGAGGGGAGGGCCCCGCCCACGTGTGCCATCGTCGGTGGTCAACATCGGCGTGAGCAATGCCGGCTCACCCACAGACCGCTCGCTCGAACCGTGCGTGGGTGCGGGGGCCTCACTCCAGGTGGACCCAATGCTCGATGAGCTCGTGGCCTCCCTCATCACGCGCTCGGCCAGCAGCGTGGTCCCCCTGGCGGCGCCCGTTGGAGCCACCCGCCGCGCGCCTTGGTTGAGCTCAACCGCGCAGATGCTATGGCGCGGGAGGCGGAGGAGGCTCCCGCGCCCAAGATGCCGGGGCAGCCACGCTCTGGAGAGCCCGCCATCGCCGAGGCTTCCACGCCACCCGACACCCCCGCCGCGCTCCGTGACTAAGGCGGGCGCCACTTTGCGTTCATCGACTCCCTCAAGCTGCCCCTCGGCGAAGCCTCGATCAAGACTTTGCCCGCCCCGCACGGGCGCGTACAATCGATGAGGACCGAATCCCACGACGCGGTGACCGCCTTGCCGCGAAGTCGGCCAGCGCTCCCCGGCCTGAGCGGCAGCGCGCGCGCGTCCTCCGGACAAGTGGGAGGGCCGTCAGCCGGTGCGCGCCGCCGACCACCCCGGACCCTCGATTGCGAGAGGTTCAACGGCCGCCTTTTGTTTCGTCCCATCTCCCAAAGGGGGGTCGTCCGGGAGATCTTCCCCATGCGCGGCCGACGCTGGGCGAAGACGGTTGAGCACACGTAAGCGTGCTCCCACCGCCCCTACGTAGCACATCTGTGTTCCTATTAGTTTACATCTTTTCGCCGCTTTGTTTTCAGCCGGTGCCTTGTGTTAGTGTTTTACTTGCGTAATCTCCCCGGCAGCTCGCTACGGGATTTGGCGCAAGTCGTGTATGAACTTTTTTCACTTCTAGACAAGTTTCATTTTTAACTAGAATGCGTCATGAAACCATCCCAAAACATTGTAAAATACTAGCAGGAACCCCCGCGCAGTTGCGCGGGCTAGCGAGGTATCTAACATATATGACTTTGCTCATTAAAGCAGTAGAATACAATAAATTTATGACTCTTAGCAAATACTGGGATTTGGAAATTTAATCATATATCATGTAAGCTTTGCAGTCATAAAATACAGAGTGGTTGTTCCAAAGGGGAAGAAAACTTCTTCAATTCTTGGCTGCACGTAGCCTGTTCACAACATATTGTAAGCAAGACATCTGGGAAATTAATGTTAACCTGCAAAGAATAAGCACAACGAAACTGAAACGGCAACATGGGTGAAAAAAAAATTGTGATAGCTGCAATTCAATGGCCATGCATCGACGGCATGGTAGTTTCTTTCAAATAACCACCTTCAAAAATGGAATAGAAGTTTGCTGACAATCAGTTTGAGGTGTGAATGCATCTCCCACATGAATGAACCCCATATTGGTTCACCATCATTGTTAGGGATGCGTTTACATATTGGCAAATGAGATGGAGGAGGCAGCATTCTGTGCAGAATGAATTTAAATTAGACGGTCTGATTACCTGTAACAAAAATTTATGAATTGCAAGCATGATGACATCACAATAAGTACCGAATCTTTTTTTTTTTTTTTTTTTGGAATTATAATTACCAAATCTTAGAATGGAGTATGTATATAGGTCTAAGCTGAGAATATTTGGAGGTTTTGAAGTATATTCAAAGAAGGTCTATTGCCTTCAGGCTTTATAACTCTAATGTCTCCGTTCAGTAACTTATGCAGACATGGATGAGCGAAAATTGTGTTAGGAACCTCTATTTCTGTAATGGACTATCTTTTGGGGTGCATCTAACATGAAGCAAGCATGAAATGAGGTAATATGAGTGGCGCAGCAAACAGTTGGACTGAGACCAGAAAACGGTCGGTACATAGGTGCATAAATTTGTTCATGCGAACATGGTTCACATTCCACGGATTGGTTCTGGTATCATAAGTAGTGTTTGGGAGTAATGAGAAAGCGTTTCACTAAAATGGAAAACCTTTTTGTTTTAAGATATTTTTCGAAATGTCAAAGAAGTAGAAGACCATGTAAAAGCAAGTAATTCTACAAACAAATCTTGCAGCAGCGAAGACCGAACATACCATATCGTGAGCCACTCAGCCTGGAGTCTGGCATCGAAGAGATCATTGTCCAGGTTGCTATTTGTATGGCATATCCTTGAAAGGTGACCAGATTTAACGAAACCATGCTGATGCAAAACAAAGCTCGGAGATTTAGAAATCTGAGTATAAACTAACTGATCTGAATATGGAAAATGGTGGAGGAACCAACCGAGGATGAGAAGGCAATTAGGAAAATTTATAGCATAATAAAAAAATTGTACATGAATTGTAATGAAGGTACCTCAATGTGGATCGAAGTTTCAAAATCAATGAATTTGGGAAAACACCTACAACCCAAAGTTGGCAGATATTTAGATACAGTGGGAACAAAGAACTGAACTTGAAATAAAATCAGAGAGTTTGAATAGCTGATAAATTCATTGTTTTTTTTCTTTTTAAAAAAAGCTGTGCCAACAGGAAGGCAAGGCCAGGTACTTTAATCACTTATCTATTTTAACAATCCTATAATGCTCAAGCAAATAAGATATCTTTATGACTCCTCTGCATATGAAAGTGGCAGGTACTGGAAAGGCAAGAAAATCACTAGTGGCAAACACTCTGAGGCGATATTTTTAGCAGGTCCATTGATTCTCCTTGGAGCCAACTGAACGGTCACAGCCCTGGCAAGCTGCTCTTATCGTAGCTCCAATATCGTCGACAGGAAGATGCGCCTGTTGCAGGACGATATGATACATAATATTTTTAAGATGGCATGTTTTTTTCATAACTGGAAATGGAACCGTCAATAAAGACAACAGCAGCACCTTTAGGCTATCATCTCAGCACCTTTGCAATCTCATGCCTTGAGATCAGTTCTGCAACGATTGTCGGAACAGAGCAGCATGTAAGTAATGAGTGCATGTAAATAGCGATGGGAAAGATGCCAGGATTAACAACATGTGTAGGATTGGTAAGGTAACATGGCAAATGCACTGGAGTGTCAGCTATCGATCATTGTAAATCATTGCAATTGCAAAGTGGCAGTTTGAGATGGGAGCAAGAGAAGGTATGATTTTACCTTCGTTTATGTTGACACAACTATCTGTGCAGGCTCTTCAATTTAGCTTTGTTCATGGCAACACTGAAGAAAAGAACTGGAATACCCTTTTAGACTTTGTTCTTGCAACCTGTTAAAAAAAACATAGATGGTGCAGGGGCTGGTGCATGAACATATGATATTTTGGTGTATACATGTATCCAAACTGTATACTGGGAAAAAGGCACTATAAAATTTGGAAGAGATTACAACCCAACGATATATATTCACCTCGGCATTTCAGCAGACACCTAGAAGGCATGAATGTGTAGAAGTAAGCACGTCAATAGTTTTTTTCGTACATGGATGTATTATACTTCTTACTTTGAGAGCTTTCCATCACAGGTAGATGACACGGTCAAATTTCACTTTGAATTAACTGAATTTAACAGGAAAGATGATGTAAGGACAGTGTGCATGATAGTTTGATACCTGGAAACAATTTCAGCATCTATTGGTGGTGGCAACATGCCGAGGCGACTTGTATAGGCTTAATAAGCAGGAGCATGTCCGGGATGGAAAGGTGGTGCGCCATGCTAGTGCTGCCGCTGGCCCCTCTCCTGCCGTGGTGGCTGTAGGCTGTAGCGAGAAGACCAGACCACGACGATTCGTCGGAAATAGAATCGATCTGAGCGGGGGAAGGGAAGGCGAAAATGAAGGAGGTCAGTACCCTGGCACGTCTGGCGTGGGCGTCGGCGACGGGCGTGAGGTCTACAACGACGGCGTGCTGGGCCTTGGGCTAGCACCGGGGCAGGCGCGATGGTGGATGGCGGGTGGAGCGGAGCTGCGGCGGACACGACGGCGAGCGGAAGCAGCGCAGGACGCGACTGCGGCGCGAGGGAGAGGCGCCAGGGGCGGGAGGAAGCAGAGGGAGGCACAGCCGCACAGGCGAGGGAGGGAGGGAGAAGTTCGCTGGGGCGGCGGCGGCGGCGGCGGCGGCGGCAGCAGCAGCGGAAGTGCTGTGCTGCGCCGTGGCTGGCGTGTGGACTGGAAGGGGCTTGGAAGGGCTTTTTTGCTTCGGTGGCAGCTGGGGTCTGGCCACGGTTTTTTTTACCGTTCGGTTTTACGCGGTAAACCGCGGTTACGGAAAAACCGGTCGGTCCGGTAACGGACCGGCCGGTATAAAGAAGGCAAATTCAAAATGCAAAATTTGAAAAAAAAATCGTTGAAAAAATTCTGTAAAATAGTTCGTGATTTATAGAAGCCAATGGTGTAAAACTTTTTCAAATTTGAGTTCGTTTGGTATAAAAAATTTGAATTGAAGTTTAAAAAAAAAAAGCTGGTGGGCGGCCCGTCAAGGCCCATGAGGCCCATTGGCCTCCCGGCCGCCGATAAGCCTCGCCCACGCCCCGGCCCGAGAACGCTCTCACAAACCTTATCCGCTCGGCCATTCGCGCGTCAGCCCGCCGCCGTCGCCATCCATCCGCGTAGCGACGAAGAAACCGCTACGCCGGGCGGCGGCGGTTTTTCGGGCGGGAGCAGCGGGTTTACCGCCCGCGCCAGCGCCTTCCGCTGGCCGGGCGGGGAAGCTCGGTTTCGGCGGTTTCCTCGGTTCTACCGCCCGCTCCGCGCCTTGGTGGCGGGACCGAGGTAAGTTTTTTTTTTTTTTTTTTATTTAGGTTGAGGATGTGGTAGGATTGGTATTTAGGTTAGTTTTTTGAGTTAGGATTCATAAATTTAGGCAGGATTTGTGGTAGGATTTAGGAAATATTTAGGTTAGGTTAGTTTTTTGAGTTAGGGTTCATAGATTTAGGAAATATTTAGGTTAGTTTAGGCAACTTTTTTTCCATTAGGATTTATGATTTGATGTAGGATTTGTGGTAGGATGTATATTGTAGAAATACATTGTTGGTTTCTATTGTGTAGATATATTGTATATATATATTGTAGGTATATATTGTATGGATATTATATAGATATATTGTATATATATTGTATGGATATTATATAGATATATTGTATATATATTGTAGGTATATATTGTATGGATATTATATAGATATATTGTACACATGCGACTCAAGACCGTGACCATGGCCAACCGGACTCATGAGAGGATGTACGATTCAGCGGCGGACTACGGCACTCCCAAGTACTCCTCATCCTCCTACAAATGAGACCTCGCGACCTTCTTATACCTATCCCATTCTGGCGTGTCCGCTGAGCCTATGACTCGATGGGTGTACGAATGGGAAGACCCCGATTTTACAATCGGTTGGTTGAAGAATGGGAGACAACGGCGGCATGGTGGGGCTAACTTGGCAAGATTACAAGGCTGTCCCGCCCCGGCGAGGTATCTCTATTATGTCTACCGCCCGAGTATGAGCAATCGTGCCGATATGGGGTGTTCCGTATATCCTACGCCCGGTGATTATTTGTATGCGATCACATTGTGTGCCACTTTTACCGTATGATTTGTATGTTACCGTATTGACTTATGCTATTTATTTCCGCATTGTGTGCCACTTTTTACATCAAAATGTCCAAAGCAACTACCAAAATTCCTTCAAAAAAAAAAAAAAAAAACAAAACTTCCGGGCGGTTTGGAATTTATACCGCTCAAACCGGGCGGTATAAATTCCAAACCGCCCGGTTTACGGATATTTACCGAACGCCCGGCGAGGTTTGAATTCAATCAATTCAAACTTCAAACCGGCCGATAACCGTCCGGTTTACGGTAGCGGACCGGTAAAACCGAAACCGGAGGCCGGCGGTTTTCAAATCCCGGTCGGTAAAAAAACCTTGGGTCCGGCTAGATGGGAGCGAGAAGGCTGTGGAAGGAGTAAGCGGTGGACGTCGGTTGCAAATCGTAGGGGCATGAAAAAAGCGGCGACGTGGCCTCGGGAGGGATCAAAAATGGTGTGCGAAAATAAGGGTAATGGATAGATTTGGTAAATTTCATGAGGTTTCGCACAAGGTTTTTTCAAATTTAAGTATAATAAAATTAGTTTTTTTTAGTAAGTGTGTAGTAAAATTAGTTAAACTTTACTATGGCATACCCGAGTGCAAAAGGTGAAAATATTCGTACGGGCGAAGTGAGGTGACAAGTGGTGCCTTTCATGCTATCCAATTTACTCGAAAGGGCCGGCCCAGGGCATATTGCATAGCCTAGCTCAGCCCATAACCACAGCAAGCGCCTCTTTCTGCCACTCCATCCCCTCCCCTCCACTTCGCCACCGGAAAAAGTCTAAGCATCTCCAACACTACTACCTAAAACACACTACCTAAATCTCAATTTTGGTAGACAGCTATTTCTATATTACCTATATTTTTTTTGTTGTCTCCAACAGTACTACCTAAACCATGGCACCTAAATTTAGTTTAACTTGAGTCAATGACACGCGGGACCCACATGTCATCTCCTTCCTCCCGGAAGTCATCGACTAATTCGGCCAAGGATTGTGCCGCCGGGGTCGGTCCGCGGGGCGTGCATCGCCACAAGGGTAGGCCCAGGTGGGGGGGGGGGGTTGCGGCCGGGAGAGCGGCCGTGGCGCCAATGGAGGTCGGTCGTGGCCGCCGCGGGGAGGAGGCGCCCCCGCTAGGGCCAGAGAGGAGGCGTGCCCTCGCCACGCCATGGAGGAGGTGCGCCCTCGCGGGGTGAGGCTTGCGCGGCCGGGAGGGCGACATCTCGCCCTCGCGGGAACCTGCTCGTCGTGGGAGGGAGGGGTCTAGCCGGGGAGGTCCACCGGCCGGGGAAAGGGCGGGACGCGCCGGGGACTGCTGGCCGCGCCGGGGTGGAGACGCACCGGGGAGAAGTGCCGCCGAGGAACAACGGCGCCCGGGGTGAGAAGTTGCGCGATGACGGACACGGGCGACGGCCGGCGGAGCACAGCGAGGGGGCGAGAGAGCGGTGTGGGAGAGAAAAAATAGTTGTCCAGATTTGTTGGCCCAACAGAAGTAGATAGTGGAAGGGAAGATTTGTTGGGCCAACAAAAATAGGTAGCCTGTTAGAGTCGTGTTATTGGCCTGCACTACCCAAATATAGGATAGGTAGTCTATTTAGGTAGCCTGTTGGAGATACTCTTAACCCCTCCACCTATCAAGGGTGCTCTACTTCACCCCCAACTATTAAACGGCCTAATTTGCCCCCTGAATTTTCCAAAACCATCTATTTTACCCCCAACTATTTATATCATTTAAATTTAAATGTATGTAGAGCTAGCTGATTATTGGTTGACTTCTGTGGGCTGTGGCTGTGGCCGTCGGGCGGCCACTGTTTTAATATATAACCAACCACTGTTACAAAACTAATGCCAATTGTTGTACTCCAAATAAACATATTGTCATTTGCACAATTGTATAAGCTCAAAGTCGGAACCAGTAGCGTGTACCATCTGCACCACCACCTCTGCACTTCCTGCGTGCTAGATGCGACCATGCCTTGCCCTTATATAAATGGTTGTGTGCAGGGTTTTAAATTTCCGTATTAAAAAAAATTCTGGTAACATCCGACGAATATTTCACGAAATTTGGCCTTTGAATTTCGCCAAAAAATTAAGAGATATGCATATGAATTATACTTTTTCTATAAAAATATTTGAATATAAACAAATATTAGCATGATTTATGACTACGCACCTATTGATATAGAAGAATATAAACAATAGATGAGTCTAGAGTTATATAGCTGTTGACACCAGAATTTCGCACGGAAGAAATAATTGGGGATTATGCAGGAAGGTCCCACTCTGCAGTGTCAAACGGAAGAGAAATGTATCGGCTAAAGTCCCAAAGGAGCTGGATCGGCTAAGTTCCGAAAACGAGACAGATCGGGAAATCCGGAGGAGGCACGGATCGGCTAAAGCCTGGCGTCGAGGCGGAATCGGGAATCCGGGATTCTCACGATAGCCTTCACGACACGTCAGCAAGGAGAAAGATGATGCGGACTCAAGAAGAAAGGAAAGATTGGAGGCCAGGTTATCAATAATTATAGATATTTTCCGTTATTCCTAGTCATATTGTATTAGGACTCATGTAAAGCCCTGGGTATAAATTTTTTTTTTTTTTTTTTTGAGCAAAAACGAGCCACCCTTTATTATATTATGTCATAGGAATTACAAACTCCCTCGGGGAGGCTCACCAAACCAAACATAACGACCGACTAAGAAATTGACACAACTTCTAGCTAAACAATGAGCATCATGATTTGCATTCCTCCCTTCGTGGATGAACTCCACTCTAGTGAAATTACCCATGATATGCTTGATCTCTCCGAACGCGGGGCCATGTACTCGAAGCCTTGTCCTTGGATACTTCTAACTGCATTAATGCGGTCACTTGCTACCCGCAATGCGGACATTCAAATCACCGGCGAGTGCCAATCCTTCCCGGCATGCCGGCACCTCGGCCCGTCTCGCATCCGAGTATCCATCCAGTACCAATGCCGACGCCCCCAAGAATTTGCTCGAATCATCTCGAGCCACAGCGGCAACGGAGGCTCTTCTCCGCGTTCTTTGAAATTGCGGCATCAACATTGATCTTGTCAACGCCCCTAGGAGGAGCGATCCATCGCGACGCCGTGTGGTGCAACCGAAGGTTGCGCAGCCACCGGATTCGCAGCGCCCGCCTGCGCCAGCGCCACCTCGCCGAGCTCACCGAGTTCAGCGATAAAGCGCCGACAAAGCGGTGTCGAGAACGGACTCTCGAAATTGATCCCGATGCACGCCAAGCGGCGCGATACCGAGATGGCCCAAAGGCGGACCACCACCAGCGTGAGCTCCTCTTGTTTCAGGCCCTTGATCTTCCGGATAGCCAAGCTTTGGCGTCCGGGGTTTCTATTTGGCAAATGAATTCTACTATCTCTTCTCGTTCCGGCACCCACACGCACTTTGCTAAGTTGCACTCAAGCGGGAGTGCCTCCATGAATCCATAGCACCACACAACGAGCATCCCGCATTAGGTGCCATATTTACGTGATGTCGAGCGTCCCGGTCGGCATAGAATGCCTTACCAGTCGCCATAGAAAGATCCGGATCTTGAAGGTACCTTGATCTTCCACAAATCAGTCCACTCCTTCTCCTTGGCCTTCGTGTCCGACACGCTTTCGGCTTGTTTCCTTCCCGGGCGAAGTTGTTTCCGTAGCCGAACGAGCATGCGATATGCCCGATCGTGCAGAAACTCCCAGTCCTCTCATAATGCCACGCCCGAAATCTTCCATCGGATAGTGCATAACGGAATATTCTCAATGATCTCCCAATCAAGGGGTGAAAAGAACTCACGTAGAATCGTTTCGTCCCGGCTCCTCGATGTTTGATCAATGATATCACGAAACCCACACCGGCGGATTTGGCTTCACCGGTTGCGGCCCGGGTAGAGTAGGCCGTCACGGGTAGCCATGGCGACTCCCATATCTTTGTTGTCGTGTTCGATCCAATTCATCGTATGAGTCCTAGGCGAAGCACTCAACTCCATCCATGATGGCTCTCCAAATACGCGAGGGCGAAGAGCCCACGTGCGCCAAAAAGTATGTCGGTTGCGGGATAATAAGCCCGACTTGAGAACTCTTGCACTTTCGGCGACTCACCGGATCCTTTAGAAGTCTCCAAGCTTGCCGAGCTAACAGAGCGAGGTTAAACATCTCGGTGTCTTCAACCCCAATCCGTCGGCACTTTTCGGCATCACCATATCGCCCCACGCGACCCGGCGAGGTTTTGCGTTTGCCTTCTTTACTACCCCACCAAAAGTCACGTAGTAAACCATCAATATGTTTGCATAGACCTCGTGGCAACCGAAAGCATGCCATCGAGTGCGTAGGTATTGCTTGGGCCACAGATTTGATCAAGCACCTCCTTGCCGCCGGTGAGAGACACTTCTCCATCCACCCCCGCACCTTTTGCCATACCATGTCCTTGAGGTGCGAAAGCTCCAATGGTTGATCGCCGACATCGGTCGGCATTCCCAAATATCTTTCGCTTAAAGCCTCATTGGATACTTGTAAAATCTCCTTTAATTCAGATTCGACACCCGCCCCGCATCCCTTTGCAAAATGTATAGATGATTTATCCAAATTTATCTCGCTGCCCAGATGCACGACAATAAAGATCCAGAACATTCTTCACAGTTTCCGCATTCTCCTTGTTTGCCCCGAAAAGCAAAGCGGTGTCATGCGAAGAGTAAGTGACTTACCGTCGGGCCGGCTGCGGGGCCACTTTAATACCCATGAGTCCCGATGACCGAGAATTAGATTTTAGGAGGCACGAAAGGCCCCTCTACGCCAATAAGAACAAGTACGGAGAGATTGGATCCCCTTGACGAATACCTGCGGATGGTTTAAACCCTTCGGTTTATTCCCATTCAAAATAAGCGAAAAGCGAGACCGATTTGACTAGCCTCATAATCATATTAACCCACAAGCGATGAAAACCTAACTTGATCATAATCTTTTGTAGGTACTCCCACTCCAACCTATCATAAGCTTTCCTCATGTCCGGCTTCAACGCACGAGAACCGATTTCGTGGCTCGCTTCTTCTTCATATAATGCAAGCATTGTAGGCTGTAATTATATTGTCGGTTATTAGCCTTCCCGGCACGAAGGTATTTGTTCCTCGAGATATAACTTCTGGCAAGATGGACCGAAGTCTATTTGCAACCGTCTTCGATGCGATCTTGTAAAGCACATTACATAGGCCGATAGGGAATGGGCGCCTGACTCTTCGGGGTTGTCAACTTTCGGAATGAGCACAATGTTGGTGTCATTCATCTTCTCCGGGTCATCCTCTCCCGCATGAGAACGCAGCGGCACCACCGCGCGGTAACCTCCTCTCCACAAAGGTCCCAATGACGCTAGAAAAATGTCTTTGGGTATCCGTCCGGCCCGGGGCTTTGGTTGGGGAACATTTGAAGCGAGCCTTCTTTACTTCATCCGACCCAAACGGTTTGAGCAAAGATCTCATTCATCACCTCGATTACCTTCACCGCAGACCGAATTAAGCAAAAAGCTCGGTTAATGCCGATCCCCTCCGATGAGTAGAGGGTCTTGTAAAAATCGGACGTCATGGATGCCATGACCGATTCATCCTCTCGTGAAACTACCATCCGCCATCTTCAACTTTTGAATCTTATTTCTTTTTCTACGTTGAGATGCACGTAGGTGGAAAAAATGGGTATTCCGGCCGCCCTCGAAAGCCAAGTAATACGTGACGTTGCTTCCACATTACCTCCTCCACGATGATTGAGCTCCACTATCCCATCCACTATCTTGATTTCTTCATAAGATGGTTCCATCTGTGGGCTCCGATCGGAGACGCTCAAGTCTTGATTCAACACCTTGACTCTCTCTTGACATTACGAAGGTAGTTCTCTCCCGTACCGCCCAAATACTTAGATACATAAGAGACCTTTTGAGCAGTCCCTCTAGATTGAGTCTTTGGCGGTTGGTCCTTCAAACCCGAGAAAGAGTGTCACGGAAACCGGCATGCGATTCCCACATTAGCTCATACGAACCGCTTCCTCGATTGCCTTGTCCCGGGTCCCGTCCTTGCTGCCCACCCGAGCTCGATCGGGCTGTGGTGCGATGCCGCCGAAGTTGAGGTGGTGCACCGACGCTAGCGGATAGCGTGAACACCGATCCGTACATGCGGCCAAGCGGTCGAGCCGTACCGGCGCAGTAGGATCCTCCCGTGACCCGCTTCGACGTCCATGGGCGTCCTTCATAGCCTAGATCGGTCGGGCCACACACATCAACAGCTTCTCGAAAAGCACGCAACGGCTCCAACTCCTCTCCTGGCGTCCCTTCATGCTTTCGTAAGCGTAGGAGGACTTCGTTGAAATCTCCAATGCATACCCAAGGTAGTGCCGACGAAGACCGGATAAACTTCAACATATCCCAAGTCTTGTGGCGCTCCGAACACGGGCCTCACCATAGACACATGTGAGTCGCCGGGGATCACCCCACCCTCGGTTATAATAGTGTCAATGTGATGCGAGAGTACGGTAAAATTTCCACTCTAGTTTTATCGTTCCAAAAGATGCCAAGACCACCACTTTGCGTCTGAACTACTTACGGCAAAAGCATTATCAAATCCTAGAGTGTTTTAAGACCTTCTACCCGTGCACGATGAACACGAGTTTCAAGAACACATAGCACGGTCGGGGCAAATTTCTTCGCCAAATCGCGAAGCTCCTTATTGTCGCGGCATTGCCCGCCCCCGGCAGTTCGGTGAGGCAACTCATTTCTCTGGCGGCCCTCCACACAGGAAGCGCCCGTCATCATCAAACATATAATTGTTTGAAGCAAGCGTGGTTCAATCACTTCATCGAAGAAAGCCTCAATTTTTGGTTGCACCTCAGAACTCCATCAGGCGGTGATGGGTAATAAGCTGATGGGTCTCTCTACGGGACACAAACAACCGGCTTCCTCTCCCGAACAAAGCATCGGAACTTCGACATAGGGCGTAGGCACGGGTACCACTGCGGAGGGCAAGGTAGTCTTGGAACCCATCGTCCACCCAAGTATTCTCGTTATGTTCTTACGTTGCATCTTCAACATCACGATCTGCATCGTACGTCTTGCTTCCCTCCTCACCTATGTTGCTTGAATTACTTGGAGCTTCATTAATGCCTTCAACGCCATGAGTCTCATCGGCATTTGGTCGAGCTCCTACCTCCAACACCGGCACTAACATTTTTGGCATTCCGTCGAGCACCCTCCCGGGCGCACGAAATCCTCGCAAGATTGTCGCGCGGAGGCAAGGTCGTGGGCTACAATCGGAGGAGCGGAGCAGCATGGGACCCTCTCTTCCTTGAACTGCGCTAGAGCTGGGGCGGAGCGGGGGCGAGGAGGGCGAGCTCGCCGGGTGCTCCGACGCCCGCCCGGACAAATCCCTCGAACCGCCGGGCGCCGAGTCCGAGGCTGAGAGGGATGGGCGGAGGCCGGCGGCGTCGGGCGGCGCCCGGTAGCCGCGGCTGCCCCTCCCTCGTCGTCTCTGCGGCGGTGGAGGGGTTGAAGGGCGCCGAGGCTTGCTCCTCACCGGCGATGGCGACGGGCCCTAGGGTTAGGGTTTCGGTCGCCGGCGACGCAAGCAAGGTCCTGCTCGGTGTCGGGTGCACGGTCGGCGAATTGATTGGGCGGATGCACGCTGGCCCGAGGCCGGGGCGGCGGCCGGACGGCGACCGCCGGACCTGGCTCGAGTCGCCCGAGGCGCCGAGACGGAACTCCACGCTCGGGGAGAAAATCACTGCGTTGGAGATAAGAACGAAGCTCATCCCGGCTATTGGTAAAGTCCCTCTGTCACGGCTCAAGAGATTGGGCCGGAGGAGGAGCCGTCGGCCGAGGCGGCGCGACCAGCAGGGGGGCGCCCGGCGCGCGCGCGTGGGCGCCATTTGCCGCCGTTCGTGACTTTTTCAAGTAACTAAAGTTATCATAGGAATAAAAATATCTTAGAGTTTGTTTAGGGAAAGATTTCCTTTTGTTTAGAAATTGGAGTTTGATTAGGATAATAATATCTTTTTGTTTAGAAAGAGGATTTTCAATCTATAAAGGAAACCTCCTAGATTCTTGCTTGCAATACAAGTCCAATAGGGACTATAAATATAGGGTGGATGTAATCTCTTTGGCAAGAAAGAAATAAACATATTTTCCGCCTTTGCTTCCCGGCTCCCACGTGCGCCGCGCTTAGCCACCCGCGCCGCCTCCTCGCGCCACCACCGCCGACGCCGCGCCTTCGCCACGGCAAGCGTGCCGTCGCCATCGCCATACCGCATCGCGGCCGTGACACTTGGTATTCAGAGACCAACCCGATCCACCCACCACCACCACCACCATGGACGCATATTCGAAGAAGGCTGGCTGGAGGGCCTCGCCAAGAAGTTCGAGAAGATCAACATCCGCCTTGACTCCTCGGGCTGATCAAGTCGCCATCCTCTCCGGTGCCAATCTAAGGAGGAGGACCGCAAAGCGCAAGGAGATCGAGTCGCCGGAGCTCGGCATGAAGGCCGCCATGGAAAGCGCCCGGCCAGCGCCTTCCTCAAGAGCATCCGGGAGAAACCTACGTCCGCCACCACACCACAGCTGGCCGACGTGGTTGTTGGTATTTATTAAGTGCAAAAAGAATATAAAGGGTTCCGCAAGCGCACAGAATAAATATACCATTGTAGCTTTTACCCGGGAGTATTCGAGTATCGTTATTTATATTTTCCCCACGGGGAAGCAAGGGGTAAAGACTATGATAAATCAAAATCATGTATCTACTAACTTAATATACCAACTAAACTAAAGTGAGGGGGTAAATAATGTATATGATATGTATGATAATTAATAGCATTTAACCAGGAGAATATTATAATATAGAGTAGATAACTAGGTCGAGAGGACAACGGGAGAGATCTAGGTTCCGAATACTTCTCTAGTACTTTGGTTCTATGATAACAATTATTCTAATACACTTTGGAGCAGCGGTACCGTCCCGATCCTCGAAAAAGACGGGAAAGGGTGATCGGGGAAGGCCGCCAAAAGCTCTACGAAACACCAACCCGAGCGTGGTGGATTACAAAGACTGGCAATTTTGTCACCCACAGGGCTACCACAACTAACCGTGGGATTGGCGCAACCTCGGGTAACCTATAGCCTAGACACCACGCCTACACTATAAATTACTACTCTAGCTACCTAGCATAACTAGAGCCCTCAATACGGCGGAGATCCCATGCAATAGTATAATAACTATATCAATAACATGAAAGGTATAAAAGTACTAGAAAAGATATATCTAATTATGGCATAAAGTCTAATAGAGTTGAGATACAAAAGATATACGTAAGCGAAGACTTCTCTCGTAACCGGAACGCAGATTCCGCTCTCCCTAACTCTCTACTAGATCTATTCTATTACATTGTAGTTTGTCTAATCTAATTCTCTAATATTAACGAGAGAGACCATCCATTCATGGGACAACTCTCAAGTCAACTACAGTACTGGCTCCTAGGGGTGTAGGGTTACATATATAGGGGTCTCGGCCTCCCTCCACCTTTAGCAAGCAATATGGTACTAATCTTCATGGGTCTTGACAATGAGCGATGACCATTGGATCAAACCGACATTACACGACCAGATTAGATTGCGTCTTAGAGGCGGTTGAGGAAGCTTAGGGAGCGAGGGGGTAACTTGGCGGAGGAGGCGGGGGCCGATCGGCCCCATTATTGGGCCGATCGGCCCGGGTGGGGCCCACTCGGGTCCCATGATGCGTCGTGGCTTCCGGAGTCTTCTAGATGATGTTTTTTCGGTGTCAAGTTTTGTCCACGTCGGGTGTATTCCGGAGCCTTCTAGACTTGTTTCGAGTTGGATTGCGTTGCGTTATGACACGTCAATTTCAACATTTTTTCTCGTTAAGTCCCCGCAAATCACAACTTTACCAAAACTCATGGAAATCATTAGTAGAAACCCCTAATAAGGTTATCTAATTATATTTTAGTCATTTTCCATGTTTAGTTGACAATTAAAAGTATATGTTAACATGTGTCAACAAAGTGGTGGAGGCGACGATCAACGACCTCCTCTCCCCGACGAAGCCGTCGCCGGCCGCCCGCGCGCCGGGCAAGACCCCCTCCCGACATCCGGCAACCCAGGAGCACTTCCCCGGCCTCGCTCCACGCCTACACAAAGCTGTTGTTCCCGACGATGCGGCCGGCAGGAGGATCCGCTGCCCTAGCTCAACAGATGTGAGCAGTTCTTCAAAGGGCAAGGCAAGCAAGAACGGAACAAGTGCGGTGCGCATCCTACCACCCGGCGGGGCGCGCAGCGGTGGTACATGCGCCCGACCGGGGAGAAAGGCGATGGCGGTTGGGCGTGCCGCGTGTGCGTCAACGGCGCTTCAAGCAACAACGGTGCAACCATTTGGGGGCGGCGTCGCTCGCAAGACCGGCTCCGCGGATGAGTACAGAGAGCTTTCGGCACCGCGTAGCCCGCGTCGGCCACTTGGAGGGGCAGCGGCAAGTCAACATCTACCGGCGGGGCTAGGAGAGCCCCGAAGACCGGCGTTGAGATGCGGGACCCCGGGACATGGAGGCGGCCATGTCGCTCGCCGGGCGTCTGACGCCGCCTCGCCATCCTCTACACCTCCGGCAAAGGGCCGGCCTACAAGAGGGCAAAGGCACCCCCGATTACTGCGTAGCGCGCCCCACCGACATCGGCGGCGACCACCATGACACCCCGGGGCCGTTCAAGCGGCTCACCGCCCGGGGAGATGGCGGAACATTTGCCCGTCTTTGGAGCGTGCTTCAAGCTGCGATGAACCCTTCTCACGCGGTCATAAGTGCAAGCACCTGTTCGACACCACGATCTTCAACGACTACGACACCGGCGACAAAGGGCGACCGGCGGCCCGGCGGCAAGGCGGCGGCGCCCGACCTCATGGTCCTAATGTCGGGGACCCCGACTCTCCGATGCGTGGTGCTCAACCTCTCTACCTCGTCGGCGTCATTCGGCACGGCGTCAATATCTTGTTGGACACCAGCGCGGACGCACAACTACATCGACCCCGGTGATCGCCACCACCGGCCAGCGCACCGCGGCCAATCCACGCCCGAGGGGTGGCGGCGAGCCGCGGGCGCCGCCATCGCGTCATGCGGCGACCTTCGACATCCCCATCGCATTCACGCCGGCGTCTTCAACATCGATGCCTACATGCTACACACGGCGGCAAAACATCGATGTCATCCTCTCAAAGATGCCATGGCGGCAAGCTTGGGACAGGCTGTGACGGACCGCAAATTATAAGAGCACAAGTCTAAAAATCGATCAAAAGCGACTAACTTTCCAAACTTGAGATCATATAAAAGCGCGACCATCCGAAATCTCGAAGGATTTCAAACCAACATCGCAACAAACAGGATCGTAATGATTGATTGTATCACATCGCTTGCCATCGCAGATTACAACACAAGATTAACTTACCATACATCGGAGTTTCATTTATTATTACAAACCAAGTTCGAAAGTAGCGGAAGCAAGTTTCTTTTTAGACAAAGTGCGAAACCAAATATATTATGATTGCCACAGTCTTTATCATGTCCCACAAAAGCATGAGAAGAGTTATATGGAGACCACACCCGAGATGGTCTAGTCCTCGTCTCCAGGAGGAGGAGGCAAGACACGCAAAGCAACCACGATAATAGCGGTCATCCGCAGCATGGGTAAATAAACCCCGAGTGCGAGGATGTACTCGGCTAAATTACCCGACATATAACTCAAATAAAAGACACCAAGGATCATGCAAGGCTTTATAAGTGGAGCTAGCTTGACTCTTTTGCATAAAGGCATAAATACTACTCAATTTAACTTGCATCATTTTAAAATTTGCATAGCATAAGGATTTAGTTTGCATCTATTCTAAACAAGTGATAAGATGAAACAATCAACCTTATACTAATGAAACAAGTCCAACCATCATCGTCCGGGGTGATCAACATCATCACCATCATAACCATCACCACTTATCCATCATCATTAGTTGTTTATTTGTGTGCTACATTGGAGATATGCCCATCAAGTGCTCACTATCCAGGGGGCGATGGTGACTCGAATCGATTACTACCCGGTGGGGAAATTATTCCTAACACTCACCCTAGCATGCAGGCCAAAGGTAGCCATAGGTCACCTTTCTGCTCATTCAAGTATCGCGGGCCCGACAAGCGCCGTACTCTCAGGGATATCACCTCGCCGGAAAAGCGAAGGACTTTTAAACACCTTGCCCATCGACTAACTCGATGACTCCCTTTGGAGACGCACTTTATACTCCTCGGGTTTCCGGGCTTGAATAGAGTTACTTGGCCGTGGTTGACAAACTTCGGGTTGGCCAACTAAGTGATAGGCTGCGTTCAACATGATTAGGAAAGGCTCCAACCCCAAGTCCTTAATCGACACCTGAGACGGAACTACCGACTCCCGGGAACCTCCATGTCTGTAGCCTCCATTTTCCCGCCCGGTCTCCCTAATTTTGTTTTACCAAAAATAGCGGATACATCCATGATACACATAGTTCATTTTGACATGTTTCCACCTAACATCTCGAGGTGAAAACATCACCGACTTCTACCGTCAAGTTTCAAATTTTAACTAAGCAACTATTCGAACCTATACTTAAGCAGGGTGCGGTATTAATGGTAGACAAGGAAGGGTAATGTGCAACAAGGGTTTTCATCCAACTCCTAACACCTAATGCAACACACATAAATAATAACATTTATAAATAGCATTTATCAAATAATAGGAAATTGAAATGCACAGGGGCTTGCCTTTCACAAAGTTTGCCGGCTCGTGCAGGGCACTCGGCTACTAGCTCCTCTTACGCTACGGGTTCGGCTTGCCGGTCCTCCAACTCTGAAGAACTCCACTGGATCTCGAGACGCTTCCTTGGTTCCCACCAATGTGATTCCATCGGAACACCTATTGCATGCATATGCAATATGATAAATAATATGAATGCATAAAGATAAACATGTGGATGATATGGATGCTTATAAAGATAAACATGTGGATGATATGGATGCTTAAAGATAAACATGTGGACGATATGGATGCTTAAAGATAAACATGTGGGTGTTATGGATGCTCAAACATACTTAATTACAGCTCTATTCTAATCACTATAAAACATTTTTATCAAATTAGTTACATAGAGCAACACCCCTAACTCACACTTCACAAACTAGACTTCACCAAGTCATTCACAAGAAAATTCATAACTGGAGTTCCAGATCTCCTAAAATAACAAACGTAGACTCTATGGAAAGCTTATGAAATTCTCTACAAAACACTTTCAAACATCACAGCAAGGTTCCAACCATAAAATGGTCGAAATGGCCTCACAACAGAAACTGTTCTGGCCAAACAGAAAAATACAGATTTTATGTTCAAACTTATATTAACCACAACACCCAAACTACTGATGCAAAATACACCAAATTTTTAATAGGAGCTAGATATACAAATTATCTAACTTTCATGTATACATATTTTCTCCAGAAAACTTCATTTTGACCACTCAAAAATATCAAACTCAAAATCTATTCTTGCATGTCCAAAATCCTCTCAATATCAAGAGAAGCATACACATGCACAAACTTTTCCCAACTTATCTAGGACCAACACCACTCACTTGAACAGATCCAAAGCAACATTTCAAGCCTAGCAAAATATAAAGTCCATGCATGTCATGATGAACTTCATGGCTTTATTAAAAAAACATTATTAAGCCTAAAAGAAACTATATAGCAAAAGTCATCCTAAAAATCTAAGAAAATTACAGTGGCCATATTTCAACATGGCCCAAAATCACTTTACCACTCAAGAAACACTCAAAAAAATCATCAAGCCCAAAATCCCCCGTATTTTGCTCATGGCAAAAATAACAACAACCACCATAAAATCACCCAAAAATAGAAAACCATTTTCCAACACAAAACCTATACTATTTATCATGCTGCATGTGTAGATCTAGTCAAAAGAAGACCTACAAAAGTGGTTTCACATTTTTTTCTGAGTTTCCTAGAATTAGTTATGCATTTTCAAAGTTTATTAGAAAAACAAGAGTTAAATAAAGTTGTATATAATAGTATCTTAAAAATGGTTTTTCATATTTTGATCTTGTAGATCTCATCACAAGGATCACAGAAAACTTTGTCTCACTTTCGATTTGGACCAAAAATGAGTGAGATATGGATTTTACAAGATTTTCAAGGAAAAGCTGAAATTCATTTTCGAATAAAACCTAACCCTAAATGCAAGGTGCACCCGGATCTGCTCACCCTCTCTCTCTCCCTGGTCGCTGACACATGGGCCCCACTTTCGGGCTGGCCCACCAGCGGCCGGGACGGGAGCGAGAGGGAGGCGGCCTGAGCGGCGTTGGCCCACGGAGAACTCGCCCGGCGGTGAGGTTTCGGCGCGGCGAGGGCGGGCTCGTCGGCCGTCCACGTCGAGGCGGACCTGGTGGTGCTCGCCAATCGGCCAGGAGGCGGCGGGATGCAGCCGGGCCGCGACGCACGGCGGCGGCGGCTGGAGATGGTGCTTTCGGCGGGCGACCCGAGTTTCGGCCGGCGGTCTAGCGTCGAGGTGGTTCGATTGAAGGAATAGGGGGAGAGGGAGTGGATTTGGTGGCCGGGAGGCCGGGAACCGCTCGCCGGGCGGAAAGCGGCGGCCTACTGATACGGCGGCGACGGCGGCGGCGGCGGAATGGCGAGAAGGGCGGCCGATTCCACGAGGCCCGGCCTAAATAGGAAGTCGTGGAGGGCGGCGGGAACGGCGTGGGGTGGCCACTTGGCACGCCGCACGCGGCCGCACGCATGGCCTTTCCGTGACGCCAGCACCGCGCCTCTGTTGGCTGCGGCGGCGCCCGGCGGCCGGGCGGCGCTGCGTGGGGAGCGGGCCAGCTGGGCCAATTGGGCCGGCCCGGTTGGCTGCCCCCTTTCTTTTTTAAAAAAATAAATTGAAACCCAAGCTGAATTTGCTTCATAATTCAAAAAGCGGTTCAGAATTTGGCCAAAGTTAAAAGCAGATGAAATGTTCCTCATAAAATTCTTGACATTTCATCTATAGAAAGTTTTGTCAAATTCGGCCAGAATTTGAACTAAAAATTTCGAAATGAAAATCAACATAAATGGAAAATTTGATTTTTAAACCATTTTGACTTGGAATTTCAAAAACCAAGCTGAACTAGGTTAGGGTCTCAACATATGAAATGTAGGGAATAAAATTCTACACATTTCATATAAAGGGACCTTGACCAAATTCACCCTAGATTTTGAAATTTGAAAATACATTTGAAATTACATGAAATGATGAAACCAAAAACCAACTTATACCTAACCACCTCATGTTGGACTTGATCCAAAGGCAACCAAACATGACCAAGCTACTTAGAGCACCAACATGACACTAGAAAACATCTACCACTATGACCATGAGCATATCACTTTCAGAAATAAATATTAAATATGAAATTCAAACACAAATTGAGATCTTCACCATACGAAACCTGCACCAAAAGGCGGCAGGGAGCGTGGCCACGTCGTGGCCATCCTTGGCCGTCAATCGGGCAAGCGGGACGGCGCAGGTCGGGTGATCACCGGTGTTTTTTTGAAAAAAGCCCTTTAGTTCGGCAATATAGAACCCTGCAGTCAATCTCCTCTCTCAGATTTTCTTTCAAAAAGACCCTCATACTTTTCCAAAATAAAACCCACCGTGCGAGGCCATTCTATGGGCGGCACGCAAAGCAACTCCATGGGGGGCACTGCCTTCCGCATGGGCCACGCTTTCCGCTTGGCACGGAATGGGCTTAAGCGGCCCTTGAGCCTATTTTTCCTTTTTCTACGCTTTTCTCTTCTCTTTTAAGATCGGAGATCTTCCAAAATTTGTATAAAATCATAGAAAAAAAAACAAACCTATGCATTGAACTCAAGATATCATATATTCTCAAAAAAAAAAAAGATATCATATGATTTAGTACATTCTATTTGATAAAATTTTTTTATCTCATTGATTAATTTTTTTTTCTCATAACACATATGAATTAAAAATATCTCCCCACCTTAAGTCTAAATCAATTCCTTCTTTTCGTAATTCTCCCCACCTTAACTATAAATCAATTCATACCCTTTTACATGATCTTTGTTTCCTAATTCTTTAATTTAATGCTAACTTGTAGTGCAAATACTACAAAATAAATAATCAACGACGTACATATAGGAAGCAAAATGCTTCTCTACACATACAATGCATAGCTAAACACGGCCATAAGTGGCAACGCCGCGGCAATTTCTAGTGCATTATGAACATGCATGCTTAAATGATGATTATGCTCATGCAATGCAATGCAAATGTGAGCCAAACATCCGGGGGTGTTACAGCCCACCCCTTATAAAAATCTCGTCCTCGAGATTTAAAAAGCGTACCATTTTGTATAGAAGGCGGGATAATTTGATTGCAAATAATCCTCGGTCTCCCAGTGGCATCACGATCATCGTGATGACTCCACACCACTTTAAACATCTTCGTCACTTGATTACGGGTCACCCTCTCCTTTACGTCCAACAACTTCACTGGACTCTCTTTATATGACAAATCCGATTTCAACTTAACCCCTCTCAATTCAACCCTTTCTTCAGGAACCCGAAGACATTTCTTCAATTGAGAGACATGGAACACGGGAAAAATAGTACCCAATTCCGGAGGTAATTGGAGTTGATAAGCTACCTTTCCTTTCTTCTCGAGAATTTGGTATGGACCAACATATCGTGGTGATAGGTTTTAAACGACACCAAAACATTTCACCCCTTGCATAGGTGACACCTTTAAATAGACGTGGTCACCAACCTCGAATTCAATTGGCTTTCTTCTTTTGTCAGCATAACTTTTACGCGCCTAGCCCGAAGCGGCTTCCATGTTTGCCCGTATCCTACGGACTTGCTTCTCCGCTTGCTTCACAAAGTCGATGCCGTAGTATCTCCTCTCTCACGAGGGCTCAACCCAGTTCAAAGGAGTCCTACATTTGCGACCATACAAAGCTTCAAACGGAGCCATCTTAATACTCTCTTGGTAGCTATTGTTATATGAAAATTCTGCCAAAGGCAACCACTTAACCAAGGACCTTTGCATGAAAGCACACAAGCTCGAAGCATGTCTTCAAGAATTTGGTTGACACGCTCAGTCAATCGTCCCGAGGTTTTGCGGATGATATGCCGAACTATGGATTAGAGTTGTACCCAAATCTTCTGAAATCGTTCCCAAACGAGCTTTAAACTGAGTTCATCGATCGATACAATTTTCTTTGGAATCCCATGAAGACGAACCACTTGCTCAAAATAAATATCAGCATAGTGGTATGGATGGTAATTGGTCTCCACTGGAATAAAATGTGCAGACTTGGTAAGCCGATCTACAACGACCCGGATAGAATCAAAACACTTCTCTGAAGGAGGTAGACCAACAATGAAATCCATACTAATTTCTTTCCACTTCCAACCAGGGGAATACATAATGGTTGCAATAATCCAGGCTTCATATGGATAGCCTTGACTCGACAACAATTATCACAACGAGCAACAAAAGCTGCTATCTCCTTCTTCATTTTTGTCCACCAAAAATGGGGCTTCAAATCATGGTACATTTTACTACCCCCGGGATGGATGGACAATTTAGAGGAGTGAGCCTCGAGATAAAATTTTATTTCAGAGCTCTCCATCCTTTGGCACCACAAGTCTCTTTTTAAAATAGAGCACTCCATTTTCATCAACTCGAAAATGACTATGCTTTTCAGGATTTTCTACCAATTTTTGCTTGATATGAAACACACCCTTATCAGATTTTTTTAGCTCAATAATTCGAGTGCGAATAGAGCTCTCAATTGCAATATGATTTAGAACCACGAGGTGGAGAAGATGGGACAAATGCTCATCCTCGACCACTAGAGCATTGCAATGAACCTTCCTACTCAAAGCATCAGCTACTCTATTAGCTTTGCCGGGGTGATAATGCACTTGAATTTCATAATCTTTAATTAACTCTAACCATCTTTGCTGGCGCATGTTCAAGTCTGGCTGAGTGAAAATATACTTGAGGCTTTTATGGTCTGTATAGAGATTGCATAAATTACCCATCAAGTAATGTCGCCATGTCTTCAAAGCATGCACAACTACAGACTAACTACGAGATCATGGGTTGGATAATTCACCTCATGTTTTCGGAGCTGGCGCGAGGCATAAGCTATGGCTCAGCCTTCTTGCATTAAAAACACAACCCAAACCGGTACCAGGAAGCATCATAATAAACATCAAATGGCTTGTCGATATCCGGCTGAGCTAAAATAGGAGCAGTAGTGAAAAGATTTCGCAGAGTATGGAAAGATGCTTCGCACTCTGGAGTCCAGACAAACTTCTCCTCTTTCTACAGCAATCGAGTCATTGGCCTGGCTATCTTTGAGAAGTCCGGAATGAAGCGACGGTAATAGCCAGCTAAACCCAAAAAGCTACTAATTTCATGCACCGATGTAGGTGCTTTCCAATCCAACACCTCTTTCACCTTTGATGGGTCGACGGAGATACCTTCGTCGGACAAAAACATGACCAAGAAAAGGCACCTTCTTCAACCAAAATTCGCACTTCTTGAACTTAGCATAGAGCTTAAGGTCTCATAGTCGAGTAAGCACGATTCGCAAATGTTCAGCATGTTCTTCTTCAGTTTGAGAGTAGATAAGGATGTCATCGATGAAAACCACCACAAACTTATCTAACTCGGGCATGAACACCGAATTCATCAAATACATGAAATGGGCAGGAGCACTGGTTAACCCGAAGGACATCACCAAATACTCGTACAATCCATAACGAGTAGAGAAGGCCGTCTTGGGCACATCTTCAGGACGAATCTTGATTTGATGATACCCAGACCTCAAATCAATTTTAGAGAACACCTTCGCCTTGGCCAATTGATCAAATAAAATATCTATGCGGGGAAGAGGATACTTGTTTTAATAGTGACAGCATTGAGTGGCCAATAATCGACACACATGCGCAATGTCTGATCCTTCTTCTTCACAAAGATTGTAGGACAACCCCAAGGAGAAGAGCTAGGACGGATAAGCCCCTTGTTCAACAACTCGTCCCAACTGCGCGTCTTCATTTCCCTCAGTTCATTGGGTGGCATCCTATAGGGCCTCAGAAATAGGAGTTGATAGGGAAGCAACTCGATTTTTAAACTCAACATCCGATGCCCCGGTGGTAATCCGGGCAAGTCATCGGGAAAGCGCCCGGAAATTCACACACTACAGGAATTTCTCGCAATGGACTTTGCAACAACGGCATTCACCGATTTCATCGAGATTAATGTCATGAGGAAGTTTGACAAGGAAAGGCTCATTATTAGTGGGATCCTCAACATAACGATTACGAGTCGGAAGTATCGATGAGAACCCCATTCTCCTTCATCCAAAGCATGCCTAAAATTACATCAAGTCCAAGTCCGGGCAAAATGATAAGGTCGACCGTATATTGACGGCCTCCTATTTCCACTTGCACTCCATAGACTACTTGATTTGTAGAGAGTGACTCAAAGTGGCATTAATATTATAACTAGCCTTGGTAATAGTAGTAACCTTTAACCCATGTTTGGATGCAAAAATTGAACTTACAAATGAATGCGATGCTCTGAATCAAACAAAGTATAACTACTGAGGATTTTGATTGACAGGAAACATACCGGGCGGGTCACAATTTCTCCGGCTAGAAGGTCATCAACTTTAGTGTAGTGAACCCGTCTTCGACTAACATTTCCATGATGGTTCTTCTTAGGGTGAGGATAGTGGTTAGAGAAATGCCCTGGCTTGTTACAATTCCAGCACAGGCCTGTTGGAGCAGAAGGCTTAAATCGAGTATTAGTGCCCTTGGGAAGTGCAACAGAAAAGCCCTTGGGCACACCCGTCTTGCCCTGAACTTTCTTCTGTGGAGGGCGATACTTGATAGAAGGTGCGCGGAACGGCTGCCTAGCCATAGTAGGAGCTCTGGACTGAGAAGAACCACCCTCAAAAGGCCTCTTGCGATTCTTAGAAGCAGTGTAAATATTGTTATTATTTTCCTGAGAGAGAGCGTCACTGACAAACTCATTAAAAGTGGCGCACTTGCAGTTGCCAAGAGTCTTCATCAGTTTAGGACTAAGCCCTCTCTTGAATGCCCCAATTCTCTTCTTCTCAGAATCAACCCGATCCTCAGCATACCTAGCAAGGTTATTGAATTCACACAGATATTCTTCCAGAGTTTTACTACCTTGCTTTAAATTCATGAATCCAGTATACTTCATCTCCATAAGGCCAGGAGGAATAAACTTTCCTTGAAAAGTTTCACAGAACTTCTCCCAAGTAAGAGACTCATTTCCAGGAATACCCCGGCGGTGAGTAGTCCACCAGATACCTGCGGGACCTTGAGCCGGTGAGAAGCAAACTCCACCTTCATCTCATCGGTGAGCTGGACAAGACGAAATTTCTGCTCAATCGTATTCAGCCACTCGTCCTGAAGTGGCTCCTCCGCCACATGAAAGATAGGTGGCTTTGTGTCCATGAATTCCTTGAATTTGCCATTCTTGGATTGTTTTTGGTTCTGAGAACCACTACGACCATCGCTTTTGTGCCATCGGTGCATAGTGTCAGCCATAACTTTCTAGTTCTCAGCCATCAATCGCTGATTTTCCACGATAGTGTGCATGATTGCCTCGGAGTAGGCGCTGGAGGAGGTGGCAAATCCTCACGATTCCCACTGGAGTTATTTGGATCCGCCATCTGAAATCATGCCACGACCATCAATATTGATGAGATCATAAGTTGTAGACAAATTTCATTATGCGAGAAATTGAACTCATTGTATAAATAACTTCATACAAGGAACAAGTGCATAATAATTCATTTCTGCAAATAGAACATCATCAATCTCACATATGGCGCGAAATAGCAACACATATGGACGCCTCAAATAAATTGATAAACTTTTCCACAAGATTCTTCTCACAAGAAAACAATGGTTTAAAAATTTTTAGAAGAGTGATTTATTTCTTCTAGTGTTAATTTCAAACCATTGTTATGTGAAGAAAAATCACACAAGCAATAATTCACAAGGATTGTCACAAGGATCACCCATGCCATATTATACATGATCACACAACATAATTATACATTCATGGTTCCAAGCTCACATCTTACAACCAACTACCACATGGTGTGATAACTATGTTACATGATCCAAAAAGATTAGCTTCTCTAAGCTACATCTCCATCAAGGTCATCTCCATAACCATCCTAAATCACAAAGACTACATAGAGGTATCATAATATGTTACATAACCATGAACGAGCTCTCTAAGCTACTCCTATCCATGGGTCCATCCAAAAGTCACCCTACCAACATACACTAGGGTCAAACTACTCCAGAAAGTCGTTGAGGAGAGCAGCCATCTCCTCGTCGCTGAAGTCCTCAAACTCGTCGTTAGCCTCAACCCCAGCGTCGGCAGTGATAGGTGAGTGTGGAGGAGAGGCACCTGCCTGCTGACCGTCGTCCTCGGTGATAAACACCTGAGGAACACCCTCTGCTAAAGCCTCCTCAAGAGCAGGAGAAGCTGGAGCAGGAACTGGAACTGCAACAGGAACTAGAGCTGGAGCTGGAGCTGGTGCTAGTGCTGGAACTGGTGCTGGTGCTGGAAGCCCAAGCTCCTGGCGAAGCTGTAAGTTCTCGTTGCGAAGCTGCCACTGCTGAACAAGGCCCATCTCCACAAGCGACTGGAGACGGTCAACCATCCCAAGCAGCTCAGCATGGTCCTGTGCTCATCCCTGGCAAGCACGGTCACGCTGCCAAGTCACCAACTGAAGCTGGGAACGAAAGAAGTCACGCTCAAGTGTCACGTCCACCAACTGACTGTGAAGCCTGTATCGCTCAACAACAGCGGCGCCCCACTCACTCAGGCGAAACTCAGCAACCTGTGAGAAAGTCTGTGCTGCCTGCTCAGCGTCATGTGCCCTCTTCCGGCACCTCCGGAGCTGCACGCGACAACGACGCCTGCCCTCGACAGCCTCAACTGCCGTGTCAACAACCCTGCAGAAAGTAGTGTCACGTGAACCCATCACCTTCAGCACAGCGAGCATAGCCCGCATCGCTGCGCTGTCGGTGTCTGCCTCTGAAGTGTGTGCAGGGGCCACATGAGGAAGTGACTCAGCTAAGCCACCCTGAAGCTCCTCACCCACTGTCTGGGCAATAGCCAGCAACACGTACAGAGCCCCAACCTCAGCTGCCTCAAAAGGACTCTGTCCGTCAGAAAGGCCACGCCAACCGCACCACTGAGGATGGTCGGGAAGCCTAGGCACACTGAACTCCACGTCAAACCACGGAACGTCACCAACTATCCCCTCAGGCCTCTGAGTCCAGAAGTAGCGCGGAGGCGCCTGGTAGCCTGCAGCGCGCAGCATGTCCCACAGCAAAGCAGGAGTGCTGAAGGGCTCGAGGAAGGTGCTACTGCGCTCGGAAGGAGACCCTGGTGCTGCCATCTGCAGCCAAGAGAAACAATTTCGAGGTGAGAGACCTTTCATTATAAGTTGATAGCATTTACAAGTTTTAAGGAATAATATTTATAAGGGAGGAATGCATATGAGATGAGATGCATGACAATCACAATGTATGCACGAACCTAACATCCTCACCAACCTTAACCTAGAATTCTAAAATTTCTAGCGAGATAGACAGTGGCATACATACGTTCTCTCATATATACGCAACTAGTCGAACTACACGATAGCGCTGTTATGTACCTGCAGAAAATTCATTTCAGCCCAACCCATGTATGAATGCATTAGAGGGTGAGCAAGAAGCAATTTTCTATCGACATATATGGCTATTTCATATATGAAGGTCACCTCCAACCTAACCCACAGGGTGACATAGTGCGGCCGATTATACATACCTTGGCAATTACAATCATCCACGAAACACATTTTATACACTGCACATACACATACCCCGCATGCATATCTACAAAGTGCACAACTACCCGACATGGAGCTCTCAAATGAAAATAAACCCCCCTAGCCCGGTGTTATCCGAGCATGCTCTCACATCTCACCTTACCTTGGCGTAAAGGCAATTGATCCATACATAACTACTCAAGTGAGTAGCCCCCATACATTCAACCGTATGAGCTATCCCAACACAAACAATAAAATATGATACAATCCCAAAGTTAGCCACTATTACTTGCCACCTAAAGATCCTTAAGCGGGCAATAAGGGACATGACCACTGGCACTTTAGTAAAAATAGATTTTCGCAAATAGGTTTTCACAATTAATTTTGTTTTAGATGAACAATCGATGTGATTAACACTGACTAAGCTCCGATGCCAGCTATGACGGACCGCAAATTATAAGAGCACAAGTCTGAAAATCGATCAAAAAACGACCAACTTTCCAAACTTGAGGTCATATAAAAGCGCGACCATCCGAAATCTCGAAGGATTTCAAACCAACATCGCAACAAACAGGATCGTAATGATTCAATGTATCACATCGCTTGCCATCGCAGATTACAACACAAGATTAACTTACCATACATCGGAGTTCCATTTATTATTACAAACCAAGTTCGAAAGTAGCGGAAGCAAGTTTCTTTTTAAACAAAGTGCGAAACCAAATATATTACAGTGCCACAGTCTTTATCATGTCCCACAAAAGCTTGAGAAGAGTTATATGGAGACCACGCCCTGATGGTCTAGTCATCGTCTCCCACCGGGAGGAGGCAGTACACGCAGCAACCCTGATAATAGCGGTCATCTGCAACATGGGTAAATAAACCCTGAGTATGAGGATGTACTCAGCTAGACTTACCCGACATATAACTCAAATAAAAGACACCAAGGATCATGCAAGGCTTTATAAGTGGAGCTAGCTTGACTCTTTTGCATAAAGGCATAAATACTACTCAATTTGACTTGCATCATTTTAAAATTTGCATAGCATAAGGATTTAGTTTGCATCTATTCTAAACAAGTGATAAGATGAAACAATCAACCTTATACTAATGAAACAAGTCCAACCATCACCGTCAGGGTGATCAACATCATCACCATCATAACCATCACCACTTATCCATCATCATTAGTTGTTTATTTGTGTGCTACATTGGAGATATGCCCATCAAGTGCTCACTATCCAGGAGCGATGGCGACTCGAATCGATTACTACCCAGCTGGGGAAATTATTCCTAACACTCACCCTAGCATACCCGGCCAAAGGTAGCCATAGGTCACCTTTCTGCTCATTCAAGTATCGCGGGCCTGACAAGCGCCGTACTCTCAGGGATATCACCTTGCCGGAACAGCAAAGGACTTTTAAACACCTTGCCCATCGACTAACTCGATGACTCCCTTCTGAGACGCACTTTATACTCCTTTAGTTTCCAGGCTTGAATAGAGTTACTTGGCTTCGTGGTCGACAACCTCAGGTCGGCCAACTAAGTGATAGGCTGCATTCAACATGATTAGGAAAGGATCCAAGCTCAAGTCCTTAATCGACACAGACGGAACTACCGACTCCCAGAACCTCCATGTCCTGTAGCCTCCATTTTCCCGCCCGGTCTCCCTAATTTTGTTTTACCAAAAATAGCGGATACATCCATGATACACATTGTTCATTTTGACATGTTTCCACCTAACATCTCGCAGGTGAAAACATCACCTGACTTCTACCGTCAAGTTTCAGCTTAACTAAGCAACTATTCGAACCTATACTTAAACAGGGTAACAGGTATTAATGGTAGACAAGGAAGGGTAATGTGCAACAAGGGTTTTCATCCAACTCTAACACCTAATGCAACACACATAAATAATAACATTTATAAATAGCATTTATCAAATAATAGGAAATTGAAATGCACCGGGGCTTGCCTTTCACAAAGTTTGTCGGCTCGTGCAGGGCACTCGGCTACTAGCTCCTCTTTCGCTTACGGGTTCGGCTTGCCGGTCCTCCAACTCCTGAAGAACCCCCCGGATCTCGAGAGACGCTTCCTTGGTTCCCACCAATGTGATTCCATCCGGAACACCTATTGCATGCATATGCAATATGATAAATAATATGAATGCATAAAGATAAACATGTGGATGATATGGATGCTTATAAAGATAAACATGTGGATGATATGGATGCTTAAAGATAAACATGTGGACGATATGGATGCTTAAAGATAAACATGTGGGTGTTATGGATGCTCAAACATACTTAATTACAGCTCTATTCTAATCACTATAAAACATTTTTATCAAATTAGTTACATAGAGCAACACCCCTAACTCACACTTCACAAACTAGACTTCACCAAGTCATTCACAAGAAAATTCATAACTGGAGTTCCAGATCTCCTAAAATAACAAACTTAGACTCTATGGAAAGCTTATGAAATTCTCTACAAAACACTTTCAAACATCACAGCAAGGTTCCAACCATAAAATGGTCGAAATGGCCTCACAACAGAAACTGTTCGGCCAAACAGAAAAATACAGATTTTATGTTCAAACTTATATTAACCACAACACCCAAACTACTCATGCAAAATACACTAAATTTTTTAATAGGAGCTAGATATACAAATTATCTAACTTTCATGTATACAAATTTTCTCCAGAAAACTTCATTTTGACCACTCAAAAAAATATCAAACTCAAAATCTATTCTTTCATGTCCAAAATCCTCTCAATATCAAGAGAAGCATACACATGCACAAACTTTTCCCAACTTATCTAGGACCAACACCACTCACTTGAACAGATCCAAAGCAAAATTTCAAGCCTAGCAAAATATAAAGTCCATGCATGTCATGATGAACTTCATGGCTTTATTAAAAAAACATTATTAAGCCTAAAAGAAACTATATAGCAAAAGTCATCCTAAAAATCTAAGAAAATTACAGTGGCCATATTTCAACATATCTTGGCCACCATAAAAATTTCAACCCAAAATACCAAGTATAACTTCCTACACAAAATAACCAAATCTCTACATGAAATATGAGGGGAAAATACTTTTGTACTACAAAAGTGTAAACCATCAAAGATGGTATTTTTCCCACTCACTTTTACCACTCAAGAAACACTCACAAAAATCATCAAGCCCAAAATCCCCATATTTTGCTCATGGCAAAAATAACAACCACCACCATAAAATCACCCAAAAATAGAAAAACCATTTTCCAACACAAAACCTATACTATTTATCATGCTGCATGTGTAGATCTAGTCAAAGAAGACCTACAAAAGTGGTTTCACATTTTTCTGAGTTTCCTAGAATTAGTTATGCATTTTCAAAGTTTATTAGAAAAATAAGAGTTAAATAAAGTTGTATATAATAGTTTCTCAAAAATGGTTTTTCATATTTTTATCTTGTAGATCTCATCACAAGGATCACAGAAAACTTTGTCTCACTCGATTTGGACCAAAAATGAGTGAGATATGGATTTTACAAGATTTTCAAGGAAAACTGAAATTCATTTTCGAATAAAACCTAACCCTAAATGCAAGGTGCACCCGGATATGCTCACCCCGCTCTCTCTCCTGGTCGCTGACACATGGGCCCCACACTCGGGCTGGCCCCACCTGGCAGCCGGACGGGAGCAGAGGAGGCGGCCCAGACGGCATTGACCGCCGGAGAACTCGCCGGCGGTGAGGTTTCGGCGGGCGAGGGCGGGCTCGTCGGCTTCGTCACGTCGAGGCGGACCTGGTGGTGCTTGCCAATCGACCGGGGATGACGGGACGCGGCCGGCGCATGGCACGGCAGCGGCCGCCGGAGATGGTGCGCGACGGGGCGGCTCGCCGGAGCTCAGCCGGCCGGTCTAGCGCGTCGAGGTGGTTCGGTGAAGGGAATAGGAGGGAGAGGGGTGGATTTGGTGGCTGGGGAGGCCGGGAATCGCTCGCCGGCGAGCGGCGGCGCGATACGGCGGCGGCGGCGGCGGAATGGCGAGAAGGGCGGCCGGATTCCCTGAGGCCGGCCTAAATAGGCCATGGAGGGCGGCGGGAATGACGTGGGGTGGCCACTTGGCCTGCCACGCGGCCGCACGCATGGCTCCGTACGCCGGCGCCGCGCCACGCCTCTGTCGGCTGCGGCGAGGCCGACGGTCGGGCGGCGCTGCGTGGGGAGCGGGCTAGCTGGGCCAATTGGGCCGGCCCAGTTCGGCTGCCCCCTTTCTAAAAAAAAAAAAAATAAATTGAAACCCAACTGAATTTGCTTCATAATTCAAAAACGGTTCAGAATTTGGCCAAAGTCAAAACAGATGAAATGTTCCTCATAAAATTCTTGACATTTCTTGTCAAATTCGGCCAGAATTTGAACTAAAAATTTCGAAATGAAAATCAACATAAATGGAAATTTTGATTTTTAAACCATTTTGATTTGGAATTTCAAAAACCAAGCTGAACTAGGTTAGGGTCTCAACATATGAAATGTAGGGAATAAAATTCTACACATTTCATATAAAGGACCTTTGACCCAATTCACCCTAGATTTTGAAATTTAAAAATACATTTGAAATTACATGAAATGATGAAACCAAAAACCAACTTATACCCTAACCACCTCATGTTGGACTTGATCCAAAGGCAACCAAACATGACCAAGCTACTTAGAGCACCAACATGACACTAGAAAACATCTACCACTATGACCATGAGCATATCACTCAGAAATAAATATTAAATATGAAATTCAAACACAAATTGAGATGCATTATGAACATGCATGCTTGAATGATGATTATGCTCATGCAATGCATTGCAAATGTGAGCCAAACACCAGGGGTGTTACAGCCCTCCCCCCTTATAAAAATCTCGTCCTTGAGATTTGAAAAGCGTACCATTTTGTATAGAAGGCGGGATAATTTGATTGCAAATAATCCTCGGTCTCCTAGGTGGCATCACGATCATCGTGATGACTCCACACCACTTTAAACATCTTCGTCACTTGATTACGGGTCACCCTCTCCTTTACGTCCAACAACTTCACCGGACTGACAAATCCGATTTCAACTTAACCCCTCTCAATTCAACCCTTTCTTCAGGAACCCGAAGACACTTCTTCAATTGAGAGACATGGAACACGGATAAATAGTACCCAATTCCGGAGGTAATTGGAGTTGATAAGCTACCTTTCCTTTCTTCTCGAGAATTTGGTATGGACCAACATATCGTGGTGATAGGTTTCGCTTGACACCAAAACGTTTCACCCCTTGCATAGGTGACACCTTTAAATAGACGTGGTCACCAACCTCGAATTCAATCGGCTTTCTTCTTTCGTCATCATAACTTTTCTGCCTAGCCTGAGCGGCTTCCATGTTTGCCCGTATCCTACGGACTTGCTTCTCCACTTGCTTCACAAAGTCGATGTCGTAGTATCTCCTCTCACCGGCTCAACCCAGTTCAAAAGGAGTCCTACATTTTGCGACCATACAAAGCTTCAAACGGAGCCATCTTAATACTCTCTTGGTAGCTATTGTTATATGAAAATTCTCGCCAAAGGCAACCACTTAACCCAAGGACCTTTGCATGAAAGCACACAAGCTCGAAGCATGTCTTCAAGAATTTGGTTGACACGCTCGATCCCCGTCACGAGGTTTATGGATGATATGCCGAACTATGGATTAGAGTTGTACCCAAATCTTCCCGAAATCGTTCCCAAAAGCGAGGTTTAAACCGAGTTCCTCGATCCGATACAATTTTCTTTTGGAATCCCATGAAGACGAACCACTTGCTCAAAATAAATATACAGCTGGGCCCACGCCGTTCAGATTACTTTTTGTTTAGAAATTGGAGTTTGATTAGGATCTTTTTGTTTAGAAAGAGGATTTCCAATCAATAAGGAAACCTCCTAGATTCTTGCTTGCAACACAAGTCCAATAGGGAGTATAAATATAGGGTGCATGTAATCTCTTTGGCAAGAAAGAAATAAACATATTTTCTCGCCTTTGCTTCCCCAGCTCCCACGCGTGCCGCCCTAGCCGCCGGTCGCCACCTCCTCCCACGCCACCACCGCCGCGCGCCGCCACCGCGCCGCGCGCACCGCCGCCGCCGCCATACCGCATCGCGGCTGTGACACCCTCGCACAATCAAACAACATAAACCGCCCCCGTGCCAAATTGAGTCTTGTCGAAGTCGTCAAGTTCTTTCAAGTTTTTCGAGGGGATTTATTCGATCCGTCGACCTCGGGCTTGCTTGTAAGTGTAAGACAGGGTTATTTATCTTAATCATAAGGCTGCATCGGCTTCGTCCGACCTCTTGTAATTTCGATATTTAGCTAATGGTTTTTATCTTAATCGTAAGGCTGCATTTGATCCAGTCAAACTCTTACTGTTTAGATAAAAATCAGGTTCACCGATAGTTTATAAGGCTGCATTGATTCGATCAACCTCTTATAAATCGTTTGTGAGCTAGTTATCTTTGATTAATCTGAGTTTTATGGGTTTCATGCTCGTCTGGCTTTGATTAATCTAGTTATCGATTTTATTATAATTAATTTTGTTAATTATAATATTATCATTGGTTTAGATCGAGATAGACTGGCTTTGTATATCATATTTGTGTTTCATCTAAAGTTCTAGAATCGTGTTACGTTGTGAGCTTTTGTGAATCAAGGTGGTTATTAATTCTTAGCTGGGTTTAGCGACATCCAGTGGACGTTAGATTTAGGTTGGTTAAGCTGAGAGGTCATCCGATGGACACAGGCTTAATACAAGTGTTAAGAATTAGTTATCTTTTGATTCATCTTAGTTTTACTCGTTCGATCATGTGTTAGATGAATTATTGCTTTATTATCCTAGCTTAATCTATCTAGATCTTGATCGGGTATAGTGGGCAATAGATACGCGGACTAATCTCGAATAGATCTGTTAGTTGAAAGTTCTTCTAAGTTTATTTACAATGGCTGCATTTGATCTAGTCAAACTCATTGCTACATACGCAAGGTAGATTCGTTCAACTAATGGTTTACTCATTATTGGCACGTGTATTCTATTGAATGCTATGCTCTTTTACCGATTGCGATAGCCGATTGATCAACCACCATTGATCGGCTCATGAGGATCTACTATTTTAAATACCATTATACATCTTGTGATCCCCGCAATCTTACAGATCGTCTATTGTAACAACCTAGTTTTCCACACACCGAAAATCCCAACTTTCAAAAAAAAAAAAAAAAATTGAAATAGACCTTGCAATGGTGATGTGACATGTAGTGAAACCCTTACTAGTTGCACAAGTAGCACCTATTAAATTTTTGTTGAGCATTTTGCATAATTAATTACCATGTTTGAGTTGGATCTTCATTTGATTTTATGTGATGTAATAAAATCAAGTAACTTTTATAAATTGTTGCCAACCATTGGATATGGCTACCATCATACCATAAGTGACCCTGGAGGACCCTAATAGGGTGTGATCATGTTGGCAACGCATGACAACACATTAAGTGCCCATGGCTTAGTTAGAAATAGAAAATAAAAATAGAGTAGAAGGAGGAGGGAAAAAGGAAAGGCCAATTCGGCCTGGACACCTAGCTAGCCGGCCCAGCCCAGCAAGCCAGGCTGCCCGCACTCACGCCCGTGAGCTGCTGCCAGCACCGGACCGCTTGCTCGCGCACGCGGTTGAGCCGAACCAAGTCGCACCGCACTCGCCGCTCACACCGCCACCCGGCCCCCGCCTGTCATCACCCACCCCGGCACCTTTCTTTCCTCTCTCGGCAAAAGGGAACCGGACCGACGCCGCGCCGCGTTCGCTGGCGTAGCACCCGAGCCGGCCCCCGCGCCTGTCCACCCGCATACCCAGCGCATCAAGATCGTCCACACCCGCGCCCTCGCCTCACAAGACGCTGGATGCACGCCACGTGGGCGATCCGCGACGCCCACACCGCCCGGCTGAAGCCGCGCGCGCAACGCCGCGCCCGCCATGACGCTAGCCTCTGCAGCGGCATGGCTTTGTCCCCCTCCCTGTCCCCGATTTTGAGCAGGGAGCGTCGGGTGAAAGTGACAGGAGGCCAAGCCCCAAAACCCCGATCAAAGGCCTTTGTAGCCGTCCCGATCGCGACTCTACCCGATCACGCCGTCCGCTGGTCGCCATGGGAGCGCCCGGCCTATAAAACCCCAAACCGGTGTTGGTATTTATTATATGCACACAATAAAGATAAAGATATCCGCAAGCGCCACAGATAGAAATACGTTGTAGCACTTCACCAAAGATAAACTCCCGGTTTTAATATCGAACCCAAAGGAACAAGTAGGTGAATATAACTAAGATCTAACTTAACCCAAACTTCACAATCAAGGTAATTAAGAAACTAGCAAATAAAGGAGATTCCTCAAGCAAATCTAATTCAAACACTCATAAGCGTTGTTTCATATTGTTCTATCTAGGGACGCTAATTCTTAATAGGGTAAGACAAAATTACTCTACTAAGAACAGACAATGTCTAACGTTTCTTCTTGGTGGGAAGTGGGCTCTGAGAGGATTCAATAAAGCTATAAAGTCACCTTTATGATACTACCACTGAATCCCTACCAAGCAAGTGTCATTCACAAATAACCCTAGTCTAAGCACCATGCTCACACTAGAAATTACTCCCTTAATCAAGTAATGACCAAGATTAAAGTACTCAAAAGAGAGTTGCAAACAAGGAGAACAATATAAACCAAAGCTTACTTTAATAAGAAGTTGACTCACCAGAGAATCTCAGGAGCAAGTTCCTCTCGCGAAGAACTTAATCCTTGAGAATACACCGAGAGAAGATCCGACAGGCTAGAGCTCCTCTAATCTACCGATTACTAGATCTAATCTATTTTAATCATAGACTAATTCTAAGAATTAGTCTAATCTTGATTGCTAATCATATCCTTGGTAGCTAATTGGAATTGCTCGTGGCTCGACATGAGGATAATGACTTCGGGTTTCAGGGGTAGCCCCCGCCCCTTCTTTATAGCCCCATAGGATGAATCTCAGCCCTCGGATCAAACCGACTTGATTGGACGGACTAGATTGGATCTCAAGGTCGATGGTGGGAAGCTTCGGTAAGCCGGGCTCGTGGGCCCATAGCCAGGTGCCGCCCGCCCGGTGCCGCCCGCCCCACCCGGTGACGGGTGGGTCCCAGCCTTTGCGAGCTTCTTCTCTTCTCAATTACACCCCTGGAATTTACTCCAATCGCCTTGATTTGGTCCTTTTCTTCCGTTTCTCTATTTTCACTCTTTTCGGCTCTGTTTCCGCTATTTTCGAAGTTCTCCTGCAAAACTGAGTGTGCACCAAAACTCGTGGAAATCATTAGTAATAATAATATTTTAATAGCATTTATCCCATGTTTGATAGCTTTCCATATATATAAAAGTGGTCAATAACTACCGTCAACAAGCTCCCCCAAGCTTACCTTTTGCTAGTCCCTTAGCAAAACAAATAAACTATAAAACAAACTTGGATCAGGAGTTGCTACGATACTTTCATTCTTATAGAGTACACATGCTTTCAAAAAGAGACTCAACTCTGGACTAGATAGACTAATTCTGACTTTAAACTCTTTCTTTTACCAACTATGGTGCTTTTACTCTCACTTAGGTACTTGAGCAATTGAAAGATAGAACAATCAAGTCAAGCACTATGTCTCAAGTCTTCGATCACTAATATTCCAGAGTTTTTAATAAATTTTACAAATAAAACTCAGAGCTCTGTAGTGAATGGCACTCTCAATCTCTCAGTATGTAGTATTTATGGATCCTCACTCTAGGCATTAATAATAGTTGCCTTCTCTCTTGTATATGTGGTATTTATGGCACAAGGCTAAGTATTAAGCCTTTATCTCTCTAACTCACACTCTCTCTAAATATGGCTTATGTGGGGTTCATAGGAGTGGCACTCTTAAAATAGCATTGCATATCTGCAAAGGATATATCTATAGTTCAAACAATGGATCCATAGAGAGTTCAGCCAATCAAAACAGGTATAGCATGTGTATGGAATTTGGTGGATAGGTGTATATTTGGTGGCTAAAACTAATTCTACGTTTACTCCTTTGATGATAAAACAAATCTCTCTTTTGAAACTTGGAAACTTTTGAGAGAACTTTGGGCTGCATATTTCTTTCTTTCTTTTTCTTTTCAGAGAGGCGGGCATCTAAGTACCCATTGTTTTCATTTGGACACTTGTCCTCTTTTACTCTCTTTCTCTTTTTTCTTAGGGAGGTAGGCTCTACTCGCCCGTAGGACACTTGTCCATTTTTCATCTCCCTTTTATTTATTCTTTTTTTTTAGCAAAGAACCCAAATCTCTTTCCACTGATAAACTTTTTGAGAGATATCAACAAAGATACTTCGGAGTAAATAAACATGGGCTTCCTATGGTTTAATGGAGGGTTTATTCCCAGTGTAGGAATGAAACGAGTATATGGATGTATATGTGGAAAAAGCTTGGTATTGCAATCCTTTGCTAGTGTAGAAATAATGCATATATATGTGGAAGGTGGTGTGGATGGAAACTTGTCTTTTCATGACTGAACTCCTCACAGGTAACAAACAAAGCTTGAACTACTCAACCCAAAGCAAATAGCATATGTAATTGGAATGTTTTCCTAATCTAATGATCATAAATATGGCTTTGGTAGGAATTTAACACTCTGCCAAACAAGAGCTCATCATGAAAGATTTTAAATTTTCAAAGCAAATCTCCGGATATAGTTTCACAAAGGACAAGATAAATAGCATGCTCGACTCTCTCATATCATATCCCCCAATTACCTAGACTTAGATCAAGTGTATGCTACCCACAAGTCGTATAGATCAAATTTGAAAGCAGGACAAATATATCCAAAATATCGGAGGAGTTTCTAGTAAAAAGCAAGGTACTAAAAAAGAATTAGAGTAGAGCAACTATTCATCATTTCCAAGACTAACTTTATTTATTTTAACAAACACTTATTAACCACACCTTAAAAAAACAAGCAAACTCATATATATATATATAGGACTCTTTATTTGATTTAAAACTTTATGCATCTTTTTATGGTCTTTTTTAAAATAAAGCAAAAGATACTTATCTCGATAACCGGGGGTGCTCTCCCCAAGCTAGATTTTTGTGTAGGTCTTTGAGGTGAGGTAGGCGAATGATGTCGTCCTTCCTTGATGGAGCTTTGATGATGATGATTTGTTGAGTTAATGCTCGTCAAGTGGTCGAACATCGCCTTCTCGTCGTGGCTCATTGATGCTTAAAATCTGTGAAACTCAAATAGACAACAAAGAGAAAACACACATATGCATTCCACAAGCTCTGTTGTCTAATTAATGATCTTAATCAATTGGATATGTAAGATTTAATTATCTATAGTTTCTTAATGAGAATTAAAGATTAAGCTTTACCAAGGAAAAAGCTAATATTTTTGTATTTCCACATCTAGCATGTATGCGGGGAAAATAAGAATGAATGCAAACTTTATTTTTATGCCTCCACGGTAAACATTCCTATGGGTGTTTATGCCATAGAAGTATTCACATGGGGCTTTTAAGAAGACATGCACTTAAACGTAGGTATGCAATAAGGCAAACATGCTACAAGGAGAAAAATTACTCATGTAGGGAGAGTAAATTTGCAAGACTTAAGTAGAGGATATCGGTACTTACCTCGGGTGCGTAGGAGTTCATTCCTCCTATAGTTGTCTTGAGGTCTCGAGGGTGTTACCTTAGATGTTGAAGGAGAGGATGTCTCTAGTTCTAGAGGCGGTCTCTCTTTCTTTCTCCACACCTTAAGTAGTTAGTGACTTAGGCATGAGTTCAGTTATCTCCTCCTTAACTTCTCCTTCATCATGGACCTCTTCATTATTCCGGTCTCTTCTTGTCCAACTTTATTCCTAGATGCCTCACTGCGTAGGCTTCCCAGACTTCTTGTGACATCGGGGTGTACCCCTTGTGGTGAGAGCTGTATTTTTCTTCTTATTTACTCCTTTAGGGATACCATCCATGTTCATTGCTTGTCCAAAGATCTTAAAGTGAAGCTTTAATAATGGGAGCCGACTTGACATCTTGCTTAGTACACGTGTCTATAGATCCGGGACACTTTACTTGTAGAGTTTAAGAGATCCCCAAGCTTAGCTTGAAGTATGTCCTGTTCACAAAGACAAAGTAGAGATCAAGTGCATGGGCTCTGTTGGTGGAAAAGCACCAACAGTAACCAAAACTTATTTCTTTCTTTCTAACCTTTGCACACAAAGCAAGATAAGATTCATGTTATATACACTCTATTAATCATGACATGGGTGATGAGACAAAAAGATAAATATAGAATGTTGCATTTAAAACATTTTAATGGGAAGGATCAAGTGGTTTGACTCATGGAAGGGTTGTTTATGACTATGAGGTCAAAAAAAGAGTGGTAAAAGGAACAATTAAAGAGCTAGCATGCTGAAATGATCAAATTGAAATAATTTAAGTTGTAACTCAAACATGCTTAACTCTATGCATAGCATAATCAAAGAGAGACTTTATGGATAACTCAACTTGAGATGTTACCTTTATTACTGGAGCATGATGGTACTGTAGCACCTCGTGGCAAATGGTTCTTTCTCTCTTGATCAGCTCCTTGTTCAACTTATCTCATATGTTCCTCTTCTTCTTTGTCCTTTTGTCAAGCCATCTTTTTCGTTATTATTCGGATCTTCTTGCTTTTCTTATTTATTCTGTAACGTTAGTAGACAACACATACCTGAAGGAATATACAAGTAATAGCAAGAGTAGTGTATTCATCAATCTAGAGGTTGACTTCTATGCTATGTAAAAGTTTTGTTGATTAATGAGCATAGATTACCACTACTTTTTCTTAAAAGATTGATTTTATCTTGTATCTCAAGTTTAACTTTTGTTATATAGAGATAAAGTAGTAGTGAGTAGAGGGATTGCAAACCAATGTGTCGAAGTGACGGGAACATGGAAGGCGGAGCACATCAAGATCATCTCATTGGAGTTAGTCTTCCTCCCCAAGCTTGAGCCTTTACGTCACTTTCGACACTTAAAGTCAAGTGTGAATGTTAAAGCGTCCCTCGTAATATTGTAACGCCTATGTCCTCGGACATTGTCCATCCTTCATTCTTTCTCTTATCCCGCAATAATTAGTGACCAAGAATACCCGAAGGGAACTAGTCCTAGGAACATGTTATAAATTAAAAATATCTATGAGCCTTCATGTGCTCACATTTTTATTATTATTATTATATAGCTGGACCTTCATGTGTCCATATTTTTTTTTTTTTTTTTTTTATAACTTAAGATGAAAAAAATTGGTATAGAAATAAATATAAATTAAATACTAACTTACTGTCTTTTGACATTTCTTGTAACTTGTTGCTTCATCCATCCACTTCTATGAGTGAGTGCTTTTATGATAGATCCTTTTTGTGTGGCACTCTTCTCATGAAGTGGTGTCCCGGTAGGTTCATACCAAAACCATGAACTGTTGCAACATAGCTTCCTTTAGTTCTTCCATGAGGAATGAACTGAGTCTTCTTTGCATCAAGTCACCTGGAGCTCGTCATATGTCATGCTTCATCACTTATTTGAGTTCATCTCTTGACTTCCCGAATTGAAATTGAGAGTTTTTTTCTGCAGGGATTAGTCTAACAAAATATACCAAGTATCTACTATAGCATACTATCAGCTCAAAAATCAACCTAGACACCATGTCTAATTTGATCTAGGAAGGTATTTTAACCTAAGCACCACGCTTAATTTAATAGCCTTTAGAAACAACATCAACAAACCTTTTGTTTCAAAAATTAAACTAGACACCTTGTCTAACTTAATTCAAGCAAACAGATCAAACTAAGCTCCATGTCTAATTAAAAAGGTGTATGAAGATATTCTAAATCATAGCATACTAAAGTAGACAAAAAGGTAGCATGAAGGCATAAAAGAGATTCATTCAAACAGAGATGTGAGAGGATAATTAATGTTTAGCAACATGAGCATATTATAAAGGTAAGAACAACCAAGTTAATGTAGCAATATGGCAAGAGATATTTCTAAGCATGTAGTTCAATGTTGCATAATAATTAGTTATTCATACCTTGTATTGTCATCCCGCAACTTTTTGCTCCAAACCCGAATGGTTAGTGACAAAAATACCGAAGGAATATCTTTACAAGTGTATCTATGACTAGCAAAAGATGGAACCTCAAATCATCAAGCAATCTCTAATTTCAACCAACTAGATAGGCAATGATAAACACATGTATCTACAACCATTCCTTCTAAAATTTTGGAAACAGCTAGCATGAGGGGGAGTGAAGATATCATATGTGGTAGAAGTTTAGAGAGAGCAAAAGATGTAGGAGTTTGCTCAAATGAGAATGGGTTTGATGAAGTGTTCGTGAAGTAGCTTCATTACTCACCAAGATTCTCCAGCTATTGACAAAGTTCTCCTTGGTCATCTCTAGATCCTTCATGGTTTCTATGGTTGGGAGTTCTAGGATCATTAGAGGACTTTATGGAGAAGAATAGGATTCATTGGGGTCAAGGATGGGATTAGAGATGGGTTTATGTAAGTTATCTAATCATAGTGTAAAAGGAGAGAAGACATGAATGGCTTGTAGGTAGCCTTACTCCCCTTCTATGGCATTAGATATGCCATCCTCGAGCTCTTCCCAACGTCCTTTACAAGTATATGGAAGCTCTCTAAGAGACTCTTCCTTAAGGAAATCTAGACTATAAACGCCAGAGGTCTCTTATGAATTTGGAAGTTCTAAATATTTCCCAAAAAGCTATAAAAGCAGGAACTTAAGTGTAGATGATGCTTTTGGGATTGATAGTCAGGTCTTGGGATTGGAGTGATTCAAATTGGCTATCAAAAACTTCCTCTTTTTTATCACGGAGAATGATTCCTTCCCGTGGGTGGTCATAAAGAATGCTAACATGAGGGCTCACCCACTAATAAAGTCAAGGGTAAACCTTGCTTTACTAACGTAGAAAAGGAGAGAAAAGTTTCTCCATAGGTCGCATAAAATGTACAACCTTCCTAGGAAAGATTCACTACCCTCTTGTAAAGGATATGATCCAAAGATTCACTACCCTCTTGCAAAGGATATGATCCGATTATCGAGGTTAACTTCTGACTTCCTACAAGTGTTGATTAATAAAGAGAATCAACCGTAGGCATAGCTCATGGCCTAATGCTAAGATGGGCTTTAAAGATTCTAATGGGCCAAAGCTAATGCTTAAGGGTGCAGCACATAAAATAACAATCAAATTCATGGCAAATAAAAGGTAAAGATAATAGAAACTAAAACTAAAAGATAAATAAAAGTAAAAGGTAAAAGTATAATACAAGACTAAGTTAGACTCTTTCATTACTATCCAGCAAAACTACCATTCCCAAGAACGGCGCCTTTAAATGCTTGTTGGTATTTATTATATGCACACAATAAAGATAAAGATATCCACAAGCGCCACGCATAGAAATACGTTGTAGCACTTCACCAAAGATAAACTCCCGGTTTTAATATCGAACCCAAAGGAACAAGTAGGTGAATATAACTAAGATCTAACTTAACCCAAACTTCACAATCAAGGTAATTAAGAAACTAGCAGACAAAGGAGATTTCTCAAGCAAATCTAATTCAAACACTCATAAGCGTTGTTTCATATTGTTCTATCTAGGACGCTAATTCTTAATAGGGTAAGACAAAATTACTCTACTAAGAACAGACAATGTCTAACGTTTCTTCTTGGTGGAAGTGGGCTACTGAGAGGATTCAATAAAGCTATAAAGTCACCTTTATGATACTACCTTTGAATCCCTACCAAGCAAGTGTCATTCACAAATAACCCTAGTCTAAGCACCATGCTCGCACTAAAAATTACTCCCTTAATCAAGTAATGACCAAGATTAAAGTACTCAAAAGAGAGTTGCAAACAAGGAGAACAATATAAACCAAAGCTTACTTTAATAAGAAGTTGACTCACCAGAGAATCTCAGGAGCAAGTTCCTCTCGCGAAGAACTTAATCCCGCAGAATACACCAGAGAAGATCCGACAGGCCGGAGCTCCTCTAATCTACTCATTACTAGATCTAATCTATTTCTAATCATAGACTAATTCTAAGAATTAGTCTAATCTTGATTGCTAATCATATCCTTGGTAGCTAATTGGAATTGCTCTGTGGCTCTGACATGAGGATAATGACTTAGGGTTTCAGGGGGTAGCCCTGCCCCTTCTTTTATAGCCCCATAGGATGAATCTCAGCCCTCGGATCAAACCGACTTGATTGGACGGACTAGATTGGATCTCAAGGTCGGTGGTGGGAAGCTTCCGGTAAGCCGGGCTCGTGGGCCCACGGCCGGTGTCGCCCGGCCCCCACCCGGTGACGGGTGGGTCCCAGCCTTTTGCGAGCTGTCTTCTCTTCTCAATTACACCCCTAGAATTTACTCCAATCGCCTTGATTTGGTCCTTTTCTTCCGTTTCTCTATTTTCACTCTTTTTCGCCTTTTGCTATTTTCTCTCGGAGTTCTCCCCCCAAAAACCGAGTGTGCACCAAAACTCGTGGAAATCATTAGTAATAATAATATTTTAATAGCATTCATCCCATGTTTGATAGCTTTCCATATATATAAAAGTGGTCAACAACTACCGTCAACACCGGGAACCGTAGGGTTTCCCATCGCCGCGCCGCCACTGTGGCCACGCTTTCGGTCCAAAACCGAGCAAGAAGAGGAGAGGGGGAAAGGAGAAGAGGAAGGCGGGGAGGAGAAGAAAGGGGAGTCACTGCCGTGCCGCCGGAGCCGCATCAAGCTCGCCGGCCGCGGGGGTTGCCGCCATTGCTCCGCAAGCCGGAGCAGAGGAGAAGGAGCAAGAACGCCTTCACCGCCATCCTGCATCGCTCGCCCGCCTGCCGCTGCCAGATCGCACGCGGAGCCCACCGTCGCAAAAAGATCGTTGACATTTCTAACACTATCCAAATTAGGAAGGCGAAACAAATGTATATGATATCTATCTAATCATGTTAGCTTGATGTGGAGTTAATATCACAATCCAACAAAGGCGGAGTTAGCGGTGTTAGTTGTGGGGTGTAATCTCAAAGATCATTATCCATAGTGGAGTTTATCTCACTAAGGATATGTACACAAGGTATACCACTCATTTCTAGGCATTACCTACATACTAGTCTGTCACCCTAGCAATAACGCTCTAAGAAATGCGGGTATGGTATTCTTGATATGCCTTGATAAAAGATGAACATGATATCTACAAGCGCCTGAGATAGAAATACCATTGTAGCACTTCACCGAGTCTATCCGTATCGTATTTATATTTTACCACAGGGAAGGGGTAGTCTATGGAAAGTAAGAGAGATAGGGATATCTAATGTTTAAGTTAACTTGTGATTTACTTGAGATTCACTTGTAGTTGTATAATGCAGAGTAACCATATGCATCCAACAATACTCATAACAGGATAAGTCACATAATAAAGATAAATAAATAATAAATGATAACTACCCAAGTCTAAGATCATGGTATGCCACTAGTATCATATGAGCTATTAACATAGTATAGAAAGAATAGAAAGAATATTCCTAAGTTACTCATAATCATATGTCAATGAATACTACAATTAGTGCAAATACATCTAGCTATCATGGCAAGGTTGCAATACATCTACACATGATAAGCATTACCAATGACAATCAAGGATAAAACTTGATCATCACCGTAATTATGGCTCAACTTCGCCTATCATTTGGAGGGTGGACTCTAAAGGACTCAACAGATTTGTCACTCCCGCGATCTACCACACGACCCTTAACGTAGGGTGCAGTCGTAGGTAAACGTTGTATAAACACCACGTTTACACATTGCCTACCACCCACTAAGTGATCATCTAAGTGGATGCTATACGACTCCATGCATAAAATATAAGACAAACTTACTAATCTAGACATATAATCATAGCATGCATGGATACATATCACTAAGAATATAATCATTAAATAGAATAAAGTCATAGCAATTGTATTCCAACAAATATACTTACAGATTGGATACAAGAGAGAAGCCACGAGAAACTCTGCTCCCGCTACTCCTTGACTATTAGGAATCCAAGGCAAGCTTGACTTCCTCTATAGCTAACTAGGTAGCTAACTACTTCTAATATGATGAACTAGGGCTTAAGATCTAGACTTGGTTGGACTTGGATGAGAATGAATCAGAACTGAATTGGTATGAATTGAATGAATTAGGGTTTAGCCCTGGGGTCAGGTGGTCTTCTTATATAGCCATCGGCGATGAACAGGGACCCTTGGATCAAACCGACCTGGCGGTCACGGTAAGTAATGGGCCCTGGCGACGCCTGTGGCCCTGGGCCACAACCATATCTCCTTCCTCCCCTGGTGTCTTCTAGAATGTTTTAGTCTACTTTTTGGGTTGAGTTGCCCTCACAGTCAAGTCTTGTCATCGTATGGGATGCAAACTCTTAGGTTTCTCACCGTTCTTATCTGCTTTTATCTGTTCAGTCCCTGCAAAGTCATGGAATACCAAAACTCATGGAAATATGTTAATTGGACCCCTAGACTTATGTTGATGTTCATTCTAAACCCTTATTTCATGTTTAATTGGCTAATAATATTATGCTATAAGGCATACCAACAAGCTCCCCCAAGCTTACCTCTTGCTAGTCCCTAGCAAGACTTATCATATTATATTAACTACTTGGATCAGGAGTTGCTGCAACACTTTCACACCTCAAGAGTACACATGCCTTCAAACAAAATTTCTCTCCAGAATAAACTTTTTCAACCTTCAACTTACCCATATTACCTTTTACCTTTGGGGCTTATAACCTTTTCTTCGATCTTGGGCAATTGAAAGATAAAACAGTCAAGTCAAGCACTATATCTCAAACTCTTTTGTTCAACTGTCCTTCTGGAGTCTTTATAAGTTTTTAGAATAAAACTCAAAGTTCCTTTTGGTGTGACCCTTTCTAGTCTCTCATTTGTGGTATTTGTGGATCCTCTCTAAGGCAATAAGGTTGTGTTGCCTTTCTCTCATAATATGTGGTATTTTTGGCTAAGGCAGTAGCACACTATGCCTTCTTCTCTCTCACCCTATATCTAAGGCTTATATCTGGAGCTCATAGGTGGGAGAAACTAAATTTACTTACTAAGCATATATTGTAAATTCAAGCAATGGATCCAAAGTTACGAGTCACACTGATCAATTGGTGCATGTGTATGGTGGATAGAATATAATGGGTATGATGGTAGGGAATATAGTAAGGTGTATGGAATGAATGAGGGGAAAGCCTAATTCTACTTTTGCTCCTTGAGGAATCATCTCTCTTTTGGAATCTGGAAACTTTTGAGAGAACCTGGGTTGTATCTCTTTCTCTTTCTTTATTTTTCTTTTATGGAGAGGCGAGCATCTAAGTACCCATTGTTTTCAGCGGACACTTGTCCATTTTTTAACTCTCCTTTATTCTCTCTTTTTTTTAAATACAACCCAAATCTCTTTTGCAATAACTTTTGAGAGATAAACAAAAGTAATGGAGCTTTTGTAAGACATTGGCTAGAAAATGTGTGGATGGGTATAGGAAATATTTTTGGTTGTTCTCTCCCAAGATAGGAGTAGAACATTTTTGGTGGCTATAGTGAATGGATAGTGGTGTATGTATGGTGGATGCGTACTTTCCGTGGTGGAAATAGCATATAGGTGAATGGAGTTGAGTGGAGTGGAAATGTAGTGAGATGGAATGAGGTGGAGTGTACATGATCAGCATGACAAGTTTCTAAGGGTCACAAAGATTGAACAAACTCAATGCAAAGCAAGCAGCCTATATATATCTCAAAGGGGTTTTTCCTAATCTAGGGAGCATGTATATATGGCTGTGGTAGGAGGTTCAACACTCTGTCACACAGGAACTTATCATGTGCATTTTAAATTTTTAAAAGATAAATCTCCAGAAATCTAGTGTCACTAGGAGTAAGATCAATAGCAGCTCAGACTATCCTATATCATATCCGTCAATTACCTAGACTTTAGAGCAAGCAATTTGCAACCCATAAGTTTTAGGTTTAGAGCAAATCTCAAGTCAAAGCAATTTTGCATTTAGAGCTCAAGAGAAATTAAGCTTGAAAGCTAGGTACTAGAAAGGAATAACGGCGGAGTAACTATTCATCATCTCCATGTTGGCAGATTTTAGGGTTCATTTTAGTTGAGCAAAGCAAACTGGTGTACACTCTCTCTTGATCATATTATTCTCACACTCTAACAAAAGACTCTTTTAAACTACTAGACTTTATAAAACTAAACTCTTAGTAAACTCTATAGCAAACCAAATATTTAGCTAATAATATTAATACTATAATAGTAGAGATACTTATCGGGATAATTGGGGTGCACTCCCCCCAAGTTGGATTGAAGTGTGGTCGGTAATGATGTAGAAGTTGAAGTAGATGGCAACAATGGTGGCGCCTATCATGTCTCTCCTTCTTTCAAATATCCCTTTGAACTCAAATAGACAACAAAGCTAGTGGAACTTGATTAAGCATTAGGGGTTAGCCACATTGCTTTAAGTTACCTGGGAACAGCATATATATATTTTTGAATTTTTTATTTTTCTATGCAAGAAAAGATAAAGTACTTATGCATCTTTATTTTTATTTTTAGGCCACCACAAAGCAAATAGCCTAGAGGGTTTTTAGGCCTCGGGGTTATTCACATGGGGCTTTAAAGTTTTCACAGAACAAAGCACAAAATATTTTTGTTGTTTTCAAATGCAGATATAAAATGCTAAAAGACAAATATGCAATGCGGGAATTTAAATATGAATAAATACCGAGGTACCTTTCGGCGAGGGTTCGGCGATTAGAGTCCTCTCGAACAAGACTTCTAGTTCTCGCTCTTTACTCCCATGGTATATCAATTGTCACGATTGGTGGTACCGATGATTCTATTGTCTCTTCGATGATGATGGGAGATGTCTTCTTCTTCCTCCACTTTTGCTTAGCCGGTGGACTCTTCTCCGGAGTGGTTGATCCTTCTTTCTCCATGGATGGTTCAGGTGTAGAAGACTTAACCTCTTCACTTACCTTCTCATCTCCCCGAATCTTTAATCCACGCCTCCTTTGGCGGGACGAGCTGTGACCGCTCTTCCCGGGTTTCTCATAATAATTATAACTATTAAAGTACACACGCACCTTTTTCGTCGGGAACTCGGAAGTGTATCTCTCCGTATGGATGTAGATGATGGCGTGTAGTGTTGAGGAATGGTCTCCCAAGCACTATTGAGGGTCTTCATCTTTCCCCATGTCCATGACTATAAAGTCGGTGAGGACACAAAGTGATCCATGATTTTGACGGCACGTCTTTAGCAATTCCTTTTGGAATCCGATATGATTGGTCTCGCCATCTACAAATGCACAAATGTTGGTTGCAAGGGTAATTTCCCAAATAATAGTTCATATGTTACCTTTGCCATCAGGTTGATGCCGGACCCCGTATCGCAGAATGTATTATTGAAATTCCATTGGTTGATGGAGCAATGGATAGTGGGGGTACCTGGATCATCTTGCTTGTGAAGCATTGGAGATGGAAGTAGATGGTCATTTTTAGAACTTACCTTATTAACTACCATTACCTTTGTAGGCTGCGCCTTCTTGTATCTATTCTGGTTCTTCTTTTTATTCTTATTGAAGGTCTCAATCTTTGGTTCTGGTGTCGACAGATATGAATAGGACCATTGCGAGTGAGCAAGAGAGGTATGTGTCTTGTTCTTGAAGTTGAATTTCTCCTTTCTCCCTCTAATGTTGAAACAAATCTTCGCACTGTCGGCGTAGATGATAGCTTTAGCTGAGCTCAGGAATGGTCGACCAAGTATGACCGTTGATCTTTCGCTTCCTCCTGTTTCCATGACTGCGAAGTCTCGGCCGGGTACGCAAGAGCCTCTAATTCCCACACACACGTCTTCAAGTATCCCCTTGGGATAGCATAGTGACTGATCCGCCAGCTGCAAGCACATGGTTGTATACAAAAGTGGTTCACCATGAATCTTTTCATATATTACCTTAGGCATGATGTTCACGCTTGAGCCGAAGTCACATAGAGCATTGTCGAAGGTGTGCGGTCCTATCTGGATGGTGATGACTGGCCTTCCTGGATCTTCCTTCTTGGGTGGTATAGAGTCATCCAACCGGTTGCTTCCCCGAGGTCTCTATAGTAGTGACCTGCATTAAAGATATCGACAAGATTTGCAGATTCTAATTCTTCCTACTGGCCCGAATCTTACTCCGGTGTGGTTAGCGGAACAGAAGTTGCCAGCTGAGAAATCTGAGAATCTATCATCTTATTAAAGCTATGTTGATTTTTAATTGCAGAAGAAAAGCTTTCCATTCTAGTGTTGATAAGTTCTAGAGCTTTATCATTGGAAGCTATCTTTCTAGATAGATTCTCCATGGTTTTACCTTGGCTAAGAACTAGGTCTCTCAAAGAAGGTTGATTATAGTTATTAAAGTTGTTACCTTGATTATTACCTTGGTAGTTGCCTTGGTAGTTGGGCCTCTGTTGGTTCCAACCTTGATTCTGTTGAGGACGATAATTGTTGTTGTTATTATTGATGAAGTTGATGTCCTCCATAATCTCTGGGCAATTCCTGCCGGTGTGGCCTGTGTTACCACATTCTTCACATGTCATACGGGAATCTTGAATTTGCATGACCTCCCTAGGTTGAGGAACTCTATCCTCGAGCTTCTTCATGATTAGGTCCATCTTGGCGATAAAGATATCTATCTCTTTCGGTTGGTGCATTCCTCTCTTGCGGGGTTGACGCTCTTCATTCCAACCTTGGTTGGAAGCCATCTTCTCCACAAGCTCTGTAGCATTGGTTAATGTGAGTGATAAGAAAGCACCTCCTGCTGCAGCATCCATCGTCTCACGAGCACTAAGGACAAGCCCGTGATAGAAAGTTTGCATGAGCAGCCACTTCTCCATCCCATGATGTGGACATTCTCGAAATGTATTCTTGGAAACGTTCCCACGCTTAGGGACAGATTCATCGTGTTCTTTGTTGGAAATTGGATATCTTCCCTCTTAAGGCATTTGTCTTGCCTATAGGAAAGAACTTGGCGAGAAAGGCTATGGAGCATAGATCCCAAGTTGTATTCTTCTCCTTTGTAGCGTAGAACATTGCTTTTCCTTCCCCAACAGTGAGAATGAGAATAGGCGTAGCAAGATGGCGTCTCTTGATACGTCCTTCATGGTGAAAGTACCGCAAATCTCCAGAAATGTTGGAGATGAGCACTCGTGTCTTCATGTGCCTTTCCGCAGAATTGGCCGGGTTTGCACCATGTTGATGAGTCCAGGCTTGAGTTCAAAACCATTGTCTCCAACCTCTACCTTCGGACCGGTGAGAATGTTGTCCGTGGTAGGAGCTGAAAACTCATGAAGTGTCTTGGTAGCCATAGCCTCAAAATCGGGTGATAGGCTTTTACCGACTTGATCAACGTCCGAATCGGAAGGTCTTGATGTTTGTGCTGGTGTTTGTTTGAGTTTAGCTCTCCGGCCTTTTTCGATTAATTCTTGAGATTGTCTACGTAATTATGGGGGACGGTTGTTCCAATTCATACATTTACCCCGCATAAGATCAAAAACAAGTAGACAAACAAGGGTAAACCTGTTTGAGTATGTGATAATGGGTTCTCAATGCATTATGTGATGCAAGTGATCTCTCTTAATTCCATGTATGTGTGTTTAGGTTTTGGCTAGCACTTCCCTTCAAGAACGGCGCTTATGTGAGAAATGCTTGTTGACATTTCTAATACGATCCAAATTAGGAAGGCGAAAGAAATGTATATGGTATCTATCTAATCATGTTAGCTTGGATGTGGAGTTAATCTCACAATCCAACAAAGGCGGAGTTAGGCGGTGTTAGTTGTGGGGTGTAATCTCGTATCATTATCCATAGTGGAGTTAATCTCACTAAGGATATGTACACAAGGTATACCACTCATTTCTAGGCATTACCTACATACTAGTCTGTCACCCTAGCAATAACGCTCTAAGAAATGCGGCTATGTTATTCTTGATATGCCTTGATAAAGATGAACATGACATCTACAAGTGCATAGATAGAAATACCATTGTAGCACTTCACCGGGAGTCTATCCGTATCGTATTTATATTTTTACCACGGGGGAAGGGGTAGTCTATGGAAAGTAAGAGAGATAGGGATATCTAATGTTTAAGTTAACTTGTGATTTACTTGAGATTCACTTGCAGTTGTATAATGCAGAGTAACCATATGCATCTAACAATACTCATAACAGGATAAGTCACATAATAAAGATAAATGAATAATAAATGATAACTACCCAAGTCTAAGATCATGGTATGCCACTAGTATCATATGAGCTATTAACATAGTATAGAAAGAATAGAAAGAATATTCCTAAGTTACTCATAATCATATGTCAATGAGTACTACAATTAGTGCAAATACATCTAGCTATCATGGCAAGGTTGCAATACATCTACACATGGTAAGCATTACCAATGACAATCAAGGACTAAACTTGATCATCACCGTAATTATGGCTCAACTTGGCCTATCATTCGGAGGGTGGACTCCAAAGGACTCAACAGGACTATCACTCCAAGCGATCTACCACACGTCCCCGGAATGTAGGGTGCAAGTCGCGGGTAAATGTTGTATAAACACCACGTTTACACATTGCCTACCACCCACTAAGTGATCATCTAAGTGGATGCTATACGACTCCATGCATAAAATATAAGACAAACTTACTAATCTAGACATATAATCATAGCATGCATGGATACATATCACTAAGAATATAATCATTAAATAGAATAAAGTCATAGCAATTGTATTCCAACAAATATACTTACAGATTGGATACAAGAGAGAAGCCACGAGAAACTCTGCTCCCGCTACTTCTTGACTATCAGGAATCCAAGGCAAGCTTGACTTCCTCTATAGCTAACTAGGTAGCTAACTACTTCTAATATGATGAACTAGGGCTTAAGATCTAGACTTGGTTGGACTTGGATGAGAATGAATCAGAACTGAATTGGTATGAATTCGGAATGAATTAGGGTTTAGCCCTGGGGTCAGGTGGTCTTCTTATATAGCCATCGGCGATGAACAGGGACCCTTGGATCAAACCGACTGGCGGTCGCCGATAATGAATGGGCCTGGCGTCGCCCAGGGGCCCCGGGCCACAACCATATCTCCTTCCTCCCGGTGTCTTCTAGAATGTTTTAGTCCACTTTTTTTGGGTTGAGTTGCCTCACGGTCAAGTCTTGTCATCGTATGGGATGCAAACTCTTAGGTTTCTCACCGTTCTTATCGCTTTTATCCTGTTCGGTCCTACAAAGTCATGCAATACCAAAACTCATGGAAATATGTTAATTGGACCCCTAGACTTATGTTGATGTTCATTTTAAGCCCTTATTTCATGTTTAATTGGCTAATAATATTATGCTATAAGGCATACCAACAAGTACCACGAGCCAAGGAAGAGCCGCCCATTGCCGTGTCGTTGCCGCTCGGACCATCTACGCCGCCTTGCTACGCACGCCACTGAGCCGGCAACCCCCCAAGGTGAGACCTGCCATGCCCTTCCTACCTATGTGCCGCGCGTTCTAGCTCATCGCCGTTGTAGCATTCATCCTCGTTAGGAGAGCCAAGGCGGACCTTTTGCCATAGACATGGACCTCGTGGACTAGTACACCAAGAACGGCCAAGGCGCCACCTTGCCGAGCCACCGCGGCCGAGGAACGTGTGCGCCGTTCTAGCACGGCCGCCACGCCACCATGGCGAGCACGGCCATGGCGAGGTCTTCCCGCAAGAAGACAAAGCCACCTCATGGGGAGTGGACCCGCCGATGAGATCCGCCTTGTCATGCCGCACTTAGCCCGACCTTTAGACGGCAGAAAAGGCACCGCCTTGCATGGTTTTGTCGGAGCCACGCGTCTGCGGAGCACCGCCACGAGCCCGCCACGCGGCGGACCGCGCCGCGTGTTTTGGTCGTCGTCAAGCCGTATCCCGAAAACCCCGATCAAAGGCCCCTGCTGCGCACTCGCTCTGAGCCGGCAACCCCCACCATGCCCTTCCCCGCCCTGTGTGCCACCGGCGTTCTAGCTCGTCGCGCCCGTAGCATTCATCCTCGTTAGGAGAGCCAAGGCGGACCTTTTGCCATAGACATGGACCTCGTGGACTAGTACACCTAGAACGGCCAAGGCGCCTCCTTGCCGAGCCACCGTCAGAACGAACGTGCGCCGTTCTAGCACGACCGCCACGCCACCATGGCCAGAGCACGGGCATGGCGAGGTCTTCAGCGCGGCACAAGCCACCTCGTGGGGAGTGGACCGGCTGATGAGATCCACCTTGTCATGCCGCACTTAGCCTAGCCTCTAGACGGAAGAAAAGGCGCCGCCTTGCATGGTTTTGTCGAGAGCCGGCGTGCGCTTGGGAGCACCGCCGCGAGCCGCCGCCGCGTGCGGACTCCGCCCGCAGCGTTTGGTCAGTCGTCGCCGAGCCGTATCCGGCGCTTTTGTGACGCCAATCGACATAAGGGAGGCCAAGGTGGGACTTCTCCCGCCGCTGTTCGCCTTGCCGCCGCCCGCCATCGGCGCAGCCATGCTGCCGCGCCGCGGCCATGCCGCTCTGGTCGGTACCGCTGTCCCGAAATCGCCATTGTCGTGCCGCCGGGACCGTGTGAGTCGGAATCAAGGGAAAAAGAGGCAGCTTGGAGCTCCCTACGCAGCCGCAGCCGCCCGCGCCGCCGGTACCACGCACGCCGGCTTGCCAGAGCGCCTGTGCCGCAGTCCCGACCTCGCCGCATAGCCGCCCATCATCTCGATACCCCCTAGCGCCCTAGTCAGTTTTTCCCGAACCGCCGACGACGGAGAAGGGAAGAGCTCACCGCCGGTGAAGGAACCGCCAAGTCGGGAAGCGCTGCGAGAGGAGAAGCGAGGAGCGAGGGGCGCCGCCCCATGCACGGCGCACTCGAACCGAGGAAGGAAGGAGGAGGTGCACCTCGGTGCACCATAGGCCAGGGAGACCGGGTCTATGGACCGGCCATACCACCGCACCTGCCCACCGCGCGCCGTGGACTTGGAGTCCACCAGGCCACCCCCGGCTCACCCCAGCCCGCTCATTTTTGGGCCGGCCCAACCAATTTCAGAAATAGATTTAAACTTCAGAAATCCATAACTTATTCATATGATTTCAGAAATTTATGAAACAAGAGTCCAAATTTTTCTAAAATCGAGCTCTACATCCTAGGATTATGAATAAGTGAATTTGGTTCTTCTAAATTTCATTTGCTTCTTTGTGCACCTCTATAGGGTTGCTTATCGCAACCATACGTCTCGTTTACGTAGCTCTGGAGGAGGACCCGCAGGACCTTGATGACCCGGACTACGACTAGGAGCTCGGAGACTACTCAGGTGCCATGACTCACCCACCTCGTAGAATCCTATTAGGCATATCATTGCTAGATGCTAGTGCTTTACATTTTTGCAATTGCTATCTACTAGGAATGCATGGTAGAATTGCTTGTGAGCCTATACCTTGATGCAACCTTACACCTGCTTACCCGCTGATAGATTAGACACGCTCGCGCTATACCTGTTACTTTCTGCTCCACTTATACTTATATCTGAGCTGAGCATGATAACTTGAGAACCTGGTTAATGAACTTGAGAACTGGATAATAACTTGAGAATGTGGATAACCTGGTAACTGGGAAGTGTGCTGTGTGTGTCTTGGGTGAGTGGTGAGGGTTGAGTCGACTGGACAGGATCTACGACGAATCGCGTGACGAGTCCTGCCGAGGGGATGTGTCCTGGACATCCCCATTGTGACTTACCTGTGGTGGGTAAAATAGCATTGATTTTTCCCTGATGAGTTTTCGGGTGGAGTTCCTTTGTGGGATGAAGCCTCGGGTTGGAGGTGCTGTAGTGGCACGGAAGATGTCCTGTCTGGTCCGGTCTAAGGACTTGTCTCTTGAGAACCGGAACCTTGGATCTACGTGCACACCACTCGTCCCTGGTCGGGCAGGGTGCGGAGTACCCTTTTACCTTGGCGGTGCCATTACTATTAGGTTGTTAGTAGATAGTGTAGGGAGGGAGACTGCGGTCTACTGTGGTTTTTACCCTCCTTAGCCAGCACGGCGCTACCTCCTGCGGTTGGTACCCCCACGCTTTCACAGTCTCAGCGTGCCTCCCGCAGTTGGCGTCCCAGGGCTGAGTGATAGAATGGTATCGTCAAGTTAGGAGGCCTCCGTTATCGCCGAGGTGCTACTAGTGCGCTGATGATGGTGATCTGGTGGCTACGGGTGTACACGCTCTGCGAAGTTGATGAATCAATACGTATTGTCCTACCTTCGGGTATGGTCATATCTAAAGTCTGGACTACTTGGAGATTGCGCCGGTTTTGGAACCTGGACTTGCGCCGGTAGGAGGCCTGAACTTGCGCCGGTTTTCGAACCTGGACTAGCTTTGAGATTCTTGTAGGCTTGAAGATGTGTCTTTCCAAGACCCACGCTTCACTTGAGTAGTGAGAGGTGTTCTTCTCTTCTTTCCCCGGGTTTCTTATGGCTGTGAGCCCTTGTGGTTGGGAGCCGCTTAGGTGGACAAAAAGGAGCAGGAGTTGTCCTACCGCTGCGTGTGAGAGGGTGAGATGTGTGTGGTGTGTGGTGATGGTTTGGGATGATGATGAGATGTTGAGGATATATGAGTTATAAGATGGATTAAAAATTTGATTAATAATATTGTTTAATAAAATGAATGAACTTGCATAGGAAATTACAGCCATATATTAGGCCTCTTTTCAGCCATTTATTGCATCCAGTTCCGCAAAGCAATGCACATAGGGTGGGTACGTGGCCAGTACAAATCGTACTGATAGCTGTTTTAGGTGAGGAGCTGGAGTACGACGCTAACGCCGACGACTGGGAGGACTAGAGGAGGAGTCTCGTTCTACGCTCGAGTTGGAGCTGATGAAGACGACACTTCTGCATCTCTGATCATGCAGTTCCGCTTTGCTGCTTGCTACCATGTTTCCGCCAAGTGGCGATGTAATAAAGTTATGTAAACCCTTCTACTTATGCTTTTGGTACGATGTATGTGATCGATATTAACTGTGATTTGGATATTGTGATGGAATAATCATCTAGGACTATCACTTTATACTGTATTCGTGGATTTCCCATCGCGGAAATCGGGATCGATATAGCTATTGAGCCTATTTTACTGATATCGCCTGTTTTTGTCGATCTGTCTGTACACATGTGCTTATTTTGTTCAAAGGGATCGACTAATTAGCCGATCGCTTTCATATCTTGGCTCATGGAGCCACAAATCTAGAACTGTCTCGCAACACCGGCATGTTCCGCCCTTAATTACTGATCATGGATATTTTCCTTGTCAATTGCATTTCAAATTGACTGGCACGCTTCGGAGATTGACTTTCGGGCATCCCAGGTTGAGGCTTGGAGAAGGATTCTACGATCCACGTCTCAGGAGTCTTCCGGCTGCAGTGTGTTGCTCACATTGACGCTTTTTGTGTCAACAATAGCACATGTATTAGTGTGCTAGCAAATATGCCAGTGTGTTGCAACGGGAGAAAAAAATAGTATTTTTGTTAAAATTTGAAATCTACAATTTATTTTATGAAGACCATGACGTCTTTAATAATATAATAACATAATGACCTATTAGGATGTTTTTTGGTTCATTTTGTAGCGTCATCCATTCACACTCCTCCAACATATCACATAAGTTATTGTTTGTCTTAGGTATTATGTAATCAGATGCCACGTGAATAAATATGGCCATCTAGAGTGCCGATCGAGCGGTAAACGCTCATGCTCGTGTCAGTGCAGGAACAAAACTGCCTTTCGATTGCCTCGCAGGAACCAAACATGATACTTCCTGTTGTCCCCTGAATCCTTCCTAAATATGTTAATGTTGCCAACGTAGAACCAAACAGTACCTAAGATTATATATAGAATTAAATACATTGTTTTTTAATGCACCAAAATATTTAGACGAAAATATATAGTAACTTTAACTTTTATATTATTTATTCATATGTTTGTATACTCAAAAAAAATATCAAACTCCGTGAATTTCTTTGATGACCCATAAAACTCTTTAATACCAGTACCTATTTTTTTCATATTTTCTCAACTAGGAAAAGGGCCCCCTGCGTTGCCACGGGTGAATGCCAAATTATTAGATTGAATATTTATATTTTTATGCCACCTTTTTTATATAACAATTAGCAACCGAAAAATCGTATGTGCCAGTAATAAAAAAAATGTTTCAAATATGCATAGTCATTGAACTTGACTAAAAAGTGTGAACGATATTTATTTAATTTTAATATATTCACAACTGATCCAAGCAAAAAAATTCTTTTTCTTTTTTTTTTCTTTCTATGTATCCTTTTCTTTTTCCCTTTTTTTTTCCTCTAATATTTTTGGCACTTCTCCATGTTTTTTTTTAAAAAAACTTACGCATGGAATCCTTATCCACTGGCCACCGCACTCATCATTCAGCTAAAAATACCGCAGTGCTTGGGCTAGTCTGCCACGCCCGCCGCCGGCGACTCCCTAGAACAGCTGCGCCCGCCCTTCCAAACTCCGCCCCTCGAGTCTGTCGAGCCACATCGTTGGTACCTCGCCCGCCACTATATTCATAGTTGCCTCTCCACTGCTGCTCGGAGCTCGCCGCGCCGTCGCCCCACTCCTCCCCCTCCACCGGCCTTTGCTCGCGTAGGGGGCAAACTGGACTATGGCCGCGTCAGGGCCCATGCCACTGTCCGGAAGCGGCGCAAAGCTATTGTCTTTGAGCGACAGGCAATGGCACAAGGGCAGTGTTTTTTGTCTTTTTGATTGTCGGAAGTTTCTATATGTCGGTGTAGTCGCCCATGGATGCAAATTTCTACGTGTTTGACAATGTGATATGTGAACTTTGAGATCCCCTCCGGTCTGCATCTATAGAGAAACCTCGTTGCCTTGGCAGGTCTGAGTTGTTTGTCCTCGATGTGGTCTTCGATTTTATCCTTGGTTCATCCATCGACAACATGATATCTGAGATTCAAGATACCCTTCGGTCTGCATCTGAAGAGCAACCTCGGTGGCTCGGCAGGTCTGAGTTATTTGTCCCTAATTTGGTTTTGATTTTATCCTTATTAGTTACCTCAATTTGCTGTTTATTTGGTCCAATTTTTCTTATTGGTAGCCTTGAATCCCTTGATTTTTTAGTGGTGGCCTCGAATCCCTTGGTTTTTGTCACGACAACATATGCCTGTGTTTGGCTTCAACACCCTCTGCAACAATACCTCACCGTGGCCGAATCGCCTCCTGTATGCACGACGACCATATGTGTTTGCATTGCCTGAGCGCACTGTTGGGGAGAGTCCTGGAAGGACTGGTGGACAGCGCACGGAGGGGCTAGGTGTATCAGGCAGACAAAAAACGTGAAGACCAAAAAATGGCTATCCGTCTCCAACTCTTCTGGCCGCAGGAGCAGGTGTCGATACGCGCCGTTGCTTCCACCGCTGCCCATCTCATCTCTGTCTGGGAGCCCCACGCCCCTCTCTTCTCCGGTGCTGGTCTCACGCCTCCCTCCTCCCCAGCCACGTCCCCCCCCACCCCCCACCCCTTCCTCCTTCCCCACACTGTGCTGCTCCACCGGTGCAATTTTTTTTGTTTTTTTGAATGAACAGGCCCATTTGCCAAGTTTTTGCCCAAATTTCACGGCCAAAAATGGTGGTAATTATAATTTTGTTATTCTGGCATACATTGCGCAAAGTAAAACGAAAAAATAATATACTGCACACAACACAGAATACCACTTACCAGCGCAAGCTTGAGTAGGCCCAGTGCAATTTTTTGTTTTTTTGAATGAACAGGCCCAGACCATGTACGTGGCCGTCGATTAGGTATGGCCCAGCAGCCCATTAAACTCCCAACAGCCCAGATTCAGTGGCTATACGAGAGTGGGACTGAGCCGCCCGCTCGTGTTTCTGCCACTCGCCGCCGCAACCACACCAATCCCCGCCGCCGCTGGCGATGTTCTCGCCGCCGGTGCATCCGGACGCCGGCGACCCAGCGTCGCAGCCGATCTTCACTGACGAGATCCTAGGTGAGATCTTCCTCCGCCTCGACTCGGTGGCCGACCTGGCCCGCGCTTCCGCCGCCTGCACCGCCTTCCTCCGCGTCGTCCGTTTCCTCCGCCGCAACCGGTCCCTCTACCGCCAGACCATCGTTGGATTCCTCGATTATGTTGATCCTCCCCTCCAACCTCGCTCCTTCTACCACGCCCAGCCGCCGCACCGCTCCGCCTCCGCCGCTCGCGTCCTCGCAGAAGCCGCTGATTTCAACTGCTCCTTCCTCCCCGACCCCGGCTCCTGGCTGCTCCAAGATGCCACCGGTGGCCGTCTGCTACTGTCCTCACACTCCTTCAACATTTGGGCCGATTTCCCGGTCCTCGTGGTGTGCGACCCCTTACAGCGCCGGTATGTCCGGATTCCCCCTATCCCTGCCGACCTAACAGCCAATATCTTTACGCACGGAGCCTACCAGCATTTGCAGAGTTCCTTCGCACCAACAGACGAGGAAGAGGGATCGTCGTTTCGAGTGATCAGGATGATTTATAGTTTTGGGAAAATGAAGGTGACTGCCTTCGTTTTCTCTTCAGCGACCGGTCAATGGCGTAGAGTCACATTTGATGGATGGAAAACGATTGATTTTTTATTATTACTGCCGTGCATACATCTTGCTGCTACAACCCGAACATAAGCCTCTACAACTCATCTAGGTTGTTCAGTGAGGTACTCATGCTCGACACACACAAGATGGAATTCTCCATGGTACGCACCCCACTTGTTCGCCACCACCAGCAGCACGCCATTGTTGAGGCAGGAGAAGGGAGGCTTGGTTTCTTGACCATCGGGGATGGCGTGTTAGACCTCTACTGTAAGGCTTGGCAAGACAACGGTGTTAGTGTGGAAGAGTGGCAGCACGAAAAGACAATCCCAATCCCCTTGCCCAACTCTGACAGGTACTCCATCAGCTTCTGTGGTACAGGAGATGGCTACTTACTCATTCAAGCTATTCCACCAGACTCAGATGAGCTCGAGCAGACTCCAGGGATACACTATTTCACGCTACATGTCAAGACATTACTAGTGGAGAGATTGTGCATGTTGAATAAACGCATCAATGATGCCCATCTTTATACAAACTTCCTACCACCGTTGTCGCTGCCAACTATATGTGGAATGGTAAGAATCTTGTTTTCTTCAGCCATTGGAAGTTACTTTATGTTGTTCACATGCTCATCCACAACCGTCACCGATTCTCCATTTAGCTCACCAGTAGTTTGATTCGTTACATATATGCCTGCATTTTACATGCTGTTTGTAGGATCTAATGAAATAAGGGAATGCTATTATTATTATATTTGCAAAGTTGAACAAAAATCTAGTATTCTATTATGCCAAACAGTTTTTGAATAGTAATATTTGGTTTTAGCTCTTCCAACATTCTGTAGCATATTGTCTTTGTGTGATTGTGTGTCTACGCACTTTCACATGCAAACTAGACAATGTTGAGTGGTAATATCATAGATTCATAGTATGTTTGTGGACTTATGGAGAGTTTAATTCATTAATTGTATATGAGGTTACATTGCTCTGGTGTGTAGCTATGTGTTCTTTTTGTTTAATCTCTTGTGCCTGCACAAGCTTACGACTTACTTTTCAACTTGACATTCATTGCATAATTCCGAAATTGTCGATATGCTATTGGAACCTTTTTTTTTTTAATTTCCTGAACTATCATTTGCAACTACAACTCCTTTTTTTTTGGTGTACCTTGTAGTCTGTAGGTAACATTTGTTGAGTACTAGAGTCTAGAGCAGACACATACGCCTTGTCTTTTTGGAGTGAATGAAACGGAGTTATCTGTAATTGAAAACCCTACTTAATTCCTGTTCAAAAGTTCCATATTTTTTCCTGAATAGGAATATCTTTTTTATTTGTGTGGGCATGACGTATGGCCACTTGAAACTGCATGTAAATCCATTTGGAAACAGTTAATGCACTTTACTTTTTTCTTGACAATTCTGACTGTTATCTTTGGAATGTCTTCTCTCTAGACACAGCGACCTGGACGTTCAATGGGATGCAGCCTACGTCTTGGTTGGCCTCATTATACAACACAAGATATTACTGCCTGAGCTGTTTTTTTTCGGCCCTCCAGCCCTTTTGCTGTATGCTGGAGCTATTTCGTGGATTTGGCGGCACTTAGGCCCTCACTAATGTATGCTCTTTAAGTTTGTAGTTTGTACTCGTTAAGGTTTGCCCAATGGTATCCTGGTACACTAGCAATGGAAATGATGTGGCGTTTGCCTATCATGCGTGTGTTCAAGTCTTGTTTGTCTTCATTTAACCTGCTGCCATCCAATAATTTGATGTTATTTGCTATTTGGAATACTAATAAAAAAAAATATAGAATGAAGTGAAGTTTTTTAATGCTCAACATTGTTACTCATGAAATTAAACCCATGCAGAGTATAGATTAATCATATGAATTTTTATTTGTCTGTAGTGGCTATCTTACTTGTCTTATTTTCTTTTGTTATAGTTCCTATAGTTCCTACACAAGTTTCCTGGTGAACTTGAAATAGCAACAACAACAACAACATAGCCTTTAGTCCCAAGCTAGTTGGGGTAGGCTAGAGATGAAACTCATATGAAACAAATATAAAAAGAATTAGAAAGGCCAAACAAAAAAGATAAAGATAGGGTAGATAGAAAAGGAAACAAAGTCATGGTTCTACACGTTGATAGCTAGCCTCCATGCGCTCCCCTGTCCAAAGCTAAATCCTTGGAGATATTCCACTCCTTAAGGTCTCTCTTAACCGACTCGTCCCAAGTCGGGTCTAGGTCGACCTCTACCTCTCTTTCCATTATCTACCCGCTCTAGAACTCCACTACGCACCGGGCGCCTCGGGAGGCCTCCGTTGAATATGTCCAAACCATCTCAACCGATGTTGAATCAATTTCTCCTCGATAGGAGCCACCCGACCCTATCCCGAATATCTTCATTCGAACTCTATCCCTTCTAGTATGCCCATAAAACCAACGCAACATATGCATCTCGTCACGCCATTTGCTGGACATGTCGCCTTTTTGTAGGCCAACATTCAGCACCATATAGCATCGCCGGGCGAATCGCTGTCCTATAGAACTTCCCTTTCAGCTTTTGTGGCACCCTCTTGTCACATAGGATGCCAGAAGCTTGACGCCACTTTAGCCAACCTGCTGCGATTCTATGTCTAACATCTTCATCAATGCCGCCATCCTTCTGTAGCATAGATCCTAAATACTGAAAAGTATCCTTCTTGGCCACCACTTGTCCATCTAGGGTAACGTCCCCATCCTCGTGCCTAGTCGGGCTAAAGTCGCACATCATATACTCGGTCTTGGTCCTACTCAGTCTGAACCCTTTCGACTCTAGCGTGTGCCTCCACAACTCCAACTTCCTATTTACCCCTGCTCTACTCTCGTCCACTAGCACCACATCATCAGCAAAGAGCATACACCAAGGGATATCACTCTGTATATCCCTTTGTGACCTCATCCATCACCAGTGAACTTGAAATAGCACATTTGAAAAAACATGCCTGAGTCACGGGATAACCCCTTCACGGTTTGGCCCCCATCAATTAGTAGGTCAGCTCAAATGCATAGCTTAGCAAAGGCCTAGCACTATATCCCCCCCCCCTTCTCTTTCTATTTCTGGCTATGCAATTTTGTGGCTCACCATGGACATTGTATTGCAAATTTTGATGTACATGCCTTCCCAGCTCCATTTCAAACAGTAAATATTATTATTTCAAAAAAATGTTTTGTCAACCTTTCCATTTGTATTTTGGTTATTTCACTCAATGCTTATGTTTGGTCAGTTCATTTATCCTCATGTTCAATATTGTTCTGAAGAAAGGTTCTGGACATAGTGGACTTACTGATGAGTATGTGTTCTTGTTTACCTTGTTACATTGTATGAGCAGTTCATTCATATAAATTTTGACTTCATGGTATGCATTCTTATTTCGAATGTAATATTCAGCTAGCTTGCATGACTGTAAGATGTAATCTGCAGCATGCATTTGTCGTTCGCCAAAACCTGGTTAATTACCATTTGCCATGACCTCCAGATAAATGGTGCAAGTTCTGGAACATCTAACTGCATTGCCTAGTTCAAGTTCTGTTCAACATTTTTTTTCAGTGATATTTGATTGACATTTGTTGCATGTCACCTATGGTGCAAGTGTTGTCATTTGTCTGCCTTCCGCTAACAATTTTCTAGTTAGCATGCAGCATATCACGAGGTGGGCAACATCTCGGTATTTGAAACAGGAAGTACTAAAGACATGCAATTGTTGAGAATTACTTGTAAATTTGTTCGCAAAATATAAAAAGTTTGTGCTACCTGCATAAGTTAGCGTTGAGTTAGGAACAAAGGTGCATAGAGATGTTACTCATAATTCTTCAGAACGATATTTTACAGTTATATGGACGTTTGTGTCATTTGATTAAGGAAGTATAAAATATTGATATTTTTATGTTCGTTTCTTTTCTGTTTTCAGAATATTTTTCAAATTGTGTTTTGAGTGCTTATTTGGAACGTCGGAATATTGTGCACGTGCAATTATAAACTCTCTTTAAACGTGGGACGCTCGGGCACTGTACAACGACAGTGCTTTTTGTGAGTATAGCTACAGTAAAGCTTCGTGCACCGTCCGATCCGTCCACCAAACCCTGTCTAGCGTCCATTCGTCTGGCACAAACCATTCATCTCGAGCCTTCCTGATTCTTCTTCGGGGACCGGTCACCGGTCGGACCATGATGACCACGCGGGCCGCCGTACTGCTACCAAGAGATGGACGGCGGCGCCTACAACGGCGACGATGGAGACTGCCGTGGCCAGGCAGGCAACCGTAGGAGCTCGGCCTGGGGGCATCGAGGAGAGCGCGGCGGCGTGCCGGGGGAGGAGCGGTCCAGGGCGGCGGGGTGGCTGCTGGCGTCGATCTCCCACCCCCGAGAACTGCGCGAAGACGAACCGCCGGGTGCCCACGCCCGTGCTGTCTGGGCTGCGCCACCGAGTGCCGGAGGGCGAGCCTCGCATGGCATTGGGACGGGGGCGACGAAGGGGCCAGCAGCCTGCAAGGCCTGGCCATACCGATGCGCCGTCGTTGGAGGGCGCCACAGCCGCTCGGTTGTTATCCTTTGCAAACTTACATACTGGGATTCTCTAGATGGGTTGCTCCCCAAATTATGTTCTAACACTCCTTCCTAATTTGTTTCCAATTCATTGTATTTGCCTGGCCGCCGTAAATTTATCTATGATGCTCAGTCCCATTTCGCATGAATCCGGCATTTCGACTTAAACATCTGCTCTGTATATACATGGTGTCCATAAAAATTCTAATTTTAATGTTATATTTCCCATACAGGTTTGTTACTGTACTGTCTCATCCTTACATCTATGCGTTTCTTAGGTTCATCTAAACTTCTGAATAGATTAGTTGTCTAATAACCGGCACGCTGATTTTTATGGTGTCTTACATCTGCAGATTCAGTTCCCCATCCCATGCAATGGATGGCTTGGTAATGATGCGTTGTTAAATATACATCCATATAGTCTCATTTACAACAGCAGAGAAATAAAGTAACAAAAATACTTCTTCTAATGTTAACATAGCAGTAAGGATGCCAACTTCCTTATCCATGGATTTCTTTTTGTCATCTGTTCCAAAGGTGAACCTATACTAACTTTTTTCTCCTACCTGTTCCCTCACCTTCCCTATCTCTTATTATGTGCCTAAATTGACGCTGCATAGAGACAGTCTGCTATTTGCCACTCAGTTCATATTCTTCACTGTGAACTTTGCATTGTTAGTTCCTTCACATGCTTTGTCTGTCATTTTGGAAACTAATGATAAAACAATATTACATGGCCTATTGCTTCTTTAGCTATTGCACATTGAATTATCTATCTTGCAATCCCTATACTATGCTATATTGATTTACCTATCTTGCAATCCTACGAAGATCTCAAATAAGAATAAATTTGTGACTAATCCTAACAATCATTTTTTTCCCAGCTATGATCATATAATGTGCTATACACAATTGCGGTTGCTGCCCGTGCGATACCTGCAAGTTTACACCTTATAAGGAGGAGGAGCTCATCTATATAATATAATATAATATAATATAATATAATATAATATAATATAATATAATATAATATAATATAATATAATATAATATAATATAATATAATATAATATAATATAATATAATATAATAATCTATAAAATCTCTTTAAAACGGGGGTGCTCGGGAACTGTAGCGCATCCCAGGATGCCTGCTCCGAAGCTGGAGGTTCGACATGCATCCCAAGAAAACAGCTCCGAAGCAGTCGCATTCTCAGAGTGGTGGTGATTAGGCTTAATTACTTCCTGTTCCTGCCCTGTTCGTTCCTCTTAATTATTCTTTAATTTTCTTATTCTCTTATTGCTTCTGCTGTCTTATATTCCTGTATAATAAAGGCTCTCGTGTTGAATGTAAACAAATGCGCCCGAATAAGCCTGCTCCGGCCTTGAGTCGCCGATAGTGTTGTCCCTCGGCTCCTCCACGCGACGTTGAGACCGAATGCAGGGGAGAGGGTCTATCGCGTAGCCCCCTCCCCCAACAGTAGCCCCTCGCCACCGAAAGTGTGGATTCGCCCTTGGGTGGGAGCCACATCGGTGTCGAACGATCATTCGGTCGAAAGAAACCCCTGAGGCGAAGAGGCTTGCAAGTGCCGAATGTAAAAAGCCCCTTTTTGCTGTGGTCGATCGATTTTTTTAAGGAAACCGTTAATCGGCGGTTGATAGTGCCTTGGGATGAGCGCCGGAAGCGAACCGCCGTCCGGCGGTTGCCGCAACCGTAATCGCTTGTCTCGGGCGCGCCACGGACGGTATAAAAGCTCCGTCGACCACCAGCGCGATGAGCCCCCCGCCTCATTTTTCCTCTTGCTCGCTCGCCGATCGATCGATCATCGAGTTCTTGCTTTCGGTCGCCTTTGACATTCGGGTGGATTCAAGATTCGGCGCTTCGCTCCTTCGGCTCCCAAGGTAACCATGTTTTCTTCCTTGACAAAATATCTCAACTCGTATGGAGAAAAAAAAGGGGCCCATCAGCGCGCTGCCAACAACAAAAAAGGGCCCATCCGCGCCAACAACATACGCATTGGCCATAAGCGGCAACGCCAAGGACATTTCTAGTTAGTCACTATAGAGGGTCTCGTGTTTTCGCACGGGCAGGAAAATATGGAGACTTGGATTGATGTAAAAAGATATAATTAATGGGATTGCATATTATAGTAAAAATCCAAACCATAGGAAAAATTTTGGAGTCCTAATCATAGCAAAATTTTAGAGTCCTAATCATAGTAAAATTTTAAACTTCCAAGCCATAGTAAAATTTGGGACTTAGTTAATGAATCAAGCCTCCTAAGCATTGTAAAAATTTAAACAAAAATTATCTATCATAATCATATTACTTAAAAGGTAAAGCAATATGTATATAGCCTAGAACAAAAGAGAAAAGGGAAAATCCTTTTCCTGGGCCGATTTTGGCTAGTCCATCAAAGTGGCTGCTTGGCCCATGAGATGGCGCGAATCGCGGCGTGGCTCGCTTGGCCCGTGAGACCGGCCAGCCGCCCTGAGCCGTTGATGGCAATCCGACGGCCGGAAGCGTGCCAGCGTGGATCAAAACTGCGCGGCCGCTGCCTCCCTGAACCCTAATTTCATTTCCTCCCTCCCCGCCTCTCTTTCCCGCCTTTCGCCGCGACGGTGCTGAGCAAGGCGATGGCGACGGTGAGCATGCCGGTGCTAAGGAGGACCTCGGTGCCGCCAAACTCGTCATAGCAACCAATGGCCACGTGACACATCACCCAACAGGCTATTTTTTTAGAAAAGGAGGTTTCCCGATTTTGTATTACCAAAATCAACAGTTTTACAACATCCAAGCTCAAAAAAGTTCTACGCACGCATACCAGCATCAAACTGAGCCACGCTCTCTACATTAATGCAATCTAGATTATTACATTGTGATGGATGACTCTCCTCACTCCCAGACAAGAACCGATGATCATCGACGACATCACTCTCACAGGACTTAAGCCATGCGTTGCACCCGATTGATCCGACCCCTCGATGACAATCCTCCGGCCGGGCCACATTAACCGAGCCGGAGAGAGTGCTCTTTGTTCCGTGAAAGCCGCCATGTTCTCGCACCCCTTCCTCCATGTCTGGTGGTAGTAAAGGCTTCCAAAAGCTTCTCACCATTCTTGCTATCTTGATCAGTACCTCCTTCAATCCCATCCATAAACGACCCTTGAAAGCACATTTCATTACGAAATTTCCACAATGACCATAAGATTGCTGAAGTGATAAAATTCACTTGTTTTATTTGCAATCCACAAACCGCAAACAGATTCATAATTAGAACCAATGTCAATACTCAAGTATTCGTAAAACATAATTCCATATCCAAACAGCCACATTGCATTCAAAAATAAATGAGTAATTGATTCCCGATCATTCTGTAACAAGCAGGATTTGTCATTTAGATCTTGTCTTTTGGCTAAATTGTCTCTAGTTAGCAATTTGTTCTTTGACAAAAGCCACAGTGAAAAACTGCACTCTAGGTGGGATATTAGGTTTCTAAATTGCATTAACAAACACAGGTGTAATACCCCTATAGTTAACTATAGCATACAAGGATTGGACCTCGATACTTTCCGAAGTAGTATAAGCCCAAAGCATTTGATCATCCTCATCATTGAGGCATATGTCCGACACCAACTCACGAGTTTAAACCACAAATTCATAATTTGTTCGTAAACTGCTCTTCTAAAGGTTAGTTTGAGATTTGTACCATCCCAAACATCTTTCACAGTACTACCTTGTTGTTCATTAATAACATATAAAGGCCAATAAATGATGGCTAGGCTAGTATAACCTATCCATTGATCCTCCCAAAACCTAATCTTTTCTCCATTTCCTACATGCCACTTTATACCCACTTTTGCAGCTTTTCATAGCCCAGTCTAAACCTTTCCAAAAAAGGTGAGACATTGTAAGTAGGGCAGCAGAGAATGTTTGGTTTTCTCGTTTTGTATTTATAGTCAACTATCTTTTGACCAAATGGCATTTTTATTTAGCCGGTATCTAAAGATCCATGCACTTAAAAGTGCCATGTTCAAACTTCTCAGATCAGGTACCCCTAACCCCCAAATTTTTTTTCGAGCCACTAAAGGCCAATTTGCCAAGTGATATCTATGCTTTTTCCTCTGTGTTATTCCACAAGAAGTGTCCCATGTGAGAGTTAATCGGCTCTATGGCCCACTTTGGGAATTTTATTACAGATAGCAAGTAGATAGGAATACTTGCTAAGCAGCTCTAAGTAAAGTAAGCTGGCAAAAGATAGGAAAGCATCCTACCCCTCCAAGAACGATATCCTCTTAATGATCTTATCAACAATCGGGTCAAGGTCACTCTAGTGAGTTTTGAGAAGTGCAGAGGCACCCCAAGGTATTTTTACAGGAAACTCACTCTTTTTGCAACAAAAAACCTTTGCTATGTCATTAATTCTTTTCTTCCTCCAACCCAATTGTTAATAGGTCACTCTTATCATAATTGATTTTCATGCCAGACATATTCTCAAAGCAGACTAAAATCCACTTCAAGTTCTTAGCTTTTTCTAGATCATTTTCTAGGAATAAAAGGGTATCATCTGCATATTGGTGATAATCCCTCCTTCTTCTACTTGGGGCAAGAATCCGAAATAAGATTATTTTTGCTGCTTTCATAAGCATTCTAATTAACACATCTACCACCAAGTTGAAGAGCAAAGGTGAAAGTGGGTCACCCCGCCTAAGACCTTTTCCAGGTTTAAAAAAAGAGCTATTTTCGTCATTAATTCTCACACAAACAGAGCCCCCTTGTACTAATCTTTTGATCCAACCAACCCATATCTGCCCAAAACCTCCGGATGTCAACATCCTTCTAAGAATTCCCAACTAACCCTATCATAGACCTTCTCATAATCTAGTTTGAGGATAATTCCCGATTCTTTGTTTCTGTGAACATCATGAATTATTTCATGAGTCGCAATAACACACTCTAGAATATATCTTCCTTTAAGGAAGGCCGTTTGATTTGGGGCAATTAGTCTTTCAGCTACAGAGATCAGCCTATTATTTAAGAGCTCGCCAAAAATCTTGAAGCTACAGTTTAGCAAGTCGATGGGTCTAAACTTCTTAAGAGTTTTAGCCTCGGCTTCTTTTGGGATTAGTGTTATCATGGCATAGTTAAGTCTATCCGCATTTAGCTCATTTTTTCAAACACTCTAATAAGACCAATCAGGTCATCCTTAATGATATCACAAAGAACTTTGATAAAACATAAAAGAGAACCCATCAGGTCCTGGGGCACCATCAGCATATGAGCCAAAAATCGCATCCTTAATCTCTTTTTCTCGAGAAAGGTGCTCTAAATAAGTGTTTTCCTCCTCGAAAAACCAATTCTCCCTTATCCCAAAAATTTTCCTCTAGATTAACAGACTGATTCTCTTCTTTACCAAAGAGAGTCTTATAAAACTCAACAAAGCATGCTCAAGCATGCCTTTGTTGTCTTCAATCCAACCTTGAGGTCCTTCAAGTCCCTCAATCTTCTTTTTCCTATTTCTTTGATTGGCTACTGCCATGAAATAGGCCGTATTTCTATCTCCTCCTTAATCAGCCTATCCCTAGATCTTTGTTTAGCTTTGGTCTCCTCCATTCTCCAAATGGCCTCCAAGTCCTTATTTATTTCATCTAGCCTAGTTTTATCTCTAGGGTCAACCCCAACTCTTTCCATGTTATCATCAAGTTTTTGGAACTCCTCAATGAGGTCCTTTTAAGCTTTTTTGAAACTTGCATTAATATTGATAGCCCACCCTTTTAATTTCTTTCTTAAAAGCCTAATTTTAAACTGCCAGATGTCTAAGGGGTTATCAAAAGCACAAGGGGTATCCCAAATTTTAGCAACAAACTCCTTAAACCAGGCTTTTCTAACCACCACTTTTCAAATCTAAAGATGTTTGGCTTATTTTTTCTTTTAAAACCAAAATCTAAAATTAGAGGTATGTGATCACCACAGCCCTTGCTTTGATAGACACAAAAGCCAGTGGGAACTTTTTGTTCAAAAGAGGTAGTGCAAAAGAATTCTATCCAAAGTGGCCATAATTGGGTTTTCCCTGGTTATTAGTCTAGGTAAACCTCCCTAGCTGAGTTTTTCAATTCTATCAGACCAAATTTGCTAATCCAATCATTAAATAGGTCAACCCATTTATGATTGATAATACCATTACTTTTCTCACTAGCATTAGCGACCAAATTAAAATCACCTCCAATAACTTTGGGTCCATCCCAATTTGCTAAATTTTCTTCTAATTCCTTAAGGAAATCAGATTTTCCTTCCTCATAAGAGGAGCCATAGACTACTATCAATCTCCAAATGAAACCATCATCTAAAATTCTTGACCATAGTCTAAAACCATAAACTTACTAATTTTTCAAGCGCTTATTTCAAACTTAGAGTTATTGAAACCCACTAGAATACCACCAAAGTAGCCCTCTCAAACAGAAGGAAATTCCATACAAAAATCCTTATGTATATATTTGAGAAAAGATTCATGAAAGTTATCTTTTTTGTTTCTTGGAAACCAACAAAGTCTAGATTATTATCTTTAATAAAATCAGTGATGCAATCAGAACCTAACCTTCTTTATTAAGGCCTCTAACATTTCAAAATGCACCTATCATTGGAAACATTTTTAGAATTTATTGGTTTGCTTTCGTATAACTGAGCCCAAGTTGGGCTTATAAACATCATTGTCCATATTACTTGTCGATTCAAGTTCTCCTTTAAAGGAGGAAAATTCTCACATGATAGATCAACATCTAAGTTACTTAGCAAATTCACCTCGTGGTTATTATCTTTAAAAGACTCTAACAGAGATAATTCAGTTTGTTTGAGACCATCAATGGCCCCATCTACAAGAACCACATCTTTACCAAAATTGACTCCAAATAATGATGCTTTTAGTCTTTTAAAGACATATTGCTTTCAAAAGCAAAAAGAGGAGGATTTTCTTGTACCTTCAAGATTTTTCTTTCTTCTCGCTCCCGAGCTTTTTCCATCATGGTTTTTCCATCTTCGTGTACCCTTCTTGGTCTTGGTGGCCTTAGGGTAGGGCCCCAACCTTGCTTCCTCTTATGTTTCTGCCCTCCCAAATCAACTTGTGGTTCCATCTTCTCCACCATTCCACTTGGCATTAAACCAGCTTCTTCCAGAGTCATCATCTCCGATTTCACATCTTCTTCCTCTTCATCGGACACTTCAAGCTCCATCCTCTTCAATGATTTGAACATTCAGCTGCATTGAGATCAGAATTTGCCAATTTTCTGAATTCATCCCATCTTGAGTGACTTGACGCCTCCATACTCATTTTCTGATTGCACTTTCCTGGTGGGGATGGTATTTCATCCGAAGTTCGGTTTGCATAATCAGGCTGCCATGACCACACTGTGTGAGTCAAACGTGCTAAATCAGCAAAAGCAAAATCCTCTAAGTTGCTCAAGCAATGGAATTGGTTAGTAGATTCCAAGTATTGCTTCCTTCCACTAAACTGTGAAGATAACTCAAGCACCTTTCCTTTTCGGAGGTTGATTTTGGTTCTCATGAACCATGTTCATTGGTCCCTAAACCCATTAGTTGAATCCACCGGCCATAACATCCTTTAAAGGAGTTAATATAGGATCTACTATCACATCCCCATATTCCTTAGGTTTTCCTAATCCACTTCCTTTTCTTTCCATGACTGCTGCCTCCATATGGCTTAGGCCAGAAGCAGATTCACCACCTAAGGTAACAGCCATCATACCTCTCAGCATTTTGTCCTGATCCATGTTCTCATGACTAGACTCAACCATAGATACAGTCTTGCTTCCCATGTTAACATGGGAGCTTGCTTTAGGAGTTGAAAACTTAGCATTTTTCTCCTTTTCCTCTTTCTTCTTTGCTTCATCATCTGAATCTAGCAGATCATCATCTTCTTCCTTATCTTCCTGATTGTGTTTATCATCTCCATCATTACCATCATCTCCACCATTTCCATCTGCATTGTTGTTTGTATTTGATCTTTTTCTACTTGAAGCTTAACAACATACGACTTCATATCCATTTCAAACAGCCTCTCCTTAGGGATCTTGTTTTTATCTCCGACCGCTATCTTGACCTTGACCATTTCATAAAAGCTCTTAAAGATTGAAGACCATTCCACATCCATTAAGAGTCCAACACTTGAGGCTATCTGGGCAAAGACTTTCCAATGACAAAACTTTGGTGGGATACCTCTAAGTTCTACCCAAACTTCTTCTAGCTCACTATGAGGCTCCAACTCACCAAAACCATTCAGTGACTTCAACTTGCACCCAGCTTTTCCTCAGGTTAAAGGATGGGTAATTCTTTTATGTCACTAACCGTGCCTTGTTAGGTGGGAATTTGACAAGAAATTTCCTGTGCTCAAGCTCCCTAACCCCGCCAAGGCCATTCTTTCATCAGAGATTTTCAGCAAGCTCAACTTCCAATTCGACTTTGATATCCGTCCCGATTTGATATTGACAACCTACGATTAGCCATATTCATCCACTGGATTGATTTTTTCATCGTGAACTTCCAGATGGTAGCATCCCAACCCCCGACTAGCACCGCCCACAAAGGTCGCAATAGGGTGTGTTGATTTCCGGCTTGGACATACATCCATATGGTGTCCGTGGATTCCACATATGAAGCAAACTTTAGGTTTCGGGCAATTTCCCACAAAGTGCCCAGGCCATCCACAATTGTAACATATCAGACTCCTATATCTAGGATCTATGATGAAGGGGCGATCAACCTCGGCTGATTACCTTGTACCCGCGATCCGATGTTGATTTAGCTTCGGTTGTTGCCGAAACTACCGAGGTTGCGTTGCCGATTCTCCGTGCACGCCCTCGACCGGCCTTGCCTTGGCTGCTGTTGATCTTCAAGCCGAGGCCCCGGCCGCTGATTCCCTGCGCACGCCCATGATTCTGATTTTGCTTTGGTTGATGTTGATGTCGCCGAGGCCGTGGCATCCGTTGGGACCGGCTGATTCTATTTGAGGAAACCTTGGTGGCCGAGGAGGCCCGTGCCCTGCCCCTCCCACCTTGGTCCGTTTCTCCCGATAGCCACGAGGAGGCAGCGGCGGCGGTTGCCCTCTTGCAGGTGGGGAGGTGGTGGCGGCATTTTGAGCCGGTTGCCAAACCCACCGCCCATCCGCCATCCTCGCTCCGGGCACTTCCGCAATGTCGCCCCTTCCTCCTCCTTGCCCCAAACGTCCCTTCGGGCAGAACCCGAGCTCAATCTGAGTCTTGCTCAAGGATGTCGGACTTCCTCACCGGGAAACAATCCTGCCGGTAAGAAATCCCCCGCCTCCACCAGCTCCCCTGCGGATCCAGACTAGGTTTGGGCCGGGCGAATTTGGTGGCGCGCATGTGGAAAGGTGGGTTGGTTCGGTTATGGCGTGGTGGCGAGTCGATGACCCAAAGCTGGCCGAACAACTCCTCCACCACCTCTTCTTCTTGCAAATTTTGACCTAGGTCCCTCTCCGAATTCCCATCTTTCCTCGAGATCGATCTCCTCCCACGGCCCGCGTGGGGCAAGCGTTCCCTCCCCCGACCTGGAGGTCCCGTGCGCTTGCGGGCCTGGTTGCCGCCCGGGGAGGGTTCGCCATGGCGGCGCTCGTCGGGCTCGGCTCGACGCGTCCGCGCGGGCGCTCGCGAGGACGAAGATGACGTCATCAAACTCCGCTTGGTCTGCTGGTTCGCTGTTCACTCGCCTTCACCCAACAGGCTATGAACAACTTTACTTTTGTTTTGCTAAAAATGAACAACTTTACTTGACTGTTAACTTTTACAAAATTTTACAAAGAATATCCATGATCTCTTTTTTTCCATCAAAGTCCGAGGCTCGATCCACAGTATTCTGGACGATGGCTTGATAACGAACTAATGCATGGGTGAAATCATTCCATCCAGATCTCATAATGAGGATGTCAACGTAAATCTCAAAGAGACTATGAAGCAAAAAGGAGGTAAACAAAAAAATCATTACCGCTGAAGCTTCTATTTTTGCCCAACAAAAAGATAGACTATAACTCATCTCATTTACATGTGCTACATAAATAAAACCACGAATATATAAACTCTTATTAACTAATACCCAAAACCATTTTATTCACCGCGCAAAAGGCTCTGGGCTAGTAACTCCTTTAAACGTGGGGCTACCAGGCACGGTTGCGCTACAGTACTATGAACAGTAAATACCCGTTAGTAAATAGTAAAATACCCGGTAACATAAACATTAAATACCGTTAGCAAATAGTAATACCCGTTAACATGAACAGTAAATGCCCGTTAGTATACAGTACATGCCCGTTAGCACAAACAGTCCACCTGTTAGCAAATAGTAAACATCCGTTACTATAAACAGTAAATATCCGTTAGCAAACAGTACGTGCCCGTTAGCAAACATTGTATGTGAACAGCAAAATCTCCCAATTAACTCCGAATTGTATATTTCCAAATCATGTTAATCTCAATTTTTGCAAACATCCTCTAAGCTCTTACATTCTAGTTTCATTAACCTAATTCCAATAATTAATCCCTAAGTTGTAATCCTCATAAAAAACTTATTAACTCAAAAATGTATGTTTCCATAAAGTAAACGGATACACCGACGCTTACCAAGGCAGAAAAAATGAACCTGCCACGCACCGCCATAATCCAACAAAAATCCCATCAATTTTTACACATATACATGGCTCAGCTACCACTTTACGTTTCTAAACCATATTATTATTACTAAACGCTCATATACCAAACTCCCATGCTTCGTAGGCGACCGATCCAAACACTTCATACATTGCCAAAGACTCTCAAGAGTGAGTAAAAAGTGAGATGAGAGAAGGCTTAATACTCAGCCTTGTTCCACAAATACTGCATATTTAAGAGAGAAGACATAACACAATTAATGCCTAGTGAGGATCCATAAATACCATATATTGAGAGATTGAGAGTGCCATTCAATTCAGAGCTTTAAGTTTTATTTTAAAAAATTTATGAAAACTTCAGAATATTAGTTGATCTAAGACTTGAGACATAGTGCTTGACTTGATTGTTCTGTCTTTTAATTACTGAAGACCCAAGTGAGAGTAAAAAGCACCGTGGCTTGGTAATAAGGGGTGAGTTTGAAGTCAGAATAATTTTATCCGATCCAGAGTAGAGTTCCTTTTTGAAAGCATGTGTACTCTATAAGAATAAAAGTATCGTAGCAACTCTTGATCCAAGTTTGTTTTTAATAAATAGCTTTGCTAAGGGTCTAGCAATGCTGGAACGCCACGCCACACGACTCACGACGCCGGGGTCGCGCTGTCGCCGTCTGTCTTCACGCTCCCCGCTGGCGGCGGCTCCTCCGCCTCCCTGCGTCGGCGTCGTCGTCTGGTGCCCGTCACTGCTCGACACCGACAGGTTCTGCCCGTACTCGCTCGTCGGCGTCAGCTGCGTGCTGCCGCTCTGGAGCCCGCTGCTGCCCAGCGCCATCTTTCGGAACTTCTTCAGGTCCTCGTTGTACTGGTTGGTGTCGTAGTCGGACGCCGAGCTGCTGTAGGACCCCATGAACCGGCTGTGCCCGGGCTTCACGCCTTCGTTCAGGTCGTCCAGAGATACGTCGCCTTCCAAGGCCCGGACAACCTGCGTGGATCACCAGAGCAGATGATTTCTTCTTAGAATTCATCGTCCAAGTAACACGAAACTAAATCAGTCAACCAATACAACGTGCCCCTCATCAATCAATCAAGCGGATAACGATAACAGAGTACACATAGGATTCTTAGTTGAACCACTGCCATGCTGAAAAAACAATTGATTTACCTGAAACAGTGTTGACACCTCTTTTCTTATTCTTTACTCCTACTGAATAACTCAAGTAGAGTGTTCACTTGTATATATATATATATATATACCTGACCCATTCGTGGCCGCCGCCGTGAAGAATGGCGAACACATGCAGCTGCGCAGGCTATCATCCTCGCCATCTCATTATCATTATACTCACTTCCCAGCCGGGGATCCACTAAAGCATCATGATTACCATCCTCAAATGCTTTTATCATCAAAGGCCTTGCCTGCAGGAGAAATAAATCAGTATAGTGAAAGGAAGCAGCACATGTCTAGTGTAATGACAAGAGTTTGTAAATAGCTACAAGGTTTGGTTTTGCTTTTCTATTGGCAATCTCAAATGTTATAATAATATAATAGATACAGGGTAATATAATAGATACAGGGTTGTGTAAACTGGTTTGCCTCTGGTCGTGATCATTCTGATCACTGCTACTGAATCAGGAAAGCTGAATGCCATTAAAAATTGTTGCTCATAGAACTCTCAGTTGGAAAATACAACCCAGAAGGCTAGAAATCTACACTGGTGCTTCATGATTGTCATCTTTCTAACTATTTCTGCGTCAATAACTATTGCAGTGCCAGTCACAACTGAAGAGGCTATATGCACAAGGAATCAAGGGTTGCTATTTTTTATTTTTATTTTTGAAGACTAGCTGTCAAGCAAGGCATCTACAAAGGTGATTGACGGCCAGCGATCGCGGGCGACCCGTTGGCGACTCAGCCCCGACCCCGATCTAGATCGCCACCGCCGGGCGATCCTCGATCCGCTATCACCGCAGCCCGCGGCCACGGCCCCGCCGCCACCATTGCAAGGTGGTGTCGGCCAACGATAACGTCGGTTAGCCGCCCAAGCGCCGGCCCAACTCCTACCGCTAGGGTTTTGCCACTTAGGTTTCCCTCGGTCGGGATCTTTCGCCTGCGGGTGGCCGCCCCGACGCAGGCCACCGTGTTTTGTTTGCCATCCTCGCCGAGCCTATTCCTATGGCGACGACGTGGGGAGTGGAGGTGCGGGAGAGGGACCGATGCCCCAAACCCTAATGTATCGGATTTACTCCAAAAGCTCAGCCGACGGAGGAAGAGGGCGTCTGCTGTTTCGGAGTTCTGACGATGAGGTGCCGGAAGCTATGGAATCAGCAGAGCGGGCGTTGGTGGGGAAGGTATGCTCGCCTCCGTGCCGATCCACGTTAGTAATGTGCAATCGGCTATGAGACCGGCTTGGGGTAACCCGTTGGCCTCAAGATCCGGCTATCGGGGAGAAGGGAGACAACCTCTTCGTGACTGGATCGGATTCTCGACCGGTTCGCCATGGATGGTTGGTAAGTACTCGCCCGCCCCAAGAATATGATGAGAAACTCAGTCCGCAGAGATAAAGTTTGATCATGTGGAGCTTTGGGTTCGTATTCTTAATCTCCACCGGGCCGGATGAATCGCACAAGAGGTGCTAGGGCGATGGAGCTGATCGGACATGTCGCGGAAGATGGATGTAGATGCCGATGGGAAAGCAAGTGGTGCTTTTCTCCCGGCGAGGTGGTGGCGCGGATTGACAAACCAAGACGCCGCGGCATTCTCCTACGCGGTGCACAAAAACGAAGATCCACGCCTGGTTTCGTGCTCCGTATGAGCGTCTACCTTATATCCGCTTCCATTGTGGTTTCATGGGACACTCTTCCATGGAGTGCCCTAATCCGTTGCTCATGGGGAGGACGGCAAGCTACCATATGATGTTAACTTGAGGGCTCCGGAGGACACAAGACGACGTCAAGTAGCCCTTTGGCGTGGGTCTTGGACTCATTTGGAAGTGGTTCAAAGTCTAGCTTCGTGCACTCGAACCAAAAGGTTCATTCCGGCAGCAGAGGGTCCAAACCGCCGATGCCTCACAAGAGTCGCGTGGGGACCTCGTGAGGAACCGTAAATACAATCTCCTCTAAAGCAAAATCTAGGTGAGGAATGATACGCCGAAAACCGATGCTCTTATACCGGATGCAAACAAAAAATTGGTTTTTGAGGCTATGGAGGAAGATGAGTGCCGTGGTCCGAGGAAGAGGAAATCGCACCGCCCTCTCGGGTGGTACAGACTCCAGACCTCAATATCCCCATCGGAGGGTCCGTGCCATTGTCCCCCGTTGGCCTAGTGACATCTCGCGGTGTGTCGGCTTTGGTGGAGCCGCAGATAGCGTTGGGGGAAGTATGATTGAGACTCAAGAAGCAAAAGCGGGGGCACCTCTCAAAATGCAGGATCGGTGGCGGTTGTTGTCGGACACCCGCCGGCGCAATGAAAATTTATGTCCGAATCGCCGGGTTTGGGGCAACCCGAGGCGTTCAAGAATTACGTAGCTTGATACAGCCTACACCGCTTCTAGTTTGGTCTCCCTTGTCGGAGACGCGACTTTTCTCTAATAATGTGGATGGATCGAATAGATCCCTGGCCACCGCTTGGCCTAGGGGTCGGGAAGCTTTGGCAGAGGAGGTGGCCTTGCACTTCTCCTCGACTCGGGATGTTGAAGTAAAGTTTGAGAGCTGCGATCGGTGTCATATTGATGTTTCCATTCCGACTCGTGACACGGGAAGCAAAGTGGCGTTTCACCGGGTTCTATGGAGATGCTAGACGTGAATGGAGGTATAGAAGTTGGGAGTGCATGAGATTCCTTAGCTCTCAAAGCACGTTATCGCGGGCTCACAAGCAGCGATTTTAATGAGGTGCTAGAAGCTCATGAACAGTTCGGTAGGCGATGACGAGGCCGTAACATCAAATGAATGGCTTCAGAGATGTTGTTAACTTTTGTGGTTTTACCGATCTTGGCTATATAGGCCTTCCCTATACTTGGGATAACAGCAGCAGGATGGTGACAACGTGAAAGTTCGGCTGGATAGAGGGCTAGCTTAATTCTTCTTTTCTCACCTCTTTGGAGATGTTAAAGTGTGGCACATGCAAACTAATGAATCGCATCATTGTGGCTTGATTATCGAGTGTAAACAAGGGACTAGAAGAAGCAAGAGAGCGCGGGCGCCAAGCTTTCGTTATGAGAATATGTGGCGCCGTGACCCGTCGACTCTAAGGCGGTTGAGGAAGAGTGGTTGCGCCAAGGAGAAGCAGTTTCACTCAGACCAAATGCGCGGGTTCGCCACCCATGAGCACCTCCCTCTCATCCCGGGATCGCCTACATTTGGCTCACCCCGAAGAAATTGGCGCAAGCTCGTAAAGGAATTGAATGGGTCCGGGGCAGTCCATCGGTTCGACCATCCAGAAAGAAAAACGAATTATGAAAGATATAGCCGAAGTTGCTCAACAGGGGAGGATATTATGGAGAAACAACGGTCGAGATTAGAGTGGCCGTGGGCGGAGATCGCAACACTTCTTTCTTCCGTGCCAAATCCAAAGAACGAGCCAAGATTAATCGTGATAATGCACTAAGAACACCGATGGGTCGGTGGTCACAAAACAAAGATGAGATCGAGCCGATAGCTCGGGTTTCTACCGGATCTCTTTAGTCGACAAGACGGGTTGGACTGCGGGCCCGATCCTTGACCGCGTGTTCCGTAGAAAGTGACGACCCATATGAATACAGAGCTCACAAAACCTTTACGCGATGGAGGTTGAGAGAGCTCGTTCATGATGGGGCCGAACAAGGCTCCCGGTCCCCGATGGCTTTACAAATGGGGTTCTATCAAGACCATCGACTTTGCTTCACCCGTGTGACAAGGGCGGTGTTGGATTTTCTCAATGGTGGTCATATGCCTAATGAGGTGAACGATACTACAATTGTGCTCATCCCGAAGATAAAGAACCCTGTGAGATGAAGAATTATAGACCGATATCTTTATGCAATGTCTTGTACAAGCTATGCTCAAAGGTCTTGGCTAACCGCCTCGTGGTTTTCTTGGATGAAATCATTTTCGAGGAGCAAAGCGCTTGGGCCCCCGGGAGACCGATCACGGATAATGTGCTAGTGGCTTACTTAATGCACTCATTATTTGAAAAGGAAAAAGGGTAAATGCGCGTGTGTAATCAATTTGGATATGGCAAAAGCATATGATCGGGTAGAGTGGGAATATTTGGAACAAATCATGTTGAAGCTTGGTTTTAATAGCACCTTTGTCTCCTTGATTATGAGGTGCGTTTGTTCAGCTTTCTTTAAGTGTTAAGGTCAATGGTACCCTCACGCATTCCTTCAAACCAAGTAGGGGATTCGCCAAGGCGATCCCATCTCCCCTATCCGCTTTTTCTCCGTATGGCGGAGGGTTTGTCTAGCCCGCTGAAGTCAAGAGGTCCGTGTATCTCCGTGAGGTGTGCGCTGTGGTGTCCATGCCCCCTCGGATTTCACACTTGCTCTTTTGCGGATGATTGCATAATATTTTCGAAGCATCGCATAGAGGGGCTTCGGAGACCGCAGGTATCCCCGGAGACATACAAGAAGGGCCTGGGCAAAGCGGTGGTGAACCGCGGACAAATCAGCTATCTCTTTTAGCAAGAATTGTACCGATGATATGAAAGCGTAAGTCGCGGGTGCTGAATATTGATCAATAAGCGTTGGCGTAAAAATATCTAGGCCTTCCTACGGCTTTAGGGAGCTCTACTACGGAGGCTTTCGAAGTTCATGCCAACAAGAATCAAGAATGTGATAGGAACGTGGAGTGGGAGACAAAGCTAGCTGCCGGGTCGGAAATTCTCGCTCAAATCAGTTGCTCAAAGCTATACCAACGCACTCGATGAGTTGTTTCCTCGCCTCCAAGACCACATGTAACAAGATGAAGACCCCATCGCAAATTACATGGTGGGGCGGTTCAGCTACGAAGTAATAACATTCATCGGGCAGAGTGGAGCGCTTACCCTCCCCGAAGAGACAAGGCGGATGGGATTCGTGGATCTCATGGAATTTTAACATAGCTATGCTCGCAAACAAGGGTGGCGACTCATGACCAGACCGAAAATTGCGGTACAAGGGTGCTTAAAGGAAGGTATTATCACGATGGTGAGTTCCCGACAAGCACAAGAAAAGGAACATGACCATACTTGGCGAGCAATCCTTGCGGTCGCGGAGGTCCTAAATCGGACCGCTGAAGCGTGATCGGGGATGGTGCCGCGACGGATATCCGGAGGGATCGGTGGCTTCCAAACCACTTCAATGGTCGCCCACCGACTCCCTCGTGATGGTCAACAGTGTCGCATAGTTCGTGATTTGCTCATCGATGGTAATTGGAATGAGAACCTGATTCGACAGATCTTCATCCCGGTCGACGCGAGAAGCAATCCTACGAACCCCATGCGTGTCTCGATGTCCGATTGTTGGGCTTGGGAATTAGAGAAACATGGCCTATACTCGCGGAAGCGGCGCACATGTTATTGGACAATAGCGGACTAATGGGCGCTGGTTCAGCGATCCAAGTTCATCAAGTAATGATAGCCGGAGAGCAAAGATGGAAACTAAAGATACCTCCGAAAGTTCGTGGTTTTACGGTGGAGGGTACTCCATGAATTTCTACCGCCCGAAAGATACTTGCTATGCGACACATTGAACCGGTGGCAAACCGCGGGAGGTCCGTGGGGCTGCGGAAGAGACTATAAAGCATGTCTTATGCGATTGCACAATTGCTCGGGAGTTCCGGGATCATTCAAGGCACTTGTCGGAGTAAAGCCGCCAATGCTGAACCGAGTCTTGGGCACATGACCGGTATGTGGCGTGAGCGGGCCGTGGATGGTCGTCGTGCCATGATCCCGATCGGCATGTATTCGTTGTGGGACGCAGCGCAAACCATCGCCGGGCCATGGGGAGCACCTGTTGCCGCTTAAAGAAGCGGTCCGATGGGCAATGGACCTGGCTTTTGAGCTTTGGAATAACGATGAGTCGATAGTACCGCTGCCCGTGTACAACCAGCCCTCTGCTGGGAACGACCGCCGGGTGGGTGGTTCAAATGCAATGTGGATGGAGCCTACTACGAACGTAACGGGGAAGGGAGCCATCGATGTTGTCCTACGGGATGAGAATGGTGCCTTCATTAGGGGTGGTGCCTGGCGGTATTTTCACTTCCTTGACGCCCTTCACATGGAAGCTCAGGCTTGTCGGGATGGCCCGAACTGGGCGAAGATTGGGCGCCTAGAGGGTCTGGTTGAGACTGATTGTCAAGAGTCGTTGAAGCTCGGGAAGCACGCAGACCGCCAAATGGGTCGAAAGTGTGCCGCATGTCTTGGAGGATATTCGTGCCTTGAGTCTAGAATTCCTAGATTTCAGATGTTCTTTTTATAAGTAGAAAGTGTAATTTGATAGCTCATACTTTGGCTAAGCAGGTCTCGGACGAGTCACAGTCGTCGGATGGTGGCAAATAGCACCGCTTGTGTTACCTCGCCCTAGCGTGTGATTGTAACCCTGGTCCCGTTCTTTGAATGAATGAAGAAAAGCTTGTCGCAAAAAAAAAAAAAAAGGGGTTGCTATTTTGAATTTTCTGCTTACAATTTGCTGTGTGTGTCATGCTACACTCTAATAATGAACGAGACTTGCTGTCATCAATGGCAAGGTATTATGTTGTAATTGATATCTTATTTTTTTTTATTTCAGCCTATCAAAAGAAGTGGATTGTAATTGATATCTTTTTTTTTCAGCTTATCAAAAGAAGCCAAACAAGATGCAGCTGTTAAGCATGCCCTTGCAGTTCATGCTTCTGTTTCATCTGGCAATTATGTTCTATTTTTCAAACTATATAAGAAGGCGCCCAATTTGAACTCATGCCTCATGGGTAAAGAGCAATCACTTAAATTGTACTTTTTCTTGGAAGAGGTTTCTGGTGCTGTAACCATTCTCATTAACAGATCTCTATGTGGAGCGGATGCGATTTGAAGCGATGAAATGCATGTCTAAGTCATATCGCCCAACTTTACCTGTGGGATATGTAGCACAGATTTTGGGGTTCTTGATTGGCAATTGCTACGGTACTCCCAAAATGATTATGGACCGTCCATTTTTTCTCGATCGAATGGTCACGATCATCTATTACCTCCAAATGATTATGGACCGTCCCAAATAGTAATTATTTAATTTTTTCTGACCGCCCAAATGATTATGGATCGTCCCAAATAGTAATTATTTAATTTTTATTTTAAAAAATAGGGTAAATATGGATAGTTTTAAAATATAAAATATCTTTTATAGATTTTGTTGATGCATGCGCAATCTTTAAATGATATGGTTAATCTTTTTTTATTTTATACTTGTTATATTGTCATTACCTTATAATTTTGAATGTGACTTGATTAGCGTGTCTAGCCGTCGTGCATGTGGTTGGGTATTTACGTGACTTAATTTTGTGCATGTACGTGGTGTCATGCACACGTTAACTGGTGTGTAGATGCTAAAAAAACGTATACACGGTGTGTGTCCTTGCACGTTAGCATGTGTGTGGGGTCAGCTCAAAAAAAAAATCATGTGTAGATTTGAAGTTGTTGAAGAACATTTATTTGTCTTTTTTAATTTGTAGCTAAATTTGAAATTTGGATACTACTATTTATCGAAGTTTAATTTGAATTCATACAAATTTTATGTTTTTGAGTGAAATACAAATTTTTGCTTGCAATGGGCCTACCTTAACAGGATTTTATATGGTAATAAAGTGAAATACAATAATTCTCAAAAAAAAAAAAAGTGAAATACAAATTTTATGCTTGCACCTGGTTTGGAAGGTACAGGATGTCCGCTGATGCGGCCCACCCCAGGAGCTCTCCGTGATTTGATGAATGCGCATGCATGCATGCGGGTTTTATTTTTTATTTTATTGAATATATTAATTTATTTAGTAATTCAAGTAAATTGTGATAAATCAACGGTCCCGGATGGATTTGAGATATTACCTCCTAGTAAGTAAAAGGTGTACCTGAGCATTACCCTTCTTGATTACAGAGACTGAAGGCTTTTGCAAGCGATGGGGATGATGGATTAAAAGAATGCGAAAAATGGTTGAAAGCGCATGGGGCAGTTCTTTCAGAAGATAACAGTGGGGAATTGCAGATAGATATGAAGGTATCGACTCCCTCAGTATTTTTTGGGTGCTATTTAAGTACAGTTAAATCTCATCTAACTAACTATCTAAAGAGAATAGGAGGGTGCTAACGGTTTGGCGGCGAATCTCCAGTTAGGATAAATAGACATATGTTTCCTTGAGTAAAGCACTACACAGCTCCAGTAAAACAACCTGCTTGATCTTGATTATGCTAACATGCATGCTCTGATAGTTGGATTCCTTCTCTGACTCCTGTCAGTTCACAAGAATTATTTAACAGTGGTGATAGTGTTTTTCTAAAAGTACTACTAGCAATAATAACCTGTCATCATTCAATCTAGTCGCCTTCTATACATTTAACGTGCAAGTTTTATTTTTTTTTCTTGTATATTTCTGCACAGACTTCTTCTTCTACACTTTACATGCCAGAGCCAGAGGACGCGGTTGCACATGGTGATGCTTCACTTGCTGTTGAAAACTTTTTGGCACGGACTGACGGACATGGTAAAAGGTGCAGCAGCGATGGACCAACGGTGGATACTCCATAGTAGTATTGGTGCTGCTGTGGCAGTCATGCTGAGGTGTGGACGTACTGCACTTGCTGCTGTGGCAGTCGTGCTGAGGTGTGGATGCACTGCACTTCTCCCATAGAAATTACAACAGCGGGGGCATGAAATGGAGCTGCCCAACGAAGCTCGCGGAGCTAGAGAGTCGGAACAACCGAACAAGGATGTGGTCATCTGGTTCTGGCATTTGCTCTAACTGATCCAGTCATCGAACGTAGTCATCGGGTTCTGACATTTACACAAATTGATCCAGTCATCCAGAGTTGCACCGCGATGACCTTCGTTGAGAAGGCATTACCAAGACCTGAGCAAGTTTTTTTGTGTCGTGGTGGTGTTGTATCATTGGTTTACCCCTAACTTGGCATTAAGTGTACAAAATGTTGTGAAAAGCAACGACAGCTTTGAAGCATACATGTATGTTTTCCGCCGGGGCCCCTTTTTTCTGGCTGCCCCTTTGTCTGTGAAGATTGTAAATGATTTTTTCTCACATATAAATTTGTCTTCCTGTCCCATAGAAATTTAAAGATAGTAGAACGTCAAGCCTTGCTGCGCCTGGACGGTATCCACGGTAGCAGAAATTTTTCGACCGCTGTGATCTTGATCGATGGCTGGTAAGCCGCGCTGACCTTGGGTTGGGGAACAAAAGTTCTTCGGTCAGACCTTGTACGGGTAGCGACGCTGGTGTGCTTCTGTCATTGGCGGGCGGCGGTCGTTGTTGGATGCTGGTTGGCTGCCTCCTGTTGGTCCCAGCTGCAGTGTGAGCGGGTTTTTCGGTCGGTGGCCTCATGGGCGACGCGGCGTCGGCCTCGCGGTGCTCCCTTATGCTGCGTTCGTTGTCGATTGCGGATTGGGTGAAATGGCTGGGCCCAGGTTGCAGCGACCCTATCAAAATTGTATATGTCTAACGCCATATGGGCCCCGCCATGGTCTTTCATTGCTCCTTCTCTCTCATGTAAAGGCAGGTGGCAGCAGCTCCATTACTACTCCTCACCTCTCTCGCTCAGCGGCCAGCGGGCCTCACGGGAGGCGGCGGCGATGCGATGCCCCAACACTGCGGCACAACCCAGCCCTCTGCTCATTGGGCGGGCCCGGTCAGCGCCGCATCCTCGAGCGGCGGCTGGTGCATCCCCGTTGGCCTGGCGTTTGCAGGCCGGCGTGGGGTGGGGCCTAAAGGTGGTCGCTGGCTCAAACATCGGCGTCTTGCGACGAGGTGCTCGGCGTGTATTTCACCGACTCTACGCATCCTGGTTTCTTCTATCTCATTCTTCCCTCTCCTCTCCTACTCTCTCTCTTTCTCGACATTCCTCTTCTATGTGCTCTGCATAGCGGACCTAGAATTATTTCACTGGGTAGGCACACAGTGCAGGAACAGTGCTCAACAGTATGCTACAGTTCTCGCTACAGTGTACAATTAGCTTAGTTACCAGAAATTTTAGGTAGTCCGGAGACTACCTGGCTACCCAAATTGAACGCCATCGCTCGCATACCGTTGGGTGCAGGGCAACAGGCCTTGAGGGCGACACCGGCGGTTCCCCGGGTTTGGTGCGTAGCACGGGCGCAGCCAGCTGGTGCGGTGCGAGCCGGTGAGCGCCGGGTCCGAGTGCACTTTAGCCATGTTTCTTAGCTCCCCCTTTCTGCTCTAGCTCATGGTCCATGCTGTTTGAAGGTAAATCGACTAAACTGAAGAACAACATAAGGCAAGAAATGCAACACTCTATGGCTTTTTGACCTTCTTTGATTCAGTCTGTCGGGGAAAGTTCGACCGCCCTTCCACTGCTTAGTGTCGCTACAAATCACATCAAAAAAATGATTCTGTTGCTAGCAAGCCAGATGCTTCATCAATTCTATGCAGGCTATCAGAGTCCTAGCTGAACCTCTGCATTAGAGCTGTTGTCTCTTTAAGATCCAGTCTTGTACAATGCCATTCTTCCCAAACAAAAGCAGACTTCGACCAAGAGAACAAAGCCTGTGACTGTTGAATTGAATTGTATTTTCCTTCTCATTTCTTATTGCTCCCATGCAGAAATGGCTGCAGGCCAAGCAACCATGTATATGTTCTGAACTACAGTATTCAGCCTACTGCTATGAGTATTTAATTTCCCATGAGAGATGTTTCATCTCTGATTCAGAAAAAAAAAATCGCCATTGTGTACGTGCTTTCTATAACACGCGTTATGTCCATCTGCCACGTTGAACCACTACCATCACTCACGTGCATGTGCTCGCTGTTTTTCTTCACTGTTTGTTTTATGCTTAGGTAAGAGCTGTATGCTTGCTATCCAATGGTGAAACTGTGAGGTCGTAGCTTACAATGATGCCTGTACTTCCACTATGTATGTGAGAACTGACATCCCTAGGTGATATTACGTTGCACTTCTAGATTTTTAGATGGTCTATCCTGTAATACATACGTTTTACATATAAACAACTCTGCGTTCCAGCTATCCTCCTCTCCTGCTGCCCAAAAACAAAAAACTCAGGTAAGCATCGGCTCGCTCCTCCCTCCCAACGCTTCTTCGTTTTCTTCTGGATCTGTTTCTTGCTTCCTCCTCTTCTCGCTTCCTCGTGTTGTACACCTTGACCAACGTGATACACGGTTCAACTGGTATTTCATTTACTGGCTCATAAAACCACGGTCATAAAACCACGGTCATCACTCGCGCGCATGGGCGCGCGCAAATCACTAGTATATATGCTAATACCCTTATAATCTCTAGAGCCAAACTGTGTACTGATATTCTGATACTAAATACGTATTTCATACGTACTGTGATAGACTGAAATGACTTGTTATACATTATGAATTTGTCTGCCGAGCGCATTGGTCAAGGTCTTGTGTTTTTAGTAAAGATAAAACTGGCCAATGTTAGCCTGGTACGTCACACGATCTGCGTACTGCTTGTCCCGCCACCCGAGGCCGGGAAACGTCCCGACTCCACGCGACCACGCCGCTGCCGTAGGTGACCCCCGACTCGAATACCGCCACCACCGCTGCCGCCGGAGACGAGCGCCGCCACTGCTTGCACTGCCTCCTATATCCTCCTCCTCCTTCCCTTCTCCAGTTCTGTAGCTGATTGTAATGTTGATGCAAGCGGGTCAGGTCAATTTTTTTCCCTATAAAAACAGTAGATGTGCAACATTGCTTAATGCTAGCATTATCTGCTTGGTACTGTGGGTGCTAGGTAACCAGCAACCTGAAGTCCGCAATCAGTTGCTGCTGGGTTATCGACACATTGGATGTTGAGCATAAATGTACAAATCAGAACTTTAGCAGGTCATAGGACAAAACTTTGCCCCTGATGATGCCATCAGGTTAATAATTTTCTCTGTATCTATCAGATACCACAGCTAAGGAAAATTCACAAATTTACCATTTTGTTTCTCGGTTGTAGGTAGCTTATATTTTTCTTACTTATCCTCACATCTCCCAGTTGCACTTTGAAATTGCAATGCGATTTGTAATTCATAGTCAAATGCTAATTCACTACAGAGATACACGAAAAATTTAGCTGTGTTCCGTTTCTACCATTGGACAATCTGATGAAATCTCTCTGGTTTCTATTCAGGGCTTGAAGAAGACACTACTGCTGCACAATGTTTTCAAGTCGGACGACCAGCTAGTCGCGACCTGGGACCGACCAGGGCGATTTCGCGATTAATCGGGCGACCAGGGACATCCTGGTCGAGCAGCTGGGACCGACCAGGGACGACTAATCCCGATTAATCGGACGACCTGAAAACATTGATGCTGCAAACCATGAGTATTAGAGGAAATAGTCACATTGACCAGCATGGTTCTCCGCATGGTTCTCTCCGGTTGTCACTCATGACCATTGTAAGCCATTCATGCGTTGTAACCTTAAGATAGTAGTCATAGTGTTCCTAGTCTTTAGGCTAGATGTATTGTAATCCAGTCATCTTGTAAACACTCTCTCTGTAAGCCACCGATGGGGGCACTTCTCCATCCTATATCAACACGTAACCGAGGCCAAAGATGGTACCTCGTTCATCCTAATCTTTCTACAATGAGATCCATGAAGTCAATGAGCACCATGAAGTTTTGCCGCGAGTGGTATGCACCCTTCTACATCGATCAGCTTCCTCTCTCTTGCATTAGATTGATCATACAGTTACTTGATGCTGGATGGTGGATGGACGTGCAGCAACAACATCATGTACCCTAAGGAGGACAGAGACAGGCGCACCCTATTCTTCGCATGTCGCAACTGCGAGCACCAGGTACAACTCATAAACCTCTATCCTTGTTCCACCAAAAAATTCAATCCAATCTTCTTGCTATAGCCCTCATCAGTGCATCACTACAAGAATGGTGTTTGGGCACAGCACTTGGAGATGGGGTTCGAATGGGCGCTAAAATGTTTATGGGATGGGGTTGTTCCCTTTTTTTTTCTCAAATTCCAAGATTTTGGTAGGCTCATGCCAATGCTATGTGCCCTTCATTTCCATCTTTGGCTACTTAATTCCCTCATTTATTTCATGCATGCAGCAAAAGTTAAACATAACTGTAACAGGAATACGATTATCCTGTCCACACCGAAAAATATTACACTTGTCCTACGGTGTTAGTTGTGTCTGTGTTCAATGAATGGTGAATTGAATAACTGTGATTCAGGAGGTCTCTGACAATAACTGCGTCTATCGGAGTGAGGTGCGCCACACTGCTGGGGAGCGAACTCAGGTCTTGCAGGATGTAGCTTCTGACCCAACTCTTCCCAGAACCAAGACTGTCCGCTGCAATGTCTGTGGGCATGGAGAGGCTGTCTTCTTCCAGGTTTTTTTCTTGTTTTGCCTTGTCGCATTTTCATGGGTTGCATTTTTCGTGTGATATTGCTATGCAATCTGAATGACTTGTTAAACAAAATAGTATGCCAAAATTCTGCACCTTGTTAATGTTAACGTTGGATATTGCATCCCCCTTTTACTTGGCAGTATCTATCGTATATGTTGAGGCCTGCATCTATATCCCCGACACGAACATGTCCTAATTCACAAGTCAGGAGTCAGTTCCCAAGAAAATGTGGCCTTATATTATTGTTTGGTGCCAGAATAAGGGTCCTCTTTTGTGCAGTAATACTACTAAATGCCATTAGAGCCGTAGCGCATACTACTTTGCATGTCTCTTTCTGTATTCTTCAAAATTACCGCATCTGCAGTTAAGCGATATTTATATTTCAATAGTTGCAATTGATGGCACTGATCCTGCTTAAATGTTTTGAGACAATCTTAAGCCCAGTGCTGTTTTTATCTCTTGCAGACCACGGCAAGAGGGGAGGGATGACCCTGTTCTTTGTTTGCTGCAGCCCAGATTGTGGTAATCGATGGAGGGAATGATGCGATGAAATTTTGGCTCTAATGGTTGTTCCATCATAGCTTGGAACTGAACTTGTTTTGTGATTTTGTTGGAACTATGTATTTTGGCGTCCTGGCATATCTTAAGAATAATGAGAGAATGTTTTTCCAATATTTTACTTATTCCTTATTCAGTATGTGATATGTCAGATGTGGCTGCATTATATAGTCGCATATGCCTGCTATAGGTATATTGTGCTTGTTCCGTTCAAAAAAAAAAAAAAGGTATATTGTGCTTGTACTTTAGGCCACTGCATAGCTGCGATTTGACCCTGGGCCTTTAAACAAGGTTGTTGCACGCCTGTGCCAGCAAAGATTTTATTCTGACATATTTATAACAGAATATAATATGGTAGCAACTTCGACATGGGGAGCACATCTCGCACGAACAAGAGCGAGGAGCCTCAGTACTTTCTCCTTTCCATTCGTTGCTTTTGATTAGGCCCGCTCATCGACGAGATCCTGCCTTGATTCTACCCTTCATTTTTTCGAGAGTTTTCTTGTTGATTCTTGTTTGTGTAGTAGTAGAAGTTGATATTAGTGGCTTGAAACTGAATCATCCAACCTGTGTTGTCAATCAGCAACCGCAATGCCAAAAGAAAAGCTGGACAGTGATGCAAAGCAATGTGTCCCAGCCATTCTACATGCTCAGCAGTCAGCTAGTTTTCCTGCCACAATCATGCCAGTGTGTGTACGGAGTACATGTGTGACCATAGTTTACCATGAGACAATGCTAGTATCTGACCAAGACTCTACACGCATGTAGAGGTATGCAGCAAAGCATTGCAGGAATTCAAAAGATATAGGACAAGGTAGGCAGGAAAAGGAACGAAGTCAAATGTGCCAAAGTGACGAAGACGGCTCACCACAAAAATATGTAGCGCACTTCAAACTAAATGTGCTCACCACAAAATGTGCGAAAACAGGAGTAGTTGCTGCTGATTGCATTGCAAGCAAGAAAACTTCTTGAACATGGTGGTATAAGTTAAGTAATATGTGTTTCATCAGTAAAATACTAAAATCTACAAGAACAAAAATATCTCATATCCCATCGGTACATACAACACTATGAGTTGTGTCCGGGCATTTGAAGTATGATCAAGATCATAGGGAGTGAAGATCAAACGAACGTGGCATGGAGACTCTTGTCAATCGCTGCATCTCTTCATAACTCGAATTCCTCTTCTCGGAGCACCATCTCTGCGGCCTCTTCTTCATCTTCATCGAGAGAAAAGTAGTGGCTCTTCTCGGCCGGCCTGAATGTGTAGAACATGAACAGGTAGAACGCCAGGGTGGCCATCTCTTCTGCCAAGATGCTGACCCACCGGTACTTGTAGCTGGCAACCGTCTTGAGCGCATACACGACGATCCTAGTGAAGTAGAGGTACCCAATCACCACGACGTAGAACTGCCGGAACAGGGTGAGCTTGGAGAGGTTCCTCGCCGCCTTGCCGTCAGTCTTGGACGTCTCCCTGAGCGACCGGATGGACCAGACGACCGGGAAGAGCACCGCGCAGCAGCACGCGACATCAACCAAGATGAAGATCTGATTCCACGTCACCCACCCCTTCATGAAGGGCCCGGTCTCCCCAATGGCGGGCTGGGCGATGTTGGCGGTGACCTGGGCGGGATCGGCCATGAGCACCTTCTTCTCGGTCTGAAGGGCCGGGCTTCAAGAAGGACCACCCGTGCCGACCCAGCGATCACGAAGAAGGGGCGACACCCTTGACGAGCTGGAAGAGGTAGAAGGCCACATCCCAGCCGTGCGGCGTCCCCGTGACGCGGATGTAGTGCTGGTCCTCGGCCGCGGAGGAGGCTGATGGTAGATGGCGGCGACAAGGAGGCCCGACATGAGGTGGTGGATCTGTGCGGCGCGGACACGCGGTCGCGGGGAAGCGTGAGGTAACCCCGGGGCGCGCCGAACGCGGGCGTAGCGAAGGCGAAGATGGCCGTAGATGGCGGCAGGGCGCTGGCCCCGGCGGGGAGGTAGTCCTTGGAGCCGTCGGCGTTGGACGTTGTACATCGGTGCGGGACGGTCATGGAGACGAGCGCCGCCCTGGGCGCCAGATTGGCGAAGAAGAGGGTGTACTTCGTCGGGCGGGTGACCGGGAAGGACTTGTTGAAGCGGCCGCCCTTGAGGTTCTTGAAGGTGAAGAGCTTCTTCGCGATGCCGGGCTTTGTATAACTACAGTGCTCTTTTTGAGTATAACTACAGTTCCACCTCCACCACCATTCGATTGTTGAGACTTTTCCCGTATATACCCCTATAAAAGTTCCCTGTGCGCTATGTACCCTCAAAAATTTTTAACTTTCCATTATGTGTCCAACTTGAACTTTCGTTTGCCCCACCCATACGTCTCTCTCTTCCGTCTGGATTCCTCCGTTAAGGCGCCCTGACTCGTGGGACGGGTATAAAAAATGTCCTCAATGCCCTTTGCTTGAATCGGACAAGTTCCGAGCGAGTGAACTTTCCCGTGCCCGTACCCGTTCGCTCTTTCTCTCTCGTTCTCTCGTTCTCGCTCGGACAGGAATCCCGCGGCTAGTGTTTAGGGTCGACGGCGGCGCGGCGGACGGGCCGGCAGCGCGAGCGCGGGAGGCTGCGGCGGTGCCGGCGCGAGGCTGCGGGCGGCCATCGCGGCGAGCGGGCGCGCGGCGGGCGTGCGCGGGCTGCGGGGCCGGCACGGATGAACTTGTCTTCCACTCCTCCCTGTTCCCCTTCCCTTCGCCTCCAAGCAGCAGCAGCGGCAGGCAACCGCGCCGCCGGCGCCATTGCCGAGCTCCGCGTCCATCCCTGGCAACGCGCTAACGAAGAGCATCCGCCATGTCCAAGCCAAGGTGAGTGTGCTGGCTGGCTGTGTGGTGCCCATTATTCTTGGTTGGTGCACTGACAAGACCTCGGTCGATCCGATCGTCGGCGGGCGTCTGCAGGTTGGACGGCAAGGTGGCCCTCGTGACGGGCGGAGCGAGCGGGATCGGCGAGGCAGCGGTGCGGCTGTTCGCGTCGAGCGGGGCGACGGTGGTGATCGCGGACGTGCAGGACACGCTGGGTGAAGCGGTGGCGGCGTCTGTCAGGTCCGACCGGTGCGCGTACGCGCGGTGCGACGTGACGGACGAGGCGCAGGTGGAGGCGACAGTGACGCGCGTGGTGGCGTCGCACGGGCGGCTGGACGTGATGCTGAGCAACGCCGGGGTGCTGCTCCCGACGGGGTCGGTGATGGACATGGACCTGGCGGAGCTGGACCGCGTGATGGCCGTCAACTTCCGCGGCGCGGCGGCGCGCGCCATGGTGGCGTCCGGGTCCGGCGGCGGCGCCATCGTGTGCACGGCGAGCGTGGCGTCGCTGCAGGGCGGGTTCGGCCCGGCGTCGTACACGGCGTCCAAGCACGCGCTGCTGGGCCTGGTGCGCGCTGCTACAGTAGATACATACATACACGCTTTGTGCAATGTTCCATCGTTTTCTTTTTTTTCTTTGCATTGGTTGGCATCAAGAAATCTGCTTTCGTTATTGGGATTTCCCTCTGTTCATACACCTCTGCATCCAAGTCGTCTACCCTCCCCACCATTGCTGAAGCTAAGCACTCCATCAACGATGAACTCGATTTGTAAAACAAACAGCTGCGCCATTGTAGTTTTTCGCTAATATGTCCGTGGGACCCACCTGTCATTGTAGTTTGGAGCTGAAGGTACATTGGACTTTTTCGCTAGTTTAACACTGTTAGCCATGAATCTGGGACGGAAGGGTATGGGCGAAAAGAAAGTTTAAGTTGGACACACACAGGAAAGAAAAATTTTTGAGGGGTACACAGGGGGGGGAACTTTTATAGGGATACTGAGAGGGAAAAGTCTCTCGATTGTCTGCCTTCCAATCGCAACCGTACACGCCTTCCACCTTCTAGATCGGTGCATGACGAGCAGACCAAGTCCACGGCACAGTGTCCGACAGCCTGACTGTTCGCTGGACGCGCGCGTCAGCCTAAGGCTAAAATGCTATGGGTACCCGGTTAAGTGTACACGGAAGAGTGAGAAGCTATTTTCCATACATCACAAAAATTCCCTGTCCATGAATTTCCACCATCATTTGCGATTACCCAAAATTCAGAAATTATTTCTAAAGTATAATTCATTTATTTTATGTGAAGATTTTATGATGCTTAGGAGGCTATATTTATTAACTAAGTCCCAAATTTTACTATGGCTTGGTCACCTAAATCCCAAATTTTACTATGTCTTGGTCACCTAACTACCACACGTACCAAATTTTACTATAACTTCGAAGTTGCAGATTTCACTTAAGTCTAATTGTTCCTATGGTTTGGAAGATCCAAATTTTAATTTTACTATAATTTGGAATCCCAGAAATTTTTTTATGATGAAATTTGCTTATGATTCACATAAATATTACCCCAAGAGCGATTTCACCCTAAAAAATAATACTACAAATTCCTACATCCAAACGACCACTTCCTCTTTTTTTTTTTTTTTTTTTTTTTTTTGAAACTGGGTATTTCATTACTCATGGGCTAACAGAGTCGCTAGCAACGATTACAGCAACAGCTTCGGGTAGAGAATTCGAAATGATATCCTCCCCCCTCAGCACATAAATACCCCAACTTAGCCAGCACATTCGCGGCTTCATTACATACTCTACCCACATGGGTACAAGCAAAACTACTAAAATTAACAGAAGCTAGAAACTTAATTTCCTCAATTAGATGCATCAGCACCGAATGATCATACTCTGACGATGTCAATGTCTTCACCACCTCTTGGGAATCACTTTCAAGGATTAGCTTGGCTATCCCCATATCTGCCGCTTTTTGGACCCCCTGGAGACAAGCAATCAACTCAGCTTGGAATGCACTTAGGAGATTGTCAACCTTCCCTCTCCCAGCCATCATCACATCTCCATCACCATCTCGGATCAGAAAACCCCAGCTGCCTGATTTTTCATTCAGTAAGAAAAGAGCCGTCAGTGTTTAGCTTCAGGACGTCACCCATCGGTTTCATCCACTTCTTCCTCTGCTGGATCTCCGAGAATTTAGTTTCAGTCACAGCTTGGAGGTGTTCATGAGCATATAACTCGATGTGCCTGGCAATGACATACGCCGGTCTCTTGCTCCCTTCTACCCTGCTGTTGTTACGTTCGGTCCAAATGAACCATAAAGAAATGATTATGAGCTCTTTCTTTTGATGGTTTTGTTTCAGTATCCATTCAGTGACACTATATGCATCAGGGAACGCAGCCATTGTTTTGCAGTCAGCATCCATGCCGAGTGTACGCCAAATTTGTCTTGCTAGTTTACATTTGAAGAACAGATGTGCTCCATCCTCCCGTACACTGCCGCACACAGGACAGCGAATATCTACCTTCATGCCTCTTCTGATCAGATTGCATTTCAATGGGTGACTATTGTGGGCTAGTCTCCAAAAGAAATGTTTTATTTTGCCTGGGCATTTTAACTTCCATATGTCCTTCCAAATTCCTGGGCCATTGCTGCCGCTGCCTCCTTGTCCATCCCGGTTTCTTGAGCATGTTGCTGCATCCCGGCTAACTCGGTAAGCACTTTTCACACTAAACTGGCCATGTTTACCAAAATGCCATGCCAAAGCATTCGGTCTTCCTCCATGCACTGGTAACGCCAATATTATCTCTGCATCTTCCTCCCAGAAAATATCTCTTACCAAACAAGAGTCCCAAGATCCCGTGTATGGATCTATCAACTTCGGCTACTTCGGTCAGCAGGGTAGATCCCCTTGGGGTGATTGGGCGCCTTGCATGAATCCCTCGGCAGCCATGGGTCATTCCATATGTTCAGCCCAACACCGTCGCCTATTCTCCATATCATACCTCCTTTCAGCACCTCGAGACCATGCAGGATACTACGCCATGTGTACGACATCCCCGGTTTCGGTTTTGCTTCCAGAACCGTTGTTGATGGAAAATGCTTTGCCTTCAGAACTTGAGCGCACAGGGGAATCAGGATTCTGCCACAATCGCCACCCTTGTTTTGCAAGCATAGCCAAGTTGAAGTGGTAGATGTCTCTGAACCCCAAGCCCCCCTCCTCTTTTCGGCTTTAAAAGTTGCTCTCTCGCCATCCAATGAATTTTGTGTTTGCCTTCTTGATTATTCCACCAATATCTACAGATCATTGCACTAATTTGATCACATAGATTTTTTGTCAAGTCAAAACATCCCATGGCATATGTTGGTATTGCTTGTGCTACCGCTTTAATTAGAATCTCCTTGCCTGCCCATGACAAAAAAATTTCATTCCATCCCTGAATTCTTTTCCAAATTCTATCTTTGATATATGCGAAGGAAACTGATTTCGATCGCCCCCACATGCACAGGTAGTCCCAGGTACTTTTCACTCCTTGCCTCCGTTGTGACCTGAAGGATATCACACACCGTGCTCCTGTGCTGATCATCTGTGTTTTGGCTAAAAAGAATAGCCGACTTTGTTTTGTTTATCTTCTGGCCTGAGCATTCCTCATAAATTTGGAGTATTTCCAGCAGATGCCTGCAATCCCCCTCCTTTGCACGAATCAGTATTAGAGAGTCATCGGCAAAGAGAAGGTGTGATATACTCGTGCACCACTGCAAATTGTCACTCCTGCTATTAACCCATTGCGCTCACCCAAATTTAACAACGCTGACAAGGCCTCTGCACACATCAGAAACAGGTAGGGTGATAGGGGATCCCCCTGCCGTAGACCCCGTTGAGGCACAAAAAGTATCAGCTAGTTCTCCATTTACTTTCACTTGATATTTGACTGTCGTTACACACTTCATGATCACATTGATCCATTGCTCAGCAAATCCCATCTTTTTCATCATCTGCTCCAGAAAACACCACTCCACTCTATCATATGCCTTACTCATGTCCAGTTTGATGGCTGCATACCCGTTTTACCTTCTCTTTTTATTCATTAAAAATGAGTTGCTTCATAAGCAATCAGAATATTGTCTGAGATCAATCTACCGGGAACAAAGGCACTTTGATTCGGAGTAATTATATCAGGAAGGACTTGCCTCAATCTACTTGATAGCACTTTGGACACAATCTTATAAATCACATTGCATAAACTTATTGGTCTCAAGTCAGTCACCTGTTCAGGCTTCTCCACCTTAGGTATTAACGCTATGATCGTGTCATTCCATCCCTGAGGCATCTGACCACCCTTGAGGACTCCTAGCACCTCCTCTATGAGTTGTTCACCTACCACATCCCAGTATTTTTTGAAAAATACAGCCGGCATACCGTCCTGCCCAGGTGCTTTTAGATCGCCAATTGCATCCAATGCGGTTTTCACTTCTTCTGCAGTGAACTTCTGTGTCAGGAGATCATTCATCTCCGGTGTGACTCTCGGCATAACAGCGTCAAGCAACTGCTGGAGCCGTTGATCATCCGGTGCTGCACACGTGGAGAAGAGCTGCAAGAAATAGTTAGATATAAACTCCTTTCTACAAACACAACAAACAAATCAATACTTCTACTTAAATTGTACTCAAATAAATAAATTACCAATAAACAAAATCTATTACAATTGCGCTGAGCACCGCCCTTGCTCTGCTTAACCGACCCCACGAGAGGATAACGATGGGCATGAGCAAAGGCATCCAACCTGCAGCAATTCCAGTCTCCCACCCCTCTCCTTTCTATCCGTGAACGCGGTCCAATACAATGAGACACAAAAAGATGAAAAACTATTTTCCAACCATCACAAAATTATCAGAAAATTCCTAAACTATTTCACCATCTAAACCTGCTACATAGTGCATATATAGTCTATCCTCCGCCCGCGCAAAGGGTCACCGGCTAGTATATATATAAGCAATATAACCATGACATTTTTTTCGCTTAAAAGCAATATAGCCTTTTTTTTGGGGGACGTCTCCCGTCGCAGTTTCTTGCCGAGGGCGAATCTGGCCCTTGTTCCCAAACTAGGCCCGATGTGCAATTCAGTCGGAAGGGCTGGCTTAGCCTATAAACGCAGCAGCACCTAGGGGTGGTAATAGATCCGGCCCATTTGTTTCTTCACGATTCCACTCGGCTCTTTTCATTTTTAGTTCAAAATTGTATAGTTTTACAGTCCAATTCTAATCCCGACCCGATCCTTAAATTTGTTTTGCTAGGTTAAGGGCCTGTTTGGTTAGAGGGACTAGGGACTAGAGACTAATAGGGACTAAAAGTTAGTCCCTAGCCCCTCCCAAGAGTCTATTGGGGACTACTCCCTCCGTCTCAAAATAATTACACCGTCTCATGGATAAGTCACACCTTTCTAACTTTGACCATATGTATAGAAAAAATAATTATGTTTACCATGTGTAATAAGTATCATTAGATTGATATTAGAACATACTTTCATAATAAATTTATTTGGAAATCTAAGTATCGATGTTATTTTCTATATACTTTGTCAAAATTAAAAGAGTTTAACTTCTCGACAAGCAAGATGTGTAATTATTTTGAGATAGAGGAAGTAAATGAGACTAAAAATTAGTCCCCTGGTCCTATTATTTGATAATTTAGAGACTAAATGAGACTAAAAAATTAGAATGCAGTCCCCTTGACCAAAAAATTAGAACGCAGTCCCCCTTAACCAAACACCCTTTACCACCCCTAGCAGCACCTGCGCCTTCTCGCTTCTACCATCCCACTTCGCAGATCCACCGAGCCCTCAACGCCGCGCGATGTCATCGCCGGCGAAGCATCAGGTCGCCGGCGCACCCCACTTCCCTGAAGAGATCCTTGAGGAGATATTCCTCCGCCTCGACGCCGCGGAAGACCTCGCCCGTGTCTCCACCGCCTGCACGACCTTCCACCGCGTCGTCTCCTCTCATGCCCGCTTCCTTCACCGCTTCGGGGTGCCTCCACCTCCACCGTCCCTCGGCGTCCTCGATTTCGCCGAGGAAACATTCCACCCCGCCGAGCCGCCTCACCGCTCCGCCCCCGCCGCAGCGCGCCCTCACGCAAGCCCCGACTGAAGGGTCGAGATGGCGGACTAGAGGGGGGTGAATAGTCCTTTTAAAACAAATCACACCCGGCTAGCGAAACTAATGCGGAATTAAACTTATCGGTCTTGCCAAGACTTCACCCCTCTAACTAAGACTCTAAATCACCTCACAAAAGATCCTACACAAGAAGAATGAGGTGACAAGCCTAGCTTGAGCTCCTAAACAATTCTAGCAAGCGAAAGCACAAAGCCCCTAAGCTCACTAGATGCACAATGGATAAGGCAACACACGCGCCTAACCCAAAGGCTCAAACTACTTAGCTACACAAACTAAGCAAAGTAACTAAACAAGCTACACAAGCTAGAAAGTTACAACAACACTACTCAACCACAAGCACAATATATATATGAAAGTAAGAACAAAGCTTGTGATGAAGAGATTGCAAACCACCGCGAAGTGTGGACACAAGATGACACCGGTGGTTTTTTACCGAGGTCTCGGGAAGCTTGCCAACTTCCCCTACTCCTCGTTGTGTTGACCGACACCTTGGTTGTTCCTCGATTGGACGATTCACCCACTTGATGATTCGCAAGCAAATGGCGGTGCCAAATCCCTCGGAGGGAGCTCGCAAGAATCACTCACAAGATGGGGATCCTCAAGCCCGCAAGAACCCACACCCAAGTGTGGTAACTCAATGACACGCACCACTAGAGTTGCTCCTCATGATCCCCATGAGGTGAGCATGAACCTCTCACAAATCCTCCTCCCGAGCACCGCACAATCTTCCTTTGCGTGCTTCGGGCGGAGTCTCTTGCCACCAAGCCGTCTAGCGGTGGCAACCTCCAAGAGTAACAAGCACACCGGCTTGCAACACGACCACCTAGTGCCACGAATGCGATCTCTCAACACAATGCACTAAAACTCGATCTCTCACTCAATCGGATAAACACTATCAAGCATATGTGAGTGGGAGGGCTCTCTAGCACTCTCAAGCATGGACACAAAGTCCCCAAGGTACTTAGCACTGCCAAGGCCGACCACAACCTCTATTTATAGCCCCCAAGCAAAAATAGAGCCGTTGCCTCACGCAGATGCGCGAAAAGAACGCGCCGGACGCGCGTAACCAACCCGTCGGATTCTCGCACGGTGGTGTCGTGGTTGAATATAATGGATATACCACGAACACAGTAAAATTGTATGGCTCGTGTGGGACTTCGATGGCCTAGCTCAAGGGACACAAGACACAAGGTTTATCTTGGTTCGGGCAAATCGGTGCCCTAGTCCGATCTCGGTTGAGTCACTATAAACCGAGCTCGAGGGGCTCGTATCGGGAGAATACAAGCTGTTTCGAGAGAGAGTGAGGACGGCTCCCAGGTCTCTCGTGAGTGGTGTGAGCGAGAGTATCGTAGAGATTTTGGTGCGTGAGAAGCTCTCCCTCCTCCCGGTGGCCAAGTGCCCCTTTTATAGTCGCAAGGGCGTACACGGGTGCCGGGGGGTGAAGGACGGAGAACGATGGGATACAAAGGAGAAGGTGTAAAGTGCAAAATGCGCTGGTGGCAGAGCACGCCGGGCGGTCCGGCACGCGCGGCGTCGCCGCCGGCACCCTACGGCCCGTAGCTTTGTCCGCGTACTTCTACACGAGATGTGGAGGGCTTGGCTGTGGGAATCCCGTCGGTCGTCGCCAGGGCGAGCCTCAAGGCTGCCGCCTCGTAATGATGGCGGCGTGCTTGGTTGTCTCCAATCGTGTTATGGGTAGGGAGGCATCCCGTCAATCGTCGAGCATGCCTCTCGTTCTTATGCGGGCTTGCGGCGGCGCCGTTTTAGGCGGCGGGGCCCTCGCATAGTGCAGAAAAAACGTGTGGACGGGAGAGCTCGTCGGGGGAGAGCTCGAACGGCGGCTGGGCTGGTTCTTTGTCCATGGTGTTTGGTGGTAGTGCTTGTCGCGACCCGTGCTCGACTTGACGGGTCCGCGCGCGCCGCGTCTGCGGATCGAATCTGTTGCGGCGATCTAGCCGCGTAATCGTAGGCGCGGCGGATAGCTGGGGACTTCGACACGCCTAGATGCCGTTATGAGATTGGACTTCGGTCTCTCGTTGGGATAGATGTATGGCAATTCTAACATCGCGCGGGTTGGCCAGGCTCATCGAGCTCGAGCTCATTCTGAGTTGAGAGTTGTCGGAGTGATCGACTTGTTTGGGTGAGGTCATGAGCTGGGTGAGCTCGGGCGCCGCCATGAGCTTCGTGGCTGCCGGGCACTAGGCACGGCCTGGAGGCTCGTGTGAAGACGGAGAGTTATCCGGCCGTCTGTGAGCTCATGGGCGAGCTCGAGCTCGGTCTTAGGCTTTTCGTCGCGCTAAGAGCTCGTCGACTTCTGAGGTCGTGGGCTTTGAGAGTCTGACTCGGGCTCGGGCTCATGCGGGCGGAATCGGTGGATTCGGTCTCAGAGCTCGTGTGTGGCGGGTCGATCGTCAGCCTGCCGGGCTCGTGCGAGGGGCGGGGGATGAGGTCGTCCGACCTCAGAGCTCGTGCGCGGGCGGAGGTCGGTCGGTAGCCCTGAGGGGGTTTCGTAAAGGCGGGAGATGGTCGTCCAGCCTCCGCTTCGCACGGGTAGAGGGTCGGTCAACTGACGGTGTGGCGGGCCGGGCTCCAGGCGCGGCCTGGAGCTCATGCGAGACGGAGAGTTATCCACCGGTGCGTGAGCTCATAGGCTGGCTCGAGCTCGGTCTTAGAGCTCGTGCGAGGCGGAAAAGAGCTCATCGCTTACGGGTCGTGGGCCGAGTCCGGCTCCGCTCGAGAGCTCGTCGAGGCGTCGGTCGTTCGGGTCTCCGAGCTCGCGGCGTGGCGGAGGTCGTCGTCCCACCCTACGAGCTTGTGCGGCGGGGATGAGATCATCCGGCCTCGAGCTCGTGCGAGGCGGAGGTCGGTTGAACTCGATCGTGGCCGGCCGGGCTCTAGAGGCGCGGCCTAGAGCTCATGCGAGACGAGAGTTATCCGGTCTGGTGTGACTCGTGGGCCGAGCTCGGGCACCGTCTTAGAGCTCGTGCGAGGCGAAAAGAGCTTCGTCGGTTTCGTGGTCATGGGCCGAGTCCGAAGCTCGGGCTCGAGCTGTGAAGTGGAAATCGGTCGTTCGGGTCTCCGAGCTCGCGTGCGTGGTGGAGGCCGTCGCCCCGCCCCTACGAGCTCTCATGCAAGGCGGGGATGAGTTGTCCAGCCCGAGCTTCGTGCGGCGGAGGTCGGTCGTCGCCCTATGAGCTCGTGCGAGGCGGAGATATATGAGTCGTTAGGCCCAGGAGCTCACGCGCAGGTAGAGGCTCGCCAAACTCCGATCGTGGCCGGCTTAGGGTCGTGGAATGTTGGGCTGTTGTGCCATGATTTGTCGTGTGTTTGGGATACCCCTAATATTGGTACCGACAAGTGGCGTCCGCGCTTTCTCGTTTCGCCATGTGTCGGTGACCCGTTTGAAAAGCGACCGTTGGTGCGCCGCGACAGCCGGGCGCCGGACGCCGGACGCCGGGCCGATCGAGACCGCGCCCACGCCGACCTCGCCACAACCACGACGTGGCCGGACGTCCTGGAGTCAGCCCCGGCGTTGTAACACCCCTTGTGTTAACCAACTAAAATTTGCCATGTCATCATGATCATTGCAAATCATACATGTTTAGGAGAATTTGAAATGCATCAAATTAAAATAAGTTTATATTTTAGAGAAAAGTTTGTGCTTAAGAGTTTTAGAGTGATTTAATTTTTGATAAATGATTTTGATCCTAAGTGTGTTGTTGATTGATGGTTTGATAGTTATATGTTGGGAATCTGAAATTTGTATCAAATTCAAGTTTGAATTGAACGAAAATCCTAATTTCTATACTTTATTTTATCCCCTTTTTGATATCTCAAAATTTAGGCAAAATTTGATAAAAGTTCTAAAAGCCAGTTTGTAGATCTTGTTTTGTTTTACCAAAGTGGTTTTGGAAGTTTTTAAAGTTGTTTTATAAAGTTTGGAGCAAATTTGAAATTATTCAAACCCCTATTTTGACCCTATTTCAAAAAGTCATATTTGGAGGCCGAATTTGAAAATGTTTCAAAAAGAGAAAATATTCATCTTGAAAAGTTATGCAAAGTTGCTTTTTTGGAGTTTTTGAGTTCAGTTCAAATTTTGGGAGAATTTGGCAAATTTCAGTGAATAGGGTTTGGAGCTACGGTAACGCCCACGGGGATTCCACGCTTTCGGCGCCCACACCGCCGGTCGGCCGGTGTTCGCCGTGGGCTGCCTCGACGCCGACCGCTCCCGCACGTCACCGGCTACCGGCCAGGTTCGCGAAGCACCCGCCACGCGTCCGTCCTTTTCATTCTCCATTTAAGGCAGCGAGGCCGCCGTCTTCTTCTTTTCTTCTTCTTTCCATCGCCCGGCGACCACCATCCGCCGTCTTGCGCCGCCGCTAGCAAGCTCGAACCCCGCGTTTGAGCACGCCACCCTCTCCGTCTCATCTTTGCACGTCATTTGAGCCACCTTGCAACTTCTCAAATCAACCGTCGCGCGATCCACCGTCGTCTTCCTCGCTGGCGGTGCTAAGTCTTGCCGCGAATCACCTCGCCTAGTTGGCCGCGCGCGGTGTACTTCGACCGCTCTTGTTCTTGTTTCGCGTCACCCTATCGTTCTATCTCTCATGCGCTTGGTTGTTTCACAGCCGACGCCGGCCACGCCGGAACATCACCGTTCTTGTCGGAGTCCGCCCGCCGTCGTTGTTCCGTCGCCGACCTACCTCCTCCGCCTCGTCTCCGTCCAAACCAACGTGAGCACCCATCGTCGTGGTGAGCTTCTGGTCGTCCTCGCGTCAGTCGGATTCGTCGCTTGTCTTGCCGAATAGCGGGAACGCAGTGGCCGCCGGCGAGCTCTGCTTTGCCGCGCCACCGTAGCGAGCGTGGCCGCGTTCATGGGTGCTTTCGTTTAGTTCGATTGAGTGAGGGGAAATGGTCGCTGGGTATCTGCCGAGTGGTAGCGCCGTCGTCGGGAGGCTGGTGAGCTCTCGGGCCGTGCTCCTCGCCGCAGGTCGGGCGCCATCACCGCCGTGCATGCTGCCGTGTTTCGGAGGAAGGGGAAAGTGGTGTTAGGAGATGCGGAGAGGAGAGGGGAGTGCGTAGGACGAGCCAGCGTCGCCGGGCGACCCGCCGCCGCCGAACTAAGCGCCGATCGGCCAGCGGGAGCTCTCGCTCCGGCCGCTGGGCTAGCTAACTGCCGTGCAGCTGGGCCGCCTGCTTGGTGTTGGGCTGGGCTGGGGCCTTCGAGGCCCAACGCCGTTTCCTTTATAAAGTGTGTTTATTTAATTTCCGTGTTGTGAATAGTATCGATTTTCCAAATTTCATATAAATTCGAAAACTTGTTTAAAAATTCTGAATTTTTTTGTGTAGCCTTCCTATGAGTATGTTTACCCATGAAAAATTTGAAACTTTGATTTTGAGTAGTTTTTGCATGATTTAAAAAATACATTGTTTAATTAAAAATGCATCTTCCATGATTTTTAGAAAATAAAATAGTTATTCAAAAATCATGAAAATTGGTTTGGTGCTGTTTTAGAGTGTAACCTTTCTGTACAAAAAGTTTGGAGTCATTTTAACAAAGTTTATTTCTTTATTATTTTATGCTTTATTTATTTAAGTGTTAAATGTAATGTTTAGTGTATAATAACTTAGGATTTGTGTGACTTTTGGATTGTTTTGTGAATCTTGGATCACACCACAATAAAATGGTCCTTGAGAACTCCTTTAGTGATAGTAGTAGTTCAACAAGTTAGTTTTGTTGGGTTGCAACTTTATCGTGAAGGAAAGTGTACTTAAGTTGTTTATCATTTCATGTATCCATCCAGCATCATATTTATACTTCATCATGCTAAAGCATGCATCATCATTTACGTGTAGTAAATGAGAGTGTTGTGGTTCGCGATGATCAAGCTTTAGAGAAGGTGCATGTGTCCAAGGTGTTGGTGTCAAGTGTGACTTCGATGATCCGACTTTGGAATCTAACTTTCCTTGCAACACGAGGCAAGCGGTTCATCTAAACCCATCCTTGATGTTTTACAAAGTTTTATATCACCTTTGTTTATGCTTTATTGCATTAAGTAATTAGGAGTTGAGTGATAACCTAATTTTTTGCATCACCATCCTTGTTTATTTCAATACCATCCTTGATAACATGTTTTATTTGAAAATGCTTAGTGATGCTTAGCCCACGCTTAATTAGTTAAGCTTTTCATAAAAATGTTTTATATGATCAAAGATGGCATATCTTGTTGGTTTTGAGAAGTAAAGTTTAACCTCGAGACCGGTCGGGTAACTTGTAACCGAGAATGGAGTCTCTCGTGTAGTGTTTCCGATCGTGGTCGATTAAGGACCGCTCGTTGTAGGCCGGTGAAAGCGGGACTTTTGAACGCATGATGCGCTGAGGCCTTGAGGGGCGGGGGCACGTCTGCCCGGGCCGTCACTCGTGTCGACGAAACTAGTTTTGGCCACATACTCCGATAAAGCGGATCTCGGTGGAGCCAAATCGGGAACGGATAACTACGCCTTTGGGAGTGGAGAGATGGCGGGAGTAGTGTGTACCCGCCCTACTTGAATTTCGGTACGGCGATGGGGTACTGTACTCTTGGGTGGCGTGTGACCCAGTCCCGTTTTGGACAAATCTGAAAGAAGGTTGATATATGCAAGCTTAAGTGCTACATATGTCGTGTGGTTAGAACTCCCAATTTGGGTTATAATCGATTCGAATCGTCAGGTGCTTCTTTATGGAGACCCGATTTCTCGACCACTCATCGTAGAATAATTGATGGAACAAGGTTTGGAGAAAGAAAAGTTGGAATGACTAAGAAGTGTTTGCTCTAGTGTAGGATCACCTAGATTCTACAAGCTACTAATTTGAGATAAAATATTGAAAGTAAGGATTCACCATTAGTAAGCTTTTTACGCAAAATGAGTCCTTGATTCTTGCTAAAGCCTTACCTTGATCCCCTAAGCCTGCATTCCTCGAGTCTTCTCCTATTTTCCTTGACGGTTAAGTCTTGTTGAGTACTCCCCGTACTTTCGGGGTTCTTTTGACCCTTGTTGCGGGGAGCGAGGTCATGAACAGGTTTGTTTTGGTCCCTGTTGCATGACGGAGTACCGAGGAGGATGATGGCGAGTAGAGGTGAACCCTTGAGGCAGGGGTTGTCGGTGTTATATATGTATAAGTTACTCCAATAAACTCGGGCTTGTAATAATACTACTTAAGTTTGTTTTATTTGAAAAAAAAGTTTGTAAAATTATGGTTATGTAATCTTTCCGCTATTTACTCGATATATTTTGAATAAAATGTTGTAATACTGCAATGACTCGTTAATGAGATCCTGTTCGGAAGATTAATAGAGCTTTCTAGATTATTGGGAACGTGTGCATAATGATCAGAGGTCTTAATGACAATGATAAGTGCATGTGGGCCCTATAATTTAGGAGGTTACATTCAAGGCGTCCCGCTCCACCGCCGGATGCTCCAACGCAGCGCTGCATCTTTGCCCGAGCCTTCAGCGTGCCGGACTTGGCCCCAGCGTCCCGACGATCAGACATGCGGCGTCCCGGCGCATGTAAAACCACGTTTTACAGCCGGGAACGCCACTAACTTCTCCACCTTTGCCCCAACATGCTAGCCGACAAGTGTATCAAGTTGTGCTCCAGAGATAGCATGTTTTCACCATAAACTTGCATCCAGCGCAAAAGAAAATAGGCGTTTCATTTTCTCAAAAGCGACGAATGAGCGGTACCCAAACCCAACTCAACCCTGCAAACACCACCGCCTTTGCAAATGTGCCAACACCACCACGTGTACAACACCAAGTGCATGTGTGTTAGCATTTTCACAAACAGTTTCAAAGGCGAAGTTAGCTCTTGTTCTCACCACGCCACTTGATCCTAACACATCGTAAAGTTAGATCACACAAGTGGCACTAGATGACCAATATGCAAACAAGTTTGCCCCTCTTGATCGTATGGCCATCTATCCTAAACCCGATCATATACTTCTCTAAGCTCCTCATGACCGGTGAAATGAAATGCCCTATAGGTTATACCTTTGCCTTGTGTATTTCTATTACGCTCCATCTCCAAGTGTCGATGCAACACATGCACCAACATGATCACGAATGATATGATCCACTTCATATCATCACATGACCTTCTTGGTCCATCGATCTTGACCTCACTTGCTCTTCACCGTTGCATCGGTCCATCGGCGCCAAGTCTTGCTCAAGTTTCACCGCCTCGCGGTCCGTCACTCAAAGCCTCGATTTGCCCATCACACTTGCAACCGGTCCATCAAGCCAAGCCTCATCTTGATCTTCACCACCTTGGTCACATGACTCCATGTCATGTCACATATGCAATAAGCTTCTTCATAGCGTCATCACACATGAACTAATCTCCTGTGTATTATCTCAATCACACATTATTAGTCCCACGATGTTGTCACTCAATTACCAAAAACCACAAGGGACCTTTCACCGACTTCACTTTCTCCTTCCTCGGTGCTCCTCTTCGCTAGAATACGCAACACCCACGATTCCAGCGTCCTCCTTTGCTTGCGGCGCACCAACATCACCGCCGGATTCGCTGACCTCATGGTCTGCGACCCCTTACACCGCCCGGCATGTCCAGCTTCCGCCATCCCACGGCGACCTAGCAAATTTTGCTCTTCGGGGTTTGGGGCATGCAACAATTCGATCCCTTCCTTGATCCGGACCGACAAGGACAAGGAGAAGCGGGATTTTTCTTTACGGGTGATTGCGTTGTGCGGTGTGAACACAAGCTTCGTGACCTTCCACTTCTCTTGATCCTTTGGACAATGGCGAGGCATCACGTTCCATAGAACAATTCCTTTGAGCTCTACCTTTGGTGGGTTTTGAAGCTATTCAAGCACCACTATGCACACGGCTGCTTTGCTTCTAGATGATTGCTCTCCATAGTTTTATGGTCATGCTCCTCGGTGGTGCGCCTTGTGCGCACCGATTCAGTTGGGGGCTTCAGCGATGGTGGCGGGCGGCCGTCAAGGTCGTCCCCTGTTTGTATCTTGCTGGTGGCCTCCGTCGTGGCATTCGGCGTCGGCGGGTGGCGTCGGCAAAGGGATGCGAGGAAGGAGATGCTGCCGGTGCCGGCATGGAGGCGTCGCGTCGGCGTCTCCTCCGCGATGCGGGGGAGAGGCGGTTTGACTCGCCGTCTTGTTCTATCCGGTGGAATAAGGGGTTGCTTCAACTTCACTAGGCGAAGCGCGGAGAGGTTTCTTCACCGGTTTTTCCGCCCTAGATGCGAGAGCGAGGTCCTCGATGGCGTGTGCGGGTTTTGGATGGCCATTTGTCCATCCCGCCCGTCTTGGCGCCCATGGCGGGAGTTCGCTTGCTCGTCATCCTTTGGCCGGTGGAGCTATGGTTTGTCCGGGCGGTGTCGGCAATGCGGAGGTGCTTTGGCGGCGCGGTGGAATAATGTTTTCGCGACCTCTCCTTTGCTCGGCGGTGTTCTTCTCCGCGCGCTGCGGCGAGGTTGGCGACCTCCGGACGAGGGACCGGGCTTCCGCTTCATGGCCTTCGTTGGGCGATGTTGCGGCCGCTCTCTGTTATCTTGTGCGGAGTTTGTGCGGGGAGGTTGTCATCGCTTTCGTGGCCGTCCGGTTGTCCGGGCAGCGATGCCGAAGGGATGACTTCTGCCTCGGTACAAGGTTTGTGGTTGCGGGGAGGTATGGACTTCCTATTTCTTCGGCCGTTGTTGAAAATGCGAGGTTCGGGTTCGAGGGTGTCCGAGGTTCTTCCACGGCCGGCGTTCGCAAAGTTTATGGCTTCGCCAGCGATAAGCGGTTCACAAAGCGGCACATTTGGAGCTTCTATAGCTTCGCCCGGTCTGCGATGATGCATCCTCGAATCAAGATGAAGCGGTTTGGTTTGGTTGTTGTATCGAAGAGGGGGTTTCTCTTGTATCTTTCTTTCTTGTACGTATTTGTACTCGGTCGTTTCCTTTACTTAATACAGGTATGACTTTCACAAAAAAAAGATATAGAACTCTCATTTGTTGACCTCCCCCGGCATACATGATAACCCGCGAGCAGCGGCGTTGTGGAGTTTGGGGAAGCCATGATAGGTCTGTTTACTTTTAGGGACAACATGCTACTGACTCTACTATAAGTCTGCGAGGAACCGAGTGGCAGCACGAAAGGATAATCCCCTTGCCCAAACCAAATTGTTCCCGGAGAATTGTTCATTCGGTTGCTGGGTATTTACTCCTAAGAGCAAGTATAATAAGGAGTTGAGAGGCTGGCGAAATCCTATGTGGCGGGAGAGAGAAAGTAGGAAAATTGAGTCATGCGGGCGACTTCATGGCAAGCCGCTCAAGCGGCCGGATGGGCACTCTTTGCCTCTGCTATTGGCTGCCGCTTGCATGCGCAGCTTTGCTATTTCGCTGATGCATGCTGCTCTGCATTGAATCTGGCGGGTCCCTTTGCCACCCCGTCTCTCGTTCTCGCCCGGCTGCCAACCAAACCATAAAACTTGCTCTAAAAGCATCACAGCTGAATGATTCCCAAATTGCAATGCGGGGGTCAGAGTATTTCACACTCAATCTCAAGACATTCCTAGTTGAGAAGCTGTGCGTTTTGAATAATAATTGGTACAATAGAGATGTATTCCTCTATGCGAGTTTCTTATCACCATTCTCACTGCCAAGTATATGATATGGTATGATACTGACCTTTTTTTTTAAAAAAAAATGTTGACTTACAATGTTTTTTATGTGCTCTTGCATCGTACTTATTATTGCAGTGCACTTTTGTTTGGTGCATTATCTGAACTCAATTCAATGGTTGTCATGATGCTCATCTGCTGATTGACTGTTTATTAGAGGCATGCCTGCATTTTATATTTTTATTTGTTGTTCGGAAAGCTGATCAAATAGGAAATTATTTGATGGTTATTGCAATATTGTTCAGCATGTCAGTGTCAATGAACTTATTGTTTCACTACCAACTTGAGGTTTGAACTTTTAACGAAGATTTTATGTATCACTAGCATGCAATCTAAATTCCATGTTCCGCCTCCATTTCAAATGTAAGGCGTAGTTTGACTTGTCCATTCTCAAAAATGGGATGTTGACTCTTATTTTATCCTACTTTCAAATGTGAAATCCAATTATACAATTTTCATAGAATAATTATATGTCATATGATACTAATTGTTCATTGAAGATTATGATGTTTGAATCTTAAAATACGTGCACATCTTATAATTTATAAATAAAGAGAAACTGAGGATGTATCAAATGTGCATGCCCTCAGATAGGAATGAATGAAGATGCAAATTTGTGGCGAGTTTAGTAGTATAAAAAAAATTCAGTGGTTCTCCATTTTACATATGTCCACTTCTTTGGTCTAAACGTCTTGCACACATGCTTGATATATAATGTTTGTTAGACTTGATTGCACATTACAAGTTTCTTTGTATTATTTTTTTAGCCTACGGGCTTTGAACTCATCAAGTATTAGGCAGATAGATTTCTGTGTTTGATGCAGTTTGTGGATATAATCAGTCATAAGCCCTCAACCTATGCATCTATGTACATGAATTTCAATTGATGTTTCCAAACACAATGATGGGTCTCTTTGGATGCAGATGCCTGGAAACAGCTAACATGGCTTACTTGGTTTTTCTTTATCATGCTGGTTCTAACATTTACTCTTTGTCAGGTCAGCGTATCCCGATTCCTGACCAGGACTTCTCAAGGTGATGTTGCAATATCAGTTGTCAACATCTGCTTGGTGACTTGAAATATTCTTCGTGAGACCCACTAATGTTGTCTGTGATGATATCTTTCTGCAGTCTGATCAGCTGTTTAGTTTCTGCAGTCATGTTCTCCCCTTTTGTCGTTGTGTGTTGTGTTTTCGAGCTATTTACCATGCAATTGAGGCACTAAGAAGGCCTTCTAACTGATTTGTTGTGCTTAGACATTTGTAACCATGGCTCATGGAGATCTGTCCAATCAGGAACTGGGTATAGTTCTGATGAAAATTATTGAAATGGTTATATCCATTCCTTGAAACTAAGTAGGCCTTCTCACTTACTAGCTTCTATCTGTTGCTTTTTGAAACTTGTGTTGTTGGTCATTTGTTCTTAAGTTTGCTCCTATGGTTCCTCAGTACTATCCTGTAAAATGGTTTTTTTCTTTATCCATTCCCATCCTTGTCTTGCTTGTCGTGTTAATTCACTTTTGATCGTCTAGTACTGTTCTATGTTAAATTCATGAATAGTAGTTGAGCCCTCAAGGCCTGTGCCACCTGGCTCTTATGCATGCTTTCCGTTTTCCCTTAATCTGATTGTTATCCTTGACTGTGGTTGCTGTTCTTTTTTGAAATGTCTGATGCATTGATTATCGATGGGGATTTAAATTTATACGAAGTCACATTTCTTGTCAGTTGCTATCCATTGGCCTGGTAATTCCTACTACAGAAGCCTACTGGTGAACTTTGACACCATGCCATCATCTTTGACACGGGTTCTGGAGTCTTTACACATTGATCTGGGCTTAAGGGGACTATAAATATTAGATTATATAAAGGCGTCCATAAAAGTGTATACGTCAGCTAGCTAGGAGAAGTACTGAGCCAATTAGGAGGAGATAGAGGTAGAAAATTCACAGCGCTAGCGATAGAACAGTCGCCTAGCTTGCACGTTCCACGAGATTTTTTTGAGTCTCTAACACATCTTCAACTATCCAGCTGTTGTACTTTTTAATTGTTTACAGGCAACACGTCAGCCCGGCGATTTACTCCGATCCGTCCGTTGCGGGGCGCCCTAAGAGTGATTTAATAGCCTTTTTAGAGACATGTTGAAACTCTTTGAACAATGGAGACTTGGAGAGTTAGTTAAAACTAACCTCTTATAAACAATGGAAACTACCGTTTCGATAAATGATCCCTGACAAGACTGTAGTATTACTAGGATGTTGTTTGCTTGAACTTATCATTCCGACATATCAGCCATGGTACATTATATTTCTCTCAAAAGTATATTTCTCTCAAAACAATTAGCATCAGTCCCGCTTATCAGCAAGAGAAAGCTATCTCTGTCTGCTGCCGCTGGTGTTTATTTTGAGTAAATAAACTGTCTTGGTGACCCTGATGCAGCGTTTTAGAAGCATTTTGGAATGAAATCATGTTGACTTCTCGGTGGTACATGGCTCTAATTCACCAGTCTCATCTCATGTGGTTTTGCTCATACTGCTCTGCCCAAATTTCACGGCCTAGCATGGTAATTATAAAATATATATATTTTAGAAACAATGTAAAATAAAATAAGATATTCCAGCATACCTTGCGCGAAGTATATACAAAAGGAAAATGTCCACATTACCCCCCCCAACTATAGAGAAGTTCACTTTTCCTCCCTCAACTTCAAAAAAGGACAAATCGCCTCCCTCAACTTTTCAAACCATGCATTTTTTCCTCCCTCGGCGGTTTTGAGGGCGGTTTTGCTACAGTAACAGCGGGTTTGGTACAGTAACTATGGTTTGCTACAGTACCAGCACCTTTGCCTTTTCTTTTTAAAAATTCTGGTTGAATCTTTGAAAAAACATAGTAAATCATAGAAAAATCATAAAATAAAAAATCCGGTTTTGTTGGACTCCACATGAGTAGATCTACACAGTGAATATATAATATGATATGCTTTAGTACAAAGTTTTTTTGCTATGAAAGTTTTTGTTCTTTTTTTTTTATTTATTTGTGAATCTTTGAAAAATCATAGAAAATCATAAAAATCATAAAATAGAAAAATCCAATTTTGTTAGACTCCACATGAGTAGATCTACACAGTGAATATTTAATATGATATGCTTTAGTAGAAAAAGTTCTACACGGTGAATATATAATTAATTAAAATAATTCGTAGCTGCAGCTTCTATAATTATTTTGTTGAACTAAAGTATACCATATTATATATTCACCGTGTAGATCTACTCATGTGGAGTCTAACAAAATTAGATTTTCTATTTTTTAATTTTTACGTGATTTACTATGATTTTTTAAAGATTCAGTCGGATTTTTTAAAAAAAGGAAAATGCAAAGGTGATGGTACTGTAGCAAACCATGGTTACTGTACCAAACCCGCGGTTACTCAGAAGAAAAACCGGCCGTCAAAAACATTTCGATGGAGGAAAAAAAAAATGCATGGTTTGAAAAGTTAAGGGAGGCGATTTTGTCCGGGTTTTGGAGTTGAGGGAGGAAAAGTGAACTTCGTGATAGTTTTTTTTTTTTTAGCAAAAACTTCGTGATAGTTAGGGAGGGTTTAGGGTCTCTGTACTTCAATTACCAGCGCAAAAAAAAAAAAAAAAAAAAAAATACCAGCGCAGGCTTGAGTAGGCCCAGACCATATTACGTGGCCATCGATTAGTTATGGCCGGCCCGTTAACGCCCAGCAGCCCAGATCACAGTGGGTATACGAGGGTGGGACTGCAGCTGCGGTTTCTGCAGCTCCGCCGCCGCCCGTCGCCTCGCGATGTCCTCGCCATCGGCAAATCCGGACGCCGGCGACGCCGCTGACCCACCTGCACATCCGGACTCTGGCAACCCAGCGTCGCAGCCGGTCTTCCCCGACGAGATCATTGAGGAGATTTTCCTCCGCCTCGACGCCACGGAAGACCTTGCCCGCGCCTCCGCCGCCTGCGCGACCTTCCGCCGCGTCGTCTCCGCGCCCCGCTTCCTTCACCGCTTCAGGTGCCTCCACTCCCCGCCCGTCCTCGGCGTCCTCGATTTCGAGGCGTTCCACCCGGCCGAGCCGCCCCACCGCGCCGGCCCTGCTGCACGCGCCCTCGCCCGTGCCGCCGACTTCACCTTCTCCTTCCTCGGCAGCCCTCACCTCTGGCGGGTCTGCGATGCCCGCGACTCCCGCGTCCTCCTCCGTCGCGTCAGAGTCACCTCCGTGTTCGCTGGCCTCGTCGTCTGCGACCCCTTGCACCGCCGGCACGTCGAGCTACCTGCAATCCCCGACGTCCTTGTGGCTGCTACTGGGGTCAGGGACATGGAGGAATTCGATCCCTTCCTAGATCCAGACACTGGCAAGGACAAGGAGAAGCAGGATTTGTCATTCCGGGTGATATGCGCTGTGCAGTGCCAACACAAGCTCGTCACCTTCCACTTTTCCTCAGTCACCGGACAATGGCGAGGCATCACATTCAATAGAACAATTCCTTCGAGCGCTACCTTTGTTGGGTTTCAGAATCTGTTCAGGCGCCACTACGCACACGGCTGCTTCTTCTGGACGATTGCTCTCCATAGTCTTATGGTCATGCTCAACATGCACGATATGGAACTCTCTGTTGTTGACCTCCCTCCTGGCATATTTTTTTCCTCAAGCACGGGCCATTGTGGAGGCAGGGGAAGGCATGATAGGTCTGTTCAGTCTTACTTATGGCATGCTGCAGTTCTACCGTAAGTCTTTGCGAGGAACCGAGTGGCACCACGAAAGGATAATCCCCTTGCCTGAACTGAACAGTTACTGGAGCATCCTCGATGCAGCTGCAGGGTACTTACTCCTACAAGCGACACCACGCCATTCTCCCCAGTTTAACGTGAAGGAGTCACAGTATTTCACACTCAATCTCAAGACATTCCTATTTGAAGGGCTTTGTGTTTCGAATAGGCACATTACAGGTGCTCACCTGTATGCAAGTTTTCTGTTACCATTCTCACAGCCAAGCATATGATACGGTACTAACCTTCCTTACTTTCTTCAAATTTGAGTATTTTTTTTATGTGCCCTTGTATCCTGCTTACTCGCGTAGCGCACTTCTGTTTGGTGCATCATCTCAACTCAATTCCATGGTTCTCACCATTCTCATCCGCTGATTGACTGTTTATTAGGGGCATGTCTTCGTTATTTTTGTGTTGTTTGGAAAGCTGATCAAATAGGCAATGAGTTGATGATTGTTGCAGTATTGTTCACCCTCTAAAAAATGTAAGGTGTCGTTTGACTTGTCACATTCTCAAAAATGAGATGTTGACTCTTATTTTATCGTACTTTCAAATGTCAAATCCAATGACACAATTTTTATAGAATAATTCTATGTCATGTGAGACTAATTGTTCATTGAAGATTATGATGTTTGAATCTTAAAAATCTGTGAAAGCCTTATAAAGAGAAATTAAGGATGTATCAAATGCGAATGCCTTCAGATAGGAATGAATGAAGATGCAGATCATGGCCAGATCCTCACGCTTCTAGAAGTTAACCTGTAGCAAGTTTAGTTGTCTGTGAATTTTATTTTTGTCAGTGGTCTCTATTTTACATATGCTTACTTCTCCGGTCTAACATTGTCTACACAAGTTTAGTGGAGACCTTGAGATTAAATGTTTGATAGACTTGACTGTGCATTAGTGCATTACAAGTTTCTTTGTATCATTTTTAGCGTATTTAGCCTTTGAACTCAAATTTTAAGCAAATAGATTTCTGTGTTTGCTACGGTTTGTGTATGTAATCAGTCACAAGCCCTCAACCCTATGCATCTCTGTACATGGCTTATTTGGAAGTTTTATTTTTTTCCATGCTGGTTCTAACTTTTACTCTTTGGTAGGTGCATCCCGACCTGGACTTCTCAAGGTGATGTTGCAATGTCAGTTGGCAATCTGTATGATGACTTCAAATATTATGCATGAGACCCGCCAATAATGTTCAGTCATGACATCTATTTGTAGTCTGATCAACCGTTTACTTTCTACAATAATGTTCTTTTTTTTTTCAATTGTGTTGTGTTTTGGAGCTATTTGGCATGAGGCACTATGGAGGCCTTCGAACTGATTTGTGCTCGCATATTTGTAGCCATGGCTCGAAATGGTTATATCCATTTCTTCGCACTAAGTATGCCTTCTCCCTTGCTAGCTTCTGTCTGGTGCTTTTAGACTCATGTTGTTTATCCTTAATTTCGAGTAGAATCGCAACTTAACTAGTAGCAGTGACAGTGGTGTGCTACTTCCTGTTTGTGGTTGGAAAAAGGGAACTTTATGGTAAGTAGTATAGTTATTGCAGAATGTTTCGCCGTTCGGTGAAGTCTGTTTAAATGATCTAGCTGCTGTTTTTGATAGCCCACAGATTAGTGGCTGAGATCTCAAGGTCTGCGAATAACCTTCCTTTTACTGTGTCAAAGTAGTCCCAGTCATCGTAAGAATGTGTTGGTGATACATGGAACCAAGTTCCCTTGATATCACTCTACTAGAGAATTTGGTAACCTTTGGCCTCACTCTTCAACTTTTAACCTGTGGAGAGCTTAATTGTACCTGAAGTCTTATAGGTTCTCTTATGTGTCAATGTGTGGGCTTTCCCTCGGTCTAGTACTCTAGTGAACTTCTAGTAATCATGCTTGGGAAATATATACCTGACCTTTTCAACTTTCTGTTAGTCACTTACTTTTGTGGGTAGTCCGTAGATTACATTATATATGGAATGGCACTTGTGTACTCTGTAACCTGTTATAATAATTAGGGAGAATTAGGACTTTGGCCCTGAAAAAAAGTTGCTTTAGGAATCAGGCGTTTTTTTTTTTTTTTTTTTGAATTTGGGAATCCGGCCTCAAAACGAAATTTCCTTAGGAATCAGGCCTTCCGTTGGTTCCGTCAGCAGGTTCTGTTAGGGTCTGCACTAGCTCCATGCCAAGGGAAAAGACAAAAATACCCTTCTGCTCGTAACAGAAGCCGCCGGCCCTTCGTCTCAGTTCGTGTGAAATTAGGACATGCTTGAAAATAACAAGAGCCAACAAAATCAAGATTCTCATGGTAATGACATAATCACTAAATCACAACCATTCAGGACCTCAGGAGACACTAACATGACACTTCATAACAATACAATAACCCACCATAATTTTTTTTTGATAATACATATCTATATTTCTGGTTAAGGAAAAGCGTACAAATACAGATACGAACAGGACAGAGGGATAGCTGTCCCGACCATTTTGCACGAAGGCCCCTAAACAAGACAAAAATTATAGAAAACCTCCGGAGCCTGCGGCTTTCGAATCCTCCATAACCTCGGGATCAAGAGCATCTCCTTCGCACGAAGGTTTTGACACGAGCCGCGAGTTGATGAAGCCGGCCAAGATCTATCGGCTGCCCGAGCTGCTCCACCCTGGATCGAGCATCGCCATCGGCCGTCGACGGAAGCCGAAGAGAAGACGAACTCGACCCACTCACCTTCCAACCACAGCCCCAGATCGCCTCGCACCCGAGAAGACGAGAGCCACCAAGAACTCACCCAGGCAGCTCGGACTCTGTACAAGATCCGAACTTCGTCGGACCCGCACCTCCATGCGGTCGCCGACGGCAAGACGGAGCAACGCGTCGCCAAGATGGGGACAACCACGGGGAGGACCTTACTCCATACCGACGAAGTCGCCACAAGCATCGGCGACCTCGTCGGGAAACCTAAGCCTAAACCTAAGGGATCTAGGCCCTACCCCTCCGCCGGCGAAGGAAACTTGGTCCTACACGTCTCCCGAGCGGCGGGAGGACATAGGAGGCAGGGAAGGACCAAGATCCCTCACGGCTGAAAGGGCACTCCTCTCGAAATCACCTCTCGGACTGTAGCGCATCGCAAGAGGGAGAGACGGTTCCGCAGAGGCCTCGGACTACCCACACCGGGCGCCCCGGAAGAGATCCCAGGGGAACATATACAGGGACACCGCATTAAAAAAAACACCACAGCGGGCTCCCGGAAATCGCCCCTGACGACGACTCCGGATCCAGATTCCTACCGCAATCCAAGAGCCTCCCTCACGCTAGGCGTTGATTCCACCATCTTGGAGCTGCTGGCGCGCTGAAAGGGAGAGGAGGAGGAGAGAGGTGAGAGAGGTAACAAAGATGCAGCGGCGGGTCCCACTATTTGAAGTAACTAAAAAATGTTATAACTCACAAAACCAAAAAATCAAATTAAATTCGACACACCATTGAATTCGCTTTCAATAAATCCTTCAAAATAAGATCTCACGTGGATACATTTAGATAAAATTATAAGTGGGCCTCACTGATGGTAGTTCGTATAGCTTAGAGATATAAAAGATAGATGAGTGTGGAAGAAAGTGATATAGAGGAAAAAAAATCTTGCGTGCTGTTTGGTTCGGCAAAATGTAACGGTACCTCATTACGTTTGGGATACGATGACGATACGGTCGTTTGGTTGGGCCTGGCCCGTTATGAGAAAACGCGCAATCGAATAACGCCCTGTGCATCCTCGATACCGCACCTCTCGGCCCTATATCTCATTACGCAATCCCTCCGTCTCCACCGCTCAAAGTCCCGACACTTCTTCCTCTCCCCCACGCGGTCTTGCTGCTTCCCACGGCGGCGGCCGACGGTGGCGGTGGCGACCAGCAGCGCAGGCAGGCGTGCATCTGCCCCTCGCGCACTCCGTCGTCCCCTGCTTCGAACCCCCGTATTCCTTGCCTTTCTCCTCGTAGGCGCCCTCCTCGTCGTACACCTCGGCCGCAGCCCTGCCCGTCGGAATCAGCGTCGGATCCGGCCTTCCTCCGCCTCAAGGGCGTCCCTCCTTCCTCGTCCTCGTCGTCGCTCGCAGCGTCGCAAGGCGGACAGGGGCGCGTCGTCGAGGTCGCTGCTCTCGTACTCCTCTTCCTCCTCAACCTCCGGCTTCTCGTTGTCGGCCATTGGAGGAGCGAGCGATAGATCGCGTGTCGGATCAGGCGAATCCGTCCCGCGAGAGAATTTTGAGGGCTCGCTCAGGTGGATTTCGACGGAATTTGGAAGGTGCGAGAGGCTTTTTTTTTTTCTGCTTCAAATACCATTACCTTTACCATGTGCAACCAAACAAAATGAGTAAACAGTATTGAATTCCATTCCCTCCCGCAATTTGTTTTCCATAACGTTTCCATTACCTTTGAGGGAACCAAACAGCACGTTGATGACTAGGAGGGATGGAGGAAGTATTTAAAGGACGAAGTGTGCGCATAGTCTCAGCCCACCATTTAAAGAGAAGATTGGCTGTGGAGCAAAACACACGGCCAGGACGTCCACGATAGTAAATTTTTTTTTTTGACCGCCTGATCTTTGCTTGGACGCTCGTATCTGCTTCCTGCTACTGTAGCTCCAGTATATATAGCCCTCCCCTTCCTCTCCGTAAAAAAAAAAAAAAAAAAAAAAAAAAAAAACGGAACCTTCTCTCCCTTTCCGTCTCTCTCGTCTCTCCCGATGCACCGCCGCGCCCGCAGTTCCGCCCCCGCCTCCGCATCCACCTCCGCCTCTCTCCCTACCTTGGCGGCGGCCCTCCTCCTCCTCCTCCTCCTCATCCTCATCCTCTCCTCCCCACTCTTCCCTCGCGAGGCGGTACCGGGCGCGTGAGGTGGTGGCACCGGCCGGGCGGCGCGGCCGGCGCAGTGGGGCCCGGCGACCTCCTCCCTCTCCCTCCGGACTCCACGACCTCCTCAGTGCCTCATCGCACGAGCCGGGCGGCGCGGCAATCCCTACGGTTCGTGAAACCCTAGGTACAGTGAAACCCTAGACTCCGCTTTCTTCACTCTGTGACGCCTTGGTGTCTATTTTACAAAGCTAATAGAATTCCTAGATTCTGTAATGTCGGTGTCATAGTGACATGTTTGTATGTTGCTTGTCATACTAGACAAATAAATTTGATCTGTAGTTTTCCCTATGTTTTAGTCTTATTTTCTTATATTTTCTTACTATAAGCTTTTGGAAGTCCATATACAAATAGGGGAAAATGAGTAATAGTAGAAATAAATGTGTGCACTATACCATGTTCAGATTTCAATATCCACTAATTCATCCCTTCTCAAGTCTTTAGGGGTAATGCAACATACTAATGTAGTTTATATCTACATGATTTCCATGCCTATGTGGTTCCTTGCCTTGCAGATTGGATTGATGGATTGCATTGACGATAACACCGCATTAGCACTGTCATCTTGCAAAGCAAAGAATGTGAGAATAATTCCACTACTTTTTTTGTACAGATTAGCTTAATGTGCTCACTTTGAAAATTTCATGGTTCAATTACCCAGGTATGATATATTCTCGTTCTTGTTTGGGTCTTTGTATTATTGCCATGAACTAATATGACCTTACCAATGTTAAAAAACATCGCACCACTTCAGCTTTAAATACCACATCATTTTTTATCATTATTTGGATTGCGCTGTGGTCATTGAAAATTTCATGGTTCAATTCCCAAGTACAACATTCAGACTTCGGTTTTGTTTGGGTCTTTGTATTATTTCCATGAATTATATGACCTTACCTGTGTAAAAATAACAGTGCAATGCTTTTCATCTCTATTTGAATTAGTGGTCTCAAACCTGGATTTAATTGTTGGTAATATTTAACGCCCATACCTGCAGTCAGGGTGCTTTTACTGTAATTGATAGTGCTTAGCCCTTTGAGCCTGTGATTTGTTTATTTCTAAATAAAGGTACCTTACACATTAACCAGCCATAAAAAGAGGAGGGCCAGTTTCCTTTTCTTTTTTCATCTTGTATAAGACTGAGTCCACCTATAGTTGCTTCCTTGCAGCAATGCAACATTAAACAATTATTAGTTCCCAGACTGCTCAATCCGTGAGCACGCTACTCAACATGATACTGGTTATGTTATGGGCCATAATCGGTTCCCTCCTCCGTGACTTCTTTGGGTTTTTTCCCACTTTTTTACAACCTCCTGTTCCTGGGTTTCTCCCTGCTAGGTGATAGTCCGGCTCACTACCTAATCCATTGTTTCCTTTTCTTAAAGTCATCTTTGGTTGACCTGAAGCAAATATGACTAATTGTTTTTTAGTTATCTTTCCCTTGTGAAAGTTCTTAAGTTGACATGAAATGCTGGTTAATGTATTTGTGCATTCATGCTTATTGTGTAGTTGTTGAGTCAGCTGGGCGACAAATCCCCATAGCTTTCCTGCACAAAGTTAACAATTACTTTACCAAAAAAAATATGGATGCGAAAAGCAGCTACTGCCGCAGCGACCAGCTTGAATAGGGGATTTGGGTGTGTCCCCTTTGTCCTTTTTTATGTAATATATTTAATATATCTAATCAATCATTTAGATCCCTTCACTTTCTTGACTAACATCTATTTTGGTTTTGCCATTAAAGATCAAAGCAAGAACACATGCAGTATTGTGTGGACCACCCTGAGGAGGTTAGCAAGCTTGCCAAGATGAGGGCAAGTCTCAGAAGTCGAAGGAGGTATGATGGAAAACATTGAGAAGGTATTATATTTAGCCATCTGAAAAATACACATATCTGCATTATAATGGAGGAGGGTGGCACGTTTGAGACTGAGTCAGTAATAAAGGACGCAAAATTTAGAAAATAATTCTGCTGACTAAGATCAAATATGGCTCCGTCGCTTTTCCCAGTGAGTTTACTACCTTGCACAGTTCGAATTTCAATTTGTAATGAATGTGATGGTACAGATTTGAGAGTCAATTTATTGGTGGTATCGTGATGATGGAAGAACAATTAGACCAAGTGAGTCTCTGGTTTACATATGAACATAACAGCTAATGTCTCCATGTGCATTATAGGTCCTTAGTTTTGGACCTGCGCAGCTCCCACCTGCACAAATTTTAAACCAATATAAATTCATGCAATATCTATGTGTGCAGTACCTATCTGTTATTTCCTAATAATGTATCATTGCCTTAGTTCTACGTTTCTCATCAAAGCCAACTACATCGCCTCTGGTAATTGTTATTTTCTCAGATTGCCTCTGAGTTCCTTTTTTTTAACATAGAAACAATTTCAAGATTATATCTGGAACCTCAAAAAAGTTTTTAGACTTAATAGAATGGATTTTCGGTGTGCATCCTGGAGCTTGGGTTCTCATGTTATCATTCTGCTTCCTTTATTTTGAACCATGGAAAGCAAGGCCATGCCACTGCATTGTTATGATTGCTTACATCATTTTTTGAGCTCCACAATATAGTGTTCAAAGCCTGCTTACCTGCTGCTTTGAACTGCTCTTGACCCTTGCTAAGGTTTAGTCCATATATATCCATGGTGAGGGTTACCCAAATGTGCATTGGCCCTGTATCTAAATGTGTAGTTCAGTCACCTATTTATGATGTGGCTCCAAACCTAGGTTTATATTTTCCTGTATCTGAGTGTGTAGCTTCAAACCTACAAGAAAGTTTCTTTTTTCTGGAAACAACTAGCAACTTTTGTAATTGTTAGTTTCTGTGCTGCTAGCAATTTAATTTTTTTAGCCCACTCACTGTAGTTGTTAATTTGTGTGCTGCCAACAATTTTTTGTGTCTCTTGGAAAATGTAGTTGCAGTAAGACAGATGTGGCTTGCACCACTTTATCTATTTAATTTCCTGAGTGATAAATAGTAGGTTCCTGAGAGTTTGTGTGCTGCAGAACAATTTGTGAGCCTAAATCTGCAGTTCCTTACTCAACCAAGCAATTTACTACAGATCAGTGACCTATCTGTTCTGCAGATTTAGGCTCCCGTATTTTTGAAAACTAGCACAGATGTTTGCGAAATGTTTTAAATGTGAGCATTGACTACAGCTTCATCTATATTTTCCCCCATTACCTTGAATTCACAGGACATGCCAAGCTCCTCTAAAAATACACACCCAGCATGTCCTGCTTCTAATAGGACCAACCCATCTGCCATTCCATGAAACCATAATACCAGTGTCTGAAACAAGAGTTCATATTTAGGTTATAAGAGTCAAGAAGATGTCATTCTGAACATAAGCATGGCTGCAGGTTACTACTTTCTAGCTTCAGATGACACATTGTCAGCGAATGATTTGTTCAGAGGAACTGAACAAATGAAGACAGCACAGCCACCTAAAGTTTTTGGGTACAGTAGAACACTTGCTATGGCCTTTGCAGATTTCTTTTTCTCAGCTTGGACTGCATATTCAGAGGACCTCTTGCACTCAGAGGCAGGTTCTTCATCAACCTCAGGTTCTTTCTGTCGTCTTATCCAGTAGCATCTACTCTATGTTTATTCCCTGCCTTTGCAGATTTCTTTTTCTTGGCTTGGGATGTCGTCGTTAGAAAGAAGTGCAGCCCCACTGACATGCTATCACACCAGGGCCAATGGCCAGCTGTCATGGTCTTTAAGCTGCTGGAACAGGGAACAACGAGTGATTGACCCCCATGAAGCTGTTAAAAGGATGTAAATCAGCAATACTAACTGACGTTAGATCACATAGAATTGTTACTGTTCATGACCTTAACTAATCTTGTCGTATGATTCTGACACTGCAAAATGTTTAGTGCACAAGCAATCAGATTCCCTTGATCACCAACAGAATTAAATTGTTGCAGCTCTAGATTGTAGCCCAGAATTTCTTGTGCCACCGGGAGTAGTCTTAGACTCTTATCCCAGCCCATGGACTTGTATGTATCCTTCGATTAGAGTTTCTTTCGCTGCAGCCCATGAGTTGAACGTGCTGTTATAGTATTCTGATAGGATTTACTCTCTACCATGTTTTTGGAACAGCAAAACAAGCTATTCTGTCAACCTTTTTTTAGTGTAATTATGCAGATAAATTTGTGAACGAATACATTGAGGAATTAAAAGCTCTTTTCATTTTTTCTGATTGCTGAGTACTGCGCCTTTTCCAATTGATGAATAGTTACCGCATATATGGTAAATTGTTTCTGTTCCTTGTGGTAATACTGGAGCTCATGATTTATACTGAATTTTAGGTTGGTTTTGTTGCCATTTTTTTTGCCGTAAATGATGGTATTCACTCAGGATCCAAGCCCCAAGATACACCAGCGATGGACACTGACTGATGCAGGATATGATGGCCACGCTAGGAGATGCAGCTCAACTGCAAGCCATTCTCATCGAGGCTCGTACTGTTTGGATGGTTCTTCAGCAGTGCTGGTTCTATCGACATCTTCATCTCTGCAGTTGTGTCCCAAGATCACATCTTGCACTCTTTTGCTACACTTGACACCCACCATATCAGTATTGCTGAATCAGGTTAAACATAGTTTACCATTGTTGCTCCATTATTGTTATTTTTCCCCTAATATAGAAATAGACCTATTGACAAGGGTCAAAGGGACAAATTCTGGTAACTATTTGTAAACATGCACCCAAAAAGAGTTTCCTGTTCCTAAGCCTCAATTGCTTTTTACACTCTTTGATGTTTTATTTTTTCTTGCTTAGAATACATGGTGTCCTCATTTGTAGTTATGATTCGGATTGTGTTGCTGTCGACCTATCTATCTAAACTAAAATGTTCCAGGTTCAGTTTTGTGAGTTTTGTGTGCCACATTTTCTCTTGTTTCTCAATTGGCCGGGGTCTGCATGATACATATATCTGCGTAATGGCATGAATTTTCCATTTTGTATGCATGATCCTTTCCTATTTCTTGCTCCTGTTCTTCTTGTCTTCCCCCTTTCATTTCAAAATGCACCTAGGATTCCAGGAAGGGGGGGCAATGGGAACTACAGAGGGGACTATCAACTCTGGGATTCTATGCTTTTGCTTTATTCCAGGATGCTTTTTTGCTCATTTAATATATCGTTACAGCTTCAGTTCTTTATTAACAGTACACGGCAATTTCCGCGAGGCAGATATCCTAACGGTGTCATCTCATATGATGGAAGATGGAACATACTACGATCAGGTGAACATGGCTATCTATTTGCCTCTTTTAATCAAATTATGACTCATTGCACATTAATTTGATTGCTTCTGTTTTTCATTTAGAAATTATTTTGCTGATAATATTCAAAGATGCTTCGGATATTCATCATGTCAGTACTTCAACCATCTGTAGTCGACTACATTCTAATTATACAGTGTGGTGATCATCAAGTTGTGGTCATTTGAAACTACAAAGTTAGCTCTTGTGCACAACGTGATCGATTTAGGATAAATTGGCCACGATATACAAAGTTGTCAAGGATCAATAGATAATGACTCTTTCTCTTAATTATGTTTAACATAATTTCAGCATATACCTTATGCTTAACACTTTTCACCTGTACTACTCCCAGTTTGCCCCAGTGTGATTCTCTGCTATATAGCATCGTCCGTGTGGAATTCTCCTGGCAATCCTTGTGACTCCCGACTCGGTGGCCACCACCATCTTCGCGAGAGATCTCCAAGTGTGGTGGCTAGCACCAACGGATGTGTTTTCTGGATCAGTGAGCTGTACTCCTTGTATGAGTTGTGCACCACCGTCGAGGATGATGGCACCGCGGGGATCTAGGCGTTGTTGGCCATGCCTGGTCGGCCATCCTATTTCCTGATTGTAAAATTATGATCTCAGTTCACGGCCTAACTGGTTGCATAAGATTTATTCACACCATCAAAATATTGTTTTTAGTTGCATAACACATGTTCAAACATGAATGACTAAGATTTTTTTTTCCGTAGCAACGCACGGGCATTTACGTATGTAATATATATTTTTGTAATGCTCTCAGCTATCTACGAGTCTATGAATTTGGATCATATGTATTACAAGTTAACAATGCTTTTTGTACAGCCTTTGCCGATTGTTTCCGCGCGCAAATCACTAATCTTCAGCGTGCCTGTCAAGTAATATTATTCATTCTTCGTCAACATTATTCCAGTTTAATCCGTGACCATGACTCGCGCGCAAGCGTGGGCGCGCAAGAAATCACTAGTAAATTTTGTTCCGCCAAAGTGACGATGTCGTGGCTGGAAAAAGTGCCAAAGTGACGAGCCTCGCCGCTAGCACTTGGGCCTTTTACATGGTGCAATTCACTTGAAAGGGCCGGCCCAACCCACATTGCGTAGCCTAGCCCATAACAGCAGCAGCGCGTGCGCTTGTTTCGGCCACTCCACTAGTCCTCTCCGCTCCACTTCGCCGTCGCCGCCGCCGTCGAACAGATCCACCGAGCCCTATCCGTCCCCGTCGCCGCGCCATGTCCTCGCCGGCGGCGCATCGGGTCGCCTGCGCCCCGGAATCGCAGCCGGTCTTCCCCGACGAGATCCTGGAGGAGATCTTCCTCCGCCTCGACGCCGCGGAGGACCTCGCCCGTGCCTCCGCCGCCTGCACGACCTTCCACCGCGTCGTCTCCGCGCGCCGCTTCCTTCACCGCTTCAGGTGCCTCCACCCCCACCCGTCCTCGGCGTTCTCCAATGCTTCACGACCGAAGCATTCCACCCCGCCGAGCCGCCCCACCGCTCCGCCCCTGCCGCACGCGCCCTCGCTCAGGCCGCCGACTTCACCTTCGCCTTCCTCGGCGCCCCTCACTCTGACCGCTGGGTGGTCTGCGACGCTCGCGACTCCCGCGTCCTCCTTTACCGGTACACCAGCACCAACGCCGCGTGCGCTGACGTCATGGTCTGCGACCCCTTGCATCGCCGGCACGTACAGCTACCTCCCATCCCCGACGACCCAGCGGCCGCTACTGGGGTAGAGGCCTTGCAGCATTTCTTCCTGGATCCAGACACTAACAAGGACATGGAGAAGCAGGATTTTTCGTTCCGGGTGATCTGCACTATGCATTGCCAAGACAAGCTTGTGACCTTCCAGTTCTCTTCAGTCACCGGGCAATGGTTAGGAATCACGTTCAATAGAGCAGTTCCTTTGGACTATGTCTTGGTTAGGTTTCAGGAGTTGTTCGAGCGCTACTACGCTCATGGCTGCTACTTCTGGATCATCGCTGTCGACAGCAGTTTTATGATCATGCTCAACATGCATGATATGAAACTTTCTGTTGTTGACCTCCCTCCTGGCTTGGATGACAACACGCGAGCACGGGCCATTGTGGAGGCAGGGGAAGGCATGATAGGTCTGTTCGCTCTTAGTGGTGGCATGCTACAGCTCTACTATAAGTCTTTGCAAGGAACTGATTGGCAACACAAAAGGATAATCCCTTGCCCAAAACCAAACAATGACTGGAGCATTATTCATGCGGCTGCTGGGCACTTACTCCTAAAAGCATCACCACCTTATCCTGCTTCACAGTTTGCAGTGCGGGAGTCACAGTATTTCACACTCAAGACATTCCTAGTTGAGAGGCTTTGTGTTTCGAATCGGCACATTGCAGGTGCTCGTCTGTATGCGAGTTTCCCATCACCGTGCTCGTCTGTATGCGAGTTTCCCATCACCGTTCTCACTGCCAAGCATATGATACGGTACGAACCTTCCTTATTTTCTTCAAATTTGGAATTAGAGTGCTTTTTTTATGTGCTCTTGTATCCTACTTATTCGTGTAGCGCACTTTTGTTTGGTGCATCATCTCAACTCTTGGTTGTCATGTCACCATGCTCATTTGCTAATTGACTGCTAATTAGAGGCATTGCTGCATTTTGTGTTTTTATGTGTTGTTTGGACAGCTGATAAAAAAGGCAATGGATTGATGATTATTGCAGTATTGTTCAGCATGTCAATGCCAATCAACATGTTTCACTACGAACTTCAGGTTTTAACTTTTAAGAAAGTCAGGTTTTATATATCATTGGCATGCAATTCAAATGTGAGGTGTGGTTTGGCTTGTCACATTCTCAAAAAATAAGATGTTGACTATTAGTTTATCCCAGTCTACATGTAATCATGACCATAAGAAAGTACTTTCAAATGTGAAATCCAATGATATCGTTTTCATAGAATATTTATTTGTCATGTGAGACTAATTGTTCATTAAAGATTATGATGCTTGAATTCTAAATTGTGTGCATGCCTTATAAAGAGAAATTGAGGTGCGTATCAAATGTGTATGCCCTCAGATAGGAATGGATGAAAATGCAACTCATGGCCATATGCTCACACATCTATAATGAAATCCATGGAGAGTTTAGATGTTTATGGAAATTTAAATTCGCTATTGGTCCTCCATTTTACATATCTGCACTTCTTTGATCTAAACGTCTCCTGCACAAGCTTAATGGAGGACCTTGAGATATAGGTTTGATAGACTTGACTGCACATTACAAGTTTCTGTGTATCATTTTTATTAGTCATCTCTGTAGGCTTTGAACTCATCAAGTATTAGGCAGATGTCCGTATGTTGCTCCAGTTTGTGGGTTTGATCAGTCACAAGTACTCAACCCTATGCATCTCCGCACATGAATTTCAATCACGTCTCCAAACACAATGAATAGTTTGTTTGAATGCACATGTCTGGAAACAGTTAACATGTCTTATTTGGTAGGTTTTTGCATGCTGGTGCTAATATTTAATCTTTGGTAGGTCAGCATCTCAACCAGGACTTCTTAAGGTGAGGTTGCAATGTCAGTCGGTAACATCTGTATGGTGCCTTGAAACATTATGCATGAGACATGCTAATGCTGTTAGTGATGACATCTATCTAGTCCGATCAACTGTTTAGTTTATGCAGTCATGTTTTCCCTGTTGCCATTGTGTTGTACACTTGTGGATGTTTGGATCTATTTGGCATGTAATCGAGGCACTAAGGAGGCCTTCTAACTGATTTGTGCTCGCACATTTGTAGCCATGGCTCATGGAGATTGTTCAATCAGAAACTGGGTTTAGTTGTGATTTAAGTGACGGAAATGGTTATATCCATTTCTTGGCACCAAAGGCCTTCTCACTTACTAGCTTCTATCCAGTGCTTCTGAGACTTGTTTATCCTTTATTCCTAGTAGAATTGCAACTAAAGTACTAAGCCAATAGCAGCGGCAGTTCTGTCCTATTTCCTGTTTGTGGTTGGAACAAAGTGTTTCTATGGTAAGTAGTCTACAGTTCAGTTAAGTCAGTTTAAACGTCTACCTCCTGCTTTTGAGGGCCCATGGGTAGTGGCTGAGATCTCAAGGTCTTCGAATAACCTTCCTTTGTTGTTTGTTTTATCTGGTTGTTTGATTGTGGTTTACCATCTTCATTTTTGAAATGTGTCATCTGGGTATGCTCTGTGGATAGGGAAAAAATAGTTTCTCTGTACGCTATTAGTTCTAGAAACAAGTTCCCTTGATATCACTGGCCAAGAGAATTTTGGTAATCTTTAGCCTTGCAGTTTTACCTGTGCAGAGTTTAATTTTACCTGAAGCCATATGGGTTCTCTTCTGTGTCGGTGTGTGGCCTTTCCCTTGGGTCTAGTTCCTACACAAGCCTACTGGCGAACTTTGACTTATCATGTTTGGGAAATATGTCTGCCCTTTTCAGGTTTCTGTTTGTCACTTGCCCTTTGGGGAAGCCTGTAGATTGAATTATTCATGAACAGGCATGTGTGTACTATGTGGCCTATTGTAACTGTGGTTGTGGAGCATTGGGCGGGATTTTGCCCTCCCTTCTGCTAGTGTAGTCAGTCTGCTGCAATGATACACACACATACACCTGTTAAAACAGTTCCAAATATGCATTATTCATATATCTAACATGCTGATGTTGTAGTAAAGTCGTTTTGATTTTATTATACACACGAGCGCTACATTGCATTGTATCTGAAACTAGACCACGAAAGGCAAGGAATGGAGGGGAAATTCTATTGACGAATAAGATAAAATCTACTGAGTGGCTTTATTATGTATTTCAGTCACGAATAACTGACGGTAAGCAGGTTTTACTGAGCCACTGGCGTCTCCTGGCCAAGAAAACGGTAGTCTGTGTAGAGGTATAAAACGTGCTCCTGTTCCTGTCATACTTGTTCAGAGCCACCTTCTTCCTGAACCGCTCCCAGCCTCCCACCTTGTACCCTTCCTCTCCCGACCGTACCCTCCATTCACCATGAATGTGCCCCTGAACGCAGCTTGCCATTGTCCTCGCCGCCATCATCGGCGTGCGTCGTACTCGGCTCGACCATGTGGCAGTAGAGCAAGCCGAGCTTGTCCATGGACTGGACAAGGACACAAAGGTGCAGCACTGACGGGGAGAGGTGCACGGCCCACCACGCATGCGGACGCGGTGCGCGCCGATCTCGTCAGCCACGGCCGCCAAGACGTCCGCAGCCAAGCGGCGGCAATGGTTGTCCGGGCTGTTAGCCTGTTGCCATCGTTGATGACCTCGTCGTCGTTGACGTTCTTGATATACCATCCTGGCAAAGAGGGTCAGTGTCTACAATGGGACTAGACCGGTTTTTATTTTAAACTTTTTCTAAGACTAAACCAGTTTTTATATATTTTTAATTTTAATTGCATTATATTTTATTAAAAAATGGGATACATTTTTGGTAAATTATGTTTGTAAACTTTTTCGACGTGTTTAAAAATATTTCTACTCCAATTACCTCCATAAATTTTTTATATATTTTCTAAGACTAAATTTTCGACGTGTTTGTTTTTTTTTTTTTTTTGAGATGCTCTTTCTTGTGTAGTATCTGTTTCGCACATACGCACACCACTACACACGCACACCCCACGCACACTACCCGAGTACAATCGACATACAACTACACTGTTTCGGTTTGGAAGATCGCGTCCTTCTCGATACCACCGAATCGGAGACTCCAGACGACGGCGAGCGCCGTAGTCCCATTGAACCAACCACGCCGAAGAGGCAACCGCCGAGAAAATCCGAGCGAAGGTTGGGATGGGAATCTATTATTCCCGGTGAGAAACGCAGACGATCCCAGCGATCGAACCTGCGTCTGGCCGTTCGCCCACCTCCGAACGAAACCAACAGTTCGGAATTGACTAGAAAAGACCGGCCCGGCCCACACATTGCGTATTCAGGCCCAGACCATAACCGCAGCAACACTATCGTTTTCTGCCAGTCCATCTTCCACTCCACTCCAATTCGCCGTCGGACGAGTCCAACACATCCACCGAACCCTATCCGCCGCCGACGCCGCGCGATGTCTCCGTCGGCGAAGGATCAGGCCACCGGCGCACCAGCATCGCAGCCGGTCTTCCCCGACGAGATCCTTGAGGATATCTTCCTCCGCCTCGACGCCGCGGAAGACCTCGCCCGCGCCTCCGCCGCCTGCACCACCTTCCGCCGCGTCGTCTCCGCGCGCCACTTCCTTCACCGCTTCAGGTGCCTCCACCCCCCCCACCCGTCCTTGGCGTCGTCGATTTCTCCGACGATGTATTCCACCCCGCCGAGCCGCCCCACCGCTCCGCCCCTGCCGCCGCACGCGCCCTCGCGCAGGCCGCCGATTTCACTTTCTCCCCTTCCTCGGTACTGACCACTGGATGGTCGCCGACGCCCGCGACTCCCGCGTCCTCCTTTACCGGCTCACCAGCATCACCCCGTTCGCTGACCTCGTGGTCTGCGACCCCTTGCACCGCCGGCACGTCCAGCTTCCCACCATCCCTGACGACCTAGCAGCTGCTACTGGGGGCTGGGGCTTGCAGCAATTCGAGCCCTTCCTCGATCCAGACACTGACAAGGACAAGGAGAAGCAGGATTTGTCATTCCGGGTGATCTGCGTTGTACATTGCGAACACAAGCTCGTGACCTTCCACTTTTCTTCAGTCACTGGACAATGGCGAGGCATGACGTTCAAGCTCAATGCAATAGTTCCTTTGTACTCTTCCTTGGTTGAGTGTCCAGAGATGTTCGACCGCCATTATGCTCATGGCTGCTACTTCTGGACGATGGGTATCGACAGCAGTTTTATGATCATGCTCAACATGCACGATATGGAACTCTCTGTTGTTGACCTCCCTCGTGGCATACATGCCAACTCACGAGCACTGGCCGTTGTGGAGGGAGGGGAAGGCATGATAGGTCTGTTCACTCTTAGGGACAACAGGTTAAAGCTCTACTATAAGTCTTTGCGAGGAACTGAGTGGCGGCGCGAAAGGATAATCCCCTTGCCCAACCCAAACTGTTACTGGAGCATTGTTCATTCAGCTGCTGGGTGTTTACTCCTAAAAGCATCACAACTGAATGCTTCCCAGTTTGCAATGCGGAGGTCACAGTATTTCACACTCAATCTCAAGACATTCCTAGTTGAGAAGCTGTGCGTTTCGAATAGTCAGTACAGTAGAGGTGTATTCCTCTATGCAAGTTTTTTATCACCATTCTCACTGCCAAGTATATGACATGGTACGACACTGACCTTTATTTTTTAAAAAATGTTGACTTACAGTGTTTTTTATGTGCTCTTGCATCCTACTTATTATTGCAATGCACTTTTGTTTGGTGCATTATCTGAACTCAATTCAATGGTTGTTATTATTGCAATGCACTTTTGTTTGGTGCATTATCTGAACTCAATTCAATTGTTGTCGTGATGCTCATCAGCTGATTGACTGTTTATTAGAGGCATACCTGCATTTTATATTTTGTTTGTTGTTTGGAAAGCTGATAAAAAAATAGGCAATTATTTGATGATTATTGCAGTATTGTTCAGCATGTCAGTGCCAATCAACTTATTGTTTCACTACCAACTTTAGGTTTGAACTTTTAACAAAGGTTTTATATATCTCTAGCATGCAATCTAAATTCCATGTACTCCCTCCATTTCAAATATAAGGCGTGATTTGACTTGTCCATCCTAAAAAGATGGGATGTTGACTCTTATTTTATCCTACTTTCAAACGTGAAATCCAATTATACCATTTTCATAGAATAATTATATGTCATGTGAGACTAATTGTTCATTAAAGATTATGATGTTTCATGTTTGAATCTTAAAATATGTGCACATCTTATATTATAAATAAAGAGAAACTGAGGATGTATCAAATGTGTAAGCCGTCAGATAGGAATGAATGAAGATGCACATCATGGCCATATTCTCATGCATTTATAAGTAAACCTGTGGCGAGTTTAGTTGTATATGAAAAAAAAATTATCAGCATGTTCAGCTGATACAGATCAGCTGCGCTTGCAGCCACAGCAGCAGCTGGCTGCATGCAAAGGCCTGTATTGTTAGCTCACCAACGGGCCAACCGAACCCAGCTTATATTTGTCAGTGGTCTCCATTTTACATACGTTCACTTCTTTGGTCTAAATGCCTTGGACACAAGCTTAATGGAGACCTTGAGATATAATGTTTCATAGACTTCACTGCACATTACAAGTTTCTTTGTATCATTTTTAGCCTGCTCTATGGCTTAGAACCCAAGTATTAAGCAGATAGATTTATGTGTTTGCTGTGGTTTGTGGATCTAATCGGTCACAAGTCCTCAACCCTATGCATCTCTGTACATGAATTTCAATTCATGTCTCCAAACACAATGAATGGTTTGTTTGGATGCTCATGCCTAAAACAGTTAACATGCATGGCTTATTTGGTAGTTTTTTTCGTGTTGGTTCTAATATTTACTCTTTGGTAGGTCAGCATCGGTGATGTTGCAATGTCAGTTGGCAACATCTGTATGGTGACTTGAAATATTATGCACAAGACCCGCTAATGTTTAGTGAGGACATCTGTCTGTAGTCTGATCAGCTGGTTACTTTCTGCAGTGATGTTCTCCCTTTTTTGTAATTGTGTTGTGTTTTAGAGCTATTTGGCATGCAATCGAGGCACCAAGGAGGCCTTCTAAGTGATTTGTGCTGGCACATTTGTTGTATCCACGACTCGAAATTGTTATATCCACTCCTTGGCACTAAGTAGGCCTTCTCCCTTACTAGCTTCTCTCTCTGGTGCTTTTGAGACTCATGTTGTTTATCCTTATTTCCCAGTAGAATTGCAACTAAACTAGTAGCAGCGACAGTTGCGTGCTACTTCCTGTTTGTGGTTGGAACAAGGAAACTTTATGCTAAGTAGTCTAGTTATTGCAGAATTTTTCACAGTTCGGTGAATTCTGTTTAAATAATCTATCTGCTGTTTTTGAGGGCACACGGATAGTGGCTGAGATCTCTAGGTAACCTTCCTTTGCTATTTCTCTTAATCTGGTTATGATCATTGATTGTGGTTTCTTATCATCTTCATTTTTAGAAATTTGTCATCAATGGGGTTTCGTTCCCTTAAGATGGATAGTCTGGGTACGCTCTATGAAAAAAATATATAAATTCTCATTATTATTATGTCAAAAGAAGTATCCCAGTCATCTTAAGAGTGTGTGTTGGCGATACATGGAACCAAGCTCCCTTGATATCACTCTCCAAGAGAATTTGGCAGCCTTTGGCCTTGCAATTGTAGATAGAATTTTCCCCGTCTGACAGTGTAGCCATCTGCTGCGATGTTATGCTATGCAATGCATATACGTATTATATGCTAATGAAGTGAAGCTTTATTTGTCGGCAATGACGCTGAGCCCATGTTGGATCACCACAAACAATCTTTGGTACTCTCCAATGTTTGTGCACTTCAGGTTCTCACGACCTCACCTATGAATGTTGCATGCTTAAACTACTTGTCCAATGTGTTTCGAGAGGCACTGCTGGTACAACTCTCTGCAGGTGGCTAGAGCGACGCCAGGTAAAGTAACAACATGTTTGGTATATTATATTAGCGAAAAATGTAGTACTATATTTGCAAAAATTATTAGCTCTATATGACCATAATTTATTTATTTATTCTCTCGGTGGAACAAAGACTGTCATTCATCAAGTATCATGTGGTTTTGTTCATATCTGCCAAGTTTTTGCCCAAATTTCACGGCCAAAAATGGTGGTAATTATAAATTTATTATTCTGGCATACATTGCGCAAAGTAAAACGAAAAAATATATGCTGCACAAAATACCGGATGTCTCCGAAGAGACTGGACTGCTGCACAAAAATACAACAGGATTTACCATCGCAAGCTTGAGTAGGCCCAAGCCATTTTTGTTTTCTCAATGAACAGGCCCAGATTAGGTATGGCCCAGCCCAGATTCAGTGGCTATCGACTCGGTGGGACTGAGCTGAGCCGCTCGGGTTTCGCCACTCGCCGCCATCCCAACCACACACACCAATCCCCGCCGGCCGTCGCCGGCTGGTGATGTCCTCGCCGCCCGGCTCAACCGGACGCCGGGCGACCCAGTGACCGCAGCCGATCTTCACCGACGAGATCCTAGGTGAGATCTTCCTCCGCCTCGACTTCGGCGGCCGACCCGCCGCCAGCAGCGTCCGCCGCCTCGCACCGCCTTCCTCGCGTCGTCCGCTTCCTCCGCCGCAACCGGTCCCTCTACCGCCAGCTCGTCGTTGGATTCCTCGAATATGAGGGCCTCACTCCCTTCCGGCCTCGCTCCTTCTACCACGCCGAGCCGCCGCACCACTCCGCCTCCGCCGCCGCTCGCGCCCTTGCCAAATCCGCTGATTTCACCTGCTCCTTCCTCCCTGACCCCGGCTCCTGGCTGCTCCAAGATGCCACCGGTGGCCGTCTGCTACTGTCCTCGCGCTCCTTCGAGGACCTCGTGGTTTGCGACCCCTTACAGCGCCGGTATGTCCGGATTCCCCCTGTCCCTGTCGACCTAACAGCACCGTTCAAGCTCAGAGCATGCTCACACTTCCCGAGTTTCTTTGCTCCAACCGGCGAGGAGGAGGGATCGTCGTTTCGAGTGATCTCGATGATTTATAGTTATGAAAAAAGGAAGGTGGCTGCCTTCATTTTCTCTTCAACGACCGGTCAATGGTGTAGAGTCACATTCGATGGATGGGAATCTATTGCAGATGTTGAAGGCGTGCTCACATCTTGCCACTATCACCCAAACAGAGGCCTCCGCAGGACATCTGGGTTGTTCAGTGAGGTACTCATGCTCGACACACACAAGATGGAATTCTCCCGTGGTACGCACCCCTCTTATCCGCCACTGCCTGCAGCACGCCATTGTCGAGGCAGGGAAGGGAGGCTTTGTTTCTTAACCATTGGTAATGGCATGTTAGACCTCTACTGTAAGGCTTGGCAAGACAACAGTGTTGGTGCCGAAGAGTGGCAGCATGAAAAGACAATATCAATCCCTTTGCCCGACTCTGACGGGTATTCCATCATCTTCTGTGGTACCGGCGATGGCTACTTACTCATTCAAGCTATTCCACGTGAGTTAGCTAAGCTCGATCAGAAGCTAGAGATACATTATTTCACGCTACATGTCAAGACATTAGTGGTGGAGAGATTGTGCCTGTTGAATAAACGCATCAAGTTTGCTCATCTTTATTCAAACTTCCTACCACCGTTGTCGCTGCCAACTATATGTGGAATGGTAAGAATCTTGTTTTCTTCAGCCATTGGAAGTTACTTTATGTTGTTCACATGCTCATCCACAACCGTCACCGATTCTCCATTTAGCTCACCAGTAGTTTGATTCGTTACATATATGCCTGCATTTTACATGCTGTTTGTAGGATCTAATGAAATAAGGGAATGCTATTATTATTATATTTGCAAAGTTGAACAAAAATCTAGTATTCTATTATGCCAAACAGTTTTTGAATAGTAATATTTGGTTTTAGCTCTTCCAACATTCTGTAGCATATTGTCTTTGTGTGATTGTGTGTCTACGCACTTTCACATGCAAACTAGACAATGTTGAGTGGTAATATCATAGATTCATAGTATGTTTGTGGACTTATGGAGAGTTTAATTCATTAATTGTATATGAGGTTACATTGCTCTGGTGTGTAGCTATGTGTTCTTTTGTTTAATCTCTTGTGCCTGCACAAGCTTACGACTTACTTTTCAACTTGACATTCATTGCATAATTCCGAAATTGTCGATATGCTATTGGAACCTTTTTTTTTTTTAATTTCCTGAACTATCATTTGCAACTACAACTCCTTTTTTGGTGTACCTTGTAGTCTGTAGGTAACATTTGTTGAGTACTAGAGTCTAGAGCAGACACATACGCCTTGTCTTTTTTGGAGTGAATGAAACGGAGTTATCTGTAATTGAAAACCCTACTTAATTCCTGTTCAAAAGTTCCATATTTTTTCCCTGAATAGGAATATCTTTTTATTTGTGTGGGCATGACGTATGGCCACTTGAAACTGCATGTAAATCCATTTGGAAACAGTTAATGCACTTTACTTTTTCTTGACAATTCTGACTGTTATCTTTGGAATGTCTTCTCTCTAGACACAGCGACCTGGACGTTCAATGGGATGCAGCCTACGTCTTGGTTGGCCTCATTATACAACACAAGATATTACTGCCTGAGCTGTTTTTTTCGGCCCTCCAGCCCTTTTGCTGTATGCTGGAGCTATTTCGTGGATTTGGCGGCACTTAGGCCCTCACTAATGTATGCTCTTTAAGTTATTCTACGTGAGTTAGCTAAGCTCGATCTCAGAAGCCAGAGATACATTATTTCACGCTACATGTCAAGACATTAGTGGTGGAGAGATTGTGCCTGTTGAATAAACGCATCAAGTTTGCTCATCTTTATTCAAACTTCCTACCACCGTTGTCGCTGTCAAGTGTATGACATGCGGAATGGGTAAGAAACTTCCTTATCTTCTTCAATCATTTGGAGTTACTTTATGCTGTTGAGATGCTCGTCCATCCACTTGTTTCCGTAGTGCACTTAGTATTGCTGCATCAAAATCATCTTGTCTCCACCACTATCACCAATTCTCCATTTAGCTCACCAGTAGTTCGATTCGTTACATATATCCCTGCATTTTACATGCTGTTTGTAAAATCTAATGAAATGAGGGAATGCTATTATTATTATTTGCTAAATTGCACAAAAATCAAGTATTCTATTATGCCAAACAGTTCTTCACTAGTAATATTCGGTTTTAGCACTTCCAACATTCTTTAGCATATTGTCTTTGGGTGATTTTGTGTGGCTACACACTTTCACATTCAAACCAGACAACGTTGAGTGGTAATATGACTAATATCGTAGATTCATGGTATGTTTTGCGGACTTATGGAGAGTTTATTTAATTGTATATGAGGTTATATTGCTTTGGTGTGTAGCTATATCTGTTCTTTTTGTTTAATCTGGTCAACTTTGACATTTGTTGCATACTTCTGAAATTGCGGATATGCTATTGGAACCTTTTCTTAATTTTTCGAACTATCCTTTGCGACTACAACTCCTTTTTTTGTGACACTTTTTCGGTATACCCTGTAGTCTGTAGGTAACATTTGTTGAGTACTAGAGTCTAGAGCAGACACATATGCCTTGTCTTTTTTGGAGTGAATGGAACGGAGCTATCTGTAATTGAAAACCCTACTTAATTCCTGTTCAAAAGTTCCATTTTTTTGCCCTGAATAGAATGGTTTTTGTGGGCATGACGGCATATAGCCACTTGAAACTGCATGTAAATCCATTTGGAAACAGTTAATGCAGTTTACTTTTGCTTGACAATTCTGACTGTGATCTTTGGCATGTCTTCTCTCTTGACACAGCGACCTGGGCGTTCAATGGGATGCAGCCTACATCTTGGTTGGCTTCATTATACCACGCAAGATATTATTGCCACTGGCAATGATGCCACTTATCTGTAGCTCAATTAGATGTACCCCTGCTGTTTGTTTCTGCCGTTGTGCCCCTCCAGCCCTTTTGCTGTATGCTGGAGCTGTTTCGTCTGTATTCTGGATTTGGGGCGCTTAGGCCCTCACTAATGTATGCTCTTTAAGTTTGTAGTTTGTACTCGTTGAGGTTTGCCCAATGGTATCCTGGTACACTAGCAATGGAAATGATGTGGCGTTTGCCTATCGTACATGTGTTCAAGTCTTGTTATTTGTCCCCGTTTAACCTGCTGCCATCCAATAATAGATTTACCATTTCCCTGATGTTATGTGCTGTTTGGAATACTAATAAAAATATGGAATGAAATGAAGTTTTTTTTAATGCTCAACATTGTTATGAAGGTTATTCTCATGAAATTAAACCCATGTAGAGTATAGACTAATCATATGAATTTATATTTGTCTGTAGTGGCTATCTTACTTGTCTTGTTTTCTTTGTTATAGTTCCTAGTTCCTACACAAGTTTCCTGGTGAACTTGAAATAGCACATTTGAAAAAACATGCCTGACCATTACAGTTCTCTATTTATATCATTTTTTATGTACTCTGTAGACTTGTGATTGCTTGCTTCCAGTCACGGGATAACCCCTTCACGGTTTTGCCCCCCATCAATTAGCAGGTCAGCTCAAATGCATAGCTTAGCAAAAGGCCTAGCACTATATCCCCCCCTCCCCTTCTCTTTCTGTTTCTGGCTATGCAATTTTGTGGCTCACCATGGACATTGCATTGCAAATTTTGATGTACATGCCTTCCCAGCTCCATTTCAAACAGTAAATATTATTATTTCAAAAAAAAATGTTTTGTCAACCTTTTCATTTGTACTTTGGCTATTTCACTCAATGCTTATGTTTGGTCAGTTCATTTATCCTCATGTTCAATATTGTTCTGAAGAAAGGTTCTGGACATAGTGGACTTACTGATGAGTATGTGTTCTTGTTTACCTTGTTACATTGTATGAGTAGTTCATTCATATAAATTTTGACTTCATGGTATGCATTCTTATTTCGAATGTAATATTCAGCTAGCTTGCATGACTGTAAGATGTAATCTGCTGCTTGCATTTGTCGTTCGCCAAAACCTGGTTAATTACCATTTGCCATGACCTCCAGATAAATGGTGCAAGTTCTGGAACATCTAACTGCATTGCCTAGTTCAAGTTCTGTTCAACATTTTTTTTTCAGTGATATTGGATTGGCATTTGTTGCATGTCACCTATGGTGCAAGTGCTGTCATTTGTCTGCCTTCCGCTAACAATTTTCTAGTTAGCATGCAGCATATCACGAGGTGGGCAACATCTCGGTATTTGAAACAGGAAGTACTAAAGACATGCAATTGTTGAGAATTACTTGTAAATTTGTTCGCAAAATATAAAAGTTTGTGCTACCAGCATAAGTTAGCGTTGAGTTAGGAACAAAGGTGCATAGAGATGTTACTCATAATTCTTCAGAACGATATTTAACAGTTATATGGACGTTTGCGTCATTTGATTAAGGAAGTATAAAATATTGATATTTTTATGTTCGTTTCTTTTCTGTTTTCAGAATATTTTTCGAATTGTGTTTTGAGTGTTTATTTGGAACGTCGGAATATTGTGCACGTGCAATTTACACCTTATAAGGAGGAGGAGCTCATATATCTCCACCTACGAAAGCTGGGTCCGTTTCTCGGGCTGTGAGCGCCACGTCGCCCGCAATTCCCGGCCATCGGATCGGCCGCGGCGGACGGCCCAGATCGTGCGAGGCAGCGTCTTTTTGCAAAAGGCCCTTCTACTTATCAAAAATCAACATGCAGTCCAAGAAACATATCTCTTCCCCTGCTCTCTCCCTCTCCCGTGGTGGCGCAGGCCCGGCGGGCGCGAGGGCGACTCCCGGCGCAACGGTGCGGGCAAGCGCCCCCGTCGCGGAGGGCGCAGGCCCGGGCGGCGCTGGAAGCCCCCACCCCACCCCGACGACACGCTCCCAATCATCGATGACCGTGGGTGGAATGGACCCCAGCGACCTGCTCGCTCCCACTGGCGACGACAATAGCTGCAAGCCCCGCAACCCCACCGGCGACTCGCCGGGGCCTCGCTGCATCCTCGCCTCCCCATCATCGACAACGGCCTCCCCTGCCCCCACACGCCACTATCCTGCTCCTGCCCCTGCCCCTGCCCTACACCTGGAGCTGGTTTGCAGCTCAGCCGTACCTGGGTGAGTTTACAAGTTCGTTTTGATTACATTCAGTGGACTACAAGTTAATTTTGATTTCGTTTTTGTGTTCTGTCCGCTTTGAAGTGAGCAGCAGTAACGGTGACAAGGTAATTTCATTGTGCATTGTTTCATAGTTCTAAACTCAATTTGGTTTAGCCTGTTTCCTACAGATTAAAACCAATTGTGAACAAGAAGACGATAACAAAGCATGTACATGTTGATGAACAAAACAGATCTGTACCTGAAGTATTATTTCTACAATCTATAAGCTAGCCTTCACATGTACATATTTTTCTGGATATAACCTCCACTGGGACGTTAGTATGTTTTCAAGTAGGTTAGTTTTATAAGAAGAGAACATTGCTTTTTAGTCAAGAAACAAAGAACAATGTGTACTGAACCAATCGATGGACAGGTTCTTTGGACACTTTTGGATTTGAAGTTTTCAAGAGCATCTGAACAGTAAGACATTCTGTCTAGACAATCCTATTATGTGTAGTTTGTGTTGACTGCATTAGTCAAGTATCTATCATGATGAAGTCATTTAGGCTTTTATGGGCTCATAATATTTAAGCCAAACTGCTTGTTTCTTTGATCGAGACGCATATTCATATCTGGTGTTCTAATATTCTCCTCCCTGTAATTTTTTTTATCGAATCTCAGATATTGTAGCTAATAAGCTAATTATGGCTGTGCTGTAGTTTCAGTCAGATAGCTTGTTTAGGGATCTCTTCTGTAGATCAGGCGCTACCAATTTTCCAAACTGAATTCAATGCTGCTATCATGTTTGACCATTTGAGGGAAAATATGTTTTTTATAAAGGTTTGTGGATTCCCAGCTACATAATAAATTCTAATTAGATTATGGTTGATTGCCAGATGTTTAGAGTTAATTTATTTTCATGATTTTGAGTGCTTTGGGTAACACAAATGGTAATCCAATCTCTGCAGGCTGCAGGCCTCATCTACTTGGTTACCAATCATCTGAATACCTGATAACTGGCTCCTTCCCGGTTCTCACTGACAGTGAACATGTGTAAGTACCATCACTTTGCCAATCGCTATGCTTGTTTGCGTGTTAAAAGAATGTGCCATTTTGTAAGTCAAGATCGTCAGGTGACACTGTGATTGTTAAAAGAATGTGCCATTTTGTTACGCAAGATCATCAGCGTGTACGTGACACTATGAATTTATTTTATAGAAAAATATCGTAGCAGTTTCATCAACCTAGATACACTGCGAGTTCTGGTCTTATGAAGTTTGGACACAGGTAACATAATGAAAGTGAATCCAAGTGATTCGGCATCACGCCAATGATTTGTGTTATGAAGGAACGGGGACCACGGGACCAATCTGGTCCATCAGAAAAACTGAAGGCAGCCGACAAGTGACAAATGCAGTGGTGGAGTTGAGCTCGAAGATGGAGGTGACGTCAGAAGTCTTTGGGGGCAATAGCATGCATCGTCATATATTCAAATGCCCGTGATTGATGTTCCCTTACGGCTGGAGGTCTCACATATGCCTATTATTGTATATGGATATATTGCCTAAAGTATGACTGATAAATTTGTTAATTGGTTTGGCCACAATAGTATGGTTGGTTGTGTTGTCTCCAATGTATTCAAATAGCATGATTGTGTTGTCTCCAATCTCTTTAAGCTCTGTAGATTTATAACAATTCATTTGATTATGACAAGGTCAATGTGTAACCTAATTGTTTGGAATATGATTTGACAAGAGCATCTTAGATTGCCCCGTACAGTATTTGAGTCTGAATGTGAATTAACAGCACTGCAATTCACAAAGATATCACCACCGCAATGTAAACAGCTTGTCCACTTTTAATCTAGCTTCCAACTAGGCGTTACCTAAAGTGAACTACAAGATGTGCTTGCAAGACGCTTTCATATATGTGTTATCTAGAAAATGTCTAGGTTTGTGTAGATTTTGAAACCCATAGCAACGCATAAACGATGGTCATGCGCGGCATTGCCGCAGAAGTTTTTTTCTAGTATATATACTAGAAACAAGAGCGCGGCGTTGCAGCGCTAGCCCCTTATGGGGCTTTTTTTTAGTGGATCATTAAAATATATTTTTATGTTGTATTTGATTGAGGAAATACTTTTACTTGGACTTTTAAAATTGCCTTCGAAAAAAATTTGAGACGTTATACATTGATTTTGTAAGTAGGGACACATTGTATATTTTCATTTGATAGCCGATTAGTTTGTCAACTAACTCGAACAGCACAACCGTTCAAAAATAATTTTATAGCTCATATTTGAAGTAGTTAACTATTTTTTTTTGTATGTTGTAACTTGAAGAGCACGTTTGTTTGAAAATGATTATGTTTCTCATATTTCGAGGAGTTAACTAATTTATGTTTTAAATATATTTTGAGGAAGTAGTATTTGTTTTTATTGTCAAATGCGTACCGTAGGTGGATTCGATTGGAATGCATCGGTGTGCGCCGTTGTCGTAATATTCCTGTCGAACCGATCTAGGGTTTCCCTCTTTTCTTCCTTTTCACATGGAGCAAGTTCATGGAAAGAAAAGAAGGGGCAGTTGCCCAGCTATTGGCTCACGTGGTGTTAGCTGTTTGGTCACAGGCCATTGCCCATCGTGCTCACGATTCGGATGCTGCTGTGTCTCATTATTTTTTTTTTTTTTTTTTGAGAGGCCCTAGTCTAGAGTACAATGTAGTATCTCGAACTCGGTCGCAAACGCACACCATACACACCCACTCACACCACACACAACACCCCTACGGCTAAGCTAAGATCTGAACCTTGTATTCTATTTTTGCCTGCGCATGTGCTACCGCACGATCGGATGGGGCCACCAGAGATTTATTCGGGAAACATTGTTCCCGCGTGAGGCACCGCCGGTCGGCCAAGCTTCGAACGCGGGCGGGGCGCTCACCTGCGCTCCTTGCCAACTAAGCTACGGCTCAGTCCTCCTCGCTGTGTCTCATTACTCATTCCCCACTCGTTCTTGTCCTGGCCAACGGCCAGAGGGAGAGCGGGAAGGCAGGAAAAGATAGAGACTCGGATTCATGTGAAAAGACATAATTTATGGGGTTGCAGATTACAATAAAATCCCAAACCATAGGAAAATTTTGGATTTAGTGGAATTTTGAACTTCGAAGTCGTAGTAAAAATTTGGAAAAATTTGGATTTAGTGAAATTTTGAACTTCCAAGTCGTATAAATTAAGCCATGTGAGCATTGTAAAAATGTAAACATAAATTATCAATCATAATTATATTACTTAAAAGGTAAAGCAACATGTATGTAGCCTAAAGCAAAAAAAGAAAAGGCCGATTATGGTTGACCTATGAAAGTGATTTTAGAAGAATATTGAAAGTGGAATCATGCAATTCGGAGTCAGGACGGGAGAGATATTATTATATTGAAGTTTAATAAGTAATTATTATATTGATTATATTTGGGAGAATATTTTTTGGGATTTTGGGTAAATGCAAAGGGGTGGAAATTCATGGGTGGGATCTTAGGTGTATCTAGGTTATTTTAAAAAAATTTGGAATTTTTATTGTATGGAAAATGTATTTTCACTCCTCCGTATACATTGACCGGGTACGCGTAGGATTTTCTCTTTTGGGCTGACGCGTGGTCCCCCGCTACTGACCAAGGCTGACCCGTGCTGTGATCATGGACTCGGTTCATCGTTCCATGGACCGATCTGGGGTTATACTCCCTTTCTCTCTTTATTTCATGTAGACCGTGTCCATGGGTTAGAGAAAAAGGAAGTGGGTCACGGGGGTGGCTTTGGCATTTTTTTTTTTTTTTTTTGCGACAAGGCTTTGCCATCCATTGGGCTTGGCCGCCTGGTCACGGACCGTAGTTTGTCGTCGTCTTCGTTCGCGTTCCAAGAAACAGAGAGGGGCAGGGCGAGAGAGAAGGATGGAGGGCAGGGCGCTGGTGGTGGCTGCTTCCACCGCGTCCGACGGCACCGAGCGTGGTGCCAGGGGGCGGTGCTGTCAAGCAAGCGCGATTCCAGAGGCGGCCTCGTCCCAGCGAGCAGAGGCGAGTGCGGCGTCGGCACCTGGGCGTCCGCCTCCGGCAGGCTGCGGTGTTCAGCCGGGCTGCGAGAGGGTGAAGCCCGGGAAGGTGCAGGGCGGCGGTGTCGACCCCAGCGAGGGCGTGCGCGGCCTCTTCGGCGGCAGCGTCCTGCAAGCGCGGGCAGGCCAGATAGCGAGCTCGGCGCGGCGGTGGCTCAACGTCGGGCTCCAGCGCGGCGGCAGCGGGTCCAGTACGATGGCGCAAGCAGCGTTCTCCCGGACTGCGGCGGCATGGCGACGGCGGCGCCCTGGCCGCTACGGCGTGTGCGGGGCACGGCTGTCGCGCCCCGACCACCTTATGGCGGCAGGCCGGCAGAGCGGCGGCGCACCTGCTGGGCATGCGGCGAAGGCAGCGGTGTGGGTGGTCTCCGACCGGCGCCGCGGGCTGTGGTCGTCCCGGTCGCGCGGCAGCGCCGCCGTGCTCCATGCGTGGGGGGGGGGTGCTGGGCATGGCCGCGCACGACCGGTGCCACGGGCGTGGTCGTCCCGGCCCACGGCAGCGCACGCCGCTGCTGGAGAGGTGCTCGGCCTGGCGCGTCCAAAGCGCCGTCGCGCCCGCCGCCCAGCGACGGGAGGAACGGAGGAGCGATGGTGCAGATTTTGATTTCTCGGTAAATGTAAGGGCCTTTTTGTAAAAAGACCGGTGGATGCCCGATCTCGGCCGTCCGTCCGCCGATCCGACGGCCGGGGAAATGCGGGCGACGTGGCCACTTCGCTGCTGCCCGAGCCCGGACTCGGGATTCTATAGTAAGAGATAAGCAATATAACCATGACATTTTTTTTTTTTGATTAAAAGCAATATAGCCTTTTTTGGGGGCGTCTCCCGTCGCGGGTTTACTACCGAGGCCGAATCGGCCCTTGTTCCCAAACTAGGCCCAATGTGCAATTCGGTCGGAAGGGTGGCTCACCCCATAAACCCAAAGACACCTAGGGGTGGTAATAGATCCGGCCCATTTGTTTCTTCACGATTCCACTAGGCTCTTTTCATTTTTAGTTCAAAATTGTATAGTTTTTGGTCCAATTCTAATCCGACCCGATCCTTAAATTTGCTTTGCTAGGTTAAGGGCCTGTTTGGTTAAAGGGACTAGGGACTAGAGACTAATATGGACTAAAAAGTTAGTCCCTAGCCCCTCCCAAGAGTCTACTAGGGACTACTCCCTCGAATCTCTCAAAATAATTACATCGTCTCGTGGATAAGTCAAACCTTTCTAACTTTGACCATATGTATAAAAAAAAAATAATCATGTTTACCATGTGTAATAAGTATCATTAGATTGATATTAGAACATACTTTCATAATAAATTTATTTGGAAATCTAAGTATCGATATTATTTTCTATATACTTTGTCAAAATTAAAAGAGTTTAACTTCTCGACAAGCAAGATGTGTAATTATTTTGAGATAGAGGAAGTAAATGAGACTAAAAATTAGTCCCTGGTCCTATTATTTGATAATTTAGAGACTAAATAAGACTAAAAAATTAGTCCATTTGATCCCCTTAACCAAACACCCTTTACCACCCCTAGCAAAGACTCGCGCCTTCTTCGCTTCTACCATCCCACTTCGCAGATCCACCGAGCCCTCGACGCCCGCGCAATGTCATGTTGTGGCGAAGCATCGGGTCGCCGGCGCACCCCACTTCCCTCGAAGAGATCCTTGAGGAGATATTCCTCCGCCTCGACGCCGCTGAAGACCTCGCCCGTGTCTCCGCCCGCCCGCACGACCTTCCACCGCCACCGTCTCGCCGCGCCGCTTCCTTCACCGCTTCAGGTGCCTCCACCCTCCACCCATCCTTGGCGTCCTCGATTTCGCCGAGGAAACATTCCACCCTGTCGAGCCGCCCCACCGCTCCGCCCTCGCCGCACGCGCCCTCACGCAAGCCACCGGGCGAAGGGTCGAGATGGCGGACGGACTAGGGGGTGAATAGTCCTTTTAAAACTAATCGCAAGGCTAACCGAAACTAATACGGAATTAAACTTATCTGTCTAGCCAAGACTTCAACCCTCTAACTAAGACTCTAAATCACCTCACAAAAGATCCTACACAAGAAGAATGAGGTGACAAGCCTAGCTTGAGCTCCTAAACAATTCTAACAAGCAAAAGCACAAAGCCCCTAAGCTCACTAGATGCACAATGGACAAGGCAACACACGCCTAACCCAAAGGCTCAAACTACTTAGCTACACAAACTAAGCAAAGTAACTAAATAAGCTACACAAGCTAGAAAGTTACAACAACACTATTCAACCACAAGCACAATATATATATGAAAGTAAGAACAAAGCTTGTGATGAAGAGATTGCAAAACCACCGCAAAGTGTGGACACAAGATGACACCGGTGGTTTTTATCGAGGTTTCGGGGAAGCTTGCCAACTTCCCCTTACTCCTCGTTGTGTCGACCGACACCTTGGTGGTTCCTCGATTGGACGATTCACCCGCTTGATGATTCGCAAGCAAATGGCGGTGCCAAATCCCTCGGAGGATCCTCACAAGATGGGGATCCTCAAGCCCACAAGAACCCACACCCAAGTGTGGTAACCAATGACACGCTCCACTAAAGTTGCTCTTCACGATCCCCGTGAGGTGAGCACGAACCTCTCACAAATCCTCCTCCCGGAGCACCGCACAATCTTCCTTGCGTGCTTCAACGGAGTCTCTTGCCACCAAGCCATCTAGGAGGTGGCAACCTCCAAGAGTAACAAGCACACCAGCTTGCAACACGATCACCTAGTGCCACGAATGCGATCTCACAACGTAACGCACTAGAACTCGATCTCTCACTCAATCGGATGAACACCATCAAGCATATGTGAGTGGGAGGGCTCTCTAGCACTCTCAAGCATGGACACAAAGTCCCCAAGGTGCTTAGCACCTGCCAAGGCCGACCACAACCTCTGTTTATAGCCCCCAAGCCAAATAGAGCCGTTGCCTCACGCAGTGCCAAAAAGAACGAGCGCCGGACGCGCCAGAACCAACCCGCCGGACGCTGCAGATAGTGGCGTCCAGCGCTTCTCGTTTCGCCACGTGTCGGTGACCGTTTGAAAACGATCGACCGCTGGTGCCTTCTCGCCTGGGCGCCGAGCGCCGGGCCGACGCGCCAGCCGCGCGGCGGACGCGGTCGAGCTGCGAGAAACCACTCACGCCGGACGGGCCGGCCGACAGCGCCGGACGCGCCGGGCGCGCCGACCTCGCCAGCGCTTTCAACACAGCCGCGGCGCTGGAGTCAGCGCCCGGTGTCGGCGCTCCACCGTCGGACGCTCCAACGCGGCGTCGGCTACGCCGAAAGCCTTTGCGGCGGCCGCTGCCCGGCGTCCGGCGGAGACGCGTAAAGCATCCGGCACATGTAAAACCACGTTTTACTGGCCCGGCAACGCCACCAACTTCTCCACCTTTGCCCCAACATGCTAGCCGACAAAGTGTATCAACTTGTGCTCCGGAGATAGCATGTTTTTCACCACAAACTTGCATCGACGCCAAAAAGAAAATAGGCGTTTCATTTTCTCAAAAGCCGAATCCGCCTCGCAAGCTCGGTGGGAGGGTGAGCGGTGCCCAAACCCAACTCAACCCCGCAAACACCATCACCTTCACAAATGTGCCAACACCACCACGTATACAACTGTAACACCCGGCCCAATAAGGATGTGGCCTAGTAGTCTTTTGACGCACATGTTTAGTACCACCTTTTGGTTAAGCAAGGGTGGAGTCAACTTATAAGCCTTTGTCTTCCAGCCATATCACCTTCGGGTTAACCCTTTTACACGAAGCGAGGACGAAAAGTGTAAGCAAGGTGTTATGTGTATGCGTCGCGAGCCCCTCGGAAGGGTTGTGCGGTGCGGCTTTGGAAGGCGAGGGTGTTACACCGGCTCTAGTCGGTCGGAGGACCTTGTCTAACTTTGTTGGTAGTTTTTGGAATGGGAGAAACGGGGTTGTATCGCTCGTTGGTCGCTAACATTGTTAGATAAACCTTTGGAAGGCGGGGTGTCACTGGTGGTATCGAGCCGACCCTTGCGGTTTCACGGCTGGTGTAGCGATTGTTCGGGCATGGGGTACATGTGCCGACACTTTGGGACGCACAGACGTGGTCAAGAGGGGAGGTCTGGTTAAGTTGGCGCTCGGCGCCAGGACGTCGAGTCCTTTGAGGGGGTGTATGTAACACCCGCCCAATAAGGATGTGGCCTAGTAGTCTTTGCACGCACATGTTTAGTACCACCTTGCTGGTTAAGCAAGGGTGGAGTCAACTTATAAGCCTTTGTCTTCCAGCCATATCACCTTCGGGTTAACCCTTTTACACGAAGCGAGGACGAAAGTGTAAGCAAGGTGTTATGTGTATGCGTGCGAGCCCCTCGGAAGGGTTGTGCGGTGCGGCTTTGGAAGGCAGGGTGTTACACCGGCTCTAGTCGGTCAGAGGACCTTGTCTAACTTTGTTGGTAGTTTGCCGGAATGGGAGAAACGGGGTTGTATCGCTCGTTGGCTGCTAACATTGTTAGATAAACCTTTGGAAGGCGGGGTGTCACAACAACACCAAGTGCATGTGTGTTAGTATTTTCACAGACGCAGTTTCAAAGGCGAAGTTAGCTCTTGTTCTCACCATGCCACTTGATCCTAACACATCGCAAAGTTAGATCGCACAAGTGGCACTAGATGACCGATATGCAAACAAGTTTGCCCCTCTTGATAGTACGGCCATCTATCATAAACCCGGTCATATACTTCTCTAAGCTCCTCATGACCAGCGAAATGAAATACCCTATAGGTTATACCTTTGCCTTGCGCATTTTCATTCCGCTCCATCTCCAAGTGCCGATGCAACACATGCACCAACATGATCAAGAATGATATGATCCACTTCATATCATCACATGACCTTCTTGGTCCATCGATCTTGACCTCACTTGCTCTTCATCGTTGCGTCGGTCCGTCGGCGCCAAGTCTTGCTCGAGTATTACCGCCTCGTGGTCCGTCACTCCAAAGCCTCTACTTGCCCATCACACTTGCAACCGGTCCATCAAGCCAAGCCTCATCTTGATCTTCACCACCTTGGTCACATGACTCCATGTCATGTCACATATGCAATAAGCTCCTTCATAGCGTCATCACATGTGAACTAATCTCCTGTGTATTATCTCAATTATACATTACTAGTCCACCTGATGTTGTCACTCAATTACCAAAAACCACAAGGGACCTTTCACCGACTTCACTTTCTCCTTCCTCGGTGCCCCTCACTGCTGGAATGTCTGCGACACCCATGATTCCCGCGTCCTCCTTTGCCGACGCACCAACATCACCGCCCCGTTCGCTGACCTCATGATCTGCAACCCCTTGCACCGCCGGCATGTCCGGCTTCCGCCATCCACGATGACCTAACAAATACTCTTGGGGGCTGGGGCATGCAAAGCAATTCGATCTCTTCCTCGATCCGCATAACGACAAGGACAAGGAGAAGCAGGATTTTTTCTTTCCGGGTGATGCGTTGTGCGGTGTGAACACAAGCTCGTGACCTTCCACTTCTCTTGATCACTAGACAATGGCGAGGCATCACGTTCCATAGAACAATTCCTTTGAGCTCTACCTTTGGTGGGTTTGAAAGCTGTTCAAAGCGCCACTATGCACCAGTAGCGCATACGGGTGATTGCTCTCCATAGTTTTATGGTCATGCTCCTCGGTGGTGTGCCCTGTATGTGCACCGGTTTGGGCTTCAGCGATGGTGGCGGCGGCCGTCAAAGGTCGTCTGTTTTTGTCTTCTTGGTGGCCTCCGTCATGGCATTCGGCGTCGGCGAGGGGTGGCGTCGGCAAAGGAAGTGCGAGGAGGGAGATCTTTGCCGGTCTTGGCATGGTGGCGTCTTGTCGGCGTCTCCTCGGCGATGTAGGGAGAGGCGGTTTGACTCGCCGTCTTGTTCTATCGGTGGAATAAGGGGTTGCCGACTTCTTTGGCGGCGGCGGAGAGGTTTCTTCGCGATTTCCACACTTACTGGATGCGGAGGCGAGGGTCCTCGATGGCGTGCGGGTTTCGGATGGCTTATTTGTCCATCCCTACGTCTTGGCGCCCATGGCGGGAGTTCAGCTTGCTCGTCGTCCTTTGGCGGTGGAGCTATATGGTTTATCCGGCGGTGTCGGCAATGCGGAGGTCTTTGGCGGCATAGTGGAATAATGTTTCGTGACCTCTCCTTTGCTCCAACGGCGTTCTTCTCCGGCGCTGCGGCGGGTTGGCGACCTCGGACGGGGGCCGGGGCTGCTGCTTCAAGGCCTTCGTTGGGCGATGTTGCGGCTGCTCTCTGTTATCTTGTGCGGAGTTTATGCGGGAGGTTGTGATCGATCGTGGCCGTCCGGTTGTCCGGGCAGCAATGACGGAAGAAGGGATGACTTCTGCCTCGGTACAAGGTTTGTGGTTGCGGGAGGTATGGACTTTGTATTTCTTCGGCCTTCGTTGGAAATGCGAGGTTCGAGGTTCGAGGGTGTCGGGGTTCTTCCCGGCCGGCGTTCCACAAAGTTTATGGCCGCCAGCGATAAAGCGGTTCACAGCGGCCACATTTGGAGCTTCTATAGCTCGCCGGTCTACGATGATGCATCCTCGAATCAAGATGAAGCGGTTTGGTTTTGGTTGTTGTATCGTAACAGGGGTTTCTCTTGTATCTTTCTTTGTTGTACCTGCATTTGTACTTGGTCATTTCCTTTACTTAATACAGGTATGACTTTCACAAAAAAAAAGATATAGAACTCTCTGTTATTGACCTCCCTCCTGGCATACATGATAACCCGCGAGCACTGGCCGTTGTGGAGGCTGGGAAGCCATGATAGGTCTGTTTACTCTTACGGACAACATGCTACAGCTCTCTACTATAAGTCTCTGCGAGGAACTGAGTGGCAGCACGAAAGGATAATCGCCTTGCCCAAACCAAATTGTTCCTGGAGAATTGTTCATTCAGTTGCTGGGTATTTACTCCTAAAAGCATCACAACTGAATGATTCCTAGATTGCAATGCGGGGTCACAGTATTTCACACTCAATCTCAAGACATTCCTAGTTGAGAAGCTGTGCGTTTTGAATAATAATTGGTACAATAGAGATGTATTCCTCTATGCGAGTTTCTTATCACCATTCTCACTGCCAAGTATATGATATGGTATGATACTGACATTGTTTTTAAAAATGTTGACTTACAATGTTTTTATGTGCTTTTGCATCGTACTTATTATTGCAGTGCACTTTTGTTTGGTGCATTATCTGAACTCAATTCAATGGTTGTCATGATGCTCATCTGCTGATTGACTGTTTATTAGAGGCATGCCTGCATTTTTATATTTTTATTTGTTGTTTGGAAAGCTGATCAAATAGGCAATTATTTGATGATTATTGCAATATTGTTCAGCATGTCAGTGTCAATGAACTTATTGTTTCACTACGAACTTGAGGTTTGAACTTTTAATGAAGATTTTATGTATCACTAGCATGCAATCTAAATTCCATGTTCCGCCTCCATTTCAAATGTAAGGCGTAGTTTGACTTGTCCATTCTCAAAAATGGGATGTTGACTCTTATTTTATCCTACTTTCAAATGTGAAATCCAATGATACAATTTTCATAGAATAATTATATGTCATATGATACTAATTGTTCATTGAAGATTATGATGTTTGAATCTTAAAATATGTGCACATCTTATAATTTATAAATAAAGAGAAACTGAGGATGTATCAAATGTGCATGCCCTCAGATAGGAATGAATGAAGATGCAAATTATGGCCATATCCTCACACATCTATAAGGAAACTTGTGGCGAGTTTAGTAGTATGAAAAAATCAGTGGTTCTCCATTTTACATATGTCCACTTCTTTGGTCTAAACGTCTTGCACACATGCTTGATATATAATGTTTGTTAGACTTGATTGCACATTACAAGTTTCTTTGTATTATTTTTTAGCCTACGGGCTTTGAACTCATCAAGTATTAGGCGAGATAGATTTACTGTGTTTGATGCGGTTTGTGGATATAATCAGTCATAAGCCCTCAACCTATGCATCTATGTGTTAGAATGAATGGCTAACCAAATTCTATTGATAGACCCAAAGGGGAAATATACAAGTGTGTACACATATGCAAAAGAAACCCTCCAAGTAGAGGGAAATTAGAGAAACATCTATACATCTAACACCCCCCCTCAAACTCATGGTGGATCTACAACACTGAGTTTGGAGAGTAGGAATCTATGTTGAGCCTGGGTCTGTGGCTTGGTGAAGAAATCAGCTATCCGAACCCCTCGAAGGCACATGGTGGAGCGTCACAACCCGATCATGCACTTGCGATCTCATGTAGGCAAACATCAACGCCAATGTGCTTGGTGAGCTCATGCATGGACCGGATCTCGAGCAATATTGATTGCACCGGTGCTATCGAGAGAGAGGAGTGGGTGCGATGGCGGGCACACCGAAATCCTCAAGAAGCCATCGTAGCCATGTCACCTCTGCGGTCCCAATCGCCATAGGCTTGGCTTCGGCCTCGCACTTTCGGCGGGAAAGCGGCGATGCGCTTCTTGGTTTTCCAGGCAATCAACGAGGAGCCAAGAAAAACACAATAAGCTGAGAGAGAGTAGCGATCGGTCTCACTCGCCCAGGTCACATCAGAGTATGCCTGAAGCTGGAGAGAACTAGAGCGCGGGAAGAAAAGGCGACGGGAGATAGTTCCACGAAGATATCGCAGAACACGAAGGAGGTGAGCGTAGTGGAGCTGGGTAGGAGCTTTGCTAAACCCGACTCAAGACATGAGCAGTGAGTGATGTCGACGAGTGATCCCAAGATAGACAAGGCTCCCAACAAGCTGACGATAGCGAGTGGGATCAGCAAGTGGTTCACCATCAGTGGGTCGGAGGTGAACATTAAGCTCCATATGAGTGTCAACAGTTCGGTGATCAGTGAGAGCAGCACGGGAAAGAAGGTCCTAGGTGTACTTCTCCTGAGAGAGAAAAATGCCATCAGGGGTGGAGGTGACCTCAAGCCCAAGGAAGTAACGGAGAGGACCCAAATCGGACATGAGGAATGTCTCCGAGGCGATTGCTTCACAAAGGCAATGAACTGGGAGTCATCACCTGTGATGATCATGTCATCAACATATAGGAGAAGAAGAGTGTGACCACGAGGAGAAGTGTGAACAAAGAGAGCAGGATCATGATCACTAGGCTTGAAGCCAGCATCAAGGAGAACAGAGGAGAATCGCTCAAACCAGGCGCGAGGAGCTTGCTTAAGGCCATAGAGTGAACGACGCGGTGACAAACCATCCCATCGAGAGCGGAGTATCCGGGGGGGCTGCATATAGACTTCCTCACGAAGCTTCGCCATTGAGGAAGGTGTTCTTGACATCCAACCGTGAGATCGACCACCGACGGACGAAGGCAACGGCAAGAAGGGTTCAAACGGTGGTCATGTGAGCAACTGGAGCGAACGTCTCCTCGTAGTCAATGCCATACTCCCCTTTCGAAACCATGAGCCACAAGACGAGCTTTGTGGCGCTCAAGAGAGTCATCGGCGAGTTTTGACCTTGTATACCCACTTGCAAGTGATAGGAGTGACATGAAGTGGTTTAGGAGCAAGATCCCAAGTGCTAGTGCGCTCAAGGGCAGCAATCTCCTCGACCATAGCGTGCTGCCACTGGGGTGAGCAGCGGCCTCCCGATAGGTCACGGGCTCGGCTAAAACAATAGGCCGTGATGCCGCTAGGGGCGGGTGAAGCCAAGGCGTTCGGGAGGACGAAGGGTGCTGCGATCCACGAAGAGCATAGCGAGGAGATGGAGGAAGGGGTCCAAGGATGGACGGAGAGGAATCAAGTGGTGGGGGCGGGGGCGAGGGACGGCGAGTATAGTAGTGAGTGATCTCACGGGAGGAGGCCGGTGGTGGAGGGTGAGGTGGAGAAGGTGGAGAAGTAGGAGGAGATGGCGAAGGTGGAGAAAGAGGAGGAGGTGGCGAAGATGGAGAAATGGGAGGAGATGACGAAGGTGGAGTGGAGGAGGGAGGTGACAGTGGAAGATACCACTCAGGTAAGCTAAGAAAGGAGAGGGACTCGGCGGTGTTAGGATGACCGGAGGGAGAACGAGGATAGTAAGGGCGGGACTCATCAAAGGTGACATCCAGGAGATCCTCATCCGCCCAGAACAACGAGGGTCATAACAAGCGATAACCCTTATGTTCCGTATTGTACCCAAGGAAAACACACTCGGCAATTTGGCGGTGAGTTTGGTGCGCTCACGAGGTGGAAGTAGAACATACGAGACACACCCAAAACAACGAAGATGATCATAGGAAGGAGGGGTGCCAAAAGAGGCGGCTCATAGGGAGTGCAACCCTTTAGAGAGGTGGACGGTTGGCGGGTTATGAGGAAAACCGCCGTAGAGACCGCCTCAGCCAACCGAGGAGCAAGGGCGAGGAGGTCAAGAGCGCCTGGCGATCTCAAGAATGTGGCGATGCTTGCGCTCGGCAACACCATTTTGAGCATGAGCACCGGACGGTAAAACCGCGAGCAAGGGTGCCCTTCTCGACCAAGATAGGAGTGGTGGGCGGTGGAGATGTACTCGCCGGCGGAGAGTCGCCACGAAAAACACGAATGGGGGAGTTATTTGGAGTACGAACCATGGTAGCAAATTGTTGGTAAATAGAAAGAAATTGGCCTCGAGAGGACATCGGATAAATCAAGTAAATCTCGAATAGTCATCAATGAACATAACATAATAGGATTGCCCTCCTTTTGAAGTTATAGGTGCGGGACCCCATACATCGATTGAACAAGATCAAAAGGTCTACGGGATTTGGACTCACTAGAGGAATAGGGGAGTTGCAGCGCTTGCCAAGTTTGCAACCCGTACAATGTAGAGCGATGTCACGAGAAGCGAGGGGCCTAATACACCACTACCAACAAGGCTGGACAATCTAGCACCGGAGAGATGACTAAGATGGCGATGCCTTTGGGCAAAAGAGGTAGTGGATGAAGCGGTACCGATCGGATCTTGGGAGAACAGGTGGGAGCAAAGCGGATGAAGGAAGACGCAACCAATCAAGCTCCCATAGGCTGTGAGTCTCGACGCCTAGGCCCAGTTCCCACCAAAAGGCCCGTACGAAGATCCTGAACACAACAAGAATTAGACTCAAGAATAATGCGACAACCATGATCAGTAATTTGTCCCGCAGAAAGAAGTTGCATAGTGAGTTGAGGAACATGCGAAACATTAGGAACCTCAAAAAAAGAAGAAGTTGAAAGAACACCTCTCCCGGCAATAGGAAGAGAAGTGCCATCGGCCGGTCGCGAACAAGGATGGGTGAATCGAGAAGATGATAGGGAGGACAAATGAGTGGTATGGGGTGACATGTGGAAAGAGGCACCGGAATCAAGAAACCACGGTGGTGATATACGATGGAGGAGGAGGTGTGGAACGAGGGAGGCTGAGCCGTAGTCCCGTGAGGGGAGGGCTGAGCTGCGATGAGTAGTGAGGCGACGGAACATGGCAAGAACCTCTGCTCCGCTGCCGCATTACCGAAGCGAGTGCCCTGCGTAGTGGAGGAACCACCAGAGCCCGAAGAGTGGCGCCGGTCATGGCGCCCGTAGCGGTTGCGCTGCTTCTTACGACAATCCTTCTCCTCATGGCCATAAATCTTGCAGTAGCCACACTGCACACGAGGGGACCCCCGCCACCACCGTGGGCGGGCGAAGGTAGAGACGGTGGGGGTGAAGCCACCAGAGCGAGCAGCGGCTGCTTGGCCGGCATGGCTCACCCAGGTCGAAGTCGAAGTCTCCTCATTTCAGAAGCTCAGGCATCGCCTCGGCAAGCGATGGCGTGGACGACGAGTCGATGATCTCTCTGTCTTGCGGCGCTCTCTCAAACTACGGGCCGGACGCGGTAGAGAGAGGAACTTCGTGGAGACAGTGTGTCTCTTGCTCCGGTGCGGTCACAACACCGACAAGTACCACCACCACAGAACTTTCGCCCCAAATTGTCCAGGGCGATGCGGACATCGATCATCTTGCGGTGGAAGTCTTCGATCAGAATCGAAGCCGGCGGCGAAGTGGCTGCCTCCTCAATAACGAAAAGGTACATCGCCTCATTGCGAGATTTCATAAGCTGCGGCAGAGGTGAGCCCACATGAGGTGGGATGTGGCAAGCCCTCACGAGGGGAGTGTGCAAAATCAATCTCGATGCTCGCCAAGTAAGATGGCCTTGGTGATTTCTCCTCACGCAGCCAAGTCTCATAGAGGCCAAGATCAGATTGATAGGTCTCCATCTCAGCCTCAAATGCATCAAGGAGAGCATGTTTGGCGGCATCATCGACATCACGGAGGATAGGTGGGCTGCTTAGGAAGAATCGGGGCGGGGAGGACAGGCCCGGTCCCCGTAAGATAGCCCCACGGCCGGTATCGCTCCGATACCATGTTAGAATGAATGGCTAACCAAATTCTATTGATAGACCCAAAGGGGAAATATACAAGTGTGTACACATATGCAAAGAAACCCTCCAAGTAGAGGGAAATTAGAGAAACATCTATACATCTAACAGTATGTACATGAATTTCAATTGATGTTTCCAAACACAATGATGGGTACTGTTGGATGCGAGATGCACGGAAAGCTTGACTAACATGGCTTACTTGGTTTTTCTTTTTCATCTTTGGTTCTAACATTTACTCTCTGTCGGTCAGCGTATCGATTCACGACCGGGACTTCTCAAGGTGATGTTGCAATATCGGTTGTCAACATCCGCCAGTGACTTGAAATATTCTTTGTGAGACCCACTAATGTTTATGCGTGATGATATCTTTACGTAGTCGATCAGCTGTTTAGTTTCTACAGTCATGTTCTCCCTTTTTTGTCGATTTGTGTGTTGTGTTTTGAGCTATTTAGCATGCAATTGAGGCACTAAGAAGGCCTTCTAACTGATTTGTGCTTAGACATTTGTAACCATGGCTCATGGAGATCTGTCCAATCAGTGACTGGGTATAGTTCTGATGAAAATTATTGAAATGGTTATATCCATTCCTTGAAACAAAGTAGGCCTTCTCAATTACTAGCTTCTATCTGTTGCTTTTGAAACTTGTGTTGTTGGTCATTTGTTCTTAAGTTTGCTCCTATGGTTCCTCAGTACTATCCTGTAAAATGGTTTTTTTCTTTATCCACTCCCATCCTTGTCTTGCTTGTCACGTTAATTCACTTTTGATCGTCTGGTACTGTTCTATGCTAAATTCATGAATAGTAGTTGAGCCCTCAAGGCCTGTGCCACCAGGCTCTTATGCATGCTTTCCGTTTTCCCTTAATCTGATTGTTATCCTTGACTGTGGTTGCTCCTGTTCTTTTTTGAAATGTCTGATGCATTGATTATCGATGGGGATTTAAATTTATACGAAGTCACATTTCTTGTCAGTTGCTATCCATTGGCCTGGTAATTCCTACTACAGAAGCCTACTGGTGAACTTTGACACCATGCCATCATCTTTGACACGGGTTCTGGAGTCTTTACACATTGATCTAGGCTTAAGGGGACTATAAATATTAGATTATATAAGGGCGTCCATAAAAGTGTATACGTCAGCTAGCTAGGAGAAGTACTGAGCCAATTAGGAGGAGATAGAGGTAGAAAATTCACAGCGCTAGCGATAGAACAGTCGCCTAGCTTGCACGTTCCACGAGAGTTTTTTGAGTCTCTGACACATCTTCAACTATCCGGCTGTTGTACTTTTTAATTGTTTACAGGCAACACGTCAGCCGGCGATTTACTCCGTCCATTGCGGACGCCCTAAGAGTGATTTAATAGCCTTTTTAGATACATGTTGAAACTCTTTGAACAATGGAGACTTGGAGAGTTAGTTAAAACTAACCTCTTATAAACAATGGAAACTACCGTTTCGATAAATGATCCTGACAAGACTGTAGTATTACTAGGATGTTGTTTGCTTGAACTTATCATCCCGACATATCAGCCATGGTACGTTATATTTCTCTCAAAAGTATATTTTCTCTCAAAACAATTAGCATCGGTCGGCTTATCGGCCGTAGAAATCTATCTCTGCTGCTTTGCGCTGGTGTTTTAATTTGAATAAGAGTAAAATGCACCCGGGGTACTCAAACTATTGGCCTCCTCCCATCGGGTACTAGAACTATCAAAAACGACTATCGGGTACCCGAACTATTGCCGATGCACACCAAAGTTCTAAAACTTGCCACGTCGGAGGTATTTTTTCAAAAACAACCTTTTCTATTTTCTCTTTCTCCCAACTAGCTCCTTCCCGTGGTGGCGGGCGGAGGCACGGACTTGTGTCCGAAGCCACCGGCGGCGTAACATTACGGGCGAAACCAACGACATGCACGGATTCCCCTTTATGAGATCTATCGGTTGGTGCCCAAAAACCGAAGCTATCGCACCCCTTAACGGCGGTGCCGCGACGGCGATCGGCGGCGGCGGCATGGCGGGCGGCACCCGCCTGCCGTTCCGGCCACGTCGGGCCAAAGCAAGGCGAGCACCGGCTTCAGTCGTCGGCGATGCGTAAAACCAAGCTAATGGAAGGTCAGCGGTCTTTGGGGCGACCTTGCCCGCGCTACATGATGGCGGCGCCACGGCGTTCCGGCCGAACCTAGGCCGAATCGACTGCCGCCGACGGCTACAACCGGCGGGGGACCTCGAGGCGACTTCCGTCGGCGCGCAAAAAGGAAGAGCAAGAGCAGCGGACTAGGCGGTGCCACGGGCGCGACGGCGAAGCGGCGGAGGTCGGTGAGGCTACGGCCGGCGGAATCGCGATGCGCCCTTACCCCTTGCTTCACGCGTCGAGTCGTCCGTGGTGGGGGGATGGCGGGCTTGCCGCTATCCAGGGCGGGCTGGAGCAGCGATGGCGGAGGCCGTGGCGCGGGCGCCGGCAATGGCGCGGCGGCCGGGAGAGCGCGGCCGCTGCGCTGGCGAGGAAGGAGAGCGGAGAGTGAAAGAGGGCGCAGTGGCGGGGGCGCGCAGGGGGAGCGCCCCGTGCGGCGCCGTGGCTGCCGCCGTTGAGGCACCCGATGAGGCACCCACGCCGGTGTCACCCGGTGAGGCACCCACGCCGTGTGTCACCCGGTGAGGCACCCACGCCCGGTGTGTCACTTGCGACGGAGGTAGAGGAAGGACCTAGTTGCGAAAGAGGAAATATATAGGGTTTTTTTGAAAAATGACTCGGCGTGGCAAGTTTTAGACCTTTGGTGTGCATGGACAATAGTTCGGTACCGGATAGTCATTTTGATAGTTCGAGTACCCGTAAGGGAGGAGGCCAATAGTTTGAGTACCCAGGGTGTATTTTACTCTTTGAGTAAATAAATTGTCTTGGTGACCCTGATGCAGCGTTTTTAGAAGCATTTTGGAATGAAATCGTGTTGACGTCTCGGTGGTACATGGCTCTAATTCACCAGTCTCATCTCATGTGGTTTTGCTCATACTGCTCTGCCCAAATTTCACGGCCTAGCATGGTAAATTATAAAATATATTTTAGAAACAATGTAAAATAAAAATAAGATATTCCAGCATACCTTGCGCGAAGTATATACAAAACACTTCAATTACCACCGCAGGCTTGAGTAGGCCCAGACCATATTACGTGGCCAGCGAGCGATTAGTTATGGCCGGCCCGTTAACGCCCAGCAGCCCCCAGATCACAGTGGGTATACGAGGGTGGGACTGCAGCTGCGGTTTCTGCAGCTCCGCCGCCGCCCGTCGCCTCGCGATGTCCTCGCCATCGGCAAATCCGGACGCCCGGCGACCCAGCGGCGCCGGACGCCGCTGACCCACCTGCACATCCGAATCTGGCAACCCAGCGCCGCAGGCGGTCTTCCCCTCGACGAGATCTGTTGGCGATAAAATCGGTAACACACCAAAATAAAAGAGCTAGATCGCTCATTAGGGCAAGCCGAAAATCAGGATCGGCAAGCGCCTAGGGATATCCACACCGGACCGTGTGCCTCCAACGATGAGCGCGATCACGCAAGACACGTCGTCGGGAGGAGCCTCGTCGGGAGCGCTGATGCGCAAGACACGCCGGCGAAGTCTCTTGAAACCCGAAACCCCACACGCCGGGACGGACCCGTGAGGGCGCGCAGCAGCAGCTATGGGCTGCCCTAGCCGGCCTGGCCGCTCTAGGGCGTTGTTTGTCGTCGATATTCCGTTCATGGCATCGGCGGCGAAGAAGAAGGAGAGAGGATGACCTACAAGCAAGACGATAGTAGATGTGTTTGTCGATTGGATGTAGATGGGATCAAATCGGCCATGAACCTCTTTATTATATAGAGGAGGGTGGTCTTATCCTTTTAGGAAACCGTCCTTGGGCGTTTCAAGTACCAAAAACCGACCTAAACACGATTGGAAACAAATCGGTTCGATCTCGTGACGGACGAGCTGCGTCGGGCTGGCCGGCCGCTTCCGCGCCCCGGCCGGGCCTTTTCCGGCCGATGGGTCGGCAGAGAGGTGCGGTCGGCTCGCGTCGCGCGACTTCGACCGGACCCAATGGCCGACGCTGTACCGGACGCACGGGCGCGTCCGTCGATGTCCCGAAACCGGCCGCTCCGGTGACGACCCGGACTTCGCGCGGGGTGACGGACGCTCCGGTGACCCGCGTCTGGCGAAGAGGTCGAAGGCGCGACCGACCGGACGCCGGACGCGACCCGGACGCTGGACTGGACCGGCCAGCGCGCCGTCCGTCACGTTCGAAAAAGCCGTTTTCGATCCTTCTCGAGAATTTTGACCAAGTCCGGAAATTTCGCGGTGACTTGGACCTCCAAAATATGGCTAAGTCTGGAATTTTGCGGTGGGTTAGCCCACGCCATTTTTGGGTGTCAACACATGCCCCCCTGTTTTCAGGTGAGAGGTGCACGATCCTGAAAACAAAACAAGAAAAACCAAACAACACGAATGCCCATCGTATCGGTTGTCCAGTGGCTAAGGGCGATACTATGTATCGGCCATTTTTATTCTAAGGGCGATGCATGCATCGGCCATTGTTTGAGAGCACTAGGCCTCTTGCGAAACACTAGGGAAATACTTTTTCAAATACCTCCCGTTAATCGCCTTATCTTGACGTTTTCCATCACTTGTTGACTCAAGCACATAGGAGTTCCCAAATATCACTTTGACCACCTTGAAAGGACCTTCCCAATTGGGTGACCACTTGCCAAATTGATTGCTCCTCGACCCTATCGGTAATATAGTTTGCCAAACTAAGTCACCGATTTGGAACGATTTGCTCTTGACTTTCTTGTTGTAGGCTCTTGCAACACGGGCTTTGTCTTTCTCAATTTCCTTTAGAGCTTGTATTCTCTTGTCGGTTACCTCGTCGATGTTGTCCATCATCAAATCATGATACATAGTAGGAGATAAGTCATTTTGTTTAGCAAATCTATATGCATCCAAATTTACTTCAACGGGTAACACCGACTCTTGGCCATACACCAACTCATAAGGAGTGACTTTAGTTGCACCATGCCTCGATATGAGATGAACCCACAAAGCTTCTGACAAGACCTCATGCCACCTTCTTGGATGTTCTAATATTTTCTTCTTAATAAGCCCGATCAAAGTTTTGTTAGTTGACTCTCGCTTGACCATTGGCTTGAGCATAATATGGAGATGAATTGAGCATCTTAATCTTATATGATTCGGCAAAATCCTTCACTTCCTTAGCCATAAATGACGTTCCTTGATCCGTAGTTAATGTTTGAGGAATGCGAATCTATGAATAATGTGCTCCGTGATGAACTCGATTACCTCCTTGTGTGTCATGTTCTTCAATGGGCGCTTCCGACCATTTAGTGAAGTAGTCGGTAGCAACCAAGATGAACTTATGCCCTTTCGGAGATGGAGGATGAATCGCCCAATGAAATCCAAGCCCCAACCACGGAAAGGCCACGGTTTGATTATAGGATGAAGCATAGCGGTCGGCACTAGCTGAATATTCCCAAACCACGACACTCTTCACAACCTTTGTAGTAACGAAAAGCAATCGGCCATCATAGTAGGCCAATAGAAACCAGCCCGTCTCAACAACCACTTCATCTTGAGCCGATTGATGCGTACCACAAATACCTTCATGAACTTCTCCCATTGCCACTTCGTACTTGATCAGCCCCTAAACACTTTAGCAACAAGTCTTGGCAGTCCTCCTATAAAGCTCACCATTATGCAATGTGTACTTGAAAGCAAGCCACCGAATATTCTTGTCGGCTTTAGCACTAGGATCCTGCAAAAAAAGACAAGAGAGGAGTTCTCCAAACCTCTAAATCGGTGCTACCATTGTCCAAAAAAACAGAAATAGACCGATTTAAAAGAACTTTATATTGTTGTCCCAAATCATTAGTAACATCGGTTTGTCCAATTAATTTTGGTTGAACCGAATTTTTACTAGAATCTGAAACAAGCAAACTTTCATGCATCGGCAAATGTTGTAAATGAAAATATTTTCTTTACCTCAAAGCGGATGCCCATCGAAAGCAAGCAAGTTTGCTCTTTGCATATATTTTACATGCAAGTGATCTTCTTCTTGCCCCAGGGCTTTAAGTCATCGAAATAAAATTCCCTAGGGGCCTTTCATATAGCACGATGGTTCTAAACATTCATCGGCTAGATTGCATCTTTGAGGGCAATAATACAATATCGGCCATATGAATTCACACACGAGGAATATGCATGACCGAAATACAATATTTCGGCTCTTGATCATTGATAAAGCGTGATAATTTGACATCCCTCCATAATATAAAGACCCATACCAAGAATCAACATAAGAATATGAGGGATAACCATGCATACCATGAGGTGAATTCCACATAAGCACAAAGGCGAGAGAAAATGGATGACGCCATGACCAATGATTTTGATGATTTAGTGCAAACTTCCAACTTGGCAATTGTGTCTTGAGTCTTTTTCTTCTATCTTTTGTCTTCGTTGCACCGCTTTTGTTTGATCATCATCCTTTCGATCTTTAATGCTTCCTTTTGGGACCCATACTAAGCCCCTTTCTCTTAGCTTCTACGACCGAGCTTACGCAATTCTTTTTCCTGCCACCTTGGTAAACCGATTGAGCATGTCGGTTTTGTCTTCATTGTGGACAATGACAATTCTTCCTCGTTCTTAGATATTTGTTATCTTCTTTTGTTCAGATTTAGTACCTACAACATAAATGGCTGAATTTTCAACGTGTTTACCATCAATAGCCAGATTTTTCAACAATGTAATCGGCTTTTCAATGGTAACATTCAGATCTGAATTTTTCTTTTTCCGTCCATCATATTTCACACGGTAAACTTGCTTTACCACCTTCCTTTTGGCATAGCTCGGACCGGTCGATCAAATCGGTCTTTGCAAGATGACTCTTTCAAGTGTTTTTGAGCTGCATACTTCACATGTTGTGGCTCGAAATATGATGGAACATTCACCTTTCTTTGCCAATGTTGTTTTTGAGGATTATGCTTTGGAGACAACTTTGATGCTTGGGTCTTCTTCAATCGATTCGCTTCCCCTATCTTTGTATATTTGGCTAAAAGCTCCTCGAAGCTAAGCGGTCTCCTATTGCCTTTTTCTTTGTCATGCTCCTTATCTCCATTAGCTTTATGAGCATCCTTCTTTCCTTTATCTTGATGGACATGCTCCAAAGAAAGACCTCCAGCCGATTCCCCTTGCTCAATGGAATCAATCGGCTTTTGGTGGAGATGGAGAGATTTTATTTGCCCCCCAGTGTTCTCTAACATCGGAGCAATATTGCTATCCTTTGAAACATCTTCAATTTTAATTTTATGGACAACAATTCTGTCTTCACTTGAGGGTCTTCCATCTCTCTCTTGAGCGTTAGAGCCTTGATCTTCAAGTGAATCGGCTAGTAGTGCAAGCCGATTCAAAACCTGTTTGCCATCAGGCCCGATTGAATCTAATCGGTCCACTTGTTGAGCCTCAAAAAACCTCAATCGGTCATTATCAATGTCCGATTGGATCTCATGATGAAATACATTGCAACTATGAGTATTATGATCAAATAAATTACACAACTTGCAATATATAAGCTCTTCCAAGTTCTGAATTGATGGCAAAGCATTGTGATCAATATGCCTAATAAATTTACCTTTCAGCAACATGTTAAAGACATGATCACAACAGATAGAGCCAAAGGTGAGCATTAAATTTGTAAGCCGATTTTTTTGTAGAATCGGCTTCAATGCTTGGCAAACGAAAAGACTAAAATTGACATCAATCCATTCGGCCACACCTTTACAATAATCTTTCATGCCAGAATTAAATGTAGAACAAACATCGGCATGAGCAATATTCTTCAGTCTTAGCCCCGAATCATAAAACCCAAAGTAATTGCAAAACTTATATCTCATTCGGGACCAAGTATGAATTGAATTTAAAGTAAGTAAAGCAATCCACATATATGTATAATTCACATTAAGCATTGGGAAAAGCTTTAACTTTGACAAAACATTATCATCGGCCTTCCAATTGAAGACAACATGTAGGCCAATGCAATTTTGTACCTTAGTGACGAAAGATGTAGCAACCAAGCTTCTGCTCTCAATGATCTCACCGTTAGCAAACCCTTTGAAAAGAGTTTGTGTGCTCTCTCAAAGCGCCACTAATTTCCTCCTCAGGCTCTTCTTGTGTCTCGACGCCCATCATAGTAGTGGTGAAACTTTCTGAAGCACCTGCAGAAACATCTACAACAATAGGAATCGACTTAGCCGACTCGGAAGTCGTCAATGCCGATTCATGCTCAATGGCAGCAACTTTAGCCAGCTCAGTTGCCTCAGGGGTTGGCTTAGCCATCTCAAGTAAGGTAGTTGGCCTAGCCGACTTAGTTGGCTCTTTTCTTATCGAAGCACGATTGGCTATGGCTCAATCGGCTACGAGGTAAGTAATCTTGCTGCCCATTGTGAATTTCGCTAGCACACGCTCTCCTTTGGTGAAGATCTTGACACATTAATGAGCGAGGAACCAATACTCCACCTTTATGTATGTGCTGCAATTTTTGCTTATGAATAGCTTGACCGATTTGAGCAATCGGTCTTGCTGATTTTTTTTTCTGTCCATTAGCTCTAAAATTGTTTTGGTCAACTTTTAGAATCGAATCCAGCAATCCTTTTTTGGATGATAATGCTAGTGGTTGACCTACGCTTGTGAATGGGAACATGAGCTTGCCCCCGAGCCTAGAAGACTTGATGGTGATCTTGAGGCTTTCCCGATTGTCATTAGATCTTTCTAGCACCACCTCACGATCTGAACTTTGCCTTTTCTTCTTAGGCTCTCTAGGCTCGCCGATTATGACATTTTTCCAATAGCGGAATCGGCTTGCCCCGGTCGAATTAAGATGGCCGGATTATTTTTCTCCGAATTTCGGCCATCGAATGTGTCTTCCTGCAAGGTAAAGAATGTGCATCCTCTCCTAAATTGGTCTTATCGGTTTCGGATGCGAAGAGACCAATTTGGATTGATTACCAGAGGCAATCGGCTTAGCCGACCGAAAAGTCGGCTTGACCGATTCAAGGCGCAGTAGTTGTTTCACAGAAGGTAACAATCGGCTTGGTGGACTTTAAAATCTGTTTAGCCGATTCTGAGGGAGCATGCAACTTTTCTTTCTTTCTTGTAATCTCAAGACATTTACTATAGAAATCTTCATTATGCTTTTGACCCGTTCTTATAAAATTTAACAATGCATCTTTTAGTTCAGCAAGGTCTGATTGAGAAATTTTTGACTAATTCTTTTTGTTATGCATCGGCATGTCACGTTGTGAACTTATAGCCGATGTATATGTTTGTACTGGCTGCATGTTGCTAGAATAACTAAAACTCAAAGAATTTTCAGCACACATCGGCTCTTTGTCATAATATCCGTAACCATAACGTGTGTAATGAGGAGCACTAAGAAAACTATCAGCCGATGTGACATATCTAATACCATGATTACTAGCAACATCATCATGAAAATTAACGGTACTTGCAAAATAATTATTAGAATTATCATATGAATTTGCAAGCTTTACCTCAGGCATGGAGTAGTAATATTGTGATGGATCACCTCGGTACTCCATGTCTTCTTATAATTTTCTGATTTCCGAAAATATACCAGTTCACTTGGTACAAGGAGCGCGACTTTGATTTCCAGCACACCGAGAGCAATCGCAATCGAACCAGCTAGCTGTCTCCACGTGATCTGAAGCCCCTTGTGTATGCGTATATATGTGGAATAATAATTATAATATAATAATATTTACTCGATGGCAGGATGGAAGAGCTTTCCAATTTACTTCAGCTTGCTTCGTGTCAGATGTAATGACCTGCCAATAAAATCGAGATGAATACGCAGCAGCCCGATGAACACAATCGGTCTGAGGCCAGATTCGTTTGTCCGGAAAAGATACGATCGGTTGTGATCACGTAAAACAAACAATAGATCAATTAAAAATAGGGTAGATAGATTCGGCTGCAAAGTAGAGCCGAAGCAATCGTTCCCAGCGGAGTCGCCAAAAGTGTGTTGACGATAAAATCGGTAACACACCAAAATAAAGAGCTAGATCGCTCACGTGGGGCAAGCCGAAAATCAGGATCGGCAAGCGCCTAGGGATATCCACACCTGGACCGTGTGCCTCCAACGATGGCGCGATCGCAAGACACGTCGTCGGAGGAGCCTCGTCGGGGCGCGGACGCAAGACACGCCGGGCGAAGTCTCTTGAAACCCGAAACCCCACACGCCGGGGACGGACCCGTGAGGGCGCGGCAGCTATGGGCTGCCCTAGCCGGCCTGGCCGCTCTAGGGCGTTGTTGTCGTCGATATTCCGTTCATGGCATCGGCGGCGAAGAAGAAGGAGAGAGGATGACCTACAAGCAAGGCGATAGTAGATGTGTTTGTCGATTGGATGTAGATGGGATCAAATCGGCCATGAACCTCTTTATTATATAGAGGAGGGTGGTCTTATCCTTTTAGGAAACCGTCCTTGGGCGTTTCCAAGTACCAAAAACCGACCTAAACACGATTGGAAACAAATCGGTTCGGATCTCGTCACGGACACGAGCTGCGTCGGGCTGACCGGACGCCGGTCTGCCATACGACCGACGCCCGGTCGATGGGTTGACGGACGCCCTGACTTCGGCCGGACCACCGGGACCGGACGCTGCACCGACGCCGGGCGCGTCCGGTCGATGTCCCGAAACCAGCCTGCTCCGCTGACTCGGCCGGACTCGCGAGGGGGTGGCCGGGCGCTCCGGTGACAGCGTCAGCGAAGGTCTGCGCAAGCGCGACCGGCCGGGCCGCTGCGACGGGACGCTGGACCGGACGCCTTCGTCGCGTCGGTCACGTTCGAGAAAAGCCGTTTCGATCCTTCGAGAATTTTGACTAAGTGCGGAAATTTGCGGTGACTTGGACCTCCAAAATATGGCTAAGTCACGGAATTTTGCGGTGGGTTAGCCCACGCCATTTTGGGTGTCAACAAGATCATTGAGGAGATTTTCCTCCGCCTCGACGCCACGGAAGACCTTGCCCGCGCCTCCGCCGCTGCACGACCTTCCGCCCGCGTCGTCTCCGCGCCCGCTTCCTTCACCGCTTCAGGTGCCTCCACTCCCCGCCCGTCCTCGGCGTCCTCGATTCGAGGCGTTCCACCCGGCCGAGCCGTCCCACCGCGCCCGCACCTGCTGCACGCGCCCTCGCCCCGTGCCGCCGACTTCACCTACTCCTTCCTCGGCAGCCCTCACCTCTGGCGGGTCTGCGATGCCCGCGACTCCAGCGTCCTCCTCCGTCGCGTCAGAGTCACCTCCGTGTTCGCTGGCCTCGTCGTCTGCGACCCTTTGCACCGCCGGCACGTCGAGCTACCTGCAATCCCCGACGTCCTTGTGGCTGCTACTGGGGTCGGGGACATGGAGGAATTCGATCCCTTCCTAGATCCAGACACTGGCAAGGACAAGGAGAAGCAGGATTTGTCATTCCGGGTGATATGCGCTGTGCAGTGCCAACACAAGCTCGTCACCTTCCACTTTTCCTCAGTCACCGGACAATGGCGAGGCATCACATTCAATAGAACAATTCCTTCGAGCGCTACCTTTGTTGGGTTTCAGAATCTGTTCAGGCGCCACTACGCACACGGCTGCTTCTTCTGGACGATTGCTCTCCATAGTCTTATGGTCATGCTCAACATGCACGATATGGAACTCTCTGTTGTTGACCTCCCTCCTGGCATATTTTTTCCTCAAGCACGGGCCATTGTGGAGGCAGGGGAAGGCATGATAGGTCTGTTCAGTCTTACTCCATGTTTTAAATAGCGAGCTAAGGCCAAGGTCTGTGCAGTTCTACCGTAAGTCTTTGCGAGGAACCGAGTGGCACCACGAAAGGATAATCCCCTTGCCTGAACTGAACAGTTACTGGAGCATCCTCGATGCAGCTGCAGGGTACTTACTCCTACAAGCGACACCACGCCATTCTCCCCAGTTTAACGTGAAGGAGTCACAGTATTTCACACTCAATCTCAAGACATTCCTATTTGAAGGGCTTTGTGTTTCGAATAGGCACATTACAGGTGCTCACCTGTATGCAAGTTTTCTGTTACCATTCTCACAGCCAAGCATATGATACGGTACTAACCTTCCTTACTTTCTTCAAATTTGAGTATTTTTTTATGTGCCCTTGTATCCTGCTTACTCGCGTAGCGCACTTCTGTTTGGTGCATCATCTCAACTCAATTCCATGGTTCTCACCATTCTCATCCGCTGATTGACTGTTTATTAGGGGCATGTCTTCGTTATTTTTGTGTTGTTTGGAAAGCTGATCAAATAGGCAATGAGTTGATGATTGTTGCAGTATTGTTCACCCTCTAAAAAATGTAAGGTGTCGTTTGACTTGTCACATTCTCAAAAATGAGATGTTGACTCTTAATTTATCGTACTTTCAAATGTCAAATCCAATGACACAATTTTTATAGAATAATTCTATGTCATGTGAGACTAATTGTTCATTGAAGATTATGATGTTTGAATTTTAAAAATCTGTGAACGCCTTATAAAGAGAAATTAAGGATGTATCAAATGCGAATGCCTTCAGATAGGAATGAATGAAGATGCAGATCATGGCCAGATCCTCACGCTTCTAGAAGTTAACCTGTAGCAAGTTTAGTTGTCTGTGAATTTTATTTTTGTCAGTGGTCTCTATTTTACATATGCTTACTTCTCCGGTCTAACATCGTCTACACAAGTTTAGTGGAGACCTTGAGATTAAATGTTTGATAGACTTGACTGCGAATTAGTGCATTAGAAGTTTCTTTGTATCATTTTTAGTGTACTTAGCCTTTGAACTCAAATTTTAAGCAGATAGATTTCTGTGTTTGCTACGGTTTGTGTATGTAATCAGTCACAAGCCCTCAACCCTATGCATCTCTGTACATGGCTTATTTGGAAGTTTTATTTTTTTCCATGCTGGTTCTAACTTTTACTCTTTGGTAGGTCGGCATCCCGACCTGGACTTCTCAAGGTGATGTTGCAATGTCAGTTGGCAACATCTGTATGATGACTTCAAATATTATGCAGGAGACCCGCCAATAATGTTCAGTCATGACATCTATTTGTAGTCTGATCAACTGTTTACTTTCTGCAATAATGTTTCTCCTTTTTTTCAATTGTGTTGTGTTTTGGAGCTATTTGGCATGAGGCACTATGGAGGCCTTCGAACTGATTTGTGCTGGCGCATTTGTAGCCATGGCTCGAAATGGTTATATCCATTTCTTGGCACTAAGTAGGCCTTCTCCCTTGCTAGCTTCTGTCTGGTGCTTTTAGACTCATGTTGTTTATCCTTAATTTCGAGTAGAATCGCAACTTAACTAGTAGCAGTGACACAGTGGCGTGCTACTTCCTGTTTGTGGTTGGAAGAAGGGCACTTTATGGTAAGTAGTATAGTTATTGCAGAATGTTTCGCCGTTCGGTGAAGTCTGTTTAAATGATCTAGCTGCTGTTTTTGATAGCCCACAGATTAGTGGCATAGCCCACAGATTAGTGGCTGAGATCTCAAGGTCTGCGAATAACCTTCCTTTTGCTGTGTCAAAGTAGTCCCAGACTCCCAGTCATCGTAAGAATGTGTTGGTGATACATGGAACCAAGTTCCCTTGATATCACTCTACTAGAGAATTTGGTAACCTTTGGCCTCACTCTTCAACTTTTAACCTGTGGAGAGCTTAATTGTACCTGAAGTCTTATAGGTTCTCTTATGTGTCAATGTGTGGGCTTTCCCTCGGTCTAGTGAACTTCTAGTAATCATGCTTGGGAAATATATACCTGACCTTTTCAACTTTCTGTTAGTCACTTACTTTTTTTGTGGGTAGTCTGTAGATTACATTATATATGGAATGGCACTTGTGTACTCTGTAACCTGTTATAATAATTAGGGAGAATTAGGACTTTGGCCCTGAAAAAAAAGTTGCTTTAGGAATCAGGCCTTTTAAAAAAAAATTGGGAATCCAGCCTCAAAACGAAATTTCCTTAGGAATCAGGCCTTCCGTTGGTTCCGTCAGCAAGTTCTGTTAGGGTATGCACTAGCTCCATGCCAAGGGAAAAGACAAAAATACCCTTCTGCTCGTAACAGAAGCCGCCGGCCCTTCGTCTCAGTTCGTGTGAAAGGGGAAAAAACGATGGCCGACGGAATCTATTGCGGCCGCGTTAACAGAGCGCAGCGAGGCCGCCAGCTTCGCCAGCGCCCGTGCCCTCGGCGGCCGGGCGGATCTCCCTGGCGTCTCCTGGCGCCCGCGCCTCGGCGGCCGAGTATATGCTAATGGCGTGCAGCTCTATTTGTCAGCAATGACGGTGAGCCCATATTGGATGAGCCACAAACAATCTTGGGTATGTCTGCACTCTCGACACATTGATCACGAGTTGAGGAACACCATTCAGGTCCTCAATGTCGTGTGTTCATGATGCTTGTAGTTTGTACCAATGTTTGTGCGTTGTGCCAGATGTTTGGTATATTAGCAAAAATGGGTATTATATTTGGAAAACATGAGTTCTATCACCACAATTTATTTTTATCTCTCATCAAGTATCATGTGGTTTTTTTTTTTTTGATAAAGTATACCTGTATTAATTAATTAAAGGGAAAAGCAATACAAGTACACCGTAAAAAGGAAACGTATGATAGCTACCCCGCCTATAATCTATATGGACCCCAAGCAAATAAGAAAATTACAAACTGGTCCTTAGACCCATCTAGAACGGACACCGGCCGCAACGCTTTCGTGTCGAAGACCGCCGCCATCAGCCATCGCCACCAAACCTGAAGCACCAAAGGTGGACTGCGAAGACGCTCGATCTCGCAAAGGCGAAGAAGTCGTTGAACGCCCATCCGTCGGGATCACTATCCAGGTTGAAACGGCGATGGTGGAGCCGGCGATAGCATCCTCCGTCGCGGTGAAGCGAATCGGTCGAACCACCAATCTTCACGAAGACCCGCAGCCACCACCGCATCCACGAAAGTAGGGGCGGGAGCCTCCACGCACCAAAGGCGCAAAGACCTCGCCCGGCCGAACACTCCTAAACAAGATCCAAGAACGGACCTTACCTCCACACCCTCGTCGCGGGCCGCCGGAGGCGAACGCCGCCGAGACGGGGAAGAGAGCGAGGACATTATTCGGGGCGGCGGCGTCGCCGCCGCCTCAATGCCATCATCCGAAACCCTAACAAAGACCTAACCCTAACCCTAGCTCCAGGGACACACCACCTACTGAGGAAACATCGGCCGCAGCCATCGCCGGGCGTGGAGGCCAGCTCCCCCTCACCCACCGGCGTCGACGGGGACGCCCGACGGGGAGGAGCCGCGGCGGGCGGCGGGCGAAGTTCGGCTCTCGAGAGCCTTTCCAGTATCATGTGGTTTTGCTCATACATTGCCCAAATTTCCACGGCCAAGAATGGCGGTAATTATAAATTTATGGAATATTCTAGCATACCTTGCCAAAGTACATAAATGGGCTGTAGTTACCGGTGCAAGCTTGAGCAGGCCCAGACAATATTATGTGGGCCATCGATTAGGTATGGCCTGGCCTGTTAAACGCCCAACAGCCCAGGTCTCAGTTGATGTACACGAGAGAGTGGGACTGAGTGCGGTGACTCGTAGTCAATGGTAGGGCGGTCCGGTGGGGCCGCTACCCACCAGGGGTTCAAATCGGTGCTTTCGCACCTTTTCTTGGGATTTTCGGGAATTTTCGGCGTTATGCATTAAGTGGTAGCGGCGTTCCGTCGGCGGCGAGGCGCCTACGGTGACCGAGAATCTCGGGTCTGCGGCTGCCCGGTCCGCCGGAGGTGCTCATAGGGGTAGGGTTTGCGTCGCGTGTGTTCATAGGGGTGAGTGTGCGTGCGTGTTGTGGCGTCTGCGTTATCTTTGTGTCATTCTCAAAAAACAAAAAGAGAGGTGGGGGGCGAGCAGCTCTCGGCTTTACGCCCACTCGCCGTCGCGGCACACCAATCCCGTCGCGCGATGTCCCCGCCGCCCGGCGCCTCCGCGGCGCTGGCGACCCGGCATCGCGACCTATCTTCCTTCCCCTCGACTCGGCCCCGCCAGCGCGTCGGCCGCATGCACCGCCTTCCTCTGCGTCGTCCGGCTTCCTCGCGCAACCGGTCCCTCTACCGCCAACTTCGTCGTTGGATTCCTCGAGCGTGAAGGCCTCACTCCTTGTCGGCGCCCGCTCCTTCTACCACGCCCGGCCGCCCCACCGCTCCACCACCGCCGCTCGCGCCCCTTGCGGAAGCCGCTAATTTCACTGCTCCTTCCTCCCCGACCCGGCTCTCGGCTGCTCCATGATGCCACCCGATGGCCTCTGCTATTATCCTTGGATTCCTCGAAAATATGCCCGGCTTTGATGACCTCGTGGTGTGTGATCCCTTCGGCGCTTTTGCATGCGGATTCCCGTATCCTGTCGACCCTAACAGCCCGATGCGTTCACGCTGAGTTTGACCTAATAGCGGATGCGTTCCGTCGACATATACTTCCCGAGTTTCTTCGCTCCAAGCGGCGAGGAGGATCTTCATTTCGAGTGATCTCAATGATTTATGGTTCACGAGAAAATGAAGGTGAGTCCCGCCGTTTTTTCTCTTCAGCGACCGATCAATGGCGTAGAGTCACATTCGATGGATGGGAAGGTATTGAAGTCATGCTCACATCTTGCCGTCACCACCCACACATAAGCCTCCGCAGGGCATCTGGGGTTGTTCAGTGAGATACTCATGCTAGACACACACAAGATGGAATTCTCTGTGGTACGCACACCTCTTTTCCGCCATGACCAACAGAATGCCATTTTTGAGGCAGGGGAAGGGAGGCTTGGTTTCTTAACCATCGGTGATGGCATGTTAGACCTCTACTGTAAGGCTTGGCAGCAAGACAACGGTTTTAGTGTGGAAGAGTGGCAGCATGAAACGACAATCCCAATCCCCTTGCAGGACTTGACAGGTATTCCATCAGCTTCTGTGGTACAAGTGATGGCTACTTACTCCTGCAAGCTATCCCACGAGACTTCGCTGAGCGCAAAGACATTCCAGGGATACACTATTTCACGGTAGATCTCAAGACATTGCTGGTGGAGCGGTTGTGCCTGTTGAATAAATGGATTAATAATGGTATTATTTATGCAAACTTCCTACCACCATTGTCGCTGCCAAGTATATGAAATGCGAATGGTAAGAAATGGCGTTCATCCAACTTGTTTCCATAGTGCAATTAGTTTTTTTTTTTTTTCGATCACGTAGGCGCGTTTTCATTAAGCGTAGAAAGAATTTTTGTTACACAACACCCACAGTAACATGCGGTTACCACATGCCACACCACCTCCTAAAAAAGGATTAAAATAGTGCAATTAGTATTGTTGCATCAAAATCATCTTGCCTGCACCGCTATCACCCTTAGCTCACCAGTAGTTTGATTCTTTACATATATGGTTGTTTATATCCTGTTTGTAAAATCTGATCAAATAAGGGAATGTTATTATTATTATTATTATTATTATTCGCTGACTTGCACAAAATCTAGTATTCTTATTCTGCAAACATTTTTTCACCGGTAATATTCGGTTTTAGCACTTCCAACATTCTTTAGCATAGTGTCTATGGGCGATTGTGTGTATCTGCACACTTGCATATTCAAACCAGACAAGATTGAATGGTAATATCATACAGTAGATTCATAGTATGTTTCGCGGACCTATATGAGGTCACATTGCTTTGCTGTGTTGCTAGTGCCTGCACAAGTGTACTTGTCTACTTGACATCTGTTGCTTACTTGTGAAATTTTGGATAGACACGGTGCAATTACCAATCGAATCAGTGGTGATTGTGGCGGGAGCATGGACATAGCGCGCGCTGTTTCGAAATTCAGTGGAGGCCACAGTAGAAGTTTGGACGTCCAACCTTGGAGGTGCGTCGGTGGATTATACCTGTTTATAACTGGGGCCTTGTTTAGATACACCCAAAATTCCAAGTTTTTTTTCACCCTCTCTCCATTACATCAATTTTTGGACGCATGCATGGAGCATTAAATATTGGTAAAATAAATAACTAATTACACAGATTAGTTGTAAATCACGGAGACGAATCTTTTGAGCCTAGTTAGCCCATGATTGGACAATATTTATCAAATACAAACGAAAGTGCTACAGTAGCAAAGTTGAAAAAAATTTGCAATCTAAAAAGCCCTGGTTTTGTTAGTAAAATACCTCAAGAAATCAAGATCTTCCGTGGCACTATGGGTGACCTATGTGTCCGACGAAAGAGATTTGTGGTGGCTGTGAGATTGAATTCTGCCTTGGGCCAGATCCTATCTGTAGTTTTGCCTTCAGGGCAGCAGCACACGGAAGCACTTCTGGTTACCGGGAACTAATCAATTCTGTACTGTAGACGTTGAAGTGACTTGGTCAAACCTGTACTAGCTGTCTAGTCGTATGTGAGCATAGTGCAAAATTATCGGAAGAATATTAATGTAATCTTCCTACCCGTTCATGTCTTTATGAGTAGAAGAAGTTTTCTAATTCAATATGGTCTACTGTTATTTTTATTTTGGGAACTGTTGGTTTCTTGTTATTAAAAAGAACATAATTGGTTTCTCCAGGTATTTTTAATGACAAGCAGACTAGAATTCTTTTGTTTTCTTTTGAAACAAATACAGGGATTATCTATATTTGCATATGGGCCTTCTAAATTTATAGCAACACTTGTAGCCTTATAGTTTCTTGACCTTGATCTAGGACATATGCATTTGAAGCACAAAATATATACTGAAAATGTCCCAAGAATATTTTTCTCAGCAACATGAACCATAAATCACCGCCAAGAGGTAACATATTCTTGTTTAGTAAGATTTGAAAATCAAGTTGAAGGAGATCCTCCCGGCATGTATTATGATCCAATGATATCCAAACTTGTAGTATTGGGAGAAAGTCGCTACTACACTAGTAAGGATAAAGAACTGTCCATTCACCAGAATTGACACATTTCTTTTGATGTTTTTACTGTTTGTATCTTTTCTCTTCCCTAATAGTCCATCTCTCTAGTGACCCTGCACATTGATGTATTTTTAGTTGTATTATAAAAAATTCCACAAATGTAGGCAAATGCATATCGCAGATGATGTTAGACTCAATCTGCAGAGGTAGTCTATGCTAATTTGGTTCAAGAAGTGTTGCTAATCTTTATTCTTCTACTGACGTCCATATACCACACAAAACGGGTGAAGTCCCGATCACGAAAAAACGGGTGCCACACTTCATTGGGCACTTTATAATGAAACACATGTGAAGTCGAACTCTTGGCCACTCCGGTTAATGGAAAACAGGGTGAAGTCCCGATCAATGAAAAAAAAAAGTTAAGCAAACGAGAGCTCGATTACATTGGGCATGCTTGAAAATAACAAGAGCCAACAAAATCAAGATTCTCATGGTAATGACATAATCACTAAATCACAACCATTCAGGACCTCAGGAGACACTAACATGACACTTCATAACAATATAATAACCCACCATAATTTTTTTTGATAATACGTATCTATATTTCTGGTTAAGGAAAAGCGCATAAAATACAGTGCGAAAGGGACAGAGGGACAGCTGTCCCGACCATTTTACTGAAGGCCCCTAAACAAGACAAAAATTATAGAAAGCCTCCCGGAGCACTGTGCTTCTCGAATCCTCCATAACCTCGGATCAAGAGCATCTCCTTTTCGACGAAGGCTTTGACACGAGCCGAGTTGATGAAGCCGGCGAAGATCTATCGGCTGCCCGAAGCTGCTCGGACCACTGGATCGAGCATCGCCATCGGCCGCCCGATGGAAGTCGAAGAGAAGACGAACTCGACCCACTCACCTTCCAACCACGGCCCGTGAGGCGCCGCACTTTTTGAGAAGATGAGAGCCACCAAGAACTCACCAGGCGGCTCGGACTCTGGTGACAAGATCCGAACTCGTCGGACCGCACCTCCACACGGTCGCCGACGGCACGGGAGCGACAGCGTCGCCAAGACGGGGACAACCACGGGAGGACCTTACTCCATCCGGCGAAGTCGCCGCCGCCTCGGCGACCTCGTCGGAAACCTAACCCTAAACCTAAGGGACCTAGGCCCTACCCCTCCGGCCGGTGAAGGAAACTTGGTCCTACACGTCTCGGCGGCCGGAGGACATCGGAGACGGGAAGGACCAAGATCCCCACCGGCGAAGGGCACTCCTCTCAAAATCACCTCTACGGATCAGAAAGCGGATCGCAAGAGGGAGAGACGGTTCAGAGAGAGGCCTCGGACTACCCACACCGGGCGTCTGGAAGAGATCAGGGGAACATATACGGGAGACCCATTTACAAAAAAACACCACGGGGGCTCTCGGAAATCGCCCCGGACGACTCCGGATCCAGATTCCTACCGCAATCTAGTGCTCCCCTCAGAACGCCGGGCGTTGGACCCACCATGCTTGAGCGAGACGAGAGGGACAGAGACGTGAGAGGTGAGAGAGGTAACGACAAGCGCCGGCGGGTCCTACTATTTGAAGTAACTAAAAAATGTTATAACTCACAAACCAAAAATCAAATTAAATTTTGATTACACCATTGAATTCGTTTCAATAAATCCTTCAAAACAAAGATCTCACATGATACATTGAGATAAAATTACAAGTGGGCTCAGCGATGGTAGTTCAGTATAGAGTGGAGATATAAAGGATGGATGAGTGCGGGAGAAAGTGATATGGAGGAAAAAAAATCTTGATATTTAGGAGGGATAGAAAGCATTTAAAGGACAAAGAGTGCGGATAGTCTCGACCCACCATAAATTTTGTTCCGCCAAATGACGATGTCGTGGCTGGAAAAAGTGTCAAAAGTGACGAGCCTCGCCGCTAGCACTTGGGCCTTTTACATGGTGCAATTCACTTGAAAGGGCCGGCCCAACCCACATTGCGTAGCCTAGCCCATAACAGCAGCAGCGCGTGCGCTTGTTTCGGCCACTCCACTAGTCCGCTCCGCTCCACTTCGCCGTCGCCGCCGCCGTCGCCGGTCAAACCAGATCCACCGAGCCCGCCGCCGTATCCCGTCGCCGCGCGATGTCCTCGCCGGCGGCGCATCGGGTCGCCTGCGCCCCGGAATCGCAGCCGGTCTTCCCCGACGAGATCCTGGAGGAGATCTTCCTCCGCCTCGACGCAGCGGAGGACCTCGCCCGTGCCTCCGCCGCCTGCACGACCTTCCACCGCGTCGTCTCCGCGCGCCGCTTCCTTCACCGCTTCAGGTGCCTCCACCCCCCCACCCGTCCTCGGCGTTCTCCAATGCTTCACGACCGAAGCATTCCACCCCGCCGAGCCGCCCCACCGCTCTCTGCCCCTGCCGCACGCGCCCTCGCTCAGGCCGCCGACTTCACCTTCGCCTTCCTCGGCGCCCCTCACTCTGACCGCTGGGTGGTCTGCGACGCTCGCGACTCCCGCGTCCTCCTTTACCGGTACACCAGCACCAACGCCGCGTGCGCTGACGTCATGGTCTGCGACCCCTTGCATCGCCGGCACGTACAGCTACCTCCCATCCCCGACGACCTAGCGACCGCTACTGGGCTAGAGGCCTTGCAGCATTTCTTCCTGGATCCAGACACTAACAAGGACATGGAGAAGCAGGATTTTTCGTTCCGGGTGATCTGCACTATGCATTGCCAAGACAAGCTTGTGACCTTCCAGTTCTCTTCAGTCACCGGGCAATGGTTAGGAATCACGTTCAATAGAGCAGTTCCTTTGGACTATGTCTTGGTTAGGTTTCAGGAGTTGTTCGAACGCTACTACGCTTATGGCTGCTACTTCTGGATCATCGCTGTCGACAGCAGTTTTATGATCATGCTCAACATGCATGATATGAAACTTTCTGTTGTTGACCTCCCTCCTGGCTTGGATGACAACACGCGAGCACGGGCCATTGTGGAGGCAGGGGAAGGCATGATAGGTCTGTTCGCTCTTAGTGGTGGCATGCTACAGCTCTACTATAAGTCTTTGCAAGGAACTGATTGGCAACACAAAAGGATAATCCCTTGCCCAAACCAAACAGTGACTGGAGCATTATTCATGCGGCTGCTGGGCACTTACTCCTAAAAGCATCACCACCTTATCCTGCTTCACAGTTTGCAGTGCGGGAGTCGCAGTATTTCACACTCAATCTCAAGACATTCCTAGTTGAGAGGCTTTGTGTTTCGAATCGGCACATTGCAGGTGCTCGTCTGTATGCGAGTTTCCCATCACCGTTCTCACTGCCAAGCATATGATACGGTACGAACCTTCCTTATTTTCTTCAAATTTGGAATTAGAGTGCTTTGTTTATGTGCTCTTGTATCCTACTTATTCGTGTAGTGCACTTTTTGTTTGGTGCATCATCTCAACTCTTGGTTGTCATGTCACCATGCTCATTTGCTAATTGACTGCTAATTAGAGGCATTGCTGCATTTTGTGTTTTTATGTGTTGTTTGGACAGCTGATAAAAAAAGGCAATGGATTGATGATTATTGCAGTATTGTTCAGCATGTCAATGCCAATCAACATGTTTCACTATGAACTTCAGGTTTTAACTTTTAAGAAAGTCAGGTTTTATATATCATTGGCATGCAATTCAAATGTGAGGTGTGGTTTGGCTTGTCACATTCTCAAGAACAAGATGTTGACTATTAATTTATCCTACTCTACAATGTAATCATGACGATAAGAAAATACTTTCAAACAGGAAATCCATTAATACCATTTTCATAGAATATTTTATTGTCATGTGAGACTAATTATTCATTGAAGATTATAATGTTTGAATCCTAAATTGTGTGCATGCCTCAGTAAATAGAAATTGAGGTGCATATCAAATGTGTATGCCCTCAGATAGGAATGGATGAAAATGCAACTCATGGCCATATGCTCACACAGCTATAATAAAACCCATGGAGAGTTTATATGTTTATGAAAATTTATATTCGTTAGTGGTCCTCCATTTTACATATCTGCACTTAGTTGTTCTAAATGTCTCCAGCACAAGCTTAATGAGGGACCTTGTTTGACAGACTTGACTACACATTACAAGTTTCTTTTTATCATTTTTAGCCTACTCTGTAAGCTTGTAATGTGCCTTAAAATCAGTGATTTATAAGTCATGGTTGTTTGGTTGCAAATGACTTATAAGTCGGGAAAAATGGTGACTTATAAGTTTTTTAAGCGGGGTAAACCAACTTATTGCTTATAAGTCACCCCTGCTTATAAGTTGGTGGTGTTTGGCAAAATAAGTCAATTATTTCACTTTTTAACTTATAAGTTGGTGACTTATTTGAAACCAAACAGGGGCCTAATTTTCCTCTCTCGTCTTTTCTCGAAGTTCAATTCTCCTCCCTCAACACGAAAAACCGGATCACGAGAGCTCCCTCATCTATCCAATCCGTGCACTTTAGCCCCATGGCCGGTTTTGAGTCCGGTTTCTACATTGTTAGCGCCACATTGGATCGCTGACTCAACCCAAAGGTAAATTAAAAAGATAAACAGTGGCTTTAGTGTGACCAATGGCATTACCGTAAATACTGTATCTTTTAACCTGCTGTTATCCCAGACTGAACTTACCGTTTTCTAGATGTTTGTGGATAATCTGAAGCCACTTGATGAGCAATGGACAAAAATGCCTAGCAGCCGTTCTCGTGTTGGATTCATAAGTGTACAATGCCTAGCTTGCAAAGTGTCCCATAAACCCTAGACTCAACTGGGTTGTAGTAAGTGGTTGTGTTTTGAGTGAAGAATGGTTTGATTTGGTCTGTACAGGGCAAAGTGTTGTTGCGACAAGGCTAACACCCACTTTCACTATGTACCTAGCTGTAAATTTCAAAAAAAGGAAAAATTCAAGATTATGTCATGAAAACCATGGCAGACTTTTTGTGAGATCTGTGTAAGTTTCATCAGCGTAATGAAGTTAAACTTATTATTCATTGGCCCGGAGAAAAATAATAAAATAATAATAATTATGAATTGATGTACAAATACTGGTTTATATAGAGATATAAAAGGTTCATTTTATCTGTTACAATTAATTCGAATTCGAAAGGGTTAAGTGTCCTATCACCCTCGTTTAACTTCTAATCAACTATTTGAAATCAGCTCTTTTGAATTCAAAAAACGAGTGTGTAATTGATGAACAATCTAAAAATGAAGATCAATTTGGGAACGAGTCTTTGGATTTAGGGATATTTTAAGATCAAAATTCCACAGCAAGCCTTTGAATTCAGCACTTCGTTAATTAAAAAAAGGAAAAATAAAAAAACAACAAGGAGCCCTGTGAACGAACAGGGCTTTCTTCCCAGATCATCCTCAGGCCCAACACAGCCCAACAGGAGAGCCCTGGAAAAGTTTGGCTCTGCTCTCCCTCACCGCGCGCGATGGCGGCGACTCCGGCGAGCGGCGGCGGCGGCGGCGGCGGCGGCGCGTACTCGTGCGAGACGGCGGAGCAGACCCGCGAGTGGATGGAGGCACTCGCCAACTTCCTCCGCCTCCACCGCCCGCTCCTCGAGGCCCACGTCGTCAACTTCTTCAAGGTCCTCATCCTCACTCCCCCCGTGAATTTTTCGGAGCGATTGGAGGTTTTTTGCTGAGAGCCTGAGAGTGAGTTTTGTGTCCTGTGTGGTACGGCTCGAGCAGGACAGGTTGTGGGGAGCTACTGGACGCCGACTGGATGGAGTGCCTCAAGCGGGAGCCTGTCGAGAGCTTGCTCAAGCTGCCATCCGGATGCGTCCAGGTAGTCCAAGTCCATCGCTGCTAGTTTACGCGTTTGCCAGTTTGATGAATCTTACTTTCTATTGGTGTGAAGGAGCACTGGCCTGCTACACTGCGAGTTTGTGCTTACTGCTAGGTCTCTTGTTATTCCACGGGAGCAGAAGGCTCCGCAATCGGTAGGTTCTCTGAAAATTATCAACTAAACTTGGTACAGGTCTTTTTTTGTCATAGTGAATTTCTTTTTTTCGGGAGGTAGAATATTGAGGATATTGTGTTTCAGCAGCATTTGAGTTTGTGCACTTTATATCCAAGTTCTCTGTAGACGCTCCACTGGCAGTCATGTTGCTTGGTTTCAGTGCACAGACTAATTCACTGCATCAGATTAGTTTTTCTTAGTATCTGTTTGCATTCCATACTTGCTGTCATTTTGGTTAAGAGATTGTCATCAGCTTTAGTCTTGATATGCCTTTTTCCTTGAAAATTTGCAGCTTGTATCTGATATTCATGTAGCCCCAATTGGCACTGTTCTCGCTCAAGGGATGAACTCAAAGAAGAAGCATGAAGTAGGTAAACCGGCTTCATACTGGTTGTTTAACTTGCTATGTTCTCTTATTTATGTGCAAATATGTTGTTATTTTCATTTGTTATTTGCACTCATATTTGAAGAAATTGCTTTATTCAGATCGAAAATCTAGCTGCGGTGGTTCATGCAATTGCAAAGAAGTGTGGAGCCAAGACAGTGGTTGATGTAGGTTCTGGCCAGGTATGTCATATACATGCAAGCATCTGTGCAATTGTAACCAGATTTCAACTGGACATAATTGTCTTTCTAATACTTGGACAATTGGCACCTCTCTTGATTCCTTTTGGTTGTGAACTTGTGATTGCGCCATCTTAAATATTAGGCTTACGTATTCATCACCAATCCTGAACAGGAATGTCCCAATTGATCCAGCTAAATATACTGTCCCCGAGGAAAGGCCATATGCTGTGCTATATATGTGTCCATATTTCAACTATGCCTTTATTGCATGATACTTTGGAAGTCGTCAGCTAAGAAGCCAAATTATGGGCTGTTTCACTCATTTTCATATAGTTCATAATCTACAAAGAACATGGCCTATAACGGGCTTCTCTGTTATTTAGTTGACTTTATTTGCAAACTGGAATCAAATGCACAAGTCAAGTCATTTCGTTTTTATTGTAGACATGTATGGCAATGCCTTGTGTTTTCTGTTGTTGTTAAGAAATAAATGATTGGTTTTAACCTAGTTTCAGCATTAATGTGTTATGTTGTGTATTTATCTTTTATTCTCATCTTATTTGATATTATCAGGGCTATCTCGCACAGTCTTTGTCTTTTGAGTACCAACTTCCTGTTGTAGTGATAGATGCTTCATCACACCATGCATCAGTTACAATTGCTCGTGAAGAGAGAATAAAGAAGCACTATGCTGCTAAATGGTGCGACCTTCATCAAGTTTAATTTCAGTTCTACTTTCTTTGGATTCATATCTAATGCTGTAATTGTGTGCCTAATATTTTTTCAGTGTGGAGAAGCAACTGCTCACGGTACCTAGGACTGTCACCTGTCATGTTCTTTCTAGTGACACATTGGCAGCAGTCACGTTAGATGCATGCAAGGATGACCATGGTGAACATGTGGGAGAAACGAAGGCATCTACTAAGAAAATCACTCAAATCCAGGAACCAACTCAAGGCAGCCCTCCGTTAATCCTAGCTGGTCTTCATGCATGTGGTGATCTTTCAGTTAACATGCTAAGGTTGGTGTTTGCGAAGTATGAGAACATGGCTAAATGTTGCATCTTGAATAAAAGCACTTTTTACCTTGTTAAATGTTGCATCTTGAATAAAAGCAGTTTGTACCTTGATGAAAGTCTTTAAAATTTAACTATCTTTTTTAACAGAGTTTTTGTGTCCTGCGAACAAGTAAAAGCATTGGTAAGTGTTGGGTGCTGTTACAACTTGCTTTCTGAGGATTCTAATGAGGGCACAGACACCTGCCCTGGCTTTCCTATGAGCAAGGCTGCCCAACTGTCGGAATTGGTGCTTGGGAAAAGCGTCCGTGACCTTGCTTGTCAGGTATGATAGCAGTTCATGATCTAGTGTTGCCTTCTGTTTTTTTCTCTACCTTAATGAAATGACACGCAGTTCTCCTGAAAAAAAAAAAAAAACATCTCATATTGTTGAAATTCATGTTTGAAGGCACTTAGCATAAACAAGATACTAGAAGAGGTATCTGTTTGGTGGACTTAGAAATAAAAATCCTCACAAGCTTATTGAAGCTTTGTGTTTCCTCTGTGGATACTTGTATGGTCTGCAATTTTGTTTCTCAAAACATTATTGTCCTAAATAATGTTTATTTGCCTCTACAAGTTTATTGATTAATCTGTTTTATGTTAGGCATATGCATTTAATATTGCATTATAGAGCTAATAGTTACTTGCCCTAATAAAAGTAAAAATTAATTGCCTTATTTTGTGACACCAGTTGTGTGTTAGGTAATTAGTGTACTTTGATTGCATCTCTAGTTTGAATTGATTAATTGCAAGCATGATATTTTTTTTTTTACATTTTTGGTCTACAATACTATTAAGGATTCATCCTTTTAAATTATCGAAATGTAGTGATATTTTTTCTATAAAGCTCTTTATTTAATATATATCTTAAACTGTGTTAGAGCGCAGAGAGATGGAGAAATCTCACCATGGACATTGCACTGCAAAATTTTGATATACATGCCTTCCGAGCTGCATTTCAAATGGTAAATACTATTATTTCTAAACAAATGTTTTGTCAACCTTTCATTTATATAATTCTTTGGCTATTTCGCTTCGATGCTTTATGTTCATTTATCCTCATGTTCAATGCCATCTGAAGAAAGGTTCTGCACAGTGCCAAGTGGACTTGTTGATGAGTATGTGTTCTTGTTTACCTAGTTGCATTATATCAGCAGTTTATTCATATTCATATAAATTTATACTTCATTCTATGCATTCTTATCTGTGCTTAAGCAACAGTTTGAATGTAATATTCAGCTAGCCTGAAGCCTTGAAGAATATGACACTGTAAGCTGGCTTATAGACTGGTCACCACCAGCAGCTTTTGTGACATTCCCATTTTACCTCGTGATCTTACCTAGAAATCTGACAGCTCTCTGGGAAAGACTGCATCCACCACACATGCCTATAAGCTAGCCACACTGCATACCAATTGTTGGTTCTTGTATGACGTCAGTGCAAAATGTTTAGTTGTATTATTTTTGGTTTCCTGTTTAGAGTACATAGTCGCGCCTTGGGCCTTGTGCATATGGAAGTGGGTTGATGGTTCATAAGTTTTTTTTTTTTTTTAATGATGGTAGTACATGAAGATACCTTTCGGGTTATGGTTTTTAAAATAGCAATTTGTTTTTTTTTTTGTATCATTCAATTTATGCATCACTTGATTATATATTTTGCCTCTAGGTACTTGAGAAATATTTTCCAGAAGTCTCAAGGTTGAGTCCATCAATTGGAAGGCAAGGAAAAGCTCTTCGACGTCAGAAGCTTCAGAAAGTTGTGGAATCACAAATGACTACAGAGAAATTTGATGATTTCTCCTGTTCGACTTTAAAGGAACAAAACAAGAATACAAATGACGTTGATTCAGTCATATATTGAGTTGACACAGGGCCAGACGACATCCATCATAATGCATGTCAAAAGTTCACCCTGTTCAAAGATTTCACATTATCTGGATTAGGTCGCCTTGGCTGTGACTCAGTGGAAGACTCACGTCTTCTTGAAATATGGAAGGACGTGCAACCCTTCTCTGTAGGTTTTATCAGGACAACCCTTTTATTATCTATCTTGATATTTTATTGTTCATTGTACTGATTATTTTCAGTTATTTGCTCGTTGTCAATAGAAGCAAAATTATTTGTTATATATTCTGTTTTTGTCTTATACGATCCGTTTGGTAAGCAAGTCCTTGGTACCACATTGATAAGTATGCTTGCTGAGGTCATTTCAGTTTTAATAGACTCTGTTGAAATCCTTGTAAAGGCCTATCGTGGCTATCATTTTCTTCAAAAGTACTTTAAATTGGAATTAAATCACTGTGTTTCTGGTAGGTGTGTTTGTGGAGCATGTATCAAAAGAGTTATGCAAAGCATAGTAAATTTTTATGTTTTAATACTGGAAGAGGACAAATATAAGGCAGTCAACAACACAGATTAACACGTGTGTTTGCTTATATGATATAGTAATCTAGAACGAGATAAGTACTATAGATTATGCCCTTCAGTAGTGGAGATATTGTTAACACTGCCTTTGCCGGTCCCAAGCCCGGATGCGAAAATGTGGAGGGTTGCGTTATGGTGTGGCGAACCAACGTAAAAACTAGCCAAATCTTATGGAGATGAAACCACAAAGAAATTCGTTGGGGCGTAACCCATTTAGCGACGCGCCATATCGAACCCGGGTATGGTGTTAAATGAGCAAGGGCGGGTCGTCACCCCTTAAGTGACGCTACCGTCTCTTGATCTCAGAGCCGGTGTTAAGAGAGCAAAGATCGGGCCGTCGCAACCTTTTGTGGCGCTACATCTACGCCCGGGTGTAGTGAAAAATGAGCAAGGGTCTTCGCACTTCTCTCGACGGGTGCGAAGGGTAAGGAAGCTAGCCGAGCCAGCTAGGTTTCGTATAGGTAGTTGGAACGTGGGGTCCCTAACGGGTAAGTTAAGAGAGTTAGTCGATCTGGGCGGGAGGCATGTAAATATCCTATGCGTGCGGGGAACTAAATGGAAGGGCCGAAGGCGAAGGAGGTGGAGGGTGCGGCTTCAAGCTTTGGTACACGGGGTCAACATCGGGTAAGAATGGGGTAGGCATCTTAGTCGATAGGAGCCTTAAGGATGGAGTCGTAGACATTAGGAGGCAAGGTGATCGGATTATCCTAGTCCGACTGGTCGTTGGAGATTTGGTGCTGAATGTGATCAGTGCCTATGCCTCCCAGGTAGGGCTTAGTGAAAGCACGAAGAGTCAGTTTTGGGAAGATCTAGATAGCATGGTTAGCGCTGTGCCTATCAGTGAGAAACTCTTCATAGGAGGGGATCTCAATGGCCATGTGGGTGCGACCAATATAGGGTTCGAGCGAGTGCACGGTGGTTTCGGGTATGGTAGTCGGAATGAAAGGGGAGGATGTTTTGAACTTTGCGTCGGCTTACGATTTGATGTTAGCGAATACCCTCTTTAGGAAGAGGGAATCCCATCTAGTGACCTTTTCGTAGTGGACAACACTCGAGCGGATCGACTTTATCCTTGCAAGGAGGGAGGATAGACGTGATTGTTTAGATTGCAAGGTGTTACCGGTGAGTGTGTTGTCCCTCAACACAAGCTTGTGGTGGCGGACTTTTTCGTTTTCGGGTTCGTGTCCATCGGGACAAACATGCCAAGACTACGAGAACGAAGTGGTGGAAGCTTAGAGGGGAAGTGGCACAAACTTTTAAAGAGAGGATGTTGTGCGAGGGGCCTTGGGAAGAGGGAGAAGATGTAGATGATATGTGGCTAAAGATGGCAACATGTATTCGGAAGGTGGCCTCGAAGTGCTTGGTGTGAGTAGGGGAGGTAAAACGGGGAAGCAAAAAAGATACTTGGTGGTGGAATGATGAGGTGCAAAGGGCTATTAAGGAGAAGAAGGAGTGTTTCAAGCGCCTCCACCTTGACAGGAGTGCAGCCAACATCGAGGGCTATAGGACAGCGAAGAGGGCTGCAAAGCGAGCTGTGAGTGTAGCAAAGGGGCAGGCTTTTGACGACCTTTATCGACGGCTAGGCACGAAGGAAGGGGAGAAGGACATTTATAGAATAGCCAGGATCCGCGAGAGGAAGACAAGGGACATAAACCAAATCAAATGCATCAAGGATGAGACAGATCGTCTTCTGGTGAAGGATGAGGAGATCAAGGATAGATGGCGAGAGTACTTCGACAAGCTGTTTAATGAGGAGAATGAGGGTCCTATCCTTGAGTTGGACGACTCATTTGATGATACTAACAGACGCTTTGTGAGGAGGATTCAGGAGGCAAAGGTCGGGGAGGCTCTGCAGAGGATGAAGGGAGGTAAAGCGATGGGCCCTGATGGTATCCCCATTGAGGTGTGGAGATGCTTGGGTACTAGAGCGATAGTATGGCTAACTAAGCTTTTTAACCTCATTTTTGGGCAAACAAGATGCACGATGAATGTAGGAGAAGTATATTATTACCAATCTTCAAGAACAAGGGAGATGTTCAAAGTTGTACTAACTACCGTAGGATTAAGCCGATGAGCCATACGATGAAGCTTTGGGAGAGGGTCCTCGAGCATCGCCTCGAGGAAAGATCGACAAGTGTGACCCAAAACCGGTTTGGGTTCATGCCCGGAAGGTCGACCATGGAGGCAATTTTCTTGGTGCGGCAGTTGATGGAGAGATATAGAGAGCGTAAGAAGGACTTGCACATGGTCTTTATTGACCTCGAAAAGGCGTATGGACAGTACCGAGAAATGTCATGTGGTGGGCCTTAGAAAACACAAAGTCCCAACTAAGTACATTAAGCTCATCAAGGATATGTACAAGGATGTGATGACATCCGTTCGGACATGTGATGGCGATACGGTGACTTTCAATTAAAATTGGACTACATCAAGGGTCAACATTGAGCCCTTATCTATTTGCCCTGGTGATGGATGAGGTCACAAGGGACATACAAGGTGATATCCCCGGTGTATGCTCTTTTGCCGATGATGTGGTGCTAGTTGACGAGAGTAGGCGAGGGGTCAATAGGAAGCTAGAGCTATGGAGGCACACATTAGAGGCGAAAGGGTTCAGACTTAGTAGGACCAAGACCGAGTACATGAGGTGCGACTTTAGCCTGTCTAGGCATGATGATGGGGACGTTAGCCTTGATGGACAAGTGGTGACCAAGAAGGATACCTTTCGGTATTTATGATCGATGCTATAAAAGGATGGCGACATTGATGAAGATGTTAGGCATAGAATTTCAGCCGGTTGGTTGAAATGGCGTCAAGCTTCTAGCATCCCTCGTGACAAGAGGGTGCCACATAAGCTAAAAGGTAAGTTCTACAGACGGCGATTCGCCCCGGCGATGCTATACGGTGCCGAATGTTGGCCTACAAAAGGCGACATGTCCAAAGCGAGTGTAGCGTAGATGCGTATGTTGCGTTGGTCTTCTGGACACACAAGAAGGGATAGAGTCCGGAACGGTTATTCGGGATAAGGTCGGGTGGCACCAATTGAGGAGAAACTGATTCAACATCGTTTGAGATGGTTTGGACATGTCGAACGGAGGCCTCCTGAGGCGCCGGTGCGTAGTGGGGTTTTACGGCGAGGCGATAATGTGAAGAGAGGTAGAGGTCGACCTAGATTGACTTGGGACGAGGCGATTAAGAGAGACCTTAAGGAGTGGAATATCCCCAAAGTTTTAGCTATGGATAGGAGCGCTTGGAGACTAGCAATCAACGTATCGGAACCGTGACCTCTGTTTTTTTTCCTCTTCCCGTTTACCCCCTATCTCTACTTGTCCTGTGCATTTCCTTTGAGTTTTTTTTTTTTTTTTTTTTTTTTTTTTTTTTTTTGCACTTGGTTCTTGTGGGTTTCATCTCTAGCCTACTCCAACTAGCTTGGGACAAAAGGCTATGATGTTGTTGTTGATGTTGTTGTTGCAAGCAACATGTCAACAACACAATTATATCAGGATAAAATTATATCAGTAGTGGAGATATTGTTAAGGTATAATAGTCATGGGTATTAGTGCAATCTCCTAGTCTAGGGTTTCTCTCTTATGTATCTCATGTACTCTATATATAGTCCCCATCGGATCTCAATATAATCATCCAATTCAATCTACATTGCTAGGAACAGATATTATATATTATATTATGCTCATAGGAACCATATAATGATATAAATGTGCACAACAGCTAATAAGAAAACATGTCCGTCCAAATGCCTTCTAACTGCTTTATATTCATAAAATAAAAGCACAGTGGTTGAAATATGACTGCTCCCCCACCCCCTAATATTATAACATCAAAATATAGATTCTGTATCATATCAAATTTCTAATCTGACAGTTTTTCTTATTCTTGCAGGAATATATAGGCCCCTTTTTTGGTGCCTTCGAGCTGCTTTAGGTCCACTGGTGGAAACATATATTTTACTTGATCGGTTATTGTATCTTCAAGAGCAAAGCAACTTAGTTGAAGCGTTGTTGTTTCCTCTGTTTGATCCTACCATTTCTCCAAGGAACATGGCTGTAATTGCTTGGAAGTTATCTGCAAATTCTTCAGAAGCATGACATGGTAAATCTTCTGAGGCCGGAATATGCAGTTGATAGAATGGTGTGTTGGTAACAAACTATAAGCCATACTATTGTCTTATGGCAGAACTTGTTCAATCATTATTCATTAGATTAGATTTAGATACAGTTATTGTACTTGATGTCCTCCCGTATTACAAGAAAAACCCCACTGAAGATAGTCTTATCTTTGAAATTGTGAGGGCAATGCATTTCCCTTTCAAATCACCTGGTACATATGTCTTCTTTCCCTCCTGAGCTTGTTTATATATACTTCGTCCGCTTCTTTGTTGCAACCTAGCTTCTCCCAGAGTGTATTTTGCTGCTTGTGTGATGTTCAGATCTTGCAAGAATGTGCCAGGCTATCTAGCCTACTGGAGACTTTCAGTATTTCTACACAGATAAGAAAGAAAACTCAAGTAGACAGGATCTTGCAAATCTAGTTGCTGGAATGTGCAAGATATTTGCTCTCGAAGAGTGTGCCTTTATCCACTAAATGCTAGGTCAACAGTCTTCATCAATTCCATGGACTTTAGTGCTTGCTTGTTTTTCTGAAGTGATCATGAGACAAGTTGCTATGAAACATTATCTCTCCTGCAGTATGTCAGTATGTGTATAAAAGCAAGAACTTGTGACATAATATCGCTCATTATTGTTTATTGCTTGCTAGTTACTCCCTCCAGTTCCATAATTCTTGTGTCATTTTGGGCAGCGACAATGTCTCCAAAACTTACGTTTGACTATAATTTTCTATTGCTAGATACAAAAGATCAACAAATATATATAAATTTCATTGAGATACTTTTTAAGACTAATCTATGCATGTGTCTAAGTGTCTTCAAACTAAGTTTGTGAGAAGCCATTGATATTCAAAGTTTTAAAAGTTTAACCTGAACCTTCTCCAAATAACAATAATTATGAAATGGGAGGGAGTAATAGGTATATTATAGAGTGGAATGATCTTTACTTTCACATTATCCACCTGAAATGAAAATGGAATTCATACAACAGAAACAAGAGAGGATTTTATTCAGGTACTCTTAGGATTTTGCCTGCCTTGCGTATCCTGGTGCAATTGGTAAAGTTATGTCTGATCAGAAGAACCAATGTTTTGGTGTCAGTTGAGCAGGGTTGGAAGAGAGGGACAAGTGGCCGTTTGAACAATGTAAGTTGCCTAACCAAATTGACTACGTGTCATAGAAATCAAATCTAACCATGTGGACTGTTTACCTGCAAATCTACAGAAAATCAAATCCTGTACGATCTCTGATGTGACGCCACCAATATGGGTAGGCTGAAATATGACTAGCAGTAGCAGAAGAGGTTGACTTGCATTTTATTGAACATGTGCTGCCCACGTGGTTCCATCAGTATGTGTGTGGTTTCAGGTATGTCATTCCTTTGCTTATCCATGCATGTCATGTGTGCGTGTGTCTGGCGTGTATACAATTTTTTAGTGCTTTGGTGATTTGACTTACTGTTCTTGTCATATGAGCATTTATTTAATGGTTTTTTATTACCTGCTCGAATTGTTTGTAGTCCTCCCAGCAATTTGTGAGATTTTTGTACTCTTCTACTGCAGGCTCGACAACTTAAAAGAGTGAATTGCTACCCCAGAAAAACCCCAGATAGAATTCTCCATGTTGACCAGTTATTTAATCAGGCTTATTCACCGCTCGTGGTTTGATAGTTCAGAGGAAGGTGATGAAATCAGCAGATGTACTAGGTGTAAAGAGGTGTATTCAAAATAATCCCTGGGCCACCGGTAGATGGATAAGACCAGTACTGACCATGCTCTCATCATGGTAGCTCATGAGCTGTCATTTGTTGGATGGGATTTTACAATGGAATTTTACTGACCGAAGCTATATCCTTGCATTGGCTTTCTATCAATGCTGTTACGTTCATCCTTTTGGCTGTATCACCATGCAATAATTGACTGGTTTTACTTCCATGTGTCAATGAAACTTTCCTTACCTGTATTGTACGTGATCTTGAAGGCGAGAGAGCTATGGAATCTACCCTCTTCTTTTGTCCTTGTTGTTAATGCAGAATTTTCCCAGCCGCTGTCATGAGAACGACGGTGCCTGTACTTGCGATGACGGATCAGCGTCAAGGTGGATGGACACTCAGAGCCGTCGCAGCCCTTCCGTCCTCAAACCCTTATCCGGATTTGCACACCTGGAGGTGCGCGGTGAAGCCACGGGTCAATTCCAGCTGCTTTTCACCGATGCAGCCAGCTAGCAGCATCGGAGAGAGAGGTAATGAATGGCACACATCTCTTGACCTGGAAGCTCCCCACCCTCTTGCTGGGCCAGGCCACGGTGGTGCCATGGCCTGATGGTAGCCAGCCAATTTCTCATGGTGAGATCTTGGGCATCGTTTCAACCAGGAAATACTGTTCTCCTCACGCGCGCGCCTGGCGCGAGCTGATTGGTCGGTTTATGTTAAAAGTTACTGGAAATGGGGTGTTAGGCAGTGCAGAGATGGGAAGGGGGAGTGGTATGTGGATGAGGTTTCTGCTGTTGCTGTCAGGCCTCATTTCCAGGTCACTCTCAGATTGGTTAGAGAGGTAGTAGAGGAGGTAGAGCAGGGAGGGGCATAAATTCCCCCATTATTGTCTGTTTTTATCTCCAAGGTCTTGCAACAACAGTTGGTGTCTACTTCTTAGATTGGATAGATCTGTGGAATGGCATCTCTCCATTTGTGTGCCGCCATCCATCTTATCGCTGCCAGCCAATCCTTTTTTTTTCTTTTGTCTACAGGAAATATATGTGCCGAAAAGGATTTTCACTGCCTTTTGTTTTGGTTCTGTTCTAGGGGCTTGCTTGACTTGTCCAAGGAGGAGGAGGAGCTTTCGGAGGAGCCACGGCCGCACTCGCTTGCTGGTAGTGGCTTTGATCATGATCGTGTACTGGTTGGTGACTTGACTGGCAGAAGAGGAATCTCCGAATCTGGCGCTGGACTCTGGATATGGGAGGGAGAGAATGGACATGTACTACTTCCCTTCCATGGGTTGGTTGGTTGGTTGTTCGTCAATTTCAGTCTTGGATGACCAGCCGCCGGTCTTTGTGTGGCTGCAGAAATTTCAAGGTGCTAACTAACCTATGGTTTTTACTACTTTATTTATAACATTGTTTTTTTCTATAGTATTCTTATACTGTATAAAAAATTCCGTTTCTAAATATGCAATTTTTTTTGTTGGTTGACAGGCCGGGCTGGCTGCTGATTGTGATTGCTTTGTCGCGACGTGAGCCTGGGCGTTGCGTTGAGAGAGGAGAGATGGCAAGGCGGTGCTGGATGATCGGTCACGTGATGCGGCTGCGCAGCGAGCGCAACGGCCGGGCCGGTGCCGCCGCGGCGACGGGATCGAGCGCGCGTGGTTGGTGTGACGACGGCGGGGCGCACCGCGTGCATGCCCCTTGAGAAAGGCCCTGATGCGGCATCACATGGCACTACGTGCAGTGCACGGCCGGCCAGGCCAGCTACGTCTACGTGCGTGTGCTTGCTTCTCACTTCCGGAAATGAGAAGGCGAGAAGAAAACGGCGGCCGGCTCCAGCTCCGGGCGCGTCACGGCTTGTTCCATCCTCGCCCGATCGGGCAGCCGTTGATGCGCGCGCTTCCCTCGCGAGTCCTTGGGACGCGTGTCGCCTTCTCTGCTTGTCTGCGTGTGCTTGCCCAATCGCTTATGTTGTGGTATTCTTCAGCAAGTTTATTAGGTGGTGGTTAAAATCGAATTTGAATCAAGATTTTTATACCGACCTGTGTTTGCATGGCTATGGAATGCTAATGACTGCACTTTCAGGTGTCATCAACCTCCTTACCTGCACAGTCGATCCTGATCCATCCATAATGCCAGATCGATCATCAGTCCATTCCAAAGTCATAATTACCTTACTCGTGCGTAAATAAGTGTGAACGGATCCCGGTCCTCATATCCGATCGCCAGCTTTAAGCACGAGGTAGTTGAGAGGAGACCGGTCGTGGCAGACTCTCTCACTCTCACCCCCAGGTCATGCTGCCAGGAATGTGGCTCTGACGACAGTGCCAGCTAGCATGCATGCATGCCGAGAGCATGAAAACGAGTTTAGGATCGAGTTGAATGAAGCAGAGCCATTGCTATATATCATGCTGCGTTGCGTTAGTTAGTTGGTGTTTTATTTGTCATGACTCAAACCTAGGTAGTTAAGATACATCCCTCCTGCCCCAAACCACTTGTTTATGACGGTCCTCATCGCCTTGCTTAATTATTTGTAAAATAAGGAAATTGTCAGGTGAGGGATGAGTCGATGAGATGACTTTCATCTAGATTAAACTCCGTGTACAGTGTACAGGGTTTCCAATTCATTGGGAATTAAGGGGAACTCCATTGGGACCATTCCGTTTTACGCACATGTGTTCGAAGCTAAATGCATGAAACTCCACTGCCAGGGTTTCATCTTATAGCACTATGCAACACTTAAATGCTATGTTGGGCCAATAAAATTCTGAAACTAAACTATGAATATTTCGTCACCACTACTACACAAAATCTTTTACAAGACCTTTAGCTTTTATTAACCCTGGCAGTTATTTAGAAAATTGTCACGGCTAATGGAGGCCAGCCAAGCCGGCCGGACAGGGGAAAAACCGCTACGGATAATAGATTAACTGTGGCGGATTTTGTAATATAACTGCCACGGTTAATATCTATTAGTAACCGCGGCGGTCATGTCAACCATGGCGTTTTCTTTAACGTAACCGCCACGTATAAGTCTGGGCTATAAATCTGGCGCCCCCCTCTCTTCCTCGTGGCTCTTCCTCCATTTTTAGGGTTTTCAGTCCCAAAACCCTAAAAGTGGCCATTTCTTTGGGGGGTTCTTGATTTAATAAAGTTTGGCACTGCAAGAGGTTGATACTCACTCTCTCTTTTGCATGATCTAGGTGAGTTTTAGATCTGGATCCAAATGAAGGAGAGAGAAAGTAGATCTAGATCAAAATTTTGGTGCTTTTAGGTGCTTCTCCTCTTTTTCATGATCTAGGTGATTAAGGTGCTCATTTAGGTGCTTTTCCTCTCTCTTTCCATGATTTATGTGATTTAGGTTCTTTTCCTCTCTCACGATGTGATTTAGGTGATTAAGGTGCTTTTCCTCTCTTTTTTTCCATAACAAGCCAGTCATGCATGGACATGGATTGGATGTACAAGTAGAGGACGCATTTGTCTTTCTTGCAAAATGTGAGGAAAAAGTTTTTGTCCATTGAGCAAAAGCATCGATTAAGCCTAGGTCGGTTAGAAATGAACTGCCCGTGCCATCATACTGTAAGAACAAGTTATTACATAAGGACAATGTGGTGACGCCACACTTGGTACGGTATGGTTTCATGAAGGAGCCGAAGTACACTGTGTGAAAGTATCACGGCGAAAAAGATCCGAGTGCCGCCCGGTTCATCTGGAGGATCCTCGTCGACGACATCGACGGCGGCGGCGGATGATGGAGGACAACAACCCTCATCATCAGCTGGAGCACACCACATATATATTTAGCTAAGGTGTCATTATTTTTAAAAAACAAGCTAGTTTTTTCTTGTGGTTAAACTTATCAACGAAATTCTGACTTTGCGGGGGTGCTCACATTTACATCTAATTATTCTTTTTTAGTGGCTAGTATAGTTGATACATGTCTGTTGCCGGTGACGTGCATGTGTTGAGTTTGTCAATCTCAAATTGATTGTGTATGCAAGTGTTCATAGGGTTAGTGCTTGTGTACATAAGGGTCTCTGTGTATACTTTGGGGAAAAAAAAATCTTGTACCTGCACCTACGGACAATGACTAGGACATGGGGCACCAGGCTATACTCTTGATAAAATACGTATTTCATAATGTTTATGACTCTCTAATAGCTACAACATGACAGAATTTAACCTTTCAGTTTCCTTCAAAAGTATTGATCTGACTTGAAGGAGTAGGCCAGCTACACCCTAAGCTGACAAGTGGTGCACTTGCTTGTCCATCCTTTGCTGGTGGATAGCAATCCAGCCTTTTTCAGTTTGGTTCCAAGGCGGCCTTCGTGCTTTACATATATTCCTTTCACTCGTTTTCTTTTACACACAAAATATATATTTCAGGGAAATTTCCTTGGTACAATATATATGTGGAGAGAGAGAGAGAGAGAGAGAGAGAGTGAACGTATTGTAGCATCTACTAGTCCCTTGTACTGACCTGGAAAGTGCTGCCCTTATTTGTGGGATAAAAAGGCAAAATTGGAAGAGGGGAAAAAAGGATAGATGAGAAGCTTGAGGGTGACCCACCACCTAAACCACCTTATAAACCCCCATCTCTTCCACATGACACAAGCACACACAACTCAGTTCTTTCTGCTGGCTCCTCCTTGCTCTGATCCCCCTTTCTTCATCTCTCTCTGATCGATCTCCTATTCATGTTTTCTCTCGTCTCACAGCAGTTTCAGAGAGACTTGTGAAATTAAAGAAACTGAAACAGAGAGAGATCAGGCTATAAGAGAGATCATGTCGATGAGCTTCTTGAGCATGGTGGAGGCGGACCTGCCACCGGGGTTCCGATTCCACCCGAGGGACGACGAGCTCATCTGCGACTACCTCGCGCCCAAGCTCGGCGGCAAGGTCGGCTTCTCCGGCCGCCGGCCGCCCATGGTGGACGTCGATCTCAACAAGGTGGAGCCATGGGATCTCCCAGGTGAGTCCACAAGTCCATCGATCGGTATATACATGCATGCATCTCTTCTCCTAAATAAAAGTGTAGAAGTTTGCTACTAGCTCCTTCATGTCCTCTCTTCTTCGATGATGACTTAGCTTGCACCAGTTGATCTATTGTTGTCTAGAAAGAGAAAGAGATAGATAGATACAGAAATGATTCCCCATGGACAACAACATGAACCTTGAATTTGTTTAAACTATTCTAGTCCAAGATAAAAATCCCCCAGCCTCTTTTTTTTTTTTTTTCTGTTTTTAAATTTATTGTTTGATTTCCAAAATGATTTTTAGGGGATCCTGATCTGTTGCTTCAGCGTCAAGAAACACGACGAGTCCTCAATGTGCTGTCGTTCATACACTAAATTGTGCACCCTTCTGTTTTTGATTTCGTCATCAAGGATAATATCACCGTTACTACCTAAACCATTAGAAATAATAATTTATTATGATCTCGTTTTCATACACGTAATCATTTCCCTTTCTTCTCTCTTCTTCTGATATTTTCTATACTTTTTTTTTAATTGGTTAGAATATATATGAAGTTGAAGGTCAAAATTAAGCAGTAGGTGTACACACACAATTGAGATACGTGCATATCGATTTATTTTTTTGTTTCTTCTGCTATATAATTGTTTAATTTGCGTGTAATTAGTTGTTTGTTTGTATTTTTGTTTCTGAACATTTCTTGCCGTGGTATATATAAATATCAACGTCACAATCAGAGTACGCGTACTAGAAGAGTACAATAACAAGCTAAAGTCTTTTTTCCAAAAAGAAAGTACACATAGATCTGGTTAAGTGTGCACTATAGGACACATAGTTCTTGGCATTTTCAATAATTAAAGAATAATTGCAATAATACAGGTAGATCTGGCTGCTTTTGCGTACGTGTTAAATATTAGACAGATATATAATTCACAAAAAAAGATGGATATATATGTGCTCATGCATGTTATTTTATCTGCGAGAGGGCTGCATATAAACACTACTAGCATTAGGCAAATATTTTGTATAATCATTGTGGGCAATTCCATGAATTAAAAAGATTTGTATACTCCTAATTAGCATATGGGAAGCATGGAGGGACGACGTGATGACGAATACCATGACGGCATCACGTGACGGTGTGAGTAGAAATGTTCTCATTTCCATTTGGTGAGGGGTAGAAAAATGCTCTCACTTAGTTTTATACTTTGGCATTTTCCCCACAAACAATATATATATTCCATTTTCTACAAACTTTACGGCCAACTTTCTAGCGTCTGGTCAACGAATCTTCTCTCTACAACCGTACCTCTTTTTAGTTTGTGTCCAAAATGCTTTTTCTTTTAAGGTCTTGAATTGCGTTCGTTCTAGATACTCTAATCTCGCATTAGTTTTGATGTCATGAAACATTGACTCATAGGAAAAGTATGATTTTTTCAAATGATATATGATAGATGTTACTTTGGCTTAAATTATATAATAAAGATGTATATGGCCTTATAGTTCTTTATTCATGTATACGTATTGACTAGCTAAACACATATTATATGATAGAAAGGTTTGAAATAAATGTGTTGTGTGGTTGTAAAAAAAATCTAGTACTTACCATGTTTCAGCACACACGTTTTCAAAAATAATGGTGGTTTCCAAATTCGTTTATTTTATTTTATTATCATGCACTAAAAGGGCAAAAATCAGAATCGAAAAAAAAAATGCCCGGGTTCGAACCGGAGACCTTCAGTGTGTTAGACTGACGTGATAACCAACTACACCACGACACCTTTTCCTTGTACCGTTACCGTGTTTTATTTTATTGTTTATATCACGTACTAATAGTTTATTGGTTGTATACACGTCGATCGATTTGCTCAGTTCATGGCCTCTCAAAGTATTAGTGCACATCAGAAAGCAACAAACAGCAAATCACATCTTACGCATGAGATCTCAGATTCCCATCACACATATATACACACACTGCACATGACACACACACCCCTTCTGTATGGACCGCACACGTGTCCCTCCCTCTTGTGAATTTGATGCCTGGATGCACCACACTACTAGCAGCTAGCAGAAGGTCCCAAGCTATGGGCAGCATCAGGCAACACCCCCATGCTATTTCTAGCAGTGGCTCCAAACCTCACCATCCAGCATGTATTCCAGTAGCAAGCTATAGCCAACCACTTTCTACTCACAGTGTGTACCATGTGTGATTGTGATTTGTGACCACAATCCACAAGGTGGCCTGATCCATCAACAATCCAACATGCATGTTGATGTTTTAATTTGTACAATCACTGCCCATGAATAGCTTTTCCTACCGGCCAATGCCAAGAATGACTTTTGTGAACAGAAAAGGAGAGGTGGAAAAAATGCTGGAGGCTGATCACTCCTAGTTAAATTCGTGTCTTATCGAAACGTGTCTATGTCACTGTCGAAAGATGACCTATTTTTCGACGTAAACCTCAATTACATGACACGTCGAAAGATGACCCATTTTCGACGTATAAATCCTCAATTACATCAAGTGATACATCAAGGTGGCCTCTGCCTAACAAGAAACACGAAACGAAAAGAAAAAATGAATAGAAGATTGAAATATATGTTCTAGCGACTGCCGATTCGTAAACTAAACCACCACACATTCAATTATTCATATATATGTGTGAGAGACCACTCACGCCAATTGTTGCGAGACCGCTGAAACCATACTATGTTATGTGAACCTGGCTCGAATAGCCTTAGTATGTACATGGCCTAAAAGATGAGCGTATATATGCAATCAATATAAACATTCTGCCATAGATACAACTGATCACTGAATCGTGTTGTTTGCTTAATTATTTAATTCCTCTCTAACTAATTTCAGTGGCGGCATCGGTGGGGCCACGGGAGTGGTACTTCTTCAGCCTCAAGGACCGGAAGTACGCGACGGGGCAGCGGACGAACCGGGCGACGGTGTCCGGTTGGAAGGCGACGGGGAAGGACCGGGTGGTGGCGCGGCGAGGGCGCTGGTGGGGATGAGGAAGACGCTGGTGTTCTACCAGGGGGGCGCGCCAAGGGCAGGAAGACCGAGTGGGTGATGCATGAGTACAGGATGGAGCCTGCTCTTGACCAATCCTCAGCCTCCACCTTCTCCTCCACCTCCAAGGTAAATATATATACATATAATTCACTTCTTGGTAGTACAATATAATATAATTAATGTCATTACTGATATCTAGTACACATTTGGTTAAGTGTACAATCTTATATATAGCATTCTGTTTGACAATTATATCATATAGTCCACTTGCACTTTTTTTGGCGATTTAGTCCACTTGTAATGAGTATCCAAGTTGTTTTGTTTGATCTTTATTTTGTGCTACAACTTCTATAACTTTCTAGGACGGTTGTCAATTAAGATATATATATGTGCCACCTCTTTCTTTGTTTATAAATAAATAAATAAATAAATAAATAAATAAGCCATTTAAGGAGGGAAGTGAACCCAATTAGCTTTAGATATGTCTCCAATCAATCAGAATAAAATTGATTTCATAGCTATACGACATAGGTACAGACTGTATGTGAGCTAGCTAGATTTCACATTTAATAGTTCTACAAAGAGACGACTTGTAGCGTGGGCATATATACTGTATTTCCCACTCAACAGTCCTTGTCAAGACTTTTTTTTTTTTGTCACACTGTTCATATCAGATGGACATCTCTACTTGTCTCTTTCTCGACGTTTTTAAAATTATATGGAGTTCTTTATGTTTATATGGGTTTCATACTTAGCCATCATATTTTATTTTTTGATGGATGCTTGCCCAATATATATTTCTTGACCATAAATGACCTTTTGCACCGCTTCATCCGTTCAACTTCATTGATCACATCACACCAACTTCATTGATCACATCACAACACAAAGACAATTGCTAAGAAATTATGACATGGACAATGTACCTTGTTATTTTTTTTTAAAAAAATAGTTGTACATCATTGATCACCTATTATCCAAATGCATCAAGCATGCATTGGAAGTCCTAAATTCTTGTAAAGTTTTCTTTAGTAATCATAAAGATAATTTATTTTGTAAATTTCATTATTTATCTCCTCGACTAAATTAACAAAGTAACAGATATATAAGTAGTTGAAACAATACTTTTTTGTTCAAAATGAAGGCTTCAAATCAAGGTTAATGTTAGTTACTACAGTACAAGTGATTAACAAGACTTCATTCAATGAACTAACTGATTCTTTCATTCATCCTCCTGTCACCAACAGGATGAAGATTGGAGTGCTGTGCAGAGTCATCTGCAAGAAGAAACTAGCAGGAGGAGGTGGTGGCTCCAAGGCATCAGGAGCCTCACCAGCAATGGCAGCCGTGACACCGCGCCAACCACCTCGCCGCCACTGCCACCCCTTATGGACACCACCCTAGCACAGCTCCATGCCGCCATGAACACCACCGGCGCCGGCGCATTTGAGCAGGTGCCCTGCTTCTCCAGCTTCAACAACATTGCCAGCAACAGCAACAGCAACGGCAATGGCAACAGCGCTGCCGCAGCAGCTCAGCCATGCTACCTGCCCATGGCCACAGGCGGCGGCGGCAGCCATGGCATGAGCTACCTGGACCATGGCCTGCTGCCTGAACTGGGTGGCTGCTTTGATCCTCTCAACAGTGACAAGAAGCTGCTCAAGGCAGTGCTGAGCCAGTTCGGCGGTGACGTGGTGCCAAGCCTGCAGCATGAGATGGCCGCTGCCACTGCCACTTCCACTTGGATGAATCACTTCTAGGAAAATTAATTCAGCAAACCTAAGTATGTGATTGGTGGGTGATATATTGCATATATGGGATATATATAAATATACTTATTGTGTGGTGAAACATTTGTGTGTGTGTGTGAGTAGTAGAGCATCAACATTTTTTCTGCCGGTCGATTCCGATGAGGCAAGGAAAATATTAGGAGTATATATAAAACTCTGTAATGGCTGTTGAAGTGTGTATATTCAGATGCAGAGGTATGGCATGAGTGATGAGGTGAATTTCAGATTGATCATTTTGCAATAATTCACATATGACAACCCCCCCTTCTCCCTCTCTCTCTCTGAGTCTCTGTACATTCATAGTAACAGAACAATACATTCATACAATAATTCAGAATGCAGAGGCTGCCATCCGGATGCAGTACCGGTCCAAATCCAATCATGCTATTTATTCAGGAAAGTAGGCATGACAGTCACATCCAAGCATCTCTTCTTTACCATCATCTTTCTTTTCCTGATGTATTGTTGCAATGACAAGCATACTCCCTCGGTTTGGTATTAGAAGTCGTTTTGGACAAGGTTTGGGTCAAACATCGGGAATATAAATCATCAATAACTTTTAAGTTGTTGAGTTTGTAAATGTAAAAATTATATGAGTAGATTTGTCTTAAAAAATACTTTGATAAAAGTATAGATATATCACATCTCCATACTTTTATAATAATAAGAGGTCAAAGTTGCGTTTTGGAGACCGTGTTACTGTTATAAACGACTTCTAATACCATCCCGGAGGGAGTACTAATCAAGCAGTAAGTTGAGAGTTCCTGGCTTTCCACTGCACTGTCCTGATATGCTGCTGTCCAACTGCATACTCAAGTGACCTCTGACGACCTGTCACCTGTGTGTTTCATTGCACCTTTCAGAAAGAGGCCTCCATCCTAACTGATGCTCGTGCTGTACCTGATGTCATCAATACTGGTACCTGTTAGTCGCTGTACCAGCAACCAAGGTGAGCAGACCCTGCTCATCACTGCCCCTCTCCCTTCTCCCTTGAACCAAGGTAGAAGAAGAGCAGGAGCTCTCTCTGCCCTCTCCTCTCTCACACGCACTGCACAGGCTAAAGTTCAGCATTGGCTGAACTGAACCTGTTTTGAGTTGGCTGAAAGTTTGAGGCAGAAATGAACTCACTTTATTGCCTTGACCATGGGTACATATATATAGCCTTACAAACCGACCTAACAGCTTGCTGTCATACAGCTGCTACACAGCTGTTTACACGAACTTTGCTACTCCTACCAGCTGTCAAACAGCTACTAAACAGCTACTAGCAAACTCTAAATTGACTACCACTACTTAAAAGACAAGAGAACTTGGCTTTGGCTGCTTGCAAGCCAAGAAACCTTGCTGCACAAGGAAACAACAGATTACTCATCAATTCTTCCCTAATCCTGCTGCTGACCGAAACCTTCACCATGCCGATCATGCCTCGCAACTCCATGAACCCGCGGCGCGGCCCGACTTGGTGAGAATGTCGGAGTTGTCGACCGGTCTCGACGAACTCGATGACGAGGTGTCCTCCATCGACGCAATCTCGAAGGAAGTGGAACTTCACATCGATGTGCTTGCTCGATCGTGGAGGGGCGGGGTTCTTTGCCGGCGCGATTGCTGGCTTGTTGTCCACCTTTAGTGCTGGTGGGGTGAGCCTCAACGCCCGGTGAGCTCCCAACAGCCCGCAACCTCAACACACAGCTGGCATGCAGCGGTGGCGGCTGCGGCGTACTCCGCCTCGCAAGTTGGCGGCGCCACCATCTTTTTGCCGATGATTGCGGCGATCGGTGCTCCGTAGGAAGATGAGCACGCCGAGAGGTGCTCGCCGCCCATCCATATCGCTGCCATGTCGGCGTCGGTGAGCAGCCGTGAGCCGACTCACCATCCTTGGCCTTAGGCGGCGCCTCGCTGAACGCCGTCGACTGCAGCCCGCTTGGGAAAGGCGATCCCCATCTCCACCATCCCCTGGATGTAGCGAAGAAAGTCGCTTGACCGCCGATCGATGATCCTCCCTCGGATCCTCCATGAACCGGCTCACATAACCGACCCATGGCGCAGCGATGTCGGTCGCGTGTGTGTGAGCCGGCGTAATGCGCCAGCGATACTCCGGTAGGCGTCGCGTCCACCGCCGCCGCCGTGCTCTCCTTTGGAAGCTTGATGCGCTCCTCCATTGGCGTCGCCACCGCCTTGCAGACCCGCCATGCCTGCCCGCTCGGCGGCTTTTGTCGCGTAAGCCCGCTGCCCAAGCTTTGATGGCATCTTCCCCTGCTTTACCTCGATGCGGTAGTAGGACAACACGCCTAGGTCGCTCATCCCGAACTGGCGGCCATTTCCTCCTTAAAGCCGATGATGTCTTGCGCTCGTGCCCGGTGGCGATGAGGGTCGTCCGCGTACACCCGGCGATGACATGCTCCTTCCCGTCGGCGGGTGTACGGGGGCATGCTCCGTGGCACACAGCGTGAACCCAAGTTCCGTCATGGTGGCGTCAAGCTTGGCATTCCACGCCCGTGGGCGGCGTAGCCGTGGGCGCCTTGCGCGCCGGCGTAGCACCTTGTGCTCTGCTCCCTTGGCGAAGCGAAGCCCGGCGCACCAGCGGCTGTCTCCACCAAGTCACCGTTGAGGAAGCGAGACTTGACATCGAGGTGATGGACTTGCCGATCTTTGGCGGCGCAAGCGCGGGGAGAACGCCCGGAGCTCCATGCGTGCCGTGAAGACCTCCTCAAAGTCGATCCTCGCGTTGCACAAAGCCACGGGCCCACGAGCGCGCCTTGTGCTTCACCCGCGGCACCACGCTCGTCCGCGCTTGACATTGAAGACCCGCTTGAGTCCGTCGGCCGGCAACCGGCGGCGGATCAGCCCAACTCCGGGTCTTATTGGCCTCGATCGCTGCATCTCCTCGGCATTGCCTTCCGCCCGCGTTGCATCGCGCTCGCTGACGGCAAGCGTGGCGGCTCCTCGCACTCATCGAGCGAGTGGGATCGATCATCAGTACCGCGCCGCCCGGTCCGAACGCCGCCGCATCACCACGGCGTTGTCCATGCGGCGAGAATCGCACCTCCTCCCGCCGTGGAATCGTCCACGAACTCGAGGCATTGGAGGGTGGGGTGGCGTGCTCGATCGTTGTTGCCGCCCGGTGTCCCTGTTGTGGCGAAGCGAGGGGAATTTGCTCCGCTCATTGGCCTCGGCGAGCGGAGAACCCGCCTCGAATTTGGACTAGGTGGCTCCACCACCTCTGCCCCTGCGCGAGGGCTCATGCTGAGCTTCCCGGTCACCGGCGCTTCCATAGCCTTGCCATGGCCATGGATCACTAAGCGCTCCACGATGAGCGGTCGCGGACCCGCCGCCTTGCTCTTCCCCTTTTCGGCCCGTCCCAACTCCGCGATGCCGCCTCGTCGAAGATGGCGTCGGGACACTACCACCTTGCCCGGCCCGGATCGCCCATAGGCGATCGCCTTGGACCCGTCCTCGTAGCCTAGGAACACCATGCGGGTGCTCTGTCCTCCGGCTTGCCCGGCCGGCTTGGTGGCCTTCACATGGCGTCTCTTCGAAGGTGCGCGGGTACAAGACGTGGAAGCTGCGCGGGTGCCCGCCTCGTGCGGCGTCATCCTTGAGCAGCGGTCGGTGGCCGGTTGAGGATGAACACGGCGGTGGTGACCGCCTCACCCGAGCCTTCTTGGCGGCATCCCCTTCGCCTTCATCATGGACCTTGTCATACCCACAATGGTGCGATTCGGCGGCTCCACCCGCGCCGTTACCAGCTGCGGTAAGGGGCCGTGGTGGCGACCCACTCCTTCCTCGGCGCGTACTCGGCGAACTCCACGGCCGTGGTCGCCGCCCGCGATCGATCCGTGACACTTTCGCGGTTGCTTCCCCGACTCGCCTACGCCCGGCGCCTTGAAGTGCTTGATGGCCTCGGCTGCGCGTCGCTCTTGCTCGTCGGGCTGCGGCCACATGTAGCGGCTGCGATCGTCTACGAGCAAGAGGAAATACCTCCTCCGCCATGTCATTTGGCGAAATGGGCCGCAAAGGTCCCCAGTGGACTAGCTCGAGCTTCTGCGCCCGCGCGAAATTTCGCCGCCTTGGGAAAGCGGCGACCTCCTTTGCTTCCCGCCCGAGCCGTCACCGCGGCTTCGCGGGGTGGTCGATGTGCGATAGGCCCGCACCATCTTCTCCAGTAGCCCCGGAGCGTCGAAGCTCGGGTGGCGTAGCGATGCGAGCCAGGGCTCCTCCCGCTGCGCGCCGCCGTAGGTGGATGCTCGACCGCAAGGTCGAAGGTAGAGCCGGTTCGCGGGAGCGCGTGACCTTGGCGGAGCCGCCGTTCGGTCCCGAATCCGCAACACTGCCGTCGCGGATCCAGCACCTCCGACCAGCGCTCATCCCGCCCCAGGTGGCGATGCTCAGTGCGATTTGGGAATGAAGTAGACCTCCGTCAACGCCTGTTGCTCCCGTTCTTGCACCTAAAGGCGACGGTTCCTCGACCGTGGATGTCCACCAGCGTGCCGTCGCCCGAACTTGACCTTACCCGGTGAAGCGTTGTCGAGCTTCGGAGAAGGCGGCCCTGGAGCCGATCATGTGATTGCGGCTCGAGTCCGAACCACCTACGCTCTGCCGTTCCCCTACGTGCGGTGGACTTCAGCTCGTGGCTCATCGAGGTGGACCGGATCCCGCGGACGCAACTCCTCTGCCTGCGCCTCCTTTGTTTCGCCCTGCAAACTGCAGTAAGAAGCCATGAGCAGCGCGTGCTCATCGTCGCTCTCCTCCGCCAGATGCGCCTCCTCCTTCTTCTCCGGCTTGCGCGTCGGGCACTCCTTTGCCCAGTGCCCCGTCTTGCCGCACTTGCGGCAGGCGTTGGGTAAATGAGCCTTCTTCTTCCCCTTGGCCTTGGACTTTCCGCGCCCTTTGTCGCTGCCGGCGTTGCCACCGCAGCTGGAGGAACCTTCCCCGGACCGCCGCTTCTCCTTCATGCGCGCAGTCCATTCCTCCTCTGTGAGCAGCAGCTTGCCGCCCTCCTCCTTCCGCTCGAGCGGCGTGTCGAGCCGCCCCTCCGACAGCCAGAGTCGCCCAACCACGTCCTCAAGCGAGACCTTGTCCGAGTCAGTGGTCTCAATGGTGAGAGCCATCGGCTGTACTTGGCGGGCGGCAACGCGGTAGCGTACGAGACTACATCTTCCTCATCCACCTTCTTCCCGAACGTCGCCAGCTGGCTCACCAGCGACTAGAGTCGAAGCGCGAACTCCTCCACGGTCTCACCGTGGCGGAACTTGATGTCATCAAAGTCCTTCCGCGGCTGCTGCGTTTTTGCCCTCTTGACTAGATCCGAGCCGATCGCGGAGCAGCGCCAAGCATGTCCCATGCTTCGCCGCCCGTATCCTTGCCCCCCGATGGCTTCATGGAACTCCGGCGGCGTGGGCGAGAGCGAGGGCCTCCATGGCCAAGACCTCGTTCGGATCACCACCTCCGCGGATCAAGACCCGAGGCCGTCTCCGTCCGGACACCTCCGTCTTCTTGCCACCGGATGTCGGGGAATCTTCACCGCCCGCCATCGCTTAGCCATTTGGGCTGCGGCGGCGTTATGCGGCTCCGATACCACTTGTTGGTCGCTGTACCAAAGAACCAAGGTGGAGAGACCCTGCTCATCACTGCCCTCTCCCTTCTCCCTTGAACCAAGGTAGAAGAAGAGCAGGAAACTCTCTACGCCCTCTCCTCTCTCACACGCACTTGCGCAGGCTAAAGTTCAGCGTTGGCTGAATCGAACCTGTTTTGAGTTGGTGAAAGTTTGAGGGCGAAATGAACTCACTTTTATTGCCTTGATCATGGGTACATATATATAGCCTTACAAACCGACCTAACAGCTTGCTGTCATACAGCTGCTCACAGCTGTTTACACCAACTTTGCTACTCCTACCAGCTGTCAAACAGCTACTAAACAGCTACTAGCAAACTCTAAATTGACTACCACTACTTAAAAGACAAGAGAACTTGGCTTTGGCTGCTTGCAAGCCAAGAAACCTTGCTGCACAAGGAAACAGCAGATTACTCATCAGTACTGGTACACATATAAATACACGTCCTGTACACCTTTCTCAATCATCTTGTAACAGTAGGTAGGATTTGCAAGAGCAAATGGTAGAAAAGAAAAAGCTCTCATCTCTGTACTTGCATCAAAGTGGCAGCTTCTAGATACTGAAACGTCCCAGTCTTCTCTATTCCTTTTCATGCCAATCCATGGCATGAACATATATCCAGACTCTAATTTCTCATCTATTTACAATTCAAAATCATTTGCAGGGCTTTTTCATGATGTCGTAAGAGTAAATTTTATAGGGCATTCTAGCAGAAATTTAAACTCCATGTTGGACATGTGCTGTGTATGGATGAGATATGTTGTATATCTTTTCGAACTTCATGACTCATTCCACATAGAAGCCTTATGCTTTTGCAGTGCAAGAAGCAGGGTCTAGGGAACAACTTAATGCTTGTGCTAAAGGTAATATTACTGATGAGTAGTACTCAAATTGGTTAATCAGTGCTTAAAGTTGGAACATAGAATGGTATTGGAGCATGAAACTGGAAAACAAAACGCAACAGGAGCATGAAATCCATGCCGTTCAAGGATGGGTCATTGGCTTCTTTTAATGGCCAAGTCATTGATTATGGAAGTGATAGAGTTTTATCACAACTTCGATGAAGAATTCTAGAGCAACAAGCTGGTGCGTATAGGAAAACTGAATCAAAAATGATCCACATTGTACATATACCAATTATGCTGAAAACAATTTTGCATTGGATTATTATATGCAATCAAAATAATTGGTATTGAGAACTAGCTATTACAACTTAGAACGAAAATTGTACTCCAAAACCAAAGTAATATTTATGTAAGAACTGGCCTAACTAAAGATCCCATATAACCTCTTGCTCAAAAAAAAAAAAAAAAAAAAAAAAAAAAAAAAAGATCCCATATAACCAACTGCAGATATGTGCCTGTGCACCCATTTCAGGCCAAGCAACATGGAACAGTTTGACATCAATTTGGCAGCATTCATGCACTTCATTCTGTGATTCAGCTCCCCATATGTGTATTAGAGAGAGGTTCACATTTATGTGCCTTGATCACCAGAGTGAGTGAGATCCAACTTCGAAACAGTGCATTGTTGTGGATGAGCTGTCTGAGACACGGACTACTCATTGGCCCTGGGAGCATTGAGCACTGGATGCAGCTGAAAGCAGGTTCAGTGCCAGCATGAGGGCGACGCCGGTGAACGACGACGCCAGTGCGATGCCTCCACGGCTGCAGAAGGAGCCAAACCTGTCGCATATCGGGTTCCACCGTGCGTGCACATTGCCGTTCTTGCCTAGCTCCGCCATCGCCGCCGCTGTGGCGCACCGGTCGCCAACAGAGCCATGATCACCTGGACCAAAAATGACAAGAGATGACAATAATGCCGTGCGTGTATCCATATGAATTGACAGAAAATGCAATGGTTTGAGATTTGTCAGACGTGCTACACAGTGCATGCCTGTGCAAGTACAGCAACAGAGGTTTCAGTCAAGCAACTAGCTATGGACAGTTGCAATCCAATAGGCTCCTGATTAGGCGGGAGATTTGTAAGTCTGCAGAACACAATTATTACAAGGCTCCAAAGTTTTGTTCTCTCTGAACATCAGGTTTGGCTGGGTTATGAGATATACAGCGTATGTGACGGCGCTCGCATTCTCCACAAGCAATCATCTCTAGGAAAGCAAGAATAATGCACATGCATGAACTTATTGAACTGCCTTGTCTCTCTTGAATTCAAATGATTGATTGACAATGTGCTAGGACTGTTTCAAAGTTGATTTGTGATGAAGCTACTACATATATATTGAAATAATATGTATTGCCCTTAAGTGATGAAGTATGGGCAATATTGTTAGTATCAATTTTCCTGCCACTGCAATTCTGCACAATCAAGGCCATTCATTTTGTCATAGTGAAAAATATCAAATATGCATGCCATGATGAGTCAACTGCACACAGGAATGAATTCAGAGAAAAACCTCACCATATCAAGCATGTGCACAACCAAACCTGCCATCCTCCGCCGCAGAATTAGGCGACGGATGAGCAGCACCACGAGGTTATACGCTGCAGCAATGGCGTTGGCTATGACGATGTACCTGCACAGATGAAACAAAACCATGCATCACAGCACTTCAGTACGGCACACGACGAAATCAAACACCGAGATGATCGATTCCATCGGCATGAACATGCATGGATTGGCCATGGCATGCCAAGGCGGCCTGAATAGTGAATTGCAAGAGCGAGGCGAGGCCTACACGAACGCAGGCGTGTCCCTGAACTTGGCAGTGAAGGTCTGCGTGAGCGGCCTGGTGCCGACGATGGCCACCACCGCGGTGTAGGACTGCGCGTTGAGCGCCATTACCGCGGCCGCCACCGCCGTGGCCAGGGTCGCCGCCGACCGCAGCACCACCGGCTGCAGCGCGACAAGCCTGTCCCTGAGCTGCAGATGACGCTTATTGCTGCAGCAGGCCGACGTCGTCGTCACCGCGGCAGCCGGTGCGGCAGAGGGTGGCGGCGGCGGCGTCTTGCTGCTGCCACGCTCGAGGTCCATGGATCGATTGTCGATGGCCAAGAAACGTAGACGAGCATTCAGTTGTTGGACGTGTGGGATTCATTCGACAAACATTTGAGCTAGGCAAGATTATATGGTGGCTGGAAATTATATATATGTTGAGAAAAGTGGCTGGTAATCTCAGTTTTTCTGCAAGTTTGGGTGACTTGTTGATCGATGCTCGATTGGAATTGGTTTTGGGTGTACTTTAGTCTGTTTCAACTTTCAAATTGTTTGTGTCCATCTGATTAGTCAAAAAAAAGGGCTTTGGATAAGCTGGGACATGCATGTGGTACGTATGACAGTATGAGTCAGGGACAATGAAGTGTCTGAGAAGAAACGCATGTTTTCTGGAGCTGTTTCTTCAGGTTCTTGCAAAGTGGATTGGAAGAGGAGTGAGAAGCAATGATCATCAGGAGATAAACGGACATGAAATTCATATGCAGATGCAACTACCAAGGAAATATGGAGTTTGTGGGGTACAAATTCTACCAGGAATTTACGTCATGTAAAATGAAATAGTGGCTACAACAACAAAGGGGTGGTGGCGCAGTTGGCTAGCGCGTAGGTCTCATAGCTAAAGCGAGTGATCCTGAGGTCGATAGTTCGAGCCTCTCTCACCCCAATTTTTTTTTTGTTTTTGCTCTCTTTTTCGTGTTTGGCAGAAATTTTTGTTTGTTTTATTTTACCGCAAAGTCCTTCGTAGTTTACTACAGTAGTTCAATACCGTTCAGTTTGTTTTACCATCCATGTTTCAAGTTTAGGTTTCTTTGGGCACTTTTTTTATTTTGAAACTTTCTTTGGGCACTTTTTGTTCAAACTAAGGTATGGGAGCAACGTATTCGTGCAAGCAGCATAATAAATTTATAATACTTATTACCATGACAGGCAGTGAAATTTTGGGGAAAAAAAAAAAAGGTTGGTAGATATGAGCAAAACCACATGGAACTTAAAATGACAATCATGGTCCACTAAGACATCACCAGGATTTTATTCCAAAAGTTTCTAAAATGCTCAGCGTGGCATCAGTGTGCCACCAATGAAGTCCTTTCCAAAATAAATGACACTTCTATTTTTACATCTAGACATCTTGACGTAAAAATTATTTGCACAAAAGACGTCATTGAACTGAGGAAGTATATTTTCAAATTAACATCAGTGGCAGCAGACAAAGATGGTATGTATTTGCAGATTTGCCTCCAATGCCGGTGTTAAAGTCGCAACACACGACATGCTACCTCAGTCCACGACATTGCCAAACACGTTGAAAAAATGAGCACTATTTTGCCAGGTGCAAACAAAATCACACCATTCTTCACTCAAAACACAAACACCTCCTATAATAACCCGGTTGAGTTAATAATTCTAGGGCACTTTGCAAACTAGGTATTGTACAATTATGTGTGCAACGTGAAAGTGGCTGCTAGGCATTTTTGTCCAATGCTCACCAAGTGACTTCAAATCATTCACAAAAATATATATATAAAAAAAAAACGGTAAGTTCAGTATAGGATGACAGCAGGTTAAAAAGGACATCAAAAAGACTTGGACACAGGTAAGAGAGGCATACCCCACATCCTTTTCATCTCTAGTGTACCAGGATTCCACTGGGCAAACCTCAATGAGTACAGACTACATACTTAAAGAGCATACATTAGTCAGCAAACCTCAATGAGTACAGACTACATACTTAAAGAGCATACATTAGTGAGGGCCTAAGCACCCCAAATCCAAAATACAGACCAAATAGCTCCAGCATACATCAAAAGGGGTGAAGGGCCACAACGGCAGGAACAAACATCTAGGGAACAGCTAGGTGAGCCACAGCCCACAGATAAGTGGTGTCATTGCCAGCAGCAGTAATATCTGGTGTGGTGTATTGAAGCCAAAAAGATGCTGTCCTGGTCGCTGTGTCAAGAGAGAAGGCATGCCAAAGATCAAACTGTTAGATTCATCATGAGGCAAACAAATCAAAGCAAATTGCATTAACTGTTTTGAAATGGATTTTACATGCAGTTTCAAGTGGTCATATGCTGTCATGCCCACAAAAACAAATGTTCATTACATTTAAGGGGGAAAAAAAATATGGCACTTCTGAACAGGAATTGGGTAGGATTTTCAATACGGATAACTCAATTTTATTCACTCCAACAAAGACATACGTGTCTTTCTCTAGACTGCAGTACCCAACAATACCTGCCTACAAGGTACACCAAAAAGTGTCCAAAAAAGGAGCTGTAGTCGCAAAGGTAGCATATCCCCAATTTCAGAAGTATACAACAAATGTCAAGTTGACCAGTAAGCTGATGTAGAAAGAAACCAAAGCAATGTGACCTCACATACACAATTAAACCCTAAATAGGTCTGCAAAACATACTATGAATCTATTATATTAGCATTCAATCTTGTCTGGATTGAATGTGTAAGTGTGCAGATATACACAGTCGCCCATAGACAATATGCTAAAGAATGTTGGAAGTGCTAAAACTGAGTATTACCAGTGAAAAATAGTTTGGCAGAATAAGAATACTAGATTTTAGTTGAAGTTAGCAAATAATAATAATAATAGATTGTGAGGTAAATGGAGATACACACAATCGCCCTTATTTGATTAAATTTTACAAACAGCATGTAAAATTCAGTCATATATGTAACAAATTAAACTTGACAGTTGTGGAGATGGTTTTGATGCAACAACACTGAGTGCACTATGGAAACAAGTTGGATGAATGGGCATGTCAACAAGATAAAGTAACTCCAAATGGCTGAAGAAAACAAGATTCTTACCATTCCACATTTCATATAGTTGGCAGCGACAACGGTGGTAAGAAGTTTGTATAAAGGTGAGCAGCATTGACACGTTTATTCAACATGCACAATCTCTCCACCACTAATGTCTTGACATGTAGCGTGAAATAGTGTATCTCTGGCATCTGCTCGAGGTCAGCTGAGTCTGGTGGAATAGCTTGAATAAGTAAGTAGCCATCGCCTGTACCACAGAATCTGATGGAATACCCGTCAGAGTCGGGCAAAGGGATTGGGATTGTCTTTTCATGTTGCCACTCTTCCGCACTAACACCATTGCCGTGCCAAGCTTTACAGTAGAGGTCTAGCATGTGATTATCATTAACAACGGTTAAGAAACCAATCCTCCCTTCCCCTGCCTCAATAATGGCGTGCTGCTGGGAGTGGCGGACAAGAGGTATGGCTACCACGGAGAATTTCATCTCTTGTGTGTCGAGCATGAGTACCTTACTGAACAACCTAGATGAGTCATAGAGGCTTATCTTCGGGTGGTAGCAGCAAGATGTATGCAGAGAAGTAATAAATCCACTCATTTTCCATCCATCGAATGTGATTCTACGCCATTGACCGGTCGCTGAAGAGAAAACGCAGGCAGTCACCTTCATTTTCTCAAAACCATAAATCATCCAGACCACTGAAACGACGATCCCTCCTCCTGGCCGGTTGGAGCGAAGAAACTCGGGAAGCGGAAGTGGGCTATGGACGTGGACAAACCGGCTGTTAGGTCGACAGGGATACGGGAATTCGGACGTACCGCCGGTGGAGGGGGTCGCACACCACGAGGTCCTCGAAAACCGAAGTCGGCCGTGTGTAGAAAGAATTCGAGCATAGTAGCGGGCGGCCACCGGTGGCGCCCCTGCATCCGCCAGGAGCCGGGGTCGGGGAGAAAGGAGCGGGCGAAATCTGCGGCCTCCACAGGTCGCGGGGCGGCGGAGGCGGTGCGGCGGCCGGGCGTGGTAGAAGGAGCGAGGCTGGAAGGGAGTGCGGTCTTCACATTCGAGGAATCCAACGACGAGCTGGCGGTAGAGGGACCGGTTGCGGCGGAGGAAGCGGACGACGCGGAGGAAGGTGGTGGCGGCGGCGGACGCTTGGTGAGGTCGGCCGCCGAAGTCGACGCTGAGGAAGATCTCACCTAGGATCTCGTCGGTGAAGATCGGCTGCGGACATTTGGGTCGCCGGAGGTCGGGCGGCGGGATTGGTGTGCTGCGACGGCGGAGTGGCAGAAACCCGAGCTGCCCAGTCCCACTTGTTGTTCTCATATACTCCCTAAAAGATTGTCACCGCGTTTCCCGAGACATAAATGCCGACAATTATATATTAAAATATAAAAACATTTGTGCTAAGTAATTAGCATCATCGGAAAGATCTTCAAGTCTAGTTTTTAAGAAATTTATTTAAAAATTTAAATGTTGCACGTATTTTCTATAAATTGAGTCAAACTTATGGCACGCATCCCACGGTGACGGTCTTTTATTTATTTATTTTTTTGCGACGCAGGAACATTATATTAAAAGATTACACGGTACATCCGGACTTTTTACGAATGCTCCCTAAACAAACTAGAAGTCCCAACGAAGACCCTAGACAATTCTATTCGGTGCCGGTGTCGCCGCCTCCACCGTCGGTTACTTCCACCGGAAGCAAGCCTATGAGCCTAGGCTGTTGGGAGTTTAATGGGCTGGGCCATACCTAATCGGCGGCGACATAATATGGTTTGGGCCTACTCATGCTTGGGCTGGTAAATGTAGCCCATTGCAGTAACTAGCTAGAATTCCCAAGTCCTAATAACTAGTTTGCGCAAGATATTCGTAGTTTACTAGTAGTTCACTGCCGTTCTTTTTCGTGTTTGGCAGAATTTTTTTTTTGTTTTCATTTTCGGATTTGATGCAAATTCATGCTGAATTCTTTATACATACCGCAAAGTCTTTCGTAGTTTACTAGTTCACTGGCATTCTTGGAGTTTGTCTTACCATCCATGTTTCAAGTTTAGGTTCCTTTGGCCATTTTTCTTAAAACTAAGGTATGGGGGCAACATATTCGTACAACATAATAAATTTACAATAATTGTCATGATAGGCCGTGCAATTTTTGGGGAAAAAAAAAGGTTAGCAGGTATGAGCAAAACCACATGGAAGTTATAATGAGAGTCGTGGTCCACTGAGACATCATCAGGATTTTATTCAAAAATGTTTCTAAAACGCTCAGCGTGGCATCAGTGTGCAAGTCCTTCCCAAAATGTATGGCATTTTTTTTTTACGTCTAGACATCTTGACGTAAATATTATTTGCACAAAAAACTGATTAAAACAAATGGTCAACACGTGATATGTAAAAGATAAAAGCGTCCTCGAACGGAGGAAATACATGCTCATATTAAACATCAGTGGCAGCAGGCAAAGATAGCTTTCTTATGTATATTTGCGGATTTGCCTCCAATGCCAGTGCTGAAGTCTCGACACACGACATGCTACCTCAGTCCACGACATTCCCAAAAACGTTGAAACAAATAGCACTATTTTGCCAGGTGCAAATAACAATCACCATTCTTCACTCAAAACACAAACACGTACCATAATAACCTGGTTGTGTTTATAAATTCTAGGCCATGAAGTGGGTTATAGGCATTTTTGTCCAATGCTCAACAAGTGACTTCAAATCATCCACAAACATATATAAAACAGGAAGTTTAGTGTAGGATGAGTGGATGACAGCAGGTTAAAAGAGGACTTGAGCACATGTAAGAGAGGCATACCCCCGCATCCTTTTCAATCTCTACTCTAGTGTACCAGGATTCCACTGGGCAAACCTCAATGAGTACAGACTACATACTTAAAGAGAATACATAGACGAGGGCCTAAGCGCTCCAAAACCAGAATCCAGACCAAATAGCTCCAGCATACAGCGAAAGGGCTGAAGGGGGCACAACACAACGGCAGAAACAAACATCTAGGGAACAGCTAGGTGAGCCACAGATAAGTGGCGTCATTGCCGGTAGCAGTAATATCTCGCGTGGTATACTGAAGCCAAGCAAGATGAAGCTAGCCGTCCACCGGACATCCTGGTTGCTGTGTCAAGAGAGAAGGCATGCAAAAGATCACACTGTTAGAATCATAGTGAGGCAAACACTGATCAAAGCAAAATGCATTAATTGTTCTGAAATGGATCCACATGCAGTTTCAAGTGGCCATCATATGCTGTCATGCCCACAAACCAAAATATTCATTCTATTTCAGGGCAAAAATATGGAACTTCTAAATAGGAATTAGATAGGATTTTCAATAACTCAATTCCATTCATTTCAACATAGAAAAGACATATTTGTCTACTCTAGACTGCAGTACTCAACAAAAGTTTACCCACAGCCTACAGGCTACACCCAAAAGTGTCAAAAAAAAAAAAAGGAGATGTAATCGCGAAGGATAGTTTCAGGAAATAATATGCTCCGATTGCAAATCCACAATTTCATAAGTATGCAACAAATGTCAAGTTGACCAGTAAGCTATAAGCTGTGCGGGCACCAGACTAAAGAAAAAAAACAGATATAGAAAGACACCAATGCAATGTGACCACATATACATAAACCCTCAATGGTCTGTAAAACATACTATGAATCTATGATATCACCATTCAATCTTCTCTGGTTTGAATGTGTAAGTGTGCAGATACACATAATCACCCATAGACAGTATGCTCAAGAATATTGGAAGTGCTAAAACCGAATATCACCAGTGAAAAATAGTTTGCAGAATAAGAATTCTAGATGTTTGTGCGAGTTCAGCAAATAATAATAGTAGCATTCCCTTATTTGATTAAATTTTACAAACAGCATGTAAATTGCAGTCATATATGTAACAAACTAAACTTGACAGTTGTGGAGATGGTTCTGATGCAACAACACCGAGTGCACTATGGAAACAAGTTGGATGAATGGGCATGTCAACAAGATAAAATAACTCCAAATGACTGAAGAAAACAAGATTCTTACCAGTCCACATTTCATACAGTTGGCAGCGACAACGGTGGTAGGAAGTTTGTATAAAGGTGAGCAGCATTGACACGTTTATTCAACATGCACAATCTCTCCACCACTAATGTCTTGACATGTAGCATGAAATAGTGTATCTCTGGCATCTGCTCGAGGTCAGCTGAGTCTGGTGGAATAGCTTGAATGAGTAAGTAGCCATCACCCGTACCACAGAAGTTGATGGAATACCCATCAGAGTCGGGCAGGGGGATTGGGATTGTCTTTTGGTGCTGCCACTCTTCCACACTAACACTGTTGTCTTGCCAAGCCTTACAGTAGAGGTCTACCATGCCATCACCGATGGTTAAGAAACCAAGCCTCCCTTCCCCTGCCTCGATAATGGCGTGTTGTTGGGAGTGGCGGACAAGAGGTATGCGCACCACGGAGAATTCCATCTTGTGTGTGTCGAGCATGAGTATCTCACTGAACAAACTAGATGAGTTGTAGAGGCTTATCTTCAGGTGGTAGCGGCAAGATGTATGCAGAGAAGTAATAAATCCCTTCATCGGAGAAGTAATAAATCCCTTCATTTTCCATCCATTGAATGTGACTCTATGCCATTGACCGTCGCTGAAGAGAAAACAAAGGCAGTCACCTTCATTTCCTCAAAACCATAAATCATCCAGATCACTGAACGAAGATCCCTCCTCCTCGCCCGGTTGGAGCGAGAAACTCGAGAAGTAGAAGTGGGCTCGGGACGTGAACGCACCGTCTGTTAGGTCGACAGGGACAGGGGAAATCCGGACATACCGGCGCTGTAAGGGGTCGCACACCACGAGGTCCTGGAATTTGGTCCCATTGTCGAGGGAGCGTGAGCACAGTAGCAAGCGGCCACCGGTGGCATCTTGGAGCAGCCAGGAGCCGGGGTCGGGGAGAAAGGAGCAGGTGAAATCCATGCCTCCGCGAGGTCGCGGGCAGCAGAGGCGGAGCGGTGCGGCGGCTCGGTGTGGTAGAAGGAGCGAGGCTGGGGGCGATTAGGGGTGTGCGAAGTGTGCGACCGTTCGGGGCCTCCAAAATCAGAGGGCCTCCAAATTTACAGCTACCACCAGTCTGCTAGACTAGTTGCTATGGTGCTAATTGTTTACATACTAGTTTTTACTCTTTTAGCATTAAGATTTGATTTGTACCTAGTATTGTGAAACCCATATAAATTTGAAGCTTTATAATTAAGTGAAAGCATGCTTTGATTTTTTTTGAAATTTAGGGCCTCATCATGAATTTTGTTCGGGGCCTCCAAAATTCTAGGTGCGGCCCCTGGCTGGAGGAGAGTGGGACCTTCACGTTCGAGGAATCCAACGACGAGCTGGCGGTAGAGGGACCGGTTGCTTGGCGGAGGAAGCGGACGACGCGGAGGAAGGTGGTGCGGCGGGGGACGCCGCGGGCGAGGTCGGCCGCCGAGTCAAGGCGGAGGAAGATCTCACCTAGGATCTCGTCGGTGAAGATCGGCAGCGCGGCTGGGTCGCCCGGCGTCCGGATCGCGCCGGGCGGGCGAGGACATCGCGGCGGCGGCGTGGTGTGGAATGGAGCGCGGGCGACGGAGTGGCAGAAACCCCAGCTGCTCTGTCCACTCTCGTTCTCGCACTGGGCTGTTGGGAGTTTAATGGGCTGGGCCATACCCTGTCGACGGCCACATAATATGGTTTTGGGCCTACTCATGCTTGGGCTGGTAAATGTAGCCCGTGGCAGTAACTAGCTGGAATTCCGTGCGTTGCCACGGTTTTCTTTAATAAATACACTTAAAAAAATTCGATGATAAGTTTTTTTGCATAGTTTTTGTCTCATGTATACGACCTCAAATATAATTTAGAATACATTTATGCATAACAAGGCATAATAAAGACATGTCTTTTATACTACAAATAAGTTCTAAATTGCTTGAGTCCTGATTTGAGCCTTCACCATCATCTCCCGTTCTCCCGTTGTGCTTCAAATAACTCACTGTTCCCTCCCGTTAGCCTCCACAAAAGTGTGGAGTGTCCAGCAAAGTGCAGCTCACCACCACACCGCGCCACTGCACCATGCCGCCCGTGATACCGATTATTTGTAGGCCGATGCACCGCCGAAGTCGCTCCACGCCACTGCGCCACCATGTCTCTCATGATGCTGCCACGCCACGCTGCCACGCTGGTGCATGTGATGGATCGCCAAGACGACAACGATGATTTACAGAAGTCCGTGAACCTGCAACAAACAACATGTTCAATCTGCAGGACCTAATAACAGACATGCTGAATAACAGATTGCACAATTAACTGAAGCCTGAAGACTACCAACATTTTACAGAAACCTGATAATTCAAATGTCATACATATAAAGTGCAGATTTCCAGTGCTTTAGAATGAACATCCATTACTGTTTGCAATGTACAAACTCAAGTCATACTCCGAAGGCAATGTGTCTTTGTTCACTCCAACTAAACCACCAATCTTAGCAGGCAACAGAAAAAATAAATTTCAACAAATCCAGAGCGGAACAGAACTCCATTTACTGGAAATGGAGAAAATCACTTGAACTAAACAACAGGGGCATTAGCTGATTCAAGTATTCAATGCCCAGCCACAGGTCCCAACATTTGAGCAGAGCAGTGGTTCTTGCCTAGCTGGTGAATGCACTGAACAAAAAAATGTGGTAACTCCTTGAATCTTCCATGGCCTAAATAAGATTATGCACAGCCTGGTTGTCTAGCTGTGATTACCGAACGATGAGGCATACTTATTTATGCATTCAATTAGAATATCACACACATTCAGTTAGTAGGAATAATAAGTGAAAAGGCATCAGGATTAAAAGAGCTAATCCTATCACAATTTGTTAAGCTTTTCATAGGACTGCTCATATATCAAGTATCAAGAACTTGAAAGATGTGCTTATATCATAGTGTCAAACAATATGCATTTGCATAAGCTTGAGAGAGATCTATAATTCGTAGTCTGAAAATATTAAGAATTGAAGAATTCATTAACTGGATATAACATATGGCTGGTGACATCAATTTTGGGATAGCTCAAATAGAAAAATAGGTAGAAATTAAAAAAATATCCAAAAGATTTAGAATCATAGCAACATAGACTTATGATACCTGGCAATTTAGAATCATGGGAGGAGCCTTACAACAAATAGAATTGCAAGTGAATCATCATGCATAGGCATACATGGGTTCCCCATATTTGATACTACTATAGCTTCTTTGGTGGCATTCTCAAGTTTCTTCTCAAAATAGAATTTCTAGACGTTTGCTGATTACCTGCAAAAGAAATGACATACTCTTCACTTGTAGCAGAAACTACTAATAGACCAATGACCTTGTGAGTCAAATTCGCTTTGGTAAAAAGATGGATAGCAGTAAAAGGAGCACGATCATGTCAATGTCCAAAAGGAAGACAAACAAAATGGAGCATGTATGTATATAGTTGTTTTGGGTTTCTTATTCGCATATAGCAGCAGTTATATGCAAAACCCTGGAGGCATAAAACAAACAAACAATACCACGAGGGAGGGTAGCCATCAAAACTTTGATCCTGTCAATGCAGCAATATCTCCTCAGACATATACACTTATTTGTAGTATTGTCATGTGTCTAAAGAATCATATACAAATCATAGCATTAGTCCAATTGTTAATTCAATTTTATAGCTGGCTCTATAATTCAGGAAAACAAATCTTGTGTGTACATGAAACCATTCAGGCAAATCTTGTAGAGGATGATGATGTTGAGTAACACGGTGGGACAGGTGTGGATTCCCTCTGCTTCTGGTGGCAGAGAGGCTAAAAAAAAGCTCTGTCCTGACATGAAACCAAGCTCTTTAGCTTTTCATTAATCACGCCTTGAGAATAAAGCTCTGTCCTTGATTAAAAAAACATGAAGCAAGAGGGCAGCCTGCAGCAAAATAGGGGGAAAAAAATACCACATCAAAACAGGCCTCGAGCATCCTCCTGTCCCGGCCGCCTGCGCAGCACGACAGCCACAACACCACCACGGTCATCTCCCGCATCATCCGCCCCATCACGACGGCCGACACCTCGGCCGCGATGGCCGTCGCCGCAGCGCGCAGCCTCCGCAAGTCACCATATTTGTAAATTGCATTTTCTATAAATTTAGCAAGTCAAATTGGTTACATCAGTTTAGGTTTGGACAGATCACAGAAGCTTAATCACTAACATGCTATCAGTTCACAAGACATTAACAATTATGCAATAGTAATAATATATAGCTTGACAGGTTTGCTTACTGTAGCAGATCACAAGCTGCTATTTCAAGTGTCTGGATGCAGAGAGCTCAGAGCTGCTGCTTGCTTGCTTGTGGTGATGAAAAGTGTCGAGCAAAATTGTAGACGTATTGTTCAGAGAAGGAAATACAGCACCTGTTGATGTACATCAAAGTGCAAAACAACAGGTTGCTCTGGGTAAGTGTCGAACCTGAAGAAGACCTGAATCAACAATGTACAAGTATTTATATGTTTGGCAGTGATAGCCGATACCTGCATTCATATAATATAATGTATAAGTATTTCGTCAGAAATAAGTGATCTGCATAAAATTTGTAAAACAAATCATATGAAGGAACTGCATATTAGTTCTTTCTTCTGAACTGTATTCAACACAATCACCTTATAAAAGTCTAAAGTTTCAACTCCAACCTGGCTATGAGTTAATGACGGATATATCCACGAGGGATCTCACCACTGTCATACTTCACATGCCCAATCTCACCGCTGTCATACTTAGCCAGGCCAATATCACTGCCACCTGAGTTTGTTGGCCAGGTGAGCATTCTCTCAGCAAACTTTTGCTTCTAATCCTGGTTTCAGATGTTTGGAAGGTGTAGTCACTCACATCGTCACTCACATAGTCACTCACACTGAATTATTACATGCTCCTAGCAATTAAAATGCAACTACCTGATTGGTTTTTGTCCTTGACCTGCCTGGGTGCCATCCTGCTCACTAAACAAAATCGCCTGGGTGCCATCCTTGCGCCCGTACTCGTAGCAGGGGCGGCACACGGGAAGCCTCAAACGCCGCAGGCGGTGAAGAGCTTGCAGTCCGCGTCCGCCCTTGTGGTGTGGAGCAGGCGAATCCCAACGGCCGGCTAAAAAGATCCATCCATTACATCCCGTGGTGTTGGCGGGGTAAGAAAACAAGGGAGGAAGAAGGGCGGAAAGCAGGCACCTTGCGATCTCAAGCCCGATGCCGCTGGTGGCAGGCGCCGGTGACGACGATGGAGACGCCGTCGAGCGGTGGCAGCTCGAGCGGGTTGGCGAGGTGAGTGTTGGCGGCGATGCGCTGGAAGAGGAACTCCCACGACGCCATCCACCCTCGGCCCCACTCCAGCCACCCAGTGCCGGCCTTGCCGTTGCCATCGGCCGTGGAATCGAATCTTTGGAAGGAGGCCCACACACGGCGCCGCCCCTCGCCCCTCGGACGGCATGCGCGCGGTGGCGCGATTCGCCGCCATGTTGGATTGGAGGAGGAGGGAGGAGGGCCGTCTGGCGCGCAGATGCGACGGGGGATCTCTCGGTGGACGGGCGGCACTCCCCGTAGCGCAGCGTGGGGATGAGCAGCGATGGAGACGGAGGGTCGCGTCGGGGAGTCTTGCGAGGGGGAGGCGTGCGGTCGCGTGAGAGCTGGGGGATTAGGATGGAGCGGGGGCGAGGATGGTGGTAGATGAGCGTTGATCCCAGGCCATTGGACGTGGATGAGTGAGAGAAATAAGAGGTTAGTATAGATCCGAGTCATTCATTTTAAAAGTTATTTAGTTTTAGAGTATATTTTGTTGGGTGTACTTAGAGAAGATTAGAGAGATAATGACTGTAAGAGACACTTTACTGTGTGGTTCTAGGAAGTTTTTTTTTTTTCATTATATGTAGTAGAGATAGAGACTAGTTTGCGATAGGCATGCCAGCATCGGATATCCAATTGCTAAGAATAAGAAATCACTTTTTCTGTTTTGCGATTCACGTATAAGAAATCGTTTTCGTATATCCTGTATACGTACGTAGAAAGAGGCCACTAGCAATCACAGAGTTCACGCAGGAATTTCACAGGCGTGAGTTTAATTTCATAGAAAAAAACACATGAACAGGGAGACTTTCCCACATTCAAAACATGCCCTAAGAAATTATTATGAATTTGTTTCTAGAGTAAACTGTAATAATTGGATTCATATTTTATTGAGAGAATTTCCTTTTTCCCTTTCACATTTATGAAAGATTAAGCATTTGTTCAGTTTGTCCTTTTGAAGTGAGAATAAGCTAATGATCAAATTAATTGTGTTTCTACAAAAGGTACTATTACTAATGTTAAAATGTAACTATCCATTTCCATTTTTTTGTTGTTTACTAATGTTAAAATGAGTCCTTTTAACTATCCTGTATAATTTCCATTCAAATTTACAAATTACAGTACAGGTTGCATTGTCGCTGCATATATTTTTGTTTAATTATGGACTAACTATATATAAGGATCATAGCTAGGTCTCATCAAGAAATGGACATGTTGTTTATTGTATGGTTTACTTTAGTCTAGGAAAAAACAAACACACAGCTAGCTCCTTCGAAGATTGACGGTGGATTATATACTAAAACATAGTATAACTTAGAAAATATATGTTCAAAGGAGATTCCCAGTTAATCATGTTATATTTCATAAAAAATACTCATTGACTTTAGGCCTTGTTTAGATTGCTAAAATTTCTAACCAAAACTTCCAAGTTTTTTCACTCTCTCCCATCACATCACATTAAATACACCAAAAGACATATGTTCGAGTATGAAATGTAGGTAAAAAAAGTAACTAATCACACAGTTCTATTTGTACATCACGAGGCGAATCTTTTGAGCCCTGGTTAGTCCATGATTGGACAATATTTACCACAAACAAACGAAAGTGCTATAGGAGTGCTACAGGAGTTGGAACAGTTATTTTTGCAAATTTTTTGCAATCTAAAACAAGGCCTTACTCACTCTTTTTGCTTCAAAACTTTGGAATTGGAATGATTATTCATGAATCTTTCTTTAATCAGATTTCCCATTATGCAGGCTTTGTGTACTAAAAAAGAGAAGTGGGAACCACTCCACTCCATAGAGAACGATAGCGAAACAGGTGGAGGTGACAAGAATGAATCTGAAGTCCTCCATAATAGTGTTTCAAATTTGAAATCCAATGATTTTGTATACATTTTTCTAGCCATATAATATAATCTATATAATATCCCTCTACTTATTCCTAAAAAAGAACCATTGCTAATTATTTCTTGTAAAGATTTTTTGTTTTAATAGACACGTGTGTGTCGCAAATGCATGTCAACTAGTCCTAACTAGATATGCCAGCAGATATAGAGAGAACATACATATTCCTAAGAAATCACTCTTATCCTGTATACACATAGCAAGAGTCCACTAACAATCACTTAAGCAGCCACCACACGTTAAGCCACGTCACCACCAAAATTTAGACTGTGATTTGTTCGATTGGCCTAATCGCTGCCATCCTGCAATTAGCATTACTAATACCAGTCATCTTAATTAATAATTGCTCACTATCATAAACTAATATAATGCACATGCACATGCTAACGCCACTTCAAAACAACCAAATGACAAGATTTTTTTCCCCTAGTTTTTGTCTCATAAAATTGTATATGACCATAAATATAATTCGGAATACATTCATGCAATGATGCAACAAGCATGAACCATCCATCTCTAGATCTCTACCAAGGACTAATTGTACTTAAGAAAATACAATAAGAAAAAAGTGCTCCTTGTGATAAAATAAACGATCAGGTAATCAGGCTGCTGAGCTCATCATTAAATTCAAGATATATCAAGTATATGCTCTCATCATTAAATGGCCAATAATGTGTTATAGAGAACATTCCTTTTTGACGCAAACAGAGAACATTTCTTGGCAATGAAAACAAAATTTTCTTACTTCTAAAATGTATTGGCATATTGACAAACTTTCGTTGTGCTTTCTCAATAGCAGGCAGTAACCAAAAAAATGGCATAAGAAACCTAGAAATGTAAAATGAGAAGCAACTTAGAATTGCCTTTGAAAGTGCTTTGGCTAGTACAGTAAAGTTGAAGCTGATAGACCGGAAGAGCCGAAGAGCTTAGCAACTGCTCTGCTTACACTACAAGAAATGTGTCAACTTGTGACATCCTGTAATTAAAATGTCACTATATCAACTAGTTTATGACATTTGTTTTGGAGCTAACTCAATTAGTGACTTTAATGGATAAACGTCATAACTAATGCCAAAATGGTAGTGAGATGGTATATTGTGACAACATTTGCCATGTCATAATGTCCAATTTACTATGTCATAAATCTATGACTAAGATGAGGAGTCATAAATTATTTTATTGATTTTTGAAAACCTTATAATCCAAGGTGGCATATGGGTCCATTTGGCATGATGGGTCCTACTACCACCTAATTGAGTGGGTCCCAAATATTTCCCTTTTTTTTTCATGTATTTAGCCCTTCTTTTTTTTTGGTTGTTGTAAAAAAACCGACGACCTTGGCCAATGGCACCCATGCACAACGTGCATTTGACCCGGGAGCCATGTCCATCTACTTTTTAGTTGTTGTAAAAAACCGACGACCTTGGCCAATGGGCACCAATGCACAACGTGCATTTGACCCAGCAGCCATGTCCATTAGTATTTAATCCAGTGTTCTCTCTCTGTTTTCTTTTCTTTTTGCCTAATTGAAGCACAGCCAGACCGCACGCACAGGCCTCCCAGCGGACACAGGCCAGCATGCAACTGGGCGCGGCCTCCCAGCGGACGGAAATGTAGGAATGCAAATCTCCTCTCGTGAGGTCCCGCCTCGCACCGCTGGCGACTCGAGTTCCGCCCCCGGCCGCCGCCCGCTCGTTCCACTCGCTTTCGCCACGTTCTTGTAATCCGTCACGCCGCCGTCCGGCATCCCGAGTCGCCGGGCCGTGCGTCACCGCCCGGCGGGAACCCAAACCCTAGGGTCCGACGCCATTGCCGGGCGCTCCCATCCCTCTTCCCCTGTTCGTCGCCGCCGCCACCAACTCCACGCTAGTCACCGTCGGTCGCGGCGCCCTCCATCCCACCTCCAACGCCATCGCCGCCTCCTTCCCGAGGTGGCTTCATGGCGGCGCGAAGCGGAAGAAGGGTGCTCCTAGGAGAACCGGATGTCGGCGACTCGGCCGAGTAAACTTCGATTGAGCGAAGCGGAAAACGATGGTGTGGTGCTAGATCGGGAGGTCCGGAGTCTCTCCCAATGCGGTGAAGTGGATGGCGGCGCAAAGTTGTCGCCGACGAAGAATTTTAGCGTGGCATCTCGAGAGGCCACGATGCTTTCGGCATGGAATCCGCAAAGGAGGTGACGTTCCGATTTATCAAGAAGAATTTGTTCGTCGCCAAGCCTTCGTTTACGCCGACCGAAGAAGATCATGGAGGATGGCCCGTGGTCTGTTCGGGGCAATGCACTCATGTTTGAGGAGTTTGATGGATCGACTACGGTGCCGCAAGTGATTCCGGACAAAGTTATTGCCTGGATTCAGATCCATAAGATACCTCACCTCTTTCGCACGGAAACAATTGTGCGCGTCGGTTGTCGCGCAAAGGTGGGGGAGGTGAAAGAAGTCGAGATGAAGGCGATCAACACAAAGAATGGAGATTTCAGGGCAAGAGTCTTTCCTGCCGGCTGGTAGGGCACTTGTCCGCGTGGTCTCGTTACTTCCAGATGGGAAGGAGAGGATTTTCATGCAGGTGAAGTATGAGAAGGTGCCGCGCTTCGCTGCCACCGTGGTTTGATGGGGCACACCGCTTCGAGTGTGGCACGGGTGAATTTCTATCGATGATGAATTGCAATTCGGTGGATCGGATGGTGGCGGTGGGATACATGGCGTCCGGGACTCCACGATCCGGGCGTTCTCGGAAGATGGTGGCCGAGGGGCTTGAGGGACGCTCTACCTCGAGGCCATATCGTGGTGGAAGAGGTCAGGCCAGAGGCCCGGGTAAAGCTGCTGTTTGGAGGGAGAGAGTAAACCCCGAACGCAGCAACTCGGGGTCCAGGAAGAGGCCCTCGGCCGGTGCTGATACGGAGGACAAACAGGCAAATGATCCGATGACACGGCCCTCAAGTCCTATCAAGACAACAACCCAACGGGATGGAGTTTTGAAGCCCGTTGATGAAGTGGAAGCGGGAAGCGGTGTTGGGGTCCCTCCTCCACCACCGGTCTACCAATCTCCAAGGAGAGGAAGAAAGCGAGGAGGGGGATGATCTTTTGCCGGGATGATCGTCTGAAAAAAGGCGGGCTCCCTTGAGGAGTGCCGCCCGCAACAATGAGTTGCCTAAGGCTGGAACCTGTCGCGGCATTGGCAACGGCGCGACGGTGGAAAGAGCTCCGCGAGCTTGTGGAGAGGGCCACCCCTACGGTGTTATGTGTGCTTGAGACACAAGTGCAAAAAATCACGTGTAGAGGGTTTAAAAAAGACACTCGGCTTCGATAATTCCTTTGCTGTTAGTAGTGATGGCCGTAGTGGTGGTTTAGGATTTTTTTGGAATAATAATATCAGTGTGACTCTTTTACCGTACTCATAGTATCATATTGATGCGATTATCTCAAAGGGAGACGCTGACCCTTGGAGACTTACTTGTGTGTATGGGGAAGCTCAGGTGAGCGAGAGATACAAGACTTGGGATCTTCTCAAGTTTATAAAATCATCTTCACATCTACCGTGGGTATGTATCGGTGATTTCAATGAAGTTTTACATCGAGCGGAGCATGTGGGGGTGCAGGAACGAAGTGAAGCGAGATGGACGCTTTCCGGGAGATGGTAGATGTTTGTGGCCTTATTGATATTGGTTTCTCTGGGCGTCCGTGGACGTTTGAGAAAAAAGTCAGTGGTGGCAAATATTGCCAGGTAAGGCTTGATCGAGCGCTAGTTACTAGTGACTGGTTTGCTCGTTTCAGTAATGCAGGCGTGCAGAATCTTGTTTCAGCGGCGTCTGATCATGGGCCCATAATTTTGTCATGGAGGAACGATGGTGACAAACAAAAATCAAGAGCCAGGTTCCGATATGAAGTCATGTGGGAGGGTCATGAGTCCTTCCCGTCGACTATGAGTGAAGCTTGGCAGAATGAAGGTGCATCGGCCACGATGAATGATTTGAAGAAGAAACTCAAGGGGGTCTCGGCGCACTTGAGCAGCTGGGAGAGGCTGAGCTTTGGCAATGTGAGGAGGGAGCTAAATAAGCTGAAAAAAGATTTGGAGGCCCTTCAATCGGTTCCTGATAGGACGGGTCCTTCTCATGCCGAGATCAAGGTGGTTGAAAAGATAAATGAGCTAAATTATAGAGAAGAGATTATGTGGAAACAACGTTCGAGAGTGCAGTGGCTGGCTGCAGGTGACAAGAATACAAGATTTTTTCACCTACGTGCTAGTCAAAGAAGAAAGAGGAATATGATCAAAGCACTTAAGAAGCCGAATGGTGAGATGACTTCTGAGGTAAATGAGCTAGAAGAGATGACGACGAGTTTTTTCAAGAACTTGTATACCTCAGAAGGTACGAGAAATATGGAGGCTGTGATCGAGGCGGTTTCTGTGAAAGTTACTCGAGAGATGAATAGTGCCTTGATATCTCGTTTTCAGACAAGGAGATCAAGGAGGCCCTCTTTCAAATGTTCCCGACGAAGGCACCGGGACCAGATGGATTTCCTGCCCATTTTTTCCAACGCCATTGGGAATTATGTGGTAAGGAGGTCACTGCAGCAGTGATGGGTGTTCTTGAGGGAAAGGATGATCCGGCCATCATTAATGATACGATTATTGTGCTTATCCCCAAAGTGGCTAGTCCGGAGGATTTGGGGCAATTCAGACCTATTAGCTTATGCAATGTGATCTATAAGATTGTGTCTAAGGTGGCAGCGAATAGGTTGAAGTTGATACTCCCTGATATCATCTCTGAGGAGTAGTCGGCTTTTGTCGGGGAGATTAATTACTGATAATATCATAACGACTTACGAGTGCTTGCATTTTATGAAGCAATCAAAACCCAGCCGGAGTCAGTCTTTGTGCTTTGAAACTTGATATGAAAAAAGGCCTATGATCGAGTTGAGTGGCGTATTTGGAAGCAATCATGACAAAGCTGGGTTTTCATCCACTTTGGGTTAAATTGATAATGAGGTTAGTAACATCGGTTTCATCCTCAGTTCTGTTAAATGGCAAGTGTCTTGAGACTTTCAAACCAACTAGAGGAATTCGCCAGGGAGACCCAATTTCTCCATATCTGTTTTTGATAGCAGCAGAGGGCCTTTCGTGCCTCCTAAACTCTTGTGTTCAATCATCGGCTATTAGGGAATTCAGGTTGCGCCATACGCACCGATGGTGAGCCACCTCCTTTTTGCAGATGATAGCCTGCTGTTTTTCAAGGCAAATAGTGAGAATGCGGTTGTGGTGAAGGATGTTCTCAGAAATATTGTGATGCTTCAGGCCAACAAATTAATGAACAAAAATCTTCCATTCATTTTGCAAAGAAATGTCGCGGACAGTAAGAAGAGAAGAGATCAAGGGGTTCTCAATGTGCGAGAATGAATGTTTAAGTGAGAAGTACTTGGGCATGCCATCAGCTGTAGGCTCATCTACCAATGGAACTTTCAAATATTTGAGAGATAGGGTGTGGGCCAAAAATTCAAGGGTGGATGGAGCAATGTGCGTCTTACGGTGGCAAGGAAGTGCTGATCAAGTCGGTAGTGCAAGCGATTCCTACCTACTCTATGGCATGTTTCAATTCGCCAAGAGGTTTGTGCAAACATCTAACAAGCCTAGTCAGAGGTTTTTGGTGGGGAAGCAAAAATGTCAAGAGAAAAACTTGTTGGGTGGCGTGGGATGATATGGTGATGCCAAAAGTTACGGGTGGACTTGGGTTCGGAGATTTTGAGCTATTCAACCTAGCGCTACTTGCAAAGCAAGCCTGGCGCCTACTCCAGGAACCGGCATCGCTAAGTGCTAAAATCCTCAAATCAGTTTACTTCCCCAACAAAGATTTTTTGGAGGCGGGTTTGGGATTCTCACCCTCCAAAATTTGGCGGTCTATATTAGATGGCCGAGAGGTTTTTGAGATGGGCCTGATTAGAAGAATTGGTACTGGAGCGAGTGCGTCAATATGGAACATGGATTGGTTGCCCGACTGAGGGTCTCACGCCGGCCCATCGAGCCGGGCACCCAACCCTCCTCGGTGGGTGTCGAGAATCGATCGATCAATCGACGGCATCGTGGGACAGAGTAAATTGCAATGCTTCTTCTCGCCAGCGGATATGGATGTAATCCAAAATATTCCACTAAGTCTGAGATCACAAGGGGATTTCTGGGCTTGGCATCATGAGAAGAATGGAGTCTTCTCGGTTCGATCGACTTATAGAATGTTGAGTTTTAAACGTGCTCGTCGGATCGTCCAGCAAGGTGCGATAGGAAAAGATCGGAGGAAGAATGGCGTGATCTATGGCGTGTTAATGTTCCATCAAAAGTAAGTATCTTTCTACGGAGATTAGCAAAATGCTCGCTGCCATCAGCGGATGTTCTTCAACATAGAAATATGGCTGAGCATGGAAATTGTACCCTGTGCGGGGCAGCAGACTCTTGGCGACACTCTCTGGTGGAGTGCCATATGGCAAAATGTGTATGGGCATTGGAGAGGGAAGAGATAGTTGAACATCTATGTGAATCACAGGAGATGGACTCAAGAGGATGGCTAGCAAAGCTTTTTGATACCCTACCACATTTAGATGCAGTGAGGGTCTCGGTGTCACTTTGGGCGATCTGGTATGCAAGAAGAAAGGCTATCCATGACAATATTTTTCAAAGTCCACTGTCGACACATTGCTTTATTAACAGATATTGTGACGAGCTGCAAGATTCTAATCCCAAGCCAAAGCATCTACCAAAGGCTGGTGGTCAGCATATAATTGGCAGATGGCTACCACCCCAGGTCGGTTTCGTAAAGATAAATGTTGATGCTGCACTTTCCAAAAATTCAAAAAAGATTGCGGTGGCTGCTATAGCAAGAGATCAAGATGGTGCATTCCTCAGGTATCGTGCTTGAGGGGATCGTTGAAGCTGAAATCGCTGAAGCTGTAGCTTGTAGAGAGGGTCTTGATCTTGCTGCTGATCTCAGCGTATCATCCATCAGAATCGCCTCTGATTGCGAGAACGTCATAAGAAGTTTGAAGGGGCCAGGGATGGGTGTATATGGGCAGATTGTTCGGGAGATCAAGGCTAGATCGGTTGATTTCCTACAAGCTGATTTTGTTCATGAAAATAGGAGTACAAACATAGACGCCCATTGTATAGCTAGAAGTTTAATTTCAGCAAGCTTAGGCAGACATGTTTGGTTTATTTCGCCGCCATTTGGCGTTTGTAATTTGGTGAACCCAGTTGTGGGTTAAATAAAATTTTGTTACCCCTCAAAAAAAAAAAAAAAGGAAATGTAGGAATGCAGGATTTTTTTAGAAAAAAAAATAGCAAAGGTTGGGAGAGCCTAGGTCGAACTCGCGACCTGCTGGATGAAGCGCGTCCTGCCGGACACCTCAGCTACCACTGCTTCTATATAATAACTCGAAAGAAGTGCGCTGAAGTAAACAAACCCTACAGAAGTCTCCGTTCGCCATCTACTCGTCTTCACGGAATCGTTCGCTCGTGCCATTGCGGCGGCTCGCCGAAATCCCGGCGGTGGCTCCTTGCGCAGTCGCGCTCGCGGCGTGCAGCCTCTCCCATCTCTCTCCCGGTGGCCTCTCTCATCTCCCTCCCGGCGGCCTTGATTTTTGGAGGCGATCTTGATTATTTTGTGTGATCTGATAATCAATTGAACACCATGAGATTTATTTTGGAACTGTTATTTGATATCAGATCTTGCTGGAGAACTGTGAACCTATTTGGGACATGGCTGTAGCTAGTTATGTGTAATATTCTGTGAATTTAGACTATGACCAGGGATCTACCTCTGGCTACTCATGTGTAATGTTCTGAACTTGAGACTATGACCAAGAGATATTGGTTTTCTTAATATTTACGTGCAACTATGGTTTGTAATATTCTAGACGAGAATGACGTTTGCTATATAATGGATCTTTTAAAGTGAAATTGTATTTCCCAAAATTTTGATTGTGGTTAATTTTGTATTGGGCCGGCCCAAATTCTAGCAGGCCGAACAAGGCAAAGAAAAAAAAAGCGACATGGTCTGGTCGAAAAAACTAATCTATCCAAAAAAAATGTCTGGGCCAAAAGTCATACTAATCTATCCAAAAAAAATGTCTGGGCCAAAAGTCATGGGCTGGTTTGCAACAAAAAAACAGCCCCTAAAAGTGATGGGCTGGTCTAAAAATAAAAATTCAGCCCAAACATTGAACTGGTCCATGGGCTTAAACAGGCCAAATTCTTTTTTATGACATTTATGCGATTTGCCACCTCAGCAAGTCATCCCACGTGGCAGTTGCTTACATGGCAAGGTACAATAAACCTATGACATTAAGTTAGTAGTCATAAATGTTTGTGACAAGCAAAATCAGTGTCATAATGTTATGACTTTACCATCTCAATGTCATCAGTTGTCATTATAGACGATCATCTTTTGACATTCCATTTTCGTCAACTTGGTGTCACAAATTACAACCTATGACTTATTTTTCAAGTATTATGACAATTATCAAATGTCAAAAGATGACAACTTTCTTGTAGTGGACCTTGGCCAATGGGCACCAATGTCATAAGTTGTCATTATAGGCGATCATCTTTTGACGTTTCTTTTGTCTAATGGTAATGAATAATCCACAATCTAGATCCTCGACAGAAAAAAAAGAAAAACAAAACCTAAGCCATCAAACAACACATCAGCTAAAATTAAGTATATTGAGGCCAGAAGATATAAATAACAGAAATATAGAACAAAATACTATAGTATCATAAATTATTTTTTAAACACCATTAAACATCCATATAATTAGAAAAATTATTCATTAGAACATAATCACTTTTATTAGATCAAGTAGTGTCGGATTTGTTTCTTTTTTAACGCAATGGCAGGAGCCCCGCCTTCGCTAATAGCAAGTTTTTTTTTCTGTGCAACAAAATCAAAGGCCCACCATTCCAAAAATCAGACCTGTGATCTGGTAATCCAAATCCAACTGTTGGACCATACCCTTCCTACTAGTACTCCCTTATATTTTTTAAAGCAAGTCGTTTATGAAATGATGGTGCATACCAAGGATTATTCAGTTATAGGGGGTATTTGTTTTTCATGTCTGCCCCTACTAGATAGGGTTGTGGATGCATTTCATACGAGAAGAAACCACAGCACAAACCGGCTAGTGCAGCAGGGTGTGAGTTTCGACGGCGTGTTTGAGCGCCATTTTTTAGTTCATTTTCACAGGTAGACAATTTTTGCAATGGCGCCACGGCATTCTATTTTTTAGTGCTCATTTTCTCCGACGTTTGAGTTCCACCATGCCTATTTACAGTGCAGCGAGGAAGGAAAAGGCAAGCGATCCACGAGGCAGTGTGAGCGCCGAACGGTTAGATTGAGTGAACGAGTAGGCGAGCGCCGAACGGGCGCGTGAAACAAAGCGCTCCGATGAATGCGGTGGCCAGTGGAACAGGAGCTAAAACGAACGCAGCAGTTCTTTCTTCTCACACAAAATCAGCACAGCCACCGACCACCAGCAGTACTAACGAGCACAACTCACAAGTCACGAGCCCAGAACGACTTCTAGAAAACGCACCCCAAGCCCAGAACGACATGCTTTCCAGGTATGGAGTATTGTACAATTACGTGTGCAACTGCAACAAGTTGTCCAATGCTTTTTTTTCGTGATGCCGCCAATGGCGCATATTTTATTAAGCAGAAGGGAGTTTTGTTACAATAAGAGGGGGAAAACGGTAGTCAAACGATTACCGAACCCCCGGACCAACCAAACACGTAGCTGATTACACGTAGCTGATTACCGAACCCCCGGACCAACCAACCAACAAGTTGTCCAATGCTCACTAAGTGACTTCAAATCATCCTCAAACATATATAAAAAAAGATTAAGTTTGGTGCAGGATAACGGCAGGTTAAAAGAGGACAACAAACAAGACTTGAACACAGGTAAGAGAGGCATACCCCCACATCCTTTTCATTTCTAATGTACCAGGATTCCAGTGGGCAAACCTCAATGAGTACAGACAACATACTTAAAGAGCATACATTAATGGGGGGCCTAAACGCCTCAAATCCAGAATCTAGACCAAATAGCTCATATTGAGTACTAGGGAGCAGGTTCCATTGGGCAAACCTTAATGAGTACATCAGCAAAGTTAACGAGCATACATCAGCAAGGGCCTACGCGCCCCAAATCCAGAATGCATTCAAAATAGCTCCATCATACAGCAAAAGGGCTGAAGGGGCGCAATGGCAGAAACAAAAGGCTAGGGAACAACTAATTGAGCTACAGATAGCTTGCGTCATTGCCAGTAGCAGTAATATCCAGAATGCATTCAAAATCGCTCCAGCATACATCAAAAGGGCTTAAGGGGCACAACGGCAGAAACAAAAGGCTAGGGAACAGCTAACTGAGCTACAGATAGCTTGCGTCATTGACAGCAGCAATAATATCTTTCTTGGTCCGTGTTATACTGAAGCCAAACAACATGTAGGCAGCCGTCCCAACGTCCTGGTCACTGTGTCAAGAGAAGAGAGATAACAGTCAGAATCATCATGCGAGTGTAAACTGCATTAATTGTGGTTTCCAAATGGATTCACATGCAGTTTCAAGTTGCTATATGCTGTCATGCCCACAAAACAAAAAAGTATTCATTCTATTCAGGACAAAAATGTATGGAACTTATGCACAGGAATTCAGAAGAGTTTTCAATTACAGGTAACTACATTCCATTCATTCCAACAAAGACACGGCACATGTGTCTGCTCTAGACTCTAGAACTCAATAAATGTTACCTACAAGGTACATGGTACACCAAAAGTGTGACAAAAGAGTTGTAGTCGCTAAGGATAGTTCAGGAAATAACATAAGTTCCGAAAGCATATCCATAATTTCAGAAGTATGCAACAAATGTCAAGTTGACCAGTAGGCTTTAAGCATGTGCAGACACCAGGGTAAAGAAAGAACAGATATAGACAAACAGCAAAACAATGTGACCTCGTACGCAATTAAACTCTCTGTAGGTCCACAAGACATACTTTGAATCTATGATATTACCATTCAATCTTGTCTGGTTTGAATGTGACAGTATGCAGACACACACAAACACCCATAGACTAAAGAATGTTGGAAGTGCTAAAACCGAATATTACTAGTGAAAAACTATTTGGCAGAATACTAGATTTTTGTGCAATTTAGCAAATAATAATAATAATAGCATTCCCTTATTTGATTAGATTTTACAAAGAACATGTAAAATGCAGTCATATGTAATAGATCAAACTACTGGTGAGCTAAATGGAGAATTGTGACGGTTGTGGAAACGAGATGATTTTGATGCAACGAGTGTACTAGGATGAATGGGCATGTCAACACCATAAAGTAACTCCAATCCAAATGACCGAAGAAAACAAGGAAGATTCTTACCAGTCCGCATTTCATACACTTGGCAGCGACAACGGCGGTGGGAAGTTTGTATAAAGAAGAGCAACATCGATGAATTCATTCAACATGCACAATCTCTCCACCAGAAATGTATTGACATGTAGCGAGAAATAGTGTATCTCTGGAATCTGCTCGAGCTCATCTGAGTCTGGTGGAAAAGCTTGAAGGAGTAAGTAGCCATCGCCTGAACCACAGAAGCTGATCGAATACTTGTCAGAGTCGGGCAGAGGGATTGGGATTGTCTTTTCATGCTGCCACTCTTCCACACCAACACCGCCCCTGTTGTCTTGCCAAGCCTTACAGCGGAGGTCTAACATGCCATCCTTGATGGTTAAGAAACCAAGCCTCCCTTCCCCTGCCTCAACAATGGCGTGCTGATCGGAGTTGCGGTGGTGGACAAGAGGTATGGGTACCACAGAGAATTCCATCTTGTGTGTGTCGAGCATCAGTACCTCACTGAACAGCATAGATGACTTGTAGAAGCTTATCTTCGCGTGGTAGCGGCAAGATGTATGCACAGAAGATGTACGCACAAAAGTAACAAATCCATCCATTTTCCAGCCATCGAATGCAACTCTATGCCATTGACGGTCGCTGAAGAGAAAACGAAGGCAGTCACCTTCATTTCCTCAACACCATAAATCATCCAGATCACTTTCGAACGACGATCCCTCCTCCTCCTCCTCCTCTGGCCAGTTGGAGCGAAGAAACTCGAAGTGGTAGTGGATTAAGGACGTGAACGCATCGGGCTGTTAGGTCGTCGAGGGGACAGGGGGAATCCGGACATACCGGCGGTCTAAGGGTCGCGACACCACGAGGTCCTCGTCGAGGTCGCTCGTATCGTCGGAGGAATCCGAGGAAAGGGAGAAGGCGGCCACCGGGCGGCGTCGTTGACCCGCCAGAGCCGGGGTCGGGGAGAAAGGAGCGGCGAAATCAGCGGCCTCCGCGAGAGTGCGGCGGTAGAGGCGGAGCGGTGCGGCGGGCGGGCGTGGTAGAAGGGGCGAGGGTGGAGGGTGCGACCTTCATGTTCGAGAATCCAACGGCGGGTGGCGGTTCGGAGAGGCGGAAGCGCGGAGAAGCGGGCGACCCGGGATGTCATCGGTGAAGAACCGGCCGCGTCGCCAGGTCGCCCGGCGTCGGGAGGCTCCGGTGGCGAGGACATCGCGCCGGCGGTGATTGGTGTGCTGCGGCGAGTGGCGAAACCCCAGCACTCTCAGTCCCACTCGTATAGCCACAGGATCGGCGGTGGTGAGGACATCGGCGGCGGGATTTGAGCGCCGCGACGGGCGAAAGTGGTAGCAGCTCTCGTCCCACTCGTCTGACCGGGGATCTGGGCCGGTGGCGACGACATATCTGACGGCGGCGGCGGGGGTTTGGTGTCTTTGCGGCGAGTGGCGAAACCTCAGTCCCCACTCGTATAGCCACAGGATCTGGTCCGTTGGGAGTTTAACGGGGCGGGCCATAACTAATCGGCGGCCATATAATATTATGCGGGCCTACTCATGCTTGCGCTGGTAACTAAGGCCCATTTATGCAGTAGTATTTTGCGCAAGATATCCCAACGAGAAAACGAAAAAGTGCGCTTTCGGTCCCCAACTTTTTGCGAAAGTCCGATTTTGGTCCCTCAACTCCAAAACCGGACAAAAGCGGGTCCCTCAACTTTTCAAACCGTGCAGATTTCGTCCCTCGGCGGGTTTTGGACGGTGGTTTTGCTACTGTAACTCCGGGTTTTGCTACAGGTGACTGTGGTTTCGTTTTTTCCCCTTTTCTTATTTATTTATTTGAATCTTTCAAAAATCATAGTAAATCACAGAAAAATTATAAAATAGAAAATCTAATTTTGTTGGACTCCACATAAGTAGAGCTACGCTTAATGAATATATAATATGGTATACTTTAATATAAAATTTTTACTATGAAGGTTTTGCCTTTTTCTTTTTATTTATTTCAGCTCAATATTTAAAAAATCATAATAAATTATAAAAAATCATAAAATTGAAAAACCAATTTTGCTAGACTCCACATGAACATATTTACACAATAAAGATATATAGGTGTACTATTTAATTTATTGGCCAGATCCATCGATTAGGTTCACGGCTCGCGTACGTCGCAGCCTTGAGGCAAGACAAGCAAACCTAGCTAACCTAACCCAGCTAAAGAGCCACAAGTAACTACATACTTGTGTTATTGCGCCTCATGTGGAGTCCAACAAAATTTAATTTTTTATTTTATAATTTTTCTGTAATTTACTATGATTTTTTAAAGATTGAGCTGAAATAAATAAAAAAAGAAAAAGGCAAAACCTTCTAGCAAAAAACTTTGTACTAAAGTATACCATATTATATATTCATTGGCATGAAGCTCTACTCATGTGGAGTCCAACAAAATTGGATTTTCTATTTTATGAATTTTCTGTGATTTACTATGATTTTTGAAAGATTCAGCCGAAATAAATAAGAAAAGGGAAAAACGAAACCACGGTCACTGTAGCAAAACCGGAGTTAGTTGTAGAAAAACCACCGGCCCAACCGCCGAGGGACTAAATCGCACGGTTTGAAAAGTTGAGGGATCCGCTTTTGTCCGTTTTTAGAGTTGAGGGACTAAAATCGGACTTTCGCAAAAGTTGAGAAACAAAAGTAGACTTTTTCCAACAGAAAAAAATAGAGAGAACATACATTGAAAACGTATCGGCTTCAAAATATTTGTCCAAAGAACGTGGCTACAACTCTGCATTCACACTTTCAGTCTTAAATAAACAGCAAACGGGGGTAATTTGACATTTAACAGTTTGATTCTCATCAACATTCAGACAGAGATAAAAAGTATTTCAAGAGCCATTTGCAATGTTTTTTTCGGTCGTTATTCACTAATCTATACCTACTAATAAAAGAGGAAATTTCTTGACCACCTCTTTTTGGGTCTGCCATGGCTTCACTTTTTTTTTCTGCCGGCCTTTTCTATCTGCCGTATATGTCCTGATCGGCAATGGCAATATACGACTCAAGTCTGACTCAAGACTCAAATCCAAGGCTGTATAGGATATACGTAGTATATTATTTAAATAAAAAAGAGCTCTAAATTGAAAACAGAGTTGGAGTCCGACTCAAGTTCACATACATATACATATATATTGAAATACACGGCCCTACGACCCTAGAGAGCAAGCAAGACATTTACAAATACACTTATCCATCATCATGGACGCCGGGCGGTGAGCATGCCCCGCCGCGTGTACCCTGCCGCATCTGCACCTGGATCTGCCATCACAGGGCAGTTGACGCAAGGCAGATGCTCCAGTCTCACGGAGGCAGGCATGCCATTTTCTGTGCTGGGAGACGGCGATTATTGTCCATGTCCCTGCTAAGCAGGCAATCGAGGAAGGAGTAGGCTACGGCCAAGGGAACCATGCAATAGCCTACTATGAGGGAACCATGCATGCAGGCAATCACATGTTGTGCATGCAGGTCTGCTTGGTCTTTTTTCTAGGCCAAAAAAGAAAGAAAACAACATTATGAATTCAAGGCTAGAGTTGACGTTTGAACGTTCGTTTTGCAAGAGGTAACAAAACTTAACATTTAACGATACTGATGCTTTGATAGTACAAAAATAAAGTTATAATATATTTATGAGTAAATATTTTTGTGCTTTGCAATGACATAGGAAAACTATAAGGTTAAATTTGTTACAAGCTTAATAGGACGATGTACTGTATGTTACTATTATTAACAATATTAATCTATATGCATGCATGTCATTGTCATCATAAAACAAATATGTGTAGATTTAAAATTTTATAGAAACAGTAAAAATATAAATAATAATGTTATTTCAGTCAGCGTTTTCTATAAACGTTTGATATGTTTACTCCCGTTGCAACGCGACGGGCATGTTTCCTATATCTCCGTATAAGGAAACCTCCTCCGCGCGCCGGTCAAAACCAACATATATCTCCAGATCGAGACCCGCGGGCGTGAGCTTGGGGCGGGGGACGGGCGGTGGGTGAGGCCCCAGCCGCGCCACCACCGGTGCGACCGCGGCGAGCCGAGAGGAGGCATCGGGCGAAGCCCGCCACGGGCGTGAATCGGGAGGGGGTGGGGAGCGGGACTGACGAAGGGTGGAGAAGGAGGCCGATGGGAGCCGTGTTCTGGCGCCGAGCACCGCGCGCCGTAAGCCGTTTGACGACGCGTCCAGTCGCCCAGCCGCCGCTGCGCCGGCCAAGCGCAACACTAGAGCTGAGGAGCTCGCTGGAGCCACCGCCATTGCCTTTGCTCACTCGCGTCGTGGAGGCACGCCATGCCGCCGGGTGGTGGAGGCCGCAGCGCACTACGCCGGGCGCTGGACGGAAGGAAGCCGTGGAGTGCCGCGAGCTGGGGAATTTTTTTGCGCGAGAACCGTCAAGCGATAAGCTTGCTGGAGTCTCAGTGATGGTCCTCTGGTTCTAGAACATGCTACGTGGGACGGTAGTTGAAAGAGAGACGGCCTGTACAGGTTGACCCAAAGAACAATTGGTTTTCCATTATAGTATTAGTATATACGATTTACAAGAAATATAATTTTGCTATCTACTATTTAGGACCGTAAGCTGTGGATCTGAGGCTATTTTCAGTATAATGAATGAAGACTTGGCAGAGAGAGAAAGTTTCAGATATGCATGACTGCTCCAAGAGCACCTCATGCATATCAACAATGCATATCAACAATGCCATCTTGGTCAAAAAGAATAGATCAGCAATATACAGTAAATGTAATAAGAAATTCTACGGAGATCGAATTCTAATCCACGGACTGGCAGTGAATGTTAGGATTTCAGATATTCAGTACCTGAGCCTGCCACGATTGACTCCATCAGGGAGATGGTTTTAAGGATTATATTTCATATAAAGAAATAATAGATGGGAAAATTATATATGAAAGGTAAATGTGACATTTATGACAAAGGTGATACCGACCATTCAAACAAGCAAAGAATCATAATTTCTAAGACTCCATCAGGGAGATGGTTTTAAGGATTATATTTCATATAAAGAAATAATAGATGGGGCAAATTATATATGAAAGGTAAATGTGACATTTATGACAAAAGTGATACCGACCATTCAAAGAAGCAAAGAATCATAATTTCTAATTAAACTTAGTAGTCCTCAATCCCGTTGCAAACGCACGGGCAAATGTGCTATCATAGAAAATCAAAATAATCAACAAATACTAAAAACAGTTTTGATACTACAAATTCCTTTTTGACTAGGGCAACCCCTTTGTCGTGTGTCAAATATTTAGAAATACATGCAACAACGATATAAGATATTTATCGCGTCAAATTTCATGACATAAAAGATTATTGGCTCTTGAAGTTTAAATTTAAATCAATGGTACTGATATATTTGCCCATCACCCGTTGCAACGCACGGGCATTCAAGAAATTGACGGAAAAGAAATTAATTATATAAATATAAAAATAATTCAAAAAATACATCAAACTTGAACATGAAGTACCACATGTTGTATGTGGAGAGCAAAAAAAAAAAAAAAAGTTTGAAGGGGAAAAGAAAAAATATTTTGCCGAGTGCTAGAGCTTGGCACTCGGCTAAGTCATGTCTTTGCGAAAGTGCTAAAAACTAGACACTTTCGGTAAGGGCCATCACCGGGCGGTCGCCGGGCTTTCGCTGCTTCAGATCGAACCAGGCATGCCGCTTCGCGATGAACGTCTCGATCTTTTGCCGAACGCCTCTGCGCCGAGGTCATCGATCCCCAGCTCCACCGCCCCGGGCTACCGCCGCCCCACCGTTGTTCTCCGACGACTTGGCTTGCCGCGACCTCCGCCCGCGCCGTCCTCAGACGGGCAGCTGCGCGTCGCCATGGAGTGAGTGTTGAGGGGAGCTCGGCCAAAGCATGTCCGCCCGACGCGGGCGGCGCTTTGGGATCGTGGACTCTCGTGATCGGAACCAGTGCATACCGTTCGGCATGAACGCTTCCGCCTTTGAGCCGAACGCCCGCGCTGAGGGGTCCCATCCCCAGCTCCTCGGGCGCGCGACCGACCACGGCCGGTGTTCTCCACGACGGCAGACCGTCGACCACCCTTTGGCGCTGGCCGCTGGCGAAGGATGATGCATGCCCGCCGGGCGCCGGGTGGCGCGCCGGCAGGATATTGCTCGACGCCGGCGCGCCGCCGCATTAGGGACTCGTATCGACCAGGCATCTTTGCCCAGCTGCCCGACCTTGTGCCAAGATTGGGGTCCTCTCGGACGAGCGACAAGGACGGTCACTTCGCCGTCGAGGAGGAAGAGGATGAAGATGATGGCGTTTATGACGAGGAACCCGAGAGGCGCGGCTGCTTGGCGAGACAGACGCGCGGTGGTGGTCTTGCGATGGAGGGGCGCCGTGGAAGGCGAAGAGGAGCACGGTGAATAAGCAAACGAGCTGCAATAAACAAGACGCCCCTCGTGGCGTTGCCGGGCGGCAGCCATAGTCGCAGCTGGCTGGTTGGCGGGCGGAGGTTGGGAACTTGGGATGGCAAAATTGACACCAGCCTGCTCGGCCTTTTAAGCTAAGTGTTGACACAAATTAGATTCGAGCCAACACACCACACAAGAGCTAGATCGCTTCACGAGGGCAAGCCGAATCGGAGATCGGGGCAAGCACCTAGGGGACGCCACACTGGACCTTGTGCCTCCAACGATGAGCGTGATACTTAAGACACGCCGTCGAGGAGCCGGAGGGAGCGCGATACGCAAGACACACGGGCGAAGTCTCTTGAAACCCGAAACCCCACACGCCCAGGGAGGGACCCCCGTCGGGGCGTGCGGCAGCTATGGGCTGCCCTAGCCGGCCTGGCCGCTCTAGGGCGCTAGTAGTCGCCGATCTTCCGCTCATGGCATCGGGCGCGAAGAAGAAAGAGAGGAAGAAAGAGAGGAATTTGGGTTTGGTAGTAGTGTTTTGACGATTGGATGTAGATGGGATCAAATCGCCCATGAACCCCTTCATTATATAGGGAGGGTGGTCTTATCCTTTTAGGAAAGCGCCCCAAGACGTTTCCAATCAACAAAAACCGACCTAAACTCATTTGGAAACAAACCGAGTTAGATACGATTCGGACAGCCCCGAAACCTGGCTGGCCCAGGTTTGGTCTTGGCTTGACCTTTTGCGCCATATTTTGCCTTAGGCCACTTTTGGGTGTCAACACTAAGCTTGGGGCGCATGCGGACGTCGCCCGGCTGGGCCGTTGCCTCGCCGAAGCGGGAAGGAGATGAATTCAAAAATTTTAAATTGAATTTCATAGTCACGCGGGCTTTACTGGCTAGAAAATTGTGTGCGTCTATTTGGACGGACAACGCTGCATGCGGCTGCGCTTGAGTCTCGCGGCTGAACGCGATGCGGGTTCATGTACCCCAACCCAACGAACGGCCGAGATCAAATAACGCGATCGGGGTGGGGTGGCTGTTAAAAAGGAAATAACGAAGCCAAACATGCAAGGTGTGGACGGGGTAAGAAAAGTTGATGCATTTCTATATACCTACTAATAAAGCGAGGAAATTTCAGTCCACCAAAATTTGGTTTGGTCCACCAAAATATGGTTTGGTCTACCAAAATTTCTTTCACCCTTTTTCCTATTTGTATTAGAAGAGTCCGGTACAAATACACCTTTCTTTTCTCTGGTCATGCAAAATGTACTGAGTCGAGTCCGGTACTTCCTTGACCGAGCCAATCTGATCTCCTGTCCATCGAGAGATTTTTGTCCGCCGGCCATAGATGTGTGCAAATACATGTACGATTCCTATTCCAAATCGATCTGGCATACGTTTTTTTTTTTTTTTTTTTTTTTTTGAGAATGACACAGTACAACGCAGACGCCACAACACGCACGCACACTCACCCCTATGAACACACGCACGCAAACCCTACCCCTATGAGCACCTCCGGCTGACCGAGCAGCCGCTCGAGATTCTCGGGTCACCACGGCGCCCGTCGTCGCCGACGGAACGCCGCTACCACTTAATGCACAACGCCGGTAAATCCTGGGAAAATCCCAAGAAAAGGTGCGAGCACCAGATTTGAACCCTGGTGGGTAGCGCCCCACCTGGACCGCCCTACCATTGGACTATACGCGGTATCCGATTATCTCAGTCCGAATAAAACTTGAACCTTCCGTGTTAGCCCAACCGAAGACATTTTTCTTTCTTTTCTTTTCGTTTCTTTCTTTTCTTTTTAAACCATTTAAGACTTCTATATAATAGAAAATCAAAATAATAAAAAAAAAATAGAGTTGCTATATTTCTTTCACAAGAAAAATAACCAAAATTTCTTACAACATGGTAGACCCTTGGATCTTCATCTAAGGGTGAGATCTATCATCAACACTTAGATAACACAATTTTACCACAACAGACAAGAGATAATTAACAATTTATTTCTATGGAAAAACAAGGATTAAAAAGGGTGATGTCCTAGCACAAAGGACAAGAGATAGATTTGAATAATTTTACCACAGCAAACAATTTTCTATGGAAAAACAAGGACAAAACATGGTGGGGCCTGGTGCAATGGCGAAGCAAAAGCAGAGTCCCGGTCGCTGCCATGACACGCACGTGTGCGTCGCGGTGGTCGCCGAAAAGCTCGCATGTGTGTCAAGCTCATGTAAGCGTCATACTCGCGGTGGTCGCGAAATGCAGTTAGAAAATTTCATTCAACATAGGTATAGGAAAGGTGAAAAAAAAAATATGAAAACAATTTTGCTATTACAAACTCCTTTTGACGAGGGCTACACTTTTGTCGTGTGTCAAATAATACGCAACAATCATGAAAAAAAATATTATTGGCCCTTGAAGTTTAAATCGATAGTACTGATATATTTTCCCATCACCCGTTGCAACGCGACGAAAGCACTTTTCCTAGTAATAATAACAAGGCAGCAAGAGCTCACGGGCTTGGAATTTGATCACACGGTGAGAGTCAGGCAGAGCCCATATATTACATACAAAAAAGAATTAAGGGTAACAAGCTACAGTTTCTGAGTATCCACACCCGCACTTTGGTTTTCCGCTCGCAATGGCGAAAGCCGCGCGCTTTGCCACTATGCTCTTCAGGGAGGGATTCCTTCGTCGAGCAGATCGCCAAACAGCAGTATGATACAAGGTATTCTGAAACCTTTTCAGATATTTTAAACATATAAAACAAAGTTACACAGGTTGTGATATGTTACTTTTTCCCACCACTTGTAACCCCTACTACAACATTGCTCACCTGCATAAACAAACAAAATAAAATTAACAACCTTCACTTTATTGGGCAAAGCAAATGCACAGCTGTGAGCAAACAGCATAACATGCTTACCAATTTTTCCCTTGTCATCTGCTGTCATTGGGTTTTCAACAACAACAGTTACATTCTGCGATTGATTCGTTGGCTGCTCAAGTTGGATGAAAAGAATTTTGTGATAAATCACATTAAACTTACATGAATTTTGCGATAATTAATCATAAAATAAATATACCACAGAAGTTGACGGGATGTTATATGAATTTCCACTTGATGCAGGCAGTGCAGGTGGCAAAGGTCTCACGGGAGTCACCTGATGTTAAAATTTTAATAAATATGTTAAAAATCAGGTGGGTGTCGCTAGACACTCAAGACTATTTGTAGCACAAGCACACCCATAAAGGAATTAACATACCCCGCCAACATTTGTAATGAAGTTGCAAATAGCACATTTGACAGATGGTGCTCCATATGGATACATCAACACTGTCTGGCACTGCCCACAGTTCACATGAGCTATGCTACTCACTGCAGAATGAACAAAAATGGAGTAAGAAGACAAAATCAATAATAGAAATGATATCATTATATAACATGTGTGCATGCATAAATCAAACATCAATTATGATGGTGACACACCCATCGAAACACAGAGTAGGAAATGCTATTAATCTGCTTGTTGTCTTTACACTTCCCAATTCCCATGATTGGATTGCTATTAATCTGCCTATGTGCTGTGTCAACATGCAAGCAGCTTATCCTGATTTATGTACACTAGGGGTAGATAAATCACTAGCACAATATCGTATCAATTATGGTGCTTGTGAACTTAATGGCAAAACAACTCTTCTGCCTGTATAGAACATGCATCCTACTCATGAATTTTAACATGTTCAAAGATGAAAAATCAAAAGCTTATGGATCTGCAAAATAAGTTTACACATACATCAGTACCTGGTCTGACAAGATTGACTGTGTCACAACATGAGCATCTTACGGTTGTTGCACTGCGAGTATACATCAATAATGTTTGGCAGCCACCACATATAAGTCGAGCCATCTCCATTGCTGCACAAGAAATTTACCATTATTTCATAAGCCCACAAGAATTATTTAAGGTGAGAAATTCAAGAGGGGAACAAAATAGAATGAACAGGGTACCATAAAGTTCAAACTGTGCTTTGGACTAACCATGCATGCCATTACCCCTAACTCAAAAAATTTTTGTTGGGCTAGCTAAAATTTTGTTGGGCTAGCTATAATTATTTGACATTATACGGGACCTAATATTATACAAGCCTACAAGGTAACATGACCTAGTCCCCATGTACATTATGAAAGCTTGGTTATGAGGTTTTCCAAACAAAATCTTAGTCATGTACTGCAAGTTGGGTTTTAAATTGACTAGATAATACTAATTCTATGTCAAACAACAATACAAAAAATCTCTATTTCTGATACCCAGCCTCTGTAAAATCTTGGAAATCAGGGGTTGCAACTGACACCGAGAAAGAATGCTGCATAAATTGCAACTTCAACTCGGTATGGTAAGTTAAAAAAAAAATTAATAAAATACTATAAACCAAATACAAAGCTCGTGATGGTATGCGGCTTTAGAGCTAACAGTCTCATTTAAATTACTGGGCAGTATCATGCAAGCAAGGTCAATCAACAGTGGAAGAAACACAAGTTTCTACAGAAGCTTTCAACTGCAGTGGATATAGTTGTGTGAATGTGGATGACATGGTGCTTCTCCTCAAGCTTTCAACTGCAAAACTCACAGCTCCTATTATTTTCTACAGAAGCTTTTGTATCACCTCAATTTAAACCAGTGGCATTAGATTCTGCAGCAGCCTACAACTGAAGCTTTTTCTACTTTTCCCAGAAACACAAGTTTAATTGCATTTACTCCCTCAAAGGAATGTTTGGCAGCAAACAAATCAGAAGGACAAGGTTCATCGTTAGTGCAAAGGAAGTGGCACCCCCAAACACTCAAAATGTACACTAGCAGTAAAACTCAGTCAATATGAGCGTAAGTAGCTGATATCTAGCAACAAGTTTATATTTCTGTTAAAAAGCAAAGCATGACAAATTAGCATGTAAAACAGAGATTTTCTTCAGTTGGGAACAAACATTGCTCTTTTTACCTTTATAAAACATAACTACAAGTCAATTTGGTGATAATATATCTGGAATAATGGAAAGATCATTTACACATGACATCTAAAATGCAAGGACTCTTATCAACGCAACAAGTCTACAATATTATATTGTCATATTTAATGATGGGCATGAGCTTGTTATGATGCACCGACACTGAATGATTGATATGATTGAGCAAGAAATAATTTGTAAACGGGACCATGAGTAAGTTGCAAATTGCAAGAAATAAAAATTATTAGTTATTATAAGGCAGAGCTCATCGCCCTTCCACAGGTCATCAAAAAAAAACCTAAACTATGTGATATCAGTATGTGCACACACTTGACACTCAAGTACTCAAAAAACAACATATAGCTGAGATTGATTGGATATTTGGATTTAATGATTAATAAAAAACACTCCAGCCATCGAAGCCCTATGAATTACTCATACATCTCTAAATTTAGCATTTCCCTAGGTAGACAGCAATAATGACATCCTCTAAGACACCCCAGACCTAGTCTACCCCTTTAATTGTCGCCTAAGTCTTCAACACCCCTTTAATTTGCATCACCAGCCTCCTGAGTCATGTATGAATATTCAATAAGATTCTAAATTAAGGATTTGGCCCTTTGTTCCCCAACCTGCAACAGGCGTGCCTTTGATGTTCAATCATGAAACAAGAGAAACCAAAGCTTAGACACGCTACCTGGAGGTGGCACATTGGTGACCGCGTGGCATACCGCGCAACACACGCTCGGAGCACCTCTTGGGTAGAGCAGAACGGTCCTGCACCCGTGGCACACAATCTGGCTCTGCATGCCTGCAAAGTTCCAGCCAAAGCCACAACGGATGAGCACATAATAACAATATACACATGAAAGCAATCCCATCGCAATCCTACCCCCTTCTACAAATCCTATTCTTATTGTTATACAAATCAAAGTTAGCAATCCAGCGTATGCCACCTAATCCCCACATCAACCAGACATAAACGATTGGCGTCTCAATGAGCTTGGGGCCATCGAAAACAAAAGGCCCTCTCGAGCTTCTTCCAATCCCAAATCCCGCACACGCCATCCGATTCCCCCACACCGATCACCCGTGTACACCCAGCGATTAATAGATCTCGCTACGGAGCGTCGTACCCTCCCCATACCTCCAGCGAGACATCGGAACATCAAAACGCGCCGGATTCACTGCGTGCGTACCTCAAGAACCGCGCGGGCGAAGGAGACGGCAACAAACCCCTCCAAGAACCAACGGGAGGAACTTAATAAAAAAACAGAAGGACGCTGCGGCCGGGGGGGAGCGAGACCACGAGGCACCGTAGCCAGGGAGAGGCAGGCGCCACCGATCTAGGACGTGCCCCTCGAGGACGGGTCTCGCGGGTGCCGCCGGGCAGCGGCAGGCCGGGCGGGTGGTTATTAGGTGAGGTCAACACGGCCGGCCAGAGCGGCGAGAGGTTGGGGGCGACCCGCGGGAAGCGCGGCGCTGGCCGAATACGTGTCCCCGCCCGAAGACGTAAACACATGCGCCGCCCGCTTTTCCGTGGAGTCGATCGAGCGCCGAGGGAGGCCTCGAGTGGGAACAGACGCTGGGATTTTGACACGTCGGCGTCGGAGCGTTCGTCTTGGCACGGCACCGACCTAGGGTCGGAGAGCCTCTTTGGCGAGTCGTCTTGTTTCTTCTCCGACGAAAATTTTCCATTCACACAAAAAAAAAAAAGGAAAAGGAATTTGGGGGTGAAACCCTAACCCTAGAGGAGGGAAGGGGAGAGGAGAGCGCCGCCGCGATGGCGGAGGAGGCGGAGGGGATGGACCGGTTCGGCATGGAGGGGGATTTCGAGGGCGGGCAATTCGCCGCGACGGGCAGTTCTACTACGGAGCAAGCGGGAGCGGGCGCCGCAGACCCGGGACGACGTCATCTACGGGTTCGCTGAGGGCGACTCCGACTACGACTCGGAGGATGACGAAGGGTCCCGCTGCCGCCCGCCCGGAAGCGACGCAAGGATGGCGGTGGGGAGGCCGACCTCACCAAGCCCGCCCGGTTCGTCTCCACCGGCAAGTACATGCCCACCCAGGAGCCCGAGCCTAGGGAGGAGGGCTCGGGCTCCGCCGCCGCTGCTGGTAAGGCGGAGGAGGAGGAGGAGGAGCAGGGACGACGAGGGGGACATCGAGATGCTGCCGGCGATGTTCGACAAGATCAGGGACGGGGCGCGCACGAGGCGGGAGGAGAAGGAGCGGGAGCGAGGCGGCTGAGCGGGCGGAGACAGGCGGCGGGTCTTGGGGCGGGGCGGGGAGCCGGCTGCCGCTCCTGGGAGCCTGGAGGTGAAGTCGAAGGTGGCCAAGATGATGTTGGCGATGGGGTACAAGAAAGGCATGGGCCTTGGCAAGAATGAGCAAGGGATCACTGCGCCGGTGGAGTCTGTTCTGCGACCCAAGAACGCTGGCCTGGGGAGTGTCGAGGGGTTCAAGGAGCCCAAGATCCTGTTGCCTAAGGAGAATGTGCCGCCCCCGCCGCCTCCACCGGCATCAGCGAAGAAGGAGAAGCGCTGGTCCAAGAAGGCTACCACAAATAAGGCTCCAATCTTGACGAAGAATGAGCTCCTTGCCATGCGTGCTGAGCAGGAACAGGAGGAGCAGCCTGCTGTTGTCCAGAAGCTGTAGTGCAATTACTCAAAGAAAAGCAAAAGTGTTAAACATCACTATGCTTTGGATTAATGCACTAGCTAACAGCCTTGTGATAAATGGTCATGGCTCAAGTTTAGTAGTCAAATATGATGACTCAGGCACAAAAGATCCATTTCAGCATTTCAGTGTCTTGCTTTGCTGCACAAAAATGGTGTGTTCAGTACTGTCTTGCTGCACAATTCTTGGTCACTACAGAAAACTCAATTGTTGCACAAATGAGCTGATAGTAGCTCGCCGCACAATCCAACACTCACAAAGTACTGAGCCTCAGCTTGCTATTGCCAACCCAAAAGACTTGTGACAACTCATCACGCTTAATACCTATAAGATGAAAAAAAGGATGAACCATCAATGAGTCCAAAACACAGTTGAGTGCTGCAGTGACTTCATAATAGCTTAAGTACCTATAATGATAAATTTTTCAAGAATATAGTGAGGTTAGACCATTAGTCTATCATGTAAGTTGTCGTCATCATGTATGTGGTCTAATTCAGCTTCATAAGAAATTGTGGTCTGATTCTAGAAACAATTTTACTAAGTCATCATCATCATGTATGTGGCCTGATTCTAAAAATCTATTGGTACAATTTTGCCTTGCATAGATATCAGCCTTTGTAGTAGCTAGGTCCTCAAACATTTTTTCTGGGCTGTTGGGGAACATCTGGAAAATAGCATAGTGGACTCCTCCTGACGCCTCCCAAGTCTATCTGCTATGCCTTCCACAAACAAAGTCATCTCTCTTGGACCAGAAGGAACAAATATAAGCATAGTATAGTATGTAGTAACTATGATAGTTGTGATAAGAGACGGTGGTGCTTCCTTGCTTCTATATCTAAGGTGGAGGAGAGAGGTGATGCAAGCTGTAGCTTCCTTGCCATCTTCCTTGTCCTGCTGTGTGCCTGCCTTTCTTGTCCATACTAGTTTGCATCATGCATGCTTGCATATGCATATATATGGGTGGTAGAGATTTTAATCAAAACCTTGGCATGACATTCTAGTGCAATAAAGTGTTGTCAACTATAGCGGCACGACATATTTTTCTGTCAGACTTAATTTGCGAGAGACAATGAATCACTATATGCAAATTCTTCGTGGTCGAGGAAGCTTACCGGTGGTCATGGAGGGAAACATTTTGTCCACCAATTTTATCCACCTATCAATTGGGGTGCAAATTAAATGGCCATATGGACGAACACCTATGGATACAAATGCAGGCACAGGTAAATTGTGGGATAGGATATGAATGGATATAGACATCATATAAATATGTAACAATTGGAATATTCAGATATAGGTACAGTGCTGGATACTTAATATTCTGACTTATTTGGATATTGACTAATTTCAACTCTTCTAATCGAATTCAATAATGTAAGAGGGTGTTTGGGACTGCTCTGCTCCACGTTTTTCAGATCCGCTTTTTTTTTTTTTGGTTTTGCAAAACGGTTTTAGCTCCATGCACATAGTCCGGGAAAAAAAAAAAGGGTGAAGTTGTGAGAGCACCTAAAGGGGTGCTCCACAAACCCTATGAATTTGTGGAGCTACTCCACGGTGGAGTTTGTGGAGCAGTCCCAAACACCCAATAACATACGAGTGGACCCTTAACATGTGCACCAATACTTGTCCTATGGTCTTGGAAATACGTGGATAGATGAAAATGAAGAACAGTAGGGAATAATATCGTTTTTCGTGCCTAGTTTGTTAGGACCCAAATATTTGCCATAATGGTTTAAAATTGAGTTGTAAGATATTTTGGTCATGCAGATGATCCATATGTGAGAACTAGACAATATGTATGTTCTTGTTGTTGTCAAAAAAAAAAAAAAAAATGTATGTTCTTGTAATTAAAAAATCTTACTGTTTCAGTGCACAACGGGTAAATTGTGCTCACTTGGAAAGTTTCTACGGACATATTACCTCATAAAAAGGACGCAGTGCAGTGTGGATCCAAGTTTTTTTTAATTGTAGCCAACATCTAGCATAGGCTTGCAGACATTCCTTTCTTTTGCCATATCTTTATTTTTTCTTTGGGATGGAATTGAAAGATTTAATTTTTATATACCATCAGAATTCTGTAGGACGTGCCATCAGCTTTATAAATGCTTCACTGAGTCTGCTGCTAACTATGGCACCACATCCCAACATTTACCTCTTTATAAATGCTTCACTGAGTCTGAGCCTACAAATATATGGCATGAGATATGTGCCTGACTTCCCGAGATAAACAAGGAACACATAGAGTCAGGCAGGGTGAACACGACTTTGTCCACAAGTTTGCTGCTAGTAGGGACAGGAGGCATCGGGATCTCTAATAACTGCAATGTTTTTGGCCCGCGGCTATTTCACGGTCAATGTCAGCAGTGCGGAGTGTGCATGGTCTCCTGCTCTCCGCGCTGTTGAACGCTGCACTGAAAGAAGCCAGATGTCTGGACAGTGTAGTACGTGATGACATGCAGTTTCTTGACAACGCTTAATGTCAATATATTTGCTTTTCAAGGTATAAAAGAGTGCACCCAATATCCATTTAGACCTAATTAATGTTGTTAACGCACCTCGTATTTTCATGGTACTGGTGTGAACACAAGTATTCTTCTAATCGAATTCAATAATCTAATATACTACCATCTGCACCAAATACTCATCCGATGGTCATGGAAATACGTGGATGGATGAAGATGAACAATAGGGAATAATTCGTTTCTCATGACTAGCTTGTCATCACTTGCCATAATGGTTTAAATTTGAGTTGTAAAATATTTTGGTCATGCAGATAATCCATATGTGAGAATTGGACAATGGATGTTCTCTTAATCAAATTTCTACTGTTTCAGTGCACAACGGGTAAATTGTGCTCACTTGGAAATGAACATATTACCTCATAAAACATAAAAGGACGCAGTGCAGTGTGGATTCAAGTTTTTTTAATTGTAGCCAACATCTAGCATAGCTAGGCTTGAAGACATTACATTTTTTTTCCATATCTTTATTTTTTCGTTGGGACGGATTGGAAGATTTATTTTTCTATATACCATCAGAATTCCTCTGTAGGACGTTCCATCAGCTTTATAAATGCTTCACTGAGTCTGCTGCTAACTATCGCACCACATCCCAACCTTTACCCCTTTATATTAGGAGATATACATGTGAGCCAACAAATATGTGGTATGAGATATGTGCCCGACTTCCAGAGATAAACAAGGAACACATATGGCAGGCAGGGCTAACAGGATCACTTCGTCCTCAAGTTTGCTGCTAGTAGGGAATGGAGGCGTCAGGATCTTTAGTAACTGTATTGGCCCGTGGCTATTTCACGATCAATTTGGGCAATGCTGTGCTGAGTGTCCATGGTCTGCTGCTCTCCGCTGTGGAAGGCTGCACTGAAAGAAGCCTGATGTATGGACAGTCGAGTACATGATGAAATGCAGTTACAGTTCGTGGCCAACGCTTAATGTCAATATATTAGGTTTTGGAGTACTGGTGTGAACCCAAGTTAGTTGTAAACTCCTCATGTCATGCAGGGTTGTTTGCCTTTGGAGATAGCTTCTTAAGGGGCATATTGCTTGGGGCCTGGGGCGTGAGGTGAAGTTTCAGACGAAGGCACCTGAGTGAATTTAGTCGATCTGCGCAGGGTGAAGGAAGAGCATAGAGAAAGCTTACGCAGACGGGGCCAGAAGCAAGCTTGGCCGATGCTGCAACAGGATCTGGATTGAAGATCGTTATGGAGCACACAAGATATTTATATATGTGAGTGTCTTGTGGAGAAGATCTTTAGTAAATGGTTGATAGATGGATGCTTGACTAGTGATTATTTGAGAGCTAGTATCAAGCATGCGCACACAGAGATAAATTAGTTGGATTTACTGAACATGATTATTTCTTTTTTGAAGCTGACGTGTAGCGCAGACACTTGGGCTTCCTCGTCGACCCACTCAACGCAGCCGTGGTATTGGTATTGCAGTAGCACACTACTCGAGGCCGTGGAATAGAGCTTGCGACCATGTCGAACACAGAGACGTGTCCGTGGGGGCACGACCTCCTCGTGTTGGGACCTGGCTGCAGTCTTTCGGATGGACGTAGCACGATATTGGCAAGTTCTAGGACAGGTCGACGTAACACGAGATTGTGACTTTCATGTCGTAAGCACTTGTCGTGCTGTTATGTCGCATGCACTTGTCCAGCCCTGGACGCGAAGGAGAAACAAGCATGGAGCAGTCGCATGCGTGTGTGATGATGAGCAAGCAAGAAGAAAGGATGAGCAGAGAATCCAGAGGGAGAAGTGCCTGATGACCGAAATACTAGGATACATTTTTTGCGTTGTAGCCGATAGTGTCTTGACAGAGTCCTATAATATAGAAACTACCGCTAGTCGGTGCATTGTGAGACCCCTCAAGGACATCAGCACCAGTGAGATTTGCGTGCTCTATGATACGTGAATCTCATTGATCAATGCAGTTCGCTGTTTGTTGCCAACCAAGCACTGTAATAGAAATGAAAAGCATTCCTAAAAGGGAACCAATTAAACAGATGGTGCATTCATTTCCCTTGGAACAGGTAACGCCGGCAAGTGATTACATTAATTGCCGTTCCCTTCCCCAGGTTATGAACCAAACAGGTTTAGTCTTGTTGTCGAATTCGGTATCCACTGTGATAAAAAAAAATATTGCTTTGATTTTGAGTAAGGTGCATAACACAATGAACTTGTTATTCTCAACAAAAATAAAACAATGAAGTAGTAGCCTCCAAATGCCTTGACAGCAGGACAACAACCACGCGTGCAATATATACTAGTATATCTCAGGCACGTATGCAATCTGCGTCCTCGATGTCACATGCCCGGACGACCAAAATTTCTCGGCATTTCACTGAGCTACTTGATCAGGGAGTAACGGAGAACACAGTAACTATGTAAAAAAGACTCATACCAACCAGCGTCCTACAGACGACATAACCAACAAGCGTCTGTAATATAAGATTTCAGACGCGGCGTAAATAACAAACGTCTGTAGTAATCCAATCGACGAGCCATCCCAGCCGGAGGTGGTTATGGCGCGTCTGTAATAACATAAATCACAGACGCGCGTTATTAATATGTGTCTGTAAACTTCTTACAGGCGCTCGTTGTGTACAGTCGTCTGAAACAAATTGCAAAAACAGAGGCGGCGTGTTAAATTTCAGACAGCGTATATACGCGAAGTCTGAGTGTAGCCAATTCAGTTTCAGACGGCGTGGTAAACAAGCGTCGTGGCATTCGCGCAGTCTGCCCTCAATTCGCTGGGCTGCTGCCGCCGCTGCGCTGGGGCGCCGCCGCCATTGCTGTTGCTTTCGCGCCGCGGGCGTCCGATCCGGTGTCTTGCGGACGCGCCGCCGCCTCGCGCTGCTGTTCATGGCCAGGCTACATGCACAAGGAGTGATTTTGAGCTCTCCTTCCCTTCCTCCCTCTGCAGGTGGTAAGAACAGCAGCTCAGTCTGCAATGTGGTCAGAAATAGTGGTATTTCAGAATTGGCAGGTAGTGCACCCTGTAAACTTGTACTCATCAGCCCTGAAGGTTTTCAGGTGGAGGTAGCAAAGGGTCGGGTATTCCCAAACCAAACTTCGCTAGATCCAGAGCCAGTACAAGAGGGATATGCCTGTGTACATATTGCTTCTGTATCTCCGGGATATGAAGGCCATGTGTTGAGTCCGCACCCAAGTGCTTGCATAAGAACTCTTGGAGAGGCTTTGTACCGAAGGGTCCAGTGGAGGAGGGAATGGATTGTGGTATCATCGAAGGAAGCTCCAATCTCTTCAAAACCTCCTAAGTCTGCAGCCAAAAGCAATGTAAATGCCGTCATGGCACCCAATGATTCAGCCTTTCTACATGAGAAAACGAATGACTCTGCTGTACGAAACAGTGCTTCCAAGGCGCATGTGGGCAAGGTACAACGTACGTGCATAAAGCCTCCACCTTCACCTCTGCTAGCCCATAGAGCAGACAATAGGGACACCAAACTGGATCAGAAGGTGGATGCCAAGCAGAAGCAGCTTGTGGCGCAACACACCAAATCGTCTAAAAGTGGCACTGCCAACCCCAACTTCAAATTTGGAGAGCCAATGCTACCAGCAACAGAAGTTGAGAAGGCAGGACGTGGATGTGTTGCTCTTCATGCCCACTACATGAAAGCATGTGCACAGAACAGGAACACCCCGTTAATGTGTACGTTCAAGCGCGGGCATTTTTTGCTTGAACCAGAAACTTCTGTATTCCCTGTGGGATTTGAATATTTGTTTCACCTCTTCACACTAGATGCCTTGGATATGGTTATTCTTCGCTGCTTGACGTTGTAAGTAAAATTTATTAAATTCCATACCCGTCCCTTTATAGCTAGGGATTCTCTTCATATATTTACTTGCTAAATTGCTTTTTTATTCTTCTTTTTTCCTAGATGCCTGATTGTTGAAGCTAGGGACAAGTCTATACCGGTTGGCCTTCTTGATCCAGATCCATTGTCGAAAGAAAGCATTACTAGTTCTAGAGATTTTAGCGTTCAGTATCTAGAAAAAGGCCTAAAGGAATATGCCACGAAAAGAATATGTGATGTTTGCGCATAGCAGTGGTGATCACTGGATTGCTGTCATCATCATCCCCAAGTGGCGTAAGGTGGTGTACCTCGACTCCAATAGAGGCTGCAAGACAGATTTGAGTGCGTTGAAATCTGTGATAGATGAGTGAGTGTTTTGTAACCTGCTACTATTGACACTTGTGTTAATATATATATTAATTATGTTAAGAAAAAAAAACTGTGACAACTTATGTCTGTGTAGGGCTTTTGTCAAATACCAAACCAAGGCGAAGAAGAAGCCCAAAAATGTGAAGTTGACCCATGCCACCAAAACTCCAGTAAGTAGGTGCTTCACTTCCAATTGCAATGTGAATTGTGTTTCAATACCATTACTAACTACACGTCTGTGACATGTTCTCAGTGCCTCGCAGCAACCTCTCCGAACAACAAATGTGGGTTCTATGTGTCCCACAACTTGATGGCTGCGATGCAACAGACCAATTTGGTTAATGAAGAGGTGCGGCGGGACAGATCTATTCACTTATTATTAGGTGTTGTTTGAAGTTGAATGTGATACTTCTCTAATGCTGGAAACCCCAAGGCTCAAGCATCCCTGTCTTGCGGCTGGGCTTCGTGCCGGTTACGGATACTAAACATTTGTCTTGTGAAAGCACACATGGCCCTTTTGTGCAGTATAGGAAAGTATCTGTAGTACACATAGTTCGTTCTATTTCATATGCAAAAGAGTACATAAGTCATGAGTTACAAAACTAGATGTCATAGCCTGTATTAGTAGTCGATGAGACCCTTACACAACTCATGTACACCTAATATGACAACTAATAGTCAATATGACAACTAGCTTGACAACTATATATTACTCAATGACACCTAAGAAACAACTCAATTGGACACCTGTGTATATGAAAATTTTTGCTATTATGGGACTGCAAACATTGCCCCTTTGCTATTATGACACTCCTTGTGGATGACAAACGGGCCCGTCTGTGTCTATGAAATGTGGGCCCAAGTGTCAATGACATATGCTGTGTCATCATCACATTACTTAGAGGCTATAAGCAACTCTCCATGAAACATAGGGGTTAAACTCAGTTTGAATTCTTGGTCCAGTAGTAATATCAGATTTCTCCTCTAACTCTAGTATGAAATCTAGTTTGAATCCATATGCTGGAATACACTTGAATGTTCATGATAGACATCTATGTGATGTCCCACCTCATTTTCCTCTACTTGATTGAAACTCGACCTCGAGTTATCTTCACAAAGATGTTGTGGACGATAAAGCGATAGATTATTAGCCACACATTAAAAGTGTTGGAAATATTAATTTCTCTTGCTAGATCAACAACCTAAGCCTTGCCATTTCTCTTCTTCAAAATATAGAATGGGCCATACTTCCTTTGCCTTAGGTTTCCATGAACTCCTGCTGGCAATCTCTCTTTTGTAAGATGTACCATCACGTGGTCAGCAACTGCAAATGACATTGGTCTTCTTTTGTTTGCCATACTTGTTTGTATTCATGATTTGATGCTTCTATAGGACATCATGGTGAAATTAGTATATATATATAGTTGGTAGCAAAGTTTCTTGCTGACTTGCTTGCCCTGCTTCCTGAATGCCTGAATGGCTGTGTGCAACAGCTCTGCAGCCAACAGGATGGTACTCACAGCATTCACTGCAATGATAGGACGACAGGATTAGCACACATCATATGTAGTAGAGCAACTGTGCAGTAGACTTGCCAGATCTCTGATGATTGGTTTCCACTAGATTTCTAGAGGAGCTAGCTACTAGCAGCTCTACTAGCTACCTGCTTGGTACTATCAGAGCATATCAAGTTGATTAGGGCATTTTGATGCTAAGCACACCACATGGGGATGCACTATAATTTTGTTGGATACGGCTGTGACATGTTTAGATTGGGTGTTACACCTAACATGGTTTGCGCTGCTTACTCTTGAGTCTTACCAGAATTATCTCTGCACCCTGTCTTACGTTTTTCACTATATGCCAACTGTATGATTTTCCTTTACTTGCCGTTTTGAACCACAATTGAAGCTTTATCTTACTAGCTGTATTGCTGTTTTTTACAGGATTTTCAAATGTCGTCCACTTCAATCAACTTGGATGATATTAGAGAGAAGATCGCCTGGTTTATTGTGTCGCAGATCATGGAGGAAAATGGCGAGTTTTATACTCGACCTTCGCAACGCTCGTGTAGGAAGAAGGTACCATCTAATAAATACAGAGACTAAGACAACATGGTGCTGTCCTATGCTAGTAAGACACTATGAATGTCATGTGTATGTGCTGTCAAAACGAGCACGGTATGGCGAAACCATGTGGACTGTATTCTATGTTCTTTTTGTCCGGTGTTATAAATTAAATGATACCATATAAACTAGGAATTGTGATGTGTAATGCCAGACAGGCTAATTAAATTGTTGTACTCCATATGATGCTGTGACGATGTATGCCTGAATGGCGTTAGTCTTGTGTTTGTGACTTTTATTGAAATGTGTCGTTATATGTGTAGAAAAAGTTCCCTTTATTTTTTGGTGTTTGTCTTTTTTATGTGAACGCGCATGCAAGTAACTCGGCGAGAAACAGAAAAACACAGACACCAATTTGGACAGCGCGTCTGAAAATTTTAACTATCACAGACGCGTATGCATAAAAAACGCGTCTCTACGATGAAGAATATCAGACGGCTGCGTATGCGTAGGTGTCAATTTTTATTACAGACTCATGTTATGTACGCGCGTCTGTATAAATGCATTATCACAGACGCGCAAAAAAAGCGCGCCTGTAATAGGTCTTATTACAGACGCGATATCTCAGACGCGCTCGGGAGCGTCTGTGATGATATCTAACGCGCGTCTGTAATGTCCTTTTTTGACACACGCTGCATGCATGGCTAGGAGTGACAGAAGAGCGAAGTGAACCCAGCAGCCGGAATCTTTTTGTAAGTTTGCTACATCGCTAGCCAGCCTTTGCTGCTTTCTGAGATCTCCTGACGCCTCCCAACTCTATCTACTAAAGCAAGTATGAGTTCAAAGTGAACGGCCATAGCTTCCCTCCAACTAGTATAGATAGGAAATAAAGAATAATCTCTAATAAAACAATAATGCAGTCTTAACTCATATAGCCTCTTCTGGTTCACGCCTTCTCTTTTATTTATAGAATGGCAGCAATAAATTATTGGAGCACATTTTGAACAATAATGTGATATTCCACCTATTTTTCGAAACTTCTCTCAACTCTTATTCAACCGTTCTTTTCTCCTCCTTAATTTTTCTAATACTGATAACTAAATATTAGATAAAATTTGCAAAGTGTTATGATAAAACAAAAACAATGAGCTGGTTACATATTTTCTTTTTGTACGGGTTTCCATATATAACAAAAGACACCAGAACACACATATATGAAGGTAAGAACAACTTCTTATATGGACCAGACATATAGCAAGATCACTAGCTGGGAACACTACTGTGAAAACATTACGCAATTCGGGAAGTAGCTGACACTGCTCACTTTCATCACAGCCAGTGAGAATCAAATAGAATTTTTATTTTTAAAGAAATACATAGCATCGTTCACTCTTGCTGCAATCCAGGCCAGTCCACACACGCCGTTGCCTGCTTCAAGTGTGACCGCAACACTATGACTATAGGAGGTGTCCGCTGTACCGTCTATGGTAGACCCGGGTTGGGTGGGGTCATGCCAAGGTAAACTAGATAGCGTATACACCACCGGACACCAGTGTTGAATGGAAAATGGAAAATAAACCAAGTGAGTGAAGCACCAGACAGTAGAGATAAATAGAACAAACTTGTTGATTTGCATATATCAATAGCTAGCTTCACTGCATTGTTTAATCAATTGGCATATGCATTCCATGGTACTTTTACTTCTCTGTGACCGCTTTATTTGACAGAATCTGGAATTTTGGACCCTGCAGCATATATATGCAGCAAAATCATAATTTGGTATTTACAAAATCATAATTTTGGTCTTGGAGATGACCAATGCTTGAATTTAGTTTCTTTACCAAATGTATTTACAAATATTTTCACCATCTCATCCTTCAAGCTAGGTGGTGTGCTATAATATTATTGGGCAGAGCAGTGGTGTGCCATAGGTTGGTTTGGCAGCTTCAATGGAATTATGCTACCATCAACGGCTAGAATTATGCAACCGAGTGGTATATGACACCTATTTTTTTTTTTGTGATTATGACACCTATATTCTGTGATTGCATAAAAATTACCACATATTTAAAATTGGTTCGTTAATTTTAGACATGAAAATGCGGCAGCATAGTCACCTCAACATCCAAACACAGGCTGCATGGCATGAAAAATATAAAACATTCATTTTTTTTTTTGAAGAAACTGGAGGGCCGGGGCCCCTACAGGCTGAACTTTATTAAAAAGAAAAGATACAAGTACAGAGTAAAAGAAGAGAACAGAGCTTAAAAGGAAGTTCAAGAAACAAAAAGATCAAACTAACAACTCTACTCAGGGCTGTTGCAAAGACAAGATCCATTGGTTATAGACTGCTGAAGAACTAGCTTTGACTTGGTGAGCAACCAAATTGAGCTCCTTGAAGAAATTATCTTTGCAGACCTGGATATTGGGTTGAATCCCTTGAAAAAAATAGGCCGTTTCTAGCATTCCATATGGTCCAACACATCAAAATAATGGCCTCCATGAAGAACTGGGAATGAAATTGGGCTTTCAAAGCTTCCAAGTTATCAAGAATACCAAGATCAAAGGTTTGTTTATTGATCAACCCCCAAAGCACTATTGGGCAAAGGGACAGTGAAAAGAAAGATGCTCGATAGTTTCTTCTTTGTCAAGAGAACACATCACACAGTTGTAGCTTGGAATGACCATGCTTTTTCTTCTTAGAATGTTGCGCAGTACTTAGTCCGTCATTGAGCAATAACCAAGCAAATACCTTGTGTTTAGGGGGGGTAAAACATTTCCAAAGCCATCCGATGGAGTGGTGGGTGAATTGATGGCCCACCAGATTTCTGTAGACTCGCTAGAGGAATATTTAGGGATGCCTCCAAAGTATACCCAAACATCATTCTCCTCGGTCGGTCGAAGATGATTACGCATAATTTGGATGATGGCTTGCATCGATCAAAGGCCTGTTCCGACAAGGGCAAATTGAAGACATCATGGATTTCATCAAAGCATGGAAGATCTTGTGAACTGAGGCAAGCTTCTGCTTGGCAAAAAGAGAAGCATTCAGGAAAGGCAATCAGATCTTGAACAGCCCATTTATCAATCCAAAACATGCAAGAGCGACCATTCCCTGATCCGAACAGAGGCAAATTCTTTGAATTTAGGTAGCAACTTGATGACATCTTTCCACCAAAATGACCCTTTCCTAATCCCTCCCGGAAGCCTGTCATTAGCAAAATGTTTTTCCCAAACAAGATTGACCCATGGAATGTTTCTCTTGTTAAAGAATTTATCTAGGTTCTTCATTAACAAGGCTTGATTTTGAAGTTTCGGGTCAATTATACCAGGACCACCTTCCTCCTTTGGGGTTTTAACAAGTTCGAGGCAGTTTTAGGTTGAAAATTACCATTCACATTAGAGCCTCTCCGGATACAGTACTTTACGTATTGAGTAAAATCCATTGTAGGTCCTTGAACTTGTTATGAGGTCTCATCTACGTCCATGTACTTAGAAAACTAGGTAAACGAGGTCCCTGAACTTGTCATGAGGTCTCATCCGGGTTCAAAACCGGGTTTGGTAGCTGGTTTTGCTACTGATAAGTGGTTTTTATTTTTTCAATTTAGATTGAATCTTTGAAAAATCATAGTAAATTATAGAAAAATCATAAAATAAAAAAAAATCTAATTCTTTTGGACTTCACGTGAGTAGATACGTAAGTGAACATATAATATAGTTTACTTTAGTACAAAATTTTTGTTGTAGCTTTAGATCTATGCTTTTTCAGAATTAATTGAAATAATTCGTAGCTGCACTTCTAATTATTTTATTGGACTAAAGCATATCATATTATATACTCACTTTGCGTAGACATGCGCATGTGGAGTCAAACAAAATTAGATTTCTATTTTATAATTTTTTTATTTACTATGATTTTTAAAAAGATTCAGCCAAATAAATAACAAAGAAAAAAAAAGCTTTGTAGCAAACATTTTGTACTACACTATACCATATTACATATTCACTTGTAGATCTACTCATGTAAAATTTTGTACTAAAGTATACTATATTATATGTTCACTTGTAGATCTACTCACATGAAGTTCAAAAAGAATTAGATTTTTCATTTTATGATTTTTCTATAATTTACTATAATTTTTCTAAGTTTCAATCTAAATTGAAAAAAAAAAAAAAAAGACAAAAACCACTTACCGTAGCAAAACCGCCTACCAAACCCAGTTTTGGACCTGGATGAGACCTCGTGACAAGTTCAAGGACCTGTTTACCTAGTTTCGTAAGTACATGGACCTAGATGAGACCTCATGACAAGTTCAAGGACTTACGGTGGATTTTACTCTTACGTATTTATCAACCTGTTTGACCACATTCATGGCTCCACAATATAGTGGACTCGTGGTAGAGGTATCAATTCAACTTAGTCCATGTACTAAATAAATGTAGTGAAGCATCTTATATACTACAAGTAATATTTTGTGGCATGTTTTGGGGATATGATTGTTATATAAAAGAGAAACGAGGGAGAAGAAACATTATAGCTGCATCTGAGTATGAACACCTGCTTCGGTTATGTCCTCTTGGTGGAAAGATTGATGAACATTTCTTCTTAAAAGAGCAGACAATATATTTCAGGAGTCTCCTGCACCTTTTTCTATAGCAGGCTTGAGAGGTGCCCGGAATGCTCCTTTTACAAATCAGTTGTTTCAATAGTCCATATTGTGGAAGAGTGACTGCAGAGATAACGGGGGAATGAGAGGATGCTCCAACATGCGAAAATGTTGCCGACGGGCGCGATGGGACATCCTCTAACACCGGTACTCCGAGGCGGAGTTTGTGCTTCTCATGTACTTGGAAATACAGCCTGCACCTAGAGTGCTTGGGTCCTGGCTGCCGTGTGGCGACTTGAGGGGTGTCTTCCCCGGCGATTAGGGTTTTTCCCTTCCTTCGGCCTCGTCTCTCGATCTTCCTCCCTCCCGGTCATCCTCCCTGATCCGAGCCACTCCGGTCTCGAGTCCTTTGCACCTGGTGTACACGATATTCCTCCTAGTCGGAGCCCTAAACCTCTCTGCTAACCTAGGGTTTGGTCGCCGGGGGACGCCGCTTCTTGGGTCCATGTCGAGTAAGGTCTCTGCGATCAGATGGAGATGATGGCGTGTCAGGGCTGCTGAAGAAGCCGAGTCTCTCGGATCACGAGAGGAAGGGTATCAAGTTGGGAGGAGCGACGGCTGCGGGTCCGATCACCACGGATCCTATAGCGGTGGTGAAGGTGATCTCTGAGAAACCAGCAAGGGCTGATGCCCTAGAGGCGACGTTGGGTCGTATCTGGTGTCCGATCCGTGGCGTGGATTGTAAAGATCTCGGGAAGAACCGATTCATGTTCACGTTCTTCCAGGAATCGGGGAAGAAGAAGGCGTTGGAGGAGGGGCCATGGATGTTTGACAAGGAGCTGGTGGTTGTGGCGGAGTTTGAGGGAGACAAAACAATAGATGAGGTGGAGTTTTTCTTCATTCCCATATGGATCAAAGTCCAAAAAATGCCTTTGGGCTTGATGACGAGGGAGGCTGGGGAATTGATTGGTGAGATGGTGGGGAAGTTCTAGATGTGGATGCAGATGAGAATGGCCGCGCAGTCGGTGAATCCTTGCGGATCAAGGTGAAATTTGACATTCGCAAACCACTGATGCGTGGTGTCACACTGGATATTGGAGAGGGTGAGAAGGAGAAAATGAAATGGTGCCCATTGGTGTATGAGTATCTTCTTGACTTTTGCTTCATCTGTGGCTTAATTGGTCATATTGACCGAATGTGCTCAGTTATGCACGAGATAAGGAAAGATCCACGGGTTCGCCAGGCTCGAGGTTTATCCCGAGAAGATGAAATTTGGAGATGACCCAAAAGGGAAGCCTTTTGTGCAGCATTCGATGCTTCCATGGAGGAGTGGTAAAGGAAGAGGTGCTAGCGGATTGGCGAGTGGGAGTAGCGATAGAAAGGGTAGCGATAGCAATAGTTGGCGGAAGGATGGAAATCAGAAGGGGATGCTGGAAGTAACAAAGGAGAGGAGAAGGAAGTTACAAGCCCCTGTTAAGACAGGAGGTTCTGTCGCATTGAGGGGAGGCTAAGAAAATGCTGATTTTTGAAAAAAAGAGACTGATCAGCCGAAGCAGCCAGTTGCGGTGACTGAAGAGGTGAGGAAGGCAAAAGAAACTAGTGATCACCAAAAAAAAGAAAGAAGCCAAGCTATGAGGGACGATTATACGAGGGCAGTCGGGAGATGAAAAAAGAAGAGGTTTTAAAAAGGTAAGCGTGCTAAAAGTGATGGTGTGCAAGGTGATGATCGGGTGCTTGCTATTTTGGAGAAAAAAAGGCAAAGAGAGGAGGATGATATGGATGTTGATGGCATGGAGCGTGTGGTTAAGGTGGGAAAGGTGGGGGAGGAAGCTAAGGCAAATGTGACTAAGGAGGCGGGACCGGCGAACCGGTCCTGCGAGGAGCAATGAAGCTTATATTTTGGAACTGCCGGGGGTTGGGAAACTCCCGCGCAGTTCGAGGGCTTCTGCGGTGCCAGGGTGCCGAGGGAGCCGATATTCTTTTCTTGTCAGAAACAAAACTTGACGAGAGGAGGATGATGGTGTTTAAAGTGAAGTTGGGCTTGGTAAACATGACGGTGGTGGATTGCGAAGGGAAAAGCGGTGGTGTTGCGGTGTTGTGGAGGAGTGGGATCGACGTGGTTTTGAAGAGTAAATCTAAGAACCATGTTGATATGGAGGTCCGTGAGACCGGGGGGACAAGTGGAGGCCGACAGGGGTGTACGGTGAACCCGAAGTTGAAAGAAAAGACTTGGGAGCTCTTTGAAATTTGAAGGATCGTGGTGGTGAGAAGCTTCCATGGTCAGGCGCAGTGACTTTAACGAGATCCCGCATTACCACGAAAAAGGAGGGGGAGTTCCTAGGTCGCAAGTGTGCTTGGACCCGGTTTAAAGGAGCGTTGGAGGTTTGTGAGCTGGATGATCCAGGGTTCTCGTGTGATGTTTATACGTGGAGGAATAAACAAATAAAGGGCTCCACACATATATCGAGAATGTCCGATCGGGCGGTTGCAAATGCCGAAAGTGGCGCATGATGTTTCCGTTGATGCATGTTAAAAATGGAGACACCTATCATTCGGACCACGCACTGTTGTGGTCGAGACGGAGCTGGTGCATAGAAGAAGGAGAGAGGGAGGGGGTTTTAGTTTTGAGGCGAGCTGGGTGAAGGAGGAGGGTCTGTAGGAAGGTGATTGAGGATTCTTGGGAGCAAAGCGGCGGAAGGATGGCGAAGTTGAGTGTTAAATTGAGAGACACCTGCATCTAGTCTAAAAAGATTGGAGCACAAATGTCTTGGGCGATTTGGAGAAAAGGTTGAGGATGGCGAAAAAAGAATTGGAGAGGTGGAGACGTGAGCCGATCCAGTGATCTATCGGTGCTAAGAGAGGCCGTATGGAGTTTTAAAACCGATCGGCTAGAAGAGCAAATTGATTTATATTGGAAGCAGAGGGCGCATGTGAATTGGCTGCAATTTGGTGAGAAAAATACCACATATTTCCACAATGCTTGTTCTCAGGAGGAGAAGAAGGAATAGAATAGGGGATATGAAGAAAGATGATGGGAGTTGGGTTGTGGAGGAGTGTTGACGGTCGTTCTCGCATATATTTTGACCGCCAAAGTACACTAAAACGTCAAACATTCCATGTTAAATCATAGCAAAATATTATTTACATGACGAAGTTCCACGAAGTTTTGGTGTCTCCGGCTATTTTGCAGGATTTCTCAATTTATCATCAAAAGAAAGTATCTCCAATGACAAAACAGAGTACACCATTGCGAAGGTCTCTCCGCTACCGATCAAAATGGGGACAAATACATGGAATCAAGTAAGAACGTGCCAAACTTCATAGGAAGCACACTTTGAAAACACGTTTATCAAACAAGTGCAATACAAGAGGGCCAAGCCCGGAACAAGATGGACCGGCACCCTAAACTACGGATCCAGCCGGCCTAGAAGCCCATAAAGGGAAAGGCGGGGCCGCGAGGCGGCCACCCCCGTCCGCCGGTGCCGCCTCTCGAGCCGACCTTTTGCACAGCGGTTGCATGCCGCCATGCATACGCGGTATTGCTAGGTGCTTCCTTATTTACCCGCACAAAACCGACCATGTTAGATATAAATAGATGGAGAGTGCTCTCACTCAAAACACACCACCAAGGAGCAACACCACCATACCTTCAAGATGTAGTATTGTAGTACTAGCCTAGTTGGGAGTTAGGGAGAGATGATCAAGTTCCGGAGGAGTCCTCGGAGGATCGGTATAATCTTGTATCGCTCTTTTGTAAGACTCTTGCACCTTTCAATATATTTATCTTCTCTTATTACTTAATTATTCATTATGGTTATCTAAGTTTACCTTAGTGATTAATTAGAGTATGGTTAAATTTAGTAGTTATACCTTGGCATGGGATCTCCGTTCTACCGGAAGGTTCTAGTTTTCACGTGAGACTAGTTTCAGAATCGCTAGCGTAGACGTGGTGTCTAGGCTAGAGGTTACCCGAGATTGCGCTCAACCTTACGGATAGTTGTGGTAGCCCCCGAGGTGACAGCTCCGACAGGTGCCTTTGTATTCCACCACGTGCTAGGTTGGTGTTTTCAGAGAGCTTTTGGCGGCTTTCCCCGATTACCCCTTTTCCAGTCTTTTCGAGAATCGGAAGGGTCGTTGCTCCGAAGTGCCTTGGTGTGATTATTATGCTTAACCCTCTGCTTAGTTAATCCCTTTGGTTTGCCCTAGAAAAGAACCATAGTAATGGAGAAGTAAATAGGAGTCTTGAACTCTCCCGTTGTTCTCCCAGCTTAGCTTGTCTACTCTGCTATCTTTTATGATGTTCTCCTGTGTGTGTCATCTACCCAAAACTCTTATCATATCCTATACCCCACATTAGTTTAGTTGGTTTGTTAGTTAGCAGATACATGATCGTTAGCTATCAACTTCTTTAACCATTGCTTCCCTGAGGATAAATACGATACCTAGGAATACTCTTGGGTGAAAGCTACAACGGTATCCGTGCGCTTGCGGTTATACCTATGTTTGCGTTAACAAACGCCAACAAGGAGGGGGAGAAAAAAGAGTTTATTTCTAACTATTTTTCCCAGCTTTTCAGGTCTAGTCCTCATGCTGATGAGGGCCGGTTGCACCAGCTTCTTGCGGATTTTTTCGATGGTGAAATCAAAACAGCCCTTGATGCTATTGGCGATTTGAAAGCTCCAGGCCCCGATGGAATGCCGGCTTTGTTCTTTAAAAAATACTGGGATGTTGTGGGAGAACAGTTAACCAAAGAAGTTCAATCAGTTTTGAATGGGGGGGAAGATGCATGATGGCTGGAATAATACGATTATTTCACTAATCCCCAAAGTTGATCGTCCACAGAAGGTAACCGAACTAAGGCCAATCAGCTTGTGTAACGTGGTGTACAAAATTATTTCGAAGGTGCTGGCCAATAGGTTGCGGGTGGTTTTGCCTCGATTTGATTACAACTAACCAAAGTGCCTTTGTCCCGGGTAGGCTGATATCGGACAATATTTTGATTGCTTATGAGGTAACCCATTATTTGAGAAATAAAAGAGAGGGCAAAATGGGATTTGCAGCTATTAAGCTTGATATGAGCAAGGCTTATGACCGAGTTGAGTGGTGCTTCTTGGAGAAAATGATGAGAAAGATGGGATTTCATGACCGGTGGATAAATCTGATTATGGAGTGTGTCACAACGGTCAGATATCAAGTGAAGGTGAATGGTGATCTATCTGAAAGCTTTGTACCAGAGGCGGGGGCTTGAGGCGAGGAGATCCCTTTATCTCCATATTTGTTTTACGCTTATGTGCCGAAGCATTCTCGGCCCTACTAAAGAAAGGTGAAGAGGATGGTCTACTGGCTGGTGTTAAAATCTGTCATAGTGCTCCAAGTATTTTCTCACCTATTATTCGCCGATGACTCACTAATTTTGATTCGTGCGAATGAAGGGGATTGCTTGCACTTACAGAGTGTACTCCAGCTGTATGAAGACTGCTCTGGCCAGGTAATCAACAAGGCCAAGTCTGCTATACTGTTTAGCAAGAATACAAAGCCTGAAGACAAGAAGTTGGTGTGTGACTTGCTGCAAGTGTCTAAAGAAACCACGAATGAGAAATATTTGGGACTACCGGTTCATGTGGGAAAGTCCAAAATCAATACCTTTGCATATCTCAAGGATAAAATTTGGAAGAAAATACAAGGGTGGAATGAGAAATTTCTATCATGGGCTGGAAAAGAAATTCTTATCAAGGCTGTGGCACAAGCTATCCCGACGTTCGCTATGGGGTGCTTCAATCTAACAAAAGGTCTATGTGATCAAATAGGAACCATGATCTGTCGCTTTTGGTGGAATCATCAAGAAGGGAAGCATAAAATCCATTGGTTGAGTAAAGAGCAATTGATGAAACCGAAAGAAGAAGGAGGTCTCGGTTTTGAGACTTATATTGCTTCAATTTGGCTATGCTAGCAAAACAGGTTTGGCGCATCTTGAAACATCCTGATTCCTTATGTGCAAAAGTTTTGAAGGCTAAATACTTTGCAAACTCATCAGTTTTGGATGCCAAACCAAAACAAGGTATGTCCTACACTTGGCGCAGTATTTTGGACAGATTAGAAGTGGTAAAGCAAGGACTTGTCCGGAGATTAGGAGACTGTGAAGGCATAAACATTTGGTCTGATCACTGGCTCCCAAGGGACTGGTCTAGGCGCCCTATAACCCCGAGAGGCCAGAACTTGCTTGAGACAGTGGATGAGTTAATCGACCCATATACAGGCAACTGGGATCAAATATTGGTGCGTGACATTTTTTGGGAGGAGGACGCAAAACTAATTCTAGCGCTTCCTATCAATCAAGGTCGGCGCAGAATGTCGTTTGTTTGGCACTATGACAAGCATGGACGTTTCTCGGTGAAGAGCGCATACAAGGTTGCAAGGAATCAGGCCCAAAGAAGAAGTGTTTCAGGGGGACAGCAGAGCAGCTCCACTTCGAATGGGCCAAGCCTGTGGAAGATGATCTGGAAACAGAGGTGTCCTAATAAAATCAAGCATTTTTTATGGAGGCTTGCTCATAACAGCCATCCACTTAGAGGAAATCTGGTGTGAAGAGGCATGGATATTGTCAACCGATGCCCAGTGTGTAATCACCTTGGGGAGGATGGAGGCCATTTGTTTTTTAAATGTAAAACTGCTAGACACTTGTGGAATGTACTGGGGCTGGAAACAGATAGGAGTACCTTGGCGACAAGTCGATCAGCACTTGAAGCAGTTCAGTTCATATGAAGGCTACCGAGCAGCGGAGACTTCTTATGATAACCGCGCTTTGGTTCCTTTGGACTGAACGGAATTTAATCAGAGAAGAAGGAAAGCGAAGAAGCACTCAGGTGTTAGCTCGAAGCGTGGCACTTTATGCCAAGGAAATGGAACCGACCGTGGGTGTGCAAACAGCGGACCCAAGAACACTAAACAGGCCTCAAAGATGGGAGAAGCCACCGATTGACACCCTGAAGATAAATTGTGATGCATCTTTTATACAGCGAAGTAAAGAAGGAGGCTGGGGTGCTGTGATCAGGGATTGGGACGGTGATGTAGTTTCAGCAGGGAGAGGGAAGGTTAACCATCTACTCAGCCCATTCCATGCTGAACTCATCGCTTGTCCGCAAGGCATACAAATGGCGATAAACTTGGGCATTGGCCGAGCCATCGTTGAAACCGATGCACAAGAAGTGGTAAAGGCGATCTCCTCCTGTGAGTATGATGATGCAGACGTGGGTTTGTTAATTGCTGAAATCAAAGCTTTGGTGGAATTAAACTTTATACATTTTGAGTGCAAGTTTGTTAGTAGAATTTGTAATAGGGTTGCCCATGAGTTGGCAGCACTGGGTCAGTTTTTGTAATGAGGGCGAGGAGCTGATTTCCTCCTCTGTCCCTGAAGCTATAAGTGTGTACGTCACTAACGATTTGTTAGTTGACGAGTAATGAAAATACCCAGTTTTCAAAAAAAAAAAAAAAAAAAAAAAAAGAAATACAGCCTGCACCTCTGATTTGGTAGATCCATTTTGGTAGATTTCCGTCTAGCTTTCTGTCAATGTCTAAATGAATTCAAGTGGATGCATGGTTACACCTGTAGATGGACATGCTGAATAATTGTGTTGAACCAACTACACTAAACATTACATGCTTTTACACAGTTTCCTCTTTTGTCGTATAGGTTCAAAGTTTAGAGGATTTTTTTTTGAGGGGCTCAGTGGGGGTCAACCCCCCACCTAATTTTTATATAGATGGAAGAAACTATTAAAGGATCACGAGTGGTGCAAAAAACAAGCTTACAAAGCTCAAAATAAAATGGCCTAAATACATTATGATATATTCTCTAAGCAGAGATTTAAAGGGCCTCCACGGCTTGGTCTCAAAGTTTAGAGGATTTTATTAGGTTTGTGCCAAAGGAAACAAGTGTTGTTTTCATGAAGGACAGCTTTAGAAAGAGAAAATCAAGAGACTTTTCCATTGAACACATCTATGCTTAGCAATAACGTTCTGTTTGTCAGATCCTAAATCTGATATTAGTGAAAACCTGATGCTCACTAGCTACATCATTGAACAACCTGTTTTGCTATCGAAATTTCATTGATTTTTGCGACGTGGATACATTTCAATGGCATTAATTAGTGCATTACTCTCTAAGGGCAGTCCCAACGGCATTGATGAGGTCGTTTCCATCCTCATTAACCACGGTAAAAATTTAAGGCGACACACGAACCAACGAAGAAAGAGAGAAGAAAACCATCAAAACGGTTTCTACGACAAGGAACAACGCCGATGCTCGAACGAGGCACTAAGAAATCGCCATTTCCACATTGGGGAGAAACGACCGCATCTATGGCATTGATTGCACAACCCCATCGGTCGCTCGGGGCCAGTCTCGCCGTCGAAGCGCCCGCTTCGCCCGATGTCGCCACGCAGCTCTCCGGCGCTGCTCGCCCATGCTGCCATGCAGCTCTCTCCGTGGCCGCGCCGCCGTGCTCACCAGCTGGCTATTGCGGCCCGCGCCCGGTTGCTTCGTCCGCCCGATCGCCCGCCACGCGCCGCCCGAAGCCACACCGCCGCCCGAACGTGCCGCCCGCAGCCCACCGCCGCCGGACGCACTCACCCGCAGGGCGGCGTGCATGCTCGCCTGCTATGCTCTCCCGCCGCCGCTGTCGCCTGTGCGCTGCCGCCGGATGCGCCCACCGCATGGGAGCTCCTCGCGCCGCCGTGGCCGCGCCCGCGCCCGCGCGAGGCGCCCGCCGCGGGCTTGTGATTTGGAGGGCGCGCGGCGGCAGAAGAGATAAGGAAACCGTGCAAAATTTATTGCTTTTGGAAAATTTATTGCTCTTGGACTTCACCATTGTTGGAGATGGTTTCTAGTGATCATTTTTGTACCTTGGACTTCATACCATTTTTGTACGTTGGGTCTACCCTATGTATAAAATAGTTGGGAAGGGAGCAGAAGCCGTTGTTCCAAGCTCCAGAATGCTCCTCTTAGGTCTACGACACTAGTCTTTTAAATTAAGCAGTGCAAAAGCCCACCAATAGTTTGAGGTATTGCTAACTATTGTGGGCGATAAGACAGCTACCCAGAAGTTCCAAGATCACCAGCATCCACATATGGCCTGATGCAGCGGCTTTAATTTCTATCGTATTGTAACAAGATTATTGTGCTCGTGTTTTGAATGCCTTGAGGCTCAAGATGGACACTATGCATGTTCTAATAGGAATGCTTAGCTCATTCTTCTAAAGCACGCCTCTCGCCAGATCGTTATTATTGTTGACGATTAATACTAGCTAGAAATGTTGCCCAGGTATTTTTTAAAACCAGAGTATATGTATATTTTTTTTGAGATAACAGTAGTAAAAAGTGTCCATAGTTTTCCGATCACTTATCAGGATATCATTCTCAAGCTTCTACTGCTAGTGGACACAGTAACAACTCACAACCACTCCATGGCATGACTAATGTAGGTGCTCTTGATACTTCCTACATCTATATAAAGTTTCAATAACAAGGTCACTACTATTGGCTGCTGGTCCCTAACCTGTTTTTTTAATGTATAGACAAGGTTTGGGGGACAATGAGTATTCACGGGGAGGTACAATCTGATTCTAGTTATAACCACCATATATGAGTGACTAACATCCATTGAATTTTAGTTAATGTTGAATCAATTCTCATATCAGAACATCTCTCAAGATTATTAAGCAACTAGAGAACCAGTGCCTTGTTGGGTCTGAGCTCAATTTTCTATGAATATCAGATGTGACACAATGAAGGTAGAACAAAATTAGATGGCAAATAGTTGAACTAAACATTGAAAACATCATCGAGCACACTACATCTTTGATTTTGGCTTTTACATCTTGGTCTCAAAGTTTAGAGTATATAAAAATTTTTAATGTCAAATGTGAGAAATTAAAATATAATTTCCCTTGGATAAATGATTCCAAATGAAAAGTTATTCCATTACAAAGTTGTTTATCTCGTTGAGCTATACAACTTTTGTTTCTGTTGTTTCTCCCTCCTAGATCATTAATGATGATATTAAACTAAATTTAGGGATCATAGATTATTTCATTAAAAAATTTCTCAAATGCAATGTTTTATATGTTTTCAATATCTAACAAAAAAAAATCAGAATATGAGAAATTTGAAGAACTTGTTGGATTCAGTTGATTTGAGATGAAAACTTTGCCAAATACAATCACTACAGGGAACTTCATCTTCGCCGAGAGTACAGTGTTTTGCCGACAGCCCGAGTAAGAGTTCTCGGCAAAGATGTTCTTTGCCGACGGCAATCCTCGGCGATGGTGACCCCCTCAGTGTAACCTCCTTTGCCGAGAGCCGGGCCGTCGGCAATGGCAAACCCTAGGCAAAAGCACAACTTTGCCGAGAGTCACCTTTCGGCAAAGATAGCCCCTAGGCAAAGATAACCTTTGCCGAGAGCCGCATTACATTCTCCCATCGGGCGTAGTTTGACCCTGAGTGACGCCGTCCATCCCGCTATTCGCCGACGGCTACCGTTAGCTTCGCCGGCAAAGACTAAACCTTTGCCGAGAGCCCCAAACGTCAGCTCGGCGTTTTTTTAAGCATATGCCTAAGAACATATAGAACGCCACGTGTTCGAGAACTTTGCCGAGAGGCCAAGGCGCAGTTCCGCGAATATTTTTTCCCCTAAAACATAGGGCCGACAACAGATGGAACGCCACGTGTCTCGCGATTTGTCGACGGCCCACATCTTCGCCGAGAGCCTGCTAGAGTGACTCGATAAAGCAGCTGTTTGCCGAGAGCCTATATTAAAGCGGCTCTCGGCAATCAACTCTTTGCCGAGAGCCCGGAGTACGATTCTCGGCAAACATTTATTTATTTATTTTTGAATTTGGCTTCCGTATTTTTCTGTAGCATTGCTACAGTGCTGAAACTCCATGTCTAAGTTTGGTAATTTTTTTCAAACTTTTTATTATATTTCATGAATTTTCAATATTTATTTGAATTTTTGAAACTAAATTTTGACTTGCAAGTCATTGAATAATGGATCTAAATGATTTAAAAAATCATATTCGTGCTTGTGAGCATGAGGCCTCAAGGTACGCTCACAAGCATGAATATGATTTTTAAATCGTTTAGATCCATTATTCGAATGACTTGCAGTGTCAAAATTTAGTTTTAAAAAGAAATTCAAATAAATGTTGAAAATTCATGAAATATAATAAAAAGTTTGAAAAAAATTACCAAACTTAGACATGGAGCTTTTTAGAACTGTAGCAATGCTATAGGAAAAATACGGAAGCCAAATTCATAAAAAAATCACTTGTTCTTGTTGGCGCTGCAACCTTGTTTTGGTCCATCCGCTCTACTTAAAATGTAGTGGTTTTGAAAACAAACGCTTATTTTTTTTGCATGTACACTTCTCGATCACGACTGGCTCCATACGTGGGCTATATCCTGCAACTGCCTTCTTCACAGGAGGTGCTCGTGGCGGCATCTCGGTTCTTGGAGCGGGTGACCAAAGAGTTTTTTCCGGCGCATGGATGGCTGTCTAGTCTTAGAATTGACAGTCATTAGTGTGTCTGGGTTTTTGAACTATTAAAGGTTGTGCCTTTAGGGCAGAGGCCGGGATTTGTTTTAAGACGTATCATCTCGATGTAATTTCTTGAAATTAATAAAAGTCCCATTTCGAAAAAGAAAAACACTCCACACTGCATGCTTGGCTAGGTGTGACAGGAGAGCAAGGTGAAACCAGCAGCCCAAATCTTTTTGTATACAACGACTCTACTGTGAAAACGTTTCGCAATTCGGCAGTGGAAGTAGCTGACACTGCTCACTTTCATTTTTTTAAAACGAGTTGCCTCTGCTTTTATAGAAAGCACCAAAACGGTCTTACACTGGGGTTACCAGTTTACAGAAAGGTTCCAACAAACAAAGAAAGACACCCCTTGTCTTAACAAAGATTCAGAGAGAGATCTAAAATGAACAGAAGCTCGCAACTCTCAGCTAAGCTACAGCTAAACTACATCTGACATTAGCATCTCATTTGGTTTGAACTCCTGTAGCCACCTCAGGATCTTGTTCTTCTCCTTCACCAACAGCTTTTGGTCCTTCTCCTTTAGTCTGATGCACCATTTCTGCAGAAAGAACATGGCAATATATATCACGTCAGTAGTAGACTTGGGGTAAATCTTCTCCATGGCCATCTTATTTCTAGTGTGGTCCATAAGGCCCATGAGAAACCTGCAAACAAAAAGATGATTAGACGATTTGGTAAGGGCCCTTTGCCCGACAGCCACACGCTAGTGAAATCATCTGGACCTTTGGTCAGGCATCTCACTGGTCATATTCCAGGTAAATTTAGCTAGATTTTTTTTGAGGGAAAACAGGAGGGGCAAGGCGCCCCTACTGTGCTTTTTATTGAAATGAACTTAAACAAGGTCTTACAAAAAAATTTAGCTAGATGGCATTGAAAAAAAAACATGATCAACAGTTTCTTTACACCCACAAAGACAACATTTGCTATCCCCCTTCCATTGTTTCTTCACAAGATTAGCAGCCACCTGAAGCTTATTGTTAGTCATTTGCCAAAGTAATGAATCTATGCAAAGATTTAGTGGTGAAGATGTTTTTCTTTTCCAGAGCCCAACTCACACAGTCAGCTTTATCATTGACTAAGGATATATCACTTAAATCATTTAGCAAGCTAAGCCACCTATCGTACTCCTGTGCAGATAGAGTCCTTTTGAAATCAACAACCCAATTGTCTTCATCCCAACAGTCAGCAACTGAACATTGACTATCCCTGGATAACTTGTATAGGTTATTGTATACAATTCTAAGAGGCACTGAAATGAACCAACAATCATCCCAGAACTTACAAAGGAGTCCATCTCCTATGTGAAAAATTGCTCCCCATTTGAAAAGGTGTTTGACCTTATACAGACCTTTCCAAAATTGTGAGCTGTTGGTTGTCTTAGAATAAAAAAAAAAATTCCTGTTTTGCTCACTTTCATCACAGCCTGTGAAAATTGAATAGAATTTTTATTTTTAAAAATACATAGCATCGTTCACTCTTGCTGCAATCCAGGCCAGTCCAGACACGTCGTTGCCTCCTTCAAGTGTGACCGCAACACTATGGCTATAGGAGGTGTCCGCTGTACCGTCTATGGTAGACCCGGGTTGGGTGGGGTCATGGTTCAGCCAAGGGAAACTAGATAGCCTATACACCTCCGGACACCAGTGTTGAATGGAAGACCTCAGCCAAGGGCTGCCCCGAGTAAATGAATGGAAAATAAATCAAGTGAACGAAGCACCAGATAGTAGAGATAAATAGAACAATCTTATTGATTTGCATATATCAACAGCTAGCTTTCACTGCATTGCTTAATAAATTGGCTTATGCATTCCAAGGTACTTTAACTTCTGTGTGACCGCTTTATTTGACAAAATCTGGAATTTTGGACTCTGCAGGATATGCACCAAAATCGTAATTTGGTATATTATAAAATCATAATTTTGGTCTTGGAGATGACCAATGCTTGAATTTAGATTCTTTACCAAATGTATATACAAATATTTTCACCATCTCATATTTCAAGCTGGTGGTGTGCTATAATATTATTGGGCAGAGCAGTGTTGTGCCATAGGTTGGTTTGGCAGCTTGAATGGAATTATGCTACCATGAACGGCTAGAATTGGGCAACCGAGTTGTATATGACACCTATATTATTTTTTTCGTGAATATGACACCTATATTCTGTGATTGCATAAAAATTATCACATATTTAAAATTGGTTGGTCCATTTTAGACATGAAAAAGCGGCAGCATAGTCACCTGAACATCCAAACACGGGCTGCATGGTATAAAAAATATGAAACATTCATGGCTCCCCAATATAATGGACTCATGGTAGAGGTATCAATTCGACTTAGTCGAAGTACTAAATAAATGTAGTGAGGCACCTTATATCCTACAAGTAATATTTTGTGGCTTGTTTTAGGGGACTAGTAAAATGCACGCGCGACACGCACGTGTCTAGAAAACTTAGTTTTTGTTTGCCATATTTTGTAGTTTTTGTCTGTTAGGATGTTATTAAGAAAACAAGTCCTAGACATAAGTATGATAAGAAATACTTAATGCAAAGAAAGGCACATTGACAGAACAAGTGTATATGGTAAATAAATCCTATTGTTGTTGTTGAATCTTCATGATATATGTGTTTTACACCTAATTAATCTCACTCAGTATATACCATAGTGTCAAACAAGCCTCAAATTTCTTTTTTCCTTTGGAATTACGTCTATATGAGAAGCAAACATTGATAAACCAAATAGAGAGTGTAAGGGACAAAGCATTCCAGTTTAAGTTGTAGTATAAGCACATTAACCACTGATCCAAGAATTATTGTGCCTTGTCAAGTTTAGACCTTGCAACATCTACATCCTGGTGATCATAATAATCCTGCAATATGATCCACCAAATGAAAACACAGAGTGGGTCACAAATGTGAAGCGCATTATGAATTACCCATTACTAATCTCAAAGGTCACACACTCTGGGAAATAAGCAGTAATGCCATCAAGACAATGCCATCAAGACTCAGGTAATGAAAAGTATCTCCAGTCAATAATAAAACTACACACTACTTTTTCATAAGTGTATTTTGATATAATAAATGAAAGCATTTCCAAAAATTTCATTCAGGAACCACTGCAGACAGGAATGCAAAAGGTCAAAGATAAATTCCTTCTGACGCCGTTGTTCCTATACAGATCCATGTTTCATTAAGGAGGTGACATAATATCAAAATGCATGCGGTCCAAAGAAGCGTAAGCAACCCATTCAAGTCCCTGTATGTGTAGAAGATTTTAGTTTGGAGATTGGTTTGAAGAATTGAGCCATTGGAATTTCGTGGAAGATATTTGGCACAAGACTATTAGCACTGAATTCACATAATAAAGCAGGCCGTAAGCTTCAAATAATTATTTGACACATGATTATTAGCATTGAATTCAATAAAGGAGACCACAAGCTTCTCGGATAATTGGGCACATGATTATTAACACTGAATTCATATAAAGGAGACCATAAGCTTCGATTCATATAAATCGATCAGCTTCACAGAATACTGTCGTAGTAGCAACATGTCAAGCATCATCAGAATCTGAAGTTTGAAACTCACCTAGTCAAGTCAGCAATAATTATAATCTTCGAATTCTCCCTTTCAACAATGACATGCAACTTTGGTAGGCGAGCCATGGAACCATCTGCATTATCTACAATCTCACCAAGGACAGCAACGGGAGGAGGTAATCCAGGCAGACATGGCAAGGTCAACAGATGCCTAGGTATGTCCAGTCTCTGTATTTCAAAAGTAAAATATGACTGGTCCGGGGCAGTTGAGGCCCTCAGGCTTAGAATCAGGAGATGCAATGCATATGTGCTACTGTATATTAGAAATCAGATGAGACAGGATAGTTATTAGATCTAAAATAGAAAATAGCATGACCAATCAGATGCAGTCATGCAAGTATAATCTAATGAACGAAATGCATATAGGGAGATCAGATTCATCACCGGTTACATGTTCACTCATTGATGTCATACAGGCAAAAGAGTTTCCTCCCGATAAGACATTTTTATATTAATTAAAAAGATAATAAACAGACATAATACCAATCGGCTCCTCCTTATCTGCATGATGCGAGGAGATTAATTAGGATTAGGGGAAAAATCAATGGTCGGGAGATCTCTAAACTGCACATATACTTTGATTACATGCAAACGAAACTACCAACCAAAAGGGAGCACCACAGTATCTTCAGAGGGGCGGAGAAAGGTGCATCGCCGAGATCATGCATGCCCCAAACAACAACACGCCAGCACCACTCAGTGGCACATCGAGGGTGTCCTCCATGCCTTCCCTTGTCCGTGGCGGTCCCATGCAGTCTTGGCTGGGTGACATCGAGACCGCCCACGGAGGCGCCAAGGGATCGGAAGGCGCGAACCGCTGTTGCCGCGGTGGCTGCCCTACCGCTGCCTCCCCTTGGTGTTCCCGCGGCGCCTTGGCTGGGTGACGACGACGATCGACGGAGGCGCCGCCGAGGGCACGGAAGGCGCGGACCGCTGCTGCCGCCGCTGAGCGCATATGGTGGTCGTGGCCTTCTCATGGGTCTTGGCCGTGGCCGGGATGGAGCGGACATCGACCGATGTAACCGACATTCGCTGGGTTCGTAGTCGCCAAGAAGAACCGGATATGCCTCGCGCCAGATCGGGCGCCCGCCGACGCTTTCGAGGCGCGATTCTTGTTGAGTAGCGCAACGTAGATGTGACAAGAGTAAGCGCATTTAAAAACACCCCAGAACCCGAGGTCGGTCCATATCTAAGAACCATTGATGCGTTTCGCAGCCTAACCGACGGATGAGATCAAGACACATGCCATCTAATTCCATTGAGAAGTTAATTCATTTTTCAACTTTGAGAAGCCAATTCATTTTTGGAATGGAGAAGTTGATTCATGTCTCATTTAAAATATAGTAAATATGCACAAATGCGACATGCACGTTGTCACATGTGGCTATTCTTTTTTTTATAACAATATTTTTTTGATATTTATACACAAAAGATAAAATAAACAAAGGTTAGTTGTTGAATACAAATGTTCTAAAACATTGTCAACATAATAACAGGGAATCATCTACCTCAATCTAAAAGGGACTTGCAACTGCAGGGTCAGTTCCTGAGATGTAATCTTCCTTTTGCATGCTCATCTGTTAGATCATTGCTGCTAACTTAAGTCCAACGATTACTGTAGCATCAGTTGCAGAAACAGGCTTTAGATGATAGTAAAAGTGTTTGAAAGTATAGTTCTCGATTTATAGAACCAATGTTATATTTACTCTTTTTAGTATTTTACCAAAATTGTTCAGAACTTTTGTAAACAAAATGCAAAGATCAACATTAGGTAATTCAAGTTACGTATGGTGTAAGCTAAATAATGATGTGATCCTAAATAATCCGAGGAGGATTATAATTGCCATTTGAAAAAACTCGGTGTTACAATATAAAAATTGGTTGAATGGAATAGCTCACCAAAATTTTGTTGTTTGCCGATTCAAGTCCTTCCCTCCTCTCGCTTCTTTTTGATGTCCTGTTACATTTTTAAAATGGAACATAAGTTTCATAAAACAACAAACAATTGGAAAAAAAACTATAAATGCAAGCTAACACATTTAAGGAATGGAGGAATGTATTTTATACACCTCCATAGAGAGCTCCAATATAAACCCTAACATATGAATGAATTGTCATTATTGGTCACATTATTCATAAGGACAAAAAGCCATAAACTGGTATCATATAATTAATTATCTAAATTAGTTGAAAACCCAACATCACAAAACTGAAGCTATGATTCTTGATTTTGGATCTGCACATATATAACATAGAAAATTTGATCCCCAATTAAGTAATGGGTCACAAGATTAACAGCATCACAAATCCACTGAAGCCCATTCTCAATCTTAATGAAAGAGGAGGGAGCGATCTCTTGGTTGGGAGGAGGAAGGAGAGCTAGACGTCACAGCAATGGCAGGGAGCTTCTCACCAATGTACGTGTTGACGCTGGCGTCATGGCTATGACTATATGTTCCTGAACATATTTTTTGACTTCTTGTTTATAATTTATTTAAGATGGTAAATATGTTTATTTATTTAAAGAATATAAGATAATATAAATAAAAAATAAATGGAAAATATTAATAAAGAAGAAACAAGGAAGAAGTTAATTGTTAAATCACACCTTGAGTTTATAGCCAACTCATTACATTAGAATTCATGAAATCATGATATACTTTTTTCTTTTTAGAAGATTACCACAAACTACATGATAAAACAATATTAATCAATATGATATCAAAGCCATACATAAGTTGATTTTACACTCAGAACATGCCATACTTACATTGATTTTGTGAACACTATGAACATTTCCATTACTGTAGAAAAACAACAACGATAATGTAGAATTTAAGAATTCTTTTCCCTTGTTGATAGATAAATTTGCACCTTATTAGCAGTCAAATATCACTTTCCCATGTCTGATGTGCACTGAAAAAAAGTGAAACTTCAGCTCAATAAGAAATAGGATCAGCGAGCCTGCGTTCTCTGTATGCCAACGCCACCGCTGGCCTCATGCACGGCTGATCCTGCTTAATATTCACAGAGCCCATTACAGGTGTCAAGAACAGGAAAGCAAAAGAGTTGAACAATATTCTAAGTGAAAGATTTCACCAGAAATCTAGAGCAAAAATAAGCAACGCAATGAACTGGGAGGTTATAAATTAAATTACCCTAAATTTCATTTACCTATCTGATGCAAAATTACAAAGTGTCACCAAATTGTCGGAATTTCATAAAGCTTATGATTAAATTAAACTTACCAATAAACATTGCCTCTTTGCAGGGATGATCATCCGAAATAATAACATTTGTCCCCAATTCAGTTCATCTACATGACGATTCTGATCTGAAATTTAAAGTGAAAACGAAATAGTTAGTACGTAATTGCAACGGAATGGCACAAAAACAAGCAATCCTCCCGGTTTCTATACTTGTGCTTGTCATCATTGAAGCAACCGTGAATTACTGAATCGTAACGTACAGAAAGACTGCTCCCCAGATTAAAAAAAAAAAAAGACTGCTCCCTAATACGTGATTGAATACTACTACAGCCTCTTTGTCTACTACTGCAACGTACATGTGTACTACATGCGAGAGGGAGGCCCCTTGGTTCGGGATCCTGGAGCTCGAGCGGTTACCCTGCTCTCGACCGCCTGCAGGTCTGATGCTTGCCGTGACAACGGAGAGGATAAGCCGAGGAAGAGGGCGAGGAACACCCCCACTGCCCATGGCCTTCACGGCTCATAGCGGGCAGTTTGAGGACGGTTGACGGGGAGACGTACGGAATCGTGGATCTGAATCAGGATTTTTGGCGTGGCAACAGCAGCGTTTGCCTTGGGACCCAGGGGATGATCAGGAAGCGAACCAGCCTGACTTATGTGATATGGCTCGATCGATTCTCTGTTGCCGCCAGCGCTTCCTCGATCGACACGGCGCTTGCTCGATCGATCCTCTGTTGCCACCGCCAAGATCTTGTGTAGTCCGCGCCGCGCCGGAGAGATGCAATGCTCGTGATGCGAGTCACGCCGGAGATGCACGAGGTGAAACACCAAATAGCAGCGATGTGGCCGCCGCACCTGTCCCCCGACGGCAGGAGTTGCCGCTTCTGCGTGCCGGAAAAGGACGCAGTACGCCGACTTCAACGATGGTCGCGAGAAGACCAGGGTTTTCACTTCTCCACGCCGCTCAACCAGATGCGGGGCTCGACGAACCACAGCAACGACGGTTTCCGGCGAGCCGGGCGTAGCGGACGGGCGAAGGCGATGGTCTGCATGCAGATGCTTCTTTTTTTGTTGATGATGATGGAGTGACAGGTACGTGCTGTGATCGATCGCTCGCGAAGTCGCGCTGGGAGGCCTGGAACAACCAACGATGTTGTGGTTATGAGTTTATCTCGATGCCTGGGCCGGCAGGAGCAGGTTGTAGATATTCCGAGCCGGGCGGCGAGCAGCGTGGTGAGGGAGTTGATGCAGCGTGCAGAGGGTACCGCGGGAAGGGAGGGATGCTCGCGACGTATCGGGTAGATACGACGCTTCGAGGGCTTATTGCTGCCCGGTTCACGCCATACATGGGAGGATTCAATTGAAGCCTTAAAACACTTTGTAGCCTAAGGTCGGTCCCTTTATCCGAGGACCGTTGGATGCGAAATCTAGATAGATTGGACGGATGAGATCGCGGACACGGTACCACCTAATTCCTTCTTCTTTTATAGTATAGAGATATAGATATAGATATAGATATGAGTGGTATATAAAAGAGAAACGAGGGAGAAGAAACATTATAGCTGCATCTGAGTATGAACACCTGCTTCGGTTATGTCCTCTTGGTGGAAAGATTGGTGAACATTTCTTCTTAAAAGAGGGAGACAATATATTTCTGGGGGCCCCAGCACTCTTTTTGTATAGTAGGCTTGAGAGGTGCCCGGAATGCTCCTTTTACAATTCTGTTACAACAGTCCATATTGTTAAAGAGTGATTTTAGAGACAATGGAGGAATGAGAGGATTCTCCAACATGCGCAAATGTTGCTGCCGGGAGCCATGTGACATCCTAACACAGATAGTCCGAGTTTATGCTTCTCATGTACTGGAAATACAGCCTTCACCTCTGATTCGGTAGATCCAATTTGTAGATTTCTGTCCAGCTTTCTGTCAATGTCTAAATGAATTCGAGTGGATGCATGGTTACACCTGTAACTGGACATGCTGAATAATTGTGTTGAACCAACTACAGTAAACATTACATGCTTTTACACAGTTTTCTATTTGTCATATACGTCTGTAAGGGGCTCAGTGGGGTAAACCCCCCCAACCAAAAAGAAAACTATTTTCCATATAAATGATAGAAAGTATTACAGGTGCACGAGTGGTGCAAAAACAAGCTTACAAAGCTCCAAATAAAAAGTGATAAATACATTATGGTACCTTCTCTAACCAGAGATTTATAAATGGCTTTGGCTTGCACGGCATGGTGTCAAAGTTTAGAGGATTTTGTTAGGTTCATCCCAAAGGAAACAAGTGTTGTTTTCATGAATGACAGATTGTTATCAAAATTTAACTGATGTGTGCGACCTGGATACATTTCGATGGCTTTAATTATTGCATTACTCGCTCAGTCATATGGAGAGGTACCTCTCGATCCTGAGTATAAAATAGTTGGGGAGGGAGCAGAAGCCGGTGAGCATACAGCTTTACAAATGCTTCACCGAGTCTGCTGCTAACTATCGAACCGCATCCCGACCTTTATTACCTCCTTATATTAGGAGATATACATGTGAGCCTACAAATACGTGGTATGAGATATGTTCCCGACTACCTGAGATAAACATGGAACACATGGAGGGTGGTAGAGTGAACACGAGTTCGTCCTCACCTTTGCTGCTAGTAGGGATAGGAGGCGTTGGGATATCTAGTAACTGCACATGATTATTTCTATTTTGGCTATGGCCAAGACGAAGGAGAGGACACCGGCTGATGAGTGCATATATTGTTTAGCCCAGGAGATGCAAAGATAGGAGACGTACTGGTGCGAAACGTTGAGGCCACGGGAGGGAGCTTGGGACGATGTTGAACACAGAGATGCCAAGATGAGACTAGCATGCTCCCTACTCTACAGTTCTCATTGATCAATGCAGTTCTCTGTTTGATGCTGACCAAGCACTGTAATGGAAATGAAAAGCATTCCAAGAGGGAACCAAACTGATGGTGCTTTCAGCTGTTCCCATGGAACAGGTAACGCCTGGAATTGATTACATCGTGGCTTCCCCATGTTTTGAACCAAACATCACCTTAGCCAGAAAATTAAGGAACCTGGTTCAGTTATGTTCCCGAAATCAGTATCCATTGTGATAAAATGTTATTGCTTTAATTTTGAGTGAGGTGCATAACAATGAACTTGTTGTTATTAACAACAAAAATAAAACAATGATGTTTTTGAAATGTGGTTTTGAGTAAGCCGCCAGATGACTTGAGAGCAGATATAGTCTGCCGGGTCATGCAGTGCATGACAACATCAGCGCGTGCAACAGCATCTCGGCACGTATGCAATCTGGCGACCATGATTTGACATTTTTTTTAGATAACGGAATTACATTCCGGCCTCCGCAGAACGCACACAGCCAAAGCTTCGCGTGACCACACACAGCCAAACTTATTACAAAATGTAAGAATAAAAAGAAACTTTAGTACATGAAGATATGTGTGCTAAACATCAACTGGCATCCATAGCGCCGAAGAATTCAGATCCATGGACACCCCACCTCAGCGCGCCCGACGAGAAGGCAAAATGATGTCTCCTTCCAAACAACCCCACCGCAGCTTGGCAATAGATATGTCGCTGAATCTGTGGGATACCGGGTTGCCGGGGTGCATCGCGACGACCGAATGGTCGCCATTGAGAAGCACCTGTCCTCGGCGAAGAGAGGTTGTTGCTCACTATTAGAATGTGAGCAACGGCCGCCGGCGAAGATGGGAAGTCGCCACTGGATCTGCGACCCCATCCTCTCCTCTTCGACCTCCACCTTGGGCACCCCTACCCGCAGCTTATGCGTGAGCGGCATGAGGTGTTGCCGCCCGACATCGGATATGCCGGGCGTGTGAGGTCCGAATCATCTGAATCCGCCATGGAGGCAAGGATACGACAGAATGGGGGAGAACGGGCTCTCGATTCAGCCGCCCTCCTCTTGAATTCGACGAGGAAAGCATCACCACGACTCATGCACCAGCCCGCAATTCACGGCGGCCGGGAGTCCGCGGCGCCCGCCCGAATTCGCGAAGTTTGGCGCCGCCCGCCGGGCGAAAGTGCGCCCGCCGGAAGTCGCAGTGGCCAGCGAGTCGGGCCGCCGCGGGACCCATAGAGGCCGGGCTAGTCAAGGCCGCTGGGGAGCTGCTAAGGATCGCGCGGCCAACCCTAGCGGCGCCACGCACGCCGATCTTCTGTGGAGTCAATCATGGCCGCTGACGGTGGACCCGCTGGAGACGATCCGCTGCGCCCCGACCGCAGGAGGAAGGGGCGAGTCCGCCGCCCATGAAGACGGATTGGGCTACGCCAAGACGAGTTGGGCCGCGACTGAGTCGCCGCGACGATGAATCGCGACGAGATGGAGTCGCGATGCCGCGGCGCATTGGAGACTCACCCGCGATTGATGACGCGCTGTGTCGCGACCGCCTAACCCGCGACGGGCCGCTGAACAAAATTTCTCGGCATTCCAAAGTGAGCTACTTGATCAGGGAGTAACGGAGAACACAGTGGCCAACAGTTCACATTGCATGCATGGCTAGGAGGACTGAAGAGCGTTGTGAACCCAGCAGCCAGAATCTTTTTTGTGAGTTTGCTACATCGCTGGCCTGCCTTTGCTACTTTCCGAGATCTCCTGACGCCTCCCAACTCTATCTACTAAAGCAAGTATGCGTTCCAAGTGAACTGCCATAGCTTCCCTCCAACTAGTATATATGGAAATAAAGAATAATCTTTAATAAAACAACAATATAGTCTCAAGTGATATAGCCTCCTTCTGGTTCACGCCTCCCTTTTTATTTATAGAATGGTAGCAATAAATTATTGCAGCACTTGTTGAACAATGTGACAGTCCACCTATTTTTCAAATCTTCACTCAACTCCAGTTTTTCAACCTTTCTATCTCCTCGCTTTTTTTTTTAAAATTGAGAACTAAATATTAGATAAAATTTGCAACATTTTATGATAAAACAAAGAAAGCTAAAACTCTATAACATCAAAATGATAAAACATGCATGGCTCGAAAGATATTTATAAATATTTTCACCATCTCATCTTACCAGCTAGGTGGTGTGCCATAATATTATTTGCCGAGCAATGGTGTGCCATATGTAGGTTTGGCGGCTTGAATGGAATTATGCTACCATGAATGGCTAGAATTAAGCAACCGAGTTGTATATGACACCTATATTTTGTGATTGCATAGAAAATACCATTTTTTTCCGATAATGGAACAAAAGTTCCAGCCTCTACCATCCGAGGATGGTACACTCGCTAAGGGTTTGAGTACAAAATAGGGGCATAAGGCTTACAGAATTACAAGGAGAAAAATGTTCTACCTTGAAAGAGAGTTTAGAAACAAAACAAAGAGCTAAGCCTCGATACAGTTCCTAAACGTCTAGCCAAATTTCGCGAAGATAGCTAAGAGCAAAGTCTCCCATGTTCTGCAGCCTTCCATGAACAAAGGTCGCTCTATGTAGCATTGACCCTGCCAAAGCCAATAAGTTGCCCCGAAAATTACCTACATGTAAGTATTAGGTCTAACCTTATCAAATACCACGTCATTTCTATTCAACCAAATTGCCTAACAAAGTGCAGCCAGTCCTAGCAAATTTGCCTTCTCAAGTTTGGACTTAATCCATGCAGCCGAGAACCAAACAAGTTAGAAAAACTACTAGGTGCTTGAATTCCAAACGTGATATGCACAGTATTCCAAACAGACACTGGCAAAATGACGGTCAAAGAATAAATGTTGGATATTTTCATCGAACTACAGAAACAACATTTGACACTTCCTTGCCAGTTTCTCTTTGCTAGATTATCTCTTGTAAGTGTTACTCCTTTCTTTAAATACCACAAGAAAATTTTAATTGTAAGTGGTACTTTTAATTTCAAAGGGAACTCTTTGGGCTCGGGGCCGCGACCAAAAAGTTAAGACCGACACTCATGTCTCCGACTTGGGGCTCCGGGTCCACCATACTACTGGGCACACCACAACTATAGTACACTTGACAAGAATCTTTGATGAATAGAGTTGGCCAACTAATCAAGTATGTCGTGGAGTGGATTTGTATGGCCACATCATAAAGCGCATACAATTGAGAGTGAGGAACAGGGAGGCACCGGGACCTATGACCCCATAGCCGAGAGCTTTCTTGGACTCTAAGTATATGTCAATATCCAAGTTATTGGAACCGGACCGAAATCGAACCGGCGAGGCCTTCGGTTCGATGGTTCATCGTCCAACCGTTGGGAACCGGTTGAACCGCCCGGTTCAATTGCTTTTGGACCGGATGATCGAACTGGCCACAAAAACATTGAACCGGTGTATATATATATAAATAAATAATATATTAATATATGATAAACAAGAAAAATTTACATATGGAATGATATGTTCTTAATTGGTAAGATCAAGTGACTTATAACAATAAGTTCCCTTCAAATCATATAGTTCATAAATATAGAGTCATGGCTTGCAACAACACAACCTCAGAGGTTGTTTAATACAAAATATGAAGTGCAGGATAACAGATGACTTAGTAATTGTTTTACAAGATAGGTAGAAAATAGGAATGAAAAAAATATATGGAGAGCTCAGAAATTGGCGCAAAATGGAGCTCATTCATCGTTATAATAGAATCTTGCTGAAATAGATTGCACTCTTGTGAGGTGCCCGTTGAAATAACTAAGATGAATATATTATTTATCTCATTTAAACTTTAAAGCTCATAAGTCATATGTAATAAGTTTTAAATTTTTGAAATTTAAAAGAAAGCAATGACGTTCTGTTAGCTGGTATATAAGGAAAAAAAAAAAGTTGAGTACGCATGCATGCAATGTCCAGTAATCAATCGCGAATCACAGAGACTAGTTAAAAAAAAAAATCGCGAATGGCAGAGGGCACGCGGCAATCAAACAGGTCCAGCAGCTAGGTGGGGCCTTGCTGCATGGTCCACCACGGCTGCATGCAGGCGCATGCACACCACCGCCCACCAGCCAGAGCTCTGCGCACATGCATTTTCAAAAGCTGCCCGGTTCGCAAAAACCGGGCGGTTCATCCGTTTTTCCGGTTCGATTGCATTCGGTCTTCTGCTGAACCGGACCGCCTAAGGCTCTGATTCGGTCTTTACCGGTTGAACCGACGGTCCGTCCGGTCCAAATAACAGGGGTCAATATACATATGAGGCACCGAATGGGGCATGCCCAAATGGGCACAAGGCCATTTAGAGCACGGCTTCTTCTGCTTGTGTTTTGCAATGCATATGTAATTTGGGCCAGTATTCCCGGTCATGTGATGTTCATATGTGGAACATGAAGGACGATATAAAGGTTTTGTTCTTCAAGGGTGAATCTATGCGACAAAGCACCATGGACGGCATCGCAGGTTGCCGCTAGCTTCACGGCACAACAAATCCTGTACAATTTCCTTCTTCATAAATCACCATTTAGTAGAACAGTTTGCAACCGTAGAACTCCACAAAACTCCCAAGCTTACTACCCTACCAGGCATTTGTATTGACCACCCATCACATCCTCTATCTCTCTCTGTCTCTCTCTGTGTGTGTTTGTGTGGTTGCAGAAGCGAGTCTATTATGGTGTTGTGCTCCCTCCTTCATGTCTCTCTTTTATATATATGGACCCGAGATGGTACCACACCATCTCTTAAATTATTTTATTCAGTGCCTCCGAACAAGGATTAGATGCCAACCATTATAACGATTTTATTGCCTTTGGCGCCGCCCTGATCGAGCTGAGCAGCTGACAGCGATGTTAAGTGACTTGATTTCTCATAATATCTCTTCTATCTTCTGAGAACTGATTTCACATTATTTGCATGATATAGAATCATCAGTATAACTAGTTTCAGAAAAGTTTCAGGGAAGATTTATATAGTGTTTTTGTTTGCCTTTTGATGACTATAGCAGAGTACTGCAAGTTTAATGGAACGGAGCTAGTTTTTCTAGTGTAGCTGAGCATGATCATCAAGATAAAAAAAGATTGCTCGCTCGATTATAAGACGATGAGTGATTTACACGTACTCGGCAGAAATTGCTGGAGCACAGTCGGTTTTTGTTTTTTGGAGTTATAAGCACCCGGGATGAGCACCCCAACTGATTGATAGCAGGCAATCTGGTGACAATTACTGGGCCATGACCCAAATAGAATTACAGCTGTGGGGGCAGTGCACATGAATACATACATCTCATGACGGACCAATCCTTGATAGACGAAGGGGCTTCTCTCTGAATGCCTGCTCCTCTTGCTTGGAAACTTCAAGTCTTCAACTCCGCGTGGACATAGATCTCAGGAGCAGGAGGTAGAAAACAGGGCCATTGGCAGGGAGGAGGGACAGTTCGATGACAAGAGTGTAGTAGCCTTCATGTCGTAGCTGTGGTCCGTCGCGGCATTCAAGGTCTTCGACGTGGCTAAAGACAAACCAGAGTTCCGAGGTCTCCTGATGCTTCTCATACTTGCAGACTAGATGCAGTGAGCCTGTCTTTGTTTTCAATTTGACTACCATAACATACTAGTGCTTGAACAACTCACAGTGTTTTCTGGTTTGCCTTCTCTCTTTTATTTATAGATGGATGGTAATAAAGAGAGCCTCATCGTTGTACAGTATGATTTGGTGCTGTAGATAGATGGAAATAAAGACACTCCTTTTATGATTAATGGTACGACCTATTTCATGGATTTTATAATGACTATGCTTGGAACCTACTACAATTGTAGTCCCCATGTTTCGCTGCAGGCTGAGCGGCCTATGTAGCGACTGATGGACTGATGGTTTGTTAGACATGTATACCAAGCAATGGTGGACTGGCAATCTTCTATTTTGTCCAACTGTTGTCTAACATTACGCGTGAGATATAGTGTAAGCTTAGTAGGCTGCCTTTTTTTTTCTTTTTTGTAGCTAGTGTGATGTGTGATTATGATATGTGACTGTGACACCCCCCTGTGTGTCAATACATTGCCTACAAGCTACAACTACATGCTTTTAATTTGTAGCTGTACAGCCTGGGTTATGGAAGTTGCCGTATCGAAACTGTTTCATTGTGTAAAGCTAGAAAAACCATGCAATAATGTTGGCACTTGGATCTAAAAAACCAGGAGGTGCACCGCGAACATGTATTCTTGGCACCACATTATTTTTTCTGTTTTGGAACAAATCATGAATCCATATATCTTCATGATTGGCCACAAAAAATTGGTCATCTCTGCTCTTTGGTGATCAGGAAAAGACAGCATAATGATTGAAGTTTATCAAGTGGCATTGACTAATTTTCCTAAAGCAGAGGCATTCACGCTCTAGTAACCATTCCAACATCCTCGTCCTCCTAAAGTCAGTACGTCCTAAACATGGCAACTCTGCCTCTAAAGGAGTCATTATTCATCAAATTTGAAGAATATAGGGGACAAGAGTCCTGACGCCTCGCAATTTTATACATGGCGACTCTGTCTCTAAAAAAATTGCTCGATTATAAGTTGAAGAGTGATATACACTACAGAAATTGCTGGAGCACTATAGGTTTTTGTTGTTGGAGTTAAGCACCAGGGGTGAGCGCCCCACCCGAATAAAATTACACTGGTGACAGAGATTGGGCCATGGCCCAAATAAAATTACAGCTGGTGGGGGCAGAGCAATTAAATTATACTAAGCCTACTGTAACATGGATCAGAACAAAATTCATCAGAATTCCTAAAAGACCAATCCTTGGCAGACAAAAAGGCTGCTGTCCAAACGCCTGTGCCTCTTGTTTGCAACCTCCAACCCCGCGTGGACGCAATGTTCATCAGATCTTCCGAGGAGCAGGAGTGAAAAAGGGCAAATGCCAAAGACGAGGGACAGTTCGGTGTCAACTGTAGTACATCAAGGTCGCAGGTGAATGGTCTGCAAGGAGGGTTGACAATCTGGAGTTCCGAGGTCTCCTGACACTTCCCATGCCTGTGGACAACATATATCAAGCCCGTCTTTGCTTCCCATTTGAGTAAAATAACATCCTACTGCTTGAAGTAGCTTCTTCTGAGCTTTCAAAAACAAAGTAGCTTCTTCTGGTTTGCCTTCTCTTTTATTTATAGATGGTAATAAAGAGAGTTTCTTCATGACCGTAGTAGATAGATGGGAATAAAGAGACTCCTTTGATGATTTATTTATGGTACGATATATTTCATGTATCTAACAATCACTCTCCCTTGGAACCTATAATGATAGATGGAAACAAATAAGACACTTCTTTGATGATTTATGGTGCGATCTATTTCATCATGACAGCAGGCTGAGCGCCCTATATAGCGACTGATGGTTAGTTAATTAGACGTGTGTATACAGACCAATGGTGCATCGGCAATCCTCTATTTTGATCAACTGTTGTTTAACATTACATTTGGTGTGTGATATATATAGTGCTAGCTTAACACAGGCTGCACTGTCGTAGCATAGGCCTAGTTGAAAAAGATTTAGCTTCTGCTCACTTCCTCTTTCATCATAAACATAGAGACTGAAATAAAGAGACTCACATGATGATACACGGTCCGACACGCACTGACACCTCCTCTTTCACTAATTAACTAGCACCTATCACACACGTCTCCACAACAATCAACACGGACAAAATTCAAATAAAATGTATCATAGGAATTCACACAAAAAACAGAAAATCAGAACAAGGAAATTGAGCAACGTGCTGACAATCACAAGCCTAAAGTTGTAGTTAGCGGGATGTGCGATTATGATATGTGACTGTGACGCCCATGTGTCAATACATTCCCTACGTGCTTTTAATTTGTAACCATGACTACTATATAAAATCTTTACCGTGGAGGTTATTATACATTAACCGTGGCAGTTTTTGAAACCACCACAAAGGAAAAGCCACAACGAATAGATAGTTTAACTATGACGGTTATTAGGTCAGCAACTAACTACCATGGTAAATGTGACAAAAAAAAAATAAAAAAACAGGAAACCTAGATCCAACCCTAACCGAGCATGGATTTGGGGCCTGCCACAGCTAGGGTTTGGGGTGTGCAGTCCTAGATCCACACATTGACACCCCAGATTTGCGAGCCGCCAGCCCAGCATCCACGCCAGCGCCGCCACCTTAGATCCGTGCATGCCTTCAACCCACCACCGGGAGGAAGGAAAGGGGTGGGAGGGGAGGGAGGGCTAGCCTCGCGCGCCGCTCTCGCGCTGGCCCACGCCGGAGGAAGGAGGGGTGTTGAGGGGAGTCACGGCCCCGCACGCTACCCCTTAGCATCCGGTTGCTGGCTCGAGTGCTGCCCCTCGCCGTTGGCCCGCCGCCGGGAGGAACAGTGGGAGGAGACGGCCCCTACACGCCACCGCTTCAGCGTGCCGCCAGCTGTCCGAGAAAGGGACGAGTAGGAGCCACACCGGCGCAGTGGAGGGAGGGGATGTGGCGGTAGAGTGGGGAGGGCGATCGCAACGGGAGCGTGAAGTCACGCCGGCCGCTTAGCGTTGGAGAGAGTGGAGCGGGGATCGGTGGGGAGGGAGGGAGCTAAGGTTTAGATGGGGGAGAGTGAATTGTTTATATACGCTGAGCATAGTATTGGCTTGAGTTGGGCTATGAGGGATTGGAGTGAGCTTGACCATATTAATCGTGTCGGGTCTTTTGTAAAAACTGCCACAGTTAATAGCCTATTTTCTATGGCGGGCTCTTTTATAGAAACTGTTATGGTTAATTGATTTACCGTGGCGGTTGATAGTTTTATTAATGGACACGGTTAATTATAAAAAGCAGACATGGTTAATCAAAGCATTAAAGGTGGCAGTTTTTTTTTAAAAAACCGTCACGGTTAATAAAATGGAAGTCTCTCGTAAAAGATATTTTGTAGTAGTGTGTACAGCCTGGGTTATGGAAGTTGCCGTGTTAAAATAGTCTCATTGTGTTAATCTATAAACCATGCAATAATGTTGGCATCTGGACTTAAAAAAAAAAAAAAAAAAAAAAAAAAAAACAGGAGGTGCACCGCAAACATGTATTCATGGCACCACATTATTATTTTTTCTGTTTTCGAACAAAGCATGAATGCATACATCTTTACGATTGGCCACAAAAATTTGGTCATCTCTGCTCTTTGGTGATCAGGAAAAGACAGCCTAATGATTGAATTTTATCAAGCGGCCTTGACTAGCTAGTTTTTCCTAAAGCAGAGGCATGCAAGCCTGCAGCGATTATCACGCTCTAGTAACCATTCCAACATCCTCTTCCCCTAAAGTCACTCCTAAACAGGGCGACTATGTCTCTAAAGGAGCCTCTATTCATCAATTTTGAACCATACAAGAGACAGGAGTCCTCCTGACGCCTCCCAAGTCGATCTAAGCAAGCCACTGTTGTGCCCCCCACAAACAAAGTCATCTCTGTAAGTCCAGAAGGAACAAACAGAACCATTATGCTCGCTCCCTCTGACCTCTGTTGCTCTTATATACAGAACCAAAAAAGAGCACGAGATTTACAGTTCAATTCCATCCCGGGGTGCTTATATAATGTATCTGAAATCTCAACAGAACGTGAACCTACACACTTGCCATACCATGTGTTCTGTAAACTCTTGATGAGCTCAGCACTTCACAGCTTTAGCATCACCTTAGCAGAAAGGATGCAAGAGTGCAGGACATTCTGTGCGGTCAGATGGATGGCAAACCGATCTAGCATGGAAATCAAAATATGTTGACTATGGTGAAAATTATATAAGACGAATTTTAACCCATTATAGCATTGGCTTTTCGAACAAATGAAAAATCAAGTACAAAAAGTTTGTAAACATAGTTATTCTAGACAATGCAATTTACTCGATTAAAAATAATTTTATTTATATCTGTATTAGTATTCATTATTTATTTCAAATTGTTCTAATGGTACATATTAGTAATATTAGAGAATCAATATTTTTTCAATGGTCACGTTAATGGCTTTTATATATTTTATTTAGTACTACATTATATTGCTCAAGGATACATATGGATGATTGTGGATATTTTCAAATATAGTCCTAGAATCGAAAAGACAAAATAACAGAGTGAACAACGTACATCGAGATTTATTATCTGTATTACCAGCAACGAATACAAATAATATGAATGTCCGTATTGCAAATTTGACCAAATATAGATTCAAATAATTCAAAATTCAGACATGGATCTATTTCCGACCTACACTAAGCCTGGCCGGCCACCTAGCTTGAAAACCAAGTGTTGCATGCCACGGACTGAACTAACCCTGATACGCGTGCATACATGACAAACAGGGTCCATCGTGTGACGGCACAACGCTGTAGAGCTCTACGCAACGCAATTGTTCCTTGACAAATGCAACACAGGTACCCGGCATAGCTGCAGCCAGGCCAGATGTTCTCAAAGATATATAAAGCACATGACATGTTTTCCAGTTTTGATTACCCCACCGCCTATGTGTAACCAACAATTGTAATTTAGTTAAGCAATAAATGTGCAGCAAATTCTGAAATCAGAACATTTGTGGAGAGATCATGAAACCTGCAGAAGATGTACTTTCTCTTTTTGCATCTGTACTTTAACTGATAAAAAGAAAAAATAAGTCGTGCCTTATATGATTGGGCAAAGAGTCAGGCTAAATTACTAACATGCATGTTACCTTTCCTAGCTAGAATCACTATGTAAAAAAAAAGGCCTCAGTGTAGCGTTGAGGGCTTTACAGTCGCGCGCCCATTAGGGTCTCTAAATGTCCGACTTTACAGACTGTCCGTAGCGAGCGTCTCGCAATAAAGCTTTATCTACGACGGGATTTCGCGGCGCCTCAAACTTCCCGTCTGTAGTGAGCCCTTGTTACACACGCCGTGGAACGCCTCGTGGTTCCGGGGTTTTGCTCGACCGTGGTCTACGATCTATCGTAACATGATTGTCTAAGATGCGATCGTACCTCCCGAACGCCACGCAGGACCGCATCGATGTAATCGACCGCAGCGCCCAAAAGTAGTGACGCACGGGGCCGCGATGCGCGATCGTAAAAGTTGAATGTGCGACGCCGTATGCAAGAAGGCGCTCGTGCCACTCAACACACGACGCACGCTTGTATGCATCGCGCCTCTAATCGCTATCCATTCACAGACACCCGATCACTATAAGGGTCTGTAAACCGTTACTCAAATACAAACCCGTGTGGAACGCATCGACCGTGATATCTTCGCACTTATAGACGCCCGCGTACACGCGGTTCGTGGTCGCCGCTGCAGCTACAGACGCAGCTAGATCGCCGACCAGACCACACTCCAGTTCACGTGACGCTTTTTGTACTACCGTCTCGCGAAACTTAATGCACTTTCGTGACGCTCCGAGGTCGCTCGGATTGTAATCGCATGCAGCTACAGTCGTGACATGTTTAAACGACGTCCGCAATGTGTTCCGCGGTTACGCACGGCTGTTCGCAACATCGCGGTCGTGAAGTAACACACGAGCTACAGACGCGCGCTTTAGTTTTGGCTCCTTTCCCTATTACGTACATTCTTTGTTACCGTCGGGATTTAGTCGCTTACAGACGGCCGTTTTGATTACGCTCGACCAGAACGTTACGGATTTTCGGGACGCCGCTCGGTGTTTCGAGACGTTTCTTCGGTTACGCTAAACGGACATTTAGTATGAAACCCACAGCGCCAAGATCGCACTGCGTGGTCCGTATATAGATAACGCACCATTTCAACTATGCAAAGAGAAATTGAAAATGGTAGACACCGGCAAACATAAATAATACAGATGGACAGTCCGATCACAAACAAATGGCAGACGGCAAAGAAGATTGCAAATTGGTGTATCTCGATTGTTCACACAGATGTACCCGGTTCTTCAGTGGCACGCCTACGCATTGTTCACAACATAAATAACATAGTTCACATGCATGTATCCAGCTTTGATCGTAGCAAGGGAAACAAGAATACGTTCACATGCATGTATCCACCGATCGTCATGCAGAAGGGAAACGAGAATCAACTCACGGTTTATGAAACGAAATGCTCGTAGCCGGGGCTGATGACATGTTCCATAAGAAACTTGGCCACCTTCTCTCTAATATCCTCCAAATTGATGGAATCTCCGTCAAGTCAAAATCCTAATACAAAAGAAAGGTAGGCGTAAGTGTTTGTGTACACAAGGTCTATATTGCCAAACAAAGGTAGGCACAAGATGGAGCTGCACTTCGAAAGTTACCTCGTGGCGATCCAAATGAACTTGTTTCATCACGCCCATCAAGTGGTGCACGCGTGTAGAACCCACATGTCTTGTTATCGCTTGCAACAGTGCACCGCAATCATATGAAGAAATTCCCGATAAATCTCAAAGGCCCAATATCTGTGTTCCCAATATCCGCAAAACATATATTCTCAAAAAAAAATATCTCGCAAACATACAAGATCCGAAGTTTACCTTCTTTCAAGAGATGGGTTTAAGGTAGTGTTGGAGTCCAAGAAAGAAGTTATGTCTAAGCATGGACAATTTATTGGTGAGAAAGGCTATGGTTGCGGAGGTTTGTTTCGCCTAAGTTTGGCAGAGATTTTTGTAATAAGTCGCTGAATCAGATTTGTGACACAATTAATGATAATATTTTCCTTTTCCCCGCTACTGCGCCGCATAGTCTCTCCATCCCGTCTCGTCGAATAAGGTTTTGGGAAGCGCTCTTCGTGATCGCTCCCAAATCTTCCACGGCAGTTTCTCTTCATCGGTCCGTCATCCCGCCGTCATAAGGCTTGTGCGCGGGATCATCAACAAGGAACACTCATCGACTAAGCTTACGCGATCGCCGCCGCATCAACACCACCAGGTACTTCTACATCGGTAGGTATTACATCCGTGTTCTAATCTTATTGTTCATCATGTTCAATCTGTCTGGTGTCTGAACCGCTATGTTTACATCAGTTGCCATGATCATGCTTTCTTATATACTCTTGGATCATGTCATGCTTCGCTATATGCTTTTAGATCATGATATGCTTTGTTATACGATGCTAAGTCATGCTAGTATGATACACATGTTTACACTAGTTGTTATGATCATGTTGAATCATGCTATGATCTTGATATGCTTTTGTGTTATGCTAGTATGCTTCACATGTTTAATCTAGCCGCTTCGTTCGTCATGATTTATTTTTATGAAATTAACTGAAATTGCCTAATATCTCAACAATCCAAAACCTTATTATAGCCTTTTTCTTGATTTAACTATGGCTTTTTTTCATCGACGTGCCGAGGCTAGAAAAAATTTCTAGTGCAAATTTTAAGAGGCGGCGAGTTAAGGCCATGCTCGCTGAGGCTAAAAAATATTTTGGATTATTGTTGGCTTGCCTCGAGGGAAATATCTCTCGAGAGAAGATTCCGGGGGGCAACACTATCAACTGAATGCAACCATCAAATATATATTCTAAGTAGTAGATTATGGAGAGCTTTCATGACTACAAGATGGTTGCTAACCGATCTATAGTCAAGCAAGCTCATGAGGTTCAGCACATGGCAAAAAAGAACTTGAACTCCTTAAGTGTGTCATACCCGACGACTTTGTAGCCGTATGCATTAATGCTAAGTTGCCTTCTTCATAGAAGAGCTAGAAAATATCAGTTGAAAACCCGATAGCATCTCTTGTTGTTAAGGAAAAGATTAGGGCAAAGAACACTATTGAGAAGGGGGAACCGAGCCACTCTCGCACCTAATTTGGTGCAGAAAACCCACATGGCAAGACCAAAGGTAGGAATAAATCTTCCAATGCTAAATTAACAACTACCACAAAAAATAAGAACGTCAACCTCGTGACTATTAGCAATGCCGATGATGAGTACAAAAGAATGTTCCTACCGCACTATCGGTGTTTCAATCACCAAGTTGGTGGGTTGATACAGGCAGTGCTAATATTCCTGTGTGTTTAAGGTAGTGTTGAGTCCAATAAAGTAGTTATGTCTAAGCATGGACAATTTATTGGTGAAGGCTATGGTTATGGAGGTTTGTTTCGCCTATGTTTGGCAGATTTTTTGTAATAAGTCATTGAATCAGATTTGTGACATAATTATTGATAATTCGAAAGTGTTTGGCATTCTCGTTTGTGTCATGTGAAGTTTGGTGTCACATATATCTAGCTTGCGCTAATGCTAGATGTGAATTTTGGTGAGCTTGCAGTTAATTCTAGATTTCACCATTACCAAAGGCTCTAAGTGTCATAATTGTGTGCAATCTAAGCAACCTCGAAAGCCTCACAAGGCAAGTGGAGGAGAGGCTCTTGGCACCTCTAGAACTCATACATTCCGATCTATGTGAGATGAATGGTGTGTGCAAAGAAATATTTCATGTCATTAATTGATGATGCTTCTAGATTTTGCTATATTTACTTGCTGAAAACTAAAGATGAGGCATTATTTGACTACTTTAAAATCTTTTAAGGCTGAAGTTGAAAATTAACTAGAAAGAAAGAAAAAAATTAACCAACATGTCTTGTTGTCACTTATCGTTTGCAATGTGCATCGCAAACATATGAAACTCGATTGTTCACACAGATGTACCCGGTTCTTCAGGGCACGCCACGCATTGTTCACAACACAAATAACACAGTTCACATGCATGTATCCAGCTTTGATCGTCATGCAAAGAAGGGAAACAAGAACATAGTTCACATGCATGTATCCACCCGATCGTCATGCGGCAAGGGAAATGTAATCAACTCACGGTTTCATTTAAACGAAATGCTCGACTTCGTGGGCTGATGACATGTTCCATAAGAAACTTGGCCATCTTCTCTCTAATATCCTCCAAATTGATCGAATCTCCGCCAAGTCAAAATCCTAATACAAAGAAAGGTAGGCGTAAGTGTTTGTTTTACACATGGTCTATACTAGAAAATAGCGTGGCTTTGCCGCGCTCTAAAATGATTTTGGGCCAAGATTTGGCCACCACGTGATGGAATGTGCAAACGTATTCTTCACTTATTAATTTTAGCTAAAACCTTGTGATGGATATGCAGTTCTCAATGCGTGTTAGAGTGCTCAATACAAAGCTTGAAACCTGGAACATATTACGCAGATATATAACATAGATGGTTTTTATACGGTTCTAATTTATCATCCCCGATTACCCTACCATAAATTGCACATTTTCGAAATGATATTGTTTCCTCGGTCATCATGACAATCTTTGAGAAATCAATGCAACCCGCAAGAATTCAAATGTTCAACATCCACTTTGTACACTTACTATGAAAAACCCACCAAGTAACGACAACTTTATGCATAAGTTACATTAATCTATTTAATATGGACAGATACCTCAAGACCAATAGGTGGAAGAAACCTTTAAGTTGATTTTACTCATAGGGCATCTTGCAACACTTTCAAATTTAAAAGGTAGCAACAAGTAAAATTGGTAGTTGTAGGATTATTACTTGAGAAACTATTATTTTTAGGTAATAACTGTATGTGTTACTGTATTAGTTTTCGGTTGTTAGAAAAAGCTCAGTAGCTCAACAGGTAGCAAAGTACAAAGCTAGATTTATTTAAAAAAATTGATGATTAGTCGGATACTAAAGCTTAGAACTGGAAATCATATATCGTTGAGGTATCCATGTGAGGATAAGATATTTTAAAAAGTGCATTTGACTTGTATCATCAATGCATATGATGGGGAATACTATGCATTCAATTGATCATAACAAAATCGGTGACTACAGTTCAAATCTAAGGTTCAATCTTTTGTTTTACATAAACAAATACAACTATGCATTGATAATTCGAGCTCTAACACAAATTTATTGATATATTTATAGTGTGCCAAGCAATCCTCGAATTCATAGGAATTGCTAACAATGAATATCGATCTTGTTGTTTATCTTAAGTACCCATCTATTCTTGTAAAAGTTGGGCTAACTTAAAAAGTCTTTATTGATGTTGATTCATGATCGGTAATTATGCCTTTTTTTATAAATGAAAATTTCAAAGTGGGATACTATACATAGGAAGCTCCTAATTAAATATCCCGAGGTTCATGAATCACATTTTTGAAGAAAAGTAGTGTAAGGAAGCATGGTACTCTAGCTGCATTGAATTAATAGGATGCAACACACGGTAGAGGGTGCATTGTAACTTGTAAGATCTCCATGCAGCTAAAGCGAGACATCGAAATGCTTGTTGATGATATTTCCATAGGTGGGGACAACAACTTCAATAGCAATTGCAAACCAAATGTCCCCGAGTGCATTTGTAAGTGAATAAAAGGTAAGATGACAAAGTGAGCAACATATAATGACGAAAAGTAGTTATAATTGGTGACTATTTCCAATTACCTGATCCATTCGCTAAAGCCAATTCAAATGGCCATATGAGATTGATGCTTTGGAATTTGCATTTAGCTAGAATTTCTTTTGAATTACACGGTGATTGACAAGTTAATTCCATGAATTTTTTGTTGGAAAATAATAGTATATGTAGTCTCTTGAAAAAGTGAACCAAACTTTGTTTTCAAACACAAACTTTTTCGTGAAATGGTAGCTCGAAATGGTTGTCTTGTACCATGCTTATATGTTCCGGGTTTTGCTAAACGCACCCCATCTACCCGACGAAGCTTGGTTAGAAAGGATAAAAAGCTAAGCACTAAAACTTGTTTGCATTTTATAAAAGTAGTTGGATCGGGATCGTCCATCATGAGATCCGTCTTTGTCCTAATCAAATCGAAGCTATAGCAATATGGAAAATTACAAAACATGAATGGGTTGATCTTGATCTACTCAAGCGTTGTTGTTTTAACTCGAAGATACAGCTTCAAACGAGCAGACATTGCCCGACACTGTGAAGCAAGCTCTTTGATTCAGATCCACTAACACAAAGGTTGGTTGTTTAGCATCACACATACCTCTTCATGTTTGTCTACTATTGTCAAACTATTTAACATGACACAATGCAAAGCTAATATTTACACATTTTTTTGCAACATAAGGCAACAAAAGCATAAAAAATTATAATGCAAAGATTGTTGTGTATATACATTTCTCCAAAGACCTTATGATCCTAGTGTGACATTGCAAAAGAATAAGAAGTGTACCGAGAGATCAATTGAAGTTCGTACTGGAAATTGTTGGTTCACTCATGTATCTAGCTAGTGCAACCGAGACGAGAAAAGGGCCTTGTGCTATCTTAAAGGTACAATGAGTTATGGGATTCACTATTAGGGCACCCGGCTATGCTAGAGGGATATAGTGATGCGAACCGATTTTTGATATTGATCAAATCTACGCCACTAGTGGGTATGTTTTTACTCTTGGGGGTGGTGCAAAGGTCATGGAGGTCTAGTAAACAAACTATTTTGACTAAATCAATCTGTAGAGGCGTAACTTCTTCTTTTTGGATACAGCTATGCTTTGTTATATGATGCTAAGTCATGCTAGTATGATACACATGTTTGGACTAGTTGTTATGATCATGTTATGCTATATGATGTTGAATCATGCTATGATCTTGATAAGAAAAAAAATGCATGGGTCGGGTTGTAGGTTAGGAAACACTCACTTTGTTTTATTGCAGTTTTCAACGGAAGCGATATCGACTTCAAGTGTTCGGGCTATGGTTGCGGAGGTTTGTTTCGCCTAAGTTTGGCAGATTTTTTGTAATAAGTCGTTGAATCGGATATGTGGCACAATTAAAGATAATTCGAAAGTGTTTGGCATTCTCGTTTCATCATGTGAATTTTGGTGTCACATCTATCTAGCTTGCGGCTAATTCTAGATTGGGGTATTGGATTTCTACCCTTCCCGAGAAGGCCAATTGTGATTCTACCCTCGCTGTCATCTTGCATTTTTGGCCTTACTCGTTAGAAGGAAGCATCGGTTTACCCCTCCTTTGTATTCCATTAGTTATTTTGATTTAAAAATCAGAAAATATGGGAAACCTAGTAAAAAACCCAATGGACACAAATGCCCTTGGCCACTGCACGAAACGTAAAACGCGTTTGGTTCGTTCGCCCCCGTCCGCCGCCCACGCGGACATGGCTCGCCGCCGCACGACTCCCTTCACGCCGCGCGGCGGGTCGGGGAGGACTTCCGGCAGCGACGCCGTGAAGCGGCGGCGGCGGCCCCTGGCGCGCTGGCACGCAGGGCGCACGGCTCAGCGCGTGGTCGAGGCGAGCTGCGTCCGGGCGGCGAGGGCGGCGGCGTCGCGGGCCGGCGGCGTGCCGCTTCCCACGCGTGAAAGAAGGCCATGGCGGCGGTCCGGCAAGGCAAGCGGCGGCAGCGTAGGTGCCATGGAGGCTCCTCCCGGGCGGGTTCAGGAACGCCAGCGGTACTAAGCGAGAATACTTGTGAGAGAAACCGAGAATCGACGACATTACCGATTGAAGTTCAAAACTGTCCTATAAAATGGTGCAATGGAATGTAAATCAGTAACCATCTAGATTTTTAGATGAATTTTACTATTTAAGTGTCTTGGCTTAACTTGGCGAAAAATGATTACATTTGCTACATTGTGCATTAGGTGATTCCTCGGAGAATCGGCTTCCAAATGTTAATGACAACGAAAAACTCAATGGGACTTGAGAGTTATAAATGGAGGAACTAAGTGATTTCTTTTTGATGTCTTTGTCTCGTAGGTTTGTGTGCCACGGTGAGGGCCTCCTCGGTGACATTGTCCAGGATATGTTCAAGAATGCCCAATGGTCAACCCAAGAAGGCGTAGGACTAAGCACATGCGGGAAGATCCTCCAATTGATGGGTGCAATGTCCAATACATCAAGGAGTCGAGCGGAGTTTCTTCCTTATCCCCCTCGAGCTACCCCAGCCTTGTCCAAGAATTTGGTAGAGAAATCACCGATATGTATCTATATTTGCATGTTGTGTGGAATTATATGTAATAAGTTGTGTGATGTTGCTGCCATTTTTTTAAAAAACGGGGGGTAAAATCACAATGCACATAAGAAAAGTAAGGGTATTTTTGCAAGGGCAAAGTTGTCCTAAAAGGCTCGATTAACACCGTTAGCACCGATAACGGAGTAAGGGTACAAACACAATAGCCCCTTCTAGATTTCACCATTACCAATGGTTCTAAGTGTCATAATTGTGTGCAATCTAAGCAACCTCGAAAGCCTCACAAGGCAGTGGAGGAAAGACACTTGGCACCTCTAGAACTCATACATTCGATCTATGTGAGATGAATGGTGTGTGGAAAGAGATATTTCACGACATTAATTGATGATGCTTCTAGATTTTGCTATATTTACTTGCTGAAAAACTAAAGATGAGACATTCATATGAAAAAATTCCGATAAATCTCTCAGAACATCCCCCGATTTCCGCGAAGGGAAATCCACAGAACGGAGTATAACACGATGGTCCCCGAGGATCATTCCATCACATTATCCGAATTACAGTCGATTACAGGAGTCAAACTTCGAATAAAAAGAATACATATAGAAGGGTTTATAATAGTACATCACCACTTGGCGGGAACAACCAGAGTCACACAGCATCCAGAATAGCGTCGAAGACTGGAAGCTAGTTGCGGAAGCATCATCATCATCATCATCTCCAGCTTGAGCGTAGGCACGAGACCATCTAATCTTTCCAATTACTGCGAGACAGGAAACTGCACACCGCCAGATGTGTGCAGGCCATGGTCAGCACCGAATGAGCTTTGGTGGAAATAGAAAATAAGGGATCTGGCGATCCTAATATTTGGCTGTGGTTTGCATCCTTAGCGCATGCAGGCAACAAGTAGTATAAATATAATAATATTCACATTTTAAACTCATTCCCAACATATCCCCCACAAAGTCCATCCCAAGCACAACACACATCTCACAACTCATTAACCGACATTGGCGACAAGATAGCAACCCCGCTCCTTTGCCTTGCCTAACGGCCTCTCGGCCTCCGTGCTCTCACCAGTAAATCCCCACACTCAACTACATCCGAGGTAAGAAGAGAAAACACCCTCTCTACTCGGGCCGAAAAGTAACCCATGGGGTAAACCCAACAAGTGAACCGGCGCACACCTTTAGGTCATCCAGCTCGAAGGCCGGCGCACACTTTTTAGGCAGCCCAGCCCAAAAGTCAGATCCATGCCCGAAGGCGGGACAATACGTATTGATTTAAACTCGCAGCGTGTACACAAGATCTCTCGATCACCATCATCGATGCCCTAGGAGCACCTAGGAAGATTCCGGCTGCCTTCCAACTACTAGTACGATGCCATCCTACCACCAGCCCCGGGAGCCCCGAGTACCACCGCACGCTGAGATCGGGAAAGACAACACCGGCCCTACAAGTGGTGCCGCCTACTAGAACGGAACGGGAAAGACCTCCGTCTCCGCTGACCCTAATCACCTTACAAACCTAGCAGTAATGGCACCGTCCTAGCTAGTTGGACTACCCGTCCCCTACCCATGTTGGGGCGAGCGATGTACCGTGTTCCCATATGATTCCGTCCCAACGATCCCGTAAGTCCTTAGGTTGACCGGACAAGACATCTTCTCGCCCGCGGCTAACGATAGCACCTTGGGGCTTCGCTCCACAAAGGCTCTCCACCCCAGAACTCGGGGAAAAACACCATGTACCCGCCACAGTGTACCGACACTAGGGTGCCCAAGCCGCACCTCCTCGGCAAGACTCGCCGTCCGTGACTCGTCGTCAGATCCCGCCGGCCGACTCAACCCTCACCACCACACACCCAAGACACACGCAGTAATCACACTCCCGGGGAAGATACAACTCAACCGTCCGGCTCATATACTCCGGCTCTCATATATATACACGTAAGTGAAGGTAAAGCCACATAGTGGCAAGTGCAAGCAAGCAAGTAGGAGTATATAAGTGCGAGCGCAAAGCTGGGTGATTTGGTGGATGGGTTTCAATCAAGGCATATCAGGCTCAGGCAAAAGCATGCATCCATATATACTAGCAAATGAGTATAGTAAAAAGCGCTAGCATATCTATTTGCAATGTCTAAATAGGATTCTCTAAAACAAAGTGTTCGCCATGACACCCGCGATGTCGTCGGAAGTAGTGGTACTAGTCTCCGTCACTTGGTGTAGTAAAATGCGCGGGTCTCCTCCTCCTGGGTCGACTCCACTCCGGGGACTGAAACGTAACGTAAAAGTCGCGATAGCGACTCCTATAGATGTCCACAAAGAAGCAAAATATCCAAAAAGATCCAAAAAGCACTCATTGATAACCCTATGACGTAGAGCTTGAATTTAGAAAAATTTGGACTCTTGTTTCATAACTCTTGTTTCATAATTTTCTGACATCGTATGAATATTCTATGAATTTCCTAAGTTCAATTCATATTCTGAAAAAGGAAAAATTCGGATTAACCAGTGGCGCGACATGTGGCGTTTTCGGTTGGGCCGCCGACATCAGCATGACGCCCAGCGGGGGGGCAAGGCCGCGGATATCGTAGTCACATGTGTGGGGTCTAGAGGTTCGGTCACGACGTGGGACCGAAGTCAACGGTCATCGGTTGACGGTCAACGCGCACGGGGCCGTGGGGCGGTAACGGGCCTAGTTGGGCCGGTTGGGCCGCCCGCCGGACCGCGTGCCTTCATGGTGACCGCGCCACGTGGCGGTCATGGGCTCAAAGCGGGCCCGGCTCTACGGCCGGCGTACCAGCCGGTCCACGGTGGACTACAGCACCGGTTCATGGACCAACACGTGGGCTATGGTGGACCGCGCCCACCTCTTCTCTTTCCCCTATGGTTCACGGTGGAACGCGGTTCACGGGCGGGCACAAGTACCGTCTTTTTCCCACTCTGCTTCCATCGGGGCGCTAGCCACGGCGGCGGGCTCACGCGGTGCTGCGTCAGGGCGGCGAGGCCGGGATCTAAGGCACTCTCTCGGAATCCGGGGATGACGGTTGGTGAGGTCGAACGGTGGATTGGGGGCTTCAGCGAGGTTGGATACGGCGGGCGGCGTAATCGTCTTGACGACGGGCGTCGGCGAGGCGGCCTCCGGGCTCGAAGGTGTTCGGGTCCCGGGAAGGCGGTTCGACCATCGGCGCTCTAGCGGGTAGCGGCTTAGGGCAATCGGGCGAGCCATAGGGCCTTGGTTGCTCGACGCGCGGCGACGGCGGCGCCGTGGCAGCGAGCGGCGGGTGTCACGGTTACGGCTGAATTCAAGGCGAAGGTGTTCGTTGCGGCGATTGGCATTATGTGCAACGCCAGAGGGCGGCGCCGACGACCAAAAACGTCGCGGCGGCGCTCACGCGCATCGGGGTGGGCGGCGGCACTCCGGCGCCCTCGCGGACGCGCCGCCCAATGGCAAGGCGGGCCCTTTTTTCCAACCAGCTAGACGGATAGGTTCGTGGGGTAATGGCGAGCTCATCGCCGCTCGTGCCTCGAGATGGCCGGATCATCGAGAACGTCGACGAGGCAGCGGTGCCGAGGGAGCACCAGCGCCGGCGGCGGCGAGTGTCAAACCAGCCGGGCTCCTAAGATCAAAGGATGGCGGGTTCTCGCGTCCCTCGACGCGGACATCATGGCGGTGGTCCGGTTGCGGATCTAGGTCGGGCTAGGGCCGAAACAGCGATGGCGACCACGGCGGTCCTGCCATGGCATCCATGGTTGCGCGCGCGTGCCCGCCCGGCGTTCCCGAGCCACGGTGTTGGCAAGGCACGCCAGTGGATTGTTCGCGTGCCCTCGGGTTTGCGGTGCTTATCGGGCAAGGAAATGGCAGCTTGGCTCCTCTAGCTGGAGAACAGCGGCGGTGGCATGGGTTGCGAACCTGACGGCGGCATGGGGACAGGCAGGCGCTCACCGTGGTGTTCACCGATTGGTGAGGCGGCGTGGCGTGTTGAGTTGAAGGGCCGTGGCGGGCCAGCGCTGTGCCGTGGCCGGCGACTACGCCCGTGGCCGATCGGGCGACGAGCTCCGGCCTGGCAACTCCAGCCGCGTGATGCGGCACGCGGAACGGCGTTCTTCGGCGGGGTCCGGCAAGCGGCGGTGCGTCGGAGTGGTGGTTCGGGCGTGGCATGAGTGTTGGCGCCCCTCTGGCTCCTCCTCGCAAAGACTACCGCCACGGCGGCGGCTCATGCAGCCTTGACAACGGCGGCTCGACGCGGACTCGGCCTTTCCGTGGCGGCTCCCCTCCTTCTTCTCTTCTCCCTTCCACCTCCTTCCCTCCTCGTTCTCTCTCGGTTCTTGGCAGACCCTGGGGGGCTGGGCAAGGCTACTGGGGTGGCGGCGTCTTATTTGGGAAACCCTAGGGTGTTCGGTCTCCATTTTATAGGGGCCGCCATGGGCGAGGTTGGTGGCCGGTGATCGCCAAGGGGGAAAAGTGGATGGCGACCGGGCTCTCGGGTTGGGGTTTCCGTGTCGCGACGCGATCGCTGTAGTTCAGTGCTCTCCATTCTGAGCTCGGGTGGTCAATAGGAGGGGACAAGGTCACGGCTTCGGGCCATGGCGCGCGTTTCCGTTTGGCGTCAGCGCGCCGGGCGTGACTGCTGGTGTTGGTTCCCCCGCGAATGGCTTGCGTGGCACTCCATGCGGGTCCCTGGGGCAGACGAATGGGATCGCGAGGCACGGCCTCGGATCCTCTCCCCTCAACGCGGCACGCGGTGCGCTGCAAAGCAGAGGAGGCGAGGGGGAAAAGGTGAGAGGGGAAGATGACATGCGAGGGCCACGCTGGATTGGGCCGGAAATGTTAAAGGCCCCCCGTTATGTTGCCACGCCGGCGGTGGCGTGCTTCACTGGGCCGCCCATTCGCGGCAGCGCCAAGGGTGCATGTTGGACTCGGCTGGGCTGGTTTGCTTGGCCTCGGCCGGGCTCGAAAGGGGGCGGTGGTGGTGGCGGCTGGTTGGGCCACCAGCCCGATAGGCTTGTTGGGAATTAGAAAGACCGCCAAGGTGGAACAGCCGGGTGTTGTCGGGCTTGGGCTAAATGGCATTTCCCATTCTCTCTTTTATTCTTAAGTCTTTTCTAATTTCTTTCTTCAACTAGAACTAAATCATGGGTACCTTATATGTATATACATGTGTTGCCAACATGTAAATACTCTTAGGAGGTCTACTAGGGGTCACTTGGGTTTTAGGTGGAAACCATTTCCAAGGGTTGGCAACAAGAAGATTATAAAACATAGGGTTTGATTTTATTAGCATCACATAAAATCAAAAGAACTCCAACTCAAGCATGGTTGATTAAAATGCAAAATGCCCAACAAAAATTTAATAGGTGCTACTTGTGCAACTAGGGAATGTTTACCTACATGACATTTCATCGATCATGGGTTATTTAAGAAAAATTTTTGTTGGTTGCAATTTTTAGGTTTTGAAATTTCGGGTTGTTACAATCTCAAAGGCCCAATATCTGTGTTCCCTAATGGGCTTTATTGTTTCAAAGAACCGTAGTTTAGCAACAATTCGCTTAGTAGGAAATTTTTGTAAGACAAGATAGCAAAAGTAGTACTCGATAGAGCAAATCAGTGTTCTTGAGCTTGTGTATTCATCTATGAAGAAAATAAGCGCAAGAGAATTATCACCTTTCCTCACTTCCCGGCAACCGAAAAATTCGCGCGACACTAGATGACGCTGTTGATGCCCGCTATTGGATGGAAATCATCAAGAAGCTTCGTCAGCCGAACAGATTTGAAAATTTCGCCACCGGATATTAGGAAGGCCTTAATATACAATTCATGAATAGAACTAGGAAGTCTATGAGGACTACACAATCCATAGAGGCACCGACACAAAAAAATTGCACTCTCCGTTAACAAGAATACGCTTCACATGCATGTATCCAAATGGGTCATCATGTAGCAAGGGAAACAGTAAGAAACTCACGGTTTACTAAACAAAATACTTGCCTTCAGGGTCGATGACTGCTCCATAAGAAACTTGGCGATCTTCTCTCTAATATCCTCCAAATTGATCGAATTTCCTGACAAGTTAAATTCCTAATACAAAATAAGGTAGGCATAAGTGTTTGTTGTACACATGGTCTTTATTGCCAAACAAAGGTAGGCACAAGATGGAGCTGCACTCGAAGTTACCCGTGACAATCCAAATGAACTTGTTTCATCGCAGACCATCATGTGGTGGACCATGTAGAACCCACATGTCTTTTCATCGGGTTTGCATGTGCACCGCAAAACATATGAAACACAAGGGTACGTTAGGAAACACTCACCGGGTCTATTGCACTTTTCACTGCACCAAGATTTGACTTTAAGCCGAGCGCCAGAGTCAACCAAATAAGCCTTCCAATTTAGCAAGCAAATAGATGAAGAGGCATCCCTAATGAGTCCGTAATAGAAGAAATTGTACTCACGTTGTCATGCAAGCCAAGGATGGCCATATCCAATACATCCAAAGGCCATGAGGTCAAACAAGTCGTCGAAACCCACGGTGATCATAGCCTCTTCGCCCTCGTGTCACGCCAAAAGGCCTTTCCCCGAGCGATGCAATAAACGCCACCGATTGCCTTTTGTACCGCTTGCATGTACCACCTTTGAAGAGCAAAGACAAGAAGGCCCCGCTTTATGAAGCTCTTCGGGTGATAGTATTGAGATCCATGCCGGTACTTAGGGTTGGCCTATGCGAACCGAAGGGCATTCGGCCACTCGGTGAAATGGGGTGAGCCACTCTGACGCATTCTCACCACCTACGTGGCTAGGGTTGTTGGCGCGGTGAACGATGTCCTCGTGATTCCATTCAACCGGCAAAGATTCGGTCCGGCGCGTTTGATTCCATCTCAACCGCAAGATCCGGTCCGCCCCGCATCCGTGGGCTAAGGCGTATCGCTATCCCGCACCACCTACAAGGCTGCTGTGTGTTAAGGCGTTGAACAATGTCCTTGCGATTTTATCGCTCCAACTCAGCCCCGAGCTCATCTATTGCACCGCAAGCTCGCAAAAAAAAAAAAAAAGTGCTTCGACCTTCGACGCCTCCCCGAGCTTCTTCTTTCTGTACATGTCGGCGCACCAAGCCAAGCCTTCCAACGAGACTTAACTAGACACCCCACACACATGCCCCGGGCCTGTTCCGAGATGCCGGGACGATACGTGAGCATATCTCTTTCCCTTACACTGCCCCCGAAGGACGGGCTGCCTTCTCTAAAACCTTTCTTCGCCAAGACCGAGCCCCCCTCTGCTCTGCGGGTGCCTGTGGCCTCGTGGAGCTCATACCTTTCCCCTTCCCTTCTATGTAACAAAAGCCGCCCAATCGCCGACACCTATATCAAAAAAATAAGTTACACAGAGAAGTCAACAGCCTAGCACTCAAAAATCTAACAATAAGTAGGGTTCATATATCTCGAGGCAATGTATATCACAAAAAAAATGTAGTTCAAGAATGGAGGAACATAAACAAACCGTTGTTTAGCAACAGCTTCATTTAATATGCACATTTTTTAAGACAAGATAGTTGTAGTACTCTACACAAAGCCCATTCATCTTCATCAGCATGTAATTCATCTCATAAAGAAAATATGAAATAGTAGTTGCGGTTTCCTATGACAAAACACACACCGTACGGTAACAACATTATAGTAGCAAATGTGTTCAAGTTCAGCAAAGATTCACAACTCAAAATATCCATGTGAGGATAAAATTATACAGATTCAATTCTATAATAGGCGCTTTATGAGGACTATACAAACCGCCGAGGCAAGAGAACAAAAAAATGTAGTTGAGGAATAGATGAATATAAACAAATCAGAAGTTCAAGAATAGTCCATTTAATAGGCACATTTTTGTAAGCCAAGATAGTAGTACTTACAAAGCACTCGCGGATTCTTGAGCACGCATATATATATTCATCTATAAAGAAAAACAAGTAGTAGTGCGCCAGATGACAAAAAACACATAGATATCAACATTGTAGCAGCGGGTGTCAAGTTTAGTATCTACAACTCGATATATCCCTCTCGAGGATAAAATTATACTAGGTGAATAAGGTTTTTGGGAAGCGTTCTTCGCGCGCGACCGCCCCCGATCTTCGCCATGGCTCATCTACCTTCAAGGCCCTGAGGCGCTACATCTTGGTGTCTTCAACGCCGCCTTCGCGTCGAGCTCTACCGCCGCCGTTGATCGACGACAGCGACAAATGACTGAAGACCTCGGCGGCCGCTGAACCTCTCCATCACGCCTGTCATCTACGCCTAGCAGGTATTACTCCCCGAGATCTAATCTCGGTGTTAGTCATGTCCAACTGCTCAATCTATCCGTGTGCTAGTTGTGCTTACACCCGTTGCTATGATCATGCTATGCTATATGCCGTTGAATCTTGCTATGCTCGGATATGATTTTGAGTCATGCAAGTTTGCCGCACATGCTTATTGCTTAATCTAGTTGTTCGGGCTTCGTCATGATTTATATTATGGATTTAACTGGGAAATTGCCTAATATCTTTCTTTTTTTTACAACAAAAACTGCGGGGGAGAACCCCACGTTGGCGCCATTTTCATTAATTTTTAAACGAGGAAGAAATATAATTGCCTAATATCTTAACAATCCAAAAACTTTGAAGATTTTAAAGTAGTCGAATGCCCCATCTTTATACAAGCATAATTCAGTAATAGGAAGGCTATGAGGACTAAACAAACTAGAGGCAACAGATCGCGAAAAAAATGTAGTTCAGAATACATGAATATATAAACAAACCGTAGTTGAGTAACAGTCCATTTAATAGGTACATTTTTGTAAGCCAAGATAGTAGTAATCTACAGAGCACTCGTGTTTCTTGAGAGTAACAAATCCATTAAATAGGCACATTTTTGTAAGCCAAGATAGTAGTAGTACTCTACAAGACATGAAAGGCCATTGTTCTTGAGCATGTATATTCATCTATAAAGAAAATATGCAGCAAAGAGCCGCAGTTTCCTATGACTAAAACACACGTGTAACAACATTACAAGAGAGTAGTCGTGTCAAGTTCAAGACCTACAACTCGATATTTCTATCCGAGGATAAAATTATACGCTTCAATTTCAGAATAGGCGCCTATGAGGACTAAACAAACCAAAGAGGCAATGATCGCAAAAAAAATATGTAGTTGAGGAATAGAGAGGAATATAAACTGTAGTTTAGCAACAGTTCATTTAATAGGAACTTTTTTATAAAGAAAATAAGCAAGCAGTAGTTATTGTAGTTTCCTATGACAAAACACACGAGATAACAACATTATAGTTATAGTAGCGGCCAGTGTATTGTTCAAGATCTACAACTCTAGATATCCATCCGGGATAAAGGTACCACCTTCCCTCACTTACATTGTAGCAAGTGGGTGTCGTTCAAGATCTAACAACTAGATATATCCATCTTAGGATAAAGTTATCACCTTCACTCGCCATGTGCGACGAAAAATCAGCGACATCAATCGCGTGTCTCTATCTCTTCCCGCTTGATGGTCCGTGAAGAAAATAAGCAGCAGAGTTGCAGCTTCCTATGACAAAAACACACGTAATAACAACATTATAGTAGCAGCCAAAGGCCAAGTTCGGTATATACAACTCTATATATCAATCTGAGCACAAAATTATCACCTTTCCTCGAGGCGCACCGAAAAATTCAGGCGACACCGCGGTGCTCGCTATCTCTTCCCGCCTCGATGATGCATTGATGGTCGCCGTTGGATGGAAATCACCAAGCACCTTCGTCGCCTCGAAAAATGGCGTGCATCTAGCAGCCGTAGGCTCCCGCGACCGCTGGATCTGGGGTAGGGTATTTTAGCGCTTAAGCCTTACCCGCACCATGTGCAATATGCGGAGGCTAGGGCTTGAACCCGGACCTTCCATTTACAAAGCGGTAGAGCACTACCACCTTCGTCCGCCCTCGAACAGATTTCAAAATTTCGCCGCCTGAAAATTAGCATGGCCTAATACTATACAGTTCAATTTTAGGCGTTTATGAGGACTACACAAAACTGTTTGAGATGACGGCGGCGCCGCTTTGGGTGGAGGATGAAGCCGTCAGAAATGGTAGCAGATTAACCCGAAGAGATCACGCAGTCGGAGATGGATCGGAGATGGGTTGACGGTGGTCGCCGCGGATGCGCCGCCGGCTTGAAAACCTAGAATGGCGAGGGCGGTAGTTGGTTGCGGTGGTGGTGGTTGTCAACGGCGGGGGGCGCATGGCGGCGGGGGTGTATACCCTAGAATGGCTTGGTGAGGAGGCGGATGAGGGATTTTGAGTTTTGTGAATGCTCGGCGTCGGGCGCGTAAATTTATTGAAAATTTTTGGCGTGCACAAGGAAAAAGAGCGCCACTTCACCGCAGGTTGGGACTTGGGAGAAGGCGCATGGTGGGACCGCCTCACAAGATGGAAAACTCGGGATGAGAGGTTTTATGCTTTTTGTGAATGCTCGGGCGCCGCAATTTTGGTAAAATTTTCTACGGCGGGAACAAGGAAAGCGCCAAGATGGTGGGACCGGCCCCGCCGCTTTGGAAAACATACAAGCTACCAGCGCTGCCTCATAGTAATTATAAAATTGATGGTTTGTCTTTCTAAAATTCTATAAATCATGTCTATGAAGCTTGTATAACAACATTTTTTGAGCATCTATCGGTTTCAAAGACAACAAGTCATGAACATAAAACTTGTAGTATATCTTCTTAAGATGTACATCTTTTATATTGGTCATTTCTTCATGCGACGTGTTGCCGCGCTAACATTGTTCACAAGATTATTCAGTGGTCCGCTTAGCAACAGAGCGGCGCGGCTCCGGCCGGGCGCAGTGGCGCAAACCGTAGCGGCATCGCTCACATGAGCCGGTTTTCTCACTCCCTCCCTCTCTCGCCGACAACCACCACCGCTCATAGGAGCCTGAGAAGCTTATTTTGGGCTCCTCCTCCCCCTCGCTACAAAGGAGGAGCCGGAGCCGAGCGAGCCCCCGCCAAACAGGCCTTACACAACTCTCGTGAGTTTATGAAACTACAAAAAGAGATTTATAAGATTTGTGAACAATAATGTCACTAGCACTATGTCGTATGGGGAATCAAACCAAAATAAGAATTGTAGATCTTGCTAAGTTATTAAACTCTCAACTTAAAACTCTTTGATTATTGACTTTGTCTTAATATTGGGAAAAAACTAGGTCTCAAATTTAAAAACCCCGAAAACCGAAATTTAAATGTTTTAAGTGGCCTTAGATATACAAAGTTACAAACCACCAAAGATACCGATTGTAGTTCTCAATTATCCATGACATTTTGTAGTTTACAAATTTTTGATTTGAGATCCATCTTGTCATGGAAAAACATGTGTAGTTTGAAACCATTTATGTTTAGGTCGGCCTCAATGGGCCCGGGGTTTCATGTCATAGTTTCCAACACATTCAGATTTTAGAAACAAAAGCGTAAGAGATTAATGGGGATGAAACTCTCTACTCCCATTAAACTCTTATATCATCACTCTCAATATTAATATGGTGCCACATTAGCCTAATTAATGCCCTTGTAGTCCAATGGTAGGACGGTCTAGTGGGTTGCTACCCACCGGGGTTCAAATAATCCTAGTGCTCGACCTTTTCTTGAGATTTTCCCGTGATTTACCGACATTATGCATTAAGTGGTGTTTAATGTTCCCCGTCGACAACGAGGCGCCTATGGTGACTTCGAGAATCTCCGTGATGTGTCGGCTGCCCAATCCTTCTGAGGTGCTCATAGGGGTAGGGATTGCATACGCGGCGCTCATAGGGGTGAGTGTGCGTATGCGTATTGTGAGCGCCCGAGTTGCACGCGGTAATTTTTTTAAAAAAAAACTCGTGATGAAACTCAAATGAGACTAGACTTAAAGACAAGACTAGGATAGGGCGTCGCCCATTTCCTTCGCCGCTGCCCGCTGGTTTTATGTCCGACGATCGACCTCCCCGCCGAGCACCGCCAGCGCTCATAAAATCCCACGCCTCCGGTGCACCGGGCTACGCACCCGCATTGCCGCTGTTCACCCATTCCAAAGAAAAAACCCCCCGCCGCCAGAGTTTCCAAAGAAAACCCCCCGCGCCGAAGTTTCCCAAAAAAAAGCCCCCCCACCGCTGGCCGCCGCCGCGCCATGGAGAACCTTCCCGGAGCACTTGCTTGTGGAGCTTGGCGATGCGCTGCCGCCATGCATGCATGAAAGCATCCTATGGAGGACCTCTTCAATCTGCGGGCCACCCTGCTCGCAGATGAAAGCGGCGCGGCCGCGATCCCCGGTGGGGACGGAGCATCCGACTAGACCGGTGCCGCTCTCGCGGGTCTACGGTAGGGGGCCGCTGTACTACTCCGCGCGAGTATCGCGCGAGTCTCATCACCAAGCTTGCCAAGGTCGGCAACCCGGAGGCGTGCTTCGTGAGCGTGCATACCGCCATGTTCGTGGAAGGTCGCGACACCATCTCGCCGCCTCGACAAGCCGAAACAAGCCGCCCAACTCGGGCATGCGCTGGCCCAAGACGCTTCATGCCCTTCTCTCTACAGGCGAACGCCGCCGATGACGACCTTGCCCGAGAGAGGTGTTGTGGGAGATTGAGCACGACACGGCGGGCGACGATGGCTTCACCCCCGAGGAGGACCGCAAACAGCCACGACGCTCGTAAACACCAAAGTGCCGCACGACGACTCGGTGGTGCCCTATGGAGAGGCGGCATCTTCGCCCCCTCCTCTTGCCCAACCGCATCGCCAGACGGGCATCGGTGTAGATGGGGAGACAGTACTCACCGCTGTGCCCGTGCCGAAAAACCGGGATCGCGATTGCCGCCAGACCGGGTGTACCGCAATGAGGACCGTGAGGATCCGGGGCGAAGTGTAATATGTTCCGCCTTGCCGCAGGGTGGGCATAAGCAGCTCGATGATGCTCACATATGCAATGTATGTTCCGTGCAAATTGGTTGCCAAACTTGTTTTGCCTAAGGTCGTGGTTTAAATCCTCGAAAATTGGCACCGCACCGATCGACATTTCAAAAGATCCGTCTCGCAATGTACATCTAAAACTGTAATTATTAGTTATTTTGTTTACCGACATTTCATAATCCATGCATGCGTTGGTACATTTTAACCATTCAATGTGACGGGAATTTTGGGATTTGAAGCCAAATTCGGGTGATCTATAGCCGCTTATTTTTTTTTTCGTGGGTTGTGATATATATACTATTTGATGGTGTTTTCTTTTATTTTCTATTGAATTGAAAAATGAAATATTTTTTAAAAAAAACAAAAGGAAAGAGTCCTAACGGGCTAGATTGCCACTATGGCCATGCACGGAGAATCGAGGACTAGGATCAACGAGCGGAGGGCGCTTGGTGCCGCGCGCGTAATTTAACTCTCCCCCGTCCCAAAGCGGGCGATCAAGCGCACTCATCGATATAATGATTCGATACCAACAAGGCAAATCAGGCAAGTATTTGGGGTAACGTAAAGTATATACGCCTCAGAGTCAGTCGTCCGTCCGCCCAATCGGTGCCACGCCGACCGAGAGAGACGGCAGATCTCAACCGAGACAGCCTAGATACGCCAGAGGAGACACGCGACGCAAGGTGTACGACGACGCTTCTATCAAATGTCGCCGGTAATTGGCGCCGGTCATGCCGTCAGAACGTCCGTCCGCTCCTAAAAAAAAGGGAAAATCCCATGTCCCACCGCACGGGAACGCGACCCGCCACCCGATTATTGCTACTCAGAATCGAGCGCCACACACATTTCTTGCTCACCTCCCACCTCCCCGCGCCGAGCTTCCAACAAAAAGCCCCCACCGCGCGCGCCGCCGCGCCGCGCCATGGAGAACCTTCCGAGCACTTGCTTGTGGAGCTTGCGACGCGCTACGCCATGCACGCAGAGCATCCTATGGAGGACCTTCTTCAATCTGCGGGCCACTTGCCAGATGAAAGCGGCGTGCCGCGACCCCCGGGGTGGGACGGAGATCCGACACAGACCGGTGTCGCGTTTGGCGGGTCCACGGTGGGGGTTTACTACTCGCGCGAGTATCGCGCGAGTTCATCACCAAGCTTGCCAAGGTCGGCAACCCGAGGCGTGCCCGCAGCGTGCATGTCTCGCGTGTTCGTGGAAGGCCGCGACACCGCTCGCCGCCCGACAAGCTGAAACAAGCCGCCGACTCGAGGGCATGCGCCGTCCGAGACGCTCACGCTCTCTCGCTACAAAGCGGAATGTCGCCGGGCCGATGACGATAAGTGTTCGAGAGGTGTTGCGGAGATCGAGCGACTTCGGCGCGGCGACGCCTTGACGCCGATTTAACGCGGAATCGCCCAAGCACTTCATGCAGCACCGGAAGTGTTGCACGACGATTTGCTGCCGCCAGATCTAGTGTTGCGAAAAGATCGTCCCGCTTCTCGCCCAACCGGGTGCTCGCCAGACGCGTGCCGCCGCTGGGCGGTGGAGACAATTGCGGCACCGGCCGAATGGGGGGGCCGGGATTAGTATGGCCGCCGCGGTGGGGTGTTCGCAACAGGAGTGTAGGATCCGCGCGAGTGTAGTATGTTCTTCCTTGCCGCTGCGTTGGAATAAGCGAGGCCGCCTACGATGATGCTCTCGGGCACTATATACTCTATGTGTGTGTTGTACATTTTGCTAGCTTAGCTCTAAGCTAGATGATTGAGATCGAACGACCTTTTGCTACCTTTTGGTTGTGTGCTTGCAAGCATTGGTTGATGTTCGATAGATCCGCCCCCCGAGTTTGAGTACCATGCGCTGATGAACACCGGTTAGACGTTTTAATTCGTTGTAGTCCATGTGTTATTTTGTTTTGTTGGTGTTTATGGGACGATGGTGTTTGTGATTAAATATCAATGTGTTGTATTTCTCCAAATCATGTGCCGCATGGATGTTTGATTGCAACCTGAAATGATGAGTGACTAGAGTGATGACAATGGTATATCCATGTTTGTGAGGTGTAAAATTTATTTGCGATTGGTATATTCATGTTTGTGAGGTGTAAAATTTATTTGCGATTCTCACCCTCGGCGCCACGCCAGCCCGCCATGGTCGCCCGCGAAAGCACCTCGGGCGTGGCCGCCTCAGTGAACTCTCTCCCCCTTCTCTTACCCCGGCACCTCGAGACTCGCCGGCTTGACGGTTATGCCTCGTGCCATTGACGCCGCCTTTGAACGCCGCCGCTGTCCGCCGCCGTTCACACCGCCACAGATCGAATCAAAAGCTAACCGTAGTACTTTTCGCTTGTTTGTGGTAAATATTATCCTACCATCGCATGGGGTAACTAGGCTCAAAAGATTAGTCTCTCGCAATGTACTCATCTAAATTGTGCAATTAGCTATTTTGTTTATTACCTACGTTTCATACTCAATGCATGCGTCTTTTGGTACATTTAATGATTTGATGTGATTGGAATTTTGAGACGCCGAGCCAAATTCGGGTGATTTAAACACGCCTAAGAATCTTGCTTAACTTTGTTTTGCCTAAAGGAATCTTTCCACATTTTTCTACTCTATGACATGTGGAGCCCAAAAGAATTTCAAAACTTTTTGCTTTGAAATTATCTTGTAAAGGAAAACTAGGCCTCAAATTAAAAATGAAAATTGAAATTTAAGTGTTTTAATTGACCTCTTATAGACAACAAACTACCAATATAGTGATTGTAGTTCTCAAATATCCATGAAACTTTGTAGTTTACAACTTTTTGATTTGGGACATGTGTGTTCTTAGTTGTGATATATACTATATAATTAGGACAATCAACAAATAAAAATAGGCATCTCTAGCTATTCCATTCGAGGGTGTTTTCTTTTTTTATTTTCTACCGAGAAAAAGAAATAATTTTTTTAAAAAAGGAAGAGTCCCGACGGGCTACATCGGTCACTAACTATGGCCCGCCTCACCAAGCATGCATGGGAGAATCGAGGCGGACTAGAGCTGCACTAGTAGACCGCCTCGTTTATAGTAGATGGCAAAATATTTGCCAAAGGCAGCCCCATCGTTTGAATTAACTAAAAATGTTATAACTCACAAACCGAAATACCAATTTAAATTCGATTGCACCATTGAATTTCTTTCAATAAATCTTTCAAAACAAGAAATCATATGGTTATATTTTGATAAATTATAGGTGGGTCCCGATGGTAGTTGGTATTATAGAGTAAAGTAAAAAAAAAAAAAGAACAAAAAAAGGGGAAAAAAAAAAAAAAAAGAGAATAGGAGGGTGTATATGTAGGGAGTTTGTTTATTAATTTTCCGGGAATTTTTGAAGCTTGAAAATGTAGTTTTCGCACCTCCGTGTACGATCTCTGGGCCGCACGTGAGTAGCATTTACCTATCGACCGACGCGCGGGTCTAGTGTCGTAGCTTGGGACCGCCGCCTTGGCCGTGGAACCGATCTCATGGTCTCTTCTCCTGTCTCTCAGATTCTATCGACCATGTCCATGCTAGCAAGGAGAAGTGAGAGGTTTCAATGATGTGGGCCCTTGGGGAAATATGGCGTGTACCATTTGCCACGTGCCCACAAAGACGTGGCCTTGGATGCCTTCAACCGCTTCGGTCCACGCTCATCCCGCCGTAGTGTAGCCAGAGAGAAAAGAAAGGGGAGAGAGAAAAGTGAAGAGCGAAGTAGAGAGAGGGGAAGAGAGCAAATGACGGTGATTTCCTTGTCGCGTAAGCGCCGGATTAATTATTGACGAGAGAGAGAAAATGGCCACCGGCCGCCCCACAATTTAAAAATACCTAAAAAAATGTTTTAACCGAGAAACCAAAAATCTAAATTAGATTCCGATTACACCATTAAATTTGTTTCAATTAATTCTTCAAAATAAGATATCACATGGATATATTTAGATAAAATTACAAGTGGGCCCACACGATGGAAGTTGGAATAGAGTAGGACAAACTTATTTCGGGGCCAAATTCCTAATTCTCCCATAGTCCTATTACTACTACAAATAATGTTTGAAATTTGAAATATAGCACACAAGTTATTCTTGCCCTTTTACATTAACCGTGGGACCATGGTGTCTCCAGATCGAACACTCTACAAGAGCCACCTCGGATTCCTTTATAGTGCTACTATGGGCGTTTTCTCAGTATCTCTCGTCTCTTTCCTTCTCCCAAGTCCCATACTACACCTCTTCTCATACCGTACATTCTCACCTCTTGCAAGTCCCGACTTTCCAAACTCATCTCAACCAAACCTCGAGTACAGAGCTATCCGACACAGCGACGCCTCGCCTTCGCCTTTGTCTCCATCCCCGTGTGGTGCTTTTTTATCACATCCATGCAGCTAGATATGGTTTTTCATGTGGTTTTTGAAACAAAGAAATACATGAGTTTTTTTTCTTTTTTGTATGGTTGCAGATCCGATCGAGTCCCGGCCGCTCAGATCTCGACTTCATGTGGTCTCTCAAGTCCCGGCCGCCCTCGATCTCTAGTGTTTTAGCTAGTTTTGGGTTGGGATTTGGGAAGGAGGTCAAGAAAATGTCGCAAAACAAGCACGTCTTCTTGGGTAAACACCGCTGAGATCTCTAAAATGCATTTCCTTTTTTTGAAGTTTTTTTAGTGGCTCTAAAAAAAGGTTTTGTTTTGTCTTTATATTTGTGTGATTCATGCTAGCCACAAAGACCTACGCTGGAGATTATAAAAGGATGGGGAGGAGGTCGAAGAAAATGTGGCAAGAAAAACACATTTTCTTTGTGTTGTTTTACCAATGCCTCCTTGCGTTAAGTGTCCTCTCGAAATGGATGTCTCCCTCCGAGGCACTTCTCTCTCCGCCCCGTAGTGGCATGAAGGGCATCAACAATGTCAAAAAAAGGTGGTAGGCATGATGGGCATCAACCATTGTGGAGTTAGACCATAGCTATTGTCCATCCAAAACACCTCAAGCTTATGGTGCACCACAAGCAAATAAACAATGATTTCTCTCACATCTTCTCTTCTTTTTCTCTCACACATCTTCTCTCAAGCATCGTACATGGGCCCATGCTTGTCGCTCCACCATTGTGGCTTTGGTCTGTAGCTATTGCCAAAAAAAAAAAAAATGGATCCCACGCTTATGGTCAATTGTTGCATGCACATTGTGGTTGCCCGAATAGAAGCAAGAGCGGTTAGATAGGTCTCGAGCCTTAATCATGCGCATGGCTAGAGTTAAAGACCTGCCCTCGAGATTATAATCCTCGCCAAGGGCCACAACCGCTCTCGCGGTCCGTTATCTCTACTCGAAGTCCGATGGGAGGAGGTTGCCTTCTAAACAGATGCTCCCTACTCGAACCAGATCTAAACCTGTATTGCTAGTTTGTGCTAGTTTGTGCATTGTGGCTCAACAAACAAATTCAGCTTGATTTGGTCCCAAAAAGAGGCAAATTTTGGCCTTGTGTTGAAACAAATTTGGCATCGAACACTCTACCTCATTCTTTTCGTGGCAAATGTGAAATGACTCCATACGTGACTTCGATGGACAAGTACACCTCGTGCATGTCATCATGATTACGATTCTACGAGACCCGTCTTTGGTGTAGATGACACTCGCGAGGATGGACGAGAGAGAGAAAAATACACCGGCTGGCCCCACAATTTAAAATACCTAAAAAATGTTTTAACCGACAAACCAAAAATCTAAATTAAATTCGATTACACCATTAAATTTGTTTCAATTAATTCTTCAAAACAAGATATCACATGGATATATTTAGATAAAATTACAAGTGGGCCCACACGATGGAAGTTGGGATAGAGTAGGACAAACTTTTTTTCGTGGCCAAATTCCTACTTCTCCCATAGGCCATAGTCCTATTACTACTCCAAACAATGTTTGAAATTTTGAAATACTAGCACACAAGTTACGGCCGCCCCCAAAAAAAGTGCGAGACTAATCTTTTGAGCCTAGTTACTCTATAATAGGATAACAATTACCAAATACAAACAAAAAGTGCTACAAGAGAGTCGAACCCAAAATATTTCACCAACTAAACACACATTAACCGTGGGACCATGGTGTTCCGTGATCGAACACTCTACGCTTGCCACCTCGGATTCTATATGAGATCTTGTGGTAGGCCCCCACCGCTTGAACTAACTAAAAATGTTATAACTCACAAACCAAAAACCAATTTAAATTCCGATTATTACACCATTGAATTCCTTTCAATAAATCTTTCAAAACTAGAAGTCATATGGTTATATTTCGATAAATTATAGGTGGGTCCCACCGATGGTAGTTGGTATAGAGTAAAAAAAAAAATTATGAAGAATAGGAGGGTGTAAATCGTATGTGTAGGGTATTGGGTGTACATAGTTTGTTTATTAATTTTCTAGGAATTTTCTCGTAGCTTGAAAATGTAGTTTTTCGCTCCTCCGCGTAATGTTCTCGGTTGCATGCACGCAAAGATTTACCTAGCGGCCGACGCCGGGGGTCTAGTGTCGCAGCTTGGGACCGGCCGCCTGCGGCCGCGGAACCGATCTCATGGTCTCTTCTCCCCCTCTCTCGTATTCTATCGACCATGTCCATGCTAGCAAGGAGAAGTGAGAGGTTTCAATGACGGTGGGCCCTTGGGGAAATATGGCGTGCAACCATTTGCCACAAAGCCCACAAAGACGTGGCCTTGGATGCCTTCAACCATCGGTCCACGCCGTCCCCGCCGTGGTAGTGTAGCCAGAGAGAAAAGAAAGGGAGAGAGAAAAGTGAAGAGCGAAGCAGAGGGGTGAGGGGAAGAGAGCAGCGACGGTGAGAGAGAGAGAGAGAGAGAGAGAGAGAGAGAGGGAGAGAACGGGAAAAAAAAAAAAAAAAGAGAGAGAATAAGAGGGTGTGAGTAGTAATATTCTAACTTATATGTACTAGATTTCTCGCTCATACCCCGTGTCAACACGTGGGGATATGACGCGTGAAGGACAAAGTTAAATGGGATTAAAACATACCAAGGATTTCCTCAAATAAATTATTATATATATGTTTTATTGCATTACCGTAAGTTGTCACCTGTCCAAACATATCTAAATATTTCTATTCAATATTGGTTTAGCTTAGAGTTTAAAGTTTTAAACATAAGATTAAATAATCTTTTTGCGAGATAATTTTAGTGATTACACAATTCAATCCTTTAACAATATAATACCCCCTTTCTACCGCTGCAACGCTACGGGGAATACCTCTAGTCTAGTTATTACTACTCTCAACCGAAGCGCCACACAACCGCTGTTCACCTCCCACCTCCCCCGCCGCTCGCCGAGCTACTAGCTTCTAGCAAAAAGCCCCATCAGCGCCGCTTCGCGCCATGGAGAACATTTCGAGCACTTGCTTGTGGAGCTTGCGATGCACGCCGCCATGCACGCAAAGCATCCTATGGAGGACCTCTTCAATCCGCGGCCATTGTTTGCGGATGAAGCGGCGCGGCCGCGACCGGTAGGATGGAGCATCCGGCTAGACCGGTGCCGCCTGGGTCACGCCCGGGCCGGGGCCAGACTACTCGTGCGAAGTCTCATCGGCACGCTTGCCTAGGTCGGCAACCCGGAGGGCGTGCTTGAGAGCGGGCATGTCTACCGTGTTCGTGGAAGGCCGCGACACCGTCTCGCCGCCTCTCGACAATTTGAAACAAGCCGACCGTGGGCCGGGCAGACGTTTCACGCTCTCGCGCTTAGAGGCGGAACGCCGCCGCTTCGATCCCGCGACGTTCGCCCGAGGTGTTGCGCGAGATCGGCGACGACTTCGGGCGGCGACGCCGCCGACGCCGATCTAACGTGAATCGCCACAAGCACTTCATGCGTGCAATCGAAATTGCACAACGATTCGCCGCCGTAATAGTTTATTTATATTTTTTGGGAATTTTTCAAGCTTGAAAAATGTAGTTTTCGTTCCTCCATGTACGATTTGGGGGTGCACGTAGCATTTACCTAGCGGGCGATGCGGGTCGGGTCCAACCTCTTCCTTCACATTAGCATTGTAGACTTATGGGACCGACCTCTCCCTCCCTTTTCTCTCTTAGCATGTAGACTTGTGGGTCCCATGACCCGGCCCTCCGATTTTTCTCTCTTCCCCGCATGGAGCAACACAATGGACTTTCTCTCATTGGGCGGCAAGTTTCATACGGTTTCATAGGTGTTGGAAACAACTCTAGAGAGTTTCACCATGATGAAAATTTTCCCCTCTCTCTCCTCCCAGTTTCATGAAAAAAAGTTAATGTGGCACCCTATTGAAACCCCATTGAGATCGGCCTATGCATGAAAAACCGAGAGGTTTTATTAGTTGTAAACATGCATTGTGTTATATTTTTTTCAATTTGTGTTGTTTGGATGTTTGATTGCAGTTGAGGGGCCCCTTTGGATAGAAGGAGAGCAAAATGATAGGAAAAGGAAAAACATAAGAAACGAAGTTGGCATAAGCCGAATCCTCGCGGAAAATCCTATCCTAGTACGAAATTCCTTTACTTCACCAAAGGAACCAAAGGACCCCGAAATGATTTATAACAGATTGCCGGGGAAAAATATTGTACTATCGTATTAATCGTAGTAATAAGTTTTACGTAACTGCAAAATGCGAAAAAGGAGTTTGTAGGAGTAGTCGGCGCCCCGTCCGTCCTTCGTTCGCCTCTTCCCATTCGATGGCCATCCATCACCGCGGCCGGGTGTAGATGACCATCGCGACCTGGCCCGCACCAAAGGATTGGACGGAACGACGGTGGCGGGCGTGGGCCCTATTCTGACCCGGTGTGAAGGATTCGCATGCAAGTGTATTGATGATTTTATCTTCGTACTAGTAGTACTCCCAAACCGTTTGACCAAAACCTACGTACACACTTTTACGGGACTCGCGCGGCCTGTGGCCGAGAGGTCGAAGAAGCGTCGGTTTAATAGCCGCCGCGTTCGTTCAGCTTCCATGCTGCGGAAGGGCAAGAGGCCGGCTACTCGAGCCTCGAGGGAGAGGGCAAGGAGGCAGAGCAAGAAAGGGCAAGAGGCCGGCAACACCACTAGACGCGATGGCGCGGATGCCATGCCGGCGTGCTTCCCGCATTTGCCGGAGGCTTGCTGGGCAAAGAGATCCTCCAAATACCGCATCAAGCAGAGGGACGAAACTTCCGAAAGCAACGTACTGCGTCTTCGACTCGCCCCCGCAAGTTCGGCGACAATCGACACCGAGGAGGCGATCCGGCTCGTGTCGCTCGTCGCCTTCTTCGGTTGAGGTTGGCGATGCGAAGAGTTGTTCCCAGGCGCGGGAGCTCGCAACGTGCTTCCTCAATGCCGATCATCCGAGGCCATATCTTCTGAGGATCGTGAAGATGACGGCGGGCGCCACGGATCCCAAGGGGCCGAGCTCCTTAGAAAGCCGCCGATGCCGGGACTCCGTAGCGGCTTACTTCTTGGCGATGCCGGGCCATGCGGTCGAACCCCCATGGACCAAGAACCGGGCGGCGCTCGATAAAATTAGTGGCGGCCCGCAGCTTGGCGGCGGTGGGTAATAACCATCGCTGCCAGCGCGTGTTTTGGCCGAGCGAGACCTCAACGAGGTACATTAGCCGCAACCCAATCTTGATTCGTGTCCTACCGCAACGACCATGTAGAGCTGCAAGATCACCGATGACCCCCACGCTTTGTGTATGGTCGGAAGGATGCATGCGCCGCGGGCGCGAGGGAAGCGCCTTCATCCGTATTGCGGCGCCGGTGCTGCATCCGTCTTGAGTTCTTCTTCTTTCCATGGAAATTGGACTACTTTAGCGAGATACGCTTTCATGAGGATGTGCAAGGTGTCCCTAAACTAGCTTTATATGGTTTTCGTTGTCATATGGTTATGTAAACATTGGTTCTCGCTTTAATTTGCAACTTGTGTTTATTTCCTTATGTTGAACTGTAATATAATTATTATTAGAAATTTAGGCGAGAGCTCGCCGGGCGACCATGGTGGCACAATGGCGGTGTCTAGCACGCCGTCGGGCCGGTCGCCGTTTGGGTCACCAGAGCCACCATTGCCCGATCTATCCTACCCAAAAAGGCCAAAACATCCGTCCGACGAGAGGAACTTGGAACGTACAAAACAAAGAAGAACAAGGAACGGAGCAACGACTGACGACGGGCGAACTCGCCGTGGCGGCGGTGGGGCTTTCCGCAAGAACGGAGTAGGACGCGCCGGGAGGTTGGATCGGTTGAGGTTGCGGGCAACGCCTACTTCTCACAACTATGTGTGGCAACACGTATACCCTAATCTCTAATTATAAACCCTAAACCTAACCCCCTGAACGCTAAACACTAAACATTACCTTTGTATAAAGATAAACTATATAGGTCTCAATTTCAAAAAAAAAAATTGGAAATTGAAATTTAAATTGTTTTTGAAGTGGCGTTCTGGCCATGGGTCCTCTCGGACGCATGATTTCCCCACAAAAAATCCCTCGCCGGCCCCCCGTGTGCCAAAGCATGGTGTGAAGCCCCGACTCTTCTCACGGGTCCAGGCTCCCATGTCGGGGCGGGGCGGGGGCTGGGGTTCGGGGGTTTTCCGGGATCCGGTGGGAAGATCTTCTTCTTAAAGAAATACTGGGTGGGGACATCGTCCCCCTTTCAGTCCCTGGTTTTTAAATATCCATGAAACTTTGTACTCCGTAGCTTACAACATTTTGATTTGAGATCATCTTGTCATGGGAAAACATGTAACAGTTTGAAAACATTTATCTTACTGGGACAAGACTACGGGGGACTCGCGCGGCAGAGAGCGCAGAGCCGGCCGGCCGTGGCAACGTGAACGCTTCGTTCCTTGTCGTAGAAGCGTCGGATTAATTATAGAGAGAGAGAGAAAATGGCCACCGACGGGCCCCACAATTTAAAATACCTAAAAAATGTTTTAACCGAGAAACCAAAAATCTAAATTAAATTTCGATTACACTACTAAATTTGTTTCAATTAATTATTCAAAACAAGATATCACATGGATATATTTAGATAAAATTACAAGTGGGCCCACACGATGGTAGTTGGGATAGAGTAGGACAAACTTTTTTCGGGGCCAAATTCCTAATTCTCTAAATAATGTTTGAAATTTCAAAATACTAGCACACACAAGTTACGGTCCCCCCTTTTACATTAACCGTGGGACCATGGTGTCTGCGCATCGAACACTCTACAATAGCCACCTCGGATTCCTTTATAGTGCTACTATGGGGCGATTTTCTCTCGCGTCTCTCTCGTCTCTTCCTTCTCCCATACTACACCTCTTCTCATATCGTATTAGTACTAGTAGTACTCTTCTCACCTCTTCTCCGTCGACTTTCCAAACTCATCTCAACCAAAGAGCGGTCGACATAGGGGACGCCTCGCCGCCGCCTTCGTCTCCATCCAGGCGGTGGTGCTCTTTATCACATCCATGCACGACTAGCTAGATATGGGTTTTTATGTGGTTTTTGAAGCAAGCAAATACAAAAGTTTTTTTTTTTTTGGTGGTTGCAGATCACGGGGTCCGTCGCGGAAGCACATCTTCTTTTCTTTTTTTTTTGGTGGTTGAGATCTGGAGTGCATCGTAAAAAGCACATCTTCTTTTCTTTTTGGTTGTTGCGGATCTAGGGTCCGTCGCGGAAGCACGTCTTCTTGGTAAGCACCGAAATCTAGATTGTATAGTGCATTATCCTTCCTTTCTTGATGTGATTTACGAATGGATCTAAAAGTTTTAGTGTTTGTCTTACATATACGTGTGACTCATGCTACCTTCTACAACCACGAGAGATCTACGGGAGATTATTAAAGGTTGGAGGAGGAGCGATGTGCAAAACCAATGTGAGCAAGCTTCATGTTGTTCTCCTCGATCGACACCACACCTCCAAAGGCGAGATAGATTACTAGGCGTTGCGGATTGGTGTTTATCCACGACCCAACTGTTTGAGAGCCCTAAAAACTTAAAACTCAAGTTTTGCTTGTTTCTCTAGAACTTGCGGAGAGACCCTTTGAGTGGACTTTGGCCAGTGGGGCTCACGGCGTAGGACTATAATCTCCCGTGTAGGTCTCGAGCCCTAGTCATGGCCATGGCTGGCGCTTAAGACTTCTTATTTGGAGATTATAATCCCGCCCATAAGCTCTGGAGGGTGTTGTCGTCCCCTACTCTCAGTCACGGACCGAGGGACATCCATATATGTCTTTGTAGCTTAGGTCTTGCTTCCTTCTCTTTGACAATATTCGCTTGCTCTTGCTTCATCTTGTTTTGACTTGTTATGTCTCACGGAATACTATTAAATCGACCAAAATCGGGCGCTAGCAAAATAACTTTGTTATCTAATGTTGTTATATTATCAAAAAAATTGTTCAAATTTGGAATGCTCGGCTCTCAAGAATCTCTATCGAACTGTATTGCTAGTTTGTGCATTGTGGCTCAACAAACGAATTCAATTTTGATTTGTTCCGTAAAGAGGCAAATTTTGGCCTTGTGTTGAAACAAATTTGGCATCGAACACTCACCTCCCTCTCTCTCTCTCGATCGTCGAGCAGGCATGTGAAATGACTCCATACGTGACCCTGATTATGCGGTACACCTCGTACCACGGTGTTCGAGCATGTCATCATGATTACAATTCTGAGACCCGTGCTTGAAAAAGCGAGTGCGTAGGATGGTGCGAATGACTGCTGCGAGGATGGGCTTAACGAGCAGTGAGCGACAAGTTTTTTATATTTCCCAAAAAGTTTTGACCAAAACCTTTTCCAACAATACTACGAGGGGGACTCGCGCGGCCGGCGCGGCGAGGCGAGACGGGGAGGCGGCCGTGGCAACGTGAACGCTTCTGGTTCCTTGTCGCGAGCGTCGGATTAATTATAGGCGAGAGAGAGAAAATGGCCACGGCGGGCCCCATAATTTGAAATACCTAAAAAATGTTTTACACCAAGCGAGAAACCAAAAATCTAAATTAATTACGATTACACTACTAAATTTGTTTCAATTAATTATTCAAAACAAGATATCACATGGATATATTTAGATAAATTACAAGTGGGCCCACACGATGGTAGTTGGGATAGAGTAGGGCAAACTTTTTTGAGGCCCAAATTCTAATTCTCTAAATAATGTTTGAAATTTCGAAATACTAGCACACAAATTCACGATCGCCCTTTTACATTAACCGTGGGACCATGGTATGCATCGAACACACTCACGGTAGCCACCTCGGATTCCTTTATAGTGCTACTATGGGCGGTTTTTCTCTCGCGGTCTCTCGCCACTTCCTTCTTCCATTCTACACCTCTTCTCATCTTTGTACTAGTTAGTACTAGTACACTTCTCACCTCTTCTCCGTCCTGACTTTCCAAACTCATCTCAAGATTCTCAACCAAACCTGAGTGCGAGGCGATCCGACCACGAGTGCGCCTCGCCTTCGCGCCTTCGTCTCTCCGTCCGGGCGGTGGTGCTCTTTATCACATCCATGCGGCTAGTGGTTTTTAGGTGTGGTTTTGAAGCGGCAAATACAAAAGTATTTCCTTTTCTTGGTGGTTGCGGATCGGGGATCCGTCGCGAAAGCACATCTTCTTTTCTTTTATTGGTGGTTGCGGTCTGCGGTCCGTCGCGGAAGCACATCTTGGGTAAGCACCGAAATCTAGATTGTGAAGTGCATTATCCTTCCTTTTTTGAAGGGTTTTTGAATGGCTATAAAAAGGTTTTTTGTTTTGTCTTGCATATCTGTGTGACTCATGCTATCTACTAGCTTGTACAACATTGCTCAACCTCCCATCTTTTATTGGTGGTTGCGGATCTCTGCGACCGCTAGCTCGATCTTATCGGCAACCTCCTAGGCGACATTCTCACCACCATCATCTCCCTCCTACCCGGCCCGGCGGCGCCGGGATGCAAGTATTATCCACCGGTGGCGCCCCCTATGGCGGAACTCTCGCTCAACCTCTGCGACGGCGACATCAAGCTCATCAAAAAGCGCAAAGCGCAAGCGCCCGACCTATATTTGATGTCATGCGGATCGTATCTCGGATCATCTCCGATCATTCGGGTCCTTTCCCATTTTGTCCCTTGGTTGGCAAAGAATAAAGCGACATCTATCGGATCACAGTCGGCTTCAATTCCCTAAATCGATAGCCTTGAGCATCTCGAGCTTTGGAACACATTCACATATCACGGTGCGGGCCGCGGTAATTTACATTATCCTCCTCCCTTTGCGCTCTCACCATCACGGATGATAGACACGGACCTAGACTACACCATGAGTTCGCCAAGTTTCCGGTGCTGATTTAGATAGTTTACATTTCGCCAATATGAAAGAGCTTACCATCGGCGCGCATGGCTATCGGGGACAAAATGCTCCATGCGGCTTCTCTCCAAATGCCCTATACTACGAGTTTGGTGCTTTGTCCGAAATGTCGGACTTTCTTGCATCCGCATAACTAATTGTACACTTAGGTCGTTTGGTCTTTCCGACGAAGATTTATCGAGTCGAGCAAATTCGAAAGAAGTGGTGATTGGGGATGCTCCTCTTTTTAGAAAAGCTATTCATTGAACGCCACCATTACTACGCCCCCATTCTAATATTGTGCGAAGTCTCGAATTTGAGCGTTCGCATCAAATGGCTCCAAAGCTTCGGTTCTTGGGGCGCCTCGGTCGCCCCTACGACATTCGAGTTTGGTATTTGTAAGGTGTGTAGTTTGTAAGTTCACCATTGTTACTTGATTTCTTTATTATTTATACATTATGTCAAGATACGTATAACCAAAGTTTTATTTTGCGGATGTCTATACCTCCATGTCGATGGGAACTATTAAAGTTTTGGTTGTGTGCATGCCATCTCTAACATTAATGATATTGTTAGTCTTACGAATTGTTTCCCCCCTGCCTACAAAAGCTCTATGTGAAGGTAACTAACATTTGGATAAAAAATTTATATGTACCTTACATTCCACATTTAGTTTCTAGCTTATATTGCTTGATGAGATTTTTTACACGCTCAAATGTAGGCGATATTTCTTGATATTTATGAATTGAATTTGTTTATGTGTAATCAATTATGTCGAATAAAAGTTCATTTAGTCAAATTATTGCAATCGTTGTCACTACGTTTTTGCAGGTGTTCACTCGGACATTTTTTTGTTTGTTTCATTTGCGAGGTCTCTTTGAAGGGCGAGTCAAAAGGGTGAAGTACCATTATGCCCTTGATCATCTTGATTGTCTTCAAAGTCACCTTAAGCGAATGCTTTGTTAGATTACAAGGGCGGGAAAGAGATGTGGAATTTGTCAACTTCTTTATTGAAAGCGCCAAAAGTTCGGAGAAAATAGAATTTCGGACGAGGGGCGTGCCAAATGCGATTGTGAATATGTGGATGGACAGCTAAGCGGCGAAACTAATGTTTAGCGCTTCCAAGGACATAAAAGTAAACATTTTGCCTTGTGCGGTCTCTTCCTTGACTTTGTGCACATCGGGGGATATGCATGATAGGAGTATTGTTGATCTTTATGAGCATCGTTGTGTGTGACCGAGCATTCACGACCCAACATGGCTTGTAAAAACTCTTTGTGTCGTATTTTTGTACATTGTCCGGAGTTTACAATGGATGGAACTTCTACTCATGAGCGTCTAACTTGTCATCTTTTGCTTTTGTCATATTTTAAAAATTGAGATGCCGACTTCATAAGACTAATGAGAACTTGTTTGTTTACTCTGTGGCACTTTTTTGCCTGACGGTTGATAGTGCGATTTTATGGTTTATTGAAACTTTCTTTGTCAAGATGGTTGCTTGTGGTTTCGAACTGATTTCTTTTGTGTACACATCCGTAGTGATTACTTTGGTTGTGTGAAGGCTAGTGTTGTTAATGCATTGCAATTAATGCGGATTGAGCTTTATCATGGCAATGAAGCAAAATTTTGGAATGGAAGGGTCATTCGGAAGGTTTTTTTTTTTTTTTTTTGGTGATCGATCTTATCTTTGTCTTGACTTACTTTTGGTGATGATGTACTATCTAGCTAACCTAGTATTAAAACTATGTGATTATCGATGCAAACTCAATAGCGCTTGCTCAATTTGATAAAATATATGATGCTAGTAGCTTGTTCGTACAAATTGTTGACCACACATACATATGCTTCGGACCGTCTTTGGATACTGTGTATTTGTAAAATACGTATATATTATTATATTGAATTGAACTTGTTGCCGTGGGACCATCTTATGCGTAATGCGCATCCCAACTCCACTCACGCTTTCTGCGTGGTGTGGGCCGAACAATACCGACTTTTTGTTGTGAAAAGTTCAGGTGCACAGGCCAACTTGGGCTGTGCATTCTTAGCCGGAGCCTCTTTTGCTTAAGAATCGAGGCGACCTTAGCGGTCCGATCAAATCAAGCGACCCACGGTTCGCTGATGTTGCAAAAATATCGCCGCCACCGCCCGGTTTCTACCATGAGAAACCTAGTCTTTGTACTACTAGAGTTTGTCAAAGAAAGAAAGCATAGCAGTTTCCGCAAATAGATAGATCGGTATGAAGAAACCTAGGTTAGCCGGAAATGGCGAGTCATCGGCGAGATCCATCAAAACCAGCTTCAAACCACGCCCGCTAGCTCCGATCTTATCGGCAACCTCCCGGGCGACATTCTCACCACCATCATCTCCCTCCTACCGGCCCGGCAGGCGGCGCCGGGGCCATAAGTATTATCCGCCGGTGGCGCCCCCTATGGCGGAACTCTCCGCTCAACCTGCGGACGGCGACATCAAGCTCATCAAGCGCAAAGCGCCCGACCTATATTTGGCGTCGTCTTGATCGTATCTCGGATCATCTCAATCATTCGGGTAATTTTTCGCGGTACGTGCTTTGGTTGTCAAAGCATAGGCGACATCTATCGGATCTGGTGCGGCTTCAATCCCTAAATCGATAGCCTTGAGCATCTCGAGCTTTGGAGCGCATTCACATATCGGTGCGGGGCCGCCCGGCCCAATTTGTTATCCTCCCTCCCTTTGCTCTCTCACCATCGCGGATGATAGACCTAGACCTAGACTACACCATGAGTGCGCCAAGTTTCCGGTCTGATTTAGATAGTTTACATTTCGCGATTATGAAAGAGCTTACCATCGGCGCGCATGGCTACTCGGGGACAAAATGCTCCATACGCTCCTCTCCAAATGCCCCATATTACGAGAGTTTAGTGCGTCGAAATGTCGGACTTTCTTGCATCCGCGCATAACTAATTGTACACTTAGGTCGTTTGGTCTTTCAGGCGAAGAATATTTCGAGTCCGAGCAAATTCTGAAAGAAGTGGTGATTGAGGATGCTCCTCTTTTAGAAAAGCTATTCATTGAGCGCCACCATTACTCTGCCCCCCAGACTTACATTGAGCCCCGGTCTCGGTTTGCGTTCGCATCCAAATGGGTCCAAAGCTTCAGTTCTTGGGGGCCCTCGAATTCGACCCCTACGACATTTGAGTTTGGTATTTGTAAGGTGTGTAGTGTGTAAGTTCACCATGCCATTACTTGATTTACTTTATTATTTATACATTATGTCAATACATTATAACCAAAGTTTTTGCTTTGCGGATGTCTATACCTCTGGCATTCCCATATCGATGGGAGCTATTAAAGTTTTGGTTGTGTCCATGCCATCTCGACATTAATGATGTTGTTAGTCTTACGAATTGTTTCCCTGCCTCCAAAAGCTCTATGTGAAGGTAACTAACATTTGGATCAAAAATGTATATGTACCTTACATTCCACATTTAGTTTCTAGTTTATATTGCTTGATGAGATTTTTTACACGCTCAAATGTTATTTGGTATTTCATGATATTTATGAATTGAATTGTTTATGTGTAATCAATTATATGCGAATAAATGTTCATTTAGTCAAATTATTGCAATCGTTGTCACTACGTTTTGCGGGTGTTAAAACTCCGGACATTTTTTGTTTGTTTCATTTTGCGAGGTCTCTTTGAAGGCGAGGTCAAAAGGGTGAAGCACCATTATGCCCTTGATCATCTTGATTGTCTTCAAAGCCAACTTAAGAAACTGAAATCTTGTTAGATTACAAGGGCGGGAAAGAGATGTGGAATTTGTCAACTTCTTTATTCAAAACGCCAAAGTTACGAGAAAATAGAATTTTGGACGGGGCGTGACAAAATGCGATTTTGAATATTGGCAACGGCGACAGCGGCGGCGAAACTAATGTTCGGTGCTTCCAAGGACATAAAAGTAGCATTTTAAGCCCTTGTGCGGTCTCCATCTTGACCTTGTGCACATCGGGGATATGCATGATAGGAGTATTGTTGATCTTTATGGCGTGCGTTGTGTGTGACCGAGAGCATTATGACCAACATTGCTTGTAAACTCTTTGTCAAGATGATCTTTGCTGATCAAGACACGGAAGCCACTCTTGAAGACCAAGATGAAGCCGGTGGCGAAAGAGATGATTCAGCTTTTGTCCTCAAAGCGCTCGTGATCGATTCTTTTGGCATTATTTGAATGTACGTAAGCATAGGAGGTGTGATGAGTCTTGGTTGGGCTGTCTTTGCGTGCCTTCGTGCGCAAAATAAGAAAACTTGTCTTTGTGTTGCGTGCCTTGAGCGCATCGGAGGTTAAGCTTTTGAGCTGCGTGCGTCGTGCCGCAAAATGTTGGTCGAGTTATCATTTGAACTCGTTTAGTGGTATTATGAAGTAGAGTTATGGTAGAAGTTGAGTTCGATGCACGGTGCGGCACTACAGTGCTTTTGTCTTATAAAGCTGGTAACCCCGGGGGCAAGGCCATGGGTGTTCGTTAAGCTTTCAATAAAGCTAGGGTGAATACCTTTGGTCTAAAACAATGGATGGAACTTCTACTCATGAGCGTCTAGCTTGTCATTTTTTTATCATATTTTAAAAATTGAGATGCGACTTCATAAGACTAATAACCGAGCTTGTTTGTTTCTTTGTGGCACTTTCATTTTGCTTGTTGATAGTGCGATTTTATAGTTTATTGAAACTTTCTTTGTCGGGATATTTGCTTGTGGTTTAACTGATTTCTTTGTGTACACATCCGTAGCGATTACTTTGGTTGTGTGAAGGCTAGTGTTGTCAATGCATTCTGCGTGTCTAGATTGAGCTTTATCATGGCAATGAAGCAAGGCGGAATGGAAGGGTCATTCGGAAGGTTTTTTCCACACTTTCGAGGACAAGCCAACGCAAAATTGGAGGCTACCTATGCTTTGAATTTGCGGTGAAGCAAGGCGCAGAAAGCCTCGTCTTTGTGAGTTTGTGTATGATTAGGAACAGATTTTGTTGGGCTATCCTTCGACATGGAGGATGAATTTCGAGCCCAACAAAAGCGGCTAAACCGGCGACGCCCGGTGCTTGTGCACCGTTGATCTCGGTTGGATTCAACGGTTGAGATTGCTTCTTGGGAAGCATGTATGGGGGTAAGGAAAAACCCTAGCCTCCATTCAAGCGAGAAACTATGCGCCTCTAGATGCCGTGGCGGCGTGCTTCTATTCTGCATTTCTTAGGAGGACTGCTCTAGCGAAGATCCTCGGCGCTGCATCCAACGGGAGAAACAACTTCCAACTTGGAGCCTCGTCGCGTGCGCGTAGGTTCGGCGATTACCACGGACACCAAGGAGGCGATCAAATCTGATGTACTATATAGCGTGGCGTAGCAAATCAATCATCAACGGTATATAGGCTGCCCGTCACGTGCGTCGCGCTCCTCATTTGCCCCCCCCACCCCACCTGCGGTGTGCACGCCACCGAAGAGAGAGAGCGGTGTTGAAGTGTGTGGCGCGCATTATATATTATATATAATAATATGTCGCGATGTTATAACCTATACGGCGGAAAAGCGGCCCATTTCGTTGTACCACAAGAAAACGGGCTAACATCGCGAGTCAAATTCGAGGCCCAAGGAAGGCCGGCCTGCGGGGCGGCGGAGGCCGTTAACCGGATGCAGGCCCGGCCAAATTGATGCGGAAATGCAGGCGGCGTGTCAACATCCATCGTCTCTAGCGGGGCCGGGCGTATGGACTTCGAGACAAATCTGACGCAGCGCACCCGCGGCGTCTGTTTCTTGATACGTGTCCGCCAATACAAGCAAGCAGCCTGAGACGGTACTGGTGACAACCTGCGTGCGTAAAATGACGTAGCGTCGGTGGCGGATTCACGACATATCTGGGACACTGCTAACATATCTCGTGCGAAACTATCTGTGGCGTCGATGTCATTTGAGACGTAATACGGACACCTAATAACATAACTCGTCGACGAAACTATCTGTGGCGTCGGTAGGAGGCTGCGACATGTCTGAACACACGCTAACACAACTTCGTCCCGAGAAAATAAGCGTCGGTCGGGAGGCTGCGACATGTATGAACACACGCTAGCCTTCTTCGTGCGAAAATAAGCGCGGCGTGTCGGTAGTGGTTGCGACATGTCACGGACACCTCCTAACACAACTCGTCACGAAAATAAGCGGCGTCGGTAGTGGTTGCGACATGTCAGGAGACACGATAACACAACTCGTCTGAAAATAAAGCGGCGTCGGTAGTGGTTGGGACATGTACAGACACCTCCTTACACAACTTCGTCTAAAAATAAGCGACTTTAATTTACGTGGCCGTTCTGGACCCTTATCTTTGTTCCAAGCGTCGGTATCTGCGGACGCAGCGTCATGCCGGTGTCAAGCACCACGGGGCGGGTATCGACCCGCAGCGGTCTGTGAATCCGCAGCGCATCTGTAATACTAAATAGCGGTACAGGCGGGCGGCGCCGAAAGGTGTCTGTAAGCAAAAAGCGTCTGAATTAGGGGTTGCATCCACGGTCGATCGGTCTCGAAAATGCGCTTTGTGATGAAAGCGCGTGTCTGAGATCGTTCAATTCTGCGGACACTTTCGGTTTCAAAATGCATAGCAGCGTCGTGCCCAATGCCCAAGAAAAAGCGGCGTGCGGATTACGACAGCGGCGGCGTTACATGGAACAGCGTCGTAATGACCTCCTATTACGACGGCGTATTGGTCTGTGGGACCATCCGGCGCCTAATGCCCGGCGGTCGCCTAGCCGCGGCGTCAGTAATGTCACCTTTCTGAGCGCTTCGTTATTAGTGGCGTCTCGGGCTCTTTGGCGGTTATTAGCCTTTTTACATAGTGAATCTCAAGACATAGAAAGCATACTCTGAGGCAATACATCGATACACTGACGATGACTCATCGGAAGCAGAACAAATGGTGTACGTGTATCCATTCCATTTTCTATGCATTTGTTAAATCAACAAAACACACACTTGTTAGGGGTTATTTCAATACCTTTTTGCATCAGTAACAGTTCTTAGAGCTTGGCACCAGTGAGCTGCTACAGCTTGAGATTACAGGTCCGTAGGAACAACTAGCCAGCTTCGTTATGGATGAGGTGGTCGTAAAGAATGGAATTTTCAACATTTTATTTATCTCTGGACAAGGTATAATTGTAAAAACACAATAGAAGACAGAAAAGCACATCAGTGATGCGTCTAGACGGTCATAGTGACGCAAAAAAAAAAATCCGTGTCACTTAGATTGCATCAGTGATGTGCACATACCATTGATGCGTCACTAATACTCTGCACTAGTGATGCGTACAGTCAATACACATCACTAATGATCCCTGACAGTGACACGTGCAGCCAATGCGCATCACTAATGCTCCCTCAACGTTCATGAATTCAGCCAAGACGTGCGCATTGCTGATGACTATTCACTATAACTTGTCCAACAAATACACATCACTGCTGTAGATGTCCTTAGTGACTCATTTAGCTAAGACACGTCACTAATGAATATTTACAACAAAAAATGTAGTGATGGTGCTTCGCATACCGATTACCAAGTTTTCCGGATTTGCGACTTACCTTGCAGCCTTTACATGTGTGCAAACAGCAGCGGCAGTGTCGTCCGGTTCGTCTGCAAATGCAGGAAGTCTTCAGTGTGGCACCGATAAAACTTCGTCCGGCCGTGCCACTTCTCCCGTCCGTGCCCAAAGCAGGACTTGCTTTGGACTATGATTTCTTCCTTAGTGTTGCGAGGCCCATGAGATAACCAAGAAAAATAATTAATAAAAATATTAATTAGTTATGGGCTGCTGTGATTTTGTTATTATTTGGAAACATGAGTATTGTACCATTTCTCCGTTTTATTTGTTCCTAATTGTGTGCAAGAGTATCTTTTATTTTAGTTGCCAAATTATTCAGTGTTAATCAACATAGAACCTTAGTCAAGAACTAGAATGCTCATCGTTTTTATGTTTCTCACCCTATCTTTAATTTCTCACTATTGTTAAAATTAAAAATGAATTTTCTCAACTTTTCCCCTTGTTCGATCATGCTAGCTAGTATTGATCAAATGAGATAAAATGGCTTCCCTCAACATGTGAATATAGGTCCATTAGACTAATAAACACACTAGTGGCCTCATTTTAAAATTGGTCCATCCCTTACATGACGTGTGTAATAAACCCTATTTTGCGTGGCGGGCGTGTTAAGGTGCCCGCCACGCAAAATAAATTTTCCGTGGCGGGTAAAAACGCCCGCCACAAAAAAAAAAATGGGCGTGGCGGAGAATTTTCCGTGGCGGGCAAAAAATGCCCGCCCGCCACGGAAAAGATTTTTTGCAGTATCACGCAAAATCATATTGTTACTATTGCTCCTAATGAAGTACGAGCTAAGCTCACTTCAAAAAAAAAAAAAACATGACGTGTGTATCTAAATTGGCTCTAACGTTTGGAGAGATGGTGTTCAGTTGTTTCATCTCACTGGTCACTTATTTGTATGTACATTAGTTTTATACCACCGTTCTACATAACTCAATGACAGAGCGGCTCATCACATGCTCATATATCGGTGCAGTCAGTGAATTGTTGATCCACAGATACTATATACAGATGCATGGAGTATATATAAATAATTTGGACACCCACACTTCATTGGGCAATAAAAGGAAGTATGCTACAGGCCAAGAGAGATACTGGAGTTGTTTGTGAAGTCCATGTGCCACCGTGTTTTCTACAATATAGGCTTAGGAGACATCAGGACCTACAGTGATAAGATGTCGATAACTCTTCTGCAATCATAGCAGTCTTGCGCCGCTTGTTCCTTGCTTCTTACTACGTCTGTATTTGTTTCACCTATCAAAATCAAGCCAGCCTCAGATATTCATCAGCTCGGTGTCAGTCCACCAACTTTATCCCTCCATCTACCTACCTTATGCTGGTTTCATTCATCTATATAAAGATTCCAGTTAGAGTTTTCTCTCTGTTTTGTGTTCCGTCTTGCCTCCTGCAAGCACCACAATTCTCTCGTATGTCTACATCTAGACATTGACTTTCTCTGAAGATCTTTCATACCCACTAAGTAAACCTTGGGATCTATATGAAGTCGTCGTGTCCATTGTGAAGCCTTGACCCTCCAAACCCTCCAAACAGAGCTGGCTCTATAGTTTGAAGGGCCCTCGGGCAAGCAAGAACATATTGGTCCTTGCCGGCGGCCGGCCACAGGGTGAGGCAGACAAACTAGATGCTTTGACACCATGTCTAACGAGATGCTTTCTTTAGACAAACTAGCGAGTTCGGACAAGTGTCTTCTCACCACTGGACATAGATCTGTTTCTAGCAGTGCAGCTCTAGCGGAGACCCCAGATACCGTGGACTCCCCACACCGCACCATCACACTCCCCTCAATCACCAAGGCCCAGTACACTGCAGATGGTGGGTTGAGGGAATACCAAAGAAGGAATTGACATCCTGAGGCGTTCCATGCCAACTGCTAGCAGCAAACCAGAGGACCAACTTTTGTTCCATGCGTTCCTTGTTTCTATTGGCATAAATCTCATATGCATAAACCACATATTTATAGGCTCACAAATCTATTATAAGAAATGAAAGGTCGACATGTTGTGCAGTCGTCAGCAGCTGACTCAAGCATTTACAGCGCTGCACTCATATGGTATATTGTACAAAGGATTCCAATAATACACAACAAATATTTGTCAATTCCAGCTAGGGATGAAAATGGTGCGGATATTTCCGACAGTCCGTTCGACCGAATAAATATGAACACTTAAATGGATAATTATGCGGATATCTGAAATTTTTTCGGCTACGAATATTTAAACGGATAGTTTACATGGATATCAAATAAAAATGTAATATCATTAGTATCCGGCGGATATGGGTAATCCGAGTAAAAAATGGATATATCCACCTGAGTACTATCCATTTATAACAGTTTAGGCTATTGATGTTCAGCCATTGTGCTGCCCTGCAATTATAGCTACCTTCTTGATTGGGTCCTAACAGAAATTTTGAAAAAATAAGAAAACAAATGCAAAATTAAGTATATTCTCCTCCTGCCTTAATGGAGCCGTGCACAAAAAAAAAAAAATGCCTCCATGGTATCATCAAGTAGAAGCTACACTTGCAGCGACCTTCCTTGTGATGGAGCCAGCTTTGTTCACCTAATCCACTGTTCTTTATCCCTTGACATCAGCGCCTAAAAGATAGGCACATAGATAAAGACGGGAAACTGATTTGGTGTAATCATCTCATTAAATTCCATATGTCCAGCAGAAATAGAGGAGTGAGATTATAATAGACCAATTCACTCCTCAAAATATACACTGCCACACTATTTTTATTATTGAAGGAGCTGGATGGTCCATATGACATCAATATATAACAATCATACAAAATGTGGATAGATTCTTGACTTTTCAAACATCATTATCATGCTTGGGGGTAGCCTTGTCTCTGAAGGTAAATCGGAGCATAAATCTTTCTTGGAAAGGAATATAATTAACAACCTGATAGTGTCATAACATGACTGTGTGAAGGCAGCGTGAAGTCTTCTGCTGGCAGCCGCAAAGCTGATTGTCCCTTCTTGCCTCCTGCAAGCACCTCAATTATCTCGTGTGTCTACATCTGGGCATTGCGACTTGCTGAAGCTCTCTCATACCCAACTAATTAAGTAAACCTTGGGATCTATACAAAGTCGTCAAAGCCTTCACCCTCCAAAGCCGACAAATTAACCTGCTTGCATTGCCAAGACTAGTTCGAAGCCGACAAACCTGCTTGATTGTTTTCAGTCCTGGCCGTAGATCTCTTTCTTGCAGTGCAGCGCTAGCGGAAAGCCCGGATACCGTAGACACTATCACTACTACAGGATTGATTTTGGGAGGTGTTCAGTTTTGATTTTCCGTGGCGGGCATTTGAAAAACCGCCACGTAAAATAGGTGGCCTGGCAGCCCCCCGGCCAGGGGAAAAACCGCCACGGTTAACCGTGGCGGTTTTTATAAAAAGCCCGTCACGGTTAACAGCCACCAGCCCACTATAGTTAGAAAAGCCCAAATGGCCCGTTAACATGTTCACGTATTTATAGCCCCACAAACCCTAACTCAACTCACTCAGTCACTCTCTCACCCCCTCCCCCCAGCCGCCGAGCCCTCTCCCGATCCCTCCACCCGCGACGCATCTCCCTCCCTCCCTCTTCACTCCTCAGGCGCGCGGCGGCCGGCCATGTCTCCCACCAGCGCGGCATGGCCGGCGCGATCCTGGCGGATCCGGCGGCCTCCCCTTCAACTCCGGCTCCGGCGGCCGGCTCCCGGCCCGGCGGATCGGCGGCCTCCCCTTCCCCTTCAAATCCGGCCTTGGCGAGAGCGGGATCGGTGGCGGCGCTCGGCCGGAGGCGGCTTCTCCACGGGGCCGGCGGCGCGGCTCCAAAGCGCGATGGCGGCCCGCGAAAAAAAAGCGAAGCGGCGGCGGCTCGTCGGACCCCTCTCCCTCGGCAGCGCGCGGCGGATCCGGGAGCCACGGCGGTGGATCCCGGCCTCCTCGGATGGCGGCGGCGGCGGCGAAGGCGGGATCCGGTGGCGGCGTGGGCGGATCCGGCCTCCTCCGGCGGTAGTGTGCTGGCGGTGGCGGCGAGCTGGCCGGGCGGCGATGGCGTCTTGGCGGCGCGGCGAAACCCTAACGGGCTCGGCGGCCCGGATCACGGGCCCGTTAGGGTTTCAAAGCGTATTTTCTTTTTTCTTTTTTTTTATTTATTAACCGTGGCGGGCATTGTTAAATAACCGCCACGGTTAATCGATTTGCGTGGCGGACATTTGCCCGCCATTAACCGTGACCCTAGCTGCGTGGCGGTTTTAATGTCCGCCACGGAAAATCAAAAAAGTCCGCCCACGGAAAATCATTTCAGTAGTAGTGTATGCACTGCGTCACATTCTCCTTTATCACCATGTGAAATAGCGGCAAGCCAGTACTTTACAGTCGGTGGGTTGCGGGAATAACAAGGAAGAAATTGACATCCCGATGCTTTCCATGCCTACTGCTAGCAGCAAACCAGACGACCAACTTGTGTTCCATGTGTTCTTTTGTTTGTCGATCTTGGCACATATATATCCATATATATAAACCACACATCTATTATAAGAAATGGAAGGTCGACATGTGGTGCAGTCGTCAGCAGCTGACTCAAGCATGTACAAAGCTGCATTAATATGGTATATCCTACAAAGGAATTCGGATAATAGGAAAACAACAAATATATGTGTCAATTCCAGCACAAAGAAAAAAATAAAGACATGCTGGCCCTTAATGGCTGCTCTGCAGGCGTACTGGATGCAAGCTAAGTATACGTCCAGAGGAAAAATATCAAAACGAGCACAGTTGAACAGTTGTGCGCTTTCAACTATAGTTCGATTTCAAAGACATCATCCTCCATACGGATTATGTACACAATGCAACGATAATATTTCACAACTGAAATTTAAGCACCACTATGTCTACCAAGTGGGTCGTCCTGACAAACCAGACAAAATGTTAAACCACCCCATGTGTTCATCATCTTGCAGTGATCCATGTTTCCTAGTGTTAATTGAAGAATCTTATTTAAGGAAAACGATTTTTCAGAACAGGCATCATATACTAGAGTCTATTGGCTATGTACATCTAAGGATGTAGATGCGGATGTTGTTGACTCATCCATTATCTAAAAAAAAAAAAATCATATACTAGAGTCTAGCGACGGAGACGGGGCGATAGGCGGCCGCCGCCCGCCTGCCGCTCGCGAGGAACCACCTGCCGCGCCGGGCCGGCCCACCCCCCGCCGGCCGCCCCGCCGGGATCGCTCCCTGCTCCTCACCTATATTCCTGGTGAGCCTAGAACCGCAAAGGGAATGGCGCGATGAGGCGCGACGACGGGATCGCGCGGGCAGGGCGCGGCGTGATCCCGCGGAGGCCGTGGCGGCGGATCGCGGGCAAGGCCGCAACGCGATCGCGAGGAGGCCCGCGACAACCGGATTGCGCGAGGCCGCGGCGACGGATCGGGCGAGTCGCGCGAGCAGGCCGCGATGACCGGATCGGCGCGAGGTCGCGAGTGGCGGTACGCGACGACCGGATCGCGCGACAGATCAACAGCGTGTGGCTTGCGGCGATCGGGTAGGGGAAGGCTCCGTGGATCCCGATCGGCAATACGGACCTGCAGCAGCACCCTCCTCCACTCCCCTGGCCGGAATCCCCAGCCCGGCGGTGGAAGCCAGGACTACGGTGGATCTGATCAATGGAGGCGGTGGCCGGTGGCAGATCCAGCCGCGCGTCGACCTCGTCTTCCCCGACAAGCGGCGTCCACCTCGTCATCGCCACGATGGTAATTGGCGACGACGGCAACCTCCGTGGCAGCGACCCTATGCGGATCAATGGTTCATCGTGGGATCCCCGCCGCCGATGGTGCATCGCTCGCATCTGCGCCGCCCGGCATATCCTATATCGGCGGCAACACCTCACGCCGCTTCGCGCGCATAAGCTGCGGGTGTGGGTGCCTAAGGTGGAGGTCGAAGAGGAGATGATGGGGTCGCCCGATCTAGTGGCGACTTCTCGTCCTTGCCGACACGACAATGGTGGTCTTTGCTCGGACATTCTAACGGTGAGCAAGCGACCTCTATTTATTTGGGGACAGATGCTTCTCCAATAGCGACCATTCACGCGTCGCGTTGCACCTGGCGACCCTCGTATCACAGAGTCGGCAACATATCTATTACCCGGCTGCGGTCGCGGGATGTTTGGAAGGCGACATCTTTTTGCCTTCTCGTCGGGCGCACTGAGGTGGGGTGTCCATGGATCTCAAATCTTCGACACTATGGATGCCAGTTGATCTTTAGTACACTTATCTTCATGTACTAAAGTTTTTTTTTATTCTTAGATTTTATAATAAGTTTGGCTGTGTGTGGTCACGTAGAGGCTTTGGCTGTGTGCGTTACCGCAGAGGCCGGAATGTAATTCCGTTATCTAAAAAAACTAGAGTCTAGAGTGCCATTATTTTCACTACAACGTGACTTTGTTCTTGTCACTCCAAGTGACTGACTCTTCCTTATTGATTATTTCAAATTATCTCCTTTGGTAATACAAGCTTGATTGGGCCCTACCAGAAATTTTGATGAAAATACGAAAAAATGCAAAATGAAGTATATCCTCCTCCTGCCTTAATTAATCGAGCTCTGCACAAAAGGACATTTTCCTCCATGGTTTCATGAACAGTAGAAGATCCAGTTGCAGCGACCTTCCTTGTGATGGAGCCATACGTTCACCTGATCCACTGCACTTTTCCTTTCCCTGCACATCAGTCCAAATTCGACCTGCATTTGTCGGCCTCCACATCAGTCCACCTCTTTGAACTTGAATATGGCAGACCACATGCGACCAGACCATGAAGTGTCGACCTATTCTTGTCAGTTGTCACAGATATGTCACCTCTTCTCAGTGCCTGTGTCCCCTCTGACGAGGCTCGTGCTGATTTGGTCATATAGAAACAAAACTCGGATGCATCTCAAGCAATATTCTGTATAGCCTATTTGATTTCGTAGTCCAGATAGAACTCTTTAATACACCCAAAAATAATTTTTTTGATTTCCCCTCTAGTTTGACCTGAAAAAAATCAAGAAGACACAAATGGTGAAAATGAGAGATACAGTGAATTCCAAAAGAAATGTTTAATTTGTTTGGTTTATAGGATTATTAGCCGAATGGTGTAATGGAGTAGAAGCCAGTCTGACCAAATTTTCGAGGCAAACTAACAGGAATACATCTAGTACCTGCACGAGCAAATAATTAACTTGTGAGGATTTGCAGCAGCCTCCATGATATATTTAGCACTCATGTATTGGTATCACACTAGGCATGCAAAAAAACAAAAAACTCATGGGGATACGCTATATATCTCATTCGATGGATACTAACGCACAATAGTAGACTTGTGTAATGTTTAATTAATCAGTCCAATGCAACATGCAAATGATGATTCAAGTTAATGATTTGGTCAGATTAAATAAACTAGGTAAATAAATAGATTACTGGGACTAGGATCTGACACTGCTGGTGCAGATGATCCCATTTAATTTGTTGCTAACAAAGTTATCGTCTTGAAATTTTGTATCTTTGGCAATACAAACCTACTCCTTTCAATAGGATACATGCATAAAAATGAGCATGTAGTCTAAATAATCAACCATGCATGTTTATGAATTTTTGGACCTAGTGACAACTTGTATGTCTGTTCAATTAAAGGCATCAATCATCCTCATGGTAGTAACAACTGTAAAATTAGTAGCACATATACATATTCCACTGTTTCTGCATCAGTCAGAAGTCACCAGCCATTCCTTCCATGTCCCCACTCCGCTCTTTGGCATTTTGGACCATAGTGTGCAGTTGCCGTGTGCAACCAATATGTTCTCGTGTGGGCATCCTGCCTGTCATCCTCGTTTCTAAGCTGGAGAAAGTCAAGGCCAGTGGGTGAGCACCTTTTGGTTTCCAGCGTCCCAAGAATGTCTGTCTTCCAAGTCGACTACCATAGTATCTGCATTATATAACTGTTACACGTAATTTGATACCTATGTTCTATAATAGTCTCCATACACATTTGAAACAAAAAGTTTTTTTTTTTTTTTTTTTTTTTTTTGCAAAAAGAAAGGAAATGAGAAGTATATCGTGTTGATACATGGCTTTGGAACAAGCATACAAAATATGATAGACCAATTCATTCCTCAAAATAAACACTCCCAAACTTTTTCATTATTGAAGGAGCACTGCACGATGGTCCATATGACTACAATATATAACAAGCATACAAAATGCAGCTTGATTCTTTCCTCTTGAACACTTCATTGTCTTGATTGGTGGTAGCCTTGTCTCGATCTGAAAGTCAACTGGAGCATCTATGTCTCTTGGAAAGGAATATAATTTGCACCTTATAGTGTCCTGCATAACATGATTGTACGTGCTGGCAGCGTGAAGTATCTCTGTTGATGAGACTCCGCACAGCATTGCATTCCCCTCTATCACCATGTGAACTAGCGGCAAGCCAATACATTGCAGACGGTGGGTTGAGAGAATAACAAGGAAGAAATTGACATCCTGATGCCTTCCATATGCCTACTGCTAGCAGCAAACAAGAGGACCAAATAGCTTGGGTTCCATGCAATCTTTGTTTCTCTTGGCACATATATATCTCATACATCAACCACATATTTATAGGCTCACAACACTAGTACTGAAAACGTTTTCGGTGGCGGGCGCCGGGGATTTCACGTGGCGGGCAGGCGCCCGCCACCAACAAGAGGTCCGCGGTTAATGCAAGAACTTTGCGCGTGGCGGCCTCCATCGCTCGTCACGGCTAATAGATTAACGTGGCGGGCGCATTAGGAGCGCCCGTCCGCGGTTAGAATAAAAAAATAAAAAACCCAGGAGCCCACCGGCGAGCCCATCCCGAGCCCGCCCGGTGAGCCCGGACCCTAGATCCGCCGCCGCCATTTGGAGGCGCCGCGTGCGCCACCACCACCGAATCTCGTCGAGCCATCGTCGGATCCGGTAAGCGCCGCCGCCGGATCTGTCCTCTACACCACTGGATACGCCCGATCCGCGCGAACCGCCGGAGAAGGAGGAAGTGGCGTCGGATTTGAGGGAGAGGACTTGTTCTCCGCCGCCCCGCCGGCTCGGCTCCTGGACACCACCGGCTCCTGGATCCCTCGCCGGCTGCGGGCTCCTGGATCCTCGCCGCTGCCCGGCTCCGGGGCGCCCGTGACCGCAGCCCGCCCGCCGGCTCCGGGATCCTCGCCGCTACCCGGCTCACGGGCGCGGGAAGAGGAGGAAGAGGCGCCGATGTTCCTCGTGTCACACCACGGCCGAGGGACGGGAAGAGGCCCCGCCAGCGTCGCGTCCACCTCGCGGCGCCCTCCACTGGGAGATCCGCGCGCCGTGGGTGGGGGAGGGTCGGCGGCGTGGTTCGGGCGCCGAGGACGGCGGAGGGCCGGCCCGGGGGTGGTTCGGGCGCCGAGGGGAGAGAAGTGTCGGCTGGTTTATCGCTAGGAGAGAAGCTAGTGTCGTGGAAGAGAGGAATAGAGTGAAGGAAACCCTAGTTTCCTATATTTATACGGCGGATGGTTATCGGGCCGCGCCATGGGCATTTGGGCCTTTGTATTTTTCTGTGACGGGCCCATTAGATTGCCCGCCACGGAAAATAGATATACCGTGGCAGACACGTTAGGATGACCGCCACGGAAAATAGATATTAACCGTGGCGGGCATTTTTAAGGTGCCCGCCACGGAAAATCGATTTTTGTGGCGGGCAACAGAATTTGCCTGCCACGGAAAATAAAAAGCGCATGTGGCGGCGCGTGGCGTGACGGGCAAAAAACGTGCCGCCACGGTTAATATTTTGGGTGTCACGCAAAATCAATTCGTTACTAGTGCAAATCTATTATCCGAAATGAAAGGTCGACATGTGGTGCGGTCGTCGCCAGCTGACTCAAGCATTTACTTTTTTTGCGACGGGGATATAGCCCCTTTTATTAAGCGAGAAGAGAATAGTCAATAGATCTGCACATAGCTGATAAAACCGATACAATTGGGTTCGCGGGTAATCAATAGATTGCCAACGAACACCTGAAACATAAATGAAAAGCAAGAAAAGCGAGGGGTGGGGAAGCTCCACCTAACAACCCCAGTAAGCAACGCCTAATGCAGAAGATAACTCAACACCTAGGTACCCGGTAGTGATCGGAGTCGTAGATGATACACAGCAGCAAAGCATCCGTTAGAAATCCAACCTCGGCAGCAAAGGATCTGCCGCAAACATGACGACCTCGGTGGCAAAGCATCCACCGGAGCCACCTCGGCGGTGGCCAAGCATCCGCCCGAATCACGACCTCGGTGGAAACCTCTAGCTTGTCAATCTTTGCTATTGACCGAGACGGAGTCACAGAAAACCTCTAGCTCACCAGGCATTTTCAGTCCAGGTTTCCAAAACCGGGACTAATAAAGGGGTTCCCAGGAAACCCGGACTAAAGAGGTTTCCTAGCCGGGACTACAACCCAGTCATGCAATAGTGTTTGTGATATAATTAGCAATTTTCTAATGAAGGGATGGTCCTTAATCCTAGGTGGCGACACGTACGTGAGCAAATTTAATTTGGTCTCTAATCTTGGCATTTCTTAACTAACTATAACTGATAGTACTCCCTCTATTTCAAATTGTAGTTCACTTTGGATTTTCTACATACACTGATTTTAGTATGCACCTGATTATACACTATATCTAGATACATAGTAAAACAAATTGATGTAGAAAAGCAAAAGTGAATTACAATTTGGAACGGAGGGAGTACAAGTTTATCCCTTCCTACCAATATGCTGGTTTCATTATTCATCTATGTAAACTCCAGTTAGAGCTTTCTCTCAGATGTGTGTTCGTTCTTGCCTCCTGCAAACACCTCAATTTTCTCAAGTGTCTACATCCAGACATTGCGACTTGCTCTGAAGCTAGCTCTTTCTCGCCCACGAAGTCGTCATGTCCCTTTGTGAAGCCTTCACCCGCCAAAGTCGAGAAACCTGCTTGTGCTACCATGTTCAAAACCGACTTGCTCCCAGTGCTGTCAATGCTTTCTTTAGACAAACTAGCTCGATATTAAGCGTTTGGACATCTCTCAACTCAGTGATGGCCGTACAATTCTTTCATGCAGTGCAGCACTAGAGGAGAGCACGGATACCATGGACTTTCCGCACTGCGTCACATTCTGCTTTATCGCCATGTGAAATAGCGGCAAGCCTGTACATTCAACACGGTGGGTTGATGGAATAACAAGGAAGGAATGGACATCCCGATGCCTTCCATGCCTACTGCTAGCAACAAACCAGACGACTATTGTGTTGCATGTGTTCTTTGTTTCTTTTGGCACATATATATCTCATATATATAAGCCACATATTTATAGGCTCACAAATGTATTATAAGAAACAAAAGGTCGACATGTGGTGCAGTCGTCAGCAGCTGATTAAAGCATTTACAGCACTGCATTCATATGGTATATCGTACAAAGGATTCCGATAAGACAAAAAAAAATGTCAATTCCAGCACAAACAAAAGAAAAACCATGGTGGCCCTTAAAGGCTTCCCTGCAAACCTACATACTAGATGCAAGCTAGCTATAAGTATACGTCTAGAGGAAAAATATCAAAACGAGCACAGTTGACCTCAATATGGATTATGTACACAATTAATGCAACGATAATATTTAACAACTGAAATTTAAACATCACTATGTCTAGCAAAGTGGGTCCTGACAAAAAACAGAAACAATGTTAACCCACCGTTAGTGTTCATCATCTTGAGTCATCCATGTTTCCTAGTGTTAATTGAAGAATCTTAGTTAAGCAAAACGATTTTTTTTCACAACAGGCATCATTCTAGTTGTCATGACCCAAGAAATAGGGTCGGAAGGACAGGCCCAACCGGCCCGAGGGGCGCGGGTGCCGCCCCCAGGGCTCGCCGCGCTTCCCCTTCTCCTCCTCCTCCCTTCCGCGGATTCTCGGCAATTAATTCGGGAATAAAGGAGGAAATTATCTAGGATTATCTTAGACTTTTTTTGGTGTGCAAGGGGATATTCCTATCTATAAAGGAGACCCTTATTAGAAAAATAAATAGGATATGCTTGTAAAAGGTATTCCAATCTATAAGGAAACCTTTAGAGAGATTGCTTGCGACACAAGTCCCACTAGCCGGGCTATAAAAGTAGGGGATCTGTAATCTTTTAGGGTAACAAGCAAATAAAGAAATTTTATCCCAATCTCTCCTCCACTCTCCCTCGCGCGCCCCTCCTCCCAATCTGCCGCATGCCGCCACCGGCGCCGCCCCCGCGCGCCCGCTCCCCCACGCCCGTTGCGCGCCCCTCGCCACCGCCTCCATCCACCCCACGATCGCCCCGTTTCGTCTCGGTTCGGCCCTAATCTAGCCGGGTTCGGCGGCTAGTATCAGGAGACCACTACGATCCACCCACCACCATGGACGCCCCGAGACAAAAGCTCTGAAGAACTTGGGGGACCAGTTCGCGGGATTCACCACCGGGATCGACACACTCGCCGAGCAAGTTGCTATCCTATCCAGGCAACGATCGGCAGCGATCAGCGTTAGCAACAGCTGCGGAAGGCGATCAAGCCATGAAGACGCGGTTGGAGACAACAGCCCGCGACTTCATCAAGAAGAGGACGGATGCCAAGCGAACCGGGGTGATTAGGTCACGGCAACTGATCCGGAGAACCCGATGAGCGGCTACTTGGGGCGGCGGCACCGCGGGGGGCACCCACGCCGGGCGCATGCGCCGCCCCCCTCCTCTCCGGTGGACACCTTCCCGGGTCTCGCCCTCGCTTGCACAAGCTGTCCTTCCCGATCTATGATGGCAAGGAGGACCCCCTCCCATGGATCAACCGCTGCGAGCAATTCTTGAGGAGGACAAGATACGCCCGACCCTGAGCAAGTTTGGTATGCCTCATATCATCTCACGGGAGGAGCACAATGATGGTACATGAGGCCGCCCCGGAGAAACCCGGTGGCGATTGGGCAAGCTTTTGCCCATTATGTCAACCAGCAGGCGGACAGCGGCATGGCGCAACCCGCTGGGCGGCCGGGCATCGGCGAGGAAGACAGGCACCGTCGGCCAGTACATCGGAGCGGTTCACGGCACACGTGGCGCCGTCGCGAGCCACCTGGCGATAAGCAGCGAGGTGAACATCTACGGCGGATTGGGCGAACCGCTCAAGACGGGCGTTGAGATCTGAGGACCCCCAGGACATGGAGGCAGCCATGTCTCGCCCGGAGCGTCGGCGACGCCTCACCATCCTCTACAACTCCGGCAAGCAAAGACGGTGAAGGGCGGGGCGCTGCGCCTGTGGCCTGCTATTGCCGCCCGGCGCCAACCCGTCGGCGACATCAAGATCGTCTCGGCCGTTCAAGCGGGTGACACGGAGGAGATGGCCGGGCGACGCCGAAAGGCTGGACTCGCTTCAAGCGTGACAAGCCTTTTACATGGGGTCACAAGTGCAAGCACCTCTTCGACATCACGGTTTTTCAGCGACTACACCGACAACTCGGCGAACGTCCCAGCGGCGGGCGTCAAGAGAGCCAGCCGACTGAAAGGTCCTCTTCGGGGATCCCGACTCCCCCTATACGTGGTGCTCATTCTCTATACCTCGTTGGTATGATCTCGAGCACGGGCGTCAACATCATCGTCGACTTCGGGAACAACGCACAACTACATCGACCCCCGTGTGGTGACCACGGTAGGCCTCGGACTTCGGCCGGTGCGTGTCTGATCACCACGGCACCGGCGCCACCTCGACATGCCGGGCTGCCACAGCCGATGTACCACTACGCCTCGATGCCGGCACCAGCCGACATCGGCGCATACGTCATGCCATTGGGTAACGGCGTCGGCGTCATCCTTGGCATGCCTTGGGCGGCAAGCTTGAGATGAGTGGCGTGGGACTTAGCATTTCGGGAGCTGCGGTACTACCGCGGCCGCCCCAAGCACGTTCACGTCGGCTCCGGCTCCCAGCGTGGGGCGCGCGGCAGCGACCGCTAAGGTCGGGCATCTTCGCCGGCATCGGACACTTCCCTCTCGGCTTGGGGAAGCGTTCGAGGGCAGCGGCGCCTTGGACCTCTACGACCGTCCCTTTGGAGTCTTCGTGCGGCCCTGACGGCGGCGGCGGAGGACCGCACCACGCGGATCGCCCTCGACATCACCACGGGCGACGCTGCACCGGCATGGATGGTTGAGGGCGGCCTCCTCCTCTTTGATGGCGCTTCTACCTCCCGGCTTCCTCTCCACTGCTACGGACCTGTTGGAGGTCTTGCTTCAAGGCGGAGTTCGCGGGATGAACTTCCTCGCCTTGGGAGCGTACAAGACTGCACCGGCGGCGGCTTCACCGACCCGCCATCTGTTGGGCGGCATATGGCCGCGGTGCCACCACGTCGGCCTGGCGGGTCGTGTTCACCGACGGCATGGATCGCCTCTTCCTCTGTCGACAACGTCCACATCAGCTATGATGCGAGAGGGGCACACACCAGCTTTCCCCTCTCGTTCGGCGTCGGCTCCTTCATCATGTACGATCACGATGTTGAACTTGGCTGCTACTCTCCCTACTCGACGCGAAATCACCATCTGGCGCCTCCTTCCGCTCTTCGTCAACGCTTCGCCCAATGAGCGTTTCTTGTTCCTGGAGAGCCCACCCGGTGACATGGTGCATCGGCACTTTGAGGTGGGCATTCAAGGGAGCTCCGCTCGCGGCCCGCCGAACGAGCATCATCAACGAGGGGCGTGCTGTCCACCGGTACATCTACCATCGCTACATCGGCAACCTTCACTTTGCCTCACGGAGTTTGCTCCAAAGCGAACCGGGGAGAACATGATCCTCATGAACCCGGTGCAAGGCGGCCGGGTGCTGCAGGTTCAGCTCATCATGCCGGGGGCAACGACCTCCACCCGTGTGTGATGAATGGACTTTCATCCAGCGCGAGGACGCGCCGGTCGGAGAAGGGGGGGAGATGTCATGACCCAAGAAATAGGGCCCAGAAGGACAGGCCCACCCGGCCCGAGGGACGCAGGCGCCGCCCCCCTGGGCTCGCGCGCGCGCCCCTCCTCCTCCTCCTCCCTTCCGCGGATTCCTCGGCAATTAATTCGGGAATAAAGGAGGAAATTATCTAGGATTATCTTAGGCTTTTTGTTGTGCAAGGGGATATTCCTATCTATAAAGGAGACCCTTATTAGGAAAATAAATAGGATACGCTTGTAAAGGTATTCCAATCTATAAGTAAATCTTTAGAGATTGCTTGCGATACAAGTCCCACTAGCCGGGCTATAAAAGTAGGGGATCTGTAATCTTTCGGGGTAACAAGCAAATAAATAAATTTTATCCTAATAACTCCTCCTCTCTCCCTCGCCGGCGCCCCTCCTCCTCCCTGTCCTGCCGCGCGCGCGCCGCCACCAGCGCCGCCCCACCCAGCCCCCCCCCCCCCGTCGCGCCGCCGCCGCCCTCGCCACCGCCTCCATCCACCCCACGATCGCCGTTCTCGTGTCGGTTCCGGCCCCAATCTAGCCGGGTTCTGACACTAGTGTCTAGAGTAACATTATTTTCAGTACAACTTGACTTTGTTCTTGTCACTCTAATTGACTAACTCTTCCTTATTGATTATTTCAAACTATCTCCTTTGTTAATACAAACTTGATTGGACCTTACCAGAAATTTTGAAAAAATAAGAAAAAAAAATGCAAAATTAAGTACATCCTCCTCCCGCCTTAATCGAGCCGTGCATAAAAAGAAACTTGCCTCCATGGTAACATCAACAGTAGAAGCTACACTTGCAGAGACCTTCCTTGTGATGGAGCCACCTTCGTTCATCTAATCCACTGTTCTTTTTCTCTTCACATCAGTCCACCACCTTGAACTCGAATAATGGCAGACCACATGCGACCACACCATGAAGTGTGGACCTATTCTTGTCAAAGTTATGTCACATCCTCTCAGTGTCCCCTACGACAAGGCTCACGCTGAGTGGGTCATAGGAACAGAACTCTGGATATATCTCAGGCAAAGTTCTGTATACCTTATTTGATTTTGTAGTCTAGAATCCAGATAGAACTCTTTAATACACCCAAAATAACTCTTTGATCCCTGCCCCCCTAGTTTGACCTTTATACATGCATGCTCTGTGGGAGCTATGGTTGCAATGGAAGAAATGGACAGGTACATATAGATAGAACCAAGACATTATTCGTTCATGAAACAAAAGATACAGGGTACATATGCAGCAGGATAATCATGTGAGTGAAGACAAGAGGGGATAAACTAGAGGTGGAAAAACTGGGGGCTATTTAATAACTGTGACGGTACAGGTTACTGCAATATTTATATATCAAATTACTTGTGTGTCCTGTGTGAAAGGAAGCTAGAAATTAACTTTCATTCACCTCTTTGTTGAATGCTCTTTCTCTCGCATCGTATGGGATCTAGTGTGACGTGGTGACATTGCCACATACTACACCCATCTATGTGGACCATGGAGACTGATATGGATGGTTGGTTTACCATATAACCACAGCAAGAGCACAAAGCTGGCGCCACACTACCTGAATCGGCTTCTTCGCCGAGTGGCTCAAACATTCGGCGAAGGCCCGAAAACACTCGGCGTATACCGCATCAATATAAACATGTGGGCTGGGATTATCATGGTAAGGGAGGAGAGGAATCTTGGCTTAGGAGTATTCTTACATGTTACACATATAGAGAGAGAGCTCGCAATCTGCTAGCTGGAAGGTCTCTCCTTAAAGCCTAGGCATATAGAGAGAGAGAGCTCACAGGGTCTCCATACAGAAATAACCATGGTCTACAGCCACCAGATTATGCAGCAACCCAAGCTAGCTACCTTGCCTCCTGTACATATCCATCTATTTTGTCCATCTCCCAGCCATCGATTTTCATTTTGCCACACGCCACGACCATGGTCTCTCCAAATTGGAATGGGTGGCACGGAGGAAATAAAGCTCGTAATATGATGAGTCTGATTCACCGCTTCAATGTTCACCGCTCCAAATTCGTAAGCATAGGCTGTTTTCCCTGAGAAGTGAGCACTTTGCGAGGACATCAGCAGGGCAATTTCAATAAACAGTCCGAATGTTGTCCGCATTCAGCAGGGCTACCAAGTAACCAGACACCTCCCAGTAGGAGACTGTAAGCCTAAACAGTTTACTGTTGTGCACATTCAGACTGCAAATAAAGCCGTGCAAGGACCTCAAGCTGAAGCAGTCCGAATGCGAAAAGTTTGTCATCCATGTTTCCTAGTGTTAATTGGAGAATCTTATTTTAGAAAAAACGATTTTACAGAATAGGCATCATACTAGAGTCTGAGTGACATTACTTTTACTACAACTTGATTTTGTTCTTGTCACTCTAATTGACTAACTTTTCCTTATTGATTATTTCAATCTATCTCCTTTGTTAATACAAGGTTGATTGGGCCGGCCTTGCCAGAAATTTTGAAAAAATAAGAAAAATGCAAAATTAAGTATAACCTCCTCCTACCTTAATCGAGTCGTGCACAAAAGAAATTTGCCTCCATTGTCTCATCAACAGTAGAAGATCCACTTGCAGCGACCTTCCTTGTGATGGAGCCACACCTTCACCTAATCCACCGTTCCTTTTCCCTCCACATCAGTCCACATTCGCGCTGCATTTGACGGCCTCCACACATCAGTCCATCTTCTTGAACTCGAATATGGCAGACCACATGCAACCACACCATGAAGTGTCGACCTATTTCTGTCACAGATATGTCGCATCTTCTTACTGTCGTCCCAAAACTCCGGATGCATCTCAAACAAAATTCTGCAGCAGGGTACGGGAGGAGCTTCACTTTAATTCGAATTCAAATCTCATTACAATTCATACTTGCTCTCTCTAGCTCTCCACTATTTATACTTCTACTACACCTTCCAGGTTGGGCCGCGGTAGCGTGGTTTGCGCCGGCGAAGTCATGAGGGCCGTTAGGTGTTGGAGCTCCATCAGGCCAGACAGCTGGTGTTTTTTGGGAGACAGCTGACGATCCTGGCGAGACAGCTGGCGAGCATAATCCGACTGCTTCTTCAGTCCCCGACTCATTCCTTCCATGACAGAAATGTTTAGATACCTGGCGCTGGGAATGTTTGGAGAAGGGTCCGCTATATGGTTTTGGGAACTGTCGCATTCAGATATCTCCTGATGCTTCCCAAGACTATCTGTTGCAGCAAGGGCTTGTTCGGTTTCCACCCTGTCCCAGGCGCATGTCTTGCTTGGCAGCACATCTAACTCAGGCCTCTGAAATCCAATGTTTTTGGCTACTTCGTGGATCGGGGAAGAGATAAACCAAATTGGTCCCTAGTCTTGTACTCTGGTTTTCATGTCAACTCGAATAGCATCCTTTCATTTGAACATTTCATAGTTTCTCCTACTTTACCTGGTCTTTTCATTTATAGATAGAACGAATGTAGGCGACACACATCATGGGCAGCATTTCTTGCACCTGAACATGTTTTTGAGCTTGTTCCATTACTAACAGCTGACAATAAAAGATGAATCCTAGAAATTATTACAAAATCAGTCTACAGCAGAATTTGTTATAGTCTACAGAATTCAAGCCTTAGATTGGGTTTTCAATTAATGTGCCATCCTGGACCCCACACGTGCAACACTTCCGTAGCTCTCGAAGAGTCTGTGGAGATGTAAAAGTTTCATGTTAGCAGAATTCTCAGTTCTCGTAGTGAGCTAATAGTTACAGTGGTGTTTGAGCTACTTGTGTAGAATTACAATGACCCTGGCATATTCGAAAGCAAGTGATGTATATGTTCATGTTCATGCATTTGTCTCCACTCTCCGCTTTCTCAAACTCGTCGGTTTAAAACTACAAACCAATAGTGCAGCGTCAGTCTTCTGCTTGGAGCAATAGTTGTTTGCCGCAACATTTGTTGTGTCATATATGGCGCTAGCTTAAGAACCAGATAATTTGCTATAGATACTGGTATCTGACCAACTGAAGCCTACACCTTGAGAAAATGGGCACTAGCATTCATGCATTCATCTCTAATGAGCCAAAATCTCTCTAGCTCCGTCGGTTTTTTTTTTTTTTTTCAAATACAGATAGAAAGGGTGAGACGACTGGCAGTGTTATGAATGTTCTCTTCAAATTGAACTTGTTGATAGTCTGGTTATGTTTATTTACAAAAAGCCAGGTTATTGTCTAGACAAATATCTAAGCAGACAAATATCTATGCAAGTGGCTCAGATTTTGTTAACACAGACACTAACCTATACCCACTAATCTTTTTTTGGGTTTTTGTTAACACTAACGTGGCATTGGATATCCCTGGCCACCATGGGCATTGTGAGCACAATGGTCGTGGTGGCAGCTGTGACATGGGCACCATCCCCATGCCCGTCGGCATGCAGCCAGCGCTGTCAATGCCTGGGAAGAACCCAGTTAGCCTGCTGCTAGCTGGCATGCCATGCACGGGCCCCTGCCGCCACCATGCTGCATGTGGGCACTACCAAGGCCCCGGGTCAATGGTTGGGAGATCGGTGCCCCAACCACCTATCATGTTGGACATCGCGCGACCCATCACTGGCCGTCTGAGACAGGCGCCATTGAGGCCACCGCCCTACTTTTCCTGCCCAGCCTCATGCGCTGCGGCTGGGGTTGGCACTGACACCCACTACAAGAATCCTGCTAATCTTTGATGATTTGTTTTCATCACGGATCACCAAAACTCGTCCCCCAAACAAGATTCAAGACGATATTAGATATCATCATGGATTGAGTGTCACCAATTGACATTTGTGATGTTTTGTCAGAAATCATCACAGATTAACGAAAACGGTGACGATCTTAAAACATCACGGGTACAGCAGAAGGCCAGTTAGCCAAGTCCAAGTGTTTATTAATAAATTCACGGTAGGGGAACCCCCCACCCCCTTCAAAAAAAAAAAAAAAAAAAAAAGCAGCTGCATCAGCTCATATGCGGATGCTGGTGATTATGGAACTTCTAGCACCCACAATAGGTAGCAATACCTCAAACTATTGATGGGTTTTTGCACTGCTTAAGTTCAAAGACTAGTGTAGTCTAGGAGGAGCATTCTGGAGCTTGGAACACCAGCTTCTGCTCTCTTCCCATCTATTTCAAACTCAGGATATATAGAGAGGCTGAAACAGTTTATGCACTTACCTCTGCATATGACTGAGCTAGTAAAGCACTATTTAATGCCATTTAAATGTATCCAGGTCGCAAACATCAATCAAATTTAATTGCAAGCAGATCGAGCATATAGCTGGTGTGCAGGTTTTCACTAATATGACATATTTAGGATATGATAAACAGGACATCATTGCTAAGCATATATGTGTTGAATGGAAAAGTCTCATGATTTTCTCTTTGTAAAATTGTTCTTTATGAAAAAGAGCACGTACTTATTTCCTTTGGGACGAACCTAACTAAATCCTCTAAGCTTTGAACCTATATACGACAAATAGGAAACTGTGTAAAAGCATGTAATGTTTAGTGTAGTTGGTTCAACACAATTATTCAGCATGTCCAGGCACGGGTGTAACCATGCATCCACTCGAATTCATTTAGACATTGACAGAAAAATAGACGGAAATCTACCAAAATGGATCTACCCAATCAGAGGTGCAGACTTTATTTCCAGTACATAAGAAGCTAGCATCAACTCCACCTCGAAAAACCTGTGTTAGAGGATGTCACATATCTCACGGTAGCAACATTTTCGCATGTTGCAGCATCCTCTCATCCCCCTCGCTGCCTTCAATCAGTCTTCAGCAGTATTATAGTTCGTTCAGTGCATTTCGTAGCAGCACCAGAAATTGCCTCTAGCTGTGACAGTGATACACTAGTTTCCTCATCCAGAACAGCTTGGCAAACTCTACAGGGAAGAAATGGAGAGCATGTGTCTATTATCATCTTAAAGGACAGTAGAAGTAAACAAGTGTTGCATGGGGCTTCCTACTCCAATACATAAGACCACAACAAGCTAGGTCACTCCTACAATGGATTGGAACAGCTACAGTATTAAAAAATACTGGCTTCTGCTCCCTTACCAACTGCTATATATATGTAGACAACATTTGAGAGCCCCCACCCCTATCTTACTATTACTAATTGGAGGCTCCAACGGAGGCACCACGTTGATTCTCACCAGACGCGTTAGAAAAAAAGATAAATCCAAAAAATTCCCACAATAATCAGAAACATCTAGCCATCCATTTGATAGACACTGATCACAACTAATATTAATAGCCGTCGGATCTATATTATGTTCTTCTAAAAAATTACCCACCATGCCATTACGTAATGCCTAAAGTAACCCACTAAACTTATATTTTAATTACCCACTTTTGCCACTATAAAACATAATGATATTAATTAATAAAAAACTCACCACGTATACCTAATAATAGTAGATCTAATCAAAATTGAGAAAAAAAAAAATACAAATACATTTGCATGACTCACGGTTGGTCACCATTACTTGAAATATTATTAAAATAACTCCAAAACTCAATCTAGGTGTTTTACATGTGTTTTTCGAACCCAAAAAGAAAGAAAAAAAATAAATCTATTACTTTAATATCCTGCCATGAACGAGCCAGAAGGTGTCTCGGATATCCATATCCACATAGAAAAAATAAATCTATTATTTTAAAATCTAGCAGAGTTGATCCCTTCCAAGATCGAGCCAGAAGGGGTCTCGGAGTATCCATATTCACGTACGTAAGGTGAGGATATATTCAAGGGAGAGAGGGCGCCGCCGCTTCAGCATGGCTCGACACGGCAACGCCACGCCGCCGGGCAGTTGACATATGGTAGCCGAGCCGAGGAAGCTAGGAGGAAGTCAACACTGCACGCACGTACATCTACAATTGGTCCGCAGGTGGCAGGCCATCTCCTTCGACATATGTACGTCCCAGTTTCTTTGTTGAACTATGGATCTACCTACTTTCGGCTCTCCGTCGGGGAGGTCTTTGTGGTGTTAGCTTGTGTCAGGCTTTATCGCACGGCTTCCCGTTGATTGCTTCCTAGCGACCTAGCCGTGATGTGCGATCCAACAACGTCATGTCATAATTAGCGATCCAACAATATATATTTCTATGTAAGGCGACTCCACTTTCACGATATTGCTTGCTTACATAACTATACGAATGAAGGGAGTACTTATAGGTTCATAGTAGTACAACGTGAATATAATGAACGTTTGAGGGTTCTTATTGTGGTCTCTAGGGTCATAGTGATCACCATGAATCAATGTTTGAAGCTGATTAGTGTGGTGTGTGTACATGGGTGCAAAATAGTTTGCAGCATTAGTTTGAAGGTCTGTCATACATTTTTGTCTTCTGCGGCGTACATGATATGATCTTGATTTTTTAATAGGACATAATACTTAATGACCGTTAGGTATAATTTTCAATTTAATTTTAATATCTTTATATTACCGCACAAATAAGTTTTGATATAAATTTTTTTGACCAGGTGTAATTTTTTATTAACTTACTAATAATGTTTTTTTTTTTGAACCGACAGTAGGGGAGCCCCTACACTTTTTTTGTTTCAAGGGATTTCAACCCCGGGTGCATGAGAAAAGCGAGTGTGACATCGACAATGAGTGCCGCATGCGACAAATGGGCTCCCGACCGATCAAATAGTTGATCGCCATGGATGCACAGAAGGCGGCTGTTGGGGAGCACCGGACCTTGGCTGTGGAAGATTGGAGTGGATGCAATTATCAGTAGTACCAACTGCAGCACGGGCAGGTTGTGCGCGTGAACCGGAAGGACGAGGGACGGCGTGTTGAACAACTTCTTCATGATCAACACCTCCGTCATCTATCAATGTCCGAAGCTCCCACGGATCAATACATGGTCTGCGCCATCAGCGGAGATTGAAGACGGCGTGTTCCAAAAGCGACGAGGGTGAAAATGTGCACATCATCCTCCAAAGGTGAGAAACTCATTTGATTTTCCCCTATTCGAATAGCTCTATGTACATCGGCTTCTATTATTGGGATGCATAGCAGACAATGTCGAGAAGAGTATGGATGCTATTTGCAATGGCTCCTTCCCCCAACGATGCCGCCACCGTAGAGGCGGCGATGCTGCCTTGAATTAGAAATGCGCCTCTACACCAACCATCTATTGATGAACAATGAGGAAGGCGTGCTACTGCGATTACCTATTGGCAAACAACGATGAGGAGGCGATGCTACACGAACTACCAACCGGTGAAACCAATGCGGAAGGCAATGTTACTTTGCAATGATTCCATCTACTTCGACACTACAATAGCCTACGCCCGATGTGATGGCGACACATACAGTAGGTTGGCGCTCGGCTGCGCCAAACCAACCTCAACTACTTCTAAGCATGCACCACTTGATGATGACGAGGTGGACAACATCTATGCCTCGACCACTAACAAAAATGCCCTAAATTCTTGACATGGAGAAATTTTACCAACTAATAAATGATGTGACAATTTACAACCAGCACTTGAGCATACACATGATGGAACCCGGCGTATGGAAGGACATCTACTTCAAGAAAGGGATGGTGGGAACATGCAGGCCACCGGTTCCACGCTGTCCACGACATCTACATCAACACTGACACTGATCGCTCCTATAGACTAAAGGTACAACCATCTTGCTATATCCCATAATCACAATTTAATTTGTCACTTTGTGACCTAAAGGATATGATTTATTGACCACCGGTTGTCTCATTTTAATTATTGTTTTCTTGGATTACTTCACACAAATAAGTTTTGATACAAACCTTATTGAGTATTAGGTATTATTTTTTATTAACTAGAAAAATGCCTTCCTCCAACTGCTTGGTTGGAGTGCGTTATAACTAAATATTGGTGTCCCCTGAATTACCTCAAATTACATGCTATTTGTTGCTAAAAATTCGAACCACTAGAATTTTAAAACACAATTAAACTAATCCAAAACTTTTTTTTTTTTAAAAAAGTTATCCACCTCTATCATTATCAAAGATAATGTTTTGAGCCCTGAGTTTGCGTTCAAATTACTAAAAAAAAAAAAGGCTTTCTAAAGGTAATATAAAGTAATATATATATCTTAATAATTTATACGAGAATTAACCTGGGCCTCAATTGTTATAAAACATTAACAAAATTTTGTCAAAGCTACATATAAATGCTAATATAAACTACTTTAACGTCCATAAGTTAAAACTACATTATCATAACTAATTATTTTTATAGGTTTATCAAGGTTGGAGATAAACTAGGTAGTAACTGACACCAACAACTCACTTTAAGTAATAATAACACTCATGAAGATCAAATTGTAAGTCGTTGTTTTGAAAAAAATTAAGTTCAAACATTTTTGTTCTAAACATTATGTCATATGAATATTAGTATCTTAATTTTAAGAAATATTTGCACAAGAAATCACTAATAATACAATACACTAAATTTAGCATCTTGATTGCCTTGGTGCATGCTGAAATAACTATTTTTGACATTATCAAAACTAAGAGGGTAGTCTTGAATATTCTTATAATAAAATAAAACAAGAATATTTTTTAGTTAATGATACAACAAGCATTAGACTTTCAAATTAACACATGGAAAAAAGTACATATTTTCATGATATCACGTAAAAAGCGATGAAACAACAATTTATAAACTTTAAGTTCTTTTTTTGTTTCAACTAAATACATATGATGCTAAAATTATTAATTGTACAATTTATTACTCACGTGAATGGTAGATGTGAAAAAAGTAGACCCTACAATTGTTATAAAAATCTCAAACATTCTCTCATTAGTTGGGTAGTTTTTTTTTTTTTTTTACCGAAGTTAGCAAGGGAAACCTCATCCTATTTTATTGATTTTTGTAATAATGCGGACTGTTTTTAAATTCGCAGTTTGGTAGACTATAGTCACTAATTTAAGTAATAGTTGTTTTACCTAAAGAACTAATAAATTAAAATTTGGGGAAAAGAATCCAAATTTAGGTTTATTCAAAAGAATCAAAATTTAGGTTTATTGTAACAAAATAGATACTGCAGTTTAATTAAACTATTATAGTCACATACTCCCTCCGTCCCACATTAGTTGTCGCTAGAAACTTGTGCCCCTCTCTCATTCCGCTTCCCGGCGACAGGGTAAAAAGGGACAAAGGGGTAGGTGCTATGTAAAGAAAAAAAACTATGTATCACAATTGAGTATAAAATATAGATTACCGATTATAGCTATTGTTTTAGAATATTAGTGAACTGAAAAATATTTTCTTAATTCTTATAACTTAGTGTCTCAAAAGTTTATAACCCGTGCGAGAGCACGGGCTGGTGAACTAGTACACACAACGCATGGGGAGGTACAATCGTCTGATTCTCCATGGGCTTATATATAGACACTGTATATATGAGTACATAACCATCCATTGAATTTTAGTCAGGCAATAAATGTTGAATCAATTCTCACAGCATTACATATCCGGAGATTATTATGCGCAATATTATGCAACCATAGAACTAGTGCCTTGTCAGGTCATGTTAGCACAATTTCTCACCAGTATACAAATAAAGATATGTTTGTTAAGCATATACATGTATGTTGACCAGAATGTCTTCTGGTTTTATATAAATTAATTGCAGAACGTCCTAGCCCTAAATTGTGGCAAAATATTTGTAGTAAATGTACATGGAGTGGTTCACATGCTTTGTGCCAGTATACATTCATGGGCTAGGACCGTACGCAATTGACCTTGTTACCTTCTAGCCTACTGCATGTTAAGCCGAAAATTTTATAGTTTACACTCGACAGAGAAGTCGCTGTTAAATTTGTAAGGTAGATGTGAAGGAGCCTCAGTTGTGTTTTCCGTTTTGTTTGTAGCTCTATTCTAAACTAAGTATGCTTGTCTATTATGTTCTGAGGGATGCATCCCTTTTCAATGCTGTACGTGAAACATTCTGTCTTGGTTAATGCAGGGCCTGGACCTGTAACTCCAAAAATAAAAAGTAATATCGAATTAAACTCTCATATTTTCACAGCTGGAATGGAGACCATTCTAGGTGTAGTTGTAGGTTTGTTCGTGTACAAGGTGGCGTGTGTGTGTGTGGTGTGCGTGTGTGTGGTGTGTGTTTGTATCGAACAGATACTACAGCTGTACTTAGATGAGAGGTCGCAAAAAAAAAAAAAAAAAAAAAAAAAAAAGCTGGAATGGAGACCAGGGTTCCTGCAGGGCACTTGAGGCTTTGCGTCTACGGTTTTGGCTGTTGGCCTGTTCCTATAGGTGCTGCTCGTAAACTCAATGCAGTCGATCAACCACTTGAAAGGAGTATGGAAAATAAGGGGAGACATGTTGAACCTCGTGGCATTGAGTCTGATGGGCAAAAACTTTATTCTCAACTTCACGGAGGAAAGGGAGTGGAAGCTTGCTATTCTTGGAGGCCCTGTGAAGTGAAATTTGGCTGGTCGATGAAATTACTGAAGACGAAGTAGTGGTTGCCCAAATGGCGAGGCTCCGCATCCCGTACTACTTGTTGGACTCCCCATGGTGCATTTGCAGGACACAGTTACAGAAAACCACGGAGCTGTAGCCTGGCTCCATAATCGAATAACATGTCATGCGCTTCTGGTGGAGAGCAGTAAGTGCATGAGTAAAGCAGGAACTCCTGATACTTCCTACTCCTATACAATATACGTTGTACAACAGCAAAGATCACTGTTGCAACCACTTTTGGCACTTGGCAATACTGGCATACCTTCCTCGCTGCTTTTATACACAGGATTGGAAGTACAATCTGACTCCCTGTATTTAGCAACCATACAAGTAGGTTACCATCCATTGAAATTTATTAGAAAGGCAGTAAATGTCCAAACGTTTCTATAATATCATAACATATCTGGAGAACAAAACGGGTACTAGAACGTACTATCATATAATTGGCATTTCCTGGAGACCATTCTTCCCTAATCTTTTAATAAAATTACTGTAGGGGCTTCGGCCCCTCTAGATTATTCAAAAAACTTATTTGAAGTTCTTATAGATTGAAATTCAATTTTTTTAATTGTTCCAACGATCTTGGATGGAAAAATGTCCAACACAAAATTTGTAGGCCGATAAGAACAAGAACTTTGTAGTGGCCGACTTCTTTATTTTAATTCATTTTGTTGTTCTTAATATATGAATCAAGTTCACACAATTTGGCAATCAAATCTCCCAATGATCTTGGGTGAAAAGACTGACAAAAACCAAAGTTGTCGATATGAGAACTACCACTTTGTAGTTCATGGATTTTTAGTCATTCAATTATCAATCAAATTCTCACAATCTGAAATTAGTTTTTCTCAAACGACCTTAGATGCTGAAACGACCAAAAGCAAAGTTGTAGATCTCTACAGGTAATATGACCTTTTCATTTGAATCCATTCAGTGACCCAAATACTCATGTCAAAGTCTAGAAAAGTGAATACTAGAGAAAAGTATATGCATTTTAGAATTTAGATACTAGTACTTTTTGGGGTAGAATTGATAGTGGAATATTAAATACTTGTGTAATATCATGATAATTGAATCCTGGTATCAATTATCATGATAGCTCACTGACTGGAATTTAGCTTGAGCCACCGGTCATGAACTCATGACATAGCAGAGGTGCGCTAGTCATGAACTCATGACTTAGCAGATGAAACACTAAAAGACCACCAGTATAGTTAAGCTCTTCATTCAGAATTCAAAATCCAGACCAGCGATTGATTTGAAGTTCAACTATTTCTTATTCTAGAGTATACTATTGTAATGCCAAAAATAAAAACCAGGTTGTGTTCAGCAAAGCTGTATGGATTGCGATGAAAAATTATTGCTTTTCAGTAACATGGATAACAATGAACTTGTTATCTAGACGCTCGTATATGATCGTATCAGTTAGTTGCAACCGCCACCCTAATGGCAGTGTTCGTCATCTGTCTTGTCATCAATATAATTTACCAGTGCAGACGTCCACGACAGTGTTCAGCTCTCTTTCTGCATACTAACTTCTCTGTCTACAACCTGTTGCATCGCACAGATATGTAGTAATCCTCTTCCATTAATCCACCTTGCAGCCTAGTTAAAATTTCTCATGTCTCTGAGCTCCTCAATCATGGACTAATGGACAACACACTGGGCTGCACTGTACACTGCAGGCTTGGCTACGTTGGCTACGAGGCAAGTGCGAGATGAACCCAGCAGCAGGAACTTTCTTCAACGCACTACATACTGCATCTGCTGCTTTCCAGGATTTCCTGATGCCTCCCAACACTATCTACTACAGCAGGTATGGGCTCCGAGTCAACTATCATAGCTTTCCCTGAACTTATGTACCTAGCTTCCCGTCAACTTATATATAAATAAGAGTGTCTAATAAAACAAACAATGACAGCATCATCTCGAAGTCATATATAGCTTCTCTTGGTTCACCTTCACTTTTAGTTATAGCACTGAAATAAAGAGTCGTCTCTCATCATGATGCTGATGCACTGTCAGATTTGGTTCACCTACAATGTTGTTGGAACTTCAGCATTAATGCTAACCAGACATGCATCAATGGTGATTTTACCATACCTATTTTTTGACATTATAATTTTTCCCTTATTATTTTGAATGGGAAGAAAAGAAACCCAAAGGCACCCACATGAAAAGACAAACCCTACCCCTCATAAACATTCCTCTCCCAGGTTTGGGCCCATTCGCTCGGCAGCACGTGCAGGCACCGTAGAACGTCATGCGGGGTCCATGCCGGAAGAGAAGGTCCGGATGGCCTGGTTCAATCTCGAAGACGTGGCCCAGCTATGGTACATCCAGCTCCGGGAGGATGAAGGCACTCCGCGCTGGGGTCCGTTCAAGGAACTTCTCCATTTGCGGTTTGGCCCTCCTCTCCGATCGGCTCCTCGTTCGACCTTCCCGCGCGCCGGCCGGCTTGTGAGATCCAACGGGTCTAGCTCTGGGTGGCCTCCTTCGCCCTACGAGTCACAGCGGTGCCATCCACAACCCCGAGACACTCGCCACCGCTGATGAGCCCGCCCGCCGGTGGAGCTCATGGAGATCGGACAGCGAGACGGGGCCCGGCTTTGCCGGCCGCGCGGCCGATCGCTACGCCGCCGCCGCCCTTCGTTCGGCTCTCCCAGCGCCGCCACAGCAGATTTGGCGCTGCCGCACCGCCGGCGTGGACGAGTGACGCCGCAAAGGAAAACCAAAGGCGCCTCACCACGGCGGAGCGGCGGAAGCAGCGTCGCCTGGCCCTATGTTTAAGCGTGATGAAATGTACTCGTGGCCATAACGAGGTTTTACCAGCAGATCTTCGCCGTCAGCGGTGTGGAGATCGGCAGCGCCCGGCGATGCGGGGACAAGGAGACGCCCTACTTCGTTGCAGGCCGTGGCGGGGTGCCCATGGCGAGACACCATGCAGCTCGCGGTGGCGGGGGCGCCTCGGCTTGTCGCCCTCCTCGACTCGGCAGCACCAAAATTTCATCTCTAAGGAGGCAGCCCGCGGTGGTCGGTCTGCCTCTTCGTCGATAAGCCCCGCTCTCACGGCCATGGTAGCTAATGGCGAGCAGATCACTGCGTCGGCGTCATCGCGCAGCGCCCCGCTCATCGCCCGGTGCCCGTTTCCGTGCTGGACCTCTTCGTCATGCCCCTCGCGGGTGCGACATCATCCACGGCACCAAGTGGCTTGGTGCCACAGGACCCATCGTGCGGGACCTTGCCGGCCGGCGCATGTCGTTCGGCATGAGGGGCGCACTATCTCCCTAGGTTGGAGTGCCCACCGCGGCTAGCCCGGTCTTGGGCGCCCTAGCGCGGCAAGCGCTTAGGAGGAGGACCTCTTGGGCGCATTTGCGGGGTCTTCGCCACACCGCGCCGGCCTGCCCCCGCACGCCCACGACCATCGCATCCTGCTGAAGCCCGGCGCGCGGCCGATGGTCGCCCGCCCCTACCGGCACCCGGCTGCCCACAAGGGCAATTGGGCGGCAATGTGCCGCCATGATTGAACAAGGGATCGCCCGCCCGCAGCGAATTGCCGTTCTCATCGCCCGGTCCTCCTCGTTAAGAAGCCCAACAGCTCATGGCGCTTCAAGCGTCGACTACCAGGCCTTGAACGCGATGGCGGCTGGATAAGCTCAACGGCGCCAAATTCTTCTCCAAGCTGGATCTGCGGTAGGGGTACCACCAGGTCCGCATGTTGCCCGAGGGCGTCGAAAAACAGCGTTCGCCGCGCATATGACGGCCTATCACGAGTTCTTGGTCATGGCGTTCGGACTGCGCAACGCGCCCGGCTACATTCAAGCTTTGATGAATGGCGTCCTCCGGCCGTTCCTCCGCCCGCTTTGTCTTGGTATTTTTGGCGATATCTTGATTTATAGCAAGACATGGCGGATCATCTAAGCCACCTTCGTGTTGTCCTCAACAAGCTCGCCACCACCAGCTCTTCGTCAAAGCGCACCAAATGCGACGGCGTGCACGAGCCACATCATCTCCGCTGCGGTCGCCGCCATGGATCCGGCCAAGGTGCAGGCCATTCATGATCGGGCCGGCTCCTCACTCCACCCGTGCTGTTCGGGGGCTTCCTCGGGCTCGCGGGGTACTACCGCAAGTTCGTGCATAACTATGGAGCGGTGGTCGCGCCCCGACGACGCTTCTAAAGAAGGATGGCTTTCGTGGGGCGGCGCAGCCGCCGCGGCGTTCTCGACACTCAAGGCTGCGGTCACGTCGGCCCCCATCCTCGCCATGCCGGACTTTGCCAAACTGTTCATCATGGAGTGCGACGGCGTCGGCGTTGGCTTTGGGGCCATTTCGCCCGGGACGGACACCCGGTGGCCTACTTCAGCTCATTGGCCATGTTCAGCGGTCCCGGCACTGGAGGCCCAACTTGTGGGCGCGCCGCTTCCTCATAAAGACGGACCACTCTGAGTCGAAAGACCTCCTCAACCAGCGCCTCGCCCGCGATCCCCTTGAAGAACCACGGGTTGGCAAGCTCACGGGATTCAACTTCACGGTGGAATACCGCTCGGGCGCCCACGAACACCGTCGCCGATGCTCTCTCCCGTCGTGACAACGAGGAGGGCGAGCCGCTCACCACCTCAGCGCCCCGAATCGACTTCATCGGCGCCGCCGTAGCGCCAGGCCAGCGATCCTCCCGCTGGTCGCCATCGATGACGAGCTCCGTGCCGGCACCCGCACCGCCTTGTGGACCATCACCGGCGGCATGATCGCCACGGAGGGCCGCCTCTTCATCCCAGCCACATCGCCACTCCTTCAAGAGATCCCGGCCATGGTCCACGACGCGCGGCCATGATGGCGTCCATCACACGCTGCACCGTCTGGCGTGACTTTCATTTTCCCAACATCGTCCTTTGGTGCAGGAATTTGTGAAAGGCGTGCACCAGATGCCAGAAGTACAAGTTGGACCATTTTAGGCCGTCCGGTCTGCTCCAGCCGCTGCCAATCTCATCGATTAATGCGGGCGAAATCGCATCGACTTCATTAAGGTGCTGCCACGTGTGCAGGGAAAGACAGTCATCCTCTCCGTCGTCGACCGCTTCAGCAAGTACTGCCACTTCATCCCGTTGGCGCACCCCTACACTGCCGAGACCGTCACACAAGCTTTCTTCGCCGACATCGTCCGCCTGTACCAAAAAATACGCAAAGAAAAAAAAATGACACACACAGAATGATACCATTTTCTAGTAGTGAACACATGCATGCTTGTGGGACAATAGCGCAACAAGGAGTCATGCATTGGCAAGCTCAAAATCATGATCCGAGCTTCTGCAACCATACCTACTTGTTTCAAAAAAATAAAACATTTTGATTGAAAGAAAAGGAGCAAGCTTCATGCAGCATTTGTGTTAGTAAAAAGAGAAGGATGAGCAAATAAACCTTCTGGATTGTGCAAATGGCCATTGTACGAAATCAAAAATTATGTAGCACAGAAGGATCTTGACGTTTTCACTGGCTTTGCAGAATATTTGTAGTAAATGTAGATGGAGTGGTTCACGTGCTTTCTGCCAATATACATTCATGAGTTAGGGCTGTATGCAGTTGACCTTGTTACCTACTAACTACTGCACTTCCAGGCGATAATTTCATAGTTTACACTTGACAGAGAACTTGCTGTCAAATTTGTAAGAGAGATGTGACGGAGCCTCAGCTGTGTTTTCTTTTTTCGTTTGTAGCTCTGTTCTAAACTATGTATGCTTTTCTATACTATGCTGTGAAACATTTTGTCGTGGTTAGCGCAACGGCCTGGACCTGTAACTTCAATAATTAAAAGTTGTATATGGGATTAAACTCTCATTGTCTGACAGCTGGAATGGAGGTGGCAGAGTCATGCAAACATGAAAAGAGCGTTCTGCACATTGACGAGACCAGGGGTTCGGGGCATGTGAGGCTGTGCGTCTCCGCTTCTTGGCTGTTGGCCTGTTCCTCTAGGCGCTGCTGGACTGGTAAACTCAAGGCAGTTCGTCGTCCACATGAAGAGATGGGTATGGAAAATAAGGGGAGACATGTTGAGCCTAGTCTGATTGAGCCAGGTGGGCAAAAACTTTATTCTGATCTTCACCAAGGAAAGCAAGTGGAGGCTTGCCATTCTTTGGAGGCCCGGTGAAGCAAAATTTGTCTGGTCGATGAAATCACTGAAGAAGTAGTGGTTGCGCAAATCACGTAAGAAAGGCTACCTAATTTATATATATGACATATATACGGAGGCGAGATTTGACAAGCCACTTGAAGGAAGGAAAATAAACTTTAGTTTCGACCTTTGTGTCCGCGAAGTTCATTTTGAGGATCCCAAGATGTTATTATATCAGTCATACTTCACGTTCTAGGATGTGATCTGTGCCGCTTGTTCATGTGCAAAGTTATATAACTATAATAACATGCGTATTCTGGCTTTTACTGAGGCATCGACTGCCAACGAGGAACCTACTCAGAAGGAAAAACATGCAGCTAGAAGACTACAGTTGTCCCCTCTGTGAGTCTGTGAATGAAGAAACAAACTTTCACTTGTTCTTTGAATGCTCTTTCAGCCTGCAGTGCTGGAACTTCCTGTCTACCAGCTGGAACCTTAATGTCCCCCCACTAGACATGCTCATCACAGCCAGGCAAAATTTTGGCCAAGCCATCTTCTGGGAGATTGTCAGGACAGCATGTTGGTGTATCCGGCTTATAAGAAATCGGGCTGTTTTTGACCCACGAACCTGTCAACTTTCAGAATTGGAGAGCAAAGATGAGGGAGGAATTTGACTTTGTGTGTATCAAAGCCAAGCCACCCCGGCGTTTCCTACTAGATAATTGGAGAATAAGCCACCTGGTGTAACTTTTTTATTTTCTTTCTTTGGGCCTGGATGGCTTGTAACTCTTGACCTCTTTCTTTCATTTAATTGAAAAGCAAAAAAAAAAAAAAAAAAGGGGTAGGGGCTCCCCTGCCGATTCAGTCAAAAAATAATAACACGCTTTTTTTCTTTATCTCCTGGAGATGTAAAAGCTTCGCATTGGAAAATTCTCGCAATTCTTGTAGTGAGAAGCCAAAAATTACAGTGGCATTTGATCTCCTTTTGTAGCTAGGTCATGTCATCTGTGTGCTATTGATCTTCCTAAACACCATGGAACTGGAGAGTGAGTTTTGAGCACAGCCAGCAGTTCTGTAGGTTGATGTTGTCCATCACTGCATCCCCTGCTCCACATTGTGTGGGTGCATTTGCAGCACACAGTTAGAGACAACACAACAATTCCTTAACTGCGCACAGGTAACTGGAAAGCTGTAGCCAGGCTAAAATTCTCCAATGCCGAAGCACACTCCATACTCTTCAAGTGGAGAGCAGTAAGTGTACGACTAAAGGAGCTCCTGATACTTCCTACTCCTACACAATATACGTAGTAGAACAGCAAGGTCACTGTGGCAACCACAGTAATTGGCAGTTGGCAACACTGGCATACCTCCCTTTCTATTTTTATACACAGGTTGGGTAAACCGCAACAATTAACGTTGAAGGTACAATCTGACTCCCTGTGTTTAGCAACCACACAAGTAGGTTACCATCCATTGAAATTTATTAGAAAGGAAGTACATGTCCAATTGATTCTAATATCATCTAACATATCTTAACAGAATGGGTAGAGGAACGTGCTGGGACATAATTGGCATTTACATCCCCTTGAATGAAAGCAAAGTTGTAGATCTCTATGGGAACTATGTCTTTTTCATTTGAGTTCGTTCAGTGCCCAAATACTCATGTCAAAGTCTAGAAAAGTTTATACTAGAGAAATGTATATGCACTTTAGATACTAGTAATTCTGGGGTGGAGTGAATAGTGGAATATTAAATATTTGTGTAATATAACTAATTGTATCCAGGTACCAGTTATCGTGATAGCTCACTGACTGAAATTTAGTTTGACCACCGGTTAGTAAGCAGGCATAATAGATAGTGCGCAAGTCATGACTTAGCGGATCAAACACCAATAGACAACCAGTACACTTTGTTGGAGCGTCTAGCCATGTATAGTTAAGCTCTTCATTCAGAATTAAAAATTCAGAACTGCTGGAAAGTGGCAAATGATTCAAACCTGGATAACTAGAGCACTTGGCTCAGAATGGATGGAATCTGGATTGGGAGGAGCAGGGAATCCCAGGAAGGAAGCAAGAACAACAGTTGGGACGAGGAACAGACAAAGTCGGTTATGATCCACACTTACAGGTTCATGTTCAATACCGGTTACAGCCGACGCCACCGCTTCAGGCACGCAGGCCAAGCAACCATAAACTCCAAAAATGTCCCAACGCCGTGACATTGAGTCGGCCCATCAATCAGCCATGCCTTTTTGCTGGCTCCTTATTCCACCTGTTGGCCCTACGGCACCTAACACAGATGTAACGCAAATGTTCCCGATGCTTCTCACTCCAATACATAGTAACCGTAGCTTGCATGACTACTGGAGCAGCAAGACTTAGAAATGTAATGAGACTCGCTTGTGATTCCTTGCCTTCGTTCTGTTTTATACACAGGCTAGAGAGATAACTACAAGTCACACGAGGAGGCACAATTATTTGACTCGATGAACTTATTACTGCGGCATGCGAGTGTGTAGCCAACCATTCATTGAAATTTATTAGTAAACCAGTAAATGTGTACAACCAATTCTGATAACAGAACATGTCTGCATATCATACAACCAGTCCTTTATAAGTCAGCACTATGATTTGAAAAAAAAAAAAAAGAGAAGGAATTGCTTCCTTCTCAGGTCAAGTTGGGATAAAGTTTCTCACAATATCAAAGCTAACATGCACGTTGGGAGCTGCTGGGATGCCTCCACGAATACTGAATAATGTTTTGACCTATCATTAGTATTTTAACATGGTTGACATTTTCGAAGGGGGTAGTCTTTTAAGTGTATACATTAAAAATTACAATTTAACTAGAAATAAAAATATCACAGTACATAATCAACAACACAAAATAGTTCCGGGGGGGGGGGAGCATAAATCTGTGGAATTAACTAGATAGGAATTGAACAATGGTGCAGCCACCTCTCGGGCATCAGACTAGATTAGATGTATATTTCGGTTCAAGTTTTCGCCTCCATGCAGGGATGTGCCCAATGCAAATAAACAACCTCCAGTTAGGCCGACTACACGGGTGCTGAGGCCCCTTCTTCTCCGTGACGGCACCGGCAACTTGACTTAGTGGTGCTACCTTCTTCAGGTTGGTGCTGGTGAATTATGTTTGATCATCAAGAGGGCCGGTGAAGAATGTTTCATCATCAACAACTCTGTGTGGATACATTAGTTTGCTATAAGCGATGCCCATTACTTAGCACTTCTTCCATGCTATCCTGGGGCTGGCTAATTTCCAGTTCACATTTTTGTATGTCAATCCATTGGACAGACTATGTATATGATGAACCGCTATGAGGAGTTAATTTCCCAGTTCACTTCAGATTTCCTGTGGATAACCTCAAAGCGGTGAATGTGCAGTGCTGGTATATGATGAAAAAGGTGCATCGATTGAAGGTTGTCTGCAGGACCACTGTCGCCACATCATGTGCCGAAAAAGTCTCATGTCTTCTTTGATCCTCCTCTCCCACTCGCCCATTTCTGTTCATCAACTGCCAGAGGGAACCATCTGGAGACAGGTGTGTTCCTGATGCCTACCAAGTCTTACGGCTATAGTTAGCCACTCGAGTGTCCTCCGCAAACAAGTCCCCTCTCACGGACACAAATGATCAAACAGAAAGGTCTTATACTCACAGCAGTAGAGCAGAATGCTGCCTCCCTCATTTCTCCCTTATATTGACCCAAACGAAACCATGAGGGAAAATGATCTCATTTTGGATACCAACCATTGCTTTAATTAGTACCTCTAATGAACAGCTGCATAAAGCATCAGCATCTTCATTGAGTGTAGCAGAAGGTAGGAAGATCAGTCAGTGCGGTCTAGTATTTATGCATTGATGCTGAGCTAGGTGATTATTGCATATATGAGGTTTAGGGAGCATATAGAAAGTGGATCAGCTTAGTGATGCTATTAAGGTGTTCCATTACTTGCTCAAATATATGTCCAGATGCGCAGGGGCTCACTTTGCTCTGACCTTGGTGACAAAGCATTGCTAGTTTGAAGCTTCTTCTTGGTAGCATATGGACCTGTGGGAGGTTGATTACAAAGGACGGAAAGATTCCATTTCCATTTGGGGTTCCAAAATTCAATGTTTGAGCATGGGCCCTGAAGAAATACAGTTTTCAGATATATGTAACAACCAGTTGCAATAGAGGGGAGTCGATAAAGATATGACATGGGATCAATTTAGACAACTTAACCAGTGTCCAACTTAAATAGAAAGGTGGCTTGTCTAGGATTGCACCCAGGTCCATGGCTTAAGGAGGCAAGGCAAGTTATCAACTTACGCTTAACCAGGTGGCTTACAATTGTTTTAAATGGGTTCGATTTTGAGTCGTGGCATGTGGACCTGTGATGAAAATGCTTTATTACTATGTACTTATATTTATCTACATGCATGCTGATTTCTATATTGTTACTTTGCAATGTAGCATGTGTGTTTATCGTTTTTCTTGAAATAAACTCAATGAAGACGATAACAAAGGTTCTACGGTATAACACCAAGATCATCATCTTCTTATGAACAGTACATGAGAGGGAGTTTTATACTAGAGTGAGTCTTCGCCCTTAATATGATTTTCGTGATTTTCCACTCTCAATACAAAGTCTATATGGACTTCGAGTACAACATTTTTGGTCAACTTAATCTCTGTCTAGAAGGACCGCCTCCTACTGTCTCCAGCCTGGGATCTCAATATTGCCAGAACCGGCAGTCCAATATATAATAGACTAGCGTTTCCTTGAAGGCCAAGCAGCGACGTGTTACTTCCAGATGTTCTAGCAACAAAGGAGGAAGAAAATCAAGTCATAGCATGGAGCACTAGATGCTAGATGGACAAGGAATAATAGAGAGTGGTAACACACCATATGCCGAGGCTTTCCGTGTCTAGCCCAACACTGATTGACCCAGAAATATGTGCACGATCAAGGGTAACCAAAAAAGACGAGGTGTTCTATGGTATGGTTTTAGAGTTTGCAAGTAGCATCAGCGACGATCAACTGTCTGAGTGTTAGTGATCTGCTTTCACAAAGACATGGTCCACACAGTTTAACCCAGTTATTATACTGCGAAGTCCGTAGCCAGCGGTGATCAGGGATCTTGGCGGTGATAGGGTTATCGGAACTAGTGGTAATAATATTTTTTCAGTAGTGATCTCTCAAGAAGATCTGTCAAAAACACTTTCAGCGTTTGCCTGCATTTTTAGAAATTGCTTACATCGAGTCATTGGACTACTGAATGGCATGCTTCTAATTTTGAGCATTTCTTTGCAGCCTTATTTCTTGCATCAGCTCGATCTGTCCAGTTTTAGCAGCATGAAAAATGTTTGTCGCTCGCTGCCTTAGGTGTTGGTACATATCACATAGAACCATGACTCATAGGCTCATAGCATAGCTACGTACAGAGGATGAGGCAAACAACAGAGCTCTCCAATGCGTCTTAGGCCCAACACAGTTCAAAACCATGAATATACTATTCATCCATATTCAAATGTCATGTGGCTCATATTGTGCTCCTTCGTGTTGCTCTTTTATAAAGGCCAAAAACAGCATAAGAATAAACTATATTTAACTACTTGATTCAATGCATTTACATGCTCTCCTGTGTGCCGTCAATTATGCTTACATATATACGTACTGGTTTATTCTAACTCATGATATTGATTGCTTGCCCTGGAAGCTGACCAGCGCAGGCCCTATTTAATTTATATGCTGGGCATTGCAGTGCGTGGCGGTAGATATTTCCACCGGCCTGGAGCAATATTTGCTGGACTCAAGGAAAGGAACAGAGTGCACTGAAGGGTGAGCTAAGTCATCCATAGCTGTTAAGCTTCAGATGGGACACGACGATCTATTCCTGCTATGTCTTTTCACCCCAGAACTACACACCTGCAAAGAGAATAAGCAATCAAACTGAGCAAGCTGCTGCTAGATATCACAGATAATAAAGACCAGAATTAGCTGCTCAACAGACGACCGAACTAGTTTCTCAATTACCAGGACAGTTTAGGCAGAAAAAACGATGTGAGCAACTGGGTTCTGGACTGACAAAATAGACGGTGCCCTAGTAGAATGGTGGATCAAAACCCTCCTATTTGGCTTGAAAAAAATGGTGGATCAAACAAAAGAGTAAGCTGTGTCGAGATCTTGACGGTGAAGATATCTCACCCCCTTCTCCAAGGACAACTCCAAGCACCACGCTGACTATAATAGTCGAGCCCTCTCGTGTAAGAGCAAGTCCAGACCTTGCAATGATGGCAACACAACCGATCAATACAAGATCGAGTCCCGCAGGTCTCGTAATGATAAACCCCATCGTATGATGGTTGTAACTGACAATGGTTTCTATATGTCCTGTATGCACTCTAGAAAACCATCACGGATTAACAAAAATGGTGACGATCTTGAAACATCACGGGTAGATCCCAAGGCCTAGTTAGCCCATCCCAAGTGCATTTAAAGTGATGGAAGCAAAATGCCATAGATAAATTGTCATGCCAATATGAAGGCTTACATGGATGCTTACTTGAATGGTGACATGGACAGGTACCTCAGCCCATATATTAACTGGCTAAAATGAAAAGTAGGTCCATTTTTAGCCCAATTTTGGCTATTTTCCAAGCACATTTTTTGCCATTTTGCAGTCCATTTTCAGCCATTTTCGCAGCCCATTTTCAGCCATTTTGACAGCCTAGTTTCAACCATTTGGAAGCCCAATTTTAGCATCAATTACAACCCATTTAGATGCCCAATTTTTCATCAATTACAGCCTCTTGTCAGTGCTCATGGCCATGAGCTCTTGAGGGAACTTCAACCCCCCTTCATATGCCTCTGGTGTTGTGGCTGCATCGGCATCTTCATTTCCATCTTGGCATCCTTCGTCCTGCCGGTGTCACTGGCACTAGCACTCACGCTTGATGCGGCAGGCTTGTTGGCCCATAGATGTATCGGATCCCCGGACTTTTGGAGCTTTTTCATGATGATGACCGGGTCCAGCAGACCAGACACCATGACCTTACCCTCTAACGCATCAACCATGATCTGGTACACACCTGCACATCAAACCATTCCAGCGTATTTCTCTTAGAACCAAGAAAAAAAAAAAAAGAGAACAAAAATTATTTTTTCGAATGTACAGAAGATGTATCCATCATTTCTGTGTGGAGACAAACAGCAGATACTCCAGCAACGTTACATAAATATTGTGAAGCATCTCCTTTACATCCTCGAGTTTAGGGTTTAGGTCCTCCAAAAGTCATATAGGCCCTATGGCCACATAGTGGAACCAAACTAGAGTTTTCCAAACTAAAAACTATTGCTAAAGAGTGCCTATGTCATATGAATACGGGTTCCATACAAAAAGTTTATATTTTGCATTGGAAACCATATGCAATGTAGCAAGTCATGGCAGACAAATTTTCTTGGACTAACGTAGTAACACATTTCTTTTGCTACATTACCAATCCAATGTGATGGCAACGCGTGACTGAGATTTGTAAATTTTCTTTATGAGATACTTATAACATTGGTTTTGCATAATTAGAGGATTATGATGTACAGTGCTGGATACTTAATATTCTGACTTGTTTGGATATTGACCAATTTCAACTCTTCTAATCGAATTCAATGAGGGGTGTTTGGGACTGCTCCGCTGCAAGTTATTTTGCCAAACAATTTATCTCCACGCACACAGTTGGAGTAAAAAGTTTAAGTTATGAGAGCACCTAAAGGGGTGCCCCAGAAATTCCCGGATTTTGTGGAGCTGCTCCACAATGGAGGTTGTGGAGCAGTCCCAAACACCCCCTAATATACGAGTGGATCCTGAACATCTGCACAAATACTTGTGCCATGGTCTTGGAAATACGTGGATGTATGAAGATGAAGAACAATAGGGAATAATATCATTTCTCATGCCTAGTTTGTGAGCACCCATATGTTTGCCATAATGGTTTAAATTTGGGTTGTAAAATATTTTGCTCGTGCAGATGATGCATTTGTGGAATTGGACAACATGGATGTTCTTGTAAAGGAAGTCCTACTGTTTCAGTGCGCTAACACAAAAGGACGCAGTGCAGTGTAGATCCAACTTTTTTAATTGTAGCGAACATCTAGTATATGCTCAGTCTTTCTTTTTTTCGCCATATCTTTATTTTTTTCTTTGGGATGGAATTGAAAGATTTATTTTTCCACATACCATCAGAATTCCTGTGTAGGACGTGCCATCTGCATACAACATTATAAATGCTTGCCTGAACGAGTCGTCTGCTGCTAACTATCACACCACATCCCGACCTTTACCTCTTATATCAGGAGATATACATGTGAGCCTACAAATATGTGGTATGAGATATGTGCCCGACTACCTGAGATAAACTTGGAACACATGGAGGGTGGTAGAGTGAACACGAGTTCGTCCTCACCTTTGCTGCTAGTAGGGATAGGAGGCGTCGGGATCTCTAGTAACTGCACATGATTATTTCTATTTTGGCTGTCTCCAAGTCGATGGAGACGATATTTGCAGATGAGTGCATATATTGTATAGCCCAGGAGATAGAAGGATAGGAGACGTACTGCTGGTATTCGTCGAGGCCCCAGCAGAGAGCTTGTGACGACGTCGAGCACAGAGAGGCTAAGATGAGACTAGCACATCCATGGGGACGTGACCTCATCGCGTTGGGACTTGGCAGCAGCTATCTGCTCGGCCGGCCACTGAGGCTGCGCGCGCTCGGGTCGTATCACAAGATCAGCAAGTTCCAGGACAGGTAGGTGTTGAAAAGCATTCCTAAAGGGAACCAAACAGATGTTGGTGCATTCCCTTCTCCAGGTTTTGAAACAAACAGCACCTTAGAGCAAACCAAAAAAAACAGGTTTAATTAGTTTTATTCCTGAAATCATTATCGATTGTGATAAAGAATTATTTCTTTAATTTTAAGTAAGGTGCATAACACAATGAACTTGTTGTTATTCTCAACAAAAATAAAAATATGAAATTGTTGAAATGTGTTAGCCTCCAAATGGCTTGACAGCACAATACCATCAGCGCGTGCAACAGTATATCTCAGGCACGTATGCAATCTGCGTCCTCGATTTCACATCCTTGGCCGACCAAAATTTCTCGGCATTCAACTCATAATTAAGCTACTCAATCAGGAAGTAAAGGAGAAGGTAGTGGCCAACACTTCACACTAAAGCTACTCAAGGTTCTTGCGGTGTGGGTTAGAGCAGTAAACTCCGGGACTCTCCCGTCCTACTCAAGTTCAAAACATGGCACCTCCTTATTTTTTTTTTAGATAATGGAATTAAAATTCCGGCCTCTGCGGTAATGCACACAAGTTTTTTAAAGCCTCTGCGTGACCACACACAGCCAAACTTATTACAAAAGATAAGAACAAAAAACTTAGTACATGAAGATATATGTACTAAAGATCTACTACATCCAAAAAAGAATTGAGTTTCCTACTCAAGATAGTGCTAAAGATATCGATGTCGTTTCATGGCAGTCTATTGAATCAGCCACCATGCCTTGAACATCGTGCACCAAAATGAACTTGAAAGAAACTCATTGGATGTAGATCGCCCCCATTGAAGCCGGGCAAATCGCTTTTCGGCGTCGCATTACCCAGCGTCGGATGCGGGGATGATACGGAGCAGTTGCGCGATTGTGCGCCGCCGCCGACCCGGATCAGGTCATTGGGGCCTGGATCCGCGCCACCAACGCCAGAACGTGCTCATCCGTACCCCGCGTCGAATGCGAGGACGATACGGAGCAGCTGCGCGGATTTGTGCCGCCGCCGCCGACCCAGATCAGGTCATTGGGGCTCGATCCGCGCCACCGCGCCCGAACGCGAGGGGCGGGGAGAGGGTCGGTCACCTGCGTCGTGGAGCCATGATGCAAGGGAGGCGGATCCACCGCGAGCACATGCTGATCGCCGCGGATCTGCTCCGGGAATGGCGTACATGACGAGCCAGTGGCGCCGAGCACGCGCAGCTCGTCGTTGCCAGCGCCGCAGACTCCACAGATGGCACCGGAAGCCGCGCGCCGGAGAGAGAATACCTTGGCTGAGCGGCGGCGAGATCGGGCAGATGCACGTGACGCTCCCCGGTCTCCCCCGACGGCGAAGTTCGGCGTCACTCCGCCCCGCGACGACAAAAGATGCGAGGAGGCAGCAGCGCGTGATCCGCTTGGCCGCAACGGCGCGATCCCGCCCCCGACGACAAGACGCGAGAGGCCACGGGCAGATGTGGCCGCGGCGGTCGCCGAGGCCCGAGGTGGAGGCCGGCTAGGGCGCTCGTAGGGTTCTTCTCTTCATGGCACCTCCTTATTTACAAAGTTATAGGAGTCTTCTTCTACAATCTAGTACTTTTTTGCATCCATGGCCAAGGTGAACCCAGCAGCCGGAACTGTTTTGTGAGTTTGCTACCTCGCTGGCCTAACTTTGCTGCTTTCTGAGATCTCCAAACGCCTCCCAACTCTATCTACTAAAACATGTATGCGTTCCAAGTGAACTGCCATGGCTTTCCCTCCGACTAGTATATATGGAAATAACGAATAATCTTTAATAAAACAACAATATACTCTTAAGTCATATGGCCTCTTCTGGTTCACACGCGATCCGTTTTATTTATAGAATGGCAGCAATATATTATTAGAGCACTTGTTGAACAATGTGATGTCCTACCTATTTTTCAAAACATCTCTGAACTCTAGTTTTTGAAGTTTTCTTTCTCCTATTTAACTTTTCTAATACTGAGAGATAAATATTAGATATTATTTGCAAAATTTATGATAAAACAGAAAAAATAGCTAAAACTTTATATCATCAAAATCTCTGTAAAGGATGAGCTGGTTACATACTTTCGCTTTGCACAAGTTTTTATATATAACAAAATACACCAGAACACATATTTGATGGTATGATCAACTTCTAATATACAAAGACTCTAATGGCCCACATATAGCAGGATCACTAGCTGGTAACACTACTATGAAAAAGTTTCGCAATTTGGCGCTGGAAGTGTCTAGCACTGCTCACTTTCATTACTGCCTGTGAAAATCGAATAGAAAATCTTTAAAAATACAAGTATCGTTTATGGTTCCTGCAATGCAAGCCAGTCTGCACGCATGCCGTTGCCCGCTTCAAATTGTGACCACAACACTCTAGGCGAGGTGTCCACTAAACCGTCTATGATAGACCCGGGTTGGGAGAGGGGTTGTGTGGTGCCTCCAAGGAAACTAGCACCACCGATGTTCAATGAAGAACCTCGGCCAAGCAGGGCTGCCCCGAGTAAATGGATGGAAAATAAACCAAGTAAATGCTGCACCACATTGAGACAAATGGAACAAAACTTAATAATTTGCTAATATTAATAGATCTAGCTTCACCGCATTGTATAATAAATTGTCATATGTGTCCAAGGTGCTTCAACTTCCGTGACTGCTCAGCAAATAAATCAGGAATTTTGGACCTCGCAGGATATGAAACAAGATCATAATTTTTAGGAAACAGTCTTTGAGACAACCAATGCTTGAATTTGGATTCTTTTTTTTTTAGATAATGGATAGTATTTTGTACCCGGCTTCATCTGCCAACATGTAGAATCAGGCCAATTATTACAAAATTGAGGCCTTGAATTTAGATTCTTTATCAAAGGTATTTATAAATGTGTTCACCATCTCATCTTTTGAGCTATGTGGTTTGTCATAATGTATTTATAAGAATACGACACATGTTGTACAGCTCTAGTTAATGTATATTATTGGGCAGGGCAGTGGTGTGCCATTAGTTGGTTCGACAGCGTGAATGGAATTATATGCTACAATGAACCGCTTGAATTAAAGCAACTGAGCTGTGAATCACACCTATATTCTGTGATTGCATAAGAATTACCATACACTCAAAATTGATTGGTTGATTTTAGACTTGAAAACATGGCCACATATTCACCGAAGCTTCCAAACGAATTTTATGACATTAAAAATATAAAACTTTGCTGCCCACAGTATAATGGAAAAACATGTTATACTAAACATTAGTCCAAGTACTAAACAAATGTAGCAAAACATGTTATATCCTACAAGTACTAATATTTTGTGGTCTCTTTTACGGGATGAGATAGGCATGTAACAGAGAAAGGTGGGAGAAGAAACACACTCGATGTGTCTGAGTGTGAACACCTGCTTCCTGGAGGCCCCTGCACTCTGTTTCTATTGCAGGCTTGGGAGGTGCCATGCAGGAATGCTCCTGTTACAAGTCAGTTTCATTAGTCCATACTGCTGAAGACTGATTGAAGGGAGCGTGGGGGATGAGAGGAGGCTGCAACATGCAACATCCTCTAATGCAGGTAGTCCGAGCCAGAGTTTATGCTTGCTTCTCATGTACTGGAAATACAGCCGGCACCTCTGATTCGGTAGATCCATTTTGGTAGATTTCCGTCTAGCTTTCTGTCAATGTCAGCAACCCAAGCTCTGATGAAGACTCCGGCGTTGGGCTGAAAGTACGAAGACCCAAGAAGACGAGTACCAAGTATCCGAGTGCGGGCCAAGTGAACGCCTGCGTGCGTTGTAGCGAGGCTTGCCTCTTGTCTTAAAGGGGAGATGTGTGAGAGAGAAGCATCATCGAATTTGTAACAGAATTTCAAACTCGAACTCAACAATCATTCATCCGGGTTCCAGCCGGCTCTATCTCGCCCGCATCCCCCTTCTTCCTCCTCAGATCCCCAATTCCTCTTCCTATCCCTTGCTTGCTGCTCACAATGTCTAATTCGAGTGGATGCATGGTTACACCTGGACATGCTGAATAATTGTGTTGAACCAAGTACACTAAACATTACTTACTTTTACAAAGTTTCCTATTTGTCATATATAGGTTCAAAGCTTAGAGAATTTAGTTAGGTTCGTCCCAAAGGAAACAAGTGTTCTTTTTCATGAAGGACAGCTTTATGAAGAGAAAATCATGAGACTTTTCCATTGAACACATCTATGCTTACCAATGACGTTCTGTTTATCAGAACCTAAATCTGATATTAGTGCAAACCTAATGCACACCAGCTATATGATTGAACGATCTGCTTGCTATCGAAATTTAATTGATTTTTTTGCGACGTCGATACATTTCAATGGCATTAATTAGTGCATTACTTTTTTTGAAAAGAACAGGAGGCGCAGAAGAGCCCCTACTGATAAATTTTATTAAAGTAACCAAGGAGATTACAGAGAAACATAAAAGGAAAGAAAGAAAGCCAACCAACAATTAGTGCATTACTGGCTCAGTCATATGGAAACGTAATAAGTGCATAAACTGTTTCAGCCTATTTATGCTGAGTATTTAGTTGGGAAGGGAGCAGAAGCTGGTGTTCCAAGCTCCAGAATGCTCCTTCGGACTCTGACACTAGTCTTTCAAATTAAGCAGTGCAAAACCGATGAATAGTTTGAGGTATTGCTACCTATTGTGGGTGATAAGACGGTACCCAAAAATTTCAAGATCACCTGCAGCATCCGCATGTGGGCTGATGCACCTGCTTTAATTTCTATTGTCATTGGTCAATCGTATTGTAACGGTGTCACCATTATAGAGCAGATCCTTATATTAATTGATTATTGTGGTCATTGGTCTATCGTATTGTAACGGTGTCACCACTATATGTTCTAATAAGAGGAATGCATAGCTCATTCTTCTAAAGCACGCCTTTCACCAGATTGCTTATTCTAAATGTTGCCCAGGTATAGTTTTTCAAAACCAGAGAATGTATATATTTTTGTTTTTGAGATAACAGTAGTACATAAAAAGTTGTCAATACTTTTCCCATCACTGATCAGATCATTCTCAAACTTCTGAATGTGCTAGTGGACAGTAACTACTCCCTACCACTCCACGGCTAACTTCTGAATCTGTTAGTGGCATTGACCCTCAAGGTCACTGTCACTACTCACTACTCGAATGGTGAATAAGTTTTGCCGGCAGCAAGAAGATGTATTACCATATATATGTTTCCAATGTGTTGTTTATATCTGTCTATATATTTCGTTCAGTACATTTCGTACAAACACTTGTTCCGTCTTCCAGAACAACTTGGCAAACTCTACAGGGATGAACCAGTCCGGCACGCAATAACTGACTGAGCAACACATCGTGGGGCACTTGAATGGACACACATTGATCCATCTACTCAATCCGGCAAGCGTGTAGTGAAGCGCATGTGCCTATTATCATCTTAAAGGAGAATAGAAGTAAACAAGTGATGCTGGTGCTCCTGGTGCTTCCTACTGCAATACATAAGACCATAGGAAGCTAGGTCACTCCCGTATTGGATCGGAACAGCTATAGTGTTAAAAAAACTACTGGCTTCTGCTCCCTTACCAACTGTTTTATATATAGACAAGTTTTGAGAGGCCCCCTATACACACAAGGCATGGGGAGGTACAATCGTCTGATTCTCCATGGGCATATAGACACTGTATATATGAGTATATAACGGTTATAACCATCCATTGAATTTTAGTCAGGCAATAAATGTTGAAGCAATTCTCTGAGCATTACATATCCGGAGATTATTATGCACAATATTATGCAACCATAGAACTAGTGCCTTGTCAGGTCAAGTTAGCCTCAATTTTCTCACCAGTATACAAATAAAGATATGTATGTTAACCATATACGTGTATGTTGACCAGAATGTCTACTGGTTTTATACAAGTTAATTGCAGAAAGTCTTAGACCTAAAATGTGGCAAAATATTTGTATTAAATGTACATGGAGTGGTTCAGTGCTTTGTGCCAGTATACATTCATGAGCTAGGACTGTACGCAATTGACCTTGTTACCTACTAGCCTACTGCACTTTCAGCCGAGAATTTTATAGTTTACAATTGACAGAGAACTTGCTGTTAAATTAAGTATCACAACAAAGTATGCTTGACAGGGAATATTTGTAGATACGACGAAGCCTCAGTTGTGTTTTTCGTTTTGTTTGTAGCTCTGTTCTAAACTAAGTATGCTTGTCTATTATATAGCTGAGGGATGCATCCCTTTTCAATGCTGTACGTGAAACATTCTGTCTTGGTTAAACTCTCATGGTAGAACTTGCTGTTAAAAAGTTGTGTTTTCACAGCTGGACTTGAGGCGGCAGACTCATGCAAACTTGACGAAAAGAGCATTCTGGACATTGACGAGACCAGGATTCCTGCAGGGCTCTTGAGGCTTTGCGTCTCCGCTTCTTGGCTGTTGGCCTGTTCCTCTAGGTGCTTCGACTTTGGTGTCTGCTCCTTTTGTAGCTAGGTCTCCTCATCCGTGTGCTCGTGATCTTCCTAAACACGATGGAACTGCAGAATAAGTTTTGAGCTGAGCCAGCAGTTCTGTCAGCTAAGGTTGTGCATCCCCTGCTCCACATTGCCCATATTGCGTGGGTGCATTTGCAGGACACAGTTACATGGAGCACAACAGTTCCTTAACCGCGCACAGGTAACCAGAGAGCTGTAGCCACGCTAAAATTCTCCAAAGTCGAAGAACATGTCATGCGCTTGTGGTGGAGACCAGTAAGTGCACGAGTAGAGCAGGACCTCCTGATACTTCCTACTCCTATACAATATACGTTGTACAACAGCATGGTGACTGTTGCAACCACGGTTGGCACTTGGCAACACTGGCATACCTCCCTCGCTGTTTTTATACAGGTTTGGAGGTACAATCTGACTCCCTGTATTTAGCAGCCGTACAGCAAGTAGGTTACCATCCATTGAGATTTATTAGAAAGGCAGCAAATGTCCAATCGATTCTATAACATAACATATCTGGAGAACAGAACAGGCACAAGAACGTGCTGTGACATAATTGGCATTTCCCCTATTGTCTCTAATCTTTTTAATTGTTCCAACAATCTTGGATGGAAAAAAGGCCAACACAAAATTTGTAGGCCGATAGGAACAAGAAATTTGTAGTTGATGACTTCTTTATTTTAATTCATTTTGGTATTCTTAAAATATGAATCAAGTTCACACAATTTGGCACTCAAAATTCCCATTGATCAAGGGTTAAGAAACTGACAAAAACCAAAGTTGTCGATATGAGAACTACTACTTAATCCGAAATGTAGTTTTCTCAAATGGCCTCACATACTGAAACGACCAAAATCAAAGTTCTAGATCTCTACGGTAACTATGACTTTTTCATTTGAATTCATTCAGTGTCCCAAATACTCATGTCAAAGTCTAGAAAAGTGAATACTAGAGAAATATATATGCACTTTAGAATGTAGATACTAGTAATTTTTGGGGTGGAATTGATAGTGGAATATTAAATATTTGTGTAAGATAACTAATTGAATCCAGGTATCAATTATCATGATAGCTCCCTGACTGAAATTTAGGTTGAGCAGGCACAATAGATTACAGCGTCATGACTTAGCGGATGAAACATAGAAAGACCACCAGTACACACTGTTGGAGCATATCTAGACATGTCTAGTTAAGCTCTTCATTCAGAATTCAAAATCCAAACCACCGATTGATTTGAAGTTCAATTTTGTCTTATTCTAGACTATACTATTGTAATAAAAAAACAGGTTTTATGTTCAGCAAAGCTATATGGATTGCGATGAATATTTATTGCTTTTCAGTAACTTGCATAACAATGAACTTGTTATCTAAACACTCGTATATGACTGTATCAGTTCACTGCATTTGCCATCCTAATGGAAGTGTAGGCCCTCATCAGTCTTGTCTTCAATATAATTTACCATTGCAGACGTCCACGACTGTGTTCAGCTCTCTTTCCGCGTACCAACTTCTCTGTCTGCAACCTGTTGCATCACACAGATATGTACTAATCCTCTCCCATTAATCCACCTTCCAGCCTAGTTAAAATTTTTCATGGCTCTGAGCTCTTCAATCATGCACTAATGGTCAACACACTGGGCTGCACTGCACACTGCAGGCTTGGCTACGATGCAACCCAGCAGCAGGAACTTTCTTCAACGCACTACACACTGCATCTGCTGCTTTCCAAGATTTCCTGATGCCTCCCAACACTATCTACTACAGCAAGTATGGGCTTGAAGTCATCTATCATAGCTTTCCCTAAACTTATGGTCCTTGCTTCGCTCAACTTATATAGAAATAAAGAGTGTCTAATAAAACAAATAATAACATGATCTTGAAGTCATAGCTTCTTCTGGTTCACCTTCACTTTTATTTATGGCATGGACTGAAATAAAGTGTCGTCTCTCATGATGATTCTGATGCACAGTCAGATTTGGTTCACCTAACAATCTTGTTGGAGCTTCTGCATTAATGCTACCTTACTATTACTAATTATTAATTAGGGAATTTGATGTTTCTACTTCTATTCCAGACATGCATAAATGATGATTTTACCATACCTATTTTTAACATTGTAAATTTGCCATGATTATTTTGAATGATGCAACCATTTACCGCTGAACAGGTGGATTAAATGGGAAAAAAAACGGAAAGGCACCCACATGAAAAGACAAACCCTACCCCTCATAAACATTCCTGTCCCTGGCTTGGGCCCATTTGCTCGGCTGCACGGACATGCATCGTAGAACGTCATGCGGGGTCTAGGCGGCATGGCTCTCCGCGGTGATATATATTGCCTCCCCCATCCCATCAACACCGTACCTCAACATACGGGCGGCTGGGGCGCCGTACGTGCTAGTGGCTGGGCGCTGCACGTGCTCGCGACACCAGCACGTGTGGCGGCTGGAGGTGTTGGGTTTAGTCCCACATCGGTAATCGATGGAGGGGGAGCACAATGTATAGGCCCGTTTTGCTCGTGGTACAACGAGCTGGGCCGTTCCGCTGCGCACCTTATAACATGAGGCACCCGCAATTTCCTGCAACTGGCGTGACCGGCGACCTTGCTTTGGGAGCAAGAGGTAGTCTTACAGGCTGTCCAGGAGGACATTCGCGATAGCCACTATGGAAGAGCCAAGGTATTTTCCGGTGGCCTCCAGGTCGACAGTAGGACGCGACACAGATGTTCCTTGGCTATGTACAGCTCTGAAACCCAAGGCACCGGAAATGTGACTCTTGTGGAGTGCAATGAGTGCAGAAGTAATGCAGATGTTCCCGATGCTTCTGACTCCAATATGTAGTAACCGCAGCATGACTACCGGAGTAGCAAGAGTTAGAAATAATGAAATGATACTCGCTTGTGGCTCCTTGCATTCGTTCTGTTTTATACACAGGCTAGAGAGACAACTACAAGTCACGAGGAGGCACAATTATCTGACTCCATGAACTTATTACTGCCGTATGTGAGTGTGTACCCAACCAACCAATGAAATTTATTAGTCAATAAGCAGTAAATGTGTACAACCAATTCTGATATCAGAACATATCTACGTATTATGCAAGCAATCCTTTATAAGTCAGCATTCTAATTTGAAAAAAAAAAAGAAGGAATTGTTGCCTTCTTAGGTCAAGTTGGGATATAAAGTTTCTCACAAATATCCAAGCTAACATGCACGTTCACTACCAAGTCTCATGTTTTTCTTTTCATTCTATTTCTGAAAGGAACGGCGCTCCTGTTTTCATTTTTGCTAATCAACTGTCGGATCTTGGCAAGGTAGATTCACATAGACATTGGCACGACAGCCTTCGCCCGAACTTTGGGTGGAGATGTCCTCATAGATGTTAGAAAAGTGTGGCTTCAGTTGATTTCAGTATATTTTGAATCATAATGTTCAAGTGAGTTTCAGGCTTATACAGTAGGAATGTAGATGCACGGTCACCGCACCAAATTACTTGCAGCAAATTAACAGAGGTTATGCAGTCCATGTCCAGTTACTGTCATGTATAAGCTCCGTGGATGAGTACGTACCCAAGCTTTAGTGATTGTCCTCTTGGCTCTGATTGTTCCTATTCACATGTGGAACTGTCAGACCTAGTGTCAGTGCTCACTTTATCTTACTTCCACCCTACATACTAGTACGTAACGTAGGTGTTCCTGATGCCTCCTACTCAAATCCTATACACAGCTTCCATAGCAACATCAGTTTGACGGCCAAAGACACTACTGGTTTTCTGCTCCATTCCTTTCATTTTATACTCAGGTTAGGATAGAGATACCAAAACAATTCAATGAAATACAGTCAGGCACCTACCAGACATATGAATGACTCAACAACTAACAGTCCATTAAAACATAGTAGTAACTGCTAAATGAATTCCAGTACCAGCAGACACCTCTGGAGGTCCTCCAAGCAGAACTGGTGCCTTCTTAGGTCTGGTTCATTGGGCTCTTCTTTTTCGAACCAATATGTAAATTATGCAAGCACAATATGCTAAATGAAGGTTATCTGGAAACTGCATGCATGTATATGTAAAATTTAATTTGATTGGTTCAACACAATTATTTAGCATAATCAGTCCCGCAAGATTGTGTGCACGCGATTAATTACACTGCATGTATTGTACCATCCAACCAAATTAGCTAACCAGAATTGATCTGTTGTGCACTGAAACAATAGAACTTTCATTTTGAACAAAGCGTGCTCACAATATAACCAGTAATATTTTACTACTGAAATTTAATCAATTATGATAAACAAGTTTGTCTTCCATCACAGACCAGACGATATTAACCCCGAGTATATCTTCCTCATCTTTGTTCATTCATGTTTGTTAATGAATCTTATTTAAGGAGAAATGCTTTTTCAGAATACAGCATGTGAGTAAAGTCGTGCAGCTAGGACTTCATGCCATTGAGCTACTGCACTTCATCCTGTACATCGCAGAGAATTTCGTAGTTGACAATGAACATTCTGTCAAGTTACTATCGATGTTTGAAAGGTCTGGTCGCGATAAGGATCATGATGGGTTTATACCAAACAGAACCAATTTTATACCTAGAGTGTGCCACATGTTTTCCATATATATGTTCGTTTTGACTGTTCTCACAGCGGAGGAGATATGCATAGATGGAATCTGATTTCCATTTAAACAATGCATTGAGAATAAGCAATCCAAGAAAAAAGATTTCCTTTAGAATAATGAACCCTCACTTAACTAGCAGAATAAATAGTTTTTTTTTTTTTGTTCTTAAGCCTCACGGATTCGCAGCGTATGATGATCATTGTTTATAAGCCTCACCAGTTCGTAGCATATCAGCATCTCCAATGAACTGGTGCACACATATATGATCATGGGCACCTCAGATAAGCCTCTTTTTCTGCTTTGCGGAAACATATGATCATGGGCACTTACACCAGCGATAGACGGTGCTGCTCAGCCCATTCTCCAGTTTTTCACCCTCACACAGGTACCAAGCCACATCGGAATCTCCAAGCAGTGGTGAGGGGGTTGTCTGATTTGGCGCTAGCCCGCACTTGTTACTTCCACCAAAAAGAGTAGTAATACAGGCGCTCCTGTCGCTTCCTACTCCTATACACAATTTCCATAGCAAGTCCACTTGGTCGACAAGAAACATTGGCTTTCAGCTTCATTCCCTTCTCTTTTGTTTATACGCTGGTTAGAGAGGCTGAGACAGTTCACTCAGAGTCAGACGTACAGTCTGATTTCATTCACTCACCACTCATATGAATGTAGCAAGATTATTTGGGTGACCAAAAATACTGGCTTTCTGCTCCATTCCCTGCTGTTTTTTATATATACACGGGTTAGGGAGACCAAAATAGTTCACTCAGAGGTGCAGTCTGATTCCATCTAGTGCCTTATCAGGTCAGCTGTTAGGCACACAGGTTAATGAGTCACCAACTAACCATGTTAGTCAAGTAAATGTTAAATCAATTCTCTCAAGGCCCTGCAAGCACACTAGTGCCTTATCAGGCTAGGTTCATTTTTTTTTTTTTGGCGTTGATCAGGTCAGCTTCGTTGTGATATTTTTTTTCTAACCAATATGAAAAGTATTGGCTAACTGAAGATGATCAATGAACATCAATGTCAATGATTGTATACGTCCAAAAAAAAAAACTATTGAAATTAACCAGCGTTGATCTGTTGTGCACTGAAAGAATAAAACTTTCATTTGAACAAAGCATCCCCACAATGCAACATGTATTATCTTGCAATTTAAATTTAATCAATTATGACAAAACAAGTGGGTCTTCTATCACAAACCAGACACAATATTAATCCTTAGTAGATATTCCTCATATTCGCTCATCTACCTTTGGGTTAAAGAATCATTAATTAGAGGAGAAATGCTTGTGAAGGAGCCTCAGTTGTGTTTTCCGTTTTGTTTGTAGCTCTGCTCTAAACTATGTATGCTTGTCTATTATGTGCTGAAGGATGCATCCCTTTTCAGTGCTGTACGTGAAACATTCTGTCTTGGTTAATGCAGGGCCTGGACCTGTAACTCCAAAAATAAAAAGTTATATGGAATTAAACTCTCATATTTTCACAGCTGGAATGGAGGTGGCAGATTCATGTAAACTTGACGAAAAGAGCATTATGGACATTGACGAGACCAGGGTTCCTGCAGGGCACTTGAGGCTTTGCGTCTCCGGTTTTTGGCTGTTGGCCTGTTCCTCTAGGTGCTGCTCGTAAACTCAATGCAGTCGATCGACCACTTGAAAGGAGTATGGAAAATAAGGGGAGACATGTTGAACCTCGTGGCATTGAGTCTGATGGGCAAAAACTTTATTCTCAACTTCACCGAGGAAAGGGAGTGGAAGCTTGCTATTCTTGGAGGCCCTGTGAAGCGAAATTTGGCTAGTCGATGAAATTACTGAAGACGAAGTAGTAGTTGCCCAAATAGCGAGGCCCGTTATCCCGCACTACTTGTTGGACTGCCCATGGTGCATTTGCAGGACACAGTTACAGAAAACGAGGGAGCTGTAGCCTGGCTCCAAAATCGAATAACATGTCATGCGCTTCTGGTGGAGAGCAGTAAGTGCATGAGTAAAGCAGGAGCTCCTGATACTTCCTACTCCTATACAATATACGTTGTACAACAGCAAAAATCACTGTTGCAACCACACTTTTGGCACTTGGCAATACTGGCATACCTCCCTCGCTACTTTTATACACAGGATTGGAAGTGCTATCTGACTCCCTGTATTTAGCAACCATACAAGTAGGTTACCATCCATTGAAATTTATTAGAAAGGCGGTAAATGTCCAAACGATTCTATAATATCATAACATATCTGGAGAACAAAACGGGTACAAGAACGTACTATCATATAATTGGCATTTCCTGGAGACCATTCTTCCCTAATCTTTTAATAAAATTATTGTAGGGGCTTGGCCCCTCTAGATTACTCAAAAAACTTATTTGAAGTTCTTATAGATTGAAATTCAATTTTTTAATTGTTCCAACGATCTTGGATGGAAAAATGTCCAACACAAAATTTGTAGGCCGATAAGAACAAGAACTTTGTAGTGGCCGACTTCTTTATTTTAATTCATTTTGTTGTTCTTAATATATGAATCAAGTTCACACAATTTGGCAATCAAATTTCCCAATGATCTTGGGTGAAAAGACTGACAAAAACCAAAGCTGTCAATATGAGAACTACCACTTTGTAGTTCATGGATTTTTTAGTCATTCAATTATCAATCAAATTCTCGCAATCTGAAATTTAGTTTTCTCAAACGACCTTAGATGCTGAAACGACCAAAAGCAAAGTTGTAGATCTCTACAGGTACTATGACTTTTTCATTTGAATTCATTCAGTGACCCAAATACTCATGTCAAAGTCTAGAAAAGTGAATACTAGAGAAAAGTATATGCATTTTAGAATTTAGATACTAGTACTTTTGGGGTAGAATTGATAGTGGAATATTAAATATTTGTGTAATATCATGATAATTGAATCCAGGTATCAATTATCATGATAGCTCACTGACTGGAATTTAGCTTGAGCCACCAGTCATGTACTCATGACATAGCAGAGGTGTGCTAGTCATGAACTCATGACTTAGCAGATGAAACACTAAAAGACCACCAGTATAGTTAAGCTCTTCATTCAGAATTCAAAATCCAGCCCAGCGATTGATTTGAAGTTCAATTATTGCTTATTCTAGAGTATACTATTGTAATGCCAAAAATAAAAACCAGGTTATGCTCAGCAAAGCTGTATGGGTTCAGATGAAAAATTATTACTTTTCAGTAACATCCATAACAATGAACTTGTTATCTGAACACTCGTATATGATCGTATCAGTTAGTTGCATCGGCCATCCTAATGGCAGTGTATGTCCTCATCTGTCGTGTCTTCAATATAATTTGCCAGTGCAGACGTCCATGACAGTGTTCAGCTCTCTTTCTGCGTACCAACTTCTCCGTTTGCAACCTGTTGCATAGCACGGATATGTAGTAATCCTCTTCCATTAATCCACCTTGCAACTTAGTTAAAATTTCTCATGTCTCTGAGCTCCTCAATCTTGGACTAATGGACAACACACTGGACTGCACTGCACACTGTAGGCTTGGCTGCAAGGCAAGTGCGAGATGAACCCAGCAGCAGGAACTTTCTTCAACGCACTACACACTACATCTGCTGCTTTCCAAGATTTCCTGATGCCTCCCAAGTCCCAACACTATCTACTACAGCAAGTATGGGCTCGGAATCAACTATCATAGCTTTCCCAAAACTTATGCACACCTAGCTTCCCCTCAACTTATATAGAAATAAAGAGTGTCTAATAAAACAAATAATAACATGATCTTGAAGTCATAGCTTCTTCTGGTTCACCTTCACTTTTATTTATGGCATGGACTTAAATAAAGAGTCGTCTCTCATGATGATGCTGGTGCACCGTCCGATTTTGGTTCATTTTGTTGGAACTTCAGCATTAATGCTAACCAGAGATGCATCAATGGTGATTTTACCGTACCTATTTTTTGACACTATAATTTTTCCCTTATTACTTTGAATGAAGCAACTGTTTCCCCCACTTTGTAACACCGTTTAGGACAGATGGATTAAATGGGGGCCGGATATTTTATCCATTATCTAAAAAAGATGGGTTAAATGGGAAAAAAAGAAACGCAAAGGCACCCACATGAAAAGACAAACCCTACCCCTCATAAACATTCCTCTCCCGGGCTTGGGCCCATTCGCTCGGCAACACGGACAGGCATCGTAGAACGTCATGCGGGGTCTAGGCGACACGGCTCCAGGTGGTGATATATATAGATGACCTTGCCTCCCTCTCCCACGAACACCTCCTGCCATCTCGACGTGTGGGTGGCTATTCTTTTTCTAACCAATATGTAAATTTAGTTTTAGTTAACTGCTAACCGAAGGTTATCTAGGAACTGCATGCATGTATATGTACTATTTAATTTGATTGGTCCAACACAATTATTAGCATGATCAGTCCCACAAGATTGTGTGCACACGATGATTACACTCCATGGAGTGTACCATCCACTCAAATTCAGACAAAGAAGTGGATGTGAGTACAGTCGTGTATCTAGGACTCCATGCCATTGAGCTACAGCGCTTCATCGTGTAAATTGCAGAGAATTTCGTAGTTGACAATGAAATTTCTGTCATGTTTGTATGGGATTGAACTACCAAAGTTGAAAAGGTCCGATGGCAATAAGGATCCGATGACTCTTTATACCAAACAGAACGAATTTTATGCCTAAAGCATGTGCCACATGTTTTCCAGATGTTCGTTTTTACTTTTCTCAGCTGACATACACAAAGATGGAATCTGATTTCCATTTCAGCAATGCATTGAGAATAAGCAATCCAACAAAAAGGATTCTTTTACAAGAATGAGCCCTCCCTTAACTAGAAGAATACCTAGTCTCTTTTCTTAAGCCTCAGTGATTCGCAGCTTAAGATGTTTATTATTAAGCCTCACCATTTCGTAGGATATGAGCATCTCGTATGAACTGGTGCACACACCTGGCTCCGTGCCTCCATTGCTTCTTTGCCAAGACATACATGATCATGAGGTCTTACGACGGTGAGAGACCGTGCTGCTCGGGCCATCCTCCACTTTGTCACCATCACACAGGTGGCTAGCCACATCTTTCCCTCCAAGCAGTGGCGACGGGGTGCCTGATTTGGCACCACAGTCCACACTTTTCACTTCCAGACGACGGAAACGTAATGCAGGTGCTCCTGTTGCTTCCTACTCCTATACACAAATTCCATAGCAAGAACACTTGGGAGACAACAAACATTGGCTTTCAGCTCCATTCCTTGCTCCTTTTTTTATATGCTGGCTAGAGAGACCGCAACAGTTCACTCTGATTGCATTCACCTACCACTCATAGGATTGTAGCACCATCACATGGGCAACCAAAAATACTGGCTTTCTTGTCCATTCCCTGCTGTTTTATATAGTTAGGGAGACTGAAATATAGTTCACAATCAATGAGTCACCAGCTAACCATGTTAGGCAAGTAAATGTTAAATCAATTCTCTAAGACCCTGCAAGCACAATTAATGATCAGGTCAGCTTCGTTAAGAAAATTTTTCTACCCAATATGAAAATTAAGTCTTGGCTAACTGAAGATCATCAATCAATATCAATGTCAATGATTATATACGTCCTAAAAAACTATGGAAATTAACTAGCGTTCATCATTTGTCCACTTTGAAAGAATAAAACTTTGATTTTGACCAAAGCGTCCCCACAATGCAACCTATAATATTTTACAATTTAAATTTAATGAATTACGACAAACAATTGGGTTTTCTATCACAAACCAGACATAATATTAATCATTAATTAGTACATATTCCTCATTTTCGCTCATCTACGTTTGTGTTAAAGAATCATTAATTAATGGAGAAATGCTTCTTCACAAGAGTGAAATTTTGAGAATGGGCTCATTTGATACTATCTCCTTTGTTAGTACAAGCTTGAAAGGCCCCTCAAAAATTGCAAAATCATGTATCCTTCTGCTACCTTAATCGAGACATTCCCTGATGTCACCACTAGTTCCATCATGAACTAAGAAAAAAAAATGCCCCAAAAATAATGTGCCTCCATCTCATCCACAAAGCATAACTGTTGAAGTCCACCACAATATATATATATAATAGGTATTGGTTTGTATGAGCTCTTGGGAGTGATAAAGCTCACAGATCCACCAGTTCAAATGGTCGATACAAAATTTTGCTTGAGAGGCATCAGGATTTTCTGTTGGCGATCAACTTCAGATTTAGCATTGTCAAAGGTGACGATACAATATTGTGGTTGTATCGGTGTCACCCTCGACAATGCTAAATCTGAGTTGATCGCAAAAACAGAAATCCTGTTATCTAAACACTCGTGATATGACTGTATCAGTTCGCTGCATTCGCCATCCTAATGGCAGTGTAGGTCCTCATCTGTCTTGTCTTCAATATAATTTGTCGGTCTGGGCGTCCACGACAGTGTTGAGCTCTCTTTCTCGCGTACCAACTTCTCCGTTTGCAACCTGTTGCATCGCATTGCAGATATGTAGTAATCCTCTTCCATTAATCCACCTTGCAGCCTAGTTAAAATTTCTCATGTCCCTCAGCTCCTCAATCAAGGACTAGTGGTCAACACACTGGGCTGCACTGCACACTGCAGGCTTGGCTACGAGGCAAGTGCGAGATGAACCCAGCACACTGCACTGCACACTGCTTTCCAAGATTTCCTAGTGCCTCCCAACACTATCTACTACAGCAAGTATGGGCTCCGAGTCAACTATCATAGCTTTCCCTGAACTTATGTATAAACTAGTGGAAATGCACGTGCGGCACGCACGTGTTATGAGATATATTCATATACAATACAATGGATAAATATTAATGAAACTTTTTTGAGCCAATTCATATATATTGTAAAAAAGATTTAAACTACACAATAGGATATAAGGTATTATATAAGTTCATATCTTCTTGGTTTTTCTAATCTAATAAGCAAAACAAATTCTAGATTTGATTTAGAGAAGCGCCGCCTGTAGCTCAGTCTCCGACCAATTGTCTTGTCTGCTCTTCGCAACGACATTGACTGCAACATACATTCTGCTTGCAGAACTGTTCGGTTTCCCTGCCATATCCAAGTGTAGCAACTGCTAAGCCATATATTAGTATTAGTACACAATTAAATGCCATATAAGATTGAGTTAACAACAATCGATAGCCAAATGTACCATTAGAATGCATTTACCTTAAGCATCATTATATCCGATCTCTAAGCTAAAAAGAAAAATTGGAAACAAAGCAAAAGAGTAGCATAGTTGGAAATAAAGATAAATCACCTTCTACCAAACTCCAGCTCGTGCAGCTTTGTCCTTCCAACTCTCGGTTATCAGAGTCACACAAAAATAATGTTCCACTAAAAAAATTCACAAATTACAACAATATGAATGTAACTGCAAAGTATATTAAAGCAGTGCTTTTAACCTGCTTCTATACACTCCTCTATTGAATCAGTTTCCACAAATCTGGTTCGATAATCTGATATCCATAACGTTGTGTTAATTTATTACTACCGGCAGGCTTCTCTAAAATACATATAAGATGGCAGTAGCTTACCTGTACGTACCTCGGGCTTCTCTTAATAAATACATAAAAGATGGCATTAGCTTACCTGTACGGACCTTTGTTTAAAGGCAATTTCTAGTCTAAGTACTTCTCAAATAAAGGGCAAGATATGATATTGTTTAGCCTTATTAGCTTCCAAAATTATCTAGAAGAATAATTCTAATTTCATCAATAATTCAAATTTAATCGTAGTAAGAGAGAATAACCATGAATTGCCTTATGAAAAAAAAATAGTTGCACCAAATACGCACCATCTTGGCAGTGATACAGTTTCTCCTAATGGCCTTCAACTGAAATTGTCTTCTTCGGGTAGAATATGTCAATAACAAACTTGTACACTTGCGCAAAAAAAATGTTGGTCATCTGTAGAAAGATGCATATTATAGTTATTTCTTAAGCTACAATGTCATGTTATCAGTTCAAATTTCGATGACAAATAGAATCGGAAATAGTTCATTCACCCACGCCATATTGGTTCCTACACTTTCGCGATGATGCTTGCTGAATTGGTCCTTGTAAAAAGAGATTGATAATTAAGTTTAAGAATATACCAACAGAATTTCAGGTTGGGAACTAAATTCTTATACAGGCATCCTTTAGTAGCCTGCTGGCTTCTGTATTCCATCTAGGACAAATAAGTAGCTATTGAAAGAAAAAAAGAAAGGTGAAGATCCAATCCGCAGCCTGACATCACAAAACTGGGTATCAGAATAATTATTAGTACAAATCTTATGAAAAATAATATCAATATTATAATTATAATGTGCTGCACGTGCCCATCCGAAAACAAAAGACTTATATAAAGGATAAATAACAATGATGTTTTTAGCAAGAACAATAATGCATAAGATACAATTTCATATATAATTGATAATTATCAATTATTTTTTCTTTGTTCTATGCTTAGTATTGTAATAAACTACTCTCCGTTTCAAATTTTAAGATGTTTTTGTTTTTCTAGATAACAACTTTTGCTAAAGCTAGTAGAAGACAAAACGTCCTATAATTTGAAATAAAGGGAGTAAATATTATTCCAAAATATATAATGCATTGCAGCAGCACCATCCCTTTTCTTACGGCTTCCCACATCTAACTCTGCCATGGAGGGCTTCATGTACCTTATATCTGATGACAAGGTGAAACCGCACTTAGCACTCACTTGGGGGGCATGAAGGGCAATGCACTAACTGTAAATCAAGATAAGAAGTAAGAGAATAAATCAATAAGCACAGTTGCAATCCATGTTAGAATATCATCATCATCTCGCCACAGCCCAAATGCCCAATCACGCGGGAAGTGAACCCACTCTGATTGAATAACCAAAGTAAAGCACAATATAAAAACAGTTCAGACCGAGAAATGAAATTGAGGAGTTTTAATGATCACGTATGCATCATGGAATGAAAAGATGACACACAATTGGTTTTTCATCTTGAACTGAATTGTAATTTCAGAAAAATCATGTGGCAGAAAATTATGTGGTATGGTAGTAGTTTGAAGGAGATTTCCAGTTGATTTACTGAATCAGCCCTCCAGTAAGCATGTCATATAATATAACATTACACAGCCCTCCCTACAGGTTCGAAAAAAAAAAACATTAAATTTTTTAAAACTAATACCTTGATGCAGGTTTACATAAGTGAACATGGTTAACTCAGATGCCAAATAGTACTAATTGTGCATTGGCCAAAAATTTTAGGCCATATTTTAGTAACGGTAAGCACCTAAAAAAGATGTTGCAGAAAATGGAATATTATATAATAAATCATAAGCTAAAATCTGTCGCAGGACATGCTGCAAATAAATTTTATATATTCGAAAATATTAATAAAAACCATTCATTTTGCAATAAGGAAATCAATTTTTTAAGGTTCCTTAAGCAAAATTATTAATGAACGACAATAGACTCTCTTCGTTATAGGGATTACCTAAAAGAATCATACAGGAATAATGAAAACAGAATATAATAAAAACTTGCATAGCTTTAAATTTAATTTTGAGGATTGCTTAGGCCTACCTCCTGGTTTTTAGAATGCTCACATGAGACAGTCACTGGTGTGGACCTTAATATGGAATTAAATTTCATTTTCTGAAGTCATATTGCAACCGCCTCTTTTGCTTGCGAATCACGAAATAGATTGAGAACCATGTAAATGAGCAGGATCAAACTTTAATCGGTGCTACTGCAATGCATATTTTGTCATTTGATTGAAGTAGTCATGTGATGTCATATAAGAATCTCCCAACAGCATGTAAGGTTAATTTACGTGACAGAACAAATGTTCCACAGTACCAAACTGACCTGAAGTTAACTTTCAGAATGATTTCTCTCCGGAATAAACAATTTAACAACATGAATTCTGTTGATTGCAATCCAAAATCATACATCCTTAAACCAGAGGTTTATGCAGATTAATAAGCATGCATAAATCTCGATTGTATCTTTATTTGAGTCAGTCTTTATCTATCTCTTTGGTAAAAAAAAAAAAGGCTTATCTATCCGGAAAACTGCATCGAGGTAACAACACTGAAATATCAACAGATGTTCTAAAGGAGCATGATACCTCTGAATAGTTAAGAGTGCTGCACTTAGCTAATTGACATAATCATAAATGATTTTTGGCCCCAACTTCCAACTCGTCATTGTTAGTAAAAACAACACATGGATGAATTGTACGTCCAGAACTTAGCTTGCCAATATTTATTTGTGATGACTGCATAATTGCTTTTGGGGGTTGTTTGAGATATATCCAGAGAAGGCAAGCACCAATTTTACTGACCAATTAGAATTGCAAGATCTGGGCATCCCCACACATATGATAAAGTTGCAGTAAAAGGAGCAACTTAAATATAACAGCATCCCAAATGAAAGGAAAGACAAATTTGTCACATGAACAGATCGTACCTCAGTAGCAACATACTGATGCTCAGAGTGGGCAATGCTTGCATCATTGCTAACAGCATCGATCTTTATTTGCTCAAACTTTGACGAAACCACACCAGCAGGCTCCCTAACTGAAATATGCAAGCAAGGAAAAACAACATAAAAATCTCTAATTTTTTAACACTCGCGTTTTAAATAAAAATCTAATGATTCATAGTGTCTTATAACTTTGTTATGTTCCGCCTACCCTGGGTTCTACTATTGTATTCATTTTTTTTCGGAGAACTACTATTGTACCTCCGTCCCGCTTTATAGTTCGTTTTAGCTCTTTCTTAGATGCATGCAAGATTCTCGGATGTGGACATAATTACGTTTAGATGCATGCAACAAGTATCAAACCGGACATAATTAAGTACTGCTAGGGACGACCTATAAAATGGAACAGATAGTTTCTTAGAGGCGACAACCAACTCACCTTGTAAGCTGCATGTATCCAGCGGATGAATTCAAGTTAAAGATCACCAAAGTTTCTGAAAATATATATATACACATAAATAACAATTAATTTCAATGAACCATCCCTTTAATAGCTCATGCGTGCTGAACATACATAATATTCAACATAGAAGAGATTTCATTTCTTTCTACTTTCTATGCTTGTATTGCTCTGCATGCAAAACATAAAACATTTTTTTTAGGTATGATATGTAATCATCAGTACATGACTACTTGATATATTCTATTTTATATCAGGAAAAAGTGTGATAAAATATAAGCAAGATTTAGTATTAGTACTTTATAGACCATCGTCGACCACTTTGAGCCTTTTACAGAATTTCAGATCCAAGAAACATTACAATCAGGGGAACAAAAATTTAAGAAACATTATTGCAGCGTACATGTGTACTACCTGGGAATGGTTGCCCCGCTCGCTCGCCTCCAGGCCCGGGCCTAGCGACGCTTGCCAGACTGACCTCCAGAGCGTGCCACGCGGCTTCGCGAAACGGGAGCAAATCCAGCGACGGATACGGGAACCGGATTGCGGCGTCGGCGTCGGCGCCGAGGAAGTGGGGAAGGGACAGCACCTCCGTCATGGCAGTGGGCAGGGGATCCGCGAGATCGGAACACGGGGGTAGGTATATATCTTGCTTCTGGGAAAGTGATAGATCGACGTATCTTGCTCTGGGAAAGTGAGAGATCGAGGTCGTCGGCCTCGGCCGAGGCGCCGAAGCCGCCGAGGAGCCCGGTGGACGCTGTTGCCGCCGGCGTCGTTTTGATGTGCGCATGGCTGTTGTACGTACGTCGCCGGATGGAGTCGCCCGGGGAGGCGCTGTTGCCACCGGCGTGTGGTGGAGGCCGGTTGGTCGCTGTTGCCGCCGGCGTTTCCTCTCACACGGGTCTTGCCGCCGTCGTTTCCTCTCACACGCCGTGATGGCGTGGGATGAAGATCGCGAGGTCTCGCGGGCAGTAGAGAAGAAGCGTCGCGGTCTCGCGGAGGCAGAAGCGATACACGGCAGTTTGTTCGAGGGGATTTGCTTTGCGCGGCGCGGGATCGCGCGACGGCTGCCTGCCGCGGTTACGATTCGTGGAGAGCCAAACATTTTTACGTCAGTTCGGAGATTTGGTTCACGCGGGATCGCCCGAGAAGCCACGCCAGTTCGGAGGTTTGGTTCTCACGCGGTGTCCGATTGCCGCGGGTACACATCCGTGGCGAGCGAAACACGCGTAACCTAAGGTCGGTCACTACGGGATGGCCATTGGATGCAGAATCAAGGCATATCCAACGGACGAGATCGTGACAGCTGTATAGCAATTCCTTCGCTCTTTTATAGTATAGATAAAGAGTGTCTAATAAAACAAATAATAACATGGACTTGAAGTCATAGCTTCCTCTGGTTCACCTTCACTTTTATTTATGGCATGGACTGAAATAAAGAGTCATCTCTCCTCATCATGATGCTGGTGCATCGTCAGATTTGGTTCACCTACAATGTTGTTGGAACTTCAGCATTAATGCTAACCAGACATGCATCAATGGTGATTTTATCATACCTATTTTTTGACATTATAATTTTTCCCTTATTATTTTGAATGAAGCAACCAAATACCCCTACTTTGTAACACCGTTTAGGACAGATGAATTAAATGGGAAAGAAAAAAGAAACGCAAAGACACCCACATGAAAAGACAAACACTACCCCTCATAAACATTCCTCTCCCTGGCTTGGCAGCACGGACAGGCATCGTAGAACATCTTGCAGGGTCTAGGTGGCACGGCCCCAGGCACTGATACATAGGTTACCTTGCCTCCCTCTCCCACAAACACCTCGACGTGTGGGCGGCTATTCTTTCTCTAACCAATATGTAAATTAAGTTCTAGCTAACTGCTAACCGAAGGTTATCTTGGAACTGCATGCATGTATCTGTACTATTTAATTTGATTGGTTCAACACAATTATTAGCTGCTGGTATCTGGCCAACAAAAGCCAACACCTTCAACAAATGGCCCTCGCATTCATCTGTTTGTCTCTGACATGTTATCCTTATGTCCCATGCTCCATCAGGTCAGTTTTTTACATCTGGATAGCGTGAGACGGAAGATAATTCATGAGGATATACTCTATGATTCGATGGAACAACTGCTACAGCAAGAAAGTTTAATGTTCTTTGGTCGTGCAAAACATGCAATTGTGCTTCAATTTAGTTACATCTCTATCAACCTCAGGCAAGGAGAAATGTAATAAATATTGGCATTCAAAATTGGAACTGCTCTTGAATGTGCGTCCTTTTAACTAGTTGATAACCTGGTTGTCTTTAGGTACGAAAACACTGTTTATGTTTTGCAAATCTTTGTCGATGACAATTAAACAATGTTGTTTATTATTTGCTTTTCGGTAAGATACATAACAATAAGGTTCTTATTAAAATATATATTAATGCAAGTGGGTCAGATTTGGTTAACCCAAACATTAGCCCACTGTACCAATTTTTTTTTTTTTTTTTTTTTTTTTTTGTGATTTGGGTTAATCCAAACCACTGAATCCATAGTCCTGTACTACTGAAGAACACCTACCAGCACAGGTACTGGACATCGATGGAGGGCAACAGGTGCCTATCGCATATGACTCTCCATGTCACAGTTCCATCCGAACGAGGAGAGAACATGTTCCATCAAGGAGATGGTGCACACAGGCGATGATGTCCACAATTCCACTATACTCCCTCGATCGCCTGCATCTCAATTGGTGCATGCATGGTGTGTAATTCTATTCTCAACACTAGAAGTCTACAAGCACCGACTTACAGGAGCTGATGACGAGTCTACATACACAGCACTGGCTAGAAGAGACGTAGAGGCAGTGTTCAGATATCTCCTGACGTCTCCCAAGCCTGCCCACATAAGCAAGTGTGCTTTGGAGTGCACTGTAATAGCATCCATCTAGTTGAAAAAATATTTAGGACTTTAGGTTTCCCTCCTTCACCACCTCTTGCTTTTATATAAAGGGAAAGAAATAAAGAGACTCCCACGGTGATGATGCACGGTTCAAAACTGACTCTGTCTTCATTTAAGTCCATTATAGTGCAACTAATCAGGTTGATTAAATTTCTTCATTTTAATATCACTTATATTAACTAGAGCCTATCATGGAGTCTCTACAACAACAATCGAGGGATAAACTAGAAATAAAATGAATCATAGGAATTGTCTCAAAAATCAGAAAAGATTATTTAGCAATCAATTTAGTTAACTCCAATAGTTGTCTTAGATAACGAATTGAAAGATCCATCCAAATACTCATGAGATAGACTGTGCTAGTTTTTGTTTACATTCTTGAGCAGTGTTTGCTCCTATCTTTGAGCAATTGTCGCTCTACTTTAAAAACTCTGTAATAACTAGGCTGTGTACGTCTCCGGACGTAGAGGCCGGATGATTCATCCTTTATCTAAAAAAAATACTCATGAGATGTGTCAGAGAAAAAAGATAAATGCTAAATAATTTAATGTGATAAAAATTCCATAGACTTTAATTTTGTATGATCTAATCATTATCATCCTCATCATCTATAATAGCCATTAGATATCATGTTGCCAGAATAAGTTGGGCACCATTGCGTTGTGAACATAATAAATAACACCATTAATTTTTGTGTTAATTACTCACAACTATGGTACACTCAACAATAATCTTTGACCAATAGAATCGGCCAATTGATCAAGTATGTTGAGTGGATGGGTGAGGCCAAAGCAGAGACAATGGAGAGTCAGGGAAAAGAGTCACCAATACCTCCCACCCCACAGCTAAATATGAGCCACCGCATGGGCCATGCCCAACTGGGCACAAGGCCATGTAGAGCACGGCTTCTAGCTCATGTGTTTCGCACTACAGTCTACAGATGTACTTCGGGATATTTTCTTCATATGTGTGGAACAGCAAGGCTGATATAATGTCCTGTTCTACAGGGGCGACCGTCTGTGAAAAAGCGTCATGGCTCCCAACCTTACTACCAAGCAGGTTGCCGAGCTTGACGGACAAATCCAGTATAATTTCCTTCTTCAAGTGTACTCTGTAACTTGTTTACTGATTTTAATAAAATCCCGGTAGGGCGAGCCCCTCCTGTTTCATCAAACAAAAAATTCCTTCTTCACCAATCACCACTTAGCTCAACAATCTGTAACCGTAGAACTCCCAAAACCTCCCAAGCATACGACCCTACCAAGCATCAGTATTGACCACAGTGAATCTCTATTGATCTCTTGTTGCATCAGCAAAAAATTCTGATCCATCACATCTTTCTCTCCCTCTTTCTCTCCCTGTGTTGTTGAAGAAGCGGCTCTATTACAGTGTTGTGTTAACTCCATGTCACTACTCTTTTTCTTTTCCGTTTGTTATAACTCCTATGTCTATGTTTAAAGACATTGTGGTTATTTTTATTCTTAGAAACTTTGTAATAATTGGCTGTGTACATCCCTGGATGTAGAGGCCGGATTTTGTTATCCATTATCTAGAAAAATGTCACTACTCTTTTTATATACATGGACCCGAGATAGTACAATCACACAGGCGCTAAGATATTATTGCCTCACGCCGCCTCGACGGAGCTGAGCAGCTGATAGCAATGTTTAGTGACTTCATTGCTCATAATATATCTTCTGACTTGTGAGAACTGATTTCACGTTATTTGCATCATATAAAATCATCAGTTTAGCTAGTGTCAGAAAAAGTTGTTACACTGTAGCTATACCTAAGGGATCAACAAGGAAGGATTTATATAATATTTTTCTTTCCCTTTTGAGGAATGAGGACTAGCAGAGTACTGTAAGTTAAATGTGGAACAGAGCTAGTTTTCCTAGTGTAGCTGAGCATGATATGATCAAGATAAAAAAATTACAAAATAAGTTGAAGAGTGATTTACACTCTACAGAAACTGCTGGGGCACCGTATGGTTTTTGTATTTGGAGTTAAGCACTCGGGGTGAGTACGTGGCCCATCTGAATAGTTCTTTACCATTGATACCAGTCCATCTGTTGACAAAGATTATTGGGAGATCACCCAAATAGAATTACAGCTGTGGAATAGAGCAATTAAATTTTAGTAAACCAACTGCAATATAAGCACACCTTTAGTGTTCCTGACAAACCAATCCTTGGTAGTTACTAGCTGCTCCCTTAACGTCTGCGCCTTTTGGTTGCAAACTTCAACCCGTCTTGGACGCCCTGTTGGTCAGATCTTCTGAGGAGCAGGAGGAGGAAAACAGGGCCAACGCCAAAGATGCGGGACAGTTCGGTCTCAAGTCGCAGGAGTGGCTTGTGGCAACGTGGATGGTCTGCAATGAGGCTTTTGTTAAGCTGGAGTTCCGAGGTCTCCTGACGCTTCCCATACCTGTGGACTACATACATCAAGCCTGCCTTTCCTACTGCTTGAACTACTCATAGCTTCTTCTGGTTTACCTTCTCCTTTATTTATAGATAGATGGTAATAAATAGAGAGTTTCATCATGACCGTAGTAGATAGATGGAAATAAAGACACTTCTTTGATGATTTATACAATCACTCCCTCGGAACCTATATAATGATAGTGTTGACGACGTTTTACTACCGACTGATGGTTTGTTAGACATGTATACCGAAAATGGTGTGCATAGGCAATCTTCTATTTTGAGCAACTGTTGTCTAACATTAATTTTGGTGTGTGATATTTTTTACATATAGAAAGGGTAAACTGCAAATAATGGACGAGGATATGCTATCAGATTCAAAAGCAGAGACCAACTGCTACAGCATGGGACATTTAATACTTATTAGTCGTGCAACAAGCAATTGTGCTTCAATATATTTAATAACTTTTATCAGTTCCGCCAAATAAATAAATATGGCCCTAAAGTAATAAAGCACTGCTTCATGAAATTTTTGTGTTTAAACAGCTTGTTGATAACATGGTTATGTTTGGTTATAGGGGTTTCCTATTCTACAGTCATCTATCTTTTCTGCAAACGATCAGGACGGTGCAGCGGCAGTTCCTGGCGAGCAGCATGGTTTTGATGGTACGTGTGGCATGGGCCTGGCTGGTCGACCACAGCTTACGCTTGCCACCAATCTTTATATTTTAAATTCCTGTAGGGGCGGTTCTTGTTTTTAGCTGCCTCTGCAATATTGTTTCTAGGGCCCCTAAAAACCTACCATTTGTAAATACCCCTGCATAGGGGCGGTTCATGCAACCACTCCTGCAGCTTAGCAGCCGCCCCTAGAAAGTCTCATCCGTAGTAGTGGCACATAGTGTAGATATGAATCAGAAAGTCTCGGACAAAATAATATTTCATTTCAGAAGATACATGACAATGAGTTTATTATCCATCGAAGAACACCAATGATGACCACACAAGTGCTCGATCGACCTCAAAGCTCCAAGAAGGAGAAGAATAAGAGCAGCTCAGAGAAACGGGGTGAGAAATCGATGTACACAATGGAGCAGCCAAACCGTACGTGGAGTAATAATCTTCAGTACAACTTTTGCAGATGGTTCGACGCTAGAGAAATTAAATATTGCTTCGTATGAGTTTTCACGTATGCTGCCGTGCCAGAAAAGGAGCAGCGCCTGCCGTTCATCTGACGAACATATATGGACAGCCCATAACATCCCCTAATAATTGCACATATCCAGCTACGGTTAAGAACATGGCACCGGACGAATCTCTTAGCATATCCAATGGTGGCCTCAAAGGGGCTCATCTGCGCTCCGTGGCAGCCGAATATTCGGCGTCTCTGTTCTGTTTATTGGTTCGTAATAGTTTCACTGTCAAGAAAGCAAACTTCATACTAGAGCAGTCTTCAGTATTATTGCTTGCTAATTAAAGGATACCTTCGATGTAGACACTGGTGATGTTCTATAGTGTACGAGGACATCTCTTAAATCAGCAGCTGGCCATAACACAAAAACAAGTCTAATTTATGAGGGCAATGTCATAGCATATATAGGCCCAGTTGAAGAAGTTGTAGCTTGTTCTCCTTCACCTCTTCTTTCATTTATAAATATAGAGACTGAAATAAAGGGACTCTCATGGTGATACACGCTCCGACTCTACTCATATCGGTGCACCACCTCTTTCACTAATTCATTAGTGCCCATCACGCCTCACCACACAGTCAACACGGGACAAAATTGCAATAAAGTGAACGAATCACAGGACTTATCACAAGCAACGTGCTGGAACTGACAATCACAAGCTTGAAGTCATAGCTAGCGTGATATGTGACTGTGACACCCCTTTATCTATACATTCCCTTTTTTTGACCGAAATGGTACCCTGTACCACTTTTTTTTTATTTTCAAATTGACTGAAAGAATGTATATATGTACAAAAAGAGTTACAAGGCATCTAGGCCCAAGGCAAAAGAAAAATAAGATTCATAATGATATCTCTCCAAGAAGTGAGTCAAATCTCCTCTGGTTTAGCCTTTGCACAAACAAGGCCAAACTCTTTTTTGAATTTCCATTTCCAGGCATTGATGCTTACTTGACCATTATTAAAGATAACCTCGTTTCTTGCCAGCCAGATTGCCCAACATGCTGTGAAAAACACCTCTCTAAAAATATTGCGACCACATGCTTTTAATTTGTAGTTCATTATTTCTTTTTCTGTTTTGGAACAAATCATGAATCCATCAATCTTTATGATTGGCCGCAGAAAATTTGGTCAGCTCTTCTCTTTGCTGACAAGGAAGAGATAGCTTAATGATTGAATTTTATCAAGCCCTTCGTAAAAGCAGAGGCATGCAAAACTGTAAATCACACTCTTTTATTGTCATTCTAGGATCCTCGCACCCCTAAAGTCACTCCTAAACATGGCACCTATGTCCCTAAGGGATCAACTATTCATCAATTCTTAACACTCCAGCAGATATGTGTCCTCCTGATGCCTCCCATGTCTATCTAACAGAGCAAGCCAGTGCTATACTCTCCGCAAACAAAGTCATCTCTCTTGGACCAGAAGGAACAAATTGAAGCATTATGCTTGCTCCCTCAGACCTCTGTTGCTCTTTTATATGGAACCGAAAAAGAGCACAAGGGATTTACAGTTCAATTCCATCCCGAGGTGCTTATATATAGTATCTGAAATCTCAACAGAATGTCAACCTAGACACTTGCCATACCATGTGTTCGGTAAACTCTTGACGAGTTCAGCACTTCATAGCTTCAGCATCACCTTAGCAGAAAGGATGCAAGAGTGCAGGACATTCTCTGCGCTCAGATGAATGGCAAAACGATCTAGCATGGAAAACAAAATGTTAAATAAGGTGAAAATTATATAACACGGATTTTTAACCCGTTATCGACTCTATGTAAAGGCTTTCCAAGCAAATGGAAAATCAAGTAACGACACTGATGACTATTCACTTTAACTCGTCCAGCAACGACACGGCGCTGCTGTGGATCTCCTTAGTGACTCATTCAGCATGGACACGTCACTAGTTGCTATTTACAAAATAAAAAAATATATTTTGTAGTGCTGGTGCTTCACATACTGATTGCCGGTTGTTTACGACGGCGACTCAGCCTGCAGGCTCTACATGCGCCGCATGTCGAGGTGCACGCAGGCGGCAGTGGCGTCCGGTTCGTCTGCAGCTCAGCAGCTGTAGGAATCATGGGTTGCGTCTTCGGTCTTCAGTGGCGCCTCCCTTCACCTCCGAAGTTAGCTCTGACAAGGTTGCGACCCATTTCGGCTTCGTCTGGCCATGCCACTTCTCCCGTCCCCTGCCCACAGCAAGCCCTCGCCTTTGACATGGATTTCTTCCTTGTAGTGTTGCACCCATGTGTAGCTCTCAGTGTTGCGAATAGTCGGTTACTCATGCTGACTGTTGGACAGGTCAGGTCCATGTGAGATCCAAGAAAAAATTAACAAAAATCTTAATTAGTTATGGGCTGCTCTAGGATCCGTGTTATTTTTTGGGAAGATGAGTATTGGACCAGTTCTCCATTTATTTGTTCCTAATTGTGTGAGAAAGTATCTTTTATTTTAGTTGCCAAATTACTCAGTGGCAGTATACATAGATCTTCAGTCAAGAACTAGAATGCTCATCGTTTTATGTTTCTCTCCCTATCTTTAATTTCTCACTACAGTTAAAATAAAAAATGACTTTTCTCAACTTTTGCCCCTTGTTAGATGATCTTGCTAGCTTGTATTGGCCAACTAATAAGGTAAAAATGGCTTTTCTCAACATGTGAATCTTATTAGCTAGTATTGCTTAACTAATAGACTAATCACTAGTGGCCTCGTTTTGAAGTTTATCCATCCCTTACATGACTATTTTTTTTTTTTTTGCGACATGACTCTTTTGAATCTAGTTATTAGTTGCAAGCTAGTGTATCTAAATTGGCTCTAACGTTTGGAGAGTTTGTTTCACCTCACTGGTCACTTATTTGTATGTGCATTAGTTTTATACCACCGTTCTGCATAACTCAATGAGAGAGCGGCTCATTACATGCTCATATAGCTGTCGGTGCACTCAATGAATTGTTGATCAGTAAATACTATACATTTGCATGGAGTATATATAAATAATTTGGACACCCACACTTCTTTGGCCAATAAAAAAGGAAGAATGTTATAAGCCAAGAGAGAATGGAGTTTTTGTGAAGTCCATGCCACCGGGTTTTTCTACAATAGGCTTAGGAGACATCAGGGAATCCAGTGATAAGATGTGGACACCTCTCCTGCAACCACGGAAGACTTGCGCCGCATGGTCATTGCATTCAACTACGTCGAAGCTGCGACGGAAGTGCTGCTCTGCCTCACTGGCCTCTGTATTTCTACTTCGACCTATCAAAATCAAGCCAGCCTCACATCAGCTCCACATCCAGCACATTGACCTCGTAGTCATCTCCGGACATGCAGATGCGGAGATTGGGGAGGTGGGCCCGTCTAACCGCCTTGGTGGCCTCAGCTCTACCGCTATTGCAGCAACTGATGTATGATCCACTCGGCCCAATATGATTTGTTTGGGTTAACGGGTTCACTAAACATTTCACAATGTCAAAATAAAGAAAACCATGAGATAACCGAAATTAATAACCATATGCGGTTTGCATGAAAGCCAATATGGTATGGGGACAAATGCGCCTAATACACAAACGAGCTTATGCACTCATACCTTGTGTCATTTCTCAAAACATTCTTACCCACAACTTTATATCATCTGAAGAAAAGCTGTGGTTATCTCAAATACTTGGTCTGTATTAAAAATGCACAACAAAAATTGCACTACACTACATTGACGTGACACTACTACAGGCTGCATTAGGGAGTCTTGGCTGCATGGAGCCTGAATTGCATCAACGAAGGAATGGAATGCATTACAGATGAAGTCGCACAAAACCTCTAGCTCACAAGGCACTTTCAGTCCGGGTTGCCGAATTTGGGACTAAAGGGGTTTCCCGAGGAAACCGCGACTACAATCCAGTAATGCACTAGTGTTTGTAATATCATTAGGAATTACTAGTCCATCAACCCGTGCTCTCGCACGGGTTAGAGTCTTAGGAGATACAAACCTATAAACAATATATACTTTATGGCACTAACAACTTGTATTTTATTAGTTGTTAGTGGCATAATAGTTGTTTGGATATACACCATGTCACTCAAGGTGTTGAATTTATTATATAACATTTATATTTTTTTTTTTTTTCAAATTATGTTTCAAACAAAGCATTTAGACATTTTTTTCTGGATAACGACTTTCAAAATTGATTATCATGAGTATGAATATAAAATAAAGTGAATTCTAAGTGTTATTACTTTTGGTTTGGTAAGGATATTTTTTCACACTTGATAAGATCATAAAATAATAATTTATTGTAATTTATAGATGTTTCCTTAGTCTATGCACTGGAACATAGCTTTGTGCATAGTTTTAACTTAATATAGGTACAAAATATATAGGTATATATTTCTCTTAATTATTTTTCACAATGTCATGTTTGGTAAATTTGATGCAAACTCAGTACAGTATCTTTCATAATCATAGTGGTGGATAATTTATACAAAATAGTATTGCATTAGTTCAATTATCCTCTATAATTGTGGAGGTTTGAGTTTTTTTTTCCATATATATAGGCTATTTTGATAACTTCATGTACAATTGTCCCCTAATCTTTTTGCATTATTAGCGTGTAAACTCAATGTAACCCAATGACATTATTATTAAAATGAACAAAAAACTATTCATGATGGTCAATAAGGATCATATTAAGATTTTTTTTTTTTAAATAATCCAAGGACATTAAAATTTATATAGAAATTATACCTAATGGTCAGTAAGGATCGTATCATGACTTATTTGTTCACCATAATAACGATTTATCCCATACTCTAGTGAATCTTGCTATGTTTTTCACAAATCTTTTTTCAGGACAAATCTCACTTGAATTTTACTGATCATGCCAAAATAGTATAACCCAATGACATTAATATCTTAATATTGAAGCAAAAAACATTATACATTATATCAAGCCTTATTTGTCCGAACTATTTTGAGGACACTAAAATAAAAATAATAAATTCTATATAATGATCAATAAGAATCATATCATGACTTATTTATTTGTTCGCCACAAAGTAAGATTGCATTCCATACTCTAGCAACCCTTTCTTTGATTTTTCCAAATCTTTTCCTAGTCACACTAAAAGTTTTATTATAAAATTAGTATGTCATATATATAGACAAATTTAATTATAATATGGGTTCTATCAAGAAATGGCCGAACATAACACATCATATGCGAAAAATAAAACTTAATGATGGGATCTAGCAAGATGTCCATACCTTTACTCTACAGGTGTGGCTGGTGCCAGCGCTGAATTATAGACATCGTGGATGCTAGATGTCATGCCATCGTGGCACAAGTAGCCTTCGTATTCTCGTGCCACCCATCTCTTTTTTTTGCTTGAAGTATGAGCCGCTTCTCGGCACTTATTGACCTAGCCTCCCCGTCAAACTCGATATGGATGAAGTAGATTGCAGCGCCATTGATGAACAACCACTCACTCTCATCCTTTCACCCCAAGATGCTAGACACACCCATGTACAGGGGGCTAGATGTGGGTTATCGGTGCATGGCTGGACGTTGCTTCCTTCAAGCGCATGCTCACGTGCTTGATGGAAATTGCCACCTCGTTTACTATTTGATAGAGTTTTCTTGATACCAATATTTTAGGGTATTTTGTTTGCGGCCATGCATTCAGGTGAATGAATCCTCTGCGTCGCCTTTCCGACTGGCCCATCAGTGGCTGAAGGCCCTGTGCGACGAGTAATAGCTAGAAGCTTAATCACACTTCATCGAGGATATAAAACACACAAGCTACGAAGCAAAACCAAAGTTTTTGTGACTTGGACTATAGTATAAGGTTCCACGATGCTTTGATTTTTTTTTGGTAGTCAGGATACATTACCTTGATGGCTGGGACCATGCAAGCACTCGTTACAAATCAAGCATTATGTATCCTAGGGCCATGCTCCAATCATCGTACTTTCTCCATAGTTACATTGAATATCATCTGAAATGGGATAAATAAGATAACATAGTAACTGACATGTTATCTATCAAAATTCTATTTTACGGATGGAGGGAACAACACGCGAAAACTTGTCATGGTTGGTCTGGATGGGGTTTTCAGTCAAACCAAGCTCACAATTTGCACCATTACCCGTTAGTGTCTCTTGGCCATTCTGGAGGTTGATATCATGTCGATGCGGTGCATAGAGATGCAAGCTTTAGACCAAGCTAGCATCTGAAATTCGGTAGTAGAAAGGAACGCCTTCGACAAAAGAATAATGAAAGCTGACTTGGATGAAGATTTGCGAGAGTCAACTAATTAATGCAAATTGATTGCTATAGGCCTTCCGGGGGATATGCCTGTATGCAAAGATTTACGCACATGTATGGAACCATGCAATTGCAGAGATTCCCATTGCATATGAGATTTCATCTGTCCAGATTTTTGGGGCATCCATATGTAAGGATACTAATCGGTTGCCTCTGACACTACAATCCAAAGAAATTAAATTACAGCAGCATGAGAAGCAATCAGAACATGCTTCTCTGCATCACACATCACACGCAATGTCTATATGGAACGGAAGGTCACCTGCTATATATGTGCGGTGCCGACGGCGATAGCCCCTTCATCTCCGAGTCACTGATTGACTTGTTGGAGTACTCGTACCATTTGGTTTGTCGGGGTCGGCGTCGGCGTTGGTAGCGGGTGCAGGATAGACTTGGGGATCGAATCAGGATGACGACGACGTGAGACACAGCTTCGAGCGTAGCTTGTCGACCAATGGCGCACCACGGTAGCTTAACATGGAGGGATAGGGGCTAGCGCTAGATTAGATGGGTTCTTTTTTTTTATTGGAGATTAGATGGGTTTTGACTTACGGCTATGGGAAACACACCTAAAACATACATTACGATTGAATGATTGCCGGCCTAGAGGTTTTTTGGAAAAAATATTTAATCTTACTATTACTAATTGGAGGCTCCAACGGAGGCTCCACATTAATTCTCACCAGATGCGCTAGGAAAAAAGATAAATTGCTAGAAATTCTCACAATAATCAGAAACATCCAACCATCAATCCGGATGACTCTAACAACGATAGTCATTGGATCTATTTTTTTTTTTCTATAAAATTACCCACAACTGCCATTATGAATTATCATTAAATAAAAGACACCTTAATTAAACACAACCCCACCCATGCGGTTGCAAAAATCCAAAATAAACTCTTAATGGCGATCTGATTCAATTACTACGGAGACTACCTTGAGACGGTATTTGCATGCATCTAAATCACACATTATCCCATCACCGTATTCGTATGGAATACATAAACAACGCAGCGTGACAGGCGAGACTCGAGATTCACCATCCGAGAGGCGCTCAGAAGTCAGAACCAAACCCTAGCTCGCCGCCGACGGCGCTCGGCGACGGCGTTCATTTCACCGAGGTTGAATCATGCTGAAGTTGCAGTTCATCTAGGTCCGTTGTTGCGATATCCTCTTCAATTAGTTTGTGTTGTTGTTTGATATTCTATACTCAGTTCCACAAATCATCGACGAGCCACCGAAACGCATGGTTGAACCTACCGCCTCCTCCATCAGCGAGACATGCATGGCATGGATGAGGACAAAGCTGCACGAATAAAAATATGCTCTCTTGGTTGCCGTATCCTATAAGTAGTCAGGTGACAGAGAAGTCTGCTCAAGGTGTTGCTGGGCCATGCCAATGGATGACTCCATCCAGGTTAGACTCTAAATGCAATGTCCACCGTAGCATTTACTAATAATATAGTTTTCGTTTCTATATTGAAAAGCACAAATTACATCATCATTGCTAATTGACATTCAGTTCCCTTATAATTAATAAAAATGGTACTTTAAAAAAATCTAAAACCTTACTCAACTATTGTAGTAGATATATATTTGTCAAAGAAAACAATATAATGCACAAGACTGGAGTATTTTTTTTTTCCATGTCATTTAAATTAGACATATTTTGTAGACTATAATTATCATTGACCATAATAGTGATTAGATCTATATTTTCTTTATAGTTAATAGTCATAAACCTATGCACTTTAAAAAGTAGTGTAAACTAACTACACTAAATCTTGATCCAAATTATCGCCACCACCATTATGTAAAAGTAGCCTAAAGTAGCTCGGCTAATATTTAAATCTTTGGTATCAAAAATATTAGTAGTTCTCTATTTACATTCAGTAAAAGGTTGAGATTGGTTGACTCATCCAAATGTGTGTGATTGATACTTATTTTGGGAAGCATGGAGTATGTGACCAGGAAAAAGATGAGATATAAAGTAACCCCTAATTTTTTAATCAAAAAAACGTTAATCCTAAATTTGCATTTATAGGTCACCCATCTAAATTAAATTATTAAATATAGATAATCTAAGGTGGTCCCTAAATCTAAACAATCTACATCTATCATGCTAAAAAAATTGCAAGAATACTTTTTAGTATTCTCAATTATTCACTTACGTGTTGTTAATATAGAAAAAAGAAAACTGGCTCATATGCATGGCGTTTCTCCCTATACATATTTAAATTTAAATCCCACAAAAAGCTGGGGCTCCTCCATCGAGAGCCCTGTCCACGTCGCCCTAAATTTTAAAACCCCCCCCCGATCTGCTAACGCGTGTGGTCTAGATTGGTCGAACCGGATTACGGCTGAACCGGGTTTCCCGTGAATCTCGCTTGCTTCTCCTCACAACTGAGAGGCCAAATATATAGCTCCGCTTCCGATTCTACTCCATCCAAAAATAAAATGCATCTCTTCTCTCCTCTCCATCTCGGCCTCTCCCGTCTCTCCCGATCGGCCCACGAAGACTACTTCGATTTTTTTAGAGATAGTATAACTACAACAATGATAATGTAACCATTATGCTTTCTGTTCTGTAAATTGACTCAAAAGAGACCATGTGAGACTTCCAAATGATTCATCTTTTTTGCTGCAAGTTTGGTTATGATATAGACTTCGTTTGCAAGAAAAACAAATATTTGCAAAAAAAAAAAAAAATGACTCAAAAGAAACCATGTGAGGTTATAGAAACACAACAATAATAACATAACCATTATGTTCGAAGTGATTCGATGTAGACTTTATTTGCAAGAAAAAAAATATATTAGTTGTCCTTCTATTTTGTGCATCCCTATGTCCCTTTTCCTCATTTGAAGGATTTTTACTTTCTGTACAAAAAGTAGGTGATCGATACCTTTACATATTGTGCAGGTAGGTGATAAAAAAATATCTTCAATGCTCATCACCTCTATACGTTGTTTGGAACAGCAGTAGTTGTAGGAGATCTGCCTATTTGTCCAATTCAGTTGGTACACATTGCCAGTGAACCATACCAGACAGGTCCCCATCTTTCCATACCCCTCTTCCTCTCCCTGAGGACATAAAAGCCAGTTCATGGAATCACGAGAGTGAAAATGTCATATTCTAATTTCCAGGTTTCATTTTGTGAGCCATTAATCTTTTGCAGTACAAATTTACATGTGTGTGCAGATGGGAGACTCTTTTCATCATTTTTAATGAATATTTACCCCAATCCATCTCAAAATATTTGGATCAATATCTATTCGGTAGATCCTTTTTTTCTGTGCCAGGAACCAGATTTGAACTGGTGACACGAGGATTTTCAGTCCTCTGCTCTACCAACTGAGCTATCCTGACCCTTTGCATACTCTTACTGTTGAATGGCTCCTGTGGTATGGTCTAACCTGCTGAATTTTCTCTGTTCTGTCTTACACTACCAGGGAACATGTTTCGTAGGCAGGCCTTATGCCTGATGAAAATCAGGACAATAGAAACCTTTATTACAGAGTGAATCAGAACAATAGAACACGTTGCTATCTCCTCCTGATTAGTGAACCTCTCTGCTTTTATTCGTTCCATGTAAACTGCAAATGCTGGAATTGCAAAAATAAAGTACACGTATGACAGCTACGCAAATGTTGCTCTTCTCAGGATGTGTCATCACGATGGAGTGTAGTTCATATTGCTTAGCCGATGTATATATGTATGTATATTTCTGTATAGCACTCTTAACTATTATTCAATGTACAAATCAAGCATACATCTTCATTACGCAATTCTTCCCCTATTATTATTTTAATTAATTGTTATTCCCTACTGCAGAGCGACATCATGGAACAAGATGAGACCGCTTCATCATTTTGCCAGATGCACGACCCGGCTATGATTGGTTCACCAACTCTGTCTTATGTATGTGGTCACGGCTCCTGGGAAACAAGTATCAGTCTGTTTACAATTTACATAGTGTCACTCCATGTTTACAGACTTCGTTTAATATGCTATGATTTGATTGTTAACTCAATTTGTTCTGCATAAAAAAATTCAATATATATTTGTTAAGGTAAGTTTATCTATGACTTTCCCTTATACATGTTACAGTCATAACCCATTTAGCCAAAAGTTAGAACCGCATCGCATCGAGCCTCCGTTCCTCAAATTACCTATGTACATCATGAAGCGACGAGTTCACAAGTTTGCCAATGTCCAAGCCAAATACATAATTCAGATTTCATCTAAACATAGGTCCTGCAAATATGATTACAGTGCAATTTTTAAAAAAATATGAGTAATGGGAAAGCATACAGAGTAATCTGCAATAACAGTCATAACCAGCAAATACAGTAAAGAAAATATTTTACATGTATATTCTGTAAGAATGTGAACACATGAGAGATATCAACAAAACACTGGTGCCAAAAAACACTTGAGGTCAGGAGTTGTGATGCAATATGAATGGGGATGGAAAAGTGGATAGAGTAATTGTATTAAATACTACCACAACAAAGTAAGAAAAATAAAATAAAATTACCAGTTTTACATATATATAGGAGGAGAAAATTATATACATCAATTGTTTACTAAATTAACTGGATGCATATTAGAAAAAATATGAGTATTGTGTTAGAATATAACCAACTTGAGAGAAGTAAAACTTATTGAACCTAATCTTTTATACAAGTTTCAAATATGCATATATCTCTTCAAGTTATTAGCCCGTGCGGTAGCACGGGTTGAGGGTCTAGTTTAGTAATAATTAGTATATAATGGCATAGGTGGGTAATTTTATACAAAGTTAAATAGATCCAAAAGGTTGTTGATGGCTAAGTATTTTGATTTTGGAGATTAGATGGGTTTTGACTTACGGCTATGGGAAACACACCTAAAACATACATTACGATTGAATGATTGCCGGCCTAGAGGTTTTTTTTGGAAAAAAATATTTAATTTAGTAATAATTTGTATATAATGGCAGAGGTGGGTAATTTTATACAAAGTTAAATAGATCCAAAAGGTTGTTGATGGCTAAGTATTTTGATTTGATGGCCGGATGTTTCTGATTAACGTGAGATTTTTTAGCATTTACATTTTTTCTAGCGCGTTTGGTGAGGGATTAACGTGGAGCCTTCGTTGGAGCCTCCAATTAGTAATAGTAAGATAAGATATTATGACGGAGGACTTGATGGTTCCTATCCTATGAGGACACGTGAGGGGACTAATTTGGTCTTTGATCTTCTTGGTATTTCTAAGTAACTATAACTGATCATACAACTTTATCGCTCCCAAATTACGTACCTTTATGCTGGTTTCTTTATTCATATATGTAATAAAGACTCCACGTAGAGTTTTCTCTCGGCTATGTATTCCTTCTTGCCTCATGCAAACACCTCAATTTCTCATGTGTCAACATTTAGACATTGTGATTTGCTCTGAAGCTCTCTCTCTCTCTCTCTGACCCACTAAGTATATACCTTCAGATCTATACTAAATTGTCACGTCCCTTCTCCTTTGTAAAGCCTTCACCCTCCAAAGTCGACAAACCTTCTTGCGCTGATATGTTCAAAACTGGCTAGCTCTCAATGCTTTGTTTAGACAAACTAGATATTAAGCGTTTGCACATCCGTGATCTCAGTGCTAGCCACGTATCTCTTTCTTGGAGTGCAACGCTAGTAGAGAGCCCGGATAACGTGGACACTCCACACAGCATCACATTCACTTTTATCACCATGTGAATAGCGGTAAGGCAGTACATTGCAGACGGAGGGTTGAGGGAAAAACAAGGAAGGAATTGACATCCCGATGCCTTCCATACCTACTACTAGCAGCAAACCAGAGGAAACCAGAGGACCAACTAGCTTGGGTTCCATGCATTGTTTGTTTCTCTTGGCACATATATATCTCATATATCAACCACATATTTATAGGCTCACAAATCATCGACATGTGTGGTGCAGTCGTCAGCAGCGGACTCAAGCATTTACAAAGCTGTATTCAAGTGGCATATCCTACAATCGACGTCGGATAATAGAAAACAGATATATGTCAATTCCATCAAAAATTTTAAAAAATAAAGACAGGCTGGCCCTTAAAGCCTTCTCTGCAAGCTTACTAGATGCATGGTAGCTATAAGTTTACTTCCCGAAGAAAAATATCAAAACGAGCACAGTTGAACTGTTGTGCACTGAAACTATAGTTCCTTCTCAACGACATCGTCGTCCATATGGATTATGTGCACACCGCAACGACAATATTTCACAAATGAAATTTAAACACAATGTTAACCACTAGTGTTCATCATCTCAAGTCATCCATGTTTCTTAGTGTTAATTGGTAGTGAAAGAATTTTATTTAATGAAAACGAATTTTCAGAATAGGCATCATACTAGACTCTAGCTGACTTCAACCCTTTAGAGTGCCATTATTTTCATTATGACTTCACTTTGTTCTTGTCTCTCTAACTGACCAACTCGTCCTTATTGCTTATTCCAAACTATCTCCTTCGTCAATCCAGCAGGATTGGGCCCACCAGAAATTTTGAGAAAATAAGAAAAAAATACAGAACCATGTATCCTCCTCCTGCCTTAATCGAGCCATGCACAAGAAGAAATTTGCCTCTGTGGTCTCATCCACAGTGTATAGAAACTCCACTTGCAGCGCCATCCTTGTGATGGAGCCACCTTCACCTAATCCACTGTTCCTTTTCCCTCCACATGTGTCCACCTTCCATGAACTCGAATATGGCAGAACACATGAGACCACACCGCTGAAGTGTCGACCTATTGTTGTCACGGATATGTCACATCCTCTCAGTGTCAATCTACACCACGAAGTCTGACCACATTTATGAGGGAAAATAACAGGAATACATCTAGTACATTCATGAGCAAATAATTAACTTCGCAAGGATTTGCAGCCAGGCTCTATGAACATTTAGCACTCTGTATTGGTATCAGTACACCACAACACCAAATCACCACAACACCAAATCACCGTCGAACATTGGACGCTAAAAGTTTTCTTTACCAATGGACAATCTGACCGTAAAGATTACTTGAGAGACACTCTGATGTTGAATCCTTATTTAACGATGTGTTGTCGACGCTATAGATATCTGGTTTAGTGTCATTCTGTCGACCTAAAACTAGTTATAGCGTCGTTCCATCTGTCACCAAAATATATGGGCCCCACATGAATTACTTACATTCAGATCTCACACGCATCTTACATTGGGCTCCAACTGAAATTTTAGATGGGCGCGCACAAGTTTTATCTGGCCCATTAGAAACCCTAAATCCCATAGCTCGCTCCTAACCCATGCTGCGCAACCCTGCTGTCGCCTCCACTCGATCCCCAAATCCTATCACGTGCGCCCGCCGCGCCCGCCCTAGCTCCATTCCTGCACCATCCTCCCTCATCTCGCTCCCACCCTCGCCGCTTTGTTCTTTCCTCTCCCCACCGTGCCTCTCCCCTTTCCACAAGCCGGCGCCCCCCGGCATCCCTTCCTTTCCATCCGTGGCGGCGGCGCCCGCGTCTCCGCTTTTATTCCCACCAACGGCGGCGGCGGCAGGTCATTCTTTGGATCGGATCCGCACCAAGCGGACGGAGTGGCACCTCCTCCACCCCCCGGCCGGAACCACCTTCATCCCGCCGGGCGGCGCGGTCGGCAGATGTGGGCGCAGCCGCCTGCGGCTTCGGCTCCACCTGTCCGCACCGCGACCTCTTCACCATCGGGGCATTCTCAGAGCTGCTACGACGCTACCCCGCCGCATCCTCGACCTCGACCTCACGTTCAAGCTGCGTCGGCGGTGAGTTATCGATCATGCCTTTCTTTTTGGCATAAAGTTTTTTTTTTTTTTTTTTGTTTTCTTGCATTGACACGGCGCCCATGGACTAGCGTTTGATTAGTTCAGGCCGAAGCACCTAGGCTGTTATGGAGTATCGACCAGCAGTAGATTGCAATGGCTGGGATATGACAGGAAATCTAGAACAGATAAATTGGTTTCTAGAGCCATATCTGTGGATCGACCGCAACAAGACTTCACAAATCCAGACCGGAAGAAGCAGTTTAAGTTCCCTCTTGTTTTTCTTAAAGCTGTCGTATATTGCTACCTGTATTGATCTAAGAAAAATATCTCTCTGAATTACTGTTGTTTTATGTTGACATCAAGTGCATGCGCATCAAGGGCAATATTTGTAGTGCGTAGCTAGAAATTCAGCTTGCTTTTATTTTGCTGAAAATAAATGTTAGCAATTTAGATCCTCAGTTTTTCAACTGCCTGCATTGTTGCTTTCTTTGTAAGCTGAACCAGGAAGGATAGTTACTCCTTCAGCACTCAAACCGTTGAAGCAATGACATGTATTATTGCCCATATGTTCTGTTTATTCAATTTCTCTGTGATCTTTCCTGCTTCCCATAGCTTACGGTTGTATGTTTGTGTCTTGGAATTCACCTAATTAATGAAACTTAGTTCATAGTGAGATCAGTTAACATTGCACATGCAGTAGCCTTTCCTGTCATTGCGTTTGCAGTGAGATTGCCAGTACTGAATTTCATGAGGTGGCAAGCCTAGGATGTAAAATAGTTTTCTTTCATGTGCTTTGCCTTTTGTATAATCTTCTAAACCTAAAACTAATTGATCGCTCGCTCACTTTTGCACTTGCGAAGTCAGTTGCTACATACAGTTATGGATCGATTAGAGCTTCTTGTTAGGTCTAGGATGTTTAGGTGTCATGGTAGCTTTCTAATTTAGTGGACGTGTTGCTGCATGAACCATTTTTATATCAATACATATGTTTGCAGTTCTGATTTCTAAATTGAGCACTATTTTTCACTTGTAGATAACTCATCTGGATACCCTATAAGCACTCCGTATACTCTTGCCAGCTACTAGAACAAAGTTCAATGGAGTTCTTCGCCTCCCATGGATGACCATTGATGTTAAAACACATTCCAATTTTACTGGAAGAAAAATTCTATGCGATTAACCGTAGCATAGAACACCGTGTGTGACATCCAGGAATGTGTGACGCGTGCATCCAGGCCACACCGTGACCAGGAAAGACGTACGTACCGTGCATCCATCACCCCCGCTGCAATTCCTGTGAAGCACGTCAATCAAAACTAGCAGATTAATCAAGCAGGAAACAGGGTGTCACGTGTTCACGTAGGTCGTCACACATACTGTTTTAGCAACGGTGTCGCATAATATTTTCCGATTTTACACAATATCTGAAAGAATCTGATTGAATGATGAACTAGCACAATGAGTTTGTTATATATCATCTTTTTTCTGCTAGACAAGAACAGAACATAGTCATCCTTGGTTTCTCTGTCCTTGATGAGTCATTGCTTCGGTCCATGCATATTTGTGTACCATTCTCTCCGCGCAAGCGCCAGCCTGATGATCAACATGGTGCGCGTGGTGATAATCATCTGCATCTGCACACAGGCATCCTGTCATCCGCTCTTCCGAGGAGGAGAAGGCCAAGGCTGAAGTGGAGGGGCTGGTAGGCGAGAAGCATTCAGGTAGCTGGCTCTGGGAAGGTTAGGAGAAGGGTCTGCTGTATGGCTTTGAGAATTACAGCATCCAGAGAACTCCTGATGCTTCCCAAGTCTATCCGCTGCAGTGAGGGCGTCTTCGGTTTCCACCCTGTCCCAGGTGCATATCTTGCCTGGCAGCACATCTGACTCATGCCTCTGAAATCAAATGTTTTGAGCTGCTTCCTGGATCAGGGAAGAGATAAACCAAATAGGTCCCTAGTCTGGATTCCAAGACAACTCGAATAGTATCCTATCATTTCAACATGTCCTAGTTTCTTCTCCTTCACCTGCTCTTTTTATTTATAGAGATAGAACGAATAACAGGGACCCGCACCATGAGAAACATTTCTTGTAGAACATATTTTTAGAGCTTCTCCCGTTACTAACATGCATGTGACGATAAAAGGTGAATCCTAGAAATTATCGCAAAATCAGTACGTATGGTTTAGTCATTAATTTGGTATAGTCCACAACATTCAAGCCTTAGATTGGGTTTTCAATTTATGTGCCATCCTGGACCCCGCGTGTGCAAACTTATAATTTGCTTCCTTTTCTTCCTTTCTGTAGCTCTCCCAGAGTCTGTGGAGATGTTAGCGTTTCATGTTAGCAGAATTCTCAGTTCTTGTAGTGAGCCAATAATTAAAATGTTGTTTGAGCTACTCGTGTAAAATTACAATGGCCTTGGCATTCAAGAGCAAGTGTTGCATATGTGTGCGAACACATGGTTGATTTAACCATTTATGTTTAGCTTTTTTGTGATGAGTCATTGTCAACACTCAACATTTTCATTCTATTTTCACTTTCCTTCTACCTCGGTTACCTTCACCCGGCACACGCGGTGTGTCGGAAGACGTTGTTTCTTGGCTTGTGTTGTGCAGGTGTTGAGCTCGAGATGGTGGTCAACGGTGAGGTGAAGATCAAGGAGGACGTGCCGTGCCGATAGACCCGAGCAGTGAAGGGCGGACGTGAGGCTTGGATCGAGGGACGGAGCATCGGGTGGCCAGCCGTGGTGGCTGACACTTGGGACATCAACAAGTGCGAGGACGCGTGGAGTGACCATGTCGATCGGGTCAAGTCGACGGACGTGCAAGTCAAGCGGCGGCTCAGAAGACTTGGCGTCCGGGCGGTCGAAGACGGTGGTGACATGTGTCGAGGCGGTTTGGTGGTTTCGCCTCAAAACCATCGGGCGATAGATTTCAGCGGGTTTGGGCCTCAAAACCGGGATGAGGTTTCGATGGCGGAAGGGACGACACGTGGCGGCATCGGGAGTTCGCGTCGGCGAAGCTACCGGTGAGAAGGCGCGGTGGCCGTCGAATCAAGTTTATCCTGAGTCGGACCATATCGCCCATAGCTATTTTGGGTTTGGCTCTAATTAGACTTAGGGGTAAAATGGGGAGTGTAATAAACACGTTAAATAGGTAGAGACAGTCTCCAGCTTCCGGCATCTCTCCTAATTCGTGTTTTCTTTTTACCGTGGTTTTCATCTTCGTTCTAGGCTGTTTGAGAGAGATCCACATATGGAGAAATTCGTGTGTGTAATCTAAGGTTGGAACCTGTGATTTTTGAGTGGGAAGAGGAGGCCCAATCCCTCCTCATGCCCTCTGGGATTTTTAGTTTTGATGCAGTGATTTTGTTATTCGCGTTCTTGTTTTTCTCCTCTAATTTTCGTTGTCACCTGTGATCTGAAATTCATGGATTTTAGTTGGGTTTGAGTCATGAATTTTTAGGGATATCTCATCAACATTATGGAGATCATCTATGCGAAATTTGGAGCCGAGTTGTTTTGATTTGAGTAGGATCTGGTTGATTGTGTCTGCCTGTCCTCTCTGTTCTTCGGCGTCGTTTTCTGTCGATCTGCTGAATTGGACCAAGTCAGGGTCGTGACCGCCTGTTGTCCAGCAGTGCACCACCAGAAGTTGTCTCATGCCCATATTTTTCTGATCTGATTTGCCGTCGCCGCGTTGGTGATTTCCTGTCTGTTCTTCAGTTCATCCGCTCGGTCAATTTCTTGTAGTCCAGAACAACGCCCGTCGATCTGCATCCTTGTGCAGGCACTCGTTCGTGTGGGGAACCAGTCACGTCAGGACAACTGCTCTTCATCACCTCCAGCACCGAGTGCCTCCGACAGCTTGGAGCAGCTTCTCGTCAGTTGAGTTCGTCAGGCAGCAACAGCTAGCAGCTCGACTGCTCACTCTGCATTTTTCTCATGGTAACAGCAGGTAGCTTCGTTGATGCGGCAAGGTAAAAAGTTACGTAATTCCATTTTCTTGAAACCATGAATTACTACTCCCATCAGTCATGAGCTAATCATTAGTGCATTAATTTATCTCATTTGTTTAGAGTAGCATTAACGCTTTGCAAATTCCTGCTAGCTATATTGTGCATGTGCTTCGTATCTGCAGGTACAGAGCTCATTGGTTGGGAGCATTTTAGCTTGCATGTTTTGTCCGTAATTTTCCCATCCGAGCTCCAATTTGTGATCCGGTTTTTGCGATGACATTCTATTGATCCGAGAAATTTTTCTAGGTCGTCACGAAGTTGACTTGGGTATTTTGGATTAGGGAACCTGCTTCTTCTCAATAGGAGTTGTGTTTCTCATTTTCGTTTCTTCTGTGGTTTGTTCGTTCGAGCTCCCATTTGATCTCTGTTTGTTTCGTTGGATTCGTTGCGCCTAACACTTGGAGTTTGATATCTTGCTCCCACTTAGCACGTGTATCACTCGTATCTTTGTGAGTTCGCTTTTGAGGTTGGGGGTTGAGCCGATGACCCAAAATTGAAAAGAAAAATCGAGGCTCCCATTCACCCACACCCCCTCTCGGTCGCCGTTTCGGTCCTTCAATGTGCCTGTTCATGCATTGGTCTCCACTTTCTCAAACTCGTCGGTCCGTGCGGTAACCTCGACCTCTCAACACTGACATATCACCTGTATGTGATCCATTTTTCAAAAAGGCACTGCTAAGCGCCCACCTACATGTGCTTACACGCTAGGTGGAGGGGCACCACCTCGCCTAAGGGAGGAGGCAGAGGAAAGGCATTCTGCCCCAAGATCCAGGGCATCGCTGCCTAGGGGAGGGACGATGGGTGGCGCTGAGTGCCACGAGGAGGCTAGCGGGCAGCGAAAACACGACCAGGAGGCCACTGGGTGACAGGCGGAGGCTGGGCTGCATGCAGCCGAGAGGAATGCGACCTATTTTGCGCATCTAACAAACACTACCCCTTCAAACTGGAAATGGAAGTCTTTTTCAACTTGGAGAAAGTGATGCTTGGTTCAAAATTTAAAATGACCAACTAATAGTGGACACTGTCAATCTTCTGCTGTTACCAATTGTTGTTTAGCGCCACATTTGTTGTGTCATAGGGCACTAGCTTAACAAGCGGACGATTTGATATAGATGCTGGTATCTGCTCAACTGAAGCCAACACCTTAAGAAAATGGGCACTATCATTCATGCATTCGTCTCTGATGAGACGCCATCTTCCTAGCTCCGTCGGCTTTGTTTTTCAAAGGGTGAGATGTCTGGTACTTTTATGAATGTTTTCTCTTTAAATTAAACTTGTTGATTGCGGCTATGTTTATTTACAAAAAGCCAAGTTATGCTTTGCTGTTGGTAAGGTACATAACAATGACTTTATTTTCCAAACCAATATCAATGCAAGTGGCTTAGGTTTTGTTAATACCAACACTAATCTGCTATACCCACTAATCTTTTTTGGGTTTTGGGTCATTACAAACAACTCCATCCGTAGGTCCTGTTCCAACAAAGAACACTGATGAGCGGATAGGTGCTTGACCTGGATCCATGGTGTGGATAAGGAGTCTTTGTACTCTGAACTGGCAACAGGAGACTTGAACTATGTGGTACGAGGTTGCTCGGCATGTAACGCTTAGCGATCTCCTGACGTCTCCAAAGCCTATTAGCAAAGCAAGCCTACTTCCTGAGTCCACTATCATAGCATCCGCCTGCATTGAGTAGTAGTATATATCTAGCTTCTTCCCTTCAGCTCCTCTCATATTTATAGATAGAGATATAAATAAAGAGACTCTCGTGAAGATGCACAGTCCGAAACACTGACTATGGTTCCATATAGGTGAACCTAACGATGTTGTTTGAGCTTCTGCATTTTTATAGGAAACAGTCTACATATATCCTCCAAAAACTGTTGGTAGATGTCTATTTCACGCTCTCAGTTATGTAATAACCAGATATCTTCCATTTTGATGATGTATGGCCTGATAGTGCATTTCAGTTACTACACCCTGCATTTCAGTTATAGACGTTCACTGCAGGCTGAACACCCAATTTAGTCCTGACGTTTAATGTTCATTGATCATACAATATGCAACCGTGCTTCAGTTTAGTTATGTTTATCACTTTGAGGCAAATAGAAATTTAAGAAACATTGGCATATATTCAAGTATGTGTTGTTTTTTTAACTAGTTAGACTGGTTATATGTTTATTGATGACAATACAATATTATTGTTTTTTTTTGTAAAATACATAAAAATGAGTTTATTACCACATATATACTCAAGTGCCAGCTGGGCATGTGGCCACAGCCCACACCTGTAATAGCCACGAATCTGCTATTCCCTTCCGTGTGCCGGCATCTTGGTCTGATAGGAATCTGCTCTGAGCTCCGTGTTTACATGCAGTGACGACCAAAGGGAGTTGATCACAAGTGTTGGTACCGAATATTGGCAAGAGGAGACATCGAATGTGCAATACAAGGTTGCTTGGCAAGTACTGTACAGAGATGCTCCCAACATCTCCCATACGTATCTCTTCACAAAAAACAAGGCCACTTTCTGATTTCACTTGCAGGCCTATAGTTGAGAAAAAATTTAGCTTCTTCTCCTTCACCTCACCCTTTTGTTTTATAATATATAGAGTGAAACAAAGATACACTAATGATGATGCACGGTTCAGCACTCTGATTCTGTACGTCTTCCTATCGGTCCACATCCTATTTCACTAATGAACTAGATCCAGTCTCGCGTCTCCACAACAATCATCACAGGAGAAACATGAAATAAAAGTGAATCATAGAAATTCATACAACAATCAGAACAAGGAAATTGAGCGACTTTCTCAAACTGACAACCACAAGCTTCAAGCTGTAGCTGGCGTGATGTGCAATTATATGGTATGTGATTGTCACACCCCTGCTGTCAATAAATTCCCTATGTGCATTGAATTTGTAGCTGTACAGCTTGGGTTATGGAAGTTGCCGTATCAAAACAGTCTCATTGTGTGAAGACAAAAACCATGCACTAGTTCCAAAAAAAAACATTCACTAATGTTGGCATTTGTACCTAAGAAACAGGAGGTTCTCACCATGAACATGTATACATACCACATTATTTGTTTCTGTTTCGGATCAAAATCATGAACACGAATATGTTTACGGTTGACCACAGAAAACTTGGTCATTTCTGCTTTTGTGGGTCCGGAAAAGACAGCAGAATGAATGGATTTTATCAACAAGTGGCCTTGTCGGACAAATCTACTTTGCTAAAAGCAGATCACGCACAACTGCAGATGCCTCACAGTAGTCTTGACATCAATCCAAGATCCTCGTCCTCCACAAGTTACTCTTCAACACGACAAGTCTGTCCCTAATTGAGCCACTATTCATCAATTTTTAACCGTACTTGAGACATGTGTCTTCCTGACGCCTCCCATGTCTATCTGCTATGCCCTCCACGAAGAAATCCATCTCTCTTGGACCAGAAGGAACAAACATAAGCATTATGCTTGCATCCTCAGACCTCAGTTCCTCTTTTATGGAACCAAAAGACAGCATGAAGGATTTGGAGCAGTACAATTAATTCCATCTCAGGGTGCTAATATATAGTATCTGAAATCTCAACAGAATGTGAACCTAGACACTTCGGCCATACCATGTGTTCGATCGGTGAACTCTTGATTTCAACACTTCAGCTTATGCATCACCTTAGCGGCATCGATGCAAGACTGCAAGACATTCTGTGCGGTTCGATGTAAAACGATTTACTAGCAGGGAAAGATAATGCTGATCAAGGTGATCTTTATATAACAATTGGTATAAACTATCAAACAGGGAGGATATAAGTTTTGTGTGTAGCCAATGTGGCGCATTCCCCTACTGTACGGTAGCTTCAGTGCCATTGGCAGCTGTGTGTGTCCGTGCGTGTCCGATCTGTGGTGGAATAGTCTCTGCCAGACCACGCGCCCACACATCCAGAGGATACGACTAATACTTAGATACGGATATGGATGTGAATGTCCTCAAATATAGGTACAAATACTAATAACTTTACCAAACAAATTATGTTATGAGATATCAAATATAATAAATTATATATATATATATTTTTTTATATTGATAAACAATACAAATATTTTTTTGTCATAATAATTATCATATATTACTAATATAAATCAATAATCATGTTAATTGTGTGTGTATCATTAGTATTTAAGACAAAACATGGATTACCAATTTCTCAAACATACAGCTTTTAAATATTTCAACTAATGAAGAACTATATTATATATCAAATTGAAATTAGGATAAATACACATATTAAATGAATGACATTAGTTATATAAAAAAATAATTATTTTTTATTCATATATCCTTATGATACAAAGATTTATATTATTACTCATTATTTTGCAAAGTTTTAGTGATACATTATAATATATTATTGGTCATATCCACTGAAATTTATATCTTTATAAATATTACTGATTTATTTCAAATTGTTATAATGGTACATATTAGTACCATTAATGGATCTAGTATTATTAGTCCTTAGTCATAGGAATAGCTTTAAGATAGTTTTATCTAGTAGGACACTATTATATTGTTCATGGATACATATGGGTGATGGTGGACATTTTGAAATATAGCAATAGAATTGAATAGAGAAATACAACAGAAAACATAGTAAAATACATCCATTTAGTACCCGTACTAGAAACGAATACAAATATGAATGTCCTTCTTACAAATTTGATCAAATATATATTTAAATATTCAAAATTTCAGACATCCATGTATCTATTTCCATCATACACTAGACCAGCCGACCACACCAACCTTGAAAACCAAATGCTGCATGCCACATATGTACAATGAACTGCCACTGTCACCTGGGGCCCAACCAGCCAAACTGTTACAAGGATAACTCAACTAAACAATCGGTACAGACAACTGTAACAAGGCAGAGAGGCTGGGGCTTAGATGAAAGGACACAAATGTTCCATGAGAACCCTGAAGAGCTAGGGCCTGCAGGTTATTCTAAAAAATTGTTGCACAAGACGTGAGTCCCGAACTGATACACGTGTTCCTGATGCTTCCTACTCCTATACATACTATTACTTATACCACAGCAAGATCACTAGTGCTGCCGGCTGGAGTTAGAGACTCTACTAGCTTTGATTCCTTACCTGCTCTGCTTTATATACACAGGCTAGCGACCTCTACACAAGTAAAGGGGTAACCAATCAATTGAAATTTACTGTCGAGCAATAAATGTACATCCAATTCGATATCAGGACATTTGTGGATGGATCTTGCAACAAGAAGCTGTCCTTTTTCTTTTGCATCTGTACTTTAGAAAAATAAGTGGTTCCTTGTTAGATAAAGTTGCGCTTTATTTTCTCACAAGTTAAGCACACCCAGGGTGTTCACCCCACATGTTTGCCAAGCTAGCTGATGACAGAGATTGGGCCACGTCCCCAAATAGAATTTACAATTGGGGGAGAGCAATTATTGGATCATAGTAAGCCAACTACAACATCATCACAAGCTGCATCATTCCCGACTGACGAAAACAAGTCTTGGTTGACAAACAGGATGCTCCCAGAACGCGACATCATTGCTACACTATTTTCTTCATGGATAAATATGGGTGATAGTGGACATTTTCAAATATACGCCTAGAATTGAATGGAGAAATACAACTGAAAACAAAGTCAAATACATCCATTTAGTACCCATACTTGAAACCAATACAACTATGAGTGTTCTTATTACAAATTTGACCATATGTATATTTTAATATTCGAAAATTCAGGCATGCATGGATCTATTTCCAACCGACACTAGCCCAGCTGACAACATGCCTTGAAAACCAAATGCTGCATGCCACTGATGTACACTGACCCTGCCAGTGTCATGTCAACCAGCCAACTTGCCGCAACTGATGGAGAGCTGCATGCCGCAAATTCTCCTTGACGACATAGGTAGCTGGAGAGCTGCACCCAGGTTGTTCTGGATAATAACGCACAAGTAATGATCTTCTGGCGGAGAGTGGTGGGTGCAGAAATGATTCAGGTGTTCCTGATGCTTCCTACTCCTATACATACTTACAGTAGCAAGATCACTAGTGCTACTGGAGTTATAGTCGGCACTACTGGCTTTTGATTCCTTATCTTCTGTTTTATATACGAAGGCTAGGGACCTCTACACAAGTCACGGAGTAACCAATCAATTGAAATTTAGTCGGGTAGTAAATGTGCAACCAATTCTGATATCAGGACATTTGTGGACGGATCCGGCAACCAGAAGCTGTCCTTTTTCTTTTGCATCTGTGTACTTTGATTCACAAAAAGAAAAAGAAGTGGTTCCTTGTTACATTAAGGAAAAGAAGTGGTTCCTTGTTACATTAAGCTGTGCTAAATTTTCTCGCAAGTCTCATCCAAGCTAGCATGCATGTTACCTTTCCTATAACTTCAAGATAAAGAAAGCACAATCAGAGCCAACAAATGCGAGTATTAGTTCCCTTAAATCGGTTATTCTTGACATGGTCAAGATTATTAATTAAGACAAATTTGCCCTCAGCTTTCCTGATCCATAGTCTATAGCGACCAACATGGTTTATAGAGACCGATAGTTGACGCAAATATCTATAGTGACTAATAATCTGTTACATTTTTTTTTGGAAATGAGAACTTTTATTAATTTCAAGAGATTACACCAAGGTGATATGTCTTGAAACATTCCCGGCCTTCGCCCTTGGGCACACAGCCTTTAAAATTTTAAATAACCACACACACTAATGACTGTCGTTCCTGAGACTAGACCACCACCCATGCCCGGGAAAAATATCCTCGGCCACCATCTCCAACAACCGAGAGGCCGCTACAAGCACCTCCTGGGAAGTAGGCCGTTGCAGGATAGCCCATGTACGGATCCAGTGCGTGATCGAGTAGACTACCTGCAAACAATAAGAATGTTTGTTTTCAAAAACTACTGCATTTCTGCAGAGCCAGATGGACCAACACAAGGCCGCTGCGCCAACAAGAACAAGTGCTTTATATTCTTTTGGTATTCCTGAACCTCGATCAACTTCATGACCACTTGCAGATATCAGCCTGGTGTGCTCGATGAGTTTGGTCACCTGGTCGATATTCATATTGCCTCATGGTGTGCTCGGCAAGTTCAGTCTTCAGCCACTAGTACATAGAATCATTTGCATGACACCCCACCAAATGAAGCCATGGGGCACACACTTTGCCCCACACGGTTAATGCCAGCCAGCCGGTCACCTAACCCCCGTCACGGTTAATAATTTTGCGTGGTAGGCGAATAAAAAATGCCAACCATGGTTAATATCTATTTTCCATGGCGAGCATTCTAACCTGCCCACCATGGTAAATCAAATATCCGTGGCGGGCATCTTAAAATTTCGACACCAAAATGGTTGAGGCCCAATAGGCCCAAACAAGCCCGATATAGTCATCTCCATACCCCTTTGTTAGTTTTTCTGTTGCTTGTCTCTTACCTTTTCCCCATCAAAGTTAACATATGTTTCTTCTCCTACATTTGTGCTTTCATATTCCTGGTACAATATCAAATTATATTGTGTATAAAATACATAAAGTATGGTCTGTTTTCTTGACAAAGAATGTTAGAATGGTAAAAAATATGTCCTAATTACTTTTTGTAAAAAATGTTTATTTCCACATTCTCTTCATATAACATTGCATCTATTTTGCACTTTTTCTTGACAAAGAAAGTTAGGATGAAAAAAAAAATATGTCCTAATTACTTTTTGTAAAAAAATGTTTGTTTCCACATTCTCTTCATATAAAATTGCATCTATTTTGCATATTCTTTTCCCTACATTCGTTATCTTTTTCTACTATATGTTCTCCATCTGATTCAAGTATTTCGATTACATTTATTTTTGTCCTCCTTTTCCGTGATTGGTTCTGCAGCCAGTTTTGCAGCCTAGTTTCAACCATTTGGAAGCCCAATTTCAGCATCAATTACAACCCATTTAGACGCCCAAATTTTCATCAATTACAACATCTTATCAGTGCCCATGGCCATGAGATCTAGAGGGAACTTGAACCCCTTCATCCGCCTCTCGCTACTGTGGCTGCACCGGCATCTTCATTTCCATCGTGGCATCCTTCGTCCCACCGGTGCCGGCACTGGCACTCACAGTTGATGCAAATAGGCTTGTTGGCCCACAGATGTGCGGATCCGGGACTTTTGGAGCTTTTTCATGACAATGACGGGTCCATCGACCGGACACCGTGACCTTACCCTCTAACGCGTCAACCATGATCTGGTACACACTTGCACATCAAACCACTCCAGCGTATTTGTCTTAGAACCGAAGAAAAAAAAAAAAACAGAACAAAAATATTTTTTGAATGCCTGAGAAGATGTATCCATCATTTCTATGTGGAGACAAACACTAGATACTCTAGGAACTTACCATCAATCTTGTGAAGCACCTTCTTTACATCCTTGAGTTTAGGGTTTAGGTCCCTCAAGAGTCATATAGGCCCTATGTCATATAGTGGAACCAAACTACAGTTTTCCAAACTAAAAACTATTGCCAAAGAGTGCCTATGTCATATGAATACGTGTTTCGTACAAAAAGTTTATATTTTGCATTGGAAACCATACGATGTAGCAAGTCATGGCAGTCAAATTTTCTTGGACTAACATAGTAACACATTTCTTTTGCTACCTTACCAATCCAATGTGATGGCAACACGTGACTGGGATATGTAAGTTCTCTTTATGACATACTTATAGCATCGATTTGGCATAATTAGAGGAATAGGATGTACAGTGCTGGATACTTAATATTCTAACTTGTTTGGATATTGACCAATTTCAACTCTTCTAATCAAATTAAATTATCTAAGGGGGCGTTTGGGACTGCTCGGCTTTTTTTTTTTTTTTTTGTCAAACAGTTTTATCTCCACGCACACAGTTTGAGAAAAAAGAGTGAAGTCGTGAGAGCACCTAAACGGGTGCCCCAAAAACTCGAGGATTTTGTAGAGCTGCTCCACGATGGAGGTCGTGCAGCAGTCCCAAACACCCCCTAATATACGAGTGGATCCTTAACATCTGCACAAATACTTGTGCGATGGTCTTGGAAATACGTGGATAGATGAAGATGAAGAACAGTAGGGAATAATATCGTTTCTCATGCCTAGTTTGTGAGGACCCATGTGTTTGCCATAATGGTTTAAATTTGAGTTGAAAAAATATTTTGGTCGTTAGACGATCGATTTGTGAGAATTGGACAATATGGATCTTCTTGTAAAGTCCTACTGTTTCAGTGCACTAACACAAAACGACGCAGTGCAGTGTAGATCCAAGCTTTTTAATTGTAGCTAACATCGAGCATAGGCTTGCAGTCTTTCCTTTTTTTTTTTTTTTTTTTTTTGCCATATCTTTATTTTTTTTTTTTTCATTGGGATGGAATTGAAAGATTTATTTTTCCACATACCATCAGAATTCTTGTGTAGGACGTGCCATCAGCATACATCATTATAAATGCTTGGCTACAAATATATGGAAATACATGTTAGGAGATATACATGTGAGCCTACAAATATGTGGTATGAGATATGTGCCCGACTGCCTGAGATAAACTTGGAACACATGGAGGGAGGTAGAGTGAACACGAGTTCGTCCTCACCTTTGCTGCTAGCTAGTAGGGATAGGAGGCGTCAGGATCTCTAGTAACTGCACATGATTATTTCTATTTTGGCTGTCTCCAAGTCGATGGAGACGATATTTGCACACGAGTGCATCTATTGTATAGCACAGGAGATACAAGGATAGGAGACGTACTGGTGCTATTCGTCGAGGCCCCAGCAGAGAGCTTGTGATGACGTCGAACACAGAGATGCTAAGATGAGACTAGCACATCCATGGGGACGTGACCTCATCGCGTTGGGACTTGGCAGCAGCTATCTGCTCGGCCGGCCACTAAGGCTGCACGCACTCGGGCCGTATCACAAGATCACCAAGTTCCAGGACAGGTAGGTGTTGAAAAGCATTCCTAAAGGGAACCAAACAGATGTTGGTGCATTCCCTTCTCCAGGTTTTGAAACAAACAGCACCTAAGAGCAAAGCAAAAAACCAGGTTTAATTAGTTTTCTTCCTGAAATCATTATCGATTGTGATAAAGAATTATTTCTTTAATTTTAAGTAAGGTGCATAACACAATGAACTTGCTGTTATTCTCAACAAAAATAAAAATATGAAATTGTTGAAATGTGTTAGCCTCCAAATGGCTTGACAGCACAATACCATCAGCGCGTGCAACAGTATATCTCAGGCACGTATGCAATCTGCGTCCTCGATTTCACATCCTTGGCTGACCAAAATTTCTCGGTATTCAACTCATAACTAAGCTACTCAATCAGGAAGTAAAGGAGAAGGTAGTGGCCAACACTTCACACTAAAGCTACTCAAGGTTCTTGCGGTGTGGGTTAGAGCAGTAAACTCGGGACTCTCCGTCTTACTCAAGTTCAAAACATGGCACCTCCTTATTTACAAAGTTATAGGAGTCTTCTTCTACAATCTAGTCTTTTTTGCATGCATGGCCACGAGTATCAGGAGAGCAAGGTGAACCCAGCAGCCGGAACCGTTTTGTGAGTTTGCTACCTCGCTGGCCTAACTTTGCTGCTTTCTGAGATCTCCAAACGCCTCCCAACTCTATCTACTAAAACATGTACGCGTTCCAAGTGAACTGCCATGGCTTTCCCTCCCACTAGTGTATATGGAAATAAAGAATAATCTTTAATAAAACAACAATATACTCTTAAGTCATATGGCCTCTTCTGGTTCACACGCGATCCGTTTTATTTATAGAATGGCAGCAATATATTATTAGAGCACTTGTTGAACAATGTGATGTCCCACCTATTTTTTGAAACATCTCTGAACTCCAGTTTTTGAAGTTTTCTTTCTCCTATTTAACTTTTCTAATACTGAGAGATAAATATTAGATATTATTTGCAAAATTTATGATAAAACAAAAAAATAGCTAAAACTTTATATCATCAAAATCTCTGTAAAGGATGAGCTGGTTACATACTATCGCTTTGCACAAGTTTTTATATATAACAAAATACACCAGAACACATATTTGATGGTATGATCAACTTCTAATATACAAAGACTCTAATGGCCTAGACACATATAGCAGGATCACTAGCTGGTAACACTACTATGAAAAAGTTTCGCAATTTGGTGCTGGAAGTGGCTAGCACTGCTCACTTTCATTACTGCCTATGAAAATCGAATAGAAAATCTTTAAAAATACAAGGATCGTTTATGGTTCCTGCAATGCAAGCCAGTCTGCACGCATGCCGTTGCCCGCTTCAAATTGTGACCACAACACTCTAGGCCAGGTGTCCACTAAACCATCTATGATAGACCCGGGCTGGGAGAGGGGTTGTGGTGCCTCCAAGGGAAACTAGCACCACCGATGTTCAATGAAGAACCTCGGCCAAGCAGGGCTGCCCCGAGTAAATGGATGGAAAATAAACCAAGTAAATGCTGCACCGCATAGAGACAAATGGAACAAAACTTAATAATTTGCAAATATCAATACAGCTAGCTTCACCGCATTCGCATTTTATAATAAATTGTCATATGTGTTCCAAGGTGCTTCAACTTCCGTGACTGCTCAGCATTAAATAAATCAGGAATTTTGGACCCGGCAGGATATGAAACAATATCATAATTTTTAGGGAACGGTCTTTGAGGCAACCAATGCTTGAATTTAGATTCTTTTTTTTTAGATAATGGATAGTATTTCGTACCCGGCTTCATTTGCCAAGAGGTAGAATCAGGCCAATTGTTACAAAATTGATGCCTAGAATTTAGATTCATTATCAAAGGTATTTATAAATGTGTTCACCATCTCATCTTTTGAGCTATGTGGTGTGTCATAAGGTATTTATAAGAATACGACACATGTTCTACATTAGTTGGTTGGACAGCGTGAATGGAATTATATGCTATAATGAACCACTTGAATTAAAGCAACCGAGCTGTCTATCACACCCATATTCAGTGATTGCATAAGAATTACCATATACTCAAAATTGATTGGTTGGTTTTAGACTTGAAAACATGGCCACATAGTCACCGAATTCCAAACGGACTTCATGACATTAAAAATATAAAACTTTGCTCCCCAAATATAATGGAAAAACATTTTATACTAAACAAATGTAGCAAAACATATTATATCCTACAAGTACTAATATTTTGTGGTCTCTTTTAGGGGATGGGATAGGCATATAAAAGAGAAACGAGGGGGAGAAGAAACACCATAGCTGTGTCTGAGTGTGAACAGCTGCTTCCTGGAGGCCCCTGCACTCTGTTTCTATAGCATGCTTGGGAGGTGCCAGGAGTGCTCCTTTTACATGCCAGTTTCATTAGTCCATACTGCTGAAGATCGAGGATGCTGCAACATGCGAAAATGTTTCTTCCCGGAGAGGTGTGACATCCTCTAAAACAGGTAGTCCCAGGCGGAGTTTATGCTATTTTCTCCTCACGTACTGGAAATACAGCCTGCACCTCTGATTCAGTAGATCCATTTTGGTAGATTTCCGTCTAGCTTTCTGTCAATGTCTAAATGAATTCAAGTGGATGCATGGTTACACCTGTAGCTGGACAACCTGAATAAGAGTCTGTTTGGTTCCCATGGGACTATGGACTAGGGACTAATTTACCAAACATGAGGACTAGAGACTAATTTTTAGTCCCATTTAGTCCCTAAGTTACCAAACATGAGGACTAGAGACTAATTTTTAGTTCCAATTAGTCCCTATTTCAATAGACTCTTGGGAGAGACTAGGGACTAATTTTTTGGTCCCATTTTGTCCCTAGTCCCTAGTCCCATGAACCAAATAGGGCCTAATTGTGTTGAACCAGCTACACTATACATTACATACTTTTACACAGTTTCCTATTTGTCAAATAGGTTTGAAGTTTAGAGGATTTAGTTAGGTTCGTTCCAAAGGAAACAAGTGTTCTTTTCATGAAGGACAGCTTTACAAAGAGGAAATCATGAGACTTTTCCATTGAACACATCTATATGCTTAGCAATGACGTTCTGTTTATCAGATCCTAAATCTGAGATTAGTGAAACCTGATGCACACCAGCTATATGATTGAACGATCTGCTTAACTGATATCGAAATTTAATTTATTTTTGCAACGTGGATACATTTCAATGGCATGAATTAGTGCATTACTCGCTCAGACATATGGAGAGGTAATAAGTGCATAAAATGTTTCAGCCTTTCTATCCTGAGTATAAAATAGTTCAGAAGGGAGCAGAAGCCGGTGTTCCAAGCTCCAGAATGCTCCTTAATTAGGACTACGCCACTAGTCCTTCAAATTAAGCAGTGCAAAAACCCACCAATAGTTTGAGGTATTGCTACCTATTGTGGGTGATGAGACGCTACCCAGAAGTTCCGAGATCACCAGCATCCACATATGAAAATACCAGCCACCTCTGAAAAGTGATTTCTATAAGTAGTTCGGTTCAGAAACAATTTGTGAGAGCAAGCGATTATCATAAAAGGGTCGAATGGTGAATATGTTTTGCCGGCAGAAGAAGATGTATTACCCCATATATGTTTCCAATGTGTTGTTTATATCTGTCTATATAGTTCCTTCAGTACATTTCAAGCTGCACAAGGAATTGCTGCTAGATGTGACAGTTCACACACTTGTTCCATCTTCCAGAACAACTTGGCAAACTCCACAGGGACGAACCAGTCCGGCACGCAATACTGCGGCGGGCACACATTGTTCCATCCACTCAATCCGGCAAGCGTGTAGTGAAGCGCATGTGCCTATTATCATCTTAAAGGAGAATAGAAGTAAACAAGTGATGCTGGTGCTCCCGGTGCTTGCTACTCCTATACATAAGGCCACAACTAGCTTGGTCACTCCTGGATTTGGATCAGAACAGCTACAGTATTAGAAAAACTACTGGCTTCGGCTCCCTTACCAGCTGTTTAATATATAGACAAGGTTTGAAAGGCCCCGTATACACACAAGGCATGGGGAGGTACAATCGTCTGATTCTCCAAAGGCTTATAGACACTGTATATATGAGTATATAACCATCCATTGAATTTTGGTCTGGCAATAAATGTTGAAGCAATTCTCTGAGCATTACATATCCAGAGATTATTAATTCGCCATATTATGTTGACCAGAATGTCTACTGGATTTATACAAATTAATTGTAGAAATTCTTAGACCTAAAATGTGGCAAAATATTTGTAGTAAATGTACCTGGAGTGGTTCACGTGCTTTGTGCCAGTATACATTCATGAGCTAGGACTGTATGTAAATTGACCTCGTTACCTACTAGCCTACTGAACTTTGAGCCGAGAATTTTATAGTTTACACTTGACAGAGAACTTGCTGTTAAATTTGTAAGGTATATGTGACGGAGCTTCAGTTGTGTTTTCCGTTTTGTTTGTAGCTCTGTTCTAAACTAAGTATGCTTGTATATTATGTTCTGAAGGATGCATCCCTTTTCAATGCAAGGGCCTGTGGACCTGTAACTCCAAAAATAAAAAGTTGCATGGGATTAAACTCTCATGGTTTTACAGCTGGTATGGAGGTGGCAGATTCATGCAAACGTTTACGAAAAGAGCATTCTGGACATTGAAGAGACCAGGGTTCCTGCAGGGCACTTGAGGCTTTGCGTCTCCGTTTCTTGGCTGTTGGCCTGTTCCTCTTGGTGTTACTGGTAAACTCAATGCGGTTGATCGACCACATGAAGGGAGTATGGAAAATAAGGGGTGACATGTTGACCTAGTGCGATCTCCCCCTTTTTTTTTTTTCTTGGGGATCCTAGTGTAACACCCCAAATTTTGGCTCTTTTGAAATAGTTTAAAATTGACTTAATTGTGAATTTTTGTGTTCATGAAATGTAGGAAAATTAATATTTTTCATTAAATTAAAATTTATCATAGGAAGTAGCAACCTTGGTGTGTGCATTCATGCTGCCTCATATGATTTATTGTGATGCGTGGTTTTGGTTAAATCTCAAAAAGCTTTTAAAAGTATTTGGAAATTTTTGTTTAAATAAAGAAAAGGTTTTACTTTTTATCTCTCTTTTCCTTTGGCCCGTGCGGCATTGATCCTTGTCTTGGCTAGCTCGTTCTTCTCTCTTGGCCTGCTCTCGATCTGGCCCAGGTCAAATCAAGCAGAGCAGCATCGCTGCCTTTTCCTCTCTGGCCGATACCGCTGGACCAACTCAGCGTCGTTCCTTCCTCTATTCGTTCGAGTTGGACTCCATCGCGGCAGCGGACTCTGCACATCCCGGTATCCTTTCCTTGTATGGGTAATTGGGTATGCGTACATGCTCAGCCCTATATAAGTTGATCCCGCGTGCTGCTTCCCGGTTCCCATCTACGCGCCGCCAGCAATCCCAAGCTGCGCCTCTGCCCTGTTTTGGATCTCGCCGAGTGCAAAACCTCATCTGCCGAAGCTGCCGTGGGCACCTTCTGCATCTTTGTTGTTCCGAGCTATCCGTCGGGCAGTTTCCTTGGTAGAAAACTTCTCAGCATCGTCTATCTCTCGTTCTTTCTTTTTGTCGTGTGCTCATCGACACCGAACTTCGCAGGAACCTGTTGAATCGTCTTTCCGTCGAGTCGCCTCGCCGTTCCATCTTACTCGTTCCTGATGTCCGCTGTTCCAGGCCGCACGTCGCCGTCGTCCGTCTTCCGGCGTCAATATCGCCCGTGGTGAGCTTGCCATCTTCTCCACTCTCTTCTCGTACTAGACCAGAGCATCACCGTGTCTTCTATGGCCCTCACTGTGAACTCCAGCCAGGTCCTCACCGCCAGTAATGGCCAAGCTTGACCGCGCCACTGCTCGCTAGCGCTGCCTTATGCATGCATGCTCATAGCCATGTGGTGTTGTGATCCAATTCTAAGTTGTTACGACTACATCCGTTGCAACGTGGCTCTGTGCCTTCTCTAATTGCTAGCTAAACAAACTCTGGATCATAAAGCTCCATCGCCGGCCATGCATGGTCTCCATCTCGCTGGCATCATATTTGGCTTGATGAGATCCTTGCTAGTTCCATGACATTCGCATACGTTTTCTTGTCGATTTCCTTTACAAAAATAAATCTAGAAATACAATAGAAATATACATGCATCCATCATCTTGAGCCATCCATTGTTGAATCTATGGCCTAGATTAACAACACACACCTCTTTGTCGGATATCTTGCTAAAGAGTCCTCGGACTTCTTCTTAATTATATCCATTGTCCTCGATGAGATTTAAACCTGAACTTTTAATCATTTTATTTCGAAATCAGTTTATTTACAGAACTGCCATCAGATTTCAAATCTCGATATCTTATCTTTTTGCATTATAAATCCGATTTGACCCGTTCAAATTGTGTTGGATTCGTAATTCTGTAATCTAGGTATTTACGCTACTGTTCAGTATGTTTTCAACTTTTAAACTTCATGTTCCTATTTTATTTATTATTTTATTCATGCAAAACTTGTAAAATGCGTATCTTCTCCGTTCTAGCTCCGTTTTTCGGTGATCTTTTACGTCTGTGTGATCGTAGCAACGTGTAGATTACTTTTATAAGCTTTTCAACTCATTTTATCTCTGTTGATGTACTGTTCTAATTGTAGTCTTGTTTGCTATGCATGATTGGATCCATATGTTTGTGTGTTGTTGATTGGAATCGGATAGGCGATGAGCTTTGCGTTGATGATCTATAAGAAGTTGACGATCAAGAAGGATTTCTATTGAAGAGTTGGACTTGAAGAAGGATCTATTTTCAAGGCAAGTATAGCATGCGACTATCCTTGTTACCTATTCACTATTAATTACTTAATCATATGCATGTGTCTAATTTGTCAACCTTAAGGACATCCTAGCCAGTTATTATCTTGTTCATTGAATCCTATGGGTTATTGCATATGGGTAGTTCTTGCTAGTGCTCTACATAAATAACTATGATATGAATGAATATATGAAGTGATGGTTAAGACTTGAATGTTGGTAACATGACCTCAGAGTCGAGCTCATGCTTTTACATGATGCTCTGGACTCTCCGTAAGGACTTATCTGTCGTGATCATCCGGGATATACAGTACAGCTATGGGGGCTACATGGCTCTGGCTTTAGTCGTTCAAGGGTCTTATATATCTTTGTTGGTGGTTTACCAGAATTGGGAGAAACGGGGTTGTAGCTCTGTTGGCCACTAATATTTTTAGGTGAACCTTTGAAAGGCTTTATATGATTCTTGATGTTTTGGGTCTAGCTAACCCGTTGCATTTGAGGATCATGACCTGTAGTGAAAGTGTACACCTCTGCGCAGAGTATGAACTGTTATAACAACCGTGTTCGCGGTCATGAACGGCCTTGGAGACATCACAGAATAGAGATGATGCTGAGATATGGACATAAGATGGTGATGGAACTGAACGATGACGATGGACTGTCATGAGAATGATGTTTATGATGATAATGTGGGTTAATGGGTTAAGCATAACTTAATGCTAAATAAATGCTAAAACTTTGACTTACTAAAATGCTTACCGCAATTAAACCGGTGTCAAGCCTTCTCGAGCCTCATAACCCCCCTTGTTATGCTTGCTTGAGGAGTTCGACATGGACTCACCCTTGCTATTTCCCCACACCTCAGGAAGAAGTTAGGCTTGTAATCAACCAGTCAGTCGTTCCCTGTGGAGTCTACACCAGAAGATTGAAGAGTCTTTCCGCTGTCTGCTAGCTGAGGTTATTTGCTTTTATATTATGTTCGTTATGTTTTAAGCATTGTGAATTGATATTACCATTCATTTGTATACTATATGTGAGATTTGACTTCCAGGGCTCACATATAGCATCATCTGGTTTTGTTCTTAAAACCGGGTGTTACACCTAGGTTATGGTATCTACAAAACATAATGGGTGAGGCTCAGCAACAACCAACTCATCAGTTATGGTGTGCTAAAAAACATTCCGATCAGGCTTCCTCTGGAACATTTTCTGTACTTAAGGCTACTGATGAGATCACGTAAAAATATAAAGTTTTTCTGTTGTAGATATAGCAGAGTAAGGCCCCACATCACTCCTCTTGGGGCGTCATGGGCTGAACCGCCGCCGCCCCAGAAATCACCTCATGGTGCTCTCCTCAGCCTTGCCGTGGCCGGGGCATGCGGGCGAAGCCCACCCCAAGCAAAGATGGCGATGTGGCAAGGCTCCTTATCCCGCACAACTTGTTGGACTCCCGATTAAGGTGAGTACTGAGAGCCATGTATCGGGTATATTTCGGTTCTATCATGTGATGATCGTGCCGCTAGCTTGATCATGTACAAACTTATAATTATCACATGCTTTTTTTTTTTTTTTTTCATACATATTGGTCCCACGGAGATGTAAGAGCTTCATCTTGGAAAATTCTCGCTATTCTTGTAGTGAGCAAAAAAATAAGTGGAATTTCAGCTCCTTTTGTAGCTAGGTCTCCTCATCCGTGTGCTGGTGATCTTCCTAAACACGATGGAACTGCTGAATAGATTTTGAGCAGAGCCAGCAGTTCAATCAGTTAAGGTTGTGCAAGGTCTGTAACTACGACACCTTTCGTAAAGTTCTTGATATCTTCTCTGAATGGATGGTCAAGTGGAAGGAATTGTCGATGTTTGTCGAACGAAGAAAACTTGCCACCCTTCTTCAACCAAGTGAATCTCACAGCTGACTTGCATATTGGGCATGGGAACTTCCCGTGAACACACCAGCCGCAGAATATGCCATACGCTAGGAAGTCATGCAAGGAGTAGTGGTACCAGACATGCATTATAAAGTTTCTCTTTGTAGCTCGGTCGTATGTCAACAACCCTTCTTCCCAAGCATGGATCAATTCATCCCACACAGGGTCCATGAACACACCCATATTATTGTCTGGGTGATCAGGAATCATTAACGTCAAGAATATGTTCTTTTGTTGAAAGATGACACCGGGGGGAAGGTTGAGCGGTATAACAAACACGGGCCAACAAGTGTATGGAGCAGATAGTTGTCCATAAGGATTGAACCCATCTGTTGCCACCGCAACACGCACATTATGAGCTTCATCTGCTTTCTCACGGTGAATGTTATCAAAATGGGTCCATGCTTCACCATCCGCTGGATGTACCATCTTATCTGGATGGTATCGACGACCGTTCTTGTGCCATGTCATCTGTTTCGCAGACTCCTCAGTCATGTATAGTCGTTGGATCCTCGGTACGAAAGGAAGGTACCGTAGGATCTTCACGGGGATCGTAAGTTGCCTCTTCTGACCATCACCTGAGTCTACCTCTAAGTACCGAGAGGATTTACACTTTGGACAATGAGTTGCATCAGCATGGTCTTTCCTGAATAAGACGCACCCTTTTTTAGAAGCATGTATGCGCTTATATGGCATCTTAAGTGCACTAAGGAGTTTCCGCGAATCATACGAGGCTCTTTGGCAGAATATGACCTTCAGGAAGAAAGGTGCCAACAACCATCAGCATAGCGTCGAATGCTTCCGACCCAGGCTAAAGCGGGCCTTTAATGCCATTCTGGCGCCGCGGCATCCGGTTGAGACAGCTTTTGTGCGGCCGTGAAGAGGGTTTACGTGCGCGCGAGACAACATGTCGTAATACGCCTTGGCGGTTGCCTCCGCTCCTCCTCTACCCTGCGTCCTTCACGAAATCATGCAACATGTCTTGTACCCCTCCTCGACATCAAAATCATTGACGCGTTGTCTCACAACCTCGTCTCTCGATACGATCGACTTCACCATGGTAGATCCACGTGGTATAGTTTGTCGTAAATCCATTCTTGCAAAGATGTCTACCCATTTCCACTGTGTTTGTCGTTTTTTACGTTTTTCACATTTCTTTGCAGGGACACCAAGTTTTATATGCTCCTTTAGCCTTACTAAAATGCTTCTTCCACAAAAGCTTCGTCTTGTCAATCCATTCCCCGGTCATCGAGTCCGCACTTGGGCGGCCCAAGTACATCCACCCACGATCACTCATCCTCTAACATAGATATGCTTTAGTAATATGAGCATCACCTACATCTACACGATGTCCCTACCACCTAATAGGTGAAGATAGGTCCTAATCCCACCGAGGATGCGTAGAGCGGGTTTAGTCTCCGTGGTTTACATCGATTCGGGACAAAATTTGGCAAGCATCTCGCTGTTCTCCAAATACACGTCCTAGCAAGGAGATTGTGTATCTGGAGAACAACAGGGAGATGATGCCGAAACTCTGTCTCAGATCAAAGTAGACCACGGAGACTAAACCCATCTACGCATCCTCGGGCTGTCCGAAAAACGTGGACAATTCAAAATGATCACGGTCAAACATATGCAAACATCTGCATACTTCCAACCGTATCTTTCGAACGGGAGACGCCCTAAGCGTGGGTTACGGGGTACACGACCATGATACAGGAAGAGAGGTTATACCTAGGGTGACGTTGGAGTAAGGCGGCGGTGCAGGCAGACCGTAACGGCTTGGAAGATGACCGGCTCCGACGGACTCTACCTTCTCTTCAAAACAAAAAAAAAAGTCTTAATTGAAAATTTTGGCAGAACCTCCCCTGCACGGGGAGGTCTCCAAACCCTACAAAGAAGCAGACGACACGATGGCCGACATCCACAAAAGCATATGCACATATATCAATGTATCGTTTCAATTCACATTCATATAAGAATATATGATCACTTAGTACCATGTGATGTCTATGGCGATTCACCCTTCTTCCCTTATGTGCTATGCTAGTTTTTCTTTTATGCTATTATTACTGTCTTTCCATCCCAAAAATAAATATACTTTTAGCATATGACAAGCACATGTGTATAGACACATTAACAAAAGATTTATTTATTGTTTAAACAAAAAACAGACTAAGGAATATTCACTGAATCAACAGCAGTAGTGTAGAAAACTATTATATTTCTAGCACATGGAAAGAGGGAATTGTTAACTCGGTAATCAAGACTCTGCTACTTGCTTATATCTTAATACCAACTCGCATCAGATGAACGAATATAGAAAGCAAACCAGATATCATGCGAAAAGCTGCATCGATACAAGCAGCGTGTGTCTTTTTCTAATCCTCCTGAACTAACATTTTAATTTCAAACTGTACTTGCAACTCTGAATAAATAACACACACCAAGATACCGGCAGTGGAAGGGCGAGCTGCGTCGGCGGGACTCGACAACGACTCCCAGTTCCTGCCTGACGCAGGTTCCTCCCGGCCGCCGTGTTCGGACACGACGACGACTCCCAGTTCCAGTTCCTGCCTGACGCTGACGGCGCCGGCGAATCGTGGGCGGGAGGGCAAACTGCGGCGGCCGGTGGAGGGCGAGCTGCGGCGGCCGGGTGGGCGAGCTGCGGCGGCGGGCGGGCGAGCTGGGTCGAGCAGCGGCGGCCGGCGGCGGGCGAGCAGCGGCAGCGGGCGGGCGAGCTGGGCGAGCTGCGGCGGCCGGCGGCGGGCAGGCGAGCTGCGGCGGCGCGCGGTCGAGTGGGCAAGCTGCGGCGGCTGAGTGCATGTGTGAGTTTGTCGGCTGTGTGTGTGTCTGCCTGAGTGCGTGTGTGTGGGTGTCGTTTTAATCCGTTGACCCAGATCTGTTTGCCGAGGGTGTTAGCACTAGGCAACTAGTTTCATTTGCCCAGGGTTGCTCTCGGCAACTAGTTAAAAAAAATTAAAAAACTTTACCGAGACTACACGATAGCACTCGGCAACAAGACCTATATGCCGAGAGCCCTGAAATTGACGCTGGGCAAATATTCATGTTTACCGAGAGCGACCCTGGGCAAACAATTTTTGAAAATTTTTATTTTTGTTTTTCTCTAGCTTTTTTTGAATTTGTTTAGATATTATTTTCAAATACCTTATTAATTTAACTATACAATGCATGTAAAATTGTTTCATTAAATTTAGATCAGTATTTCTTGCATTTAAGGTCAAATTCTATTAGTTCATGCACTCATTGAGTCCAAAAAAAATTAAAAATTAGCAAACGAATTTGAAAATTTACCAACCTTTCACATGACACAATATTTGATCAGTATTGACTATATAAAAAGTTTCGGAGTGAAACCACAACTCGACCGTCGCTTTCACTATAAATCCTACCGGATCCTTCTCCACAAACCCTCGAAACTTCTTCGGAGATGTGGCGGGGTTGTGAGGAACGACGTGACAACTTGTGTGCGAAACATTCTCAAATTTTTACCACATGCACCACATACAATATCATGACATCTTGCCAAATTTCATGATTTACGGACTTCGTTTGATTTTTTTAGAATTTTTAAAACCGCTATCGCACGGGAATTTGTCGTGTTTGCTAAACAAAATGTTTGAATTTTTCGCTTCATATCATGTGTAAGGCCTAAACATGGGATAAATAGCATGAATATCAATTTTTTACTCATTTTTATCAAATATTTGTACCACTTGCACTTCAAATTTGAGTTAATTGAAAAAATGACTTGAAATGCATTTAATTAGTTAAATATATCAAACTAATGAAAAAATCACCAAACTTTAACATTAAGTGTTACATGCTGCATTAAGAGGGCACAAAAATTTTGAAGGTCTAAAACTTAAAAATAGAAAAACGTTTGCCCAGTGCGAGAGAAATTAGCTCTCGGCAAATGCGAGTTTTGGGAGGCTAAGAAAAAACACTCGGCAAACTCCTACCGCTTGCCGAGTGTTTGACGGCTGCCCCTGGGCAAACCTCTAACGGTGGAGGTTCCGTCATGCCAAGCGTTTGCCGAGTTGAAACTGTTTGCCCTTGGACTCCTGTGCACTTTGGGCAAACAAATTTATTTGCCGAGTGTCCTGTACCTAGCCCTCGGCATACATGCATGTTTACCGAGAGTCTTTGTTTGCCGGCGCTTTTTATTGGTGACCCCGGGCAAATGAATTGTTTGCCGAGAGTCCGTGTTCTGCCCTGGGCAAATATTCGTGCACTGGGCAAACGTCTGGAAACCGGTAGTGCATGGAGCAGAGCAGTTCCTTGACCGCGCATAGGTAACCAGACAGCTGTAGCCAGGCTAAAATTCTCCAAAGTTGAAGAACATGTCATACGCTTCTGGTGGAGACCAGTAAGTGCACGAGTAAAGTAGGAGCTCATGATACTTCCTACTACTATACAATATACGTTGTACAACGATCCCTCAAAAAATATACGTTGTACAACAGCATAGTCAATGTTGCAACCACGGTTGGCACTTGGCAACACTGGCATATCTCCCTCACTGTTTTTATACAGGTGTGGAGGTACAATCTGACTCCCTGTATTTAGCAGCCATACAGCAAGTAGGTTACCATCCATTGAAATTTATTAGAAAGGCAGTAAATGTCCAATCGATTCTATAACATAACATATCTAGAGAACAGAACAGGTACAAGAACGTGCTGTCACATAATTGGCATTTCCCATGAGACCTTTCTTCTCTAATCTTTTTAATTGTTCGAACGATCTTGGATGGAAAAAGGGCCAACACAAAATTTGTAAGCCGATAAGAACAAGAACTTTGTAGTTGATGACTTCTTTATTTTAATTCATTTTGTTGTTTTTAAAATATGAATCAAGTTCACACAAATTTGGCAATCAAACTCCGCTTGATCTGGGTTAAGAAACTGACAAAAACCAAAGTTGTCGATATGAGAACTACCACTTTGTAGTTCATGGATTTTTAGTCCTTCAATTATCAATCAAATTCTCACAATCCGAAATTTAGTTTTCTCAAATGCCCTCAGATACTGAAACGATGAAAATCAAAGTTGTAGATCTTTACGGGAACTATGACTTTTTCATTTGAATTCATTCAGTGTCCCAAATACTCATGTCAAAAGTCTAGAAAAGTGAAATACTAGAGAAATGTATGTGCACTTTAGAATGTAGATACTAGTAATTTTTTGGGGTGGAATTGATAGTGGAATATTAAATATTTGGGGTAAAATAACTAACTGAATCCAGGTATCAATTATCATGATAGCTCACTGACTGAAATTTAGGTTGAGCCATCGGGACTTGAGCAGGCATAATAGATGATGCGCTAGTCATGACTTAGCGGATGAAACATTAAAAGACCACCAGTACACACTGTTGGAGCATCTACCCATGTATATATAGTTAAGCTCGTCATTTAGAATTCAAATTCCAGACCATAGATTGATTTGAGGTTCAGTTATTGCTTATTCTAGAGTAAATTATTGTAATGCAAAAAATAAAAACCAGATTGTGTTCATTAACGTTGCATGGATTGCGATGAAAAAATTATTGCTTTTCAGTAACATGCATAACAATGAACTTGTTATCTAAACACTCGTATATGTTTGTATCAGTTAGTTGCATCCGCCACCCTAATGGCAGTGTAGGTCCTCATCTGTCTTGTCTTCAATATAATTTGCCAGTGCAGACGTCCTCGGCTGTGTTCCAACCTGTCTGCATACCAACTTCTCTGTCTGCATCATGTTGCATCACACAGATCTGTACTAATCCTCTCCCATTAATCCACCTTGCAGCCTAGTTAAAATTTCTCATGTCTCTGAGCTCCTCAATCATGCACTAATGGTCAACACACTGGGCTGCACTGCACACCGCAGGCTTGGCTACGAGGCAAGTGCGAGATGAACCCAGCAGCAGGAACTTTCTTCAACGCACTACACACTGCATCTGCTGCTTTCCAAGATTTCCTGATGCCTCCCAACACTATCTACTACAGCAAGTATGGGCTCCGAGTCAACTACCATAGCTTTCCCTGAACTTATGTACCTATCTTCCCCTCAACCTACATATAAATAAAGAGTGTCTAATAAAACAAATAATAACATGATCTTGAAGTCATAGCTTCTTCTGGTTCACCTTCACTTTTATTTATGGCATGGACTGAAATAAAGAGTCGTCTCTCATGATGATGCTGGTGCACCGTCAGATTTGGTTCATTTTGTTGGAACTTCAGCATTAATGCTAACCAGAGATGCATCAATGGTGATTTTACCTACCTATTTTTTGACATTATAATTTTTTCCTTATTACTTTGAATGAAGCAATTGTTTCCCCTACTTTGTAACACCGTTTAGGGAAAATGGATTAAATGGGAAAAAATGCATGTATATGTACTATTTAATTTGATTGGTTCAACACAATTATTAGCATGGTCAGTCCAGCAAGATTGTGTGCACACGATGATTACACTCCATGGAGTGTACCATACACTCAAATTCAGACAAAGAAGTGGATGTGAGTACAGTCGTGTAGCTAGGACTCCATGCCATTGAGTTACAGCGCTTCATCATGTACATTGCAGAGAATTTTGTAGTCGACACTGAAATTTCTGTCATGTTTGTATGGGATTGAACTACCAAAGTTGAAAAGGTCCGATGGCTATAAGGATCACGATGGCTCTTTATACCAAACAGAACCAATTTTATACCTAAAGCATGTGCCACATGTTTTCCATATGTTCGTTTTTACTGTTCTCACCTGACATACACAAAGACGGAATCTGATTTCCATTTCAACAATGCATTGAGAATAAGCAATCCAACAAAAGGCTTCTTTTACAAGAATGAGCCCTCACTCAACTAGAGGAACTGGTGCACGCTCGGGCATCCTCAATGCATCCTTTGCTGCTTTGCCAAGACATACATGATCATGGGCTCTTACGACGGCGAGAGACCGTGCTGCTCGGGGCATCCTCCTGTAACACATCAAAAAAAAGAGAGAGAGAGAAAAGAAGGGCTAAGGCCCAGGCAGCCCAACACCACTTCAAGCCCAAGTTCTAGAAATTCTTCTCTTCACATCAGGAGCCTCCCTGCTCACGTACTCCAACTCTCCAGAAACACCTCTCCCCTTCTTCCCCACGCTCTCTTCCTCTCCAGCGCCCTCCCCTCTCTAGGACCTTCTCCATAGCAGCAATAAGCAAAGGAGAAAGAGAAAAGATGGATTGAGGTGGAGGGGAGAATCAAGACAAGGTGCATCTTCATCATAGATCGGTTTTCCCCATCTCAATCTTGCTGCCCTAGGGTTGGGAAACAACCAAGGTGAGGTGAATCCATTCTATCCCTGGTTTATGAGGTGCTTAGATGGTTTTTGGCCATGGGGCTTAGGAGAATCGTAGGGGAAAACACTATGTGAATGTTGATCTAGGGTTCTGCTGTCCTGAAGTTTGACCAGTGCTGCTGTTCGTGTGATTTTGGCTCCCAAAACGTCTTTTCCTCTAAAAAGTTGATAATAAGGCGATTGTAGAGGACTCAGAGACCTTTCTAGGAAGTCTTAGTTTGTAATTTTTGGCCAAATGGTTTGAGAGATATCGATTTTTGAAGGTGGCTGTCCTGCTTTATGGTCAGAAATATTCAGTTTAGTTCAATGGTGATTTACGCCATATTGAGTCCTGATATGCAATAACTTATAATACAGGGATTGTAGGCCTTGTTGTGTAGATTTCAAAAGTGTATTTGTTTGCTATCATAGCCTTAATAGATTGTTTGATATGAAAAGTTGAAGCAGCATTGCCGCAGCTGACTTGTTCTTTGATTCTCTGTTTTCCTCGATGATGGGGCTGGGACGTGGGAGCGCTTTACTTATCTTTAATACTTGTTGGTTGGAGTGGGTATATGATCTTGCTTTGTCAAAACAGGTGGTAGTGCCCCGGATCGCACCTAGAGCGGTCATCACTTCGTTGGAGGCAAGTAAACGTGGCATTGGTTTGCTACAAGCTTTAACTTGTTTTTTATTCTACCTCCACCTTTAGAATTCAGATCATGATATAATGGCTTGGATCCATGGTATATGCTCTCTATTTGATTAATAATGTCCTACACTTGTGGCTCGATGATGCTTATGTTGGTTCACTTGAACAAGGCTGCTTGTCATCATGGAGAAATGCTCATGGTGTTATATGCGGTTATTTATTACTTTTCTTGTGGCATTTGCATGACATTATATGCATTCATTGGCATATGGAGTTATGTCGCTGCTAAGCAAAGGATCCGTGCACAAAGATCGTTTATTGGGCATAACGATGCGGCTTCATACCTTGTCGGGTATGGAGGCGGGAGACATGGCATTTGCATTACATATGCATTATAAATTTGGACTATGGCCTAAAGCTTGGACTAAGGTTTTGAATGAGTTGTGAGAAGCTATGCTATTCGAGCTTTATTGGTTACTTATCTTTACTAAGTGTGGGGTTGTATCAATTGTTGGATATCTCATCGATTATTGTTGGTTTACTTGCTGAGATTTTATATCTCACTCCCCTTTGCTATTTCTTTTCCGGGCACTCAGGTGACTTTTTGATTGAAGGGTGGGAAGTAGCAAGACGCTCACAGCACCTTCATATCATCTTTTAGAATGATCTTGTGATGTAATAACCATAGTTCTAGAACTTAGAGTCTCTGTCGGTGGATAATGTTTTCTTAGGCTTGCAGTTCTTGTTGGCTTGTTTTCTAGTCATGGTGTTCATATACTCTTTGGTTTGATGTATTGTTAATATGTGAATTTTATGTCTATGTGTGGTTGCTTCCGCTAAATCATGAAAGAGGGGAGATGCTGCCCAAATTTTCTTTTATTTTCGCTTATTGTTTTCGCAATTTGGCAAAAGCATCAAGGTTACATGTTGGTGGGGGGGTGTTACAGTTGGTACTTTCGAGCATAGGTTTTGGTTCTAGGAAAATAAATTAAGGCTTAATTTGACACACTTGCACATGTAGGTGGGGGTAAAGGTGTATATGTTTGATTTATGCTTGTTTTCTCTTAAAAGGGTGTATCTTTTTTTTTTTCTAGAATGTTGGTATTAATTTTTTTTTTATCCCTTGTGGTGGCTGCAGTTATGCCACCTAAGAAGCGAGGTCGGCCGCACCGAAGCGCAAGGCCCGAGAGGGTAATAATGAGGGTGATTTGCTAGCTACAATGCGGAAATGCAAAGTGAGTTGAAGATACTAAAGCGAGCAACTCGTGGGGGTGCTACACAACCTGCCCCTACCACTAGTACAGCCTATCGGTGTGGGGCGGGATGATCCCGGCAATGATGGTCCTAAGAGTGGGGTATCACTAAAAGAGTGGGTGCGTATGAAGCTAGATAGTTTTGATGGTAGTTGCACTCCGGTTCAGGCTGCTGATTGGCTATCCTATGTTGAGGACAAGATGGAAGCTTTTGAGGTGTTGGAGCAAGACCGTGTTCGCTATGGCACACAACTAATGAAGGGTGAAGCACAAATTTGGTGGAAGGGTGTGCGATACCGCCGATTCTTTTGACATGGTCCTTTGACTTGGCCTGAGTTTGTTACTTGGTTTGAGAGGAGGTTTTACCCCGCAACCTTCCCGGACAAGATGAAGTTAGATCTAAACAATTATGTTCAAGATAAGAAGGCGTGGTCGAGTATGAGGTTGGCTTCAACCAAATCGTTCGTTTTTGTTCCACATGTGGCCCATGATGAGGTAGAGAAGGCCAGGCAGTTCCGCCAAGGTCTTAGGCCTGCAATTCGCCATGTGCTTGGCGCTTTTTCTATCACAGACTTTCGCTCTATGGTTGAGCAAGCTTTAGGAGTTGAGATGCAGGTTTTGTACACTCGCCGATCTTCGAAATCCTCGGGTGGTGAGCTTGCCTCGGAGCCAAGGTGATAAGAGGGGTCATTTTGATGGTCCTAGTCATAAGAAAGGAAAGTTTCAACGTCACCGTAATTATCGTGGTAGCTTTTCTCAGCCCCATGCTTCGGGAGGGCCAACACCTACACCTCAATATCGAGCTATTCCCAAACAGGTATGGGAATGGTGTGCTTTAAGTGTGGTGATCCACATCGTCTCGGGAGTGTCAATGGTCCGGCAAGTGCTCTATTTAGAACAAGACCACAAGAATGTGGTTTGTAGGAAGAATCCTAATGCTAAGCTTCGGTGGGAGCCGGTGACTTCTTAAGTTTTCGGTGGGGCCAGTTCGGATGATGGCAACACCATTTTCCACTCGTCCTCCTATGCTGCCTCCACAACAAGATTTGCTCGCCCCGTGCCACAAAACTTGCTACCACCTCCCAGCTACTCCATCGGTTCCCGCACCACGTTTGGGGCTTACTGGCTACCAGTGCTACCACTCCTTCGACACCCATACTTCCTTGGGTTCCTGCACCGACTACTCCTTCTGTGGGAGCCTCTTCTTCGACCGGTGCAATGGGGGTTTATGCTATGCCTTCAGTTGATAGCCAAAACCGTGGGGATGTGGTGACGGGTATCATTTCAGATTGATTCTTTTTGTTGCACGTGCCCTTTTGATTCCGGAGCTAGTTTCTCATTTGTCTCGGAGGGTTTTGTCTGGTCAGACGGGACTAGCTATGCAAAAAGATTGGGGAAGCAGTTATGGTTAGCTCGCGCTAGAGGGCACATTTCTAGTTCTTTTGTTTGCCCCGGCTGTGTGGTTTCTCTTTGCCGATGAAGATTTTGTAGCTAACCTAGTGGTTATTCCATTAGAAGTGTTTGATGTGATTCTTGGAATGGATTGGCTTTATCAGTATAAAGCCGTTATCTCTTGTTTCTGGAAGATAGTCTCTTTACAAGCACCATCAGGTCAAGAGGTAGTATTTCAGGGGAGTGGTTTGAAATACACACTCTCTTTGCTATGTCACTTGATACCTGGCCGTAGGACACGAAAGTCTGGCATTCTTTTTGCTATGATTGATGATCGTAGTGCTTCCTTGAGAGTGGAGAACATTCCAATTGCATGTCATTATCCTGATGTTTTTCCTGATGAACTCCCTGGTTTGCCTCCAGAGAGGGAGCCAATTTTTTAGATCAAATTGATTCCTGGCACACAACCTATTTACAAGACACCATACAAGATGGCTCCTGTTGAGCAAGTGGAGTTAAAGAAGCAGTTGGATGACCTTCTTGCTAAGGGATTTATTCGTCCAAGCATATCACCTTGGGCTGCTCCTGTTTTGTTTGTGGAGAAGAAGGATGGCACAAAAATGCTCGTGTGTGGACTATAGGGCCCTTAATCAGGTGACAATTAAGAACAAGTATCCTCTACCCCGTATTGATGCCCTTTTCGATCAATTGAGAGGTGCTAAGGTATTCTCTAAGATTGATTTACAATCTGGTTATCATCAACTTCGGATTAAAGAACAAGATATTGAGAAGACAGCTTTCAATACAAGGTATGGACTTTATGAGTATGTTGTTATGTCCTTTGGACTGACAAATGCTCCTGCTGTTTTTATGGAGGCCATGAATAGGATGTTGCATGAGTATTTGGATATTTTTGTGGTGGTCTTTATTGATGACATCTTAGTCTATTCCAAATCCAAGGAGGAACATGAGGTTCATCTCGGCCTAGTCTTAGATGCTCTTAGGAAGAATAAGTTCTATGCAAAGTTGAAGAAATGTGCCTTTTGGCTTTCTGAAGTGAGCTTTTGGGGCATGTGATTAATCAAGATGGTATTATGGTTGATCCAAAGAATGTTGCTGCAGTGGTGGAATGGGAAAGGCCAACTAATGTGACAGAGGTTCGGAGTTTCCTTGGACTTGCTGGATATTATAGACGGTTTGTGAAGGATTTTTCAATCATTGCAAAATCAATGACTAGGCTTACTGAGAAGGGTGCACCATTTATATGGACTAGTGAGTGTGAGGCTAGTTTCCAGAATTTGAAAAACAAATTGGTGAATGCTCCTATTTTGACCTTGCCCGAGAGTGGCAAGCGCTTTACTTTGTATACGGATGCCTCCCGTATTGGGCTTGGTTGTGTACTTATGCAAGAAGGAAAAGTAATTGCCTATGCATCACGACAATTAAAGAAGCATGAGCAGAATTACCCGACCCATGACTTAGAGTTGGCTGCAGTGGTTTTTGCTCTGAAGATCCGGAGGCACTATCTTTATGGTGAGTCATGTGATATCTTTACTCGATCATCAAAGTCTCAAGTACATCTTCACAGGAAGGAGTTGAATTTGAGACAACGTCGATGGTTAGAGTTGATAAAGGATTATGATCCGACTATAAAGTACCATCCAGGGAGGGCAAATGCGGTGGCAGATGCACTTAGCAGGACAGGCGTTCCTAAGACCGCGATGCCCTTAATTTCAGATTTGGATCACATGGGTATTTCCTTTTGTTATATGGGTGTTGCTCGAGAGGAGACTCAAATGCTTATTCAGTCTTCCCTACTTGAGCGTGTGTATGAAGCTCAGAAGCAGGACCGCTTACTCCAAGAGGTCCGAAAGAGGATTCTTGAAGGTAGACCACGAGAGTTCAGCATGGATGAACATGGTGTAATACGCTTTAGGGGACGTCTTTGTGTGCCACAAAAATCGAATGTGAAGATGGATATTTTAAGGGAGGCACATCGAACTCCATATACTTGTTCATCTGGTGAGACCAAGATGTATAGGGATCTCAAGCAAAGCTTCGGTGGAAAAGGATGAAGGTGGATATTGCTAAATATGTGGCATCATGTGGAGTTTGTCAACGAGGTTAAGGCCGAGCACAAGAAGCCGCCAGGCTTTGTTAAAGCCTTTGGAGATCCCCCGAAAGTGGAAGTGGGAATATATCACTATGGATTTTGTGGTTGGTTTACCACGTTCCCCTCGGGGTAAAGATGCAATTTGGGTTGTTGTAGATAGACTCACTAAGGTGGCTCATTTTATTCCAATGAAGACCACAGATTCTGCTCCAGACTTAGTCCCCTTGTATATGAAAGAGATAGTGAGGCTGCATGGTGTGCCAAAGTCTATTGTTTCAGATCGGGATCCCAAGTTTGTTTCTAATTTTTGGGAGAGTTTTCAAACTGCTTTGGGGACGACGCTTGATATGAGTGTTGCTTTCCACCCTCAGACTGATGGTCAGTCCGAGCGCACTATCCAAACATTAGAGGACATGCTTCGTGCATGTGTTCTTTCTTGGAAAGGTAGTTGGGAGAAACATTTAGCTCTGGCAGAGTTTGCTTACAATAACAGTTACCATGCCAGTATCAAGATGGCTCCATATGAGGCTTTGTATGGGAGAAGATGTATCTCTCCCATATGTTGGGAAACTTTGGGTGAAAGGTCTTTGGTTGGTCCAGATTGGGTTCAAGAGACAACTGAGAAGGTGCAATGAATCTGACGAGAATATGCTAGCAGCCCAGAGCCGCCAGAAGAGCTATGCAGATGTTAGAAGGCGAGACCTCGAGTTTGCAGTGGGTGATAAGGTTCTTCTCAGAGTATCACCTACTAAGGGTGTTGTGCGATTTGGTACTACTGGGAAGCTTAGCCCGAGGTATATTGGGCCTTTTGATATCATGTCCCGAGTTGGTAGCTTGGCTTACCGTCTGCAGTTGCCAGACTCTATGAAGGGTGTTCATAATGTCTTTCATGTTTCTATGTTGAGAAAATATTTGCGGGATCCCGAGCATAAGATCGACTTAGAGCGTATTCGGGTGAAGAAGAACTTATCTGTGAAGTGTCACCCAGTGCGTATCTTAGAAACATCAGAGCGAGTCATGAGAAGGAGAACTATCCAATATGTTAAGGTTTTATGGAGTAACCAATCAGAGCGAGAGGCAACTTGGGAGCTTGAAGAGCAAATACGAAAGGAGTATCCAGAACTCGTTGAGGATGGTGAGTTATCTCTCTTCAAGTTCTCTTTTGCTCGCTTATAGATTTGTTCCCTTTAGATTGAGACGGTGGAATTCGGGGACGAATTCTTTCATGGTGGGGAGAATGTAACACATCAAAAAAAAAGAGAGAGAGAGAAAAGAAGGGCTAAGGCCAGGCAGCCCAACACCACTTCAAGCCCAAGTTCTAGAAATTCTTCTCTTCACATCGGGGAGCCTCCCCCTGCTCACGTACTCCAACTCTCCAAACACCTCTCCCCTTCTTCCCCACGCTCTCTTCCTCTCCAGCGCCCTCCCCTCTCTAGGACCTTCTCCATAGCAGCAATAAGCAAAGGAGAAAGAGAAAAGATGGATTGAGGTGGAGGGGAGAATCAAGACAAGGTGCATCTTCATCATAGATCGGTTTTCCCCATCTCAATCTTGCTGCCCTAGGGTTGGGAAACAACCAAGGTGAGGTGAATCCATTCTATCCCTGGTTTATGAGGTGCTTAGATGGTTTTTGGCCATGGGGCTTAGGAGAATCGTAGGGGAAAACACTATGTGAATGTTGATCTAGGGTTCTGCTGTCCTGAAGTTTGACCAGTGCTGCTGTTCGTGTGATTTTGGCTCCCAAAACGTCTTTTCCTCTAAAAGTTGATAATAAGGCGATTGTAGAGGACTCAGAGACCTTTCTAGGAAGTCTTAGTTTGTAATTTTTGGCCAAATGGTTTGAGAGATATCGATTTTTGAAGGTGGCTGTCCTGCTTTATGGTCAGAAATATTCAGTTTAGTTCAATGGTGATTTACGCCATATTGGAGTCCTGATATGCAATAACTTATAATACAGGGATTGTAGGCCTTGTTGTGTAGATTTCAAAAGTGTATTTGTTTGCTATCATAGCCTTAATAGATTGTTTGATATGAAAAGTTGAAGCAGCATTGCCGCAGCTGACTTGTTCTTTGATTCTCTGTTTTCCTCGATGATGGGGCTGGGACGTAGGAGCGCTTTACTTATCTTTAATACTTGTTGGTTGGAGTGGGTATATGATCTTGCTTTGTCAAAACAGGTGGTAGTGCCCCGGATCGCACCTAGAGCGGTCATCACTTCGTTGGAGGCAAGTAAACGTGGCATTGGTTTGCTACAAGCTTTAACTTGTTTTTTATTCTACCTCCACCTTTAGAATTCAGATCATGATATAATGGCTTGGATCCATGGTATATGCTCTCTATTTGATTAATAATGTCCTACACTTGTGGCTCGATGATGCTTATGTTGGTTCACTTGAACAAGGCTGCTTGTCATCATGGAGAAATGCTCATGGTGTTATATGCGGTTATTTATTACTTTTCTTGTGGCATTTGCATGACATTATATGCATTCATTGGCATATGGAGTTATGTCGCTGCTAAGCAAGTGATCGCACCCGTACAGCATCGTTTATTGGGCATAACGATGCGGCTTCATACCTTGTCGGGTATGGAGGCAGGAGACATGGCATTTGCATTACATATGCATTATAAATTTGGACTATGGCCTAAAGCTTGGACTAAGGTTTTGAATGAGTTGTGAGAAGCTATGCTATTCGAGCTTTATTGGTTACTTATCTTTACTAAGTGTGGGGTTGTATCAATTGTTGGATATCTCATCGATTATTGTTGGTTTACTTGCTGAGATTTTATATCTCACTCCCCCCCTTTGCTATTTCTTTTCCAGGCACTCGGGTGACTTTTGATTGAAGGGTGGGAAGTAGCAGCACGCTCACAGCACCTTCATATCATCTTTTAGAATGATCTTGTGATGTAATAACCATAGTTCTAGAACTTAGAGTCTCTGTCAGTGGATAATGTTTTCTTAGGCTTGCAGTTCTTGTTGGCTTGTTTTCTAGTCATGGTGTTCATATACTCTTTGGTTTGATGTATTGTTAATATGTGAATTTTATGTCTATGTGTGGTTGCTTCCGCTAAATCATGAAAGAGGGGAGATGCTGCCCAAATTTTCTTTTATTTTCGCTTATTGTTTTCGCAATTTGGCAGCATCAAGGTTACATGTTGGTCTGGGGTGTTACACCTCCACTTTGTCACCATCACACAGGTAGCTAGCTGCATCAGATCCTCCAAGCAGCAGCGAGGCGGTGCCTGATTTGGCGCCACAGTCCACACTTTTTACTTCCAGAAACGTAATGCAGGCGCTCCTGTTGCTTCCTACTCCTATACACAAATTCGATAGCAAGATCACTTGGGAGACAAGAAACATTGGCTTTCAGCTCTATCCTTTGCTCCTTTATTTATATGCTGGCTAGAGAGACCGCAGCAGTTCACTCAGAGTTAGACATACAGTGATTCCATTCACCTACCACTTATATGAATGTCGCACAATCAATTGGCCAACCAAAAATATTGGCTTTCTGCTCCATTCCCGGCTGTTTTATATATACACAGGTTAGGGAGACCGAAATAGTTCACTCAGAGGTAGTCTGATTCCATGCACTTACCACTGATATTAATGACTCGCCAACTCACCATGTTAGGCAAGTAAGTGTTAAATGAATTCTCTGAAGGCCCTGCAAACACAACTAGCGCCTTATCAGGTCAGGTTCTTTTTTTCTTTTTTTTTTTTTTTTTTTTTGCAAAGATCGGGTCAGCTTCATTGTGATATTATTTAAACCAATATGAAAATTAAGTCTTCGGTAACCGAAGATGATCAATGAACATCTGTGTTCGCTAAAATGTTACGTTTCTACAGTGTTAATGGTAGTATACGTCCAAAAAACTATGGAAATTAACCAGCGTTGATCTGTTGTGCACTCAGAGAATAAAACTTCCATTTTGAACAAAGCGTCCCCACAATGCCATCTGTGATATTTTACAGTTGAAATTTAATCAATTATGACAAACAAGTGGGTCTTCTATCACAACCCAGACACAATATTAACCCTAAGTACATATTCCTCATATTCGCTAATCTATGTTTGTGTTGAATAATCATTAAAGGAGAAATGCATGTTCACAAGAGTGCAATTTTGAGAAAGGGCTCATTCGATACTCTCTCCTTTGTTATTACAAGCTTGAAAGGCCCCTCAGAAATTGAAAAATCATGCATCCTTCTGCTACCTTACTCAAGGCATCGCTGATGCCATCACTAGGTGCCATTATGAGCTAAGCAAAAATGCGGTCAAAAAAATCTGCCTCCATCTCATCCGCAGCACAACCTGTTATGTTGCAGTCCACATTGTCGCTCTCACTCAACTTTTTTTCTGAAAGACCAGGAGAAGGCAGAGGCTCCTACTGTAAGATTAAATTAAACAAAAAGGATACAGATTACAAAGAAAGAAAAAGAACAAAACATCAGTAGAAGAAAACCCAGAGGAGCAGTAAGCTAACTAGGGAACTAAGAAAGAAAGAAAGAAAGTCCAAGGAGTTATCCTTTGCAAAAGAAAAGAAGCCTCTTCAGTTACATGCCTCTTGAATTGTTGCACAGTAGGATTTGCATTTCAGAAAATAACATCATTTCTCATCATCCAAATACCCCAACATGAGATGCTGATGATATCAAGTGCAAACTCGAATGGCATCAGGGATCTCCATTCATAAAAGATTTGCGAGATAGAGAGCTGCTCGGTGCTGCATCTATCTGCCCGCACCTTCTCGATGTTTGAATCCAATAGCATACACAGTTACGCCACAACTATATGAGAAGACTAGCCATTCTGATCACTGATGCGTGGCATCCTATAAGTGTCACCTCTAACGAGGCTGATGCTGTGTTGCTCGTTGAACATGTTTTTTGGACTAGCAATCTCTATAGGATTCCTTGTAGATTGGGGTATAGTGGAATACCCCTTTACAAGCAAAGCCTAATCTTATCTCGAACTCCTATTTAATCTATTTCCTAATTTTTATGGACTGGCGACGGTGACAAGGGAGCAAGCGGCGGCAGCCGCCCTCTTCTCCCCCGGCGCGCACCCTGCCTCCCCTGGGCTGCGCCCTACCCCTCCCTAGGCTGGGCCGCACCGATCTTTTACTGTGATAGATGTAGATGTGGTCGTTCTACCTGCCAGATTTGAAGGTGGGACTAAATTAGATGGAAACTCTGAATTATATCTTTCAGGATTTGTCTACATGTTTTTTTACCTGCAATTGAGTTCAAAACATCATAAAAATTAGTTAGGCATCCAAAGCATTTGCAAGATCGGGGTCATATATAAGTAGCACCTGCCCTCCTCGTCATATTGCTTATTTCGAACCTTTAAATTTGATAGATGTGCTTGCAACCATCACCATCTAGAACCATGTTGATTGAAGTGACATGAGAAACAGGACGTACTACATGTTACTTGTTCTTTGTATTTAAAGTTTAAAACATAATTTCTTTATAACTGAATGCCACCGACGTGCTGAGGCTGCATACGGCCGAGGCCGTGCGGGCGAAAGGGTTGAGGCGCAGAGGGCCAGAGCTGTGACACCACGAGATGGCTGAGACACTTGGATAGGTGTGCGGGCTGCGACACCGTGATATTCGTGGATCTGTTACTTTCACAAAACTTACTTGTTTGGATTAAATGTTACTTTAAAATCATTGTTTGATTTCATAATATTGTTATCTTATCATGCGATTCTTGTGCTTTTATATAAAATTTAATTATCCCGTAGCAACGCACGGGGCTTTTTAACTAGTGTATATATATGGTCCAATCTATCTCATGCATCTAAGAAACACTGCCTTTATTTGTACGGCAATGGTAGTACATCATATTTGGTGCTGTAGAAAGATGGAAATATGGACACTCCTTTGATGATGTATATATATGGTCCAATCTATCTCATGCATCTAAGAAACACCGCACTTTATTTGTATCGACAATGGTAGTAGCTTTTCACTTTGGATGGAACACTCACTACTACAGATTTGTACATCACTGCCGCCCCTATCACTACCGAATTTGAATGAACCATTAGTGTTTGCCTATTTTTGGCTTCAAGATCTAAAACCGACAAGTGAAAGACGACATCACCGCCGGTTGTTATAAAATGCCCGGTAGTGATGTCTATCACTATCGGTTGAATTAGCCAACCCGCTTAGTGATGCAAGGTCACGGACCCGAAATATTCATTCATCCCGCTTCACTCCTTCCTCGCGTCCGTGACAACCCGTGACTTCCCTCTCTCTCTACCCCGATATTTTCTGGGCTCCCCGCCGCAACTTCGCCGGGACCTCCTCCCCAAATCTCGCCCCCAAATCTCCATCCGGTCCACACAGCAAATGCAGCAGGGAAGATGCGGTGGCGGTTCGCATGAGATTGGTGGAGCTCGCCCTCACCTTGTGGTTCTTTTTTCCTTCTATTTTTAGAGCGTGCTTGTGGTTCTTTTCAGCTCTTGGTGCAGCAGAAGATGCAGCGGCGGTTCGCATGAGGAATATTTTCTCTGGATCTTGTTTGCTCTCTCTCATTTTTTTTTCTCTTGGTGCACGAATCCTGTTTCTAATGCGAGCAGATTCTTGCTTCTCGTTTTCCCAAGCAGGTACATCCAAGTAGATCTCAGTGCGAGCTTTGCCCCTCTCGTTTCTCGATGGAGGTGCTACAAGTGGAGGTGTGCCAGCGGTGGTGCGCATGAGGTTGGTGAAGCTCGCCCTGACCTTGTGGTTCTTTTTTCCTTCTATTTTTAGTGTGTGCTTGTGGTTCTTTCAACTCATCAATTTCCTTCTATTTTTAGTGCGTGCTTGTGGTTCTTTTTCCCTAAGAAATAACTAATCTTGACCATGGTGTGTGCATGTGGTTCTGCGTGGGCAAGATCCACCGCAAGATCCTCCGCAGCTCGTCGCGAAGATCCTCCGCAGCTCGTCGCGAAGATCCACCGCAGCTCAAGCTCGTTCTCACCTTCCTCTTTGTCTGTTGAATGAGTTAATTCATGATGTGTTGAATCTCTTCTTTGTGCGTGATGTATGAATTTTTCTTGAATGATTTGTGAAGTGTTGAACCCTTCCATGTGATCTATGAATCTTCCATGTAATCAATGAATCGATTCGATTTGTGATTGTTGAATCTCTCCTTTTTGTTTATTGGAGTGGCAAGGAGCCAGCGAGTATGGCAGAGCATGGTAGGGGCATGTGGCTGGCAGAGGCATGGTAGGTGCATGTGGCGCCTGCATGCTCATTTTTTTTTGTTTTTTTAAAAGCACAACACTGCCGGGTGAAAACGAATGGTAGTGATAAAAATAGCACATCACTACCGCTATGGTTCTCGCCGATTCGGTTTTTTGGCGTTGAAGGGGGTTGGAGCCCGGCAGTTGATGTACAATTCTGTAGTAGTGACTATATATAGGGACTAAATGGTTCCTTCAAAATTTATCGACCGAATAAAAGGTGCATCAGAAATATTATACTTTTAGCAACTGTTGTTGGATGCAACAGTTGGTGTGTGATATTGATGCTGGTATCTGACCAATAGAAACCAACACATTAAGAAAATGGGCATTAGCATTCCCGCATTTATCCGATGAGCTGTTATCCCTAGCTAGCTCCATCGGCTATCCAATCGGGAGACCCCGCACCGCCACGACGCAGGCCACTCGGGAGGTAACCCTAGCCTGCGCCGCCGCCATCTTCCCTCCTCCCATCCCTTTCCTCACGCCGCCGAGCAGGCGGCCGGCAGGCCAGCCGGGCCGCCCGGGATGGCGGCGGCGGGCCCTTCAAGTTTCGTGGCGAGCGGCATTAGTTGTCGCGCCGGCAGGCGGCGATTTGACCGAAGTTGCGTGGGAGTTCGGCAAGGTCGCCGCCCCGCGACCGTGGCTGCACCGACCACGAGCTCGGCAGGTGAAGGGTGGTTCGACGGTGGCGGGCTTCCGCCTCCCTCCTCGGGCCTTCCTCCTCTCATGGTGGCGCAGTGCCAACCGTCCATGGCACGGGCGTTGGGAGAACCAAGCGGGTAGATCCGGGCGGTCCTAGGGACGGCGGGCGCCGCAAGACGTCGGCCATGGTGGAGGTGATTTTGCAGGCTAGGGGTACCCGTTCTCCGTCTCTTGGCGAACCGGGACCTATGGGCAGGAGAGGCACCCGATGCTAGTTCGGCAAGGTCCCCTTGTTGAGGCTTCGCACCGATGGTTGGTGACGCCCAAGGGGGTGGTGCACTGACGGTGGCTGGCCGGCATGCCGCCAAATCGGTTTCTTGTTCCATGGCGCTTAGCAGGTGGGTTCAGCGAGGTCCAACCTAGGCCTTGGTGGAGTGGCAGCGCCGACATTGATATGTTCCGTGAACGGGGTCCCTTCAAATCTGCTGCCCACTTGCTACTTCGGCTTTACCAATTGCAGTAGTGGCAGCCGCCCAGCGGCTATGACGACGGCCAATTCTTCTGGATCAATGGCGAACGGTACGGCTATTGGTGGGCGCTAACAATCCTACCATGTTTCGACGATTGTGACGCTGCGGGTGCCACATTCCTCGCTGGAGGTGTCGTTCTTATGATCTCTTTGGGTGAAACCTTACACCAGTGCTTTGGTGGGCGATGATGGCATCTCTCCGGATTTCATTTTCTCGTTGGAGACGCCGCTTTTGGAAGATCTCTTCATTTGTCGGCTTAGGAGCCGGCGTCATGGTGGTTCCTTTGCGCATATAGCAGGTGCTTCGTGTCGTTGCCAGGATCTCAAGCTCCTTGTTGGAGATGTATTTTTTCGTCAGTTTATTTATGTATTTAGTTTTCTTAGTTGTGCTAGTGTTGTCCGGTGACTTTTGTCTTACCTGAAACATTGGCTACCTGTTTTGTAATAATTGACCAGATTTACCTGTTGGTGGATGAAGCCGGGTATGAATTATATCCGTTGTCTAAAAAAAGAAAAAGCTCCATCGGCTTATTTTTTTTCACATACAGATGGAAAGGGTGAGACAAAATAATTCACGAGGACATGCTATCCGATTTAATATTTTTTAGTCATGCAACAAGAAACTGTGCTCCAATTTCATAACGTTTGTCAGGAGGACTACACGGCCATGCCCAAGGACTGTTTGATAACCAAGTTTAGTTGCATTGAAATCGCAGATGTGGTCACTGTGGCAGCATGCATCATCTTCTATGAAGCTATAGGAGAACCAACATTCCGAGGTCTCCTGAGGCTTCCCAAGCCTTGTCGACAACATATAGCAAGCCTGCCGTTGTTTTCCATTTGACTACCATAACATCCTACTCCTTGAACAACTCGTAGCTGCTTCTAGTTTAGATTCTATTTTATTTATAGACAGATGGTGATAAATAGAGTCTCATGATAATGCAGTTTCATTTGCTGTTGTAGAAAGATGGAAATAAAGAAACTCCTTTGATGATGTGTTGGCAGATGACAATGATAGAGGACAGTGATGTCCTTTTTTCACAAAATAAAACACGATAAAAAAATATCCCTAGTTATTCAATCCAAGTTCATTTGAAAATTTTAAAAATGATTTTCCTAATCATTAATGTTAAAATACAATTATTGGGATCAACAAGTGTCATAATTATTGGGACCATCAAGTGTCAAAAATACAATTATCAAAACAAATGTAGAACCAACACCGTATCAAACAATTATAACATGTATCTTTACAAACTAGAGGCGCCTCTGTCCGATCCGCTGTTGCCTACATGATGCAGCTGAAGGCCGGTAATCCAATGCGAGGGTTGTTGTATCTTCTGAGGAGGCCCAGGAGAACGGCAACACAGCCATTGCCAAAGAGGAGGGACCATTTGACAACTAGATTAGAACATCGCAGCTGTGTCAACATGGATCCATGCTGCAGTGGGAGATTACGTGTTCTGAAGTTTCCTGCTGCTTCCCAAGCCTGCCAACTACATACAGACACCCGGCCTTTACATCCCATTTGACTACCATATAGCATTCTCAATTTCTCATACTAGAACAAGTCATAGCTTCTTCTCGGTTCAACTTGTTTTCTATTTATAGATAGAATAGCATCCTCATACTAGAACAAGTCATAGCTTCTTCTCAGTTCACCTTCACTTCTATTTATCGATACAAGGAAATAAGTATAATCTCTTAATGGAGTAGAAACTGGTTTAGGTGGCAGATATAAAGAGACTCCTGTGAATATGTACAATGTGGTCGATTTTTGCACCTATAACAATGTTGTACGAACTTCTCCATTGTAGAATTACTAATAACTGGATGTCTATATACTATCGGCGAATGAAATTTTCTTGTGTGCTAAAAAAACACAGCAATTGTTTATGATGGTCACAGGAAAATGCAATCAGGGATATAGCTCGACAGATTAATTACAATGGCCTATGAGTTGGCCAACGGAACATTATTTTTCTGTAATGTTGTCAGGTTCTGTGAAACGTCTGGAACAGTCAAGTTAAATTACTTTTTTTTCAGTTGCCACACACGAAAGCATGAACTACCAAATTAACAAAAAAGGAATCTGATAGGCAATCGACAATACAGTAGCTGTGTGGCACCCTAGAACAATTGTGCAACCTGCTGATACTAGCAAATTAACATAATGGAATCTGATACTGCAGGCAATCGTTTCACCCTAGAACGATTGTCCTCTAGTATGTATCTACTGATAATTATTACATTTTTTCTAATTTTTTGATAGAAGTCCGATAGTGCAACCTCTAGCACTGTAATTGTTATTTTTTAGGTAATCAGACGGGGCCAATGCCACATAAAGAACTAGATCTGCGGGAGAGCAATTCATCAAGTCAGTAAATCAACTACACTAGACATCTGCAATATAATGGTGCGACACACCAAAGAATTCCAAACCAAGACCAAAAGAAGCCTTGGTAGACAAATTAAACTAAAGAGGCTGCTCCTGAATACGACGTCAAAGAGGCCAGCATGCTGACCTAGAACCCCTGATGTGGACCCCGCTTGGTCAGCTCATTCGAGGAGGAGGAGGGGACTACACGGCCAATGCTGCCAAAGAGGGACTGCTGGAATGGAGACGAGGATGGCTACAGTAGCTGTGGCCTTTGGCAACAGCATGGAACATGTGCTTTGGCAATGTAGAAGAGCCAACGTTTTGAGGTCTCCTGACGCTTCCCAATATTGTCGACGAATATCATCCTATGACTACTTAAAGAACTCATAGCGGCTTCTCGTTTGGCTTCTATTAGTTTTATAGGCTGATGGACATAAAGATAGTCCCAAAAAAAAAAAACGTTAATAAAAATGGCCCTAACGTCTAGCAGTTGTCATGAATGTTTTGTCTTTAAATTCGTTGATGGCCTGGTTATGTTTAGTTAACAAAATAATATTACTATTATGGAAGAAACATAACAATGAGTTTATTGTCCAAACAAATATCTATGCATGTGGATAACATATTGTAAACACAAACACTAGCTGTCTCTACCCACTAATTTTTCTTTGGGATTTGGATAGATCCAATCCACTCCATCCGTTGGTGTTGTTCCATCAACGAACACCAATGACCACACAAGTGCTCTACCTCGATGCAGGGCATCAGGTGGCCATGGCACATGACCCTACATGCAAGTCGTAGTTTCCCAACTGAACCAAGAGCAAAAAAATGCTCCATGATGGTGAAGATAGTTGAACCAGGCCATCCTGTGAATCGCAAGTTGGCCATGGCCACTATGTGCACCAGCGATGGCCACGTTTCTGCTACTCCATCTGCATCCTAGCATTTTGGTCCAAACAAATATCTATTCATGATTGTCCGCGAGGGGTGCTCGCACCCCACTGGCAAGAGGAGACGTGAAGTGTGCAGTCCTAGGTTGTTTGGCAGTGTTGAGAGCTATCCTGATGTCTCCCAATCCTATCTACAAAGGAAGTCTGCTTTTTGAGTTCACTATCTTAGCATCCACCTACAGGGACAAGTGTACCTAGGTTTTTTCCCTTCCCCTCCTCTAACATTTATAGATAGAGACAATAATAAAGGAACCCTCGTGAAGACGCAATGTGCAAAACAACTGACTCTCAAACTGCAAAAATAAATTGAGTAAATGTTGGCATTCAAGTCTGGAACTGCTCTTGAACCTGTTGTCTCTTCACTTCTTTTCTTCTTATTCTTTTCTTTTAACGTGTTGTCCTATTTACATATAAAACACTAGTTACGTTTCACAATTTTTTTGATCAATATGACAACAAAACAATATTGCTTTCCGTAAGATATAAAACAATGAGGTTATCATCACTACTAGATAACTGAACTACCGTGGCGGGCAAAATCGATTTATGGTGGCGGTTTTCATGCCCGCCACCGTAAATCATTTAAAAAAAAAAAACAAAAACCTAGAACCCAAACCCCTAATGGGCTGAGTTCTGGGCCTGGCACCGGTCGCGCCGCCGCCGCCGGATACAGCCCCCACACGCCAGATCCGCGGCGACCGGCGTCCATGCCACGGATCCGGCCTTGGCGCTGCCGGATCCGCCTCCACGCCACCGGATCGCCGCCGCCGTGCACCGCACCGCTATCGTGGCTGCCTCCGATCCGCCGGTTGGGGAAGAAGGGGAAGGAGCTCCCACCGCCGGGCAGCCGGAGCTCTTAGGTTCTACATCGCCGGTTGGGGAAGAAGGGGAAGGAGCTCCACCGCCGGGTTGCCGGGTCACTAGATCCGTCGTGTCCCACGCAGCCACCGGATCTCCACCGTGTCCCGGACCACCACCTGCCGCGCCGTGGACGCGTTGCCCCGGATCCGCCCGCCGCCGCCTCGAGGATGGGGGCGCCGTGGGACGCCTTGCCCCCGAGCCGCCCGCCACGCCCGAGCCGCGTGCCAGCGCAACGGGAGGGAGAGATGTGAGAGGGGAGGAGACGGGAGGGAGAGAAGTGCGGGAGTCACGGGACGGGGCTGAACACGGCTGAGTCTTGGAACCCTAAGCGACTCAGTACCTCCTTCTCTCTATATATACGTGCCCGTTTTTTGGGCTTTTTGTTGGGCTTTTGGGCTGTGCAAATGGGCCACATTAACCGTGGCGGTTTTCTTAATAAAAAACTGCCACAATTAATCGAATTACTGTGGCGTTTTTTATAACCGCCACGGTTAATGAAAATAACGCCACGGAAAAATTAGAGCATTAACCGTGGCGGTTTTCAAAATAACCGCCACGGAAAATGATTCTGGAACGCTGTGCAAAATCATTTGTGTAGTAGTGCATCGAAACAAATATCTTTGCATGCGGGTCCGATTTTGTCAATCCTAATACGAACCCACTTCACCCACTAATTTTTGTTTGGTTTTGGATGAATCCAACCCACTCCATCCATATAGCTCTTGTTTCATGGATGAACACCAGATATTGATGAAGAGCATCAGGTGCCTATTACATTATACTACAAGTCATAGCTCCCAACCAAATCAAGAAGAGAAAAAAAACACGCTACAGGAAGTTGATGGTCCGCACTTGCGATGTATGGCCACAATTCTGCTACTCCCAACGTGTATATGTACCAGCGTCTTGGTCCATGATGAATGTACCCAAGCACAAGAGTCGATGATATGAGTGTTCGTACCCAGCACACTCAGGTCGAGATATGAAGTGACCAATACGAGGTTGCTCAGAAAGCAGTGTTTAGTGATCTGCCGTGTTCAGTGACCTCCTAACGTCTCCAATGCCTAAGTCCACAAAAAGCAAGCCTACTTTCCAAGTGCACTATCATAGCATCCGCCGCCTAGTTGCTAGTCGAAAAAAATGTACCTAGCTTCTTCTCCTTCACCTCCTCCTACATTTATAGATAGATGAGAATGAAATAAAGAAACTCTCATGAAAATATTGTTCTTCAAAATTCTCTAAATTAATTTGATGGGCTTGGTTTTTGTGATGTTTGTCAGTTACTTGACTTTGTGTGTTGTGAACCCGTGTAGTATGTCCACCTTCCTCCGACGACTTGTGTGTGTCTTTTGGTATGATCAAATTCTTTGTTTCACAACGTATTGATCTTTTCCTCTGGAGCTTCCCAAAATCTTTTTCCCTAATTCTACTCGAAATCCGAAAGTTGAGTTCACCATCCATCAATCTATCTCTCACAACTTCTTCCCACTTTCTAAGACCATAATCTAATTTTTAGATGCTCAAAAATAATTATCTATGAGCTCCAAATACTTTATTTTCGATTCCTCATGTTACAAGATGTCTCGAAGCTGTCGGACGATTTTTAGCTGCCTAAACATATCAATTGTACACCTTCCGTAGCTATTTTATTCATATAATTATTTAATTCCTAAAATAATAAAATATAGTTTTTCCACCAACCTAAAAAACCATAACATTATGTATGCCAGTGATCTCCTTGGCATGATGATTCTAACTGTACAATCCGTAGAGCTTAATTTTCTGGCCATCTCAGGCATCTCTGTCAAAAACCGCTACCATCACAGGTTGCCGATTCAGGCCACCATTATCCAGCGCTTGGTCATGGTGCGTACGTGTGCATGCTGATGCAGTCGACACTTTCTCTGCGAGCAGACCCACCCGGCCCTTGCCTTATCTTCTCCATGTACATCATCCTCTATGCTACTCAAGGAGAAGGTGTATTTCGACGTCTCCTGATGCTTCTCAATCCTATCGACTACACAAGCAACCCTAGCACCTATATTTCTTATTTGACTACCATGCAGCAACCTCACACTTGAACAAATAATAGCTTCTTCTCCTTCACCTTCTCTACTGTTCTATTTATAGATAGATGGGAATATAGTCTGTTTTAGGTGATGGTGTACAGTCTGGTTTAGGTGAGCTGACAGACAGAATTAAAGAGACTCCTTCGATTCTTGTCAATAAAAAAAAAGAGACTCCTTCGATGTTGTACAGTCTGATCAATTTCATGCACCAAACAATGTTGTTTGAGGCTTTGAGCTTCTCCATCGTAGTGTTACAAATAATTGGATGCCTACAATGGTGTTATGCGTAAATATTCACAAGACATACTGTATATAAAGGAATATTTTATACTGAAGGCACACCCAGATAACAGTTACAAGGTGAAAACTACAGGTATGATTAGGTGATTAACAGATAAGTTTGTGGCAAAGGGAAGAGAGAATCCATTTGTGTAAAATTTTAAAACATGAACAAAGATGGAGCATTTGAAAAGATGAGCATGGTTTTATTATTCATTTTTGTATTACACAAGAATTTACGTTGCTTATTATGTGTCCCAACTCGTAAGATGCCAACAGATACATGAACACTAGTTGTGGTGGCAATGCATAGAAATAGATAAAAAAAGAAGAGGATAAAATGCACGTGGAGCGTTGCCCGTCTGGGACTACTAGATCTGCAACCAAGACCCCATTACTGTACGTACTACCAGAACCAGTGGCCGTCGTTACCTAAGCAGAACAGTTTGCAACAATGTTAGTGCCTGGTCGTTGTATCTTCTGACGAGGTCCAGTAGGATGACGACAACACAACCATTGCCAGAGTGGAGGGATCATTTCGATAACTAGGTTGAACATCGTAGCTGTGTCAACATGGATTGGCTACTATGCTGCAGTTGAAGGCTTTGCGTTCTGAGGTTTCCTGCTGCTTCCCAAGCCGGCCAACTACATACAGCAACCCGGCCTTCAATTTACTTCCCATTTGACTATTACCATATAGCATTCTCATACTAGAACAAGTCATAGCTTCTTCTCGGATGACCTTGACTTCTATTTATAGATACAAGGAAATACGTGTAGTCTCTTAATGGTGAATCTGGTTTAGGTGTCGATAGACAGAAGTAAATAGACTCCTTTGAATACGTACAATGCGGTCGGTTTATGAACCTATCAACAATGCTGTATGAGCTTCTACATCATAGCATTACTAATAACTGGATGTCTATATATAAACTATCGGCGAACGAAATATTCTTGTGTCCTAGAAAACTGCCAAAGAAAAACAAAAAACAAACAACAATTGTTTTTGTTAGTCACAGGAAAATACCATCAGGGATATCTCGACGGATAAATTATAATTGCCCATGAGTTGCCCAGCAGAACATTCTTTTTCTGAAATAACAAGCAAATTAACAAAAGGAATCTGGTACGCAATCGACAATACAGTAGCTGTGGCACCCTAGCTAGAACGATTGTGAAACCTGCTGATACTAGAAAATTAACAAAAAGGAATCTGATACTGCAGGTAATCATTTCACCCTATAGTATGTATGTACTCATATTTATTACATTTTTTCTAATTATGAATAACAGATAAAATAAAAAAAGGAAAACCTCGTCCAATACAAGTCCGATGTTGCAACATGTAGACTGTGGTAGTTATTCTTTTTAGTTAATCAGACGAGGGCCAATTGATATATTCTAGGATCGACATTAGGTGTAGAACAGATGGGTGCTTTTCTCTTCAGTCAAGATCAACAAGTATGTCTTGTGAGGAACAGTGAGTGAGGGAGAGAGAGATGGACGAGATGGATGACCATACCTTCGGGTATTACGAAGATGGAGTTCGCCGGCTTGGTGCGAGGTGGACGGTGACGCCGATGGGACCATCCGTGGCCGGCGGCGCCTCCCCTTGAGATCGGATTAGGGTTAGGACAGTGGGGCCGGTGGCTGGTCCGAACCTCGTATTCTGAGCCTGTGGCCCCCACCTCCTCTCTTATAGGCACCGTGGCGACGGGGGCCCACCAGCCACTTCACTGGGCTAGGCATCCCCGATAAGGATGCGAGTCAAGGGCTCAGTTGGCCGTTGGGCCAACCGGTGGAGATCAATCTAACATTCTCCCCCTTGATCCCATCTTATCCTTTTTCTTTAGCATGCTTATTGTTTTCACATTCCATCACAGATCAGTGCATAGTGCATGCTTCATCGCCACGTTCTATCGCCGATAGAATTGGCGACTACAATACACGTCTACGTTTGAAACAAATTCTTTTAACTCGGGCCCTTTATTGTTCGAATTCATAGGGCATACCTTAAACCCATGTCGACCGTGTGTGTTCATGGACGACCGGGTGGTAAGGCTTTGCAAAATGCAGATTCGTAAGCATTTTCTCGTTTCTTAATTATATACTCAATACTTTTCTCGTTTCTTGTATGCTCAATACTTTTCAATATGATTACAGACTTTCTTCTTTACAACAACTTATAATTCGTGTCAATGTGTTTTGGCAGCACACTTGATCTGTTGCTCATAGGAGCAAACTATTCAATTGGTTATTGCTGTTGTCAACCATTGTCAACTCTAGGTATAAATTCTGTTAATCACCTTTTGCCTGTCTCTAAAGCCTCATAACAAGTTATATCTTGTGTGTTCATCGTCAATGACATCACAACTATAACAAATTCTACTAAATTCTGTTATAACAATTTGTTATTTTGTTAATTCATTGGAGCTTTTCCACAACAAAACTCCAATCGCTAGTGTCGATGACTAGTGTGGAATTCACCGCACATCTCGCCAAATATCAACATCTATACCCACAACTATGTGAGAATACGTGTTCTTTCTTACTTGATCACAGGCTTTCAACTCTTTACAAAATTGCAATACATATTCTTAACTCCATTCCAAGTGATCTATATACGATTTGGACTTCGCCAAAATATTCCAAATATGTAAATTTTGTGGGTAATGTCATTTTTTGTGCATTCAGTAAGCTTCCAACAGCTGAAGCATATGGTACCACATATTTCTTTGATCTATTTCACTTTGATTCTTGGAACACTAAAGTTCCCAAATTCATTACCCTTCACTATAAGAACAGGGCGTAGGTTTTCTTGCATGCATACTTCACTTCTTTAGAATCTTTTCTAAGTATGCCTTTGCAATAGTCCTAATACCCCTTTTCTTCCTTGTCAGTGAATTTTCAATTCTCATTATGAGAGATATTTCACCAAGACCATTCTTGTTGAATCTTGAGGACAAAGACCTCTTCTCCGACAGTAGATTAGCACCACTACTAAGCAAGCAAGGTGCTATCCACATGTAGGATTAGGAAAATGAAAATTTTCCATTCCTAAACTTTTCATAATACTGTTGTCCTTCTCATTCTCTTTAACACCCAAAATCTCGAAATGACTTTTCAACTTTAAACTCTATTTTTCTAGAGACTTGCTCTATTCTTTAAATCATTTCTTCAGCCCGACATCCCGTATGTTCTTTTACTCTCACGACAAAACCTTTTGGTTGTGCCATGTATTCATTTTCATACAAATGTTGTTGGGAAATGCCGACGTTACATCCATATGATGTAATTCAAAACCATAATGTGCCATTGGCTTTCTCTGTAATCTATTCATTCTTTTTACATGAATCTTCTTGCCACAAGTGGTGCTCTATATCTTTTCATATTCCCTTTGGAGTCACATTGCGTCTTGTAGACCCATTATAGCCCACTATTTTGGCTCCATTAGGAATGACTTCTAAGTCCCAAACATAGTCGGGATTCTTCAATCTCACAATTTTTTGCCATTTAGGCAAGTGAGTACTTCTCATGGTTCTTTAGATAAGGTGGAATCACCCTTCATCTGTTTGTCTTTCTTAACATGAACTTCATAATCATCAAAAAAACTGATTTCTTATTCATTGAGACCATCAGAGGCCTTATCTATTGACACTCTTTTCATATGGGGTTGTTGTTTCTCTTTTATTGCAATGAGGCAATTAATTCTTTAACTCCCAGATTACTCCATATTTTAAATATAGAGTATCATCACCTTTCTTATTTTGGGTTTGATCACGTTAAACTCATATGGCGCTATAAGCACCTCTTTAATAACTCTGAAAATTTTCAAGTATGCTATCTTTCTATCGGAACTATAAAGGTCCAGGAATTTAGCCATTACTTTATTTAGGGGTATATCGGTTGTGACCATTGTACTCCCTCAATGATCACATTCGTCTTTTTATAGATCACTTTTGTCCTTAATGCACAATAGCATTATCCGAACTATAGGGGTATCTTTCTTAATCGTCTTTTCTTCTTCGTATATTTTGTATTCATCTTATATCCCTCCCCTCGGAATGTGGCATAAACTTTTCTACCACTATTCGAAACTATTCTTCTTGTGAAGGAGGAAACTTGGATTCATATGGGAGTACTTTTCCTCGTTTGACTTCAAGAACTTAGCAAAGTCCTCTATTATCGATACTTTTGCAAGCCATGCTCGCAAATTATTCTTTTCGGAGGTTCATACATAATTCTTTTTCTTTCTCTTTACACTCATGAAGTGCTTAATATCTATGACACAATATTAGTGCTCAAACAATTCTGGGATAGCATAAAAGCTACTCATACTTCTTCTCGCTATGCGAGACACATCACTAACATGAGTCATCATAATTCTCCTGCCATGCAGGATAGGCACTATGCTAACTTTACCTTGCTATGCAAGATAAGCATCGTGCCAATTCGCCCGCCATGCGGGTATTATCTTAATCTTTTTTCCCGCCATGCGGAATAATTCCCTCGAAGGGACATTAGTGCGAGGATTGGCTCATAATCGATTATCAAATTCAGAAATAAATCTGAATACTTCAGAACATACATGCTTAATCCAACATTGGTCAAATTAAACATGAATGTGATCTTTTACAACTCTTATCATAACGACAGTAAACTCAAAATACATTCTTTTCATTGATAATGCATGAAAACATTTCTCAAACCAAACTTTAATATCAACTTTGACGTCACTAGCGTCTACGATTCAATGCTTTATCATTTCTTGAATTAATATCCAAGAATTCTTTTCTTTTTAAGTGCGCAAGTGACCAACTCATTTTCTTTACGCCTTCAAGAACAAAACATGGAAATCTCTGAAAACATTCAACAATAATAAATCAATAGTAATGAGCATGAAATAACCCTACGTGGTCGGTTAAAACATGCACACTAAACTTTAAAATCTTTAAGTTCTATTCATCATTCTTTGTACATTAATTCCACATCACCGTTGGCAGAAATGGAATCAAAGTATGAACACTCATTGACCTTAAAGGCAAATAACTCATTATTCTATGTTAATTCCACATCACCGTTAGGCGAAATGGAATAAACGCCTGGAGATTCTTGAAGCATATAAACACTTTCGGATGATCAATTTCATTGCAGCGGAAACATGAAGAATACTTTTCTTTTATATCGTATCTATTCTCTCTCGAATAATTTGTCGCTCTCTTTAAGCGTAAACTCAATAAATTACAATCTTTGTTATAGTCAACGTTGGTCGAAAATAACAATACCATAATTATCTCTAAGGAAATATCTTTCATCTCCTCTAAACAAATAGAGAATGAACATAATCTCAATTATTTGAATAAACTCAATTGCTCTTCAAATTAAATTCTGGAATAAAACTCTATTAAATTCTCTCGTTGGATCTTGAAAAATAAATTCTCCCGTTGGTTCGAATTTATAAAACAAGACAAGCAATAAATTTCTATATTCTTTTCTTTGCGTGGAAATTTTAACATTCTCATAATCAATTTTCCGAAACACTATTTTTTTTTCTCGGTGCAAAAAGATCGTTGGATCAAAATTTGCAACAAAATTCAATTCAAATTCATCAAATATGATTCATACATCTTAGTTTCTAGAAAATAAAATGAAAAATTGTTACTGTGCACTTGTGGGCGAGGGCAAACCATTCAGCCCACGAGTCTTTCGGCCCGTGTGGCCTGCCTGGCAGCGGCGGCCCCACCCGCATGGGCTTCTTTTTGCCGTAGGCCCATCAAAGGCGCGACTCAATCTCAGCCATTCATTTTGATCGGACGGCTGTGCTTCATTTTTGGGAGAACAAAACCACAGCTAAAGCTGGTCAATCCCCAAACCCTAGCTTATTTCTCTTCCTCTCGTGTCGGAGTTGCCGACCGGGGGCGGTGTGGCGGCGGCGCCACGGAGCAACTCGGTCGGAACCCCATCCTCCATTCTTTCTTTCTTTTTGCGATCGGCCAAGGGCTCCCAGGCGTCGCCGGGGGTGGCCATGGATGCCGGTGGCCTTTTCGTGGTGAAGCCTTTGAGTCGGTCGGCTCTCTTTCTCTTTCGTTTACGTCACCACGAAATGGGCGGCCGGCGGAGGGCATGGGCCACCACGGGCCCCCTCGCCCGGCGTCTTGGCGGCTTCGCCGGAGCGCCAGCGTCGTCGAGTGGATCGGTGGTGGTGCTACGTGCCCTCTGGCGCGCCAGCTACGGAAGATGAACCGGTGCGGCGGCGTCCATCAACCCGGACGGGTGTGGAGCACTACGCCACACGCCGGCGGTCGGGAGCCAAGGCAAGCTCCTATCTTCTCGTTAGGGTTAGGAAAATCCCCGATCCAAAATCAAGACGAATCCTTCCCTACGTTTCAAGTTCTTTAGGGTTAGGGTTTCAAGTGTTCTTTATTTGTGGATTTCGATTCGGTTGAATCGGTCAACTTTCAATTTCTTTCTTTTGTTCTCGATCCGAAAACCAAAACTAGGGCTCGATCCGAAACTAATTCGAATCCTCTTGTTTCTATTTCCTTGAACCCAATCTGAAAATACACACTAATCCGGGCTCTTGATACCATTGATATATTCTAGGATCGACATTAGGTGTAGAACAGATGGGTGCTTGTCTCTTGAATCGAGATAAACAAGTATGTCTTGTGAGGAACATTGACGGAGAGAGAGATGGACGAGATGGATGACCATACCTTCGGGTATTACGTAGATGGAGTCCGCCCGGCTTGGTGCGTAGGTGGACGGTGACGCCGATGGGACCATCCCGCCGCCGGCGGCGCCTCCCTTGAGATCGGATTAGGGTTGGGACAGTGGGGCGGCGGCTGGTCTGAACCTCGTGAGTCCGAGCCCGTGGCCCCCACCTCCTCTCTTATAGGCACTGTGCGACGGGGGCCCACCAGCCACTTCATTGGGCTGGGCATCCCCGATCAGGATGCGAGTCAAGGGCTCAGTTGGCCGTTGGGGCCAACCGGTGGAGATGAATCTAACACCAATGCCCCAGAACAAATTAGTGCTCTGGGAGACCAATTGTTTCGAAATCACGAATGTGCGTGTATTTCTTTATGGGGAAATGGATCGTTACATGGCTTCTCACATTTTTAGGCGAGATGCGCTGGGAGAGCAAATAATCAAGTCAGTAAATCAAATACACTAGAGATCTGCAATATAATGCTGGGGCAGGCCAAAAGAAGCCTTTTTTTCCCGACCAATACCAAAAAAAAGCCTTGGTGGACAAACTAAAGAGGCTGAATATGTCATCAAAGAGGCCAGCATGTTCACGACCTGGAAACCTACCATGTGGATGCCGCTTGGTCAGGTCCTCAAACGTGGAGACTGCTGGAACGCAGGGGCGGAGCTAGGATTAGACTCCCGGGGAGGGCTATTTAGTGGAGATATAACGAAAATCAAGCAACTTAATGGTGGTTTAATGGCTAAGTATAGTATTTAGCATGGGAATTGTGCCTCCCGGGGGGGCTAGAGCCCGGGCAGCCCCCCCCATGGATCCGCCCCTGCTGGAACGCGATGAGGATGATCGACTACAGGAGCTGTGGCCGTGGGCAATAGCATAGATCATCTGCTCTGGCGATGTAGAAGAATTAACAAACGTTTTGAAGCCTCCTGACGCTTCCCAATCCTGTTGACCACATGTCTACATACATCAAGTAAGCCTTTGTGTCCACATTTGCCTACGAATAGCATCTTATTACTACTTAAACAATTCATAGCGGCTTCTCGTTTGGCTTCTCTTTTTTTGTAGGCAGCCGGAAATAAAGAGAGTCTGAATACGATAATATACCGCCCGATTTGGTGCTTCAGATAGGTGGAAATAAGGACACTATTTTTATGATGTATGGTCTGATCTATTTCATGCATCTAAAGAATCAGTACCCCATTCAATTTTCTTTATTTTCTTTTGAAGGCTCTTCAAGAAATGGTACAAATTAAACTTATTAACTTGTACTGTAGCTTGTAGTCATTCTTTGGTAGTACGATTAATAGTAATTCTCCGCCTATGGAAATGATAAGCAGTAATTGATTTCTCGGCAGGCAGTACTTTTCAGTGTCATCCTCCAGATGAATCAAGTCATCCAATCATAGAACGATTACTCCAATTTTAGCCTCACGTGGAACGACTGCTGGTAACCATTTTGCCATGGTGATTCTGCTATATATTTATCTAATTTCTTAGATTTATGATATATTTTGTAATTGAGAACGTATCCTATGCACACCGACCTTATATGCACACGTGCACACTAGCGATCTGGGATGTCCATCTTTCATCCGGTGGCCAGCAGCGAGAGTGGGCATTTTTACGAAAAACCGCCTGCCGTGCCTTGGCCTTTTCAAAAAAAAAAACCGCGCGATCTGATGCAGAGGGTCCTAATCTCGTCACGCAGCCAGGTACCAAATCCTAGTAATACAAGTAAATTCGAGGTTGAGACAGAGGAGAGGAGGTGTTAGCCACCATCGAATTGGATGGAAAATTGGGGAACCGTGGCCAGGCCTCGATGAGGTCAAACCACACACAAGGAACAGGGCTGGGAAATTTCTAGTTGGCCTCACCTCTACGAGTGGCAGCGAGTACTGGAGTGGAGCATGGCAGCGTCAACCACGTAGCCCCACCTCCTGTCGACCTCTTGCATACACAGCTTCCATGAGAATGACAAGAAATTTCATTCAATTTTAGGTTGACAAATCGACAATCCCTAAACCCAATCAATCATCCATTCTCCTGCATTCTCCAATTTCCAAACCCTAAGACGAGAAGTTAGAAGCACTCACCGGTCCAAAGGCCATCATGGGGGCAGACCAGGAGTCTTAGATGGCCGCCGGTCGGCTCGGCGCCTCGGCCAACTCGATGGCGGCGTTGGCACGCTCCCGCGACGCCGGTGTTAACACGGGCGGCCTGCGGCCGGCTGAGACGGTGCCTTCCTCTCCCTCTCACGGCTCGCTCAGTCGCGGTTGCGCTCGCGTTCGCGCAGATGGGTCAGAGGTCGCGGTGGCGGCGGGGATGATACCTCTCGGCGTGTTGGACAGCAGCATCAGGAACATGCGCCCATGTTCATCGGTATCGTCGCCGAGATCGCACCCAAACCGCCCGGTCCATCGCGATCGATCCGCCGCCCACGATAGCCAAATCACTCCGGGCCTCTGCGATCCTGTCGATAACGGTCACCGTGCAGATGAGGAAGGCGTCGTCTGTCGATCCCGCCATGGGCGATCACGGACTCCGTGCAGATGAGGGAGGCGTCGTTGGCGATCGTGGACTTAGCGCAGATGAGGGAGGCGTCGTTAGTGATCGCCGGTTAGAGCTAGGTCGTTCGTCGAACTTTTTTTTGTTTAAATTTTTCTCCCGTGATTTCCGTGGATTCGAACCGTGGCTGTGGGCGTCAGGACTGGAGGCGTGGGTGTCGGGGGTCTCTCACCGTAAGACCTTGTGTGACAAACTTTGAATCCTAGCCATTGGTTGTGAGATCCAACGGATGGTGTTGTTTGTGCCAAAAATAGAAAGAAGTGTGTCATTATAGTAGAGAAGATGAATCCTAGCCTTTGGTTGTGAGATCCAACGGATGGTGTTGTTTGTGCCAAAAATAGAAAAAAGTGTGTCATTATAGTAGAGATCTTTAATTTCTCACTACTCTTAAAATTAAAAATGACTTTTCTCAACTTTTGCCCCTTGTTAGATCTTGCTAGCTAGTATTGTCAACTAAGGTAAAAACGACCTCTCTCAACATGTGACACTTGTTAGCTAGTATTGCTCAACTAATAGACTAAACACTATAGTGGCCTTGTTTTAAAATTAGTCCATCCCTTACATGACTATTTTGAAGCTAGCTGTTAGTTGTAAGCCAATTGTACGTTTGGAGAGATGATATTCAGTTGTTTGATTGTTTCACCCCACTGGTCACTTCTTTGTATGTACATTAGTTTTATACTCCCGTTCTGCATAACTCAATTTGAGAGCGGCTAATTCCATGCTCATATAGAGCTGTCGGCCGGTACACTCAATGAATTGTTGATCAGCAGATATTATGCAGATGCATAGAGTATATAGAAACTAGAGGATTCTTCCCCGCGCGTTGCTGTGGGTATGCAAGAGAAAATAAAAATAAATTTGATTACATGCTAAATTAATTGTGAAAGTGGAATAGAGGTGTTGGATGGACATGAGAGTTTAATTTAATCTCACAGCCAAACCTTTAAAATTTTGAAATGGTAATGCTTGGTACTAAAGGAAATCAGTGGCAAGTGATCACAGACCGTTGCCCTAGAAGAATTCCCCGCGCGTTGCTCGGGTAATATGCAAGAGAAAATACAGATTAATTTGGTTAGATGCTAGCTTCATTATAGAAATAGAATAGAGTTGGATGGACATGAGTATGATGTTAGATGCAACGGAATCATAGCGGAAGTGGCTTGGTGCATTATAGATTTGAAAAATAAAAAATACATGCAGGCTGAATCTATATATGTCTACTACAGGTTTCACTCTTCTCTCAGTCAACCTACTTCTCACGTACACTGTTGCTGATTAACAACAAAGTTCTCATAGCTGGTTTAGTGACTCATATATAGTAGTGGTGAACGGAATCAGCCTAAAACAAAGTTCTCATTACACTTGATCTTAAATGCCTGTATGAGTCTAGCTTTTTATAAAGAGCTTGCTTTCCTTATTTTTCTGTTGAAGTATAAAAAATATTTAAAGCTAGCTTTATAAGTCTTATGTTACTTAGTTCTTTTTCCGGGGTGGTGTTGCGCTTCATCCCCCAAAAGGGCCCTCCATCGAACTAATCTTCTTCAATTTCCCCTGTTCGATGAGATCGAAACCGATGAATCCATGAGTATAATTGTATAAATGAACCATACAGTACTGATTTTATGCATATAGTAAGAGTCGTGGACAATAGCGCGTGACATCAGTAGGTACGCATGTCGTGTTAATGGACTGAGCACCCACCTGCAGCAGGAACAGGTCCGTGCCGCTGCTTCCTGGTGACGAAGCGCACCATGAGCCCGTTGTTCATGTAGAGCGTGGTGTTGAACTTGGGCTCGACCTCCTGCCCCAGCACCAGATCCACCGGAACCGCGCCAGCGCCGCGCCGCCGCCACCATCTTCATCTGCGTGTAGGCTTAAGCGGTTGCGGACGCACAGGCCTCGACCTGATCACATTAAACACCACATACTTGTAGGGGTTCTCGGCGCCGCTCTTGTTGAGCCAACGTTCCCGGCGGAACTCGAGGAAGTCAGGGCCCCAGGTGGCCTTGTCCTGTCCCATGGCGCACGTGAAGAAGATCACCGCTGTCGCGCGGCGCACCAGCATGCCGTCCGGGAACACGCCGCCCCTCCGGGGCTTACTTGAAGTCGACAGGCACCGGCGAGTATAGGCACATGGACTCGGTCAGTGCCGCATGGAGGTAGTCCATGGTCCGGATGTCGCCGCGGGCGACGTCGTCGAGGACGCGGGCCTCCACTTCTCGGTGGGAGGCGAGGAGCCAGAGTGCGATGGAGCTGGTGTCGCGTCCCGTGATAATGAAGATGAGGCAGAGCAGAGCTACTTATGGATTAGAGTGAGGAGGTCAGGACCGTTAGTTTCTTTGTGAGTGGCAATTCATTTTAGGTGCATTAGTTACAGTAGAGGAATGTCAGGAACCATGGGGTGGGTTTCGAAAGACCTTAAATCAGTTTGTGGTGGAGCAGAGAATTAGGCTTAATGGGGTGCGGGTGGGGCTGCTGAGGTGGCACCCCTGCATGTCCAGAGAACTCCCCTAGTGGGGTTCTCCTTTATAGGAGTTATAGATAATTTGGACACCCACACTTCTTTGCCATGCATCAACAAAGGAGTGGAATATATTAGGCCAGTCTCAATGGAGAGTTTCACCTCCCGGTTTCCAAGATATGAAACTTTGGCATGAAATAGGCATCTCCCTCAATGCATAGTTTCATTGCACAGTTTCATAGGCTTAAAGGTCCCACAAACTCTCTCTCATTGCATGATTTAATTGCATAGTTTTATGGTGAAACACTATTTGTGTCTCAATGGGGGTTTCACACCGTTTCAACGCATGTGAAACTGTGCTCAAAGGTTTCACCATGGTGAAACTCTTTCATTCTCTCTCCTAGGAGTTTCATGCAAAAAGTGAAATTTTGCTGATGTGGCGCTGCATTTAATGTGCATGAAACACTCATGAAACTCCCATTGAGACTGGCCTTACCGATCGTAGCTTTAAACCGGGACTAATAAAGGGGTTTCCCAGGAATTTTCAGTCCAAAAAACCTCTAGCCAGTCAATCTTTGCTATTGACCGAGATGGAGTCACAGAAAACCTCTAGCTCACCAGGCATTTTCATTCCAGGTTTCCAAAACCGGGACTAATAAAGGGGTTTCCCAGGAAACCCGGACTAAAGAGGTTTCCTAGCCGGGACTACAACCCAGTCATGCACTTGTGTTTGTGATATAATTAGCAATTTTCTAATGACGGACGACCTGATGATCCTTAATCCCAGGTGACGACACGTACGTGAGCAGATTTAATTTGGTCTTTGATCTTCTTGGCATTTCCTAACTAACTATAACTGATACTCCCTCCACTCCAAATTGTATTTCACTTTGGATTTTCTAGATACACTGATTTTGGTATGCACCTGATTATACACTATGTCTAGATACATAGTAAAACAAATTGATCTAGAAAAGCAAAAGTGAACTTACAATTTGGAATGGAGGGAGTACAAGTTTATCCCTTCCTACCATTATGCTGGTTTCTTTATTCATCTATGTAAACTCCAGTTAGAGCTTTCTCTCGGATGTGTGTGTTCGTTCTTGCCTCCTGCAAACACCTCAATTTTCTCAAGTGTCTACATCCAGAGGGCGCCCTTGCGGCGAAGATCAAGAGGGAGTTCTGGGTGAGTTTGTATGCAGGATTACTTCACGTTTTTTTAAATACTATGTTTTTTAGATAATAGAATGATACATGTTGTCTGTACGCAGGATTACTTCATGTGCGAGGCGGGGCAAGAGGCGCAGGCCGCTAGAGTGCAGGACAAGGTCTGCCGAGACCGACTCAAGGACCTGTACCATGAGGCACGTGTCCAGTGCATCATCTCCTTCAACGCTGACGTGCTTGGCAAGGTGGTGAGGAAGAATGAAGCAAGGGAGATGATGCTCCAGAGGGAGACCGACCTCACCAGGGACCAGTACATCCAGGTTCGTAGAACACATTTATTTTGATTCCTTAAATGAAAAATAAGCAGGCTTCCATTCATCCTCTGCTATGTCATGCAGATGTGTCCGGGGTGGTGCAGCAAGTACCTCGACTGCTGGGAGGCCATTGTGGACAAGTGGCTCTTGGAGGAGACGTACGAGACCAAGAGACTTCGTCGGAGATGTCGCTTGGAGATGGAAGGGAAGCCACACCACCAAGGGAGCGTGCCCCTCCCAGTGTACATGGATAGATGGGTGCGATTACTGTTGATTTTTTATTCAAGCTCAAATCTCTTCACTTCTAACCATCTATGTGTTCTCATCGCAGTCCGCCGCATGAAGGCCAGCACATCGGCGGAAGTGCGGGGTTCGCCTTGACTCACGGCGAGCAACCGACAAGGACAACGTCTACGACCCGGCGAAGGGGCCCGGCGTACGCCAATGCCCGCGTCTACACCAAGCTTACCCAGTACGCCGAGGCGGCAAAGCAGCGCTATGGGGACGACTTCGATCCAGCCACCGCGCCCCTAGACACGCACCGGGTGATGAGGTTGGGAGGAGGGAAGCAAAGACGGCCGGTGCATTGGATGGCCCAGCGAGCGATCGACCCGTCCGCGTTCCACGTGCCGAGCGAGATTCGCTCAGAGCACGACCTCCTCCGACATCCCCATAGCACCTCGGCGTGAGCTCCACGCCAGATGATGCGGGCGTTTTTAGGTAATTACGGTTTCATTCGCCGTTCACGGTTTTACACATGTCCGCTGCCTATGCATTGTTTCAACGTTACGGGTGTAATATTGCAGGCCTGGATGGCAGAGTTGGAGGCCGACAGCGCCCAGTGGTGAGTTTGAGGCCGCAGCGGTCAAGATCTCTAGATTGGTTTTGGCTAATTGATGACATCCTTAGGACTAATCTCTCTATGCTAAGTGTTGTGTTAGTTGGAGATTGGTCAAGCCAAGGACGATGCATGGTGGTCATGGTGGATGGATCGAGATGATTCAAATGATGATGATCAAGTGCATGACTTGAGTGGATGGTGGATCAAAATGGGCTCAAGGCAAAGGTATATCCATAAGGCCATTTTGATTTTACACTCAAGACACCATAGAGGGTGTGAGTGATTATAGGATCGATAAGCCGTACTATAAAGAGGGAAAACTATCGTACATATCGGTCCTCATGTGCCTCTAGGTTCAAAATCATTTGCATGCATTCTAACCTAGAGAGCTAACCCAACCTTCGAAATTGATTGTGAAAATGTTAACACACGAGCACATGGTGATGTACACATGGTGGTGTTGGCACATTTGCGGCGGTGATGGTTGCGGGGTTGAGATGGGTTTGGGTACCGCTCACCCTCCCGCCCGAGCTTGCGAGGCGGGATTCGACGCTTTTGAGAAAATGAAATGTCTATTTTCTATTGCGCCGGATGCATCGTGGTGATGAAGACATGCTATCCCTCGTGCACAAATTGGTATATTTGTTGGGTAGCATGTTGGAGCAAAGCGGCGGCGAACGGCGAAAAATTCGCTAGCCTGCGTGATGATCGGACGCTGGTGATGGCGGACCCGCGGACGGGGACGACATTTGGACGGGGACGCTCGGTGGGTGCGTCTGGCGAGCATGTTTTCGAGGGGTTCGGCCGAGGGCCGACCCTTATCGACCCGGATGCTTCCGGTGCTGACCGAAGCACCGATCGACGACGCGGCCGGACCCGCTCGGCAACCCGGTCGGCGGTTCAGGTTGGGGTTGTCGGTTGTGACCGGACCCACCGACGGACTCACCGGTGAGTCCCGGTCGGTGCGTCCGTCGAGGCTGATTTTTGGCGCCAGATTGCACCCCAACGGCCACATTTCGTGGTGGGGGTATTTATACCCCTTTGGCCGGCTTGTGGAGCTCTTTTGGTCATTTTGAATCAATCCTAACACCTCTAGAGCTGAGCACTCATCCTCCTCCTCACTCCTTTGCTTGAGAGCATCCATTCTAGTGAGTTGAGGTGATTCAAGTTGTTGGTATTTCTAACGTCACTAACTAGTAATGGCGTTTAGAAAGAATATCGAGATGTTGCTTCGAGATAAAACTAAAAGAAATAATTCATTGCAGTTCATAGCATATCCGAAAAGGTTGTCATCCCTATAGTTAAACTACTAATATGCAAGGAATAAAATATTCGTACTATGCCTTGATAACTTCTTTAATAAGTAAATAAACAATTATAACGGGTATCCGCAGCGCACGAGATATGAATATACCATTGTAGCATTTTAACCGGGAGTAAGAACCAGGTGTTGAATTTATATTCTACCACAGGGGAAAGAAGTCTTCTATCATGAATTAACTATGCATAGGTGCTAAACATCATAATCATCTCTCGTGTGCAAAGCTTAAGTGTTAAACTTATCAATTAATTAAACAAGGATCAAAGTTCACAATAAAGATAATGATAAAGTTCTGATAAATAGATTCAACCAAAGTCATATCTAAGTGGGCGAAAATAGAAAGTGTCAACAGTGGGACGATAGCAATTCATAGGCTAGCTAGTATTAGAAACTCCAATATGTAACTCTAAACTATAAGTTAGGATCTACTCAATTAGTGCAATACATCTAACAATCATTGAAGAAAGACTAATTAAATCCACACATGAGGACGAGAATCCGTGAAGACTAAGGCCGAAACTTAGAACAACCGAATAATATCATCCGCTAGGCCTACATACAGGGGGGGATGGATTGCAAAGGACTCAATGGTCTTTGTCACCACCACGATCTACCACATGACCCCGGCACATAGGGTGCAAACGCGAGTAAATAAGATCTAATCACCACGATTACATCATCTCTACCACTCACCTTCCGATCTAGATGATGAGCGCTATACGAATCCATGCATGAACATAACAAGTAATTCAACTATGCTAAACATGTAATCAAAGTAAATACTAGAACAAATAATCTCGAATATAAACATGATCAAGATATTCATATTAAGAACGGTAATGCGGAACTTGAAGACTACTTACAATGAAGAACTTACAAGAACGAGGCCCGATCTTGAGCCGGCCTCCGGCGATCCGGAGGCGGATTTCTCCCTTCCTACTAGTTCTAATCTTGATTGCTACTCTTCCTAAAGCGATGTTTCTACAGCGTGGGATATGACTTGGATCTTGAAGCGTTGTTGCTGAATTGAGAACTTGATGATCTGAAAGAGGGGGTCTAGGGGTCTATATATATGGGTCTTCTTATGTCCCTTCAGCTTCAGCAGGCGATGTGGTACTAATCTTTGATTCATCTCGTGCTTTTACCGACGCCCTCGGATCAAACCGTCATTAAACAACCGGTTTAGATTGCGTCTTAGAGGCGGTGGAGGAAGGTTCGAGACCGGGCTTGCGTGGCCGCCAAGTTGGGCCGATCGGCCCCATTATTGGGCCGATCGGCCCAGGGGGGTTCCCCTCTGGGTCCCGTCGTGCGTCGTGGCTTCTGGAGTCTTCTAGATGATGTTTTCTTCGGTGTTAAGTTTGGTCCACGTCGGGATTAATCCGGAGCCTTCTAGAGTCTTTCTCGGAGTTGGATTGCGTTACGTCGCGTAGTCGTACGGCTCGCGAACTCTGCTGTTTTTTACATTTTAGTCCCACGCAATTCACAACATTACCAAAACTGATGGAAATATGTTAGTGACACCCTATTGTAGGTTGTTTTTATTATTTATACCCCTTTCTCATGTTTAATTGATTAATAATTTTATATGATAACAAGTGTCAACAAACTCCCCCAAGCTTACCCTTTGCTAGTCCCTAGCAAAGCTATATGCTATAGTAGGATCAGGAGTTGCTACTACACTTTCATACCTCAGAAATACTGTGTTACTCAGAAATAAATTCTCCTCTTAACCATTGATTGTTCATACACATTTTACCATGGGGCGTAGCCTTTTCACGAATCATAAGCAAGAGAAAACAATCAAGTTAAGTACCATGTCTCAAGTTCTTTGATCAACTATCATCCTGGGGTTTTGCAATATTTTTCAAAAGAAACTCAGAGATCCTATGTATGACCCTCTTAAGTAGATGGTGGTAGTGGAGTTACACATGCGGCAGGACATACATAGTGGGATGATAGTGGTGAAGTGGATCAGGATGAAAGGTAGTAAATAGCCTTAGCCTTTTTCTAGTATTTTTCTTCTCAAGCATCTTGGACTATATCTCTCTTTCTAATAATTGCTAAGACTGGGCTGTCCATTCTTGGAGAGGTGGGCTTTGCCCCGGACTTGTGTCTATTTTTTCTCTCTCCTTAGAGATGTGGGCCCTACTCACCCTCGGACACGTGTCCATTATTCATCTCTAAATATATTTTTATTATTAGGGAGGTAGGCCCTTCTCGCCTAGTATGACTTTTGTCCATTACTCTCCCTCTCTCGTCTCACTTTTTCTTTAGATATTCATTTTTTTTCTTTTCTCTCTCTTTTTTTGAATGTAGTCCAGCCTCTAATTGGCATAAAACACCGAGAGAGACATATCCAAAGATTGCAAGAGTTTTTTTTTTTATAATTATGGCTAGCGGCTTAATGGAGTATGGGGAAGCCGCTTACGAAAGTTAGAAGCGGCGTATTTAGTGGAGTGGGATGATCTTGATGTGAATGATAAACTCTTAAGGGTCATAGCTAAGGAACTCATCATGTAATTTTATAATTTTTAAAGATAAAAACCAGGAGTCAAGTATCTCTAAGAATATGATAAACAGCAGCTCAACTTTTCATGTACTTTTATCTTTTAATGCTAAGACTCAGATTAAGCATGTGCTTCCCACAGGTGTTTGGGTTGAGCAAATTAAGCATTTAAAGCTTTGGGAGAATCTAAGTTCAAAGTGTAAGTACTTTTAAGAGGAATTAAGGCGGAGCAACTATTCATCATCTCCTTAGCATCATCAAGATCATAATTAAAAGGAAGAAAGTAATCTAGCAAGTTCCAGCATTTATTTGACTCTTTAACACTAAGACTTTTAGCTAAGACTCATTAACTAAGACTCATTAACCCTAAGCAAATATAACTAGCTAATAAATAAGACATAAAATAGTGATACTTATCGTGATAAATGGGGGTGCTCTCCCCCAAGCTTGATCTTGAAGTAGTTCTTTGTTCATCCTTGGAGCTTGCTCCTTTTTCGGGGTCTCCTTTAATGTTCTCCCTGTTAATATTAGTTTTGCACATACCCGAAGGAACAAACTCTAGGATGTTATTGTGAGCCTTCATGTGCTCACGTCTTTTTGGATTTTTATATGTATAAGGTGTGGACCTTCATGTGCCCACATATTTTTGAGAATTTTTTTTTCTATGCAAAAAGGGATGCTAATGCAAAAACATATGAATGCAATATTTTTGTATTTTTATTTTTATGCCGCCACAGCAAGGAGTGCTTGCATGGGGCTTTAGGAAACTGATGCAAATGCAGCAAACATATTTTTGAGATTTTTTAAGTGCAGGTTTAGAGAAAGTAAAAATGCTAAAGTAAACATGCTAATTGAAATATGCTTTGCAGAAAATTAAATATGCAGATAAATACCGAGTTACCTCTCGGCGAGAGTTTAGAGCACTTACTCCCATGGCGTGGTGTCGTCTATGGGCCCTCGTATAAATGTTGTACCTGGTAAAGGTCCTTCAATAATCTCAAAGGGTGGCGTAGACGAAGTAGCCGAGGAAGTCGATTGTTCAATTGTTGATGCCGGCGCTGGTTGGGTCTCCGAAGGTGTACTCTTGTTGCTCTTCTTAGCAGGCGCAGCTTCTTTCTTTTTCCAAGATTGCTTATTTGGTGGAGACCTCTCGGGTGTGGCCGGTGCAGCGTTCAATATGGGTAGGAGCTGAGTGTATTTTTCCTTGATGTCTTTTTCTATTCTCTCAATGTGCTTCATCTTGAGTCCGGCTTACATTTGTAGTCTCTGGAGACGCTTACGGCTCTTGGTCCTTCTTCGGGGGCTGTTCATTGTTAGTGTAAGTATTGAAGAAACAAAGCATATCTTTTTACCTTGAAGCTGGAAGTGAATCTCGCCCGTTCTGACGTAGATGATAGCTCTTGTAGTGTTCAGGAACGGTCTTCCAAGTACTATGGGAGGATCTTGTTCTTCTTCTCCCATGTCCATGACTAGAAAGTCAGTGAGGACATAACAGTCTTTAATCTTAACGGGGACGTTTCGTACAATACCGTCCGGGAATCGGTGTGATTGATCCGCCATCTGCAACATTACATAGGTGGAACACAAAGGCAGATTACCATATATTAATTGATACGTTACCTTTGACATTAAGTTGATGCGATCCGTGTCGCGAACAACTTCTTTGGAAGTTCCATTGATTAATGGAGCAATGGATTGACGGAACTCGGGGTCGTCTAGCTTCTCTAGTGGTGGTGGAATGCGCCGAGTCTTGCGTTTCTGTTGGGACTTGATTGATCATCAAGACTTGTTCCACGTGTGGTTGAGGTTGCGGTTCTTCTTGTTCTTGCTTCTTCTTCTTGTCCTCTCCTCGGCCGGTGATGCGTGTACTTGGTACGGTAGTGGTACGGTTGGGCGAGGGGGAGCTAGGGTCTTGTGTTTGCGGGTTGAATCTCTCCCTCTATCCATTGGCGGTGAAGGCGATCTTTGCGGTGTCGGCGTAGATGATGGCCTTGGTGGTGGCAAGGAAAGGGCGTCCCAGGATGATCGGGCGTTCTTACCTTTGCCCGTATCCGGGACCACGAAGTCGGTGGCCACATAGAGCTTACCGATGTAAAGACAAACGTCTTCGGGATGCCTTCGGGATAGCATAGCGGCCCGATCCGCAAGTTGTAGGCTCATAGTTGTGTATAATAATTCTGAATCGGCTCAAGGTTTACCTTAGGCATGATGTTGACACTTGAGCCAAAGTCGACGGCGCGTCGTAGATGCGGGCGCCGATTTCAATGGTGACGGCCCGGTCTCCCTGGATCTCCTTTCTTGGCGGGCATACCCCAGTCAGCACAATTCAGTCTTCCTCGTGCATCCTTGGTTTGAATACCTGCATAGTACATATCGACAAGATTTGCAGATTCTAATTCTTCCGGTTGGCCCGGAATCTTACCTGGGTTAGGCATAGGAGCAGATAAAGCCAGCTGGGATAACTGAGATTCTATCATTTTATTAAAGCTATCTTTGGTTCTTTATTGCGTGAAGAAAAGCTTTCCATTTTAGTACTAATAGTTTCTAGCATTTTATCATTGGAAGCTAGCTTCTTAGACAGATTATCCATGAGTCTACCTTGGTTTTGTACTAACTCTCTTAAAGGTGGGAAATTATTGAAAGAGTTATTACCTTGATAGTTACCTGAGTAGTTACCTTGGTAGTTGGGTCTCTGTTGATTCCATCCTTGATTCGGGGGACGATACTGATTGTTGTTGTTATTGATGTAATTCACGTCCTCTTCTAGCTCGGGACAGTGGCTGCCCGAGTGTCCAGTGTTGCCACATTCTTCACATGTCATGCGAGAATCGAAGAGTTGCATGACTTCCTTTTTCTCGGGAGCTTTGTCTTCAAGCTTCTTCATAATTAAATCCATTTTGGCAGACAGCATGTCTACCTCTTTCAGCTGGTGCATTCCTCTTTCTTTCTTGCGGGGTTGACGGTCCTCATTCCAAGCTTGGTTTGACGCCATCTTCTCCACAAGGTCAGTAGCTTGATTTAGTGTAAGGGACAGGAAAGCACCTCCAGCAGCAGCGTCCATGGTCTCACGGGTGTTGTTGTTGAGCCCGTGGTAGAAGGTCTGCATGAGTAGCCAGTTCTCCATTCCATGGTGTGGGCATTCAGTGATGTAGTCTTGGAAGCGCTCCCACGCCTCGGAACGGATTCGTCGTGTTCTTCTTTGGAAACTTGAGATTTTCCCCATAAGGCGTTGGTTTTGCCTATAGGGAAGAACTTTGCGGAAAGGCAGTAGAGCAAAGTGTCCAAGTAGTGAGTTTGTCTTTGTTGGCGTAGAACCACCGCTTCGCTCGTCCCAAGAGTGAGAATGGGGGGCAGACAAAGTAGGATTGCATCACTTGAGACATCTTTGATGGTGAAGGTGCCACAGATCTCTAGGAAGTGTTGTAGGTGAGCATTGGCATCTTCATGGGCTTTTCCACAGAATTGGCTAGCTTGTACCATGTTGATGAGTGCAGGCTTGAGCTCAAAAGCTTTGTCTCCCACATCGTCGTCGGCCCAAGTATGGATGTTGGCCGTAGTCGGTGCAGTACTGCGGAGGGTCTTGTTTGCCATGACTTGAACACGGGTGCTAAGCTTCGCCGACAATGGAGGAGTCTTCCGAGGTAGTGATCTTAAGTTGAGACTTCAACTTGGATCTTGCCTCCTTCAAGAGTTTTTACGGATCGGATTTGGAAGTTTTCAGGAAGATTCCTTTTCATACATTACCCCTGAAATAGATAGAAAGAATAATAACGAGGGTAAACTTGTTTAAACAATTGATAAATTTAATACTTTACGATGCGTGAGAGAGATGTATGCAAGTTAATCCTATATTTTTATTTTATTGGCCAATAGACTTTCTTTCCCCGGCAACGGCGCCAAAAATGCTTGTTGGTATTTCTAACGTCACTAACTAGTAATGGCGTTTAGAAAGAATATCAGATGTTGCTTCAGATAAAACTAAAAGAAATAATTCATTGCAGTTCATAGCATATCTGAAAAGGTTGTCATCCCTATAGTTAAACTACTAATATGCAAGGAATAAAATATTCATACTATGCCTTGATAACTTCTTTAATAAGTAAATAAACAATTATAAGCGGGTATCATAAGTTTACTGAGATATGAATATACCATTGTAGCATTTTAAGGGAGTAAGAACCAGGTGTTGAATTTATATTCTACCACGAGGAAAGAAGTCTTCTATCATGAATTAACTATGCATAGGTGCTAAACATCATAATCATCTCTCGTGTGCAAAGCTTAAGTGTTAAACTTATCAATTAATTAAACAAGGATCAAAGTTCACAATAAAGATAATGATAAAGTTCTGATAAATAGATTCAACCAAAGTCATATCTAAGTGGGCGAAAATAGAAAGTGTCAAACAGTGGACGATAGCAATTTATAGGCTAGCTAGTATTAGAAACTCCAATATGTAACTCTAAACTATAAGTTAGGATCTACTCAATTAGTGCAATACATCTAACAATCATTGAAGAAAGACTAATTAAATCCACACATAAGGACAGAATCCGTGAAGACTAAGGCCGAAACTTAGAACAACCCGAATAATATCATCCGCTAGGCCTACATACGGGGATGGATTGCAAAGGACTCAATGGTCTTTGTCACCACCACGATCTACCACACGACGGCACATAGGGTGCAAACGCAGGTAAATAAGATCTAATCACCACGATTACATCATCTCTACCACTCACCTTCCGATCTAGATGATGAGCGCTATACGAATCCATGCATGAACATAACAGTAATTCAACTATGCTAAACGTGTAATCAAAGTAAATACTAGAACAAATAATCTCGAATATAAACATGATCAAGATATTCATATTAAGAACGTGTCTGGAACTTGAAGACTACTTACAATGAAGAACTTACAAGAACGAGGCCTGATCTTGAGCCGGCCTCCGACGATCCGGAGCGGATTTCTCCCTTCCTACTAGTTCTAATCTTGATTGCTACTCTTCCTAAAGCGATGTTTCTGGCGTGGGATATGACTTGGATCTTGAAGCGTTGTTGCTGAATTGAGAACTTGATGATCCGAAAGAGGGGGTCTAGGGGTCTATATATATGGGTCTTCTTATGTCCCTTCAGCTTCAGCAGGCGATGTGGTACTAATCTTTGATTCATCTCGTGCTTTTACCGACGCCCTCGGATCAAACCGTCATTAAACAACCGGTTTAGATTGCGTCTTAGAGGCGGTGGAGGAAGGTTCGGAGACCGGGCTTGCGTGGCCGCCAAGTAGGGCCGATCGGCCCCATTATTGGGCCGATCGGCCCAGGGGGTTCCCCTCTGGGTCCCGTCGTGCGTCGTGGCCACGGAGTCTTCTAGATGATGTTTTCTTCGGTGTTAAGTTTGGTCCACGTCGGGATTAATCCGGAGCCTTCTAGAGTCTTTCTCGGAGTTGGATTGCGTTACGTCGCGTAGTCGTACGGCTCGCGAACTCTGCTGTTTTTCTGTTTAGTCCCTGCAATTCACAACATTACCAAAACTGATGGAAATATGTTAGTGACACCCTATTGTAGGTTGTTTTTATTATTTATACCCCTTTCTCATGTTTAATTGATTAATAATTTTATATGATAACAAGTGTCAACACAAGTGCACTTTGCTTTGATCATTGCATCTAGTGGCACTTGTGGATCGTTGTGAGCCGGTGGTTTTCTTGTTGCTCTTGGAGAGCACCACTCCTAGCCGGCTTGGTGATTGGTGGAGGCGTTGGCAAGAGTTGGTGATTGTTCTTGGCCACCTCCGGTGATTTGTGAGAGGACCGTGCATCCTCGTCGGGGACGACAATTGCAAGATAATACATTGCTCGTGTCGTTGAGTACCTCTCATTTGCTTTGGGTGCGGTAAGCCTAAAGGCATTTGGCTTGGAGTGAGCTCCACACCGACCCACACGTGAGAAGGTCGACACAACGGAGACGTAGCTTGACGGGTGCTCAAGTGAACTTCGGGATAAATCATTGTCTCCACTTGTCTCTTGTTGTCCCTTGGTGATTGGCAACGATTTGGTTATCTCATTGTATCATCTTGGTGATTGGATTGACTAGCCTCGACATTGTGGTATAACTCTTCTACACTCTTGCATTACTTTCATAGATAGTGTAGTTTGAGTAGCCTTGCTAGTTGCTTAGCCTTGTTTAGAGTAATCTAGCTTGTTCACCTAGTTGGTAAAATAGCGACTTAGCCTTTGTGTGTGAACTAGAGATCATAGCAACTAGAATTGTCAATAGGAGGCTTGCCGACAAGTAGAACTAGAGCAAACGCGTTTATCGCCTTTTGTTATTCTAACAAGTTTGTCTAGTGTTTTGTAGAAATTTTTATTAGGCTATTCACCCCCTCTAGCCATTTAGGACCTTTCAAGTGGTATCAGAGCCGTGGTCACCGTTTTAGCAAGGAGTAACACCCTTCGGTGCAAGATATGGCTAGTATAGTATTCAACCATGTTGGGGTAAACCGCCTCACTTTGATGGTGAGAGTTCTTTTGATCATTGGAAGAGAAAGATGACCATGTACCTCGGATCAATACATGAGAGAGTATTGGAGGTGACGGAGAATGATTATGTCATTCTTGATCCTACCAAGCTCACCGATGAGGATAGAGCAAAACCGCACTTGCAATCGGATGGCACTCAATACCATATACAATGCCATCGATGCAAAGATCTTTGAAGGCATCAAGGACTTGGATCGAGCAAGTGAAGTGTGGACAAGATTGAGTGAGACATATGAGGGCACCAAGGTTGTCAAGAGTGCCAAGCTATATGGTCTCAAGAGTGAGTTCGAGACTTTTAAGATGAAGGATGGTGAAACAATTCTTGAGATGTTTCATCGGCTTCAAGTCATTGTGAATGATCTCAAGACATTGGGCTACAAGACACAAGATCAAGACTTTTGTCACAAATTCTTGATTAGCCTACCTTCAAGATTCAAGATGTTGATCCTCATGCTACAAAGAGATGGGCTTGATTCCAAGAAGCCAAATGATCTACTTGGAGAAGTGTTGACATTTGACAAGTATGATCACAACATTGATGAGAAGGAGAAGAAGGAGGAGAAGAAGGTTGAGGAGAAGAAGGCCGTTGCATTCAAGGCATCTTCCACCTCAAACAAGGGCAAGGCAAAAGCACAAGAAGAAGAATGTGATGTATCCGGCCTAGAAGAGGTTGATGAAGCCCTTGCCTTAGTTGTCAAGAAATTTGGCACCATGCTCAAGTACAAAGAAGATTTGGGAACTACAAGAAGAAGGACACTTCCAAGGGCAATGATGACAAGAGGCTATGTTGGAAGTGTGATAGTCCCGATCACATCTTTGAGGATTGTCCTCATAGGAAGGACAAGAACAACAACAAGGACCGTAGAAGGGGCAAGAACAAGGCCACCTTCAAGCAAGGCAAGGATGGAGCATTTGTTGTGACATGGGATAGTGATGAGTCCGAAGAAGAAGAAGAGGGCAAGGCTATGATGGCTCTAGTTGATCAAGACAAGCCTTCTCTATTTGACTCATCCTCCGGTTCATGCTTCATGGCTAAGGCCACCAAGGTATATGATGAACCATCCTCTAATGAAGTAAAATATGATAGTGAGGAAGAATATGATGAATCAAATGAACCCACTAAAGATGAGATGTTTGAGGCAATGGAGCAAGCTAACATTGTTCTCATAGCTAAAGCAAAGGAATGTATGGCCTTGGAAAAGAGGGTTGCCTCTCTTGAAAAGAGCCTTAGGGAGCAAGAAGCATCCTATGAATGTTTAAAGGAAGAACATGAGGATCTTCAACTTGCTCACACAAAGCTTGAAAAAGCTCATTCCTTGTTAGTAGCTAAGAGTGACAAGGTTGTCTTGGTATTCAAGAGGAATGTTGGTTCAACATGTGACATTATAGATGAACCATTCGTGGTTAATGTTGAAGAACCAAACATGACCTCCACATTCACACCAACCCACTCTACCTCCACTATTAGTGATGAAAAGGTTTTAGATTCATCATTATTAGTTGAGAATGAGACTCTCAAAAGAGAGGTGGATGAGCTCACCCACGCCTTGGGTAAGGCATATGGTGGGGATGCCAAGTTGCTAAAGTGCTTGGGTAGCCAAAGATTTTCCCTTAAAAAGGAAGGTCTAGGGTATATCCCCAAGAAGGGCAAGAAGGCCTTTGTGACTCCAAAGCCTAGCTTTGTGAAGAGCAACGGTTCCTATTGCCAAAGATGCAAGCAAGTTGGGCATCTAGAGCAAAAATGCACTAAAATGAACACCAACAAGAAAAGCAAACAAAGTGCATTCAATTTGTTTTGATTCATGCTATTTGCTTACCAAGAGGGAGAATGGTGTTAAGGCAAAGTTCATTGGTACACTAATTGTGGGACCAAAGAAGAAGTCCATTTGGGTGCCAAAGGCTTTGGTGACTAACCTCCAAGGACCCAAGCAAGGATGGGTACCTAAATCTCATTGATTTGATTTGTAGGTGAATTACAAGTCCGGTGGGAGGCATTGGATTCTTGATAGTGGGTGCACTCAACACATGACCGGTGATGCTAGAATGTTCAACTCTTTTTTTGATACAGGTTCAAGTGGTGGTAGTATCACATTTGGTGATAATGGTAGAGGCAAGATCAAGGGTCATGGCAAGATTGAGATCACAAGTGACTTGAGCATATCCAATGTGGCACATGTTGACAAGGTGAACTTCAACTTGCTCTCGGTAGCACAACTATGTGACCTTGGTTTCAAGTGCATATTTGGGGTTGATGACATTGAGGTTGTTAGCATGAAAGACTCAAAATTGATATTCAAAGGCTTTAGGCATGACAATCTCTATCTAGTTGATTTTGGCACAAGAGAAGCAAAATTGAGTACATGCTTGCTCTCCAAATCAAGCATGGGTTGGCTTTGGCATAGAAGGCTAGGACATGTTGGCATGAAGCAATTGAACAAGCTTGTGAAACACAACCTAGTGAGAGGCTTGGATGGAGTTGAGTTTGAAAAGGACAAGCTATGTGGTGCATGTCAAGCCGGCAAGCAAGTGGGCAACACTCATCCTAAGAAGAATTTCATGAGCACTTGCAAGCCATTTGAGTTGATGCACATGGATTTATTTGGTCCAACCACATACACTAGCATTGGAGGCAATAAGTATGGATTTGTGATTGTGGATGATTTCACTAGATATACTTGGGTATTCTTTCTCAATGACAAGAGTGACACATATTCCATCTTCAAGACATTTCTCAAGCAAGTGTGCAATGAATATGATGTTACCATCAAGAAAGTGAGAAGTGACAATGGGAGTGAATTCAAGAATACAAGAATAGAAGAGCTTTGCAATGACTATGGCATTAAGCATGAATTCTCACCCACATACACACCACAATCAAATGGCCTAGTTGAGAGGAAGAATAGGACTCTCATGGATATGGCAAGGTCAATGCTTAGTGAATATGATGTGAGTCAATCCTTTTGGGCGAAGCAATTAACACCGCATGCTACTACATCAACCGATTGTATTGTCATCCAATGATGGGCATGACACCCTATGAGCTATTGAATGGAAGAAAGCCAAGCATTGCTTACTTTAGAGTCTTCGGTTGCAAATGCTACATATTGAAGAAAGGCACTAGATTGGGCAAGTTTGACAAGAAATGTGATGAGGGATTCTTGCTTGGTTATTCCACAACAAGCAAAGCATATAGAGTGTGGAATAGCACTAGTGGTCAACTTGAAGAAGTGCATGATGTTGAGTTTGATGAAACCAATGGGTCTCAAGATGAAGAAGAAAATCACAATGATGTTGGTGGAACCCAATTGGTAGATGCAATGAAGAACATGGACATTGGACACATCAAGCCAACTCAAGTGATTGATGTTGATGATGACAAAGATCAAGTACTCTCATCTCCAATGGGTCAAGCTAGTGGTTCTCAAGTACAAGATCAACAAGCTAGCACATCTTCTCAAGTGCAAGGCACATCAAGTGGTCAACCAAGTTCAAGCAATCAACTACCAATACTCCAAAACACAAATGTTGCTAGAGATCACCCAATTGATCAAATTGTTGGTGACATTGCAAGTGGAGTACAAACAAGAGGAAGACTTGCGGCATTTTGTGAGCACTTTGCATTTGTGTCACAAGAAGAGCCGGAGAAGATTGATGATGCCATGAAAGATGAAGAATGGGTATTGGCAATGCAAGAGGAGCTAAATAACTTTGAAAGAAATGAAGTATGGGAGTTGGTAGAAAGACCAACTAACTATAATGTCATTGGAACCAAGTGGGTGTTCAAGAACAAGCAAGATCAAGATGGCATTGTGGTTAGAAACAAAGCAAGACTAGTTGCACAAGGCTACACTCAAGTTGAGGGTCTTGACTTTGGAGAAACATATGCTCCGGTGGTAAGATTAGAGGCAATAAGAATTCTATTAGCCTATGCATGTGCCCATGACATCAAGCTATACCAAATGGATGTGAAGAGTGCATTTCTCAATGGCTTCATCAATGAGCTTGTATATGTTGAGCAACCTCCCGGTTTTGAAGACTATCACAAGCCTAATCATGTGTACAAGTTGAAGAAGGCATTGTATGGCTTGAAGCAAGCACCTAGAGCATGGTATGAGAGGTTGAGAGACTTCTTACTCAAGAAAGGCTTCAAGATGGGGAAGGCCGACACTACTCTCTTCACCAAGAAGATTGGCAAGGATTTGTTCATCTTCCAAATATATGTGGATGATATCATATTTGGGTCAACAAATCAAGCATATTGTGAAGAGTTTGCTAAAATGATGGCCAAAGAGTTTGAAATGTCTATGCTTGGAGAGCTCACATATTTCCTTGGACTTCAAATCAAGCAACTCAAGAATGGTACATTCATTAGCCAAGGGAAATACATAAGAGACATGATCAAGAAGTTTGACATGCAAGATGCAAAGGGCATTACAACACCAATGGGTACAAGTGGCACCTTGGATCAAGATCTCAAAGGCAACATGGTTGATCAAAAGCTATTTCGGTCATTGATTGGTAGTCTACTCTATGTGACCGCTTCAAGACCGGATGTCATGTTTAGTGTGTGCTTGTGTGCAAGATTCCAATCCTCACCAAGAGAAAGTCATTACAAGGCCGCAAAGAGAATATTGAGATATTTGAAGCATACACAAGATGTTGGCTTATGGTATCCTAAGGGGTCTAGTTTTGAACTTGTTGGATATTCGGACTCCGACTATGGTGGATGCAAGATCAATAGAAGAAGCACAAGTGGGACTTGTCAATTCCTTGGAAGATCTCTTGTGTCATGGTCCTCAAAGAAGCAAACAAGTGTGACACTCTCTACCGCCGAAGCCGAATATGTTAGTGCGGGGAGTTGTTGTTGCCAACTACTTTGGATGAGGTCCACATTGAAGGATTATGGTTTTGACTTTAACAAAGTACCCTTGTATTGTGATAATGAGAGTGCTTGCAAGATGACTCAAAATCCGGTGCAACATACAAGAACCAAGCATATTGATATAAGGCACCATTTCATTAGAGAGCATCAACAACAAGGTGACATTGCAATCCATCCAATTGGTACCGAAGATCAACTTGCCGATATCTTCACAAAGCCACTTGATGAGAAGAGATTTTGCAAGCTTAGAAATGAATTGAACATTCTTGACTTCTCCAATATGAGTTGAATGCGCCCCACATATGTGACATGCCTCTCCACCGAGCCAAAGCAAAGGTGAAATTGTTTGACATGTCATCATAATATCTAAGGACTTGCTAGATCATCTAGACATACAACTTGTCCTTTAAGTTGCATTCATGGAAAAGCAATGAATTTCAATGTATATGTGCCATCACTATTGTTTTATATGCTTGTTTGATCTAGTGATGACATATGACATACTTGTGGGCTTGCAATCTCAAGTGTTGAATTTGGATATATTGTCAAATATGTGGTTCAACATAGACATGATAACCCTCTTTTGAGGTGTGAAGAAGCTTGTCTTTGGTTCAAACCGAATTACATGTATGGCAAGCTATCCAAATTTGACCAAATTTGAAAACTAATCTTTCCAATATCAAAAGAACCCGATCAATCCTTTTATGTCAATTGTTGACAAAGGGGAGAGATTAGTGCATAAAGTTTAGAAGGGGATCAAATTTTTTTTTTTTTGAAAGCACACAAGTAGGGGGGAGCAAGCTCATAAGCCATTTGTTGCATTTGTTTGTGCACTAACATATGACTTGCTCTTGCACATGTATTTAAATTCCATATATACATGCTTGTGTGGTGTATGCTAGTGGTACTTTGATTGATGATTGATCAACTAGCATGCTTAAGTGGTAACTAGATGTTTTGATTTCCGCTCTAAATTCAAGTACCTATGCTTATAATATGATCTCACGAGGTACTTTGAGTTTTTGATGAAATATCTAGTTATCCATGATGCTTGTATGGTGAGAAAGGCGCTACTCGATTGGTATCACGCTTCAAAGGTCCATTCTCTCACATTAAGCATCATTTTGGTAACATGGCTCACTCCCTAATTTCAATATTCATACATGTATGCAAAGCCTATACCAAACTCTAGGCATACATGTAGGGGGAGCTCATGCTACCAAAACCGAATTTATTATGTTTGTCCAATCCTATGATTGTGAGCAAAATGCTTGGACAACCATGATAGGTTCAAAAACCTTTAATCATAAAATCTTTATGCGGGTTGTCACCAATTACCAAAAAGGGGGAGATTGAAGATCTCTAGATTGGTTTTGGCTAATTGATGACATCCTTAGGACTAATCTCTCTATGCTAAGTGTTGTGTTAGTTGGAGATTGGTCAAGCCAAGGAGCGATGCATGGTGGTCATGGTGGATGGATCGAGATGATTCAAATGATGATCAAGTGCATGACTTGGAGTGGATGGTGGATCAAAATGGGCTCAAGGCAAAGGTATATCCATAGGGCCATTTTGATTTTACACTCAAGACACCATAGAGGGTGTGAGTGATTATAGGATCGATAAGCCGTACTATAAAGAGGGGAAAACTATCGTACATATCGGTCCTCATGTGCCTCTAGGTTCAAAATCATTTGCATGCATTCTAACCTAGAGAGCTAACCCAACCTTCGAAATTGATTGTGAAAATGCTAACACACGAGCACATGGTGATGTACACATGGTGGTGTTGGCACATTTGCGAAGGCGGTGATGGTTGCGAGGGTTGAGATGGGTTTGGGTACCGCTCACCCTCCCGCCGAGCTTGCGGGATTCGGGCGCTTTTGAGAAAATGAAATGTCTATTTTCTATTGCGCCGGATGCATCGTGGTGATGAAGACATGCTATCCCTCGTGCACAAATTGGTATATTTGTTGGGTAGCATGTTGGAGCAAAGGCGGCGCGAACGCAAAAATTCGCGATTCGTGCTGATCGGACGCGGTGGCCGGACCCGCGGCCGGGCGCATTTTTTGGCCGGGACTTCCGGTGGGTGCGTCCGCGAGAGCATGTTTTTCGGGGTTCGGCCGAGGGCCGACCGGACGCATCGACCGGATGCTTCGGTGCTGACCGAAGCACGCGATCGGACTTAGCTTGGCGGACCCGCTTCAGCAACCGGTCAGCGGTTCGGGTTGGGGTTGTCGGTTGTGGCCGGACCCACCGCCGGACTCACTGGTGAGTCCCGTCCGGCGTCCGGTCGAGCTGATTTTGCGCGGTGCACCCCAACGGCCACATTTCGTGGTGGGGGGTATTTATACCCCTTTGGCCGGCTTGTGGAGCTCTTTTGGTCATTTTGAATCAATCCTAACACCTCTAGAGCTGAGCACTCATCCTCCTCCTCACTCCTTTGCTTGAGAGCATCCATTCTAGTGAGTTGAGGTGATTCAAGTGCACTTTGCTTTGATCATTGCATCTAGTGGCACTTGTGGATCGTTGTGAGCCGGTGGTTTTCTTGTTGCTCTTGGAGAGCACCACTCCTAGCCGGCTTGGTGATTGGTGGAGGGCGTTGGCAAGAGTTGGTGATTGTTCTTGGCCACCTCCGGTGATTTGTGAGAGGACGTGCATCCTCGTCGGGACGGCAATTGCAAGATAATACATTGCTCGTGTCGTTGAGTACCTCTCATTTGCTTTTGGGTGCGGTAAGCCTAAAGGCATTTGGCTTGGAGTGAGCTCCACACCGACCCACACGTGAGAAGGTCGACACAACGGAGACGTAGCTTGACGGGTGCTCAAGTGAACCGGGATAAATCATTGTCTCCACTTGTCTCTTGTTGTCCCTTGGTGATTGGCAACAGCGATTTGGTTATCTCATTGTATCATCTTGGTGATTGGATTGACTAGCCTCGACATTGTGGTATAACTCTTCTACACTCTTGCATTACTTTCATAGATAGTGTAGTTTGAGTAGCCTTGCTAGTTGCTTAGCCTTGTTTAGAGTAATCTAGCTTGTTCACCTAGTTGGTAAAGTAGCGACTTAGCCTTTGTGTGTGACTAGAGATCATAGCAACTAGAATTGTCAATAGGAGGCTTGCCGACAAGTAGAGCTAGAGCAAACGCGTTTATCGCCTTTTGTTATTCTAACAAGTTTGTCTAGTGTTTTGTAGAAATTTTTATTAGGCTATTCACCCCCCTCTAGCCATTTAGGACCTTTCGGCCGCCCGTGCGAGAGACCCATCGGCGGGAGTTTGAGACAGCAATACTCGGGTGTGACGCTGCCTTCTTCGGGGCCTCCAAATCCCAGGTGTGGCCGCTGCCTCCGTTGCCTAGCTCATTTGTTCGCTCCACCCCCGTTTCCGGTGCCTCCTTCGCAGGGACTCCGGTGAGTATATGTTGTTCTTTATTTCTTAGGCTTGTGCGGCCATCCTGCAGGTACTAATGAGGTCGCCTCTCTTTTATGCCGCCACCGCCGGTGGGTTCGAACCCGACTCCTCCGGTGGCCCTTCTCCAACCCATCCGGCATCCGGCCCGACTACACGGTACACGTGGCGGTGGCGTTCCTCCTCCGGCACGCAGCAGCCACACTACGGGCTTCCACACGTCCCTCCACAACACGGGTGGACGTTCCAATCGGCGCCGCGGCATGGGTGGTATCCGGGGCAAGGTGAGGGCCCCTCACACTCTTCGCACCAGGGAGGCCACGGGTCGGGGCAAGGAAGTTGAGGATTAGGTTCGACTGTTAATCTTGTGATGGATTTCTTTTAGATGTTGGATATGTTGCATTTGTGATGGATCTCGTTTTGATGTTGGACATGTTAGATTTCGTTTGGTTGTTGGACATGTTGGATTTCGTTTGGATGTTGGACTCTATGTGTGAATTTGTGATATATGTGGATTATATACGTGAATTTGTGATATATGTGCAATATATACGTGAATTGGTGATATATGTGGTTTTTGTGTATCTATGAAAGCTTATGGTATATGTATATGTTGATTTGCAGCAACAATCCAAAGAAACAACAAAAAAAAAGTAAAATTCTCAGCTTTGCACAATTTGGAATGGCGGATTGCCCGAGTGCATGGGCGGCACTCGGCAAATCTGCCATAACTTTGCCGAGTGCCGACCTGTATTGCACTTTCGGCAAAGCTTAGTATTTTTTGGTAAAATAAATAGTTTGCCGAGTTCGACATACACTTTCGGCAAAGTTTTTTAAAATATTCAAATCTTTGCGAGTGCCCGACGTTTGGCACTCGGCAAAGGAGCATCCAGATATAACGGACGACGGCTAGTTCGCCGAGCGAGCGACATGGCACTTTCGGCGACGCCTTTGCCAAGTGCCCGACATTTGGCACTTTCGGCAAAGAATCGTTTGCCGAGTAATTCTTTGCCGAGTGCGTTTTGCGGTATGGCGGTCGGCAAAGGCTTTCCCAGTGTGAACGGCCTTTGCCTAGTGCGCTCTGCACTTTCGGCAAAGCAGCCGATTCCTGTAGTGATTGCGACTTGCTCTGAAGCTCTTTCTCGCCCACGAACTCGTCATATCCCTTGTGAAGCCTTCACCGGCCAAAGTCGAGAAACCTGCTTGTGCTACCATGTTCAAAACCGACTTGCTCCCAGCGCTGTCAATGCTTTCTTTAGACAAACTAGCTTGATATTAAGCGTTTGGACATCTATCGACTTAGTGCTGGCCGTACAATTCTTTCATGCAATGCAGCACTAGAGGAGAGCACGGATACCATGGACTTTCCGCACTGCGTGACATTCTGCTTTATCGCCATGTGAAATAGCGGCAAGCCTGTACATTCAACACGGTGGGTTGATGGAATAACAAGGAAGGAATTGACATCCCGATGCCTTCCATGCCTACTGCTAGCAACAAACCAGACGACTATTGTGTTGCATGGGTTCTTTGTTTCTCTCGGCACATATATATGTCATATATATAAGCCACGTATTTATAGGCTCACAAATGTACTATAAGAAATGAAAAGGTCGACATGTGGTGCAGTCGTCAGCAGCTGACTCAAGCATTTACAGCGCTGCGTTCATATGGTATATAGTACAAAGGATTACGATAATACAAAAAAAATATGTCAATTCCAGCACAAAGAAAAAGAAAAAAATGGTGGCCCTTAAAGGCAGGAGTGCTTGAGTCAGCTAACAACTGAAATTTAAACACCACTCTATGTCTAGTAAGTGTGTCCTGACAAACCAAACACAATGTTAACCCACCCCTAGTGTTCATCATCTTGAGTCATCCATGTTTCCTAGTGTTAATTGAAGAATGTTATTTAATCAAAACATTTTTTTCAAAACAGGCATCATACTAGACTCTGGAGTGCCATTGCTTTCACCACAACTTGACTTTGTTCTTGGCGAAAAAAAAAAAACTTTACTTTGTTCCATATTGATTATTTCACACTATCTCCTTAATTTGTTAATACAAGTTTGGGCCCTAACAGAAATTTTAAAAATAGGAAAAAAATGCAAAATCATGTATCCTCCTCCTGCCTTAATTGAGCTGTACACAAGAAGAATTTTGCTTCCATGGTCTCATCCACAGTAGAAGCTCCACTTGCAGCGACCTTCCTTGTGATGGAGCCACCTTCACATAATCCACTGTTCCTTTTCCCTCCACATCAGTCCACCTCCTTGATCACGAATATGGCAGTGCAGACCACGCCATGCATGAAGGGTCGACCCATTATTGTCAAAGATATGTCACATCCTCTCAGTGTCCCCTACGACGAGCCTCACGCTGATTTTTTTTTTTATTATTAAAACTCTGGATGCATGTCAAGCAAAAGTCGGTGCCCCTACCTTATTTGATTTCGTGGTCAAGATAGAACTCTTTGATCCCTCCTCCCCGTCCCTAGTTTGACCTCAAAAAAAAGCAAGAAGACGCAAATGGAGAGGGAGGCCACCAACTTTTCCCGCACTATCAACAGGGTGGCGTCTGCTTGGCTATCATGCGCTTAACAAGCAATCACTGTCAGGAGTATGTTATCCTTCGAGTTCACACATACGAGGCCACAGTTGGAACCCTAGTCACCGGGATCGCGGGAGGACGTCCCAGAACGCGGGTCGGGAACTAATTGGATCGTTGCATGGATCGTACATGGAACGCGATCCGATAATCCTGTGGAGCGCTGGGGCAGCAACACGATATTGATCCATGGGCTCCAGCGGCAGCAAAGAGAGCCCCAGAGGGCCTCGTGGGGCTGTCTACTACTTGACTGAAAGCATGCTGCTGGGCTGATAACATGGGCTAGGGTTAACTAAGGGTCATGTGAGCTTAGCTTTGTGAGCACTCATGGGCTGGGCATGCAGTCAGCCCTGTTAATCAATGTATTCTATTTTTTGTATAAGATACTTGTGTTGAACTAATTTATCGGTGGAGATTGGGTCATCGTCCCATGTGATCGTTCCGGTTTTGCTGGGATCACGTTCCGGTTCCCAAAATACCGATCGAAAGGGGTAATACTCTTATCGTTCCATGCTTTTTCAAAATAGTGTCCCGCGTTCCTCGTTCCCATACCTCGATCCCATCGACCCGGGAACTAGGTGACTAGGGTTGGAACCATCTCCCATCAGATCCCAATAATGCAGGCCAAGGTTTCACGTTTGACACAGTTCCTGCATGATCCATTAGATGATCTGCATGTCTGTGTCATCAGCGTCCACTTGAATAGACATCTAATCATGCTCAAGCACTTGGTGAATTATCATCACTTCTGATATATTCTATCTCTCTAATTCCCAAGACCTCCCAAGCTTAGTACCCTACCGAGGAACTGTAGTGGCTACCATGATCCATTCATCTCTTGTTCCGTGAACAAGAAACATCCTTCTTTTCTGTCCCTGATCCGATCCCATTGCTGAAGCAGCCCGTCCACTCTGTCTGTCTCTCTACTCTTTAATGGAAAGAAGAAAGTAAGACCGGCCACATAAGAAAGTAATATAATATTCATTTCTTCACATTTTCTTTATGTCCTGCACTTAAATTTCACCCAACTTTATTCAGTGTCTCTGAACTAGGATGTTCATGGCAAGTAGGCTTGTTCACTGGCATGGCGGCAGCATATCCTCAAGGCATCTGAACCCCAGTCACCGGGAACGCGGGACGAGGCAGCGACCTGCGTCCCGGGAACTTCGTCCCAAATCGCGGGACGGAGACGTGGCAGGACGTTGGCTGGGATGCCGGCGGAACTCGACTCGGAGGAAAGTGGAACGGTAGGGCAAGGGCTCGGTAGGGAAAGGCTCGGCGCCGCCGTTGATGGCGACCCCAAGTTGATCCGGCCGCCGTCGCCATGGAATTTTGAAGGTCCGCCGCCGCTGGCCGTGTCCGCATGCCACACGAGGAAGACGATGACCCTGGCTGTGGCTGATTGCGTTAAGTTTATTTACTTGCCTAGTTGGGCTTTACCTTTTGGGCCTTGACGCTTAGCTGCCTTTGTGGTCTTGTGCTCGTGGGCCTGCTTGAGCACATAGCAGTTTCATTTTCTAGGGCAACGAGCAGACCCTTTGCTTTCTGCCGCCGTCTGCCAGGCGATACACATTCCAAATGCTGCCTTCGTCCCGCCCCTCATCCCCGTTCCTCGACCCAGTCGACTTGGGGACTTGCTGAAGCCGTATACTCGTTGTTCCAAACAGTATTGTAAATCGTCGTACCACGTTCCTCGTTCCCGTTGCTCGATCCGGTCGATCCGGGAATGCGGTGACTAGGATCTGAACACTCAGGCCACTTCCGTCTGTCAAGAAACATCCTTCTTTTCTGTCCCTGACCCGATCCCATTGCTGAAGCAGCCCGTCCAGTCTGTCTGTCTCTCTACTCTTTTATGGAAAGGAGAAAGTAAGACCGGCCACACAAGAAAGTACTATAATATTCATTTCTTCACATTTTCTTTATGGCCTGCACTTAAATTTCACCCAACTTTATTCATTGTCTCTGAACTAGGATGTTCGTGGCTAGTAGGCTTGTTCACTGGCATGGCGGCAGCATATCCTCAAGGCATCTGAACCCCAGTCACCAGGAACGCGGGAAGAGGCAGCGACCCGCTTCCCGGGAACTTCGTCCCAAATCGCGGGACGGGGACGTGCCGGGACGTTGGCTGGGACGCCGGCGGAACTCGACTCGGAGGAAGGCAGAACTCGACTCGGAGGAAAGCGGAACGGTAGGGCAAGGGCTCGGTAGGGAAAGGCTCGGCGGCCGCCGCGGATGGCGACCCCAAGTTGATCCGCCGCCGCCGCCATGGAATTTTGAAGGTCCGCCGCCGCTGGCCGTGTCTGCAGTCCACACGAGGAAGACGATGATGACCCTGGCTGTGGCTGATTGCGTTAAGTTTATTTACTTGCCTAGTTGGGCTTTGCCTTTTGGGCCTTGACGCTTAGCTGCCTTTGTGGCCTTGTGCTCGTGGGCCTGCTTCAGCACATAGCAGTTTCACTTTCTAGGGCAACGAGCAGACCCTTTGCTTTCTGCCGCCGGCTTCCAGGCGATACACATTCCAAATGCCGCCTTCGTCCCGCCCCTCGTCCCCGTTGCTCGACCCAGTCGACTTGGGGACGTGCTGAAGCTGTTTACTCGTTGTTTCAAACAGTATTGTAAATCGTCGTACCACGTTCCTCGTTCCCGTTCCTCGATCCGGTCGATCCGGGAACGCGGTGACTAGGATCTGAACACTCAGGCCACTTCCGTCTGTCAAGAAACATCCTTCTTTTCTGTCCCTGATCCGATCCCATTGCTGAAGCAGCCCGTCCACTCTGTCTTTCTCTCTACTCTTTTATGGAAAGGAGAAAGTAAGACCGGCCACACAAGAAAGTGCTATAATATTCATTTCTTCACATTTTCTTTATGGCCTGCACTTAAATTTCACCCAACTTTATTTAGTGTCTCTGAGGTCTGAACGAGGATGTTCATGGCAAGTAGGCTTGTTCACTGGCATATGGCGGCAGCATATCATCAAGGCTTCTGAACACTCAGGACACTTCCGTCTGTCACCTGATAGCTGGAGTTCCTCAGGTATCCATTGCTGACTGCCGCCGCCTTGTCCCAATACTTACTGCTGGCAGGCGGCACCAACAAGTCAAAATAGAAGAACAAAGACTCCATACTCTCGTTGTCTGCCAGATTTAGCCCAGAGGTGCCGGCGTCTCCGGCTCCCAGAGGTCTCAACAGTCACCACAACGGCGCCACCAGATTTGGCCCAGGGTGCCAACAGATTTATCCCTGCTGCTGCCAGGCCACCGTCAACAGTACGGTCTTTAGTTTGGATGCCTCGAGATCAGAGGACAGTGTACCTGAATATTTTGTGAAGAACAGTGTGGCTGCATTGTCACTGTCCTATAGACAACACGCATAGTCATTCATGCTTAAGCGTCTGCACATGTTAATCTCATCTGTTAGCTGTACCTCTTGAATTCTCGTGATTTCCCAAGCACAGTAGTACCCTACTACCCTGATCCATTCATCGTCTCTCACTAGGTAAAAAAGCTAGTATCCACAATGGCACCTACAGACGACAGGACAAACATGCGTCTGTAATATGAGTTTATAGATACGAGTCAACACGTCTGTATTAAGTTGCCGACCGGATCACCATTCCGGCGGTTAACACGCATCCGTAATAGGCGCTTATTACAACTGCGTGTTTTTAAGAATGCCTGTAATATGACTAAACGCGTGTAGGGAAAACTTGTGTTAATATTTCAGAATTAGCTGTAGTAGCAGATTGAAGCAGCGCACGATGCTGAGAAACAATATTTTGCTGAAAACTCGACAAGAATCTTTCACGAATACAGTCGGCCAACGGATCAAGCTGGCCGAGTGGATGGGTGTGGGTGACGTTTCATATGTGGAACATCAAAAGGCTGATATAAAGGTCCTGTTCTACAAGGGCAGGCGACCCTCTAACAAAGCACTATGGCATTGTAGGTTGCCACTAGCACGAGGACAGAACAAATCTGATATAATTTCCTTCACCAGTCACCATTAAGTTGAACATTTGGCAATCATAGAACTTCCAAAACCTCCCAAGCTTACTTCCATAGCAAGCAGGTTGCCGCTAGCGTGTCCGAAGAGCAAATCTTGTATAATTTCCTACTTCACCAATCAGCATTTAGCTGTACCGTCAGTTAGCGTAGAACTCCCAAAATCTCCCAAGCTTACTACCCTACCAAGCATCAGTATTGACCACCGTAACCATTATTCATTTTTTGTTCCATTAGGAAGGAATTTTGATCCATCACATCTCTCTCTCTCTCTCTCTCTCTCTAGTTGTATAAGCGTCTCTATTATGGTGTTGTGCTCCCTCCTTTATGTCACTACTCTTTTATATATGAACCCGAGATAGTAGAATCACACACGCTATCCTTTAAATTATTTTGCTCAGTTCAGAATTCAAACAAGCATTAGATGCCATCCAACTACATAATCGATTTTACGCGGCGGATTTTTTTTCGATTTTACGTGGCGGACTTTTAAAACCGCCACCAATGGAAGGTCACGGAAAATCACGCGATTTTTCGTGGCGGTTTTAGAATCTGAAATGCACGCCACCGTTAATAGCATAAAAAAATAAAAAAAAGAAAAATCCAAATCAAAACCCCCGACGGGCCGATCACGGGGCCACCGGCCGTCGGGGTTTCGATCTGCCGCCGCCGCGCGCTGCCGCCCAGCCGCCGCCGGAGTCCAGATCTCGGAGAGAGGAGCCGCCGTAGCGCCGGTGGAGGTGCCGGTGGAGGCGCCGCGCCCGGTGGAGGCGCCCGCTGCCAGCGCCGGGTGGAGCTTGACCAAGGTGGCGCTTCAGCGCCCGATGGCGGTGCCGTGGAAGCGCCGCGCGGTGGAGGTGCCAGCGCCCGGGGGGGCGCCGCGTCGCGCGCGGTGTGGCGGCAGCGTCGGTCGAGGTGCCGTGGTGGAGCGCCGCCCGGTGGAGGTCGGCGCCGGAGGAGGGAGGGGCGCGGCGCCGGCCGGTGGAAGTTGGAGGAGGGGCGCCATCGGAGCCGGATCGGGAGCAGATCGAGAGGGAGCGATGGGGAAAAATAGAGAAGTGAGGAAGGAGTGGGTGAGTTGGTGAGTTAGGGTTGGGAATGATATATATACTCAAACCTTAGTATTGGGCCGAGATGGACTTTGTTGGCCGGGTTTGCTGTTTTCGGGCCTTATTTTCCATGACGGTTTTTAAAAAAACCGCCACGGTTAATCAATTTACCGTGGCGGTTATTAAAACCGCCACGGTTAATCAAAAATAACCGCCACGGTTAATTAAAGTATTTTCGTGGCGGTTTCTCAAATGCCCGCCACGGAAAATAAAATCTGAACACCACGCAAAATCAATCCTGTAATAGTTTTATTGCCTCTCGGCACTGCCTGATGGAGCTGAGCAGCTGTTAGTGATGTGAAGTGACTTCATTGCTCATAATATCTCTTCTGACATCTGAGAATTGATTTCACATTATTTGTATGAACAAGGAAGTGACTAGCAGAGTACTGCGAGTTAAATTGAACTGAGCTAGTTTTCCTATTTTAGCTGAGCATGATGATCAAGACAAAAAAATTGCACAATTATAAGTTGAAGAGTGATTTACACTCTACAGAAATTGCTGGAGCACTGTAGGTTTTTTTTTTCGAGTTAAGCAACAGGTTGACCACCCCACCTCAATGGTTGTCTACCATTGATACCAGGCAGTGACACCCAAATAAAATTACAGCTAGTGGATGCAGAGCAATTAAATTATACTAAGACAATTACAACATCAACACAAGATTCAGAATTCCTAAAAGACCAATCCTTGGTAGACAAAGAGGCTGTTCTCTGAACGATTGAGCCTCCTGATTGCAACCTTCAACCCCGTGTGGACGCCCTGTTCATCAGATCTTCCGAGGAGCAGGAGGAAAACAGGGCCAATGCCAAAGAACAGGGCAGTTCGGTGTCAAGTGTAGAACGCTCAGGTTGCAGCAGCGGCCTGTGGCAACGTGGATGGTCTGCAACGAGAGGCTCTTGACAATCTCGAGTTCGGTCTCCTGACACTTCCCATGGCTGTGCACTACATACATCAAGCATGCCTTTGCTTCCCATTTGATTAACATAACATCCTACTACTTGAACACAACTCGTAGCTTGTTCTGGTTTGCCTTCTCTTTTATTTATAGATAGATGGTAATAAAGAGAGTTTCATCCATGACTGTATAGTAGATAGATGGAAATAAAAACACTCCTTTGATTATAGCATAGGCCTAGTTGAAAAGATTGTAGCTTCCTCTCCTTCACCTCCTCTTGCATTTATAAATAAATATATAGATACAAATAAAGATACTCTCATGATGATATATGGTCCTTTTTTTTTAGATAAAGGATGATACATGGTCCTACACGCCCTGACTCTATCCTCATATCAGTGCACCTCCTCTTTTGCTAATTAACTAGCGCCTATCACGTTCTCCACAACAGTCAACACGGGACCGAATTGAAATATAATGAATATAATCAGTGGAATTCACACAAAAACCAAACAATCAGAACAAGGAATTGATGAGTAAGTACACAAACGTTCTTTTGTCCCGGTTCTCCATAGTGTAAATTGAACTGGGATTATGCAACCGGGACTAAAAATCGAGTGGTGAGAATATGAACCGGGATTAATAATAACCTTTAGTCCCGGTTCGTAGCACTAACTGGGATTCCCCCGAGGCCCAGTGCCCAGGCTCAGACCAGTAGATTTAGTCGGTTGGTGTTACCAACCGACTAAATCTCTCTTTTTTTTTTGTTTCTTTTAATTTCATGTTATATTTTGCTTTTAAATTTGGTTTTAAATACGATTCTACACTACAAATGATACGCTGTTCAGGGAAGTTTCGAATATCATTGTACACTACAAATGATAAACGCATTTAGGGAAAGTTTCGAATACAATTCTATATTATACATCAAAAGCGGGCATATATATTGTTTTCATCGTCATGATGCCACATATTTAGAGCCGATTACAAGTTCATCGCCCTACATATATAATGTCAAGTGTGGACTCAATTACAAAGTTCAACATCAATCATTCGCCTCGGATTTGGACGCCAATTTGGCTCCTTCGGATCCGCATTTGGAAGCCACTTTTCATTAGGGTCATAGTAAAACTCGGGCGCCTTCTGTTAAGACCTCGTCATTGATAAATCCTGCCAGGGACTCTTGCATTGCTTGGAGTTGAGTTTTCTCTACAGTTAAGCTCTTCAAATATTTCGTCTTCAATTGGAGAAAAGGAGAAAAAGTATTAGTATATAAATATGTGTTTAATAATAATAATGGTAAATATATATTGTCATGTATATATGTAGTACACGTACATGGTTTTCCTCTTGGGTGCTTCTACTTGAGTTGAACTTTATGAACTCACAAACGTAGAATCCACAAAGATTGGTACCTTGTGGCTGCCTCGGAGCCCACTGCAGATTAATTGAAGATTAATTGAATAAATATATGTTTGTATGAATGCAACATTACAACACATAACAATCACTACTACAAAATTGAACTTGCATGGTGTTTAGAAATCATTTTCCGTGGGGGGCATTTCAAAAACCGCCACGGAAAATAGGTGGCCTGGCAGCCCCGCGTGTGGTAAAAACCGCCACGGTTAATCGATTTTCCGGGCGGGCATTGTAAAATAACCGCCACGGTTAATCCCCATTAACCATGGCGGTTTTATTACAATGCCCGCCACGAAAATAGATTAACCGCGGACGGTTTTTATATTTAGCCCGCCACGTAAAATCAGGCCCAACCTATGAGCCTAAAGGCCCATTTCGATGACCACAAATATATATACGACCTTCATTTTCACTTCACCAACTCTCACTCTCTCACCAACCGGCCCCTCCCCTTCCTTCCTCCTTCCTCGTTCCGTCCAGCGACTCCCCTCCCCTTCCTCGTTCCGTGGCGCGACCCGGCCCCTCCCCTTCCTTCCTCCTTCGCGCGCCCGGCCCCTCCCCTTCCTCCTTCCGGCGGCGCGTCCCCTCCCTTCCTCCTTCCCGGCGGCGCGCCCCCTCCCCTTCCTCGGCGGCAACCTCCAAGAACGGCCGTGCGGCGGATCCGGATCCGGCGGCCTCGGCCGTGTGGCGGCGGAGGAGGTTCGACCCCGCATGGCGGCCTCGGCCGCGGCGGGCGGCGGCGGCGGGCGGCTCCTCTTCCCGAGATCGTGGCGGCGAGCTCCTCCTCTTCCCGAGATCCCGGCTGCGTGGAGATGGATCCGGTGGTCGGGAGGCCCGATCGCGGTGGGTGGGCTGCCGGCGGCGTTCCTCCCGATCCCGAGATCCGGCGGCGGCGGAAACCTTAGCGGGCTCGGCGGCCCAGATTCGGGCCCTAGGGCCCGTGATCCGGGCCGCCGGGCCCGCTTAGGTTTTCGATTTGATTTTTTTTTTTTTTTATTTTTTTATTTATTTACCGTGGCGGGCATTAAAAACCGCCGTGGAAAAGATGTGATTTTTCAGGACCCTAGCTCGTGGCGGACAAAAAGACCGCCACGGAAAATGGTTTTTGTCCGCCACGGAAAATCGCTTTTGTGTAGTAGTGAATGGATTAATGAATTATACCTCATGAGGTTCAATATGCTCTGCCAGCGGTTGATCAAGTAGGTAACGACACCCGTCATCTACATTATGCTCTTCCAGCGGCGGCGGATTAAGATGAGCCCCAAATTGACTCCCTACATCGATCATATGGAATATTTCATCTTCCATCAAGTCCTCTCTCCCGTCGTTGTCGGCCATTGATCAAAGCTAAATACAAGATAATTTTATTAAAAGTTTAAAATTCATGATCAAACCAAAATTAACAACACAACTACTCAAAGAATGGCAAGCACATTCTAGAGTCTAGGCCACACTACAGCATCAAGACATGAAATTTTCTCTAAAGTATAAGGCAGAGAGACATGGTCCCGGTGCTCACCTAAACCCGGGACTAAAGATGATTTTGGCGCGAACCTACATGCTCGGGCTGAAATTTTTCGGGCCTTTAGTCCCGGCCTGTATGGACAACCGGGACTAAAGAGACAACAAAGGGGATAAATTTCATTTCCGCCTACAGTTATTTGCCGCTTATTTATATACTCTAAATATTACATTCTAAATCTCTGTTATTTGCCAAGAAATTATATACATGAATTTTTTTAAAAAAGTCATATTCTACTACATTTTCCTTTATTGCACACATATAAAATATGTAACCTAGTACTTTTTTTTCATTTTGACATAAATATTGAACATAATATAAATGCATAATCACTATTTCATTAATACAAAAATATAGCCTTTATTCAAAAAATAAATAAAACTATTTATTTTCGACAGGAAATTTGTTTTCACATTATTTTAACGTTGAAGTTTCGATTCTAGATCACCCATGGTGTAAATGCGGGACCATAGAAAATCACTCGTCGTGCGGAAATTGATTAAACTGGAAAAAATATCAAAACAATTCAAAAAATTCTCAAACTTGGCGGTTCATGCACACGGGGCATGTGAAAGCGTGGGAAAAAAGTTTGAGGCCAAAACCACACCGAAATACGCGTGGACCTCAAAATCATGGAGAACCAAAGTACGAGAGACATGGTTGGTGAAAGGTTGCGTATACCTCTATGAAGGCTGTTGGGTCTACCGGTGTTAAAATTGCTTGAATTTTTTTTTTGTGCTCATATACACCCAAAATATGATCCCACGCAAAAATCTTGGGTTTTTTTCATGATTATTTGAATTACTGCATTTTTTCTCGCCGCGCGCGACAAACCATGGCGAAGTTTCGTATGGAAAACAATAGGATTTTGCACCCACCTCCCCAAAACTTCGTCTCCTAGGGCACAAGAGACCTTCTCACAAAGTTTGGCACCGTTTTAGTTCCTTTTAGGGGTGGACTCAGTTCAATTTATAATTACGGAGAACTCGCGCGAAATTCGATTAAACTAGAAAAAAACCACACGAATTCAAAAAATTCTCAAACTTGGCGGTTCCTCGCACACGGGGCATGTGAAAGCGTGGCCAAAAGTTTGAGGCCAAAACCACACCGAATACGCGTGGACCTCGTAATCATGGAGAACCAAAGTGCGTAGACATGGTCGGTGAAAGGTTGCATATACCTCTGTGAAGGATGTTGGGTCTACCGGTGTTAAAATTGCTTGAATTTTTTTTTGTGCTCATATACACCCAAAATATGATCCCACGCATAAAAATCTTAAGTTTTTTTCATGATTATTTGAATTACTGCATTTTTCTCCAGCGCCGCATGCGACAAACCATGGCGAAGTTTCGTATGGAAAACAACAGGATTTTTGCACCCACCTCCCCAAAACTTCGTCTCCTAGGGCACAAGAGACCTTCTCACAAAGTTTGGCACCGTTTCAGTTCTTTTTGGGGTGGACTCAGTTCAATTTATAATTACGGGGAGAACTTCGCTGAAATTCGATTAAACTAGAAAAAAACCACACCAATTCAAAAAATTCTCAAACTTGGCGGTTCCTGCACACACGGGGCATGTGAAAGCGTGGCCAAAAAGTTTGAGGCCAAAACCACTTTGGAATATCATGGAATACGCAAATGTGTTAATAAACGAAAACATATTTTGAATAAGAGAAAACCAATACTATGAATTCAAGTTCTGAAAACGTAATTCTATATTACGCTAACGATGTTGGTCATAATATAATAAAATCTCAGGGTCCTTTTATGCATAAGTGATGTTGCCTAAAAAAAAAAGATTTAGTCCCGGTTCGATATTCGAACGGGACTAAAGTCGCCGGTTTGGGCCCTGGGCTGGACCCAGCTCAAAACCTTTCATCGATCCCTACTCTCAAACGGGATTAAAAGCTTGAGAATGCGAACCGGGACTAAATGTCTTATTTTAGTCCCGGTTGTTGGCTAGAACGGGACTAGAGGTTTCCTCGGATGAGAATTGCCTCGAACATCGTTCCTCCAAGAGCTTTACTCCCGGTTGGTAGTTCCAACCGGGACTAATAGGAACTTTAATCCCAGTTCAAAATGAGAAGCTCGCCTGTAGTGTAAAACGCATCCGGGACAAAACAAGGTCTTTGTAGTATATATAGTGCTGGAACTGGCAATCACAAGCTTGAACTTGTAGCTAGCGTGATGTGCGATTATGATATATGTGACTGTGACAACACCCCCTCATGTGTCAATACATTCCCTACATGCTTTTAATTTGTAGCTCTACAGCCTGGGTTATGGAAGTTGCCGTATCAAAACAGTCTCTTTGTGTATAGCTAGAAACCATGCAATAATGTTGGCATTTGGACCTAAAAAACAGGAGGTGCACCACAAACATGTTTTCATGGCACCACGAACAGGACGTAATGAACCCGAGATAGTATGATCACACAAGCTATCCCTTGAATTATTTTTTCAGCGCATCATTCAAACAAGGATTAGATGCCAACCATTATACCATTTTATTGCGCGCCTCTGGCGCTGCCCTGATGGAGCTGAGCAGCTGGCAACGATGTTAAGTGACATGATTGCTCATAATATCTCTTCTATCTTCTGAGAATTCATTTCACATTATCTGCATGATATAAAATCATCGGTATAGCTAGTGTCAGAAAAAGTTGTTCAGACCGTAGCTATATCTTAATACAATATTATTCTTCTTTCCCTTTTGAGGACAGCTAGCAGAGCACTGCAAGATAAATGGAACATCCATAATTTTCCTACTGTAGCTGAGCATGATCATCAAGATAAAAAAATTGCTTGATTATATGTTGAAGATTGATTTACACTCTAGAGAAAATTGTTGGATAGGTTTTTGTTTTTGGCGTTAAGCACCCAGGGTGAGCACCCCCCACTTGAATGGTTGTTTACCATTGATACCAGGCCATCTGGTCACAGAGATTGGGCCATGATCCAAATAGAATTACAGCTGTGGGGGCAGAGCACATGAATACATACATTGCATAACAGACCAATTCTTGATAGACAAAGAGGCTGTTCACTGAACGCCTGCGCATCGTGCTTGGAAACTTCAACTCCGCGTGGGCACTCTATCGTCGGATCTTCTGAGGAGCAGGAGATGGAAAACTGGGCGAATGCCAAAGACAAAGGCACAGTTCGATGACAAGAGTGTAGAGTGCCATTCAGGTCATAGCTGTGGCCCGTCGCAACATGGATGGTCTGCAATGTGGCTGAAGTCCAACCGGTGTTTCGAGGTCGCCTGACGCTTCCCATACTTGTGGACTAAATACAGAGAGCTTGCCTTTTTTTTCAATTAGACTACCTTAACATCCTAGTGCTTGAACAACTCATAGCTTTTTCTGGTTTGCTATCTCTCTTTTATTTATAGATAGATAGTAATAAAGAGAGGCTCATGATGTTGTACAGTCTGATTTGGTGCCGTAGATAGATAGAAATAAAGACACTGCTTTGATGATTTATGGTACAACCTATTTCATGGATTTTATAATCACTATGCTTGGACCATACTATAATGATAGTCCCCATGTTTCACTGCAGGCTGAGCGCCCTATATCGCAACTGATGGACTGATGGTTTGTTAGAAATGTACATCAAGCAATCGTGTGGACCGGTAATCTTCTATTTTGACCAACTGTTGTCTAACATTACGTGTGAGATATAGTGCAAGCTTAATTGGCTGCTTCTTTCATATCTTTTGCCGGCGGTGAAGACGGAGGGTGGAGAGTGGATTGGAGTGTGGTACAGCAAACTCACGCCTTTCGCGCCATAGCTTTCTGCCTAGCTTCTTTAAGGCGCACAACTGTTTGCTTATTTAGTACATCACTCCAGCTCCACCGTTTAAGCCGGTGATTTGTGTTGGTGTGCCTGCTCTGTGCGATCTATGGCAGCTCACCATTTAACGCACAAAGTAGTGTAACAAACTCCTTTTTCCCTTAAAGCAACACACACACATGCGTGTTTTCGAAAAATTAGGCTGCTTCTTTTTTTACAGACGAAAATGGTTAGACTGCAAATAATGGACGAGGATATGCTATCCAATTCTAGAGACCAACTGCTACAGCATGGACTTTTAATAATTATTAGTCGTGCAACATGACAATTATTCAGCCAAGACGCATCACTGATGACTATTCACTGTAACTCGTCTTGCAACGACACGGCGCTGCTGTGGATCTCCTCACTCTCTTATTCAGCATGGACACGTCACTAATGGCTATTAACAAAATAAAAAAGAATATATTTTGTAGTTCTGGTGCTTCACATACTGATTGCCAGTTTTTTTCGACGGCGACTCGCAGCGGCGGCAGTGTGATCCAGTTCGTCTGCAGCTGTAGGAATCGTGGGCTGCATCTTCTGTCTTCAGTGGCGCCTCCCTTCACCTCCAAAGTTAGCTCCGACAAAGTCGTGAGCCATTTCGGCTTCGTCTGGCCATGCCACTTCTCCCGTCCATGCCCACGGCAGGCCTCAACCCATGGACATGGATTTCGACTGTGGCAACTCGTGATTAGCCGATTACTCATGCTGACTGTTGGACAGGCCAGGCCCATGTGACAGAAAAAGAAAAAAAAACTTAATTAGTTATGGGCTGCTCTAATCATGTGCATCGGGCCGGCCCGCCCGACAAGGCCCGGGCCCAGGCTGGGCACGACCCGGTCAGGCACGGGCCACCGGGCCGTGTCAAAGCAGCCCACCGTGCCCTGGGTCGGCCCAGGCACGGCACGCGGCCTGCTTTTCGTGCGGGCCAGCCCAAATAGCACGGGCCCAAAATGACACCAGGCCAGCCCGCAAGCAGAGCTGCTAAAAAAAAAGAGATAGACAGACATGTGATAAATTGGAGTATTATTCAAACTAGATCCAATCAGCACAGTTCTAGCAGCCATTGACACAAGGCCGCCTTGCCAAACATCTAATTTTTTACTCCCCTTATCCAATAACGGCAACCAATCAATAAGTTTAAGCCTACTTGGGCTTCTTTGGAACTCCTAAGTATTTGATGGGGAAAATACCAATCGACAATTCAAAATTTCAGCATATCTTTCACTCCAATTTTCATCATCATTGATCATGTGGATCTCGCTCTTGCTAAAGTTTATTTTTAACCCGGCTAACATTTCAAACAAGTACAAAAGCATTTTCATGTTGGTTGCATTTTTTCTGTGCCATGCTTCAAAAAAAAAACTATAGTATCATCAGCATACTATAGTAATACTACCCCATTAGGGATAATATGGCTAATTAGCCCACACAAAATGCCATTTTCCTGAACTTGCAACACCATCCTGGTCAAGCATTCTGCTACTAAATTAAACAAGATAGGGGACAAAGGGTCACCTTGTCTCACCCCTTTATAGCTTTTGATGTATGCCCCAATTTTATTATTATTTTTCACGATTTATTGTTCCTCCGTAAAACCACTTGTTTTATCCATTGGCACCATTTAAGTGAGAAACCCCTTTTTTTTTTCTCAACACAAAAAAAAGTAGATTCCAATTCACATTATCATAGGCTTTTTCAAAATCTAATTTGAGGATCACCCTAATTTGTTTTCTTCTCTTAGGTTCATGTAAAATCTCATGTAAACATGCAATACCAGAAGTAATATTTCTATTCTTCATACAAGCTGTTTGGGACTGATGAATGATTTTCCCTATTACCATCTCCATTCTAATTGTCAGTCTTAGTGATCAACTTGTATAAACTATTCAACAAACAAATGGGTTTGTATTGTTGAATTCTCAAAGCATCAGTGACTTTGGGTAATAGAGTAATTATTCCATAATTCAGTCTACTAATGTCAACATTGTGATTATAAAAGTCTTGAAACAATTGTATGATATCTTTCTTCACAGTGTCCCAACAAGATTGAAAAAAATTCAATTGGCATTTTGTCAGGGCCTGGAGCTTTGTTAGTTTCCATTTGTTTTAATGCCTCAAAGATCTCTTTCTCAGAAAAAGGGCAACTTAAAATGATATTATTAAAATCATATTATCAATCTCTGATACACCAGGAATACTGTTCCAAAAATTATCATCCAGTTGTACATCATAATCAACTGGTGGTCTAAATAAGTTGCATGTTGTGTTAAATTGTCATCCCCCTCTATTAAGCCTTCATCATTTTCCAAGTTGAAAATTGTGTTTTTCTCTTCCTACCACTTGCACATTTGTGAAAATCTACTACACCTATAAGGGTATCCCCCACTAGGGGTTTATTTTAGAGTTCTCTGCCTTTTGATTGGTTCCCGTCACTGGTAACTGAAGTATAGTGTTACCGACCGCTTCTTCCCTGTCGGTCCTGGCTTTACCTCGGCCTTATCCCCTTCCGCAACGGCCACAGCTGTGCATCCTTCTCTCCTTCCTCAGCTCCGCCTCTTCCCCTCCCATTTTCCCGTAACGAGGCGTGCATGCAACATCTTGGATTGGCAATCACACCAGAATACTAGTGGATGCAACGCTTGGATTGACCATGCATGCAAGGTTTTGATTTTGAGTAGTTAATTGCCTTGGTATCCGGCCGCGTACGACACACATCTCGACTGAATGGAAAAAAACGCATGTACGCACTTATAACGGACTGACGGACTGGAGGGAGTAATAATGACAGGTCATGCATCCGTTCGGTTCCGTGCAAATTAACAGCTCTGTCGCCCACCAGTACTCCAGCGTCGCTTCTCTCACCGTCCGCCTCCTTTGGCCTTTGAATCCATGAACCGTCATGACCGTGCCGGTGAGCACTACTCAACTATATTATGAATTCGCTGCCCACTCGCAAATCCACCTCCAACTCTACTTGAATGCATGCATGATCATCAATTCGCCGCCGCGCCGATCCCATGTCAGCTGCTATTTATAAGCCTCAACTCGCTCCCTGGTGAAGGTGAACTACCCTCCATCCACCGTCATCTACTCCGGAACCACAAAGACGTCGAGCGCGCGCAAAAGCACATGGCTTTGTTTGCAATGGTAGAGCAATGGAAGCGGTGACACCACGCTCACGTCTTGCCGTTGTCGTTGCAGTGGCGGCGGTGCTCCTCATCCTCACGGCCGAGTGCTGGGGCGCTGTGACGGGGCTGAGCTTGTGCTACATAGAAATCTTGCTCTTCTTCGTCAACGGCGAGTCCTACAACACCCCGAGTGCTGCGTCGCCATCCACTGCGCCCACGCGATATTGCTGGCCAGGCATGCTTCCTCCGTCGGGTTCACCGCTGAGGCACTAAGACTAAGAGGAGGCCGACGTCCTTCGTGGCTTCTGCGACGACGAGAAGGCTGCTCACCAGCTTGGCACACTGCCGCCCGCGCCATCTCCCGGCCGGGAGCCAGGCGGCTATAAGAGATCTATGTGAGCAGCTAGCGTACCACGCCGGAGCGGAGATCGAATAATTTCAGCCTACGTATGCGTGGTTTGGTAGAGGTTTTTGTACAAAAAATGTTACTTGCTCACTGCATCATATCGTATAACACCAAATGATTGGTTGTATATGTGCCAACATGCCACGACAATAAAAGTATAAAAGTGGGTGTTCATAGTTCTCAAATTTTTTTCTTTTCGTTTCTGACCTGGAGAGTGAATCTAAGGAAAGTCCTGTGCAAAAACCTGAAGTTTCAGTTTGAGTTTGGGGTGCAGAAGTGATCATTGAATGGTGGTGTGATTTTTTTTATTTGAAATATGGCCATCGGCCTACTTACAAACGTTAAATTGTCTTGATGCTAGGTTTCCATGTCCCTCTAGATGTGTGCAGATGATAAGTGGTGATCAGTGGGAGCAATCTGTCATTCTAGATCTTAAATGGAAACTGTGGATTTGTTAGAAATCCTGCAGTTCGACCATGTTTATGATGCTTTTAATATTCTGTATTGGACAAAACGCATGGACAGAATTCAGATGATGAAGTTATCAATTTTGTAGTACGTTCTGAATTCCTGGAATCATGATAACACGCCATCATCCGAGGATTCCCTCCTCCAAAGCTAATTGTGATTAAAATTCTTAGTGATTAAAATTAAAACCTCTAATAACTTCTCCTTCCTATCCGCTGCAACGCTGGGAATCCTCCTAGTATGATGTATTACTATCCCCTTGCAGAAGCCATTTTTCATGACTCTTGCTGTGCCAATAAATTTCCTCATGTTCAAGACTCTTTAAATTTTCATGTAACAAAAACACTTTTGTGTCTATTTCTTCCACAGATAACCCACTATTTTCCTCAATTACCTCCAAATTAGCTAGTTCCACCTGAAATGCTTTTCTTTGTTTCCTCCATTCTCCTTGAATATTAAAACCCCATCCTTTAAAGTACTATTTGATTAACTTCATTTTCTACTGGATTTTATCCAATGCAGATTTTGTATGGCATGGTTTCTCCCAAATTTCTTTTACTTTCTCAAAGAAGTCTGGATTTTGTAACTAGTTCAGATCAAAAGAGAATTGAATATTTTTTCTTTTCACATAATCACCCATTGAAACAATTAAAGGACAGTGGTCAGATATGTCTCTTGATAGTTTCCTAACAGTAGTTTGTGAAAACATATCCTCCCATTCTTTAGTCATTAATACTCTATCCAGCTTTTTCTAAAACTGGAGGATCTTAATTGTTATTCCAAGTGAAACAGACCCCCGAGACATGTAAATTTCCTCGAGTTCATAGAATCGTATGACTGCATTGAACATAGGTGTATGTCTATGAACCCCATTCAAAGAGCTTTTTCATTCAAAACCCTAATGATGTTAAAATCTCCACCAATAAGCATTGGCTCGTGCTATTTGCATAGAAGCTAGAGAGCTCAGCCAAAAATTCAGTTTTGTTCTCTTCTCTTGCTGCCCCATAAACAATAAGCAGATTCCATTTCTCTCTAATCACCTTATTCCATAGATTCAACTGTAGTATATATTCACCTTGTTTAAAATTGCCCACGTCAAATATTTCTATTGATACACCTACCAGAATACCACAGATTTACCTCTAGATGGATTCTAGAGCCATAAGTATTCTTGATATGGATCAAACTTTCTTAGCAAAGAGTCACTACAATCAGCCACCATTGTTTCTTGTAAACCAATAAACTGAAACTTCCATTCGAGAGATAAGATCTTTCAAGAAGGTAGAGACACCGTTTTTTTTTTTATGCCTCTACGATTCCATATGAGACCTCTTATCATTTATTCTTTTGATTTTTTTCCTTCTTTTTATCCACAAGGATCATATAATCCTGTGGATTTTGCAAGTCAATTCTTGATTGATCTTGCTTTCTCCCACTTGGGGAAACTTTCACCTTCTTTTTCTTTGAAACTGACTTTTTCACCTTTTTTTCTCAACAATTGAACATCTTCTAATGCATCACTTTCAACTTCTTCATTCCCATTATCTAAATTCACACTATCAAGTTGAAACTCAACAATCTCAACATTGCTTTTATCATTTTTGTTTTTGATGTTTTAATAAATAGATTATGCCTAGCAGATTCTAAATCTCTAATCGGATCAAAAGTAGCAAAACAATTGGAACTCATACTAACACCAATATCGAGAAAGCAATAGGCTGTAAATTTTTATTTGACAAATTAGCTAAAGGGGCGAGTTATCAGGAATACATTCTAAAGATCTCTTTTTAGCCATCATTTCATTTTTTTCTCTTGTGTAGTCGAGAAACTTCCTTTTGAGCCTCTCACTTCTTCTTTCATTTTGACCTTCTAACATAAATTCCTCGATTCTTATCGGTGCCAACCGCCTGAACAGATATGTCCCGATTATCCTTCAACTTGGCCACGGCTCTTAACCGTCTCAATTGTTTTAGCGGTATTTCTTGACTATTTGTCAAATTGCCATCTTCGATGATAGTACTTTCTTGTGAAGCAACTATGATCTCACTCTCTTTTTCCTGGATTTGATTTTCTCTGCTCTTTTGCAGCAGCATTAATCCTTTCTATACTATTTTTCTTGGACCCATCTGTTGACGTTTAACGCGCACACGGATAAATCCGCAAGCGCACGGAATCGTCGTTGTAGCTTTCACCGGAAATATTCGGGGTATCGTATTTTCCACGAGGGGAATGGATGTACTCTCTCCTAACTAGTTCGCCCAAGGACACGCAAAGCCAAAGATGAGGAGGATTAGCGAGAAGGATTCATACACCTTTAATGTCTATGGATACCCGGTCTCGAGCTACTTGTTCGCCGGGCACCGGCCCACGCTCAAAGAACGATGTCCGGCAATTAGCAGCTGCGCCGCACCGAGCGTGGGGGATTTCAAGGGACGGACAAGGCTTGTCACGACCAAGCTGCCTACCCCCTCAACCGTGGGATGCGCCACAAAAAGATAGGCAACCCCTAGCCCGGACACCATGTCTACACTAGTGATTATCACTCTAGCGTGTTAACAAGGCTTACCCGTCCCGGGGTCCTTCTACTAAAGCGCCGCCCCCGAAGGAACGACTATCAATCCCGCAAACAAGTAGATAAATCGTGGATAAACAAAAGACAATAAAGATTATCGGAACCGTGGAAGCTTACTTAGCCAAGATCCCGTTAGGGAGCCAAGTCTGGATCCACCGAGGTACAAGGTTGGGGAGACACCGACAGGTCCGGCGCTTCCCGCTCTCGACCCTTCACATCTCTCCTCCGCCGATCTCTCTACTACTAATGAGGGCCTAAGCCCATTGGAGTGAAGGGGTAGAGTAGAGGGGAGAGCTCTCTTAGAGGAGAGGGAGAGACTCTTCCTTGGAATTGTGTGTGTTTACAATGAAGAGAATGGCCTCTATTTATAGGAGAAAGGGGGAGAGGCAAGGCTAATACAAGGCAACTTTTCTGGCACCTCCACTTTGCATGCAACCGACCTCTGTATGATGGGAAGGAGGTTTCCTTCTTTCTTTTGTCCAGCCGTTAAGAACCGCCTGGAAGGCTCGAGCCGAGCCGGTGGTGGATCGTACATTTTACGCGCGGAAAGTAAATCGGCGTAGGCGGTAGGTGGTGAACCGGGTCCAGCGGATTCGGGCGATCGAACCGCGCTGGCCTCCCACCGCCTCGGCGCACCACTCGGCGTCGCCCGCCACGCGTCGCGGGCGGCCAAAGCGGCGCTTCAGCGTCTCAGCGCTTCCCCGCGCCGTGGGCCGCCCCGCCGCCACGCGTGTCACCATGGGATTTGTTGGTTCGAATTTTGAATCCGGCCGGGCCGCGCTGCGCGGCCGCGCGTCGGCCGTGCGCGGGGAAACGGCGCCGACATGTGGGCCCCTCTGGCCGGGTGAGTACCGCGTCGCGTGCACGGCGTTGACGACGCGTTCCAGGCGTGCGCCATGGGCCCGCCACGTGGCGTAGCCTGATTGGCCATCGTGGGTCGTCACGCTCCCCATCTTTGGTGGCGGCGCGCTGGCGCTGTGGGGCCCGCTTGTCGATGGCGGTGGTGGCGCTACATGGGCCCGATTGCATGGTACTTGTTACTATATAGCCCCTCATTTCATGTGGATTTTCTTTCTCTAATATCTTTTCCATCCAGGAGTCCAAATATATCAAGTAATATATCCATTTCGATCAGCGTGACGAGCTCTCCGCGATGGTGTACTCCATTTTGTCATTTGAGATACTTTTTGTTGACGATAAATGGAGAATTCCTGCATTGCTCTTGAAAATACCAAAACTTGTGGAATGAATTAGCTTCAAGCCCTATCACTAAGTCCGGTATATAAATATGAATGTTTTATGCAGGTGTTGACGGTATAAAATAGATAGATAACGACCGTCAACAAACTCCCCACACTTAGCCCTTTACTCGTCCTCGAGTGAAGGCACAGGGACTAAAGTGGTTCAATCTCCAAGATGTAAGCTTTGCATACAAGTTATTCAATGCCTTACCCGCCTTGTGAGCATTCATGGTGTCTACCAAGCTATCTTAGAATAATTGAGCAATGGAATAGCATGAACTTCTATCTTCTTGCTACTACTTATGCTCAAAAGACTCGGTAAGTTTTTGAATTTTTGAAAGAAATAGCATTGCTCTTTATGGTATTGACTCTCACAAAGTCACTCTTGTTTAAAGTTTTCCTCTCAAAGCACTCTTGTTTGTATTACTCTCACTCATCCTATTTTGCAGGGTTTTGTGGATCTTTGAATGGAGTGATGCATACGTACCTCTGCATGTTTTGTCGGGTCAAGCTCTGGATCGTTGGAAAGAAGTGCCATACCCTTAGATCGAAATGTGCTAAAGTGTGTGGAGAATATTGATGATATATTTTTTTTTCTTTGTGGTTACTCCTTGACTCATGATCCTCTTTTCCCTTTTTTTTTATGCTTCTAGAGAGATACATGCTACTTTTCTTTTCTGTCTTTCTCTTTTTTTTTTTCTTTCTTTCTTTTTTTTTTCTTTGGAGATGTGGGCTCTACTCGCCCTTGGACACGTGTCCATTATTCATCTCTTATTCTTTTTTTTTCTGCAGCCTGAATCTTCCTCTCTGCATTTTTTTTTCTTGATGACAGGAGATGATCATGGTATGAATGGAGTATTTATTTGGTGGATGGTGAAGATGCATGTTGTGCGCAATTCTCATTGTGAGAATTGGCGTGTGTATGTGGGTGTACGTGTTTTTCGATCTTGGGAGTATGAGCCTCTCTCAACGCGGATCAACGGAGCCTGACAAAACTTAATGCAGTAGGAAGTAGCTATAGTGGATAATCATGTCATTGTTCGGGCTTTGGTAGGATTTGGCTAAGTCAAACCATGAGCATGCTTTATTTTAAATTTTCGAAGACAAAAACAAGTCTCATTGCAAAAAGAGAGCAAGCGTCAAGTTATTCTACCATATCACAAAGATCAATTATTTAGATAAGCATGGGGTCCCTAATGGATAGCCGCTCGACAAAGTATAGTTTTGGCGAAGAATAAAATGTATGCATGCCATTTCTCAATTGGTAGACTAGAGATGGAGCATCAAAAGTTTTGTCTTTTGATATGTTCAGGTTTAAACTTCAAAACTTTTGCAAGATGTGAGAGCGAGAGATGCACAAACCACCGTTTGAAGAGGAAGGAGTTAATGGTAGTCGTTCGTCTCGTCCTTCTCTATCGTGAATTGCTCGATGATTGTGCATTGTGTTGGGGAGATCTCAAAAGTTTGTTCATTGTGTTGGGAGATCTCCCCACACTTGGTCTTGTACTGGCTTTATTTGAAAACAAGAAAACAAAACAAAAGAACAAAAACACATGGCTCTATCGGCCTGAACACCGTGGAGCCTTTATTGTGAAGACTTTATTTGTTTTTATTTTATTTTATTTTATTTTATTTTGTTTGTTCACCACAACGTTACTCAAGCAAGGCTAACATAAGGAAGCAAGTGTAAGCATAGCTTTGATTCATCTCCAACGAGAAGATACTTCCAGAGATCATGACAACAAAACTCTAAGTTCATTAACCTAGCTCGACACCATGTCAAAGTTTGATTAAAGGAGATCATTTTACCTAAGCACCATGCTCAATGTAAAAAGACCTATGGATGCATTACTCAAGTAAATGCACCCAAACTCAAAGCATAAATCATGGCAAGGGAAGCATGACGTTTTTAAATTCATGGAGACAAGAATGAGTGAATTAGTTGGTGAACGTTTATTTCCTTTGCATACGGATATACTTACCGGCAAAGCATCTACGGATGAAGCATCGAAGTTGTTGCTACGGGTTGCGTGATGGCTTTTGTCAGGTGTACCATAAGACTAGGCCACACACACACAAATTTGTGTGTACGGGCCATGGGTCTTGATGGTAGCAAGCAAGGGATGAGAGATAAACCCATCTTGCTTGTGGAAGCAATGACGAGTGGAGTCAGGCGGCACTTTGGTATGTACCTTGACCATGCGGGGCCAACCTACTCCTCTCTTCTCTTATTGATATATTTTTTTTCTATTCTATTTTTTTTTCTTTTCAAAATCACTCTTTTTTTTTTTTTTCTCTTTTCTCTTTTTTTTTTCAATCCTTTTTTTTTAATAACATTTTTTTAGCAAGACAGGGGCGACATCATCTTTTTTTTTTTTTGTATGACGCCTTGGTGTTTGGAACTTGAGGTTTCACCATCTTTCCCCCACACTTGGACTTTTGTGCAAAAGTCAAGTGTGCAAAGTCCGGTCTCCTTTTGAGCGTGTTCCATCATCCATGATCATCAAAGTTTTTGTGCTGATGTCGGCCCCATGTTTTCAAGCATCGCATGCCTCTCCACCGTAATGGTTAGCGGCAAGAATACCCGAAGGTGCATACTAACTTGATAACACGCTCTTGCTTTATTAAAAAAAGAGAAAAAAACTTTTTTGTTCTTTTTTTTTTATGACAACAAGAGAGAATTATTCATCTTTTTTTTTTTTTCTACGATCCAGGTTATCTCCCCAATTAGTGCTTTGTTTATGGTCATAAGCTTGACCATGGGGATTCATCTTGCAGCCATGAAGCGGTGGTGAAGTTCCCGGCTTCACCACTAAGAAGTTAGCGTTACGCTTTAAGCCGCAAGGTTAAAGCCATCGTGCCACTACGATATCGACAAAACTTGTGATACACGAAGACATCCACAACCATCCTCTTGAAAAGTTTGTGCACGAGGATTAAGAGAAGGTTGGGGTCCTCGTAGGGGCACGTGGTGAGAAGCAAGACAACCCTAGAGATCCAAAGAGGTGAGCATGTATCATGAGAAGTTTCAAATGAAAACTTGACATGCTCAATAGCGAGGTTCATGCTTGGTCTCAAGACTTGTTGCTTCGTGCATGTCCATGGCACTTGAGTTCTTATCCTTAAAAGATATGTCATGAAGAACAAACGTTGAATCTCGACCATTGTCAAGAGCAACGTTTTGTTGGCCAAAAGGACATGACTTGTGTTCGAGTGAGGGCGACGAGTGATTCTTTTCACTAAGATACGAGGGCAACTTAGGTGAATCGAATGGAGTTATGAACGTCGCCTCCTTGAACAAGTTTTGGTTGGGAAGATGCTTCGCCTTTGGGATTTCTAGGTGAGAGGCACAAGCATTCCTTCCCAACTTCTCATCATGGCTCTTCTCTATAGGTTTTTCATGAAAAATCTTTTCAAGAGGGTAGCCTATGAGAAGATCAAAGTCGAGGATGGGATAGATGTAGAAGTCTAAGTGAACCTTGGTTTCGTGAATTTTTATTGGCACGGCCCCTAGCAATCCCACAACATGCAAAGATAAGGCCGAACCGACCTTTGAAAAGTCTCGCCGGTCGAGGCTAGCGACATATTACCCAAAAGGGTTTCCGCAAGAAATTGTGACATGATATTTGCCTCAAGCGTGGGGTTGTGTAGGGCGTCTAAGGAATTTCCTCGTAATGAACAATGTATGGTCGTGGAAGGTGAAGGAATCTGAATTGCTTCGTAAGAACGTTTCGTTTTTTTCAACCATTCTTTTGAAGGTTTCATGTTAGAGGAAGATTCCTTAGCCGAGCTGTGCTCCATTTGCTCCATTCGTGCCATAGAAGGTTCAAGGTTCTCCCATGATCCTCGAATTTGATCGGGAATTCGAAGGATAAAGCATCCCTTCCTTCGGTGTTCGTGGTTCGGGTGAGGGCTCAACAGTCGGTTCTATTGGTGATATGTGGTATGGTTCGACTGATGAGGGCTCCTTAAAACTTGACATGCCCTTGTTGCGGAGGGGAGTAGGTTCTACAACGGGAGAAGCATGCTTCTCTAGGATGTGATCTAGGATTTTCCTCTGTTCCGTTGTAGGTTTACGTGAAAACGACCCTCCGATGGTCATGTCAAGGCATAGGGCGGCGTTTGTGTCAAGACCCGAACAAAAGATATGCAAAAGCACACTATCGGGTAACGACAAGTCTGGGCTAGCATGTATTAACATTGTAAACCTAGCCCAGGCTGCACCTATGGACTCCTTCTCGTCCTGCTCGAAATCGAGGATTGTCCTTGGTAGGGTGTTGATGGGGAAAAACGCTAGACAAAAATTGTCTTTGAGTTCTTTCCAATCCCCATTCATACTTCCTACGACATTCGTGTACCATTGTTCTGCTCTCCCTAAGAGGGAAAACGGAAACAACGTCCACATGATATTTTCTTGTGTCATGCCAGGAATGCTTAGGCACGCACATATTTCCTCGAAAACTCGTAGGTGGCTACATGGGTTTTCAGTGTGGTAGCCAGAGAAAGGGTCTCGCCGAACAATGGATTTTAAATATGGATGAAGTTCGTAGAGCGGATGAAAGTTTTGGTTTTGAAAAAGAATGTGGCTCGTGAACTCCTCCGTTGAAGCGAAAAGATTTTCGAAATGATTAGTTGGCTTCATTTTCGAAAAAAGAAAATAAATAACTATTTTAATTTTTTTATAGATAGATACGAGGACTCACTAAGTTCGAAGATAATAGCAACCGTTCGAACGGCGCCGAGAGAAAGCTTGTTGCGTTTCTTAACGCACACGGATAAATCCGCAAGCGCACGGAATCGTCGTTGTAGCTTTCACCCGGAAATATTCGTGGTATCGTATTTTCCACGGGGAACGGATGTACTCTCTCCTAACTAGTTCGCCCAAGGACACGCAAAGCCAAAGATGAGGAGGATTAGCGAGAAGGATTCATACACCTTTAATGTCTATGGATACCCAGTCTCGAGCTACTTGTTCACCGGGCACCGCCCACGCTCAAAAGAACGTTGTCCGGCAATTAGCACCGCGCCGCACCCGAACGTGGGGGGGATTTCAAGGGACGGACAAGGTTTTGTCACGACCAAGCCGCCTACCCCTCAACCGTGGGATGCGCCGGAAAAGATAGGCAACCCCTAGCCCGGACACCACGTCTACACTAGTGATTATCACTCTAGCGTGTTAACAAGGCTTACCCGCCCCCGGTCCTTCTACTAGAGCGCCGCCCCGAAGGAACGACTATCAATCCCGCAAACAAGTAGATAAATCATGGATAAACAAAAGACAATAAAGATTATCGAACCGTGGAACCTTACTTAGCCAAGATCCCGTTAGGGAGCCAAGTCCTGGATCCACCGAGGTACAAGGTTGGGGAGACACCGACAGTCCGGCGCTTCCCCGCTCACCCCCTTCACATCTCTCCTCCGCCGATCTCTCTACTACTAATGAGGGCCTAAGCCCATTGGAGTGAAGGGGTAGAGTAGGGAGAGCTCTCTTAGAGGAGAGGGAGAGACTCTTCCTTGGAATGGTGTGTGTTTACAATGAAGAGAATGGCCTCTATTTATTGGAGAAAGGGGGAGAGGCAAGGCTAATACAAGGCAACTTTTCCCCGGCGCCTCCACCGCATGCAACCGACCTCTCAGTATGACGGTAAGGAGGTTTCCTTCTTGCTGCATCGAAAACCGGCGCAAGAACCGGCCTGGAAGGCCTCGAACCGGAGCTAAAACCGTGGACTGGTGGCTGTTTTACATTTTCGAAAGTAAATCGGCGTAGGCGGCAGGTGAACCGCCGGTTCAGGCGGATCTGGCGATCAACCGCGCCTGGCCTCCCACCGCCTCCAGCGCACCACTCTCGCGTCGCCACGCGTCGCCCAGCGGCCGGCCGGCGGGCGCTCCCCGTCTCCTCGCGCTCGTGCCACTGCGGCCGCCCCGCCGCCACGTGTCGCCATGGGATTTGTTGGTTCGAATTTTGAATCCGCCGCCGCGCGGGCGCGCGCTTTCGTCCGCGTGGGGGCGGAAACGGCGCCGACATGTGGGCCCTCCCGGCCGGGTGAGTACGCGTCGCGCACGGCGTTGACGACGCGTTCCGCTGCGGCGTGCGCCATGGCCCGCCACGTGGCGTAGCCCGATTGGCCATCGTGGTCGCCCGCTGCTCCCCATGCTGGTGACAGCGCCCTGGCGCTGTGGGGCCCCCTCCTGTCAGTGGCGGTGGTGACTCGCTACGTGGGCCCAGTTGCATGGTACTGTTACTATATAGCCCCTCATTTCATGTGGATTTTCTTTCTCTAATATCTTTTCCATCCGAGTCCAAATATATCAAGTAATATATCCATTTCGATCAGCGTGACGAGCTCTCCGCGATGGTGTACTCCATTTTGTCATTTGAGATACTTTTTGTTGACGATAAATGGAGAATTCCTGCATTGCTCTTGAAAATACCAAAACTTGTGGAATGAATTAGCTTCAAGCCCTATCACTAAGTCCGGTATATAAATATGAATGTTTTATGCAGGTGTTGACGGTATAAAATAGATAGATAACGACCGTCAACACCATCCACCTCCATATTGTAAATGTTCTGAGATTCGTCCTCTTCAGCAGCCTGGGAACCTTGATCTTGTTCCACATAGACAGCAATTCTCTGTGATGACGGACGACTTGATGGTCCTTATCCTAGGTGAGTAATTTGGTCTTTGATATTCCTGGTATTTCTTAAGTAACTATAACTGATACAACTTTATCCCTCCCTTATTACGTACCTTTATGCTGGTTTCTTTATTCATCTATGTAATGAAGACTCCAGGTAGAGCTTTCTCTTGGCTATGTGCACACCTCATGCAAACACCTCAATTTTCTCATGTGTCAACATTTAGACATTGTGATTTGCTCTGAAGGTCTCTCTCTCTCACCCACTAAGTATATACCTTCAGATCTATAATAAGTTGTCATGTCCCTTCTCCTCTATAAAGCCTTCATGCTCCAAAATCGACAAATCTTCTTGCCCTGCTATGTTCAAAACTGGCAAGCTCTCAATGCTTTCTTTAGACAAACTAGATATTAAGCGTTCGGACATCCGTGCTCTCAGTGCTGGCCTTGTATCTCTTTCCTGCAGTGCAGCGCTGGTAGAGAGCCCTGATAGCATGGACACTCGGCACAGCATCGCATTCTGCTTTATCAGCATGTGAAATAGAGGCAAGCCAGTACATTGCAGACGGTGGGTTGGGGAATAACAAGGAAGGAATTGACATCCCGATGCCTTCCAGGCCTACTGCTAGCAGCAAACCAGTGGACTAACTAGCTTGGGTTCCATTCATTCTCTGTTTCTCTGCGCACATATATATCGCATACATCAACCACATATATATTTATAGGCTCACAAATCTATGGTTAACATTGTGTAAACATGTGGTGCAGGTCGTCAGCTGCCGACTCAAGCATTTAGAGCGCTGCATTCATATGGTATGTTGTACAAAGGATTCCGATAATATGGAAACATATAATGTCAATTCCAGCACAAAAAAAAAAATAAAGAGATGCTGGCCCTTAAAGGCTTCTCTGCAAGCCTACTAGATGCAAGCTAGCTATCAGTATACGTCCAGATGAACAATATTAAAACGAGCACAGTTGACCTGTTGTGCACTGAAACTATAGTTCCTTTTCAAAGACATCATCCTCCATATGGATGATGTACACAATGCAATGATAATATTTCACAACTGAAATTTAGACACCACTATGTCTAGGAAGTGGGTCCTAACAAACCAGACATCATACTAGAGCCTAGTGTTCATTATCTTGAGTCATCCATGTTTCCTAGTGTAAATTGAAGTATGATATTTAAGCAAAAAATGATTTTTCAAAGCAGTCATCATACTACAGTCTAGAGTGCCATTTACAGTACAACTTGACTTTGTTCTTGACACTCTAATTGACTAACTCTTCTTTATTGATTATTTCAAACTATCTCCTTTGTTAATACAATCTTAATTGGGCCCTACCAGAAATTTTGAAAAAATAAGAAAAAAAATGCAAAATGAAGTATATCCTCCTCCTGTCTTAATTAATCGAGCCACGCACAAAAGAAAATTTGCCTCCATGGTCTCATCAACAGTAGAAGATCCAGTTGCATCGACCTTCCTTGTGATGGAGTGACTCTTCAAACCCCCCAAAAAAGGTGCAAATGGGAAAAATGAGAGACACAGTGAATTCCAAAAGGAAGGTTTGTTCAGTTTGTTTGATTCTTAGCTGAATGATGTAATTACAATAGAAGCCATTCTGACCACATTTATGTGGCAAACTAACAGGAATACATCTAGTACATCCATTAGCAAATATTTAACGCATGAGGATTTGCAGCAGCCTGTATTGGTATCACGCACTAGCTGCGTGTGAGACTACAAAAAACTCATGGCGATGCGCTATGTATCTCATTCCATGGACCACTTACTACGCACAATAGTAGACTCTTGTAATGATTAATGAGTCCAAATGCAACATACAATGATCGCTGTTTCAAGTTAATGATTTTGTCAAATTAATTAAGCTAGGTAATAAAGAGATTATCTGGACTAAGATCTGACACTATTGACACAGGTGATCCCTTTTAATTTGTTGCTAACCAAGTTATTATCTTCTGGAAATTTTGTATCGATGGCAATACAGGCCTACTCCTTTCAAGAAAGATGCATAACAATGAGCACGTAGTCTAAAATTAGTTCCACATGTACATACTCCACTGTTTCTCCATCTGTCACAGGAGTCACCAGCTAATCCTTCCATGTCCCCACGCAGATGCCGTCTGCAACCTATCTTCTCGTGTGGGCATCCTGCCTGTCATCCTCACTTTCTACTCCCTCAGTCCCCAAAAGGTCTGTCGCTTTTGGTTTTTTATTACACAACTTTGACCTGGATTTGTACAAAATATGTGCAACATTTATATTTTCAAATAAATTTGTTAAAAATTAGGTTCAAAGATCTTTCCAACGATACTAATTATATATGATAAATTATAATATTTTTTAATCTATAATTTATTAAAATTGTTTCTCGGGAAGCGCAAAGCGACTAACATTTTGGGACGGAGGGAGTAAGCAGGAGAAATGAATGCTCAACATGAGAGGCCAGTGGGAGAGCAGCTTTCGGTTTGCAGGGTCCCAAGGGTGTACTACAGCATGTCTGCCTTCGAAGTCAACTACCATTGTATCACCTATTTAAAAAGTCACGCCTTCTCCTTCACCTTCTCTTTTATTTATAGATATAATAGATAGATGGAACTAGAGGCACTCTCTTCATGATATTAATATTACTGATAATTTGACCTATATCCTATAATAGTCCCCACACACATTTGAAAAAGAGTTTTTTTTTAAAAAAAAAGGTCGAGCAAATAAATGAGAAGTACATCAATACGAAACACGGCTTTGGAAGAAAAACTCCCATCCTCAGCCTAAAAGATAAGCACGTAGATAAAGACAAGAAACTGATTTGGTGTAATCATCTTATTAAATTCCATATATCAAGCAGAAATAGAGGAGTGAGAATATGATAGACAAATTCATTCCTCAAAATAAACACTCTCAAACTTTTTTTCATTATTGATCGTCTTCAATATATAACATTATACAAAATGTGGAATGATACTTTCTTTTTCAATCTTCATTGTCTTGTTTTGGTGCTAAGCTTGTCTCTGAAAGTCAACGGAGCATATATCTTTCTTGGAAAGGAATATTTATAATTAACAACTTGACAGTGTCATAACACGACTGTGTGAAGACAGCGTGAACTCCTCTGCTGGCTGCTGCAAATCTGAGTGCTCCTTCTGGCCTCCTGCAAGCACCTCAATTATCTAATGTCTAGGCATTGCGACTTGAGCTGAAGCTCTGTCACACACACTAAGTAAACCTTGGGATCTATACGAATTCATCAAATGCTTCACCCTCCAAAGCCGGCAAATTAACCTAGCTGCTTGCATTGCCAAGACTAGCTCAAAGCCGACAAACCTGCTTGAGTCTTCTCAGGTCAGGCCGTAGATCTTTTTCTTGCAGTGAGGCGCTAGCGGAAAGGCCGGACTACGTGGATACTCTGCACTGCATCACATTCACCTATATCACCATGTGAAATAGCGGCAAGCCAGTACATTACAGGCGTTGGGTTGAGGGAATAACAAGGAAGAAATTGACATCCCGATGCCTTCCATGCCTACTGCTAGCAGCAAACCAGACGACCAACTTGTGTAACGTGTGTTCTTTGTTTGTCGATCTTGGCACATATATATCTCATATATATAAACCACACATCTATTGTAAGAAATGGAAGGTCGACATGTGGTGCAGTCGTCAGCAGCTGATTCAAGCATTTACAAAGCTGCATTAATATGGTATATCCTACAAAGGAATTTGGATAACAGGAAAACAACAAATATACATGTCCATTCCAGCACAAAGAAAAAAATAAAGACATGCTGACCCATAAAGGCTGCTCTGCAGGCCTACTAGATGCAAGCTACTAGCCAGTGACGGACCTAGGATTTTAGCGTGGCGTGTGCGGCGTAATTTTTTTTTTGTACAATTTGGTAAAATCATTTACAATTCGGTAGAACTATATTAGAATTTGGTAAAACGACTTATAATCTTGCTATAAATTGTTCAAATCAAATGAAATATTTCATCTTTTCTGAGTTTTTTTATAATATTTTTCTGAATTGTTCTGTGCACTGGCCCCGTCTCCAATCCTGGCGGCGCCCCCCAACTTCCGGCGGATCCGGCGGCGGCGGTTCCGCACGCCCTCATGCGGCCCTCCCCAGGCGGATCCGGGTTCATCATCTTGAGTCATCCATGTTTCCTAGTGTTAATTGAAGAATCTTATTTAAGAAAAATGATTTTTCAGAATAGGCATCATACTAGAGTCTAGAGTGACATTATTTTCACTACAACTTGACTTTGATCTTGTCATTCTAATTGACTAACTTTGCCTTATTGATTATTTCAGACTATCTCATTTGTTAATACAAGCTTGATTGGGTCGGCCTTATCAGAAATTTTTAAAAAAAAAAAAAAATGCAAAATTAAGTATATCCACCTCCTGCCTTAATCGAGCCATGCACAAAAAGAAATTTGCCTCAATGGTCTCATCAACAGTAGAACATCCACTTGCAGCGACCTTCCTTGTGATGGAGCCAGACCTTGACCTAATCCACTATTCTTTTTCCCTCCACATCTGTCCACATTCGCGCTGCATTTGTTTGCCTGCACACATCAGTCCACCTCCTTGAACTCAAATATGGCAGACCACATGCGACCACACCATGAAGTGTCGACCTATTCTTGTCACAGATTCTCAGTGTCGTCCCCTCCCATGAGGCTCACGCTAATTTGATCATATATAGGAATAAAACTCCGGATGCATCTCGAACAAAATTATGTGCAGCAGGGTACGGGAGGAGGTTCACTATAATTCGAATTCGAATCTCATTGCAATTCATACTTGCTCTCTCAAGCTCTCCACTTTATACTCGTCGGTTTAAAACAACAAACTAATAGTGCAGCGTCCATCTTCTGCTGTTAGCAACAGTTTGTTTGCCGCAACATTTGTTGTGTCAGATCCTGACCAACTGAAGCCTACACCTTAAGAAAATGAGCACTAACATTCATGCATTCGTCTTTGATCAGCCAAAATCTTCCAAGGTCGACCAGCTTTTTTTTTCAAATATTGATAGAAAGGGTGAGAGGGCGGCCCTGGTGCAAGCGGTAGTGCTTTGCCGCCTGTGACCGGAAGGTCCAGGGTTCAAGCCCCAACCTCCGCACATTGCATGGTGTGCGGGTAAGCCCTAGCCCTAATCACCCCTCCGTAGACCCCGCGTAGTGCGGGAGCCTACGACACTGGGTACGCCCCTTTATTGATAGAAAGGGTGAGACGGCTGGCACTATCCTGAATGTTTAAACTTGTTGATAGTCTGGTTATGTTTATTTGCAAAAAGCCAGGTTATCAACCTTGATAGTCTGGTATCCTGAATGCATGGTTCTATTTCCATCCTACACTAGCCCAGCCGAGCACCAACCTTGAAAACCAAATGCTGCAAGCCTAGGATGTACACCAATGTTCCTTGACAACGCTAAACAAGATAAAGCACAAGACATACTCCTCTCGTGGAGAGTAGGGAGTGCAGAACTGATGCACATATTCCTGATGCTTCCTACTCCTAGCTATATACCATAGCAAGATCACTAGTGCTGCTGGAGTTATAGACGACACTACTGCCTTTTGATTCCTTACCTCTGTTTTATATACTAGTGGCAATGCACGTGCGACACGCACGTGTCAATGAAAAAATCATAAAGCCAAGTTTTTGCTCTAGGCATAAACCTTTCAAATATTTTCAAGATCAGCCAGAGTTTAACTTAATAATGCCTTACTAATAGTGAATGACCAATTGAGTCATGTTATATTTCAAAATCTAATTTCATGTATCAGCTAATCTGAAAGGACAACCATAGAACAGACTCAGTAAAACTCAACCGTTAACTACTTAACATAGTGAGGGTATATATATACATTCTATCAGAGATATTATCCAGTTCAGGAGGTAGAATTACATAGACAATTATCTCTTTCCTATGTTATGCTTTACATTGTTGAAACATGAATAGCAATGTCCAGGCTGGGCATAGGAATCAAGTTGCTTCTTTTTCTTAGCTGCCGCCCTCGTTCTGTTCATTCATCTAGTAAATCAAATCACTGGTTGCTCCTAGCTTTCCCTGCAAACATCATACCAACACTGAACAGAGGATAACTGATGCCATCCTTGCAGGTGGTTAAGCTATATCCTTTTAGCATTATGTCTAAAGTTATTCATGACACAATTTGATGATTGCCTTAGATGAATATAAAATACAATATATTATTTTGCTCCGTAAGGAATAAATAACAAACAAATTTCTATGAGCAAGACAATTCGGCAAAATCAATGCATGGGTACACTACTTCAAACCGTACATAATGTTAAAGCAAACAAGTAAAGAATGAATATAACCATTTTCTATCAAAAATAAAAACAAGGCAAATCATATCTAGTTGATAGTAGAATATTTGAATATAATCAATTAGTATGAAAGGGGTGCATACATAAACAATAAATTAGATTAGACAGCAATGACCTGAATATTGCATCCCAAATAATCCTGAATAATCTAGAGCAACAAAAGCTATTGTGGTATCATAAGTCACAAGTCGTAAGTGTTAAAAAAAGACCCTAAAACAAAGTTGAAAAGTTGGTAAAGTACCTAATAGGTCAATAAAATTTATTTTTTTAACCAATAGATTCGAATCCTCATGAGCAGGACCATCCGCAGTTTAACAATTTGAATCTAGGGCGTTATTGATATTTTTTTATTAAACCTCACCATCTTTGGCTATGTCAGTTGTGCATTATTCTTGTTTGATTTGAACAGGATGATATGAATATGGAATCCTAACCATGGAATACATGCCAGCAAGACGCACCGTAGTTTGATATATGAACTGCTAAGGGTTCAACTTACCTATACATAGACGCCATAACCCTTGGTTTTTCCAAAAAGCAGCACCATATGTTTAGTGTTAATAAATAAGACAAAGGTAATGTAAAGCTTAATAATTTGAATCAAAGACATCATTCATATTTTTTCAGTAAAGCTTACCATATTAAGCTAGCTGCATTTTTCTTGTTTTCCACTGAGACACACCTTAGTTGATATATGAATTGCTAAGAGTTCAGCTTACCTCCACATAGAGTCCACGACCCATGGTTTTTTTTGCCTACAAATCACAGCATATTTAGATAACAAAGGTAATGTCGTAAGGCTGACTCACAGCTCACCTCATCACATGCTTGTAATAATGTCCAAAAAATAGAAACCATCTTGTAATACACAAGTTATCATTTGGAAGGGAATCAGTTTTGTGGTGATTCCAGTAACATTTAAAAGCTGCCAAGGAATGCTCTCTATTTCATCAAGCAGATCATATCACTACAGTCGTAAAATATGTATCACTTGCAAGGAACCAATGAACCTTCCTTTAAGAAAAAATAAATATTTTTAATTTTAGAGATATTGTCCACAGTACATTTCTTAAATGCAACTGAATGTACACATGAATTTCTAGATTCTACCAAAGATAGTGATAGTAAACGACTAAACATATCTACATTTTATATTTTTTTTTTTTTCGACAGCCTTATATTAGATATTGTAATACAAAAGTTTCTCTATTTTATTTGACTCGACGGTAGCATAAGAGTACAACCTTGCACCAATCGGCAGCAGCATCGCAGCATCGCCACGCTCCGGTGCACATACATGGCCCCAGGCATCGACCTTTGCATGAGAAAACAAAATTGATACAGAGAAAACTTTAGGAAGTGAAGAGTTCCTACAAACCAGATTAAACATACCAAATTTAAGTTACCACAATTAACAGAAAATAATTCTCTAAAGTGTGTAATCTGCCTATATTACAAAGAAAAATATTTATTTGATCGAGCTTGTTTGATTGGGATCTGCAGTATTTAAGTGTGTATATAACGTTCCCTACATCCAAAAAAAGCTTTGTGGCAATTATTATAACTAAAGAGGCAACGATAGCAAGGTAAATTGCAGTGGCCAATAGGCAATTATATCACCACTGAGACCTTTTTAAAACTTTAGCATTAGCATATATAATCCATGGAATCCTCTGCTGCCAGACCAGATATAGAATGAACTAATCCATCGTGCTTGCCACACCATTGATTCATTTGATACTGAAATTGGAGACAAGAATCCTGCTTTTGGTGATGAATTTAAAGTGTGCTGAAGTACCATATCCTAATTAATATAAGATAATCCTCACAGTGACTAATTTTATTGGGAAATTAGGAATGGATGTCAAATGTTAGTTGCAAGGGAATAATGCAAATGCGAAATAGATTGAGATCTCATCTCTCTGCTACAGAGGTTCAGTGAGATTGCAGAGACAGGAATACAAACTGACTCCGCAAGAAGTCTGTCCATGACCTCGTTGTAGAATTCAGATCAATTCATATTGCAATCATCCAATTAAGAACGCCTAGGGCCATGGCCATTTTGGCCATAGGTGCTCCTCTGCCACTGATTGCAACTATACCAAGGTTGCGAAGTAAATTACACAAGCCTATAAGAAAGGACATATTTCACATAGAAATTGATTTTCAGTACCAATAAAAACCAAAAATAAAAGAGGATGGATTAATCACCTCTCGTCTTGTTTATCTCCTTGTGGAAGGTGATGTCTCCGTCTCCTGGTTCATGCATATAGGAAGGCAAACGAACCTCTCAAAACAAATAAGGCGGACGGCACATGCACATTGTGCCGGAGCCGAGCGTTCTCTTATCTAGTCTCTACTTACCATCCACTTCGTCGCCATGCCCGGTATCATCCGCACTGCCGCCATGCTGCTCGGTTCGATCCAGGCGGCGGCAAAGTTAGGGGAGCGAGGGGCGGTGTAGATCGGCAGGGGACAGAAGGAAGGGGTCGCGTACATGTGGCGTGAGGTAAAGAAACCTCGTTTGACGGGATTCCGTAACGCTCCGCGCGCTGCGCGCGGCGTCTGCCTCGCCCCCGTTCGTTCAGCGCGAGACCGTCACCGGCGTGGCGTTCCTCACCGCAGCCTTCGCCCGAAGCCGAGTGCGCGCGCCTCCTTCACGTGCGACGGTCTTGCCAGCCTCGTCTCCGATCGCCCGGCACGTCAAGGCCACGGCGGTTATGGGCCTCGAGGCCGCACCCGACGTCGAATAAGCGCGCCATCACGAAACGATGAGCAGTCGAGCGGGGTTGGCGATGGCTTGCGCCGTATCGGGTGCTTCCCGACGTTTCGGGCGCTATTGCTCCCCGGTTCACGCCATACCGGAGGATTCAATCGAAGCGTGGATTCGAGCGAAACACTCTGTAGCCTAAGGTCGGTCTCTATCTAAGGACCGTTGGATGCGAAATCTAGACAGATCGTACGGACGAGATCGAGGCACGTGTCATCTAATTCCTTCGCTCTTTTATAGATATAGAATAGATGGAGCAACGAAAAGAAGGACAGTACTATATATTACACAAGAAATTAAATGCTGGTACCAGCATTTGATTCGCATCAGGTTATTCAGTGCCTATAATTTCATTCCATTGAATGGACACGTACCCCTCAGAGCAGGCTACTAGCCACCACTGATGTTCCATGAAAAATTTCTAAGACAGTTGGGAACCCAGAGTCTTGATATATAGTTGAGAGATTTTTTTAGATAATGGAATTAAAATTCCGGCTTCGTGGTAAGGCACACATTTTTAAAGCCTCTCGCGTGACCACACCATGTGCAAACTTATTACAAAACCTAAGAATAAAAAAAATTTAGTACATGAAGATATATGTACTAAAGATCCACTACATCCAAAAAAGGATTGAGTTTACTACTCAAGATAGTGCTAAAGATATCGATGTCGTTTCATTGTAGTCTATCGAATAAGCCACCACGCCTTGAACAACGTGCACCAAAATAAACTTGAAAGAAACTCATTGGATGTAGATCGTCCCCACTGAAGCTGGTAAATCGGCCCACGCTTGAAATCGTGTGCCCTTATCGCTGCTCCTCCACCTTGATCGATCGCCAACTTTGTGCACTCGTGCGCGTACCCCGCGTCGGATGTGTGGACGATGCGGAGCAGCTGCGTGGATTGTGCCACCGCCACCGTCCCAGATCAGGTCGTTAGGGCCTGGATCCGCGCCACCAGTGCCAGAACGCTCTCGTCCGTACCCCGCGTCGAATGCGAGGGGCGATACAGAGCAGCTGCACGGATTTGTGCTGCCGCCGCCGACCCAGATCAGGTCATTGGGGTCTGGATCCACGCCACCGGCGCCTGAACGCGAGGGGGCGGGGAGAGGGTCAGTCACCTTGTAACACCCGGCCCAATAAGGATGTGGCCCAGTAGGGGCCTATGAGTCTTCTTGGCCAAGACATGTTTAGTACCACCTTGCTAGTTGAGCAAGGGTGGAGCCAACTTATAAGCCTTTGCCATCCAGCCATATCACCTTCGGGTTAACCCTTTTACACGAAGCGAGGACGAAAGTGTAAGCAAGGTGCTATGTGTACGCGTGCGCGCCCCTCGGAAGGGCTGTGCGGTGCGGCTTTGGAGGGCGGGGTGTCACAAGTGGTATCAAAGCCGACCTTCGCGGCCACGGGCGCGCGTGCGGGCGAGAGCGCGGACATGGAGGTTCATTGCGCGGCGTGTTGGCTCTGCGGAGTGCACGGCATGGCACATGTGCCGGCCCCTGGGCGCACGGGGACGCGTGTGCTAAGAGGGGGAGGTCCTGGTTAAGTTGGCGCTCGACGAGGGACGCCGAGTCCTTGGGGGGGTGTATGTAACACCCGGCCCAATAAGGATGTGGCCCAGTAGGGGCCTATGAGTGCTGCGCGCACATGTTTAGTACCACCTTGCTAGTTGAGCAAGGGTGGAGCCAACTTATAAGCCTTTGCCATCCAGCCATATCACCTTCGGGTTAACCCTTTTACACGAAGCGAGGACGAAAGTGTAAGCAAGGTGCTATGTGTACGCGTGCGCGCCCCTCGGAAGGGCTGTGCGGTGCGGCTTTAGAGGGCGGGGTGTCACACACCTACGCCGTGGAGGCGGATCCGCCACGAGTAGGCGACACCCAGGCCGCCAAACTCCGCCTCTGTGCAGAGAAGCTCGTGGCCGTCGGGGAAGGCGACGACGGGGAGGACCCCGCCGAAGAGGGCGACATCAGTGGAGACCTTGAGGAGCAGTGCGCCGAACACCGAGAAGGCTATGCCATAAGCGCTCCCTGCCGTGGCCAAGTCGATGAAGGCCGCGGCGGCCACGCACGCGCCGCCGATCCACAGGCTGGCGAGGCATAGGTATATCAGCACGCAGTCAGGGCGCTCTAGCGGAACCGACGGTGGCGAGGCCTTGGATGCGCCTACGACCGCGTCGGCAACCGCCATGGTGCCGGCCACTGGGACCGGGAACGCCCACCACGAAGAGTGTAGGACCGAAACGGCGACCGAGGGGGGGTGAATAGGAGCCTCAACAAAATTCTTTCGAATTTGTGACCTTGTAGCTCTCACCGCAAAACCTCGGACCAAAGATACAAACACGGATTGATCTCGACCCAACGGTAGGTGGATACTCTAGGAGATGTCCTAGGAGTACAGCGAATCAACCGAAGACAACCCGGCAATCACACAAGCAATCGCACCAAGACAAGACAAAGACACGGGAACGGGACAGTCCGCAATCCCGGGGCGGACTGTCCGCAGTTCAAAATCCCCGAACCACGTAGATCAAAGCAAATGCCTGGAATCAAAAGCGGGTCGGAGGGGGCGGATCGCGTTGGTGGGCCTGATCTGTCCGCGGGCAAAGATCCGAAACTCAACGGCGGCGGGTACCTTTGGAAACACGGAGATCGAGACCTTTGGCGGGACAGCCCGCGCGCTGAAGGGCGGACAGTCCGTAGGCAAAAACCGAGAGAACCAAACCTTTCGGATAGATTCGACTCGACGGGAAAATGACTTGCGGATCGTCCGAGCTCGAAAAGTCGGACCGTCCGCCCGTCATTTAAAAAGCAACCAGCCGGGATCATGCCGCTTTGAGAAAGCTACGAGGCACGCTGGCTGTCGGGGTATCGCTGGACTGTCCGCACCTCGAGTCCGGACCGTCCGGCGTGAATGAAAAAACAGACAACTTCGGCTGGACTTGCTTGCCGCGGCCGCCGGATTATCCGCGTGGTACAGCCGGACTGTCCGCGTGCCAACGTGGCAAAGAGAGACTCGACCTCGGGCTCGAACCGCCCGAGACCCGTAAGGTCGGATTGTCCGCCCTGGATGGCCGGACTGTCCGCGCTTGTTCTCGAACCAAGACGATCAAGCACCGCCGCCGGCGGCGATTCTCCACAAAATCGACTCAAACTTGATCAAATCGAAACCTCGGGTCACAAAAATTGAGCCATAGCATCTAGGCATGTGGGTGACCATTTCCCCAAAGAGATTTCAAATTTGATGAGTGAATCAAGAGAAATCGCGGATCTCACGAAGAACACACCAAAAACCGACTTCGATCTAAACTCGCCCGATCTGCGTGCTCGTGAGGAATTGATGGAAACCCTTTGGTGGAAATGGTCCTCTCACGCCCTAGCACGAATCAAGGCAAGAAAAACGAAGTTAAACGGTGCCAAATCGAAGAAATCGCGAAGCAAAGAGAGAGGGGAGAGGGAACTCGGGATGAACAAAAATCACAGCTCAAGAACAAACAAGAACACCGATCCAACAAATCCAAAACGCCACCATGTGACAGGCTACTTAGGGCTAGCCCTTGCCCATGCAAAATCAACACAAGATCGGTGGACCTCTCACACCGGAGTCTCAAACCCTAGCTAGAAAATATGAAAATGAGAGGCGAAGAGGATGGGAGGGATGCCCCTCGCTATATAGTCTAAAATCCTCTTTCCCGAACTACCCCTAGATACATATGAGCCAAACAACTAACCCTATGGCTAATTTAGTCCGACTCGGGATAATTTGATCCGACGGCCACCGCGCCTCCTCATCGGTAGCCTTGCATCCATGCAACCTCCCCGATGCCGCCACGTGCCGCCCTTCCGTCCCACCGGAACGTATTGGGTTTTGAGGCCCAAACCCCGAAACCCGCGCTGTGGTTTTGAGGCCCAAACCACGAAATCAGCGCCGATGGTTTTGAGGGCAAACCACCAAACCTCCTTGACACGTGTCATCGCCGTCTTGACCGCCCGAAGTCACCAAGTCATCCGAGCTCCCCCGCTCCGCTTGCACGCCTCGCCCGTCTTGACCCGATCGACACGGTCCCGCCCACGCCCTCTTGCATCCGTCGATGTCCTAGATGTCGACCACCATGGCTAGCCGCCCGGCGCTCGGTCCCTCGGTCCAAGCCTCACGTCCGTCCTTCACCTCCGCGGTCCGTCGGCCCGACCGTCCTCCTTGGCTCCTTCACCTCACCGTCGGCTACCATCTCTCGAGCTCCACACCGCACAACATGAACCAAGAGATCGTCTTGACACACTCCACGTGTGCCGGTGAACATAGCCTTGAAGCATAAAAGATAAACGAAAATAGAAGTAAAATGTTGATTTGTTGACAATCACTCGATCACAAAAACTAAACACATGTGACCTAAATCAACCATGTGTTCGCAATCTCCCCCTTGATGAGTGCATTGTCAACATTCAACACAAAAAAAAGAAGATAGAAGAGAGCACATCCAAGTGCACAAAAGCTAGACGAGAAGCTAAGACAAGCTCCTTTGGATAGCGGACACATGGAGCAAAAACTTGGTTCCCAAAGACATGGGCAAAAGGCTCGACACAACCAACCTAAACCAACCGCTAGTCCTCAAGAAGAGGTAGAACAGGCTCAACACCACTAGCACGACTCACTAGCACAGCTCCAAACCAATTACTTTCACAGACAAACAGCTAGACCCTCAAGACAGAGGCAAAAAAAGCTCAACACATCTAGCTCAAAGTGCTACTCCCCCCTGGACAAATGCGATCCTTTGTCTTTGAAACTTTCTCCCCCTTGTTGGCAAATGCACTAATCAAGCTATGAAATGCAATATGATACAATGCAAAGCTTCAAGATTATATTCAACTGAATGAGAGAGTGCTCAAAATGGTACCATAGCAACAAAGTACAAGTGCTAGCAAGAGCTCAAGCTAATCAAGTGATATGGAATATGGCACTTAGCATTTTGAGCAAATTTTAATCATTTTGCAAAAGAGGAGGTTCACCATTAAACATAGCACCTAGCACAAGTAGGTAGGAGATCAACTAATTGCTTAAACATGTAAACTGAGTAAACTACCCCAAGACAAGTTCACACAACATGCTAGAGATCATTGCATACACTTGTGATTTTCATTTTTATTTGGAGTTGCAGCGGTTCACAAGGTACAAGAGAGCATGCGAGTGGTTATCCACATTTGCCTTGCCTTACTAATCAACCATTTCAAGCCTATGTGTGAGCAATGATTAGCTTAAGACACCGGTGCGGGTCAAACACAATGAAGTCCAAGTTCATTCAAGAGTGCAAGTGAAAGTCTCAAACTTCAAGGTGTGGCAAAATGGACCCACTCGATCTTTTCATCACTTAACTTAGATTTCAAGTTTTAGCAAGGTATTATCAAGAAAATCTAAGCAAGTGAATGAATCAAGGCATGAGACATAGCCACCAAGTATACACATGAAAGCTCAAAGGATCTCAACATCCTACTCATGACAGAAGCTAGCTCAAGGGTGAACCAAAAATTTGATTTCATCATTCATTAAACAAGTTCACATGTCGAAAAAGTTGCTCAGCTCATAACATACATCACATGATTAAAAAGAGCTAAAGCTAGAAGCACCGACATATTGATACTACTAAGAGCACAACCTCATTCAACTCAATATAAAAGTGAAGCTCATGATATGCAAGTATGATACAAAAGGCAAAAACGAAGCTAAAACTAAGTCCGTACATCAACTACAAAGCTTCCCTCAAAGGGGTAGCAAACACCCAACTCCCCATGAAGTTTGAGCAAAACGGACTTGGTCTAGTGGTTTTGTGAAAATGTCATAATCTGTTGCTCCGTGTACACATGCTGAACATCTATATCCCCTTTCTCCTGGTGATCTCTCAAGAAGTGGTACCTCACCTCTATGTGTTTGGTCTGGGAGTGAAGGATAGGGTTTTTGGCAACACTCACAGCTCCCATGCTATCACACATCAAAGGTACACGAGAGTAACTTAAACCAAAGTCTCTCAAAGTGGCAACCATCCACGAGAGTGGGAACAACAAGCGGCAGCTACCTACATACTCCGCCTCAACCGTCGATTGAGCGACACCGCATCATGTTTCGAGACAACCAAGACACTAGAGAAGTACCAAGAAACCGACAAGTACCGGAGGTAGACTTTCTATGCATACGATCACCAAGCATAATCGAATCGAGTAACCAATCGGGGGAGAGGGTAGAAGAGGCCGAGTACCAAAGGCCAAACTCGGGAGTAAAGCGCAAGTACACGAAAATCCTCTTCACAACTGAAGGTGAGAGGAGGTGCGGTGAAGAGGCGAAAGCGCGCGCAGAGGCAAACCGCAAACTAGATGTCGGGCGTGTTGCCGTCGGTACAACAAATGAGCCAATCATGCTTCGAACTCCCTTTGGTCCACAGCTTCTCCATCCTTGTCCTCGTCGGGGCGTCGTCGTCATCGACATGGGCGTCGAAAGAGGCTTGGCCTCACCCATGCGAAACTTGCAGATGATGTCCTTCGTGTACTTGCCCTGGTGTACAAAGATCCCGTCCTTGGTTTGCTTGATTTGGAGTCCAAGGAAGTAGGTCAACTCGCCCATCATGCTCATCTCAAATTCCCTGCTCATCATCTCTGCAAAACTAGACACCAAAGCGTGGGAAGAGCCACTAAAGATGATATCATCCACGTAAATCTGAACAAGGAGAATGTCATTACCTTTCCTAAGCAGGAACAGGGTCTTGTCTACTGTCCCCATCACAAACCCCTTAGCTAAGAGAAAAGCTTTCAAACGCTCATACCACGCGTTGGGGGCTTGTTTCAAACCGTACAGGGCTCTGTTCAATTTGTACACATAGTCTGGGCGTTTGGGATTCACAAACCACGGAGGCCGCCTCACATACACTTCCTCCTCAATGTACCCATTTAGGAAAGCACTCTTGACATCCATGCGGAAGAGCTTAAAACCCTTTGAGGCTGCAAAAGCAAGCAAAATCCTAATGGCTTCTATGCGAGCTACGAGGAGCAAAGGTTTCTTCATAGTCTATTCCCTCTTTCGACAAAACTCTGGGCAACTAACGGCTTTGTTTCTCACCACCACACCATCCTCACCCCTGTTTGTTCTTAAACACCCACTTGGTACCTATGGGATGACACTCAGCAGGAGGTGGAACTAAAACCCAGACTTGGTTTCTCTCAAAGTTTTGCAGTTCCTCATGCATGGCATTGACCCAATCCGAATCAGATAAAGCAGTGTCAACATCTTTGGGCTGAAGAGTGGAAACAAATGCAGAATGAGCAAAATGACACATGGCATAAGATTTGAAACAAGTTACCCTTTGATTGAGTCCTCCAATCATGGTCTCTCGGGGTGGCGGCTGAATGTCTTTGAGGCGCCGTGTGCGAAGATGTCGCCTCCCCTCGACCGGAGCGGGAGCCTCGTCGGGTACACGGTGGCTCGGCACGAGGGGAGCTGCTCCACGGGACCCCGGGAAGTAGTGGTAGTAGGGTCTGATCCGTGAGCAGTCGTCGTCGTCGCAGGGTCAACCGGGGCAAGTGGTGGAGTCGCTTCGGGATCACCCTAGCCAACATCTTCCTGCTCCTCCTCCACAAAGATGCTTTGCCCCATCTTCTCCTTTCCTGCACACTCAAACACAGAAGAGGAACAAGGCGCAGTCTCATCGAAGGTAACCTCACATGTCTCTACAACGCGGTTAGTCTCAAGATTAAGAACTCTATATGCATGTGAGTGTAAAGCATAGCCAAGAAAAATGCCATCGACTAATCGAGACTCAAACTTGTCGAGATTACCTTGCTTGAGGATGAAGCACCTGCACCCAAACACACGGAAGTGGCTTACCTTGGGCAATCTCCCAAACCGTAGCTCATATGATGTCTTCTTGGTGAAAGCACGAAGGAAGACGCGGTTGGAGACATGGCACGCCGTGTTGATTGCCTCGGCCGAGTACCTCCTCGAGTCTTGTGTTCATCGAGCATGGTCCTCGCCATCTCCACCAAGTGTCCGATTCTTTCTTTCAACAATTCCATTCTCTTGAGGCACATAAGGACTAGAAGGCGGTGCTCGAGACCATGGTTAGCACAAAAGGTTTTGGCCCGAGTGTTTTTGAATTACGTGCCATTGTCACTTGGCGTATAGCTCGAATGGCGGTATCGGCAGCTTCGGTCCGCAACCTCAAAATCAAATCTCGTGCAAAACCAAATGCTTCATCCTTGCTTTCCATGAAAAAGACCCATGAGTACCTCGAAAAATCATCCACGATCACTAAACAGTACCACTTCCCACCGTAAGGCCGGACCGAGATGGACCAACGGTGTCCATGTGTAAAATCTCTCGGGTCGTGAGGTCATGATCGATTAAGCGGGGGGTGAGAAGCGGCTACCATTTTCCGTGGCGGCAGGGATGGCAAACCAAGTCTTTCTCAAACTTGAGCTTAGGCAATCCTCGGATGAGGTCCATTGAACTTAACCTTACAAGAAGGTCAAAGCTCAAATGTCCCAATCTCCTATGCCACTTCCACAAGTCTGAAGAAGACCGAGCCACCAAGCACCGAGAGGTACCAAAAGATCGAGAAAAGTCAGCTTGAAAAACTTGACCGAAAGGCACAATCCAGCAAATAAGATTACCATGAGAATCCAAAACTCTGGAACAACCAACTTTGAAGCGTACCTCAAAACCATCTGCCATAAGCTAAGAGACAGACAGCAAATTGAAGTTGAGGTTGGAGACGAGTGCTATGTCCTTGAGCACAAAATGCTCATTGATCCTCGAGACATGACCTTTCCTCTGTTGCTATCCCCAAAAGTGATGTACTCCTTACTCTTCATGGGGGTGAGGCTGGAGAACCAACTCGAGTTGCCTGTCATGTGCCATGAGCAGCTCGAGTCTATAAGCCACATGGTCTCCAACCTCCCATCCTGCATCAACAATAGTACATGAGATGAGCAAATGGCACAACACTGGGGTTAGTAAACTTGGAGGAATACCAGTGTTGACCATCTTGCCCAAGATAGGCATTAGGCAAAACAAACATCCCACGACCCATCTTACCGAAGTGCTCACGCGCAACAAAACACGGTGCTCTCCTCATGTCAAACTCAAAGTTCCCAAAGCGGGGATCAACATCCACACGCGGAACACGGCCATCACGAGGTCTCACAAATTGCGGTCTAGCTCTACGAGGCATCCTACCTCTAGGCCCAACTAAGCGCCTCGAACTGCACACCCCTCCCATACATGCCAAGTGGTGGGTGATACAAGTCACGGTTCTCAAACTCAACTTGACGCCTAGCATCCCTCTTCCTCCTAAAGAAAAACTCAAACAAGTGACCATCTCTCTGGCAATACTCACAGTGATACCTCACCTCTCTCTTGGGTGGTTGTTGGTTCACTCTCTTGGGTGGATGGTTTACTTTTGTTGTAGCTTTGGCTTTAGGAAGGGTTTCCTCGAGGGATGTTGGGCAAAGTGTCAAGTGGGTTCTTGAGGTGGTTTGGTTTGGGAAGCCACACTTGTTTGGGAGGTGGAGTCTTTGGAGTCTCTTGGAGAATGCCATCTTGCACAATGGGCTTGATAGGCTCGGGTGGGGTGATCTTGGTCAACTTGGGAGTGTTTGTGGGTTTCTCACTCGAGCTCAAACCACTACCTTGACCAACCTTGCCATAAATGACTTCACCCTTCCCACCTATAGCAAAGCCTAATCCCGATGTGTCGACTCCCCTCTTGAGCCGACTCATCATCATACCAAGCCGTGGCTCTCCCTTTGGACACCCAACTTCGGGGACAGAGCGAAGGTACTTGTTCTCCTCTTCGACTCTCTCCTTGTCATGCCTACAAGACATGACCTCCATCTCCAAAGCTTCACACTTAGCACACTTCAACACGGTGCTATATGAGTTGGCCTTCTCAAGCACAGCAAGCTTGGCAACCTTCTCTGCCAACTCAGATTGCAAGCCCTGGACAAGACTTGCACGCACTCAACAACAAAGGCTTGGCCTTGACTCAACATGCTCATCTAGCAAAGCAGTACTTAGATTGCAAAGACATGATGCTAGACATATGCACGGCACAAGCATCACACTCGGTCTCATCGAGACACATCCATAGGCTTCCTAAGCAACTCTATCTCAACCATAGCCATCTCCCACTTCTCCTTAAACTCCTCCCTCTCTCTAGCTGCTCGCTTGAGCAACTTCTCGACATACAAAGCGCATCGCCCAAGGAGTCAACCTCATCAGTAAGAGATTCGATTGTAGGATGTACCTCGGAGGAAGAGTCGGCCGCCCATGTGGCTCGACTTATTTGTCGGTCACGGCTCCGTCGAGGGCCATGGTGTAGTATCCCCCGGGCTTGGAGTCGGCGAAGAAGCAAAGTCCGTTCAGCTTGTCTTCAATCTTGGGCTCAGACTCCTCGTCGCTCGAAGAAGTTTTCCCATCGTCGGGTCGTCGCCGAGATCGCTGAGGGAGGCGAGGAAGGCATGCTTCTCGCTCCTTGGCACGCTTGAGGTATTTCTTCTTGATCGCCTCCTTGTCGAAGCCCTTCTTGGACTTGTACTTGCCGGCCACATACTCGTGCTTGTCCTTGCGCTTGCCAGAGTCATAGTGCTTCTCGCCGGCAGTACTTGTCCTTGTTCTTCTTGGGGCACGCGACGATGAAGTGGTTCGGATCACGCTTTTTCGAAGCATCCGCCCTTGGAAGCACCGCCACGCCCGGCGGTTCAGCGATTGTGCGGAACGAGAAACGGCCGATGGCGAGCCAACTCGTCGTCCCCAAGACACTCAAGCTGCTCCTCTATCACACACACCAAGGAAGACAAAGGCGAGCGAAATGCGTGAAGGGTTAGCGAGAAGAGAACGAATCGCCCTTACGGGCCGAGTGCAACATTTGGCCTTGAATGGGTTCTTGAGCCGCTGGATCTCGGGCCTCGATCTCGGAGGACTTGAGCTTCTTTGTAGAGCTCGTCGGGCATGAGGGTGTCGTAGTTGGCGGACTCCATGATCGCAGAACACCTTCACGCCCCCACACCTTCCGATCCGGAGCGTACAAGAGCCTCATTGCCTTCTCATGCTCGTCAAGCCTCTCCGACGGCTTGTTCGCCTCAAGCTTGTTGCGAGATCGTGCGAAGCCCGGCAAAAAGAGAATCGATGGACTCGCCATCAAGCTAGATTAGGTTATTGTACTCTCTCTTGTAGATCTCATATAGGCGGGCCTTGACTTGTGGGGTTCCCTCGTGGTAGCTCTCAAGTGTCTTCCATACCTCACTAGCGGTCTCACAAGTGGCAACTCTCTCGAACTCTGTGTCTTTGAGGCTAGAGAACAAGACACTCCTCGCTCGGTTGTTGGCATTGTGTTGGGCTATTTGTTCCTCACCCACTCGGCGGCTAACACTTGGTAGTTCTCATCCTCAACAATCTCCCACACTCTCCAATCCATCCCCATAAGATGTGCTTGCATCTTAATCTTCCAATAGGGGTAGTTGGAGCCATCGAACTCCGGAGGTTTGCCAAAGTGGCCGAAAGCACGATCCGTGTCGCCTTCTTGCGGATCACGGACCGATTAGGGTGGAAGTGATCCTAACCGGCTCTGATACCAATTGTAGGACCGAAACGGCGACCAGAGGGGGGAGGGGGGTGAATGGGAGCCTCAACAAAATTCTTTCAAATTTGTGACCTTGTAGCTTTCACCGCAAACCCTCGGACCAAAGACACAAACACGGATTGATCTCGACCCAACTGGTGGGTGGATACTCTAGGAGATGTCCCAGGAGTACAGCGAATCAACCGAAGACAATCCAAAGCAATCACACAAGCAATCGCACCAAGACAGCACAAAGACATGGGAACTCGGACAGTCCACAATCACGGGGCCGGGGCGTCTGCTAGTTCAAAATCCACTGAACCACGGTAAGATCAAGCATTTCTTTGGAATCGCAGTCGGTGGGGGGGCGGATATCCCGCGGGCAAAAGATCCGGAAACTCAACGTAAAGCGGTACTGGAACACGGAGATCGGACATCGGGCGGACGATCCGCTGGCCAAGGGCAGGACGGTCCGTGGGCAAAAACCGAGAGAACCAAACCTTGGACAGATGGACGGACTCGACGGGGAAAATGACTTTGCGGACTGTCCGAGCGAAAGTGGACCGTCCGCGATGATCGTGAAAGTAACCGGGGGATTATATGCGCCTTGAAAGCTTCTGACAGGGACGGTTGTCGCTCCTTGACTCGTTATCCGCACTGAGTCCTAATCCCGTGATGAAGATAGAAACTCCGCGAACAACTTCGCTAGACTTGCTCGGCTGTGGCCGGACCGTCCGCGTGGTACGGCAGGGTTGTCGCGTGCTAACGCGGGCAAGAGAGACCCAACCTCGGGCTCGAACTTCGAGACCCGTAAGGTCGGTTTGTCGCCGATGGATGGCGGACTGTCCGCGCTGCTCGAACAAAAGACGAACAGCAACGCCGCCGGCGTGGCGATTCTCCACAAAATCGACTCAAACTTGATCAAATCGAAACCTCGGGTCACAAAAATTGAGCCATAGTATCTAGGCATGTGGGTGACCATTTCCCCCAAAGAGATTTCAAATTTGACGGAGTGAATCAAGAGAAATCGCGGATCTCACGAAGAACACACCAAAAACCGACTTCGATCTAAAAACTCGCCCGATCTGCGTGCTCGTGAGGAATTGATGGAAACCCTTTGATGGAAATGATCCTCTCACATCCTAGCACGAATCAAGGCAAGAAAAATGAAGTTAAACGATTGCCAAATCGAAGAAATCGCGAAGCAAAGAGAGAGGGAGAGGGAACTTGGGATGAACAAACATCACGGCTCAAGAACAAACAAGAACACCGATCCAACAAATCCAAAAACGCCACCATGTGACGGGGGCTACTTAGGGCTAGCCCTTGCCCATGCAAAATCAACACAAGATCGGTGGACCTCTCACACCGGAGTCTCAAACCCTAGCTAGAAAAAATATGAAAATGAGAGGCGAAGAGGATGGGAGGGATGCCCCTCGCTATATAGTCTGAAATCCTCTTTCCCAAACTACCCCTAGATACATATGAGCCAAACAACTAACCCTAAGGCTAATTTAGTCCGACTCGGGATAATTTGATCCGACGGCCACCGCGCCTCCTCATCGGTAGCCTTGCATCCACGCGACCTCCCGATGCCGCCACATGCCGTCCTTCCGTCCACGGACGCGTATCGGGTTTTGAGGCCCAAACCCGTGAAACCAGCGCCCGTGGTTTTGAGGCCCAAACCCGCGAAACCAGCGCCGATGGTTTTGAGGGCAAACCACCAAACCTCCTCGACCGTGTCATCGCCCCGTCTTGACCGCCCGAGTCGCCAAGTCATCCGAGCTCCCGCCTGCTGCTGCGCTTCGCCGTGTTGGCCCGATCGACACGGTCCCGCCCGTCCTCTTGCATCCATCGATGTCCCGGATGTCGACCACCATGGCTAGCCGCCCAGCGCTCCGGTCCCTCGGTCCAAGCCTCACATCCGTCCCTTCACCTCCGCGGTCCGTCGGCCCGGCACGTCCTCCTGGCTCCTTCACCTCGCCCGTCGGCTACCATCTCCGAGCTCCACACCTGCACAACACGAACCAAGAATCGTCTTGACACACTCCACGTGTGCCGGTGAACATAACCCGAAGCATAAAAAGATAAGCGAAAATAGAAGTAAAATGTTATTTGTTGGCGATCACTCAATCACAAAACTAAACACATGTGACCTAAATCAACCATGTGTTCGCAAAAAGGCGGATCTTCATCCTAGGGAGGTGGGATGTGAAGAGGTTGTGGCCGCCCGGCGGCTGGGTGGGGCGGGGCGTCGCCATCAGATGGCCCGCGTCATGTCGATCCGATTTTCTCGGGAGGCTGTAAACATGTCCTGTTCTGAAGGGAAATTAATTGTACGCAGGAGCATGTATATACCGGTTGATAGTTGAGAGATGGTGAAGCCTTTTTTTTTTTTTTTTTTGAGAACGTGTGGACACGTGTTTCATTACGAGGAAGTAGTTAGTGAAGTCATTACAAAGTGGACGTGAACGACGGTAGATCGCAAGAAGTGTATACCGAAGGTGTTGCATGGCCATGGCAAAATCACCAGAGGATGCGTCTTCTACAGCTGTAATAAGTTCGGACTATATTTTGATGCTGGAAACAATTCTGCGACTAGTCGACTAGCGTGCAGAAGCACTAACTCGTGCATGGCCTCAATTGAACACCATTGACGGAGACTAAAGACTGATGCGCGACACCCTCCTGATGTGTATGAATCAAACCGTTGTTCCTGCTAACAATGAGCTAGGTTGGCCATCGACAGCCATCATATGAGCTAGGTTGGCCATCGACAGCCATCATATTCCATTTTCCTTTTCAAGTGTAATAAAACCATTTCATCAAAAATTATAATAAAACCATATTTTTCTCATTTATTAGCCAGCATCGAACCAAAGATAATCCCAGTCGAATTGTTAGGATACAAATATTAATAATGTAATTTTAAGGAAGAACATATGTTATAAATAACTAAAATAGCAACATGATATGGCCCATTTTTTCTATCTTATTTTCTTTGCAATGATGTCAGATTGAAAATGGCAACTGACTTGATTCCAGTGGATCACCGTTCTTGGGGCTGAAACGAACTACAACAAATTCCGTGTCTGTTAAACCTTAATTGCAAGTAGCTCTCCACCATGATTTCTTTTCTTATCGCTCTCTGAGATCCCAAACCCGGGCAGTTGTAACCAGGAGTCCAAAATAACTGTTACTAGCTTGGACGGTTTTCTTGTCTCTTCACTGACGTGGTAAGGAACGCAGTCCATTCACAGCAAAACGAGCAATCCTGATGCTTTCCAAGCCTACACTAAGCCACTGCAATTGCCTCACTCATTCAAACACCTCATCGCCTTTTCAAAGCCTGCACCGTGTCTTCTTTTATATGGAGTGAAGAAAGGGATGGCAATAGCACAGAAGAAATTAAATGTCGGTAGTACTCGGTACTACCATTTGAATTGTATCAGGCTATTTAGTGCTTATAATTTTGTTGAATGGGCAGTCAACAGAGGCCATCACTGATGTTCCTCTTATTCAGTTGGGTACTCTGTTTCTTCTTCTTTTTTGCGAAACTGGTACTCAGTTTCTTCGGAGTTGAGAGATACTGAAGCCTTCTAGGGGTGAGACAAATGAGTTTCAAATCATTGTGCTCATGTAGTGTATTCGAATTGCAGATGCCTCCTAGGATAACACAGGAAACACACTAAAGTTATCCAGTGGCCCACGCCTCCATGGTGTGTATGCTCATTGACCTGTGCGTTTTTGTCAAGATGGGTGTGCCATTTGATTTCATATACTCAAAATTTTGTTAAGCATCCACGGTCTAACTATCTTGATTTGGCAGCTGATGTGTTAATTCAGTTGTATGATATTCATAGCCGATGAAGCAGTGGTGATGAACTGTCTTCCCGTTCATTTTGTGATATTTGTTCAATTGGGAACAACTGTGACATCATGTTTATTCAGTTGTTTAGTTCAGGCAAAGATTCATCTGTTGTTCAACCATTTGGTAGTGCGCATCAGGTACATCAACCAACCATGGGAAGCTATATATGATCAAACTATATCTGTTCAGTTGCTTACAATTATTAACAGAAAAAATGTACACATACTCCCCCCCGTTCCAAATCGTAGTTCACTTTGGCTTTTCTAGATACATTGATTTTTGCTATGCACCTAATTATACACTATGTCTACATACATAGTAAAAGAAATAGATCTAGAAAAGTCAAAGTGAATTACAATTTGGAACGGAGGGAGTAATAAATTAGATGCTAAGATAGAAGGTGGGTACAGCTTTAACAAACTACACGCTTAGCGCTCAATTCTCCACCAAGGCCTTGTACTCAGTCTTGGATGTGATCTGAAGCAGCCCAATTCTTCATCTCATCTCCTGGAACTTTGTTCTTCCCAATGACTTGCCAGAAGTGCTGATATCGTTGCCCTTCACACTCCCATCTTCCAGGCAGCTCATAATGAAGTGATATCTGATTCTGATGGTCTTGCTCCTCTCATGTGGGTTCCCGAAGCTCGCCACCTCACAATTTCACACTCCCATCATTACAGGATCCCTGGTGATCACTCAATAAAAGCAAATTTAATTTGCTTGAAGGCAACCAGAGGCCAGTACTAGGCTTCAACCAAATTACACCTGGTTAAGTAGTATGTTTCCTCACCCGTCACTGTCTACATAATTTATACTGATGGTTACACATTCGTGCACACCAATAGTAGATGCATAGTTTAGCTCTGTACCCACTGAATTTACATGCAAATTAAGTTGGTACACAAAACACTGTGACATCTTCCTATTGGCGTGAAACTAGGGCCGCACCAACACACCGGGAGGGCCTTGGACGCCCACGAAGGTTGCACACAACCTTGGAGCAGCGAGCACCGCAGCGTAGCCGCCCTAACCGATCTAGGAATCGGTAGGGGTGGCGTAGAGCTTCGGTGGCGGCTGGAAGAACCTCGAACGCACCTCCGGGAAGACCCGTCGGGAGGGCGACGCGCAGGGGTGCTCTAGGACCAGCGTGGCCGCCAAGAACGCCCGGCGAAGAATGCGGAGTTCGCCGCCGAACAACAGCGTAGAGGGGGTTGAAGGAAGAAGATGACCTACAAGCGGGACAGGGGATAGATTGATTGTCGATTGGATGTAGATGGGATCAAATCGGCCATGAACCTCTCTTTATTATATAGAGGAGGGTGGTCTTATCCTTTTAGGAAACCGTTCTTGGGCGTTTCAAGCCTCAAAAACCGACCAAAACACGATTGGAAACAAATCGGTTCGGATCTCGTGACGGACACGGGCTGCGTCGGGGTGACCGGGACTTACGATCGGCTTTGCACCGGGCCTTCCGGTGCATGCGTCCGGTCGACTTTCGGTAAGCCACGCAAATGCGTCGTCTTGCAAAGCCCGGCCCGGACCCTGCGGCCCGGGATGGATGGGCGCATGGGTGCCGGTCGAAACCTCGGCGAGCCTGAACGCCCGGTAGTGGCCGGACGCCGCGGGGTTGGCCGGGCGCTTTCCGGTGTCAGCGTCCGTCGATTAAGCGAAAGGTGCGCAAGCCGTCGCTGACGCAGCGACCGGCCGGGCAGCTAGCACGGACGCTGGGCCGGACAGCGCCCGGTGAGTCTGGTCACATTCGAGCGACCCTTTTCGATCCTCCTCGAGAATTTGGCTAAGTGCGGGATTTTACCATGACTTAGACCACGCCATTTTGGGTGTCAACATATGCCCCCTGTTTTGAGGCGAGTGTGCCTGAACCTGAAAACAAAACAAAAACAAACAACACGAATGCCCATCGTATCGGTTCTCCCGGTGGCTAAGGGCGATACTATGTATCGGCCATTTTTTTGTTCTAAGGGCGATGCATGCATCGGCCATTGTTTGAGAGCACTAGGCCTCTTGCCAAACACTAGGAAATATTTCTTCAAATACCTCTCGTTAGCGCGCCTTTGTTTGGCGTTCTCCACTCATTGACTCAAGTACATAAGAATTCCCAAATATGACTTTGACCACCTTGAAAGGCCCTTTCCAATTGGGTGACCACTTGCCAAATTGATTGCTCTTCGACCCTATCGGTAATATAGTTTGCCAAACTAAGTCACCCGATTTGGAACGATTTGCTCTTGACTTTCTTGTTGTAGGCTCTTGCAACACACGGGCTTTGTCTTTCTCAATTTCCTTTAGAGCTTGTATTCTCTTGTCGGTCACCTCGTCGATGTTGTCCATCATCAAATCATGATACATAGTAGGAGATAAATCATTTTGCTTAGCAAATCTATATGCATCCAAATTTACCTCAGCGGGTAACACCGACTCTTGACCATACACCAACTCATAAGGAGTGACTTTAGTTGCACCATGCCTCGATATGCGATGAGCCCACAAAGCTTCTGACAAGACCTCATGCCACCTTCTTGGATGTTCTTCTATTTTCTTCTTGATAAGCTTAATCAAAGTCTTATTGGTTGATTCCGCTTGACCATTGGCTTGAGCATAATACGGATATGAATTGAGCATCTTAATCTTATATGATTCGGCAAAATCCTTTACCTCTTTCGCCATAAATGGCGTGCCTTGATCCGTAGTTAATGTCCGAGGAATGCGAATCTATGAATGATGTGCTCGGTTATGAACTCAATTACCTCCTTGTGTGTCATGTTCTTCAATGGCTTTGCTTCCGACCATTTAGTGAAGTAGTCGGTAGCAACCAAGACGAACTTATGCCCCTTCGAAGATGGAGGATGAATCGGCCGATGAAGTCCAACCCCAACCACGGAAAGGCCACGGTTTGATGATAGGATGAAGCATAGCGGCCGGCACTAGCTGAATATTCCCAAACGTGACACTCTCCACAACCTACGTAGTAGCGAAAGCAATCGGCCATCATAGTGGGCCAATAAAAACCAGCCCTTCTCAACAACCACTTCATCTTCGGAGCCGATTGATGCATTACCACAAATGCCTTCATGTACTTCTCCCATTGCCACCTCCGCTTGATCAGCCCCTAGACACTTTAGCAATAAGTCTTCGGCGGTCCTCCTATAAAGCTCACCATTATGCAATGTGTACTTGAAAGCAAGCCGCCCGAATATTCTTGTCAACTTTAGCACTAGGATCCCAAAAAAAAGACAAGAGAGGAGTTCTCCAATCTTCCAAATCGGTACTACCATTGTCCAAAACAGAAATAGACCGATTCAAAAGAACTTTACATTGCTGTCCCAAATTATTAGTAACATCGGTTTTGCCCAATTAACTTTGGTTGAACCGATTTTTTACTAGAATCGAAACAAGCAAACTTTCATGCATCGGCAATTGTTGTAAATGAAAGTACTTATCTCTTACCTCAAAGCCGGATGCACGTTGAGCAAGCAAGTTTGCTCTTTGCACATAATTCACATGCAATTGATCCTCTTCCTTGATGTAACGGGAAGCAAGTTGAGCATAAAAATTGGCCTTGTGATTCTCTTCTCTTAGAATATGCGAATCTTAAATTCGGGTAAATTTACCAATTAAATCAAGGCACATGTCGAGGCGAGCACGAAGTGATCCATCCAAATATTGACATTCACCGAAAACTTGTTGCACCACAAGCAATGAATCACCAAATGCTTCAACATGTTCAACCCCAATAGCTTCTAACATGATCAACCCGAACAAGAGAGCCTCATATTTGGTTTGATTGTTAGTACATGGAAACTCAATCGGCTTGGCATAGGAAATTCAGTACCAGAAGAATTAACGACAATAATCCAAACACCGGCACCATCTTTGCAAACCGATCCATCAAAATACAACCACCATGGGGTAGAAGTGACATAATTTACCTCATTATCAAGATTAATACCATGCTCAACAATAAAATCAGCAAGAACTTGACCCTTTAAAATTCTCAATGGTTCAAAAGTCAAGTCATATTCAATTCAAGCGTATGCCCATTTGCCTACCCTTCGAGAAAGGATTGGCGAAACAACATATGTTTGATTGCATCGGCTTTTGGCATGCTACCACACAAGTGCTTGACAAAAGATAGTGTCTCATCTTGGAACAAGAAAAATATAGTGATAAGCATAATTTTTCAATATGGGCATACCTTGTCTCGGGATCAAGAAGGCGATGACCAAGATAAGCAACAACATACTCCTTTCCTTCATCTTCTTGAGTAAGAACAGCCCCAATCACCTTCTCTTCAGCGGCGATATACAATCGGAAGGTACACCCCTTCTAGGTCTTGCGAAGAACGGTGGTGAAGACAAATATTCCTTTATCTTGTCAAATGCATATTGTTGTCTTGCCCCCGAGGCAAAATCAGCTTCATTCTTCAACTTAATTATGGGGGGTGAAAGGAATAATTTTCAGGACAAGTTAGCAATAAATCTTCTCAAGTAGTTCACTTTACCTAGGAATTTTTGCAAATCCTTTTTTACATTGAGGTGCTTGAACGCCTTGATCTTCTCTATCCTCTTGGGATCAATCTCTATGCCCTTGTCATGAATAATAAATCCAAGAAACTTTTCGGCCGACACTCCAAAGGCACATTTGAGTGGATTCATCTTCAAACCATAATGGCGCATCCTCTCAAAAGCAAGACGCCAAATCGGCTAAATGAGGATCATGTGAAGCCGATTTAATCACCACATCATCAATATAAACCTCCAAAATCACACCAATGAGATCATGAAAAATGAGATTCATAGCTCGTTGATAGGTGGCGCGCATTCTTGAGGCCAAAAGTCATGACAATCCACTCAAACAAACCAACAAATGCGGGACAAATAAAAGCATCTTGGAGGTATCTTCTTTAGCCATAAATATTTGATTATATCGGCATTACCATCAAGAAAGCTAATAACCTTGTGCCCCGAAGCATGTTAGAACAACATGTTAGATCATAAGATAAATCATGAGGTATAGAAATAACATGAAGACTCTAATCTAATGCACAACCAAGATAAGATAAGAGCAAGGCTTTGGAAGAATACCATAGAAAGATTTATTCAATAGAAAGAATCCATCTTCCAAGGAGCCAAGCCCTCCTTGGTAGCTTTGCCTAGCTCCACATCCTAAACTACTAATCCTACTAGGAGGAGGAAGAAGAAGAAGAAGAAAGGGAGAAGAAGAAGAAGAAGAAGAAGAAGAAAGAGGCTACATTGTGAGGTGTGTGTTACAATGGTGGGAGATGGCCTCCTTTTATAGGTAGAGAAGAGGGGGCTCATTGGAAAATGCCCCTCCCACATGGAAGGAGCAAAACCGACTGGGAATACCTTCCTAGTTTGCTAAACCGAGGCCAACCAACGTCGGCAACGTCGGTTTTAGAAGGTAACAAACCGCCTCGCCAAACCTGGGCCCGAACCGCCTCGGGATGGGTGCGCACCAGTGTCTTGGCGCGCACACCGCTTCGGTCTGAGCAGCCTGCCGAGGCTGGCGTGTTTGGGCTTGAAAAGTTGTGTGGCGATGTTTGCTTGGCCCGATTACGCGTGTTTGGTCCATTTCTCCCTTGGGCTTGATGTTCTCGGGGAATGCGCTTTCGAGGGGGAGGCGCCTTTGGTACAAATTCCACTTGTTTCTTATATAAATCTGCACAATAATAATTTGGACACTACAAGTGGAATTATGTCAATAATAAATGTATATGTGTGTAGTAAGGTATAGTTTCACCCCCTTATTGGTAGAATGTTGACGTTAAAAATGTGTCGTTAGTGAGTCAACAAACTCCCCAAGCTTACCCTTGCGCTTGGCGTCCTCGAGCAAAAAGATAAGTACTTGGTTGTTGATCGAGGAGTTGCTACTATGCCGATTATGTTTTACAAGTGCCGGGGTTATAATAAGATTTTCTACTAGAGTTTGAATAAAATGGCACAACTTTTTCTCACCCTTTATTACCTTTCATCGTAGCGGGGCTTTTTAGCTTTTCTTAAAGCCTTGCAGGCGGTTGCCAGATAGAACGGTTATAATAGAAATACTTTTCATTCATCCTTTTGATCAACTTTCTTATCCAGGGATTTATTTATTTAAATTCTTCTTCTTCTTCTTTTTTTGTTTTTTTTTTCCGAGAAAGTATGGGCTTTATTGCTATATATATATATTTTTTTTTTTGGAGAGGTGGGCTCTCGCTCGCCCTAGACTTTTTGTCTTTTATTTCCTCTCTCTTTTTTTCTCTCCTTTTTTTTTTTTTTTGAGATGTGGGCTCTTCTCGCCCTTGGACACATGTCCATTTTTCATCTCTTTTTCCTTTTTTAGCATAGCCCATATCATTTCTCTTTTCTTTCAAATTAGATTCCCGGATGTCAAGTTTCTCTTTTTGGACGAAATCATAGCAAATCCATTTGTACCATATCATACTTGGCAACAACTTAGACTAGATAGAGCCTATGCAACCCACATGAATCGTTTTTTTTTCAGGGATGAGTTTTTAGACTTAGCCACTAAACCCAAACTTTAGAGAAATTCGAATTATAAACTAGGCACGAGGCAAAACATAAGACGGACAACTATTCATCATTTCAACGGGGGGGTAGAACTAAACATTTCTACAACACATATATATGGAGTGGAATAAATTTCCTCTCTCTCTTCCTTCTTCCCTTTTTTTTTTAATATATATTTTTTTTTATCCTCATACCTCATCATTCATATAAGATAAGAAAATAAACGAATAGAATGTGAGATACGAGTTACCTTTGCGGGAGTCCTCCCCAAGCTAGCTTTTGACTTACCTTCGGTTTATGAATGTTGCTAGCTTGTGAACGCTATGAATGGATCCTTGATAAACTTCGTCTTTTGAGCGTGCGGGGGAGACTCCCCCAAGCTTGTCTTGTGATGATCTTGGAAGAGCGGGACAACCATTCTTGGGGTTTCAAAGTTTTTTTTTTTTTTTTTTTTTTGGTTCACCAAACAACTTTTGATCTCCATTGTCATCTCTTGGACTTACCCTCTTGAATTTGATAATTTTTGCGGGGGGGTTAGTCCATATGGTCGACCAAATTCTACACTAGTAGTTTTGTTTCAATAATCAAACTCGACTCCATGTCTAATCGATTAAGGTAGACTTTTTGACCTAAGCACCACACTCAATTCAAAAAAAGTCGTGAAAGTAGGATCATCGGCTAAATGATCATGACTTCCAAACCGCAACATCTTGACATAGAAAATGGAAACATGAATTGAAAACAAGATTCATCCAATGGAGATAAAGGCATTGCAGGGCGAACAAAATGATTATCGTTTTTTTTTTTTATATATATATACTAAAAATTTATTTAGAAAATATGTTTTATTTAGGAAAATATTTTTCTTAATTTTTTTTCATAGAAGAATTTATTTTATTTATAAAGATTTTTTATTTTAGTTTTTCGAAAATATTTATAGATTTTTTGTGTAGTAAAATATTTTTGTTTATTTTGATAATAAAATATTTTATAAAACACATTTTTTTTTGGCTTGGTAACGGAAAAGGATGAGAATGAAAGGTTCACATTACCATGTTTTTGGTTCTCCCCAAGCTAGCTCAAAGCCCATTGGATCGGGGTTTTACCCCCGTGCTTTTTGGCTTTTCTGCATGGTTAGTATATGGTAGATTCACGAGTGGATTTACCATCCTTAAATGATTACCCAAATTTTTGAACATATGCGGGGAAGGAGCAAAGAGCGACTTGTTTTTTTTTTTTTCAAAGATTTTTATTTTAGGACTTTATTATCAAGGGAGAACATAAAAGCTTCACCAAATTTTTCATACTCAAACAAGGATAAGATAAAGATGTAATATAAGTCTAGCCTTGTTTTATCTCCATCATGAAATAACATTTTCTTTTTTATATGGAGATAAGTATGAGTAAAAAGAATTGGTGAATTATTACCTTTTAGTACTGAGTGTGTGTACCAACCACGCATGAAGGCAAGATGTTGAAACTCCCGCGGTGGTAGCTTGATGATCCATCTCAGGCGGGCCACAAGGCTTAAGTGATATACACAGGTAGTGTATATGGACCATGGGCCTTAGTGGTCACAAAGGTGTAGAGGAGGATGTTCCTCCTTTCCTTTACCTTCTATTTTTTTTTCTTTTCTTTACTTTTTTTTTCTTTAATTGGACCTTTGCGTACCTGAGTGTACTTGACCGGCAGCTTGAGGATAGAGTTCATAATTGCTGCATTGGTAGCGTGATGATCTTGATTTGGTAATGACTTCCTCACACCGGAGTAGAGGGAGGCAGACCAAACTCACCCAGGTGTAACAAGGTCTTGGGAGAGAAAGATCCCTTCTTGCTTACATGGAAGCAATGAAGGGTGGAGTCGGGTGTCTTCATTGTTTACTTTGACCATATGGGGCCAACCTGCTCCTCTCTCCTCTTATTTCTCTTTTTTTTCTTTTTATAGCAAGGAGAGGCTAATCTCTTATTCATCTCTCTTTATTATTTTTTTTTTTCTTTCTCTTTTTTTTTATTCACTTCTTTTTTTTTATGATCCCCTTGTACGTGGAACTTGATATTCTCACCGTCTTTCCTTCCACACTTGGACTTTTGTGAAAAAGTCAAGTGTGAAAGATCGTGGTTTCCTTTTGAGTGTGTTCCCGTGCCCAAGAGCATCAAAGTTTTTCTTGTTGATGTAGCCTCCATATTTTCAAGCGTCGCGTGCCCTTTGTTCTTCTTAGTCTCCACCTGAAATGGTTAGTGACAAGAATACCCGAAGGTGCATACTAACTTGATAACAAGTCCTTGCTTTTATTTATAAGATTTTTTTTTTCTTTTTTATAAGAGTTTTTTTTTATATAAAAATTTTTTTTCTTTTAGATAAGCTTTGTTATGAACAAAGGTCACTACACATGCATATTATCATGACGAACATGTTCTAAGAGATGCCTTATAAAAAAACAATGCCTTCCCCGACAACGGTGCCGAAATGCTTGTTGCATTTCTTAAGCGTAATCACTAGAAACAGGGTTTAGAACCCATCTCTAATAACGGCGCTGAAATGTGCCGTTGACATTCCTAAGTGAAACCACCGTGTCGGTGATAACACTAGGTACATCAACGGTGATAGATCTTGCCTAAGAAGATATTCATCCGCAAGCGCCGCGGATCTATCATTGTAGCATTTCACCAGGAGATATTCGGGGGTATCGTTATTTATATTTTCCCAAAAGGAACGCATGGTGGAAAAGGATCTAATAGAGACATGAACAGGATAACATGACTATGTAATGGACCAATGCTTATAACAGGGAAATAAAGGAACGGTAAAGGGATAACTTGACACACTCACTCAAGCCAAACTCAAGGATAAAGATAAATAAGGAATAAAGAAAGACCTAAGTGGAGCATACAGATTCTAGTCATGGTCGTGCATAGAACCGGTTGATAGTCGGGCAACACGCATGGCAGGAGGTCGGAGCTGAGAATGAAATGGACGGGGAGACCTCCCGGAGCATCCGCCCTAAAGGAAGGCATTTACTGAACTCCTACAAACACACACGAACGTGGGGGGATTTCAAAGGGACGGTCAAGGCTTGTCACGCGACCAAGCCGCCTACCCCCTCAACCGTGGCATGCACTCATATTCGAAGGATACGGCATCAGGACACCACGTCCGCATACTAGGACACTACTCATGTCCCCATGGCCCCCACCCTACGGATGGACGGAATAGAACACGCGAGCAAGCCCGAAGGACACAACGAAGCGCCATTCAAAGACAATCCCGACACTACCCAATTATATTGCATGAATGGTTTAAGCATAAAGTTCTATATGACGATATCACAACATAGAAACTATAGACTAGTTCATGTGTCATGATCATGTCAAGAACAACATGTTAGATCATAAGATAAATCATGAGGTATAGAAATAACATGAAGACTCTAATCCTAATGCACAACCAAGATAAGATAAGAGCAAGGCTTTGGAAGAATACCATAGAAAGATTTATTCCCGTGAATCCATCTTCCAAGGAGCCAAGCCCTCCTTGGTAGCTTTGCCTAGCTCCACATCCTAAACTACTAATCCTACTAGGAGGAGGAAGAAGAAGAAGAAGAAAAGGGAGAAGAAGAAGAAGAAGAAGAAGAAGAAAGAGGCTACATTGTGAGGTGTGTGTTACAATGGTGGGAGATGGCCTCCTTTTTATAGGTAGAGAAGAGGGGGCTCATTGGAAAATGCCCTCCCCACATGGAAGGAGCCAAAACGACCTGGGGAATACCTTCCTAGTTTGCTAAACCGACCAACCAACGTCGGCAACGTCGTTTTTAGAAGGTAACAAACCGCCTCGCCAAACTCGGGCCCGAACCGCCTCGGGATGGATGTGCGGCGCAGTGGTGTGGCGCGCGCACCTGCCTGGGCTCGGTTGGCCGCCTTGGCAGGGCGTGTTTGGGCTTGAAAAGTTGTGTGGCGATGTTTGCTTGGCCCGATTCGCGTGTTTGGTCCATTTCTCCCTTGGGCTTGATGTTCTCCAGAATGCGCTTTCGTGGAGGCGCTTTTGGTACAAATTCCACTTGTTTCTTATATAAATCTGCACAATAATAATTTGGACACTACAAGTGGAATTATGTCAATAATAAATGTATATTTGTGTAGTAAGGTATAGTTTCACCCCTTATTGGTAGAATGTTGACGTTAAAAATGTGTCGTTAGTGACCGTCAACAAGCTTCACAAGAATCGGTCTTTTCAGTTCGATAATGCTCAAGTCTATGCTTTAACCATTGAAGTTTGTCTTCCATTGAGAAACAATGTTTACAAAATAATATTAAGCCGATTATTCATAGACTTCAATGTTACAGTGCACAAATCCACGCTCATCATAGCTAATGCATCGATAATTGGATAAGTCTCTACCACGAAAGACATGCAAACCCGAGCTCTCAGCGAGGCATCGGTTGTAGAAATCTCAACCGAATTATCTGCATGAACAATCTCTATGGTATCTCCCACCCATTGGATGAGGAATTGGTGCAAGCTAGAAGGAACACATGGATTAGCATGAATCCAATCACGACCAAGAATAAGATCATAGCTACCTTCCACATCGGCGATAAAAGAAAGTCAGTAGCCATGGTCTTACTACCAACGGTTAACTCAACGTTGGCAATGCCCTTTGAAGGAATTGGCGCACCTCCTCCTACGCCGGTGATGGTCATGTTGGTCCAATCGCTCCTCCTCCTCTTTGCCCCAAGCTTCTTGAACAATGAATAGGGCAAAAGATTGACAATCGCGCCACTATCCCACTAGCATCTTCGGACTGGTTTCCCATTGATATGTCCGCTCACATGCAATGGCTTGAGGTGTCGACGGGCACAAAGAGGTTTCTTGAAGATAGCATCTTGCACCCCAAACGCAAATTCTGCAGCAGCAACCTCATCCTCTCCCGCCCGATCACATAATAATCTACAGAAAGAAAGATGGTGTTTATCTCGGCGTGACGGTGAAGGCTCATAATCCACCAACTCTTCATCCTCACCTGGCACTTCAAGACCCAACAAGGCGAGACGGCGGTAGTAAAGTCCTCGGGCACACCCGCAGCTCATCGTAAAACAATAGAATTTGGTTCAACCGACTCGGAAGTCGGTAAATCGAAAGTTTGGGCAATAGCAGCCCCATCAACCGTCTCGGTTGAGCTATCAACTTGCTCATCTAGCTTGGCTGTCCCATTTGCTAGAAGGGCCAAAAGATCAACCTTTGGTTTGGGCACCTCTTCCACAGGCTTAGGCGGCTGCTCCTGCACTACGACCGACTTAACCGATTTAACAATCGGTTGAGACGTCCTCTTAGCGGCGGCGATCATTTCGGCCTCTTTGTTCTTGATCTCTTGCACAATCTCCGGTAAGATTGGCCCTTCACCTTGTGCAGCAGCCAAGCGCTTGAGCATCTTTTTTGTCTTGCTCGGCTGAAGCTTCCTCCGGATCTGGTCACTTGTTGATACACGTGGTGAAGACCACCGTAAGCCGTCCCGACCTGGCACCAGATAGTGTCCAGAGCCCTCCTGATGATGCTTTCCAAACCTACAACTACAGAGCAACTGTGCCTTGGCAAACATCTCTCAGTCTCTCTTTTAACCAAAAACAAGACTTTCAGCTCTCTCAACTCTCATGTGTGCCGTGCTCTCGATCTGGTGGTGCTCCTTTACTTATGGAGTAATAGAAAGAGAGGGCAGTATACATGCATCACACAAGAAATTAAATGCGGTACCAGCATTTGACTTGCATCAGGTTATTCATGTGCCTGTGATTTCATTTCATTGAATGGACATGTACCCCCACAGAGCAGGCAACCACTGATGTTCCATGATAAACTGCTCAGTCAGTTGGGAACTCAGAGTCTTCAGAGTTGAGAGATGGTGAAGCCTTCTTTTCTTTCTTTCTTCGTTTCTGTCTTTTGAGAACATGTGCCTGTCGAGATGTGTTTCATTGAGCGGCATGGCTAGCGCCTGGAGGTTCAAACTCTAGCTCCCATCATGCCCACGCCTGCCGCCTGCTGCATCCGCCCCGCACGCTACAAGGAATGGTGCTTTACATGACGATCGTTTTGGTCATTAATTGTCAAAAATACGTCGATTAACTTGCCATGACGATGCAAAAATCTGTCATGTATCTCACGTCACAGATTTGCTAGACAGACTAGAGCCATCATAGATCGACAATTTGGTTCGTCATGGAATCCCAAGAAGTCCATCTAGCCCAGACTAGGCCCAATAATGTGTGACAAAATTGATCGTCATAGAAATATGCCATGTAGGATGTTTCTCCGTCATACATTTGAGTTGCCATGTAAGCACCATGTGTTCACTAAAATTAACAATCACAAATTGCATATAATGTCAATCACATAAAGCCCAATCATTTGGTTAACTCAATTTCCAGTATATTTACACTTGATGATGTTCTGATCATCCTAAGATTAAAGAAAACACAAAAAATGGTCTTTGTGAACATTCACGTATATTACAATAGCATTCTGGACAGCCAGTGCTACACTTGTGCAGCCTGAAGTATTGTGTCGGCTCGTACAACCCCAATCGGGCGGTGACTGCACAGGCCCATGCCATGGCAAGCTAGACTGTCCCGCTGGACATCAATAGTGGCGTGGTATGGAAGAGCTGGCAAAACAGAAGAGAGGAACATGCAGACGCTATCAAGTGGGACCCTAGTGCCTTATCTTGTGCACGTCAATGAAACTACCTATCAAAAATTGCTGAATGGATCAGATATGGAGTGGTTTCGATACTTGGATGGTCGAAGATTTCTGTTTTTATTTCATTTTCATGACCAAAATCAAACCCTTCTCATTAGCTTGATGCTTAAAAGTGAACTCAATTTTTCAAAAAGAAATGGAATTCTCCTTTTTCTTAACTTCACAACAAGTCTAGAAAGTTGAATGAAATTGACACTTGAAAAGATTTTTTTTTTTTTGAGGAATCAGGAGCCAGGGGCTCCTAATGTAAATTTATTAAAAAAACAACAACAACCACAAACGAATACAAAACAGAAGTTAGATGTACAGCAGAGGAAGGGGTCAGGGAACTAAAAAGGAAAAGCAGCACCAGCAAATTACAGATTGGAAGAAAGCCATAGATCTGAAACAGGAACTAGAGCAGGCTTGATTCTGTGCAGCAACAGAGACAATTCCAGAGAAATATATCTTCGGCACTCTAGAACTTTCCGTGCTTTATTTCTGAAAATTGCATCATTTCTGACCATCCAAATTCCCCAACAAAAAGACAATGAAGATATCCAGGGCCAACTAAACATTTACTTGGGTCTTCCAATCTTGAAAGATTAGGTTAACTGGTAAACCATCATCAAACTGAAAATTCAGTATGCGCCAGCATTGCTTTGAGAAAGGGAACTGGAAGAGGAGAATGTTGAACTGTTTCTTCTGTTTGCCGTTACAGAGAACACATTGCAGATCATCTAGGCGCAAGCCCCTTCTTTTCAACTTATTTCTGGTGCTCAGCTTGTCCCATAGAATAAGACAAAACAAGATCTGATGCTTACCTTGACAGGAAGTTTTCCAAACCCACTTAAAGATAGGATCAGCTTGTTGTTGACCAGACAAATGCTTATACACAGCTTGTAAAAAAATCCCTCCTGATGCCTTCCGAGCCTACAACTATAGAGCAATTAGATCGCCAAACATCTCTCTTTTCACCAGAAACAACAGGGTTATCTGTGTCATGTTGCCACCGCTGATGTTGTGCTCCTTCAACTGTTGTTATGCTCTTTTATTTATAGAGTACAAGAGAGGGCATTTTCACACAAAAAAAGTAGGTAGGTACTAGCATTGGATTTGCATCAGGTTATTCAGTGCCTGTAATTTCATTGAGTGAGTACTCACTAGAGGTCGCCGCTGATCTTCCATGATAAACTGCTCACTTAGATGGGTACCCATGTCTTCAAAGTTGGAGATATTGTCAAGCCTTCTATGCCAATCTCATCGAGCATGGAAAGACAGAGATCATGCTAACTGATAACTCTGAAGAAACTCATCCAGCATGGTTGGGGTGACTTAGCTAGAGAGACTCGAGAAGACCAAAGTCTTTGTAAGATGCAGTATCTAGTTATAGTCAAGAAGTTTGAAATCTTTGTGCTCATGTAGTGTCATTCCGAATTGCTGATGTCTCCTAGTTACAATCAAACTCAGTGTAGCACCTACCACTGTATGACGATATTTGTTCAATTGGGAGCAGTTAACACTTCATGTTTGTGTACTCGGTTTATCAATTGTTTTTAGAGCAAGGGATCTATATTGTTTCTGCCATTTGCTAGCATCAGGCACCATGAACCAACCTTGGAAAGCTAAAATCAAATTACATTTAGTCAGCAAAACACCTAAAAACTACTTTCAAATTAAATAGTCAAGTGCTATCTTGTTTGGTCTCAAAAATCAAGATGTGTATGTTGATGATATGTATTGACTATGGATATATGGATGAATCAGCAGAGAAACCCCAGATAACCGTCATTCCTTAGGGACTATCTTAGGGTTCGAGAGACATACACGTCCGCCCCATCGCCCCGCAAAAGGCGACCTGGGCGGCGGCAAACCCTAGCAGCCGCCGCCGCCACCCCTCCGCCCGTTCCCTCTCCCTCGTCGCCGCCGGAGAGGACTGCCGGGAGGCCCGCGGCGGCCCTCTAGGATGGCGGCGGCGAGGTCTCCTCCCGGTGGTCCGCCAATGTGCGTGCGGGGAAGAGCTTCGATGGTCGAGGCGGCGCCGTGGCCATGCGCGGGCGTCTTCCAGCGCTGAGTCCGACCTTCTACGGGCGACGCGGCCTCTCCGGTCGACTCCGGCCTTCTACAACGACAGCCCCGGCGGCTGCCCATCCCAACTCCGGTTGGTCCTGGCGTCCAGGGGCGGATCCGGCTCCAGCGGGAGTGGATCCAGCGCCCCCAACCTCCGCAAAGCGACTACGGCGACACCGGCGGGGCCCGCGCCTCCCCCCTTCGTCTCCGGTGGCAAGCGGCCGAATCCTGCCATCTCGGCTCTCGATCGCTGCACACATCACTTCGGATCCGTCCCCTCACCGACTCCCCACCTCGGCCACGGGCCGGGGGCCATGGTCGCTCCGTTGCATGGTCCCAACTTGCAGGTGGCGGGCTGGGGCCGGGCTTGTGACTGCCTAGGCGGCTGGGGCATCGAGGAGTGCTGCTGCGCGGCCACGCCTTCGATGGCGTTGGCAGTCAGGTTCGGGGATGGTCTCACGCTATGGAGCGGTGCACATTTGTTTGGCGGCTGGGCTTGCCGGCGATGAGGCGGTCGCCCACCCTCGTCTTCTTCGCTCTCATTCCATAGACCCAAGAACGCGACACGGTGCGCGCAGATGCGGCCGTGGGCTTGCTACCCCGGCGGGGCTGCGTGTCTATGGATGCCGGTGCGCACCTCCCACCGTTGCGGCGAGTCCGATTTGGCTCCGCGAGCGTATGCGGTGCCGACACCTGCTGGCCGGTGCGCGCCTCCCACTTTCGCGGGCGAGCCCGGGATTTGCTCAGCGTAGTGTGGCGGTCGGCACCCTCCCTCCGTCTTGGTGTGATCTCTTGCTAGTGCGCGCCTTCCATTGTCGCGGGCGTGTCCGGTTTTTGGCTCCGCGAGGTGTGGCGGCGGCTGGCATGCACTCCGGCATCCCATTCGTCCTGGTGGAGACGTTGCCGGTGCGTGCCTCCCTCCCGCCGCGCGGGCGAGTCTGGCTTCGGCTCCGCACTTTGTGGCGGCAACCGTCCCCTACTCTCTCCCTCCGCGTCCATTCCTGGTGGCTCGTTGGTGTGCGCCTTACCGTCATTCTGGGCGGGTCAACGGGAGTACTTGTGAAGGCTGCGGGCGAAAGCCTAGCTCAGATGTTTCTGGGCCAGTGACGATATCTCCTTCTTGAAGGCATCGCTGAAGAACCTCAGCTCTTGCTGCAGTCTCCTGTTCGACCAGCTCAACACCTAGGCACATAACCTGGGCGAAAGCCCTGCCAAGCCCCTGTGGAGCTCCTCTTCATGCTTGGCTGACGATGACTACATTGCTGCGTCATTCACCTCCATGGAGGCATCGTTATAGTGTTCATGCATCTTCTTTGGCGGTGGTGGTGTTGTTGTTCTTTCTTCTCCCCTTTGGTGTTTGTCACTTCTCGCCCTTGTGCTTGGGCGAGCCGTTGTAAACCGATGTGTAATTCTTTTATCTGGCTATTTTGTGCGAATATATATAAATTCAGGTGGGGAACGCCTCCCCCCGTTGAAAATTCAAAAAAGACTATCTTAGGGTTCTTCTTCTTTATTACAATATGGAGTCCTCTCTTTTTATAGAGATGGCTGAATTCACTCTAAGGAATATCCTAGCCGAATCAATCTATCTTATTAGCTTTCCCAACAAACCAAATCAACCTAGTCTAATCAGAATGTGTACTGTTCACGCTGTTGTAGTACTGTGTCGGCCCTGGGCCAGCTCCACTTGTCATAACAGTTTTTTGGCGTTATTTTCGCGAACATGAATTTGCATGTATTTCATTAAGAGAGGAAAGTTCATTACAGAAACAAAGTGTCTGATGAACCACCGTGTGACACCTACCACCGCTAGACAAACAAACCACAGCAACCATGCAACCAAGAAACACAATGACAGTTCCAAGTAGTTGAAATGGAATTGACTCTTAAAAGAAGTTCTTGCTAGTTCTTTGAGGAAGCAGCACTCTTTCATGGAACAGATTTCGCATGCTGAGCTCATTTCCACTTATCTAGAAGCTGCAAACTGCAAAGTCGATTTACAATTACATTTATATTTTCTCCATTACTAAAAAAAGGAGAGTGCTTAGAAATTGTCCATGCTAACAAGTTCCTATTGCCTTGGAAGCCTACATCGATCTACACTCCACCGCGAATGGTCACCTACAGAGTGTAAAGAGCCCTCCTGATGCCTTCCAAACCTACAATATAGCTGCAGAGCAATTGCCCACCTAGTGTCTCCTTTTTGCCAAAACTAAAACAGTCATCTCTCTGATGTTGCAACGTAGTGTCATGCTAAATCAATTGTGTTCCATCCTTTATTTATGGAGTGAAAGAGGGGGCAATATTGCACAAGAATTGTTGGTACTAGGATTTGATTACTATAAAGTACACCCTCCATACAACAATTTGTGTAGCTGTATCATTTTGAGTTGTAAAGCGTGCAAACATATGCATTAACTTGCTGAATGTGTGTGTTTACATTCATCAAAAAAAATGTGTGTGTTTACATAACATGTTTGTCGCATAGCATATTTCGGTCACTCAGCTCTGATCCTTTTATGCTGAAGCAGTGGATATATCTAAAGTGCTTATATTATGACATGTGCATGCACGCATCCATCATTCCTTGAAAGTCATCGATACACTAAAAGCAAACTTGAGCTGGCAAAAATAGAAAAATAATTATGACCCATAAATCCATAATCAGATGGAATCCATCCTTTTCATGTCTCATATGGTTCCAATAATTCTGAAGGCTGGCTCATATCATTGCCGATCTGTTTTGATCTGGTGCTATTGTTTTTCGTTCAAGATGTAAACTAACTTACAACTTTTCCTGGGCATATCGAGTGCTACCGTTTTGATTTGATTTGATCCGGTGGAAATGGATGTAGACGAGATTACAACTTTGTCTGGGGAGTTCACGTCAATGAAAGCGGTGGATGAGAACCAACTGCTAGAAGCTCAGGTAGTTGTGATGATCGACAACGATGGAGAGAAGACATCCCAGCTATCTGAATTTGGCCAATGCACGTGGTGTACCACCAGTAAGCCATCTCAAGTCACCACTTCCTACAAGACAGTGTGAAGAGACCTCCTAACGCCTTCCATACCAACAATGAACATCTCTTGTCTCTCCTTTCACCTCTCTCAACTCTCATGTGTGCCATGCTCGCTCTCGATCCAGTGCTCCTTTATATATATGGAGCAACGAAAAGAAGGACAGTACTATATATCACACAAGAAATTAAATGCTGGTACCAGCATTTGATTCGCATCAGGTTATTCAGTGCCTGTAATTTCATTCCATTGAATGGACACGTACCCTCAGAGCAGGCTACTAGCCAACACTGATGTTCCATGAAAGACTTCTAAGTCAGTTGGGAACCCAGAGTCTTGATAGTTGAGAGATGGTGATGCCTTTTTTTTTTTTTTTTTTTGACGTGTACCCATTGACACGTGTTTCATTAAGAGGAAGTAATGGAGTCATTACAAAGTGCAAGTGAACGACGGTAGATCGCAAGAAGTGTATACTGAAGGTGTTGCATGGCCATAGCAAAATCACCAGAGCATGTGTCTTCTACAGCTGTAATAAGTTCGAAGTATATTTCGATGCTGGAAACAATTCTGTGACTAGTCGACGAGCGTGCAGAAGCACTAACCGTGGCTTGCCTTGCCACCCCACTAGAACCGGGATGGAATCAACCCTTATTGCTGTATAATAAAACCATTTCATCAAAAAATTATAATGAAACCATATTTTTCTCATTTATTAGCCAGCATCGAACCAAAGATAATCCCAGTCGAATTGTTTGGATAAAAATAATGTAATCTTAAGGAAAAACATATGTTATAAATAACTAAACTAGCAACATATATGGCCCATTTTTTCTGTCTTATTTTCTTTACAATGATGTCAGATTGAACATTGCAACTGACTTTTTGATTCCAGTGGATCACCATTCTTGGGGCAGAAACGAATTACAACAAATTCCATGTGTGTTAAACCTTGCGATTAGCTCTCCACCATGCTTTCTTTTCTTATCGATCTCTAAAATCCCGGCCCCGAGCACATGTAACCAGGAGTCCAAAAGAATTGTTACTTAGACGGTTTTCTTGTCTCTTCACTGATGTGTTGAGGAACGCAATCCATTCACAGCAGTCATTTTCCTTTCCCCTGTGCCCCGGAGCACAGCCCAGGCGGAGCTTCTAACCCCCACAGAACCAAGAGTTCGACACATTTCCTTTTGCCCAGCATCTTAAGGCCTTGTTAGTTTCTACATCAAACCAAGAGCATAGAGAGGATTGGAGGAAATTGAGTGGCCATCATTCCTTGTTTGGATGCAACTGTATTCACCTCAATCCACATCCAATCCACTCCAGCAAATATGTGGATTGAAATGAATACACTTGCATCCACATAAAGGCCCTCTAACCCCCTTGGTTTAGAGTAGAAACAAACAAAGCCTAAATCTTTTCTTTTCTTAATGGTTTCCTCATCTCCGTGTCAGCAGGAGAGAATCCCCCACCTCAATTTTCAATTTAACGGGATTCTTGCACGCCAAAAGATTACTGGAGATCTTGGAACTGTTTCGAGGCTGGAACACAAGTACGGGTAGGGAAAATGGAATTCGGTATTGTATATTACATGGATTGGATGAATAAAAGGCTGAAAAACAACCCGGAGTCCACAACTACCGTGCGGTCACATGGACGTAGTTGGTATCACAATAATCTGGCATCTTTTTGCAGGACATCAGTAGAAGAGGGGTCAGTAGAAGCGATATGCAATTGTGGTGGAACACGTAACCAGAGAGTATATAGCAATTCCAAGGCTTCAGTTGGATGGCTCGGCTGTGGATGTGCAGAGTGTGCACACGCCCAGGCTGGCGATCGAGTTTAGCCATGTCAAGGATCTGATCCAGGTCGTGCAATTCAGCTTCTGCAAGGTGGCGCGGGAGTGGAACCAGACTTGAACAAAGCCTGCAGCTGATTACAGGAGAAGCTAAAATGCAAGGGCTGTAGGTCGGTGTTCAACACCTAGAAAGAACTAAAACTCCCAAGTCCTGACACCTCTCAGCCCTAGGAAGGCTCGCGCCAAGCATTACATCATATGTGGTGTCTATTGTTTCTCAAAGGAGAACTTATTATTATTTACAGACCAAATGTGCTGCTCTCAATTTATAGGCCAAATCAGTGGTACCCTGTCTCATACACGAATTTGTAATTAGCTGTAACAATCAATCCATGCTCTGATTATTAAATTGTCGTCAATAAATTTAGTACATACAGGCATACAGCTATGGACATGCATTCATCAATTGTCTCCTGAATTTCTACGTGATTGTCAAGTACAAAGTATAGAAACAAGAACATAGATATAAATAGACAAAAAGTCCTCAAATCTGCATTCTATCAACACCAATTCACTAACATGTACATGCCTACATCATGCACAAATGGTAAATATTTTTGGTCCAGATTTGCCTCGTTCAAAAGGCAATATGTACATGGAGTTTTGGCATTGCCCTTAATCTTTTATTTTGATATCCATCTTTATTTAATTATTTTCATTATGGTTCTCAAATTAAGTTTTAGTTTGGGGTATGGGCCCACCGCATTACACGGATTGCAAAGCTTGGCAGCCAGGCGGCAAGTCAGAGGAACACAACTCTGAGTAGGTCCCAATGTCTCCTATGCTTATTATGTGTAGCAAGCAAAACTGTTGCCGCAGACTTCATGAATCACTCTGCCTTGCCGTGACGGTTATTTTCGATTTTCCGTGCGGTTTTACAACCGCCACTAATGGAAGGTCACGGTTAATCGATTTGATTAACCGTGGCGGTTTTTCGATCCACTAAAAACCGCCACCGAAAATAGAAGAAAAAACAAAAACAAAAAGAGAGAAAGCCCAGATCCAGGCCCAAATGGGACGAGATCTGGGCTCGCAGCTATGTCCCACACTACCGCCGTCGTCCACTAGCGTCCACGCCCATGCCGCCGAGTTAAGGGAGGGAGGGCCACCTGTAACACCCGTATTTCTGCATCATTTTAAAAATCACTAAAAATTTGAACTTTTATAATTACAACTAAAACTTGATTTAATTTCCCGCACAACCCAAAACCATTTTCGAAAACCTTGCATCAAAATGCACCAAGTAGAAACCAGGCCTTGTTTGAAATGTTTGCTTCCTTGTTTGACCTCTAGAATTTATTGTGGCATCAAATATTATTCCTTGTCATCACCTCAAATATATTCCCTGATCACCCCCCACCAAATAATCCCCTTTGGACCTTCCCTTGAGAGAGCCTACGGGAGCGGAGCAGGGCGGCGTAGTCCATAATCCATGGTGGCGCGGGCGGGTCTGGCCTCGGCGGTGGCGGTGTGCAGCGTGCGGCCTAGTCGACGGCGTGTGCAGCTCCGGCATCTCAGCGTTCTTGGCGCTTGGCGGCGTGGAGCGCAGGCGGCAAAAGCGCAGCACGGCACCACGGACTGCGGCGGCAATGGCGGAGCGCCCAGGTTGCTGCAACGCAGGCACGGCGTGGGCACGACGCCGGCGTGGCGGCGTTTCGCCCTCGGCTGCCTCGTCTCCGGTGTGCACAAACGCGCTGCGGCGTTCTTGGCGTTCGATGAACGCGGCGCGTCAGCGGCGCGGTGCTGCACTCGTCTGGGCGTCGGCACCGCCGGTCTCGGCGGCAAGGCCTTGTGCGGCGGCCCTTCCGCCCTGACGCGGCAGCATGGCGCCCACGGCGGCGACAGCGGCTCCGGACTCGTAAGCAGAGGAAGGGAGAAGGGGAAGAGAAGCAAGATCGCCGCTCTGGGCGTGAGCTTCGCCGCCCGTGTTCCTCCTCGACTCCGAGCCTCGGCGAGCTCTTCCGGCAGCCTTGGACTATGGACTATGTTCCAGATTTGCCTCGTTCAAAAGGCAATATGTACATGGAGTTTTGGCATTGCCCTTAATCTTTTATTTTGATATCCATCTTTATTTAATTATTTTCATTATGGTTCTCAAATTAAGCAACCAAATTAAGTAATTGACCGACAATTTTAAACAAGACATGACAAGAAATTTTTTTTAAAGTATACCTGTATTAATTAAAGGAAAAGTAATACAAGTACACCGTATAAGGATACGGATGATAGCGACCCGCCTATAATCTATAAGAACCCCAAAGAAATAAGAAAATTACAAACTGGTCCTTAGACCCATCGTAACGAACACCAGCCGCAACCGTCTCCGTCGAAGACCGCCGCCACCAGCCGCCGCCGCCAAACCTGAAGCACCAAAAGCCGAGGAAACCGCCGACGTTGAGGTGGACTGCAGAAGACGCTTCGATCTCGCAAAGGCGAAGAAGTCGTTGAACGCCCATCCGTCAGGATCACTATCCAGGTTGAAACGACGATGGTGGAGCCGACGATAGCATCCTCCATCACGGTGAAGCCGAATCCGGTCGAACCACCAATCTTCCAGAAGACCCACAGCCACCACCGCATCCACGAAAGTAGGGGCCGGGAGCCTCCACGCACCAAAGGCGCAAAGACCTCGCCCGGCCGAACACTCCTAAACAAGATCCAAGAGCGGACCTTACCTCCACACCCTCGTCGCCGGCGCCGGAGACGAACGCCGCCGAGACGGGGAAGAGAGCGAGAGGACATTATTCCTGGATGACGACGCCGCCGCCGCCTCAACGTCATCATCGGAAACCCTAACATAGACCTAACCCTAACCCTAGCTCCAGGGACACACCACCAACTCGGGGAAACACCGGCCACAGCCATCGCCGGGCGTGGAGGCCAGCTCCCCTCACCCACCAGCGTCGAGGAGGACGCCGACGGGGAGGGGAGCCGGCAGCGAAGGGAATTTGGGAGCGAGGGGTGGCGGCGCTGGAACACGGAGCCCGTCCAATAGTAGATAGTAGACATGACAAGAAATTAACCAGCCGACATGGCGCAGATGTGTGTCGGCGTCGCTAATGCAGCATCAATATACTTGTGGCCCAATAAAAAGGGCCCATGTAGCCGTTGTGCGAAAATCCAAACGCCAGCCCAGATAACAGGTTGTTCTTCTTCCTCGGCAAGTCGGCATATATGGACACGACTTAGACTTCGAGAGCAAAACTATTGCTAGCAAGCATATATTCAAAACATTTAATGTGATTCGATAGAATTACAGTTCCTTTCTTTTACTGAAACAAACAGAAAATACTATTGTTACAGAAAAGATGAGAAGGAGACATCAAGACGGGGACTAAGACTGATCCATAACCACAGTAGAAAATTGCTCCCCACACCGTCGGTCCTCACATCAGGACGGGGACCAAGACTGATCCATCACACAACTCATGATGCGTATGAATCAGCCCTCCATTCCCTATCTGAGGGCTAACAGAGTGACAGTGAAATTCGTGGCTCTGCTTTATCATCTACGACAAGATGTGGCCAGCATACTTGCTGGGTTTTTATGCCTCTTCACTGATGTAGGAGTATGAAGGAACGACACTCATTCAGAGTGAAAACGAATACTCGTCCTGATGCTTTCCAAGCCTACAACTACACTATGCCACTGCAATTACCTCAGGTGAACACCTCATCTCCCTTTCGAAGTCTGCACTATGCATTGCACTCTTGCACCTTCAACTTATTTTATATTGAGTGAAAGAGATGGCTACATCACACAAAAAAATGTAGCTACGTACGTACTAGCATTTGCTTTGCATCAGGTTTATTCAGTGCCTGTAATTCCATTGAATGGACACCCACCAGGCGACCACTGCACCGCTGAGGTTTTTAGATAAAGGATAGAAACTATCTGGCTTCATCTACCGGTGGGTGGAATCAGGCCAAATTATTACAACAGCAAAAATAAAAGAAGAAACTGATTGGAGAAATTACGTCTCCAACAAGGGGTTCGAGTAGTCCTACGCGACAAACAGGCTTGCTCCATGATATCAACTCCTTAGAATACGATCGCCAATGTAAAGACAAAGCCGCAAAAAACACGTTTGTTAGACCTTACTGAAAATGTTGAACACCGACCACCATTGAAGATTGAATGCTTCTTCCAAGGAAACAACCCAAAGACTTGGTGCAGGTACAAGCCTACCAAACAACATCCGAGCTGTTACGCCAACAAATGCCACCTCCGCCTTGAATAGGGCGGCAACACGGGAGAACTGCCCGGCCTTCGCGAACAAGAACTTTGACGACGCGCCCGTGCTACGCCGCCAGGCTGGATAAACCAGGCTAGGTTTTCACCTAGTTATTGAACACCCGCGGGCATAAGGGGGGACGGATGGCCAACGACTTCAGCGGCGCCTTCAACAAGTTATGTGGCACGAGACAGTTCCACCGCCACCGCCCAGCGTAACTTGCCAGGGCAAGGTTCTCATCCAAACCGCCGTCACCACCGCCGACACTATGCCCGACCAACGGGGAAAGCCGCCTTCACCGGAAGGTCACCGCTCGCTTCGCCGGAAGGCAGGCAGCCACGGCACCGACTGCGGATCAGATCCATGCCCAGGGGCCCAAATTCGACCCATCGCTGCCACCACAAGGCGAACGGCATTTGGCGTCGCGATCGATGAACCACCACCACACAAAGCAGGGTACTACCAGCGGAGGGGCAGCACCGCCGCGGGACCGGTGGCGCTTCGATTCATGCCTGAAGGGACCAAATCGGACTCCGCCGCCACAACGACGGCACGCCAAGGACGGAGACGCCCTCCACCGCCAATTCGCCTTGCGCCTGCCCGAGCCACGCGGCGGCGTCGCCGCAGTCATGGACGGCGACCTCGCTGAGACCCACGTGGCTCGGCGATTCGCCCCACCTGGCCGCGTCGCCCAGCGCCGCCACACCATCGGAACAAGAGGGCCCCGCCACCGTCATCCAGGCCGGCCGTGTGGCCTTGCGGTGGCCCGCTCCAGCGGTGGCGTGACTGGGGATTGGAGAGGAGGAAGAGGGTGGGATGGCCGCCCGATCAGCTGTGTGTCGGGCGAGCTGTTGGCACCTCGTCTGAACAGCAAATCCCCTTGCTATTGCTATTGCTATTGTTGCGCCACTGAGGTATTAGCACCAAACATTTGCTATTGCTCTGTCTTCCTCTAGCAGCCGCCTCTCCCACAATTTGGCATCAGCTTCTATCAGCCAAACAGTTTGCCTGATTGTGGCCACCTCCTCTCAAAGAACACAACACCATTCCTCGGTTCCCAGAGATACCAGTAGCAAAGTGCCATGAAAGTGCTGAGCAGCTGCCTTGGGAAGGTCAGCGAGCATTGGACGTTGATGAAACGATCAACTGAATTCGGCAAGTCTCTGATTAAGCCAACTTGTTGCCAAAATACATCAGGTTATTCAGTGAATGGGAACCCACCAGAGGCCACCACAGCACCACTGATGCTCCATTATACAAACCACACTCACTCAATTCGGCACTTTGATGTCTTTTCAGAGTTGACAGATGGTGAAGCCTTCGAGAGCATATGGGAGGGCTGACACAAGTTTAAGTGATTTTTATATAATATCTATACTATAAAAGAGCGAAGGAATTGCAGGCCACGTGCCTCAATCACGTCCGTCTGATCTGCTTAGATTATGCATCCAACGGTCCTTAGATAGGGACCGAACCTTAGGTTACAGGGTGTTTCGCTACTTCTCCTATGTACGGCGTGAACCCGACAACAATAAGCGCCTCGAACCGGCGCTCGTCGACCAAACGTCGCGAGGATCGCTCCCTTCTCGCGGTACCCTCCACCACGGTCGCGTGCATCCCTTCCCCGCGGTAACCTCCACCACGGTCGCGTGCAGACCATCGGAATTCGCCTTCGCCCCATCCCCATCGCCCTTGACGATTGCCCCTTCCACTCGCTACGCTGGTCATCGGGCCTCCGGCACACACCGGCGGCAACAGCGCCAGTGGTCAGTTTCGCCCAGCGTCCTGGACTGGAATCCCAATCGCCGCTCTTCTTGTACTGCAGTACGCTCGCGCTCGAACTCCACTGCGCGCAATCGCGCTCGCCGGCAACCGTCGTTGGTGTGGTTCCATCGAGCCCCTCGCACCCCGCCCTGAACTTCTGGTTCCAGCGCTAGACAGATGAGTCGACGTACTGCGTCCTTTTTGCGGCACGCAGAAGCGGCGTAACTCCTGCCGTCGGGGACAGGTACGACGGCCACATCGCTACTATTTTGGTACTTCTTGCTGCTGCTAGCCTGCCTTCTTGCTGTTGTTTCAATTGAATAAGCAATCTATACTGATGAGAATAGCATATCTCCGGCGCTGAATAGAAGACCGACCAGGAGAAGGAATTGAAGAACCAGGTCTCCAGCCGGCCACTAGGTTCGATCGCTGGAGTCGACGTATTGCATCCTTCACATACGTACATCCGAGAAGGAATTGAAGAACCAGGTCTCCTCCTGGCCATCGATCGCCGGAGTCGACGTATTGCATCCTTCACGTACGTACATCCACAGCCTACGACGCCTACAGGTCTCCTCCCGGCCATTGATCGCCGGAGTCAACGTATTGCATCCTTCACGTACGTACATCCGCAGCCTACGACGCCTACAGCCAATAAGCCACAGCCAGTGTCGTCGTCGTCGTCCCAGCAGAGCCCCGACGGCGACGTCGGCCTCGTATCCAGATCAAACTGCCAGCAGTCATCGCTGCGGACAAGACCCTGCCCACGTAAACATTCGACGCGGATGCTTTGTAGGAAGGCTGCATCCAGCGACGACCAGTTCGCATGCATCGCTACGCACGACGATAATGATAGACAGCACGTTGCAGAACTATCTATCTATCCGGTGAAGTAGCAAAGCCGCCGGCAGCCACGCGTGTCTTCTATTCAGGTATGTTTGTTCCTTAGAATTAATGAATAGAAAGAGTTTACTTGCTACCTTGTTATCGATCGGAAGGATATACCAATTAAATAAAGTTTGGTTCAGTGTGTCTCATGGTTGTACTTTTGCATACTATAAAAAATATACCTAGAATGACGTACATCCATGTTCTATCTGAATTGTTAATAAACATTTTAACACTATCTGAATGCTTGCTAACTCTTATATAAATTTTCTTGAATGTGTATTATTGTTTATTGAAACTTTCAAGAAGAACTTTTCTATCAGCATGTGTTGTATTGACTAGCATGTTGGGTTCAACATCTAATCCTTTCATACAGGTTATATGATACAGGCATAAAATCCATGGGGTGCACTCAAACAAATGTTGGCAAGCTAACTTTTGAACGAAGAAAACAACAACGTAGAGAGAGGTACACTGCATTAATTATCACCTAATAAGAAGGAAGAAGCCCGGGCCAAAAGACGTGATCGTCGTAGTCGTCTGACTTGTTTGAAGGACAAGGCTGGTTTATCAAAATTAGAGGAAGCTCATGCTAAAAATCATGAGTATCAACGAAATCATTTGGCCCGTTTGAAAGCTGAGGCTGATGCATCCAATGTATGTCAAGGTGGAGTCAATCCATGTCCACGACGATGCACCACCCCTGCCAATGCATTCAGGTATCTCTCGATATCAGTATATCACTCACCAGCCCTCAGGGACAAATCATCTGCAGCACTCTGGTACCCTTCGCATGCTTACGCTAATTACCCATATTGTCCAATTGTCCTGTTCTCATGGTATTTACTGATGCCCCATATTTGAACTGAAATGGTTTCCTCAGCCAATGCATTCTGTCTTTCTAGCAGAGATGATCGTCTGTTTACCTTGATAGAATTCTTTTTGAAAAATTGGGCAACGACCAGACGAGAAGGTGCTAAGCCAGTTATATATGTTAGCATGTCACATATCAGGTAGGCACCATTAACCATTAACCAATCATTAAAAAACCTTTATGTGTTCACACCATCATTTTTTGTATTATTATGTGCCTGATTTCTACATGCAGAATTCGTATTGGATAATAATCATGTCATGCCTGATTATGAAATCTAGAATATTTTATCTTCAGTTTCTTAGCGTTGCTTTGGCTGATTGTTTTTTGTCCATCCTTTGAAACATGCTCCAAAATTTATGTACCACGTGTAACCTAGGCCCTGAACATGCTCAAATTGAACCTGATCCGAAGAACAGTAAGGGCTTTTAAGTTTTATAAGTCAGGATATGTGTATATTCCTTAATTATGGGTTAGTTTGTGGTTGTGCCCTTCACGAAGGTGCATTGTGGGAATTTCGGCCAAAGAAACTACATAGTGGTTTTAGTGTAGATTTAAGTTCAATGTTGCATGGTCTGGATAGAAGAAAAAAAGTTAGAAGGTGTCCTCCAATTTCTGCAAGTAAATGATTAATGGTGATTTTAGAAAGTTTACTGAGATCAGGACATTAAGAACAACTCCATATACCTATAGCACTTGGCAGGTTTGATTTGTTTTGTTAAGAACAACATTACTGTTATTTTGTGACAATGCAGCGAAATGAAGTTTCGCGGCTTGGAAAACTCCTTAGGTAAATAAGTCTCATAGATTATCTTTAAGTTGTTGCTACCATTCAAGGATGGTGTGGTTTAATAGCTTTCAAGCATTCTATACACTTGGACTAAGATTATGTCTATTTTTGTAAAATTTAGTGAGTTTTATTGGAGAAGAAGCCAACCAAATTAACATGCCCATATCAGCTGATAGTGAAATTTTACCTGTGGGTGAGATTGTGTTTTATGGTGCCGTGGCAAAAAAGTGAGAACCCTTTCCAAATCAATGTGAAGACCGGTATAGAATCCTTGCTGACGAGGCGTGCTTCGAACATGGAACTTTCCAAATTGCAGCCTTTGAATGAGGAAAGAATTTGGGCCTCGAGTCTTGAATGTCATCGTCTTAGATCACCTTGATTGGCCAACAATGCCTATCGTACATAGGCAAGCGGGATTGATTGCCATCACATCATTTGAAGTGAGTTTTGAACATTTGTTTAATTTAAATTTAATGAATACAGGATACTGAAACTACCGGTGAAAGAATGAAGAGAATAAATATTGGTGAAGCTCAAGAACGGTCTAATAAGGGAACTTTTTAAGGTTGATCTTGCTGACATTCTTCGTAGTTGGCCAAAGGATACAAATGCGGACTTATATATGTGATAAGATATATATATATATATATATCTATATATAATCTTGGAATTTGGATTTGTCAAAGTTTTGCCATGAATTTTATGGTAAATTGATAAATAGTGTGAAACTAATATGTCCTAGATATAAACACGTGCGTGTCGCACGTGCATTGCCACTAGTATGGTATAAAATTCAGCCTCTATATCCGCTTAGGATATACATAACCAAAAGTGACATGAGCTCTACGGCTCAAAGACTCAAAATAGAGATAGCACCGGGTGCATCGATAATTTGCTGACAACACTGATATCTAGTTTGCTGAGTGCATCTTCGTACTGCAGGATATCTAGTTTCACTGTTACAGACATTGTTTCATCTTCCAAGTACCGATCCAGTTCATTGACCTTTCTTTGTCTCTGAGCACTCTGTTGCTGACCCCAATCAGCCCATGGGACTAAGACTGATCCATGACACAACTCATGATGTGTATGAATCAGCCCTCCATTCCCTATCTGAGGGCTAACAGAGTGACAGTGAACTTCGTGGCTCTGCTTTATCATCTACGACAAGATGTGGCCAGCATACTTGCAGGGTTTTCTTGCCTCTTCACTGATGTAGGAGTGTCAAGGAACGACACACATTCAGAGTGAAAACGAAAACTCGTCCCGATGCTTTCCAAGCCAACAACTACACTACGCCACTGCAATTACCTCAGGTGAACACCTCATCTCCCTTTCGAAGTCTGCACTATGCCTTGCACTCTTGCACCTTCAACTTCTTTTATATTGAGTGAAAGAGATGGCAACATCACACAAAAAAATGTTGGTAGGTACTAGCATTTGCTTTGCATCAGATTTATTCAGTGCCTGCAATTCCATTGAATGGGCACCGACCAGGGCGACCACTGCACCACTGAGGTTTTTAAGACAAAGGATAGAAACTATCCAGCTTCATCTACACGTGGGTAGAATCAGGCCAAATTATTACAATAGAAAAAAATAAAAGAAGAAACTGATGGAAAAAAAACTACACCCCCAACAAGGGGTTCGAGTAGTCTACGTGACAAACAGGCTTGCTACATGATACAAGTCACCAACGTCAAGTCGAAGCCGCAAAAACATGTTTATCAGACCTTAAAAAGGTACTGAAAATGCTAGACACCGACTACCATTGAAGATTGGATGCTTCTTCCAAGGCAACAGTACAAAGACTTGGTGCAGATACAAGCCTACCAAACAACATCCGAGCTGTTACACCAACAGATGCCACCTCCGCCGGCCTTGAACTGAACACACCGAATAGGGCGACCACAAGGGAGAACCGCCCGGCCTTAGCGAACAAGAACTTCGACGACACAGTTGGGCTACCGCCGCCGGCCCGGATAAACTAGGCTAGATTTTCACCCAGTTATTGAACACCTGCGTTCGTAGCAGGGGACGGATTGACCAACGGCTTCAGTGGAGCCCTCAACAAGGTATGTGACACGGATAGTTCCACCGCCAACGCCCCGGCGAAACTCGCCAGGTAAGGTTCTCACCCAAACCGCCGTTGCCACCATCGACACCGTGCCCGCCAACGGGAAGGCTGCCTTCACCGGAAGGTCACCATCTGCTACGCTCGAAAAGGCGGGCAGCCACGACGCTGACCGCGGATCAGATCCAGGCCCAGGGGCCCAAATCCAACCCGTTACGCCGCCGCAAGACGAACGGCATGCGGCCGCCGTCGACGAACCACCACCACATGAAGCGGTACCGCTGCGGCGGAGGGCAGCACCGTCTGGACCGGGGCGCTCGATCCATGCCTGAAGGGACCAAATTGGACTCCCACCGCCACAACAACGGCACGCCGAGGACGGAGATGCCCTCCACCGCCACACCGCCTTGCGCCTACCTAGGCCACTGGTTGGCGTCGCCGCAATCGTGGACGGCAACCTCACCGGGACCAACGTGGCTCGACGAGTCGCCCCCCCTGGCCGCGTCGTCCCCGCCTCACCATCGGAACGAGGACCCCTGCCGCCGCCATTCCGGCCAGCCGCCACGGCCTTGCTGGTGGCCCGCACCAGCGGCGACGTGACCGGGATTGGAGAGGAAGAGGGCGCGGTGGCTAGGGATGGCCGCACGAGCCGCCGCTGCGTGGAGGCGACGCAGAGCGGCGGCTAGGGTTTATCCCCCGAGTGTCACCGGTCGGGTGAGCTGTTGGCACCTCGTTTGAACAGCAAATCCCCCTTGCTATTGCCATTGCGCCAATGAGGTATTAGCACCAAACATTTGCTATTTGCTCTGTCTTTCTCTGGCAGCCGCCTCTCCCACAACTTGGCATCAGCTTCTATCAGCCAAACAGTTTGCTTGATTGTGGCCACCTCCTCTCAGAGAACACAACACCATTCCTCCGTTCCCAGAGATGCCAGTAGCAAAGTGCCATGAAAGTGCTGAGCAGCTGCCTTGGGAAGGTAAGCGAGCATTGGACGTTGATGAAACGATCAACTGAATTCGTCAAGTCTCTGTTGAAGCCAACTTGTTGCCAAACTACATCAGGTTATTCAGTGAATGGGAACCCACCAGAGGCCACCACAGCACCACTGATGTTCCATTAGAGCGTCCACAGTGCAGGGGTCGAGCTTAGTTCTATGCAATAAATGCTCCCTTGGTACCCGGTTCGATACACTGTGAGCATGAGTCGATATAGACTCGAGTTCGTTCCATCGCACCCGCTCCTATCAGAGAAAAGTAACCGTGCTCCACCTCTCTCTCCTACAACACTCCTGCCCATCTCTCTTTTCTTGTTTGTGTGGGGCCCAAAATAGGAGCGACCCTGCTCCTTCACACTGCAGCCTCCTCACTAGGACCGATCACATCAAACGTGGTTCCCAGGAAAGGAGCGACCCCGCTCCTTCACACTGATGTTGCTCTTATACAAACCACACTCACTCAGTTCAGCACTTTGATGTCTTTTCAGAGTTGACAGATGGTCAACCCTTCGAGCATATGGGAGGGCTGACATCAAGTTTAAGTGATTTTTTTATATAAAATGGTATAAAATTCAGCCTCTATATCCGCTTAGGATATACACAACCAAAAGTGACATGAGCTCTAAGGCTCAAAGCCTCAAAATAGAGGAGCAAAAATAACAACAAAGAGAGCTTATAAGGACCAAAAAAGCTACAAATACTGAGTTTCAGAACTTCGTTGTCCTTGCTTTCAACCTGTTCTAATCTTCTGTAGAAGCAACTCTCCACCTTATACGTCTTCAAGCAGCTACATTCATGTAGTAAAGATAGCACCCATCATAGGAGCAACTCTGCACCATCTGAGATGTTCTCTGTGTGGGGATGTGGTAGGCGGAGTGCAAAACACACCGTGCTGTCCGGGAAGGTGCAGAAAGGCAGAGAACATGACACCAACGAACACCTAGTCTCTTTTACCAAAAAACAAATATATGTAGTGCATGCGCATCTATCAGCAGGGGACTCCGCTACATCTAATTGGTCTATAGCTCAAAAATGTAGTGCAGTAGTGCAGATTAGGCATCCTCTGCTACTTAGCCTAGTAGGCCACTAAATTTCTGGGGCTCCTACAATGTTTAGGATCCGCACGCTCCCATCGCGTCGCACTACTGTCTACAGTAAGCCCACAAAGTGTGAAGATCCTGACGCCTTCCAAGCATAAAACTACAGAGCAATAGTCTCAGCGAACATCTCGTCTCTCTTTTTACCAAAAACAAAACGGTCATCTCTCCCATGTTGCAACATAGTGTCGTGCTCCTTCAACAGCTCGATCGATCTAGTGCTCCTTTATTTATGGCAAAAAAAAAAGAGGGCAAAATATATACAAGAATCGTAGGTAGCAACTAGCATTTGATTTGCATCAGGTTATTCAGTGCCTGCAATTTCATTGAATGGGCACCCACCACAGGCCATTACTGATGTTCCATGATAAACTGCTCAGTAAGTATGATACCCTGTGTCTTCAGACTTAAGAGTTGACAAATGGTAGGGAAATCTCATCGAGCATGGTAGGGCTTATATCAAGTTAAGTGATAACTCTGAACAAAAGCTCATCGAGCATGGTATGTAGGGGTGACATGATTCTTTTTTGAATGTAATGGGGGCGACATGAATCAGTTGGGCAAAAGGCTTCACCGTCGTTTATGTACATTCCATAATCAAGTTCAATGTAGCACCGACCACTGTTTATTTAGTTGGTACTAGCTGACACTTCATGTTGTTTTTTTATTTGTTTAGTTCAGCCAATCTTCATATATTGCTTCTACAATTTGGTAGCATTAGGTACCATCAAGTTTACCTTGAAAAGCTAAGATCAAACTTTGTTTTGCCAGCTGCTTACATTTCATTGAAATTAAAGAACAAAATCAACATCTAGTTATATGAAATGTAGTAAAAAAAAAACATGTCAATCCTATGTAGATTGACCACCTAAGAGGTCAAGAACTACTACTAAACTTAAATCCCGAAATTTTTTGGTCTTGGTATATATTTCACAAACTATGCTATACACAACAGCAAGAGAGCATGATCGAGGGTTGTTCACGTTTAATGTGATGTGCTGATGTTTCATCTTTCATGAACAGTATCCTTTCATAGTGAACAAGAGCAAGCGAGTGTTGGAAACCGAGACTTCTGGGCTCGGCTTCCGTTTTCGCCCAGCTCGATGCACGCCAAGACGAGCCAATGCCTCCACGGGCCCATCGAGCCACAACATATCAAGGTCTTGGGCCTTCTCAACCCAAAAGACTATCCTAATGGGTGAGGACCGCCCCACCTATGTTGTGCTCCCCACCATCGATTACCGATGTGGGACTAACCCCAACAATCTCCCCCCGTAGTCACACATCGGACCCGACTCTTGTCGGCTCACACTTTTTGTGTGGCCAAGACGTCTGTCAATGACGGCCCCCCGGCTCGCATCGGGCTTCGTCACTGGAAGGCCCCCCCGCTTGTAACGAAGCCGTCGGTGTGTGTGACTTACCGAGATTTGTGGAACACGCAGCGGAAGCGTGGTGTAGGCCCATAACCATTGTTGGAACCGAGACTTTTGGGGCTTCCGTTCCGGCCAACTCGCTGTACGCGCGAGCTGGCTCCCCCCACAGGCCCACATAACGCACAACATATTCAGGCTTTGGGCCTACACAACCCAAAAGACTAGCCTGATATGTGAAGACCGCCCAACCTTATACGTTGTGCTCCCCACCACTGAAGTCGAACTAACCCCAATAGTCTCCCCCATAGTCACACATCGGACCCGATGCTTGTCGGCTCACACTTTTTGTGTGGCCAAGACGTCTGTCAATGACAGCCCCAACTTGTAGCGGGCTAACCTGTCTATAACTCTACCAAGACATGTTGGTCTTCTCAACCCAAAAGACTAGCCTGATGGGTGACGACCGCCCCACCTATGTTGTGCTCCCCCACCATCGATTACCGATGTGGGACTAACCCCAACAAGCAAGTTCGTTGTCTTTCACAAACTATGCCATGCTACACATGCGAACCGTACCTCTTTTTTTTCATAATGAAACAAGCACATCTGATGCTTTCCAAGCCTACAACTACACTAAGAAGCCACTACAATTACATCAGACAAACACCTCATCTCTTTTTTGCCGAACGCTCATGTCCCTCATGTTTGCAACCCTTCTCTTGCAACTTCTTTTTTTTATATAGAGTGAAAGAGACAGGCAATATCACACAATAAATGTAGGTACTAGTAGCATTTGATTTCCTGTAATCTCATTGAATGGCCAGTTGGCCACCACAGCACCACTGAAATTTCATGATATAAAAAAGCTTACTAAGTTAATTACTTTTTTTGTCTTTTCAGAGTTGAGAGATGATCAAGCCATAAAGGGCAATCTCATTGAGCGTAGTAGGGGCTTGACATCAAGTTTAGTGATAACTGTTGATAGCTGAGTTAGTTGCTTCTGTTGTTTTTTAGGGTTTGTTGTTTTTAGTCGCCGTCGTTGTTGTAGCTCTATTGTATTGCTCGTTCTCGGGTTCTTCTTCTTTTTAATATAATAAACCAACAGCACTTCTGCCTTATTTGTTTCAAAAACAATTACCAAAACCCTTAGTAATATGTTAAGATAGACCGAAGAAGAAAAGTCTTTGTACGATCCAGTATCTAGTCGTTGTCAAGAGTTCCAAATCTTTCATGCTCTTGTAGTGCATTCTCAATTTCCAATGCCTCCTACTCACGGTCAGTTTCGTGGGTAACACCTACCACTATATGATATTCGTTCAATTGGGAGCAGCTAACACACTTCATGTTTCTGCATTCAGTTGTTTAGTTCAGCACAGGGGCCATATTTTGCTTCGCCATTTGGTAGCATAGGTACCATCAACCAACATTGGAAAGCTAAGATCAAATTCTGTTTAGTGAGTTGCTTATGGTTCATTAATTGAAAGATGAAAAATACAAACCCAGTTTACAACAACTTGTGCGGTTGTATCACTATGATCCAACAAGTTATAATGCGTGTAAACAAATGCATTAACTTGTTGAATGTGGCACACTGATTTCACTATAACACATAATGGTTCATTTGATAGATCATAGTTGTAGCTCCATTTTCTTGTCACATTAGTGTAAACTACTGCTATTAATGACCATAAGTAGTATGTTAGATTGGTCTAACTGTTTATGCAAGCAATTGACCAGTCATTCAATATTCAATATTTTTTTTTTTTGTAATGCCAATGGGCTGGAAATTCACAACATGAAAAAATAAAAATCATGGAAAGAAACAGTAGTCCCGCTTGCTTGGGCATATCACGGCGTACTTCCTCATGGATGGCAGACTCTTCCTGTGACAAGCCCAACCTCGTTTACATGCCATTTCCGCCCTAGTCTGCTCTATGCTAGTATGCCACTAGCTACCATGTTCAGGTCGACATCGACAAGCCCACCTACATATGTGGTCTTTGTCGACATGGAGGGTGTCCCAGCTATCCACATGCATGTGCACATGGTGACTACCACCAGCCACCACAGATTTTCACCGCAAACTGTGATACCGACCGTGAAGAGCTCTCTTTGTCGACCTCAACTACAACCGGTGTGGGAGAATCAACCATGACAAGCACCCGTGCATATGTGATAATTGACGACGAGGCAACTATCCGGTAATGCAATGACCTCTCGGTGAATACCACCGATAAACCACCGCGAGACTTCACTCGATATCGTGAATAGCGCTCCCGACTCCTTCCAAGCCTAGAACTATACAGAGCAATTGCCTTGGCGAACACCTCATCTCTCTTTTCACCAAAGACAAAACAGCAACCCCTCGCGTGTATGTGGTGCCCCTTCAAATGCTCTAGTGCTCCTTTATTTATGGAGTAAGAAAAGAGAGGGCAATAAATGTAGGTAATAGCATTTGATGTGCGTCAGGTTATTCAGTGCCTGTAATTTCAATGAATGGTCATCGGCCAGAGGTCACCACTGATGTTCCATGATAAACTGCTCAAGCCTTCTAGGCCAATCTCACTGAACATGGTGGTGCTGAGGTCAAGTTAAGTGATAATTATGAAAATAAAATACCATCTAGCATGGCAAGGGTGAGATGAATGAGTTTCAAAAAATTGTGGTCATATAGTGTATTTCAAATTTGAGGTCAAGTTAATTCACAATTCCTCCTAGCCTGATTCCGAAAATACACTAAAGTATTTATCCACTAACTTAAGCCTCCATAACGTTTATATGCTCATTCACTTGGTCCGTTATGTCAAGAAGCATGTGTCGTTTGATTTCATATACTCAAACATTATTTAGCATCTGCAGCGTATCCTAACTCGATTTGGGCAGCTGATACTTCATTTTAATCCAGTTATTTGATATTCAAAGCTGATGAACTGTCTTCCCGTTAATTTTGTAATATTCGTTGAGTTGGGAGCAACCGATTTCATGTTTATTCAGTTGTTTAGTTCAGGCCAAGTTTCATATATTGCTTCTGCCATTTGGTAGCATCAGGTACCATCAATCAACCTTGGAAAGCAAATATCAAATTAACTATGTGTACAATAACGAAATGTAAGTGAACACCTAAACATTTATCCTGACAATGTGGTGAAAGACGCCCTATCATGTAGATTGGTTCCCTAAGAGTTCAAGAACTACTAAACCTTAAGTCCTAGAAATCTGGGGTTCTAGGTGTATATTTGACAAACTATATATTATACAAAGGTGCAAGAAAGCATGGTCGAGGAGTGTCCACCTGCAATGTGATGCACTGACGACTGATGTATCATCTTTCACATTTGTTTTCATTGTATTATCTTCATCTAAAGAAATCAGCTCCATGAACAGCACTACCAAAAAAAATTGGGGAGACTGGCCCCAAACATTTTTGTTGATATAACAGGAGGGGCAAGGAGTCCCTACTGAAGATATATCTATACTATAAAAGAGCGAAGGAATTGGGTAACATGTGTCGTGATCTCATCTGTTGGATTAGACTGATCATCCCATCCGATGGTTCTCAGATATGGACTGCCTTAGGTTACAAGGTGTTTCCTAGCCTACGCCGCGCACAACTTCCACATAGAGAACGGGCCTCCGAAACGTCATACACCATCCCGAAACACCGTGAACCTGTCGTGCGAAACCGTTGAACGCGACGCAAACCTTCAGCCTCGCACAGTTCCCGCACGCCTCCTCTTCTGGCCCTCCCGCTGCATCAACTTGCTGGACAGATGCGACATGCTCCGGTCGGCCCGGGCATCGAGAGCCCTTTTGGCCACAACATCATTGGTGACGGACGGCAGGTCGTCATGCAGCAGCGATCATGGGCGGCGCCCTATTCTTCTTCTTGACACAGGCGAGGAAGGACCTCCCCTTCCAGACCTCCGGTATGTGACTTTACAATATGCCCTTGACATATTTGGGGAATATCCCATGCAATCCTCTCGGCTAGCAGGGGCACCATGGTCTTCCTCCATTAAGCTCCTTCGGCATCACCTGATCTCTGGAGGAGTCCTAGGGGCGTCGCTCCTCAAGGCCTCCGCCCGTTCTAGCTAGAGATCTCGGGAGCTCCGCGCCGCAGGCTCAAAAGACCCAAGGGGTGAAGGCCCATATGAGGGGGCCGTGGCCTCCCTCTCGGGGACCCCCGCCCAGCATGTGGGTTATGCCGAGCCTTCCTCTGCGCTGCCTTGCCTTCGTTGGGGAGACACTGGGTCTCGAGTGTCCCGAAGCTCCACCTCAGGACCTCCGCTAGCTTCCCGGCCCTGTTGCGACAACATGCAAAACAGCTCCGGCATTTAGGTTAGCTTGATCAGTTTCATGTCCTTGCCAGAGGTGGTCCTCTGCCTACTGTCGGTACCATGTCCCAACAGGTAATACCAACGGGGACCGAGTACGTAAAAGTGCTTGACAAGCACGTCGCATGCATAGCTGGAAGTAAAGATTGACTTCTACTCCGGGCTCCAAAACCTTTACTCCCCAACTCGTACTCCCGGTGGCATAGCCGGGAGTGAAGGAGGTTTGGAGCCGGGAGTAAAGTTCAATCCTGTACTAGTGTACTATACCAAATTAATGACTAAATCATACTGATTTTGTAATAATTTCTTGGATTCATCTTGTATCGTCACATGAGTGTGTGTAATGCTGCTCCCTTTGATTCGTTCTAGCTATAAATAAAAAATAAAAGGTAAACGAGGAGAAACCATGACATGTTCAAATGAAAGGATGCTATTCGAGTTGACATGGAAACCAGAGTACCAGACTAGGGACCTACATGGTTTATCTCTTCCCTGATCCTGGAAGCAGCTCAAAACATTTGATTTCAGAGGCAAGAGTCAGATGTCGTGCCAGGCCACATATGCAGTTGGGACAGGATGGAAACCGGACACGCCCTCGCTGCAGCCGATAGACTTGGGAAGCATCAGGACATCTCTGAACGCTGCATTTGTGAAAGCCATATACCAGACCCTACTCCTAACCTTCCCAGCGCCAGCTACCAGAATGCTTCTGGTTCTCGCCTACCGGCCCCTCCACTTCACCCTTGGTCTTCTCCTCCACGGAAGAGAGCGGACGTTAGGATGCTTGTGCGGAGATGCTGCTGATAGCACCACGCGCACCATGTGGGTCATCAGCCTGGTGCTTGCACGGAGTGAAATGGACATGAATATGCATGTACCGATGAAGTGACTCGTCAAGGACAGAAAAACAGAGGATGACTATGTGTTGTTCTCGTCTAGCAGAAAAAAGATGATATATAACAAACTCGTTATGTACTGAAACAATTCTAAAGATTAGACGTTCACGCTGTGCTAGTTCGTCAGTCCAATCAGATTCTTTTAGATAATGCATTGACGTGCTTGATTCGTCTGCTATTGACGTGCTTCACAGGTATTGCGGAGGAGGCAGCGGGGGCGGTGGATGTGTGGTCTTTCACACGATCCAGGATGTCACACGCGGTGTTCTATGCAGTAGTGTCGCGATCAATTTCAACCAGAAAATCGCTTTATCACGCAAATTTTGAATTCCACCTTTCTCTGACTGGTGATCCTGACGGCAATCGAAGTCAGGCCTTGGCGCCTCGCTGGCCGCCGGCGGCTTCTTGCCGACGGGGTTGCTGATCGCGTAGGTCCTGCTCGTCCGCCGAATGTTGTGGTGACACCAGTGTCACGTGCGCACCACCGCATCACCGTTGTATGCGCTTTGAGATATGTGCGCATGAATAGGTGAGCATGTGCGGTTATAGTTCGGCTTAAGCTTTTGCCTGGGTATTATACATTAAGCGTTGGTGTTTCCGGGTTGACGGACGTGACGGTAAATATAGCGTCGTTACTTATCCCCCGTCACCATGCTTTCTAGTTGAATCAGCCGTTTGCGCTAGTTCTATGGTTATGTCGATATGAGCTCTCTAGTGCCTTCTAAAGCAAGCTCTGAATCCGCGGTGGCGTATGCTATTTAGATATTTTGGGGAGTTTGCAAATGCTTTTTTCCCCCAATCGGGCGCGGTAGAGCTGTTGGCGGGTGGAATCGTAGATCCAGCGGGGCGTTGCAGTTTCAGTGGTGCCTGTGGGATGATGGATCGTGGGAAGAGGCGGAAATCAGGGCAATCCATGGGTGGTTGTGGCTCGAGCTGTCGCGCGTTGATGGATGTTTTGAATCGGTAGAGTCAGAAATTGGGGCTTCTAACCAGGTACATCAGAATCGCGTCGTTTATAAGCTGAATTTGTGTAGGTTATTTTACTCTGCAATTGGGGGATTGGAATTTAGCGTTGTTATCCTAGATTCGTTAGGGTATTGTATTTGTGCGATTTTATAATTTCTTGATGTATGATCCCGGTTTTGCAGAACGGGGCAGCAAGTTTGGTTGAGAGCTCTGTGTTGGATGCAGGGGCGTTTGCGTCTAGGTGTTTAGTGAAGCTTATAAACGAAGTTGTTTCCAGGTTTGATTCAGCAAAGTTAGACTTGGTTAAGTCCATTGGGTTCCGTGGTGTTCTGTATTTTCCCCAATGAAGCAGATAAATAGAAAGTTTACTATGTGGTTGATGAGCTGTGTTGATGACCGGGCATCAGCGCTTATTGTTGGTGATGATATACGACTAAGTTTCAATAAATACGATGTTGGGCATGTTTTTGGGATTCCATCTACTGGGAGGCCGGTTCTAGATGCATCTGCTGATATGAAGGATGCTAGATGGTTGTTCGTAATTTCCTCGGTCCTGAATTTTTGGAGCAAAGGAGTGTTAAAATAGCTCAAGAAATTGTGGAGAGGCGATACAGCAGTCCAATGATGAAAGAGGAGTGTGATAAATTCAGAGTTGCATTTGTCGTCTTTGTTGTATCTAATTTGCTATGTCCGTCCGTCTGCGAAATATGATTATGCTGTTGTTGACTATTGGAATGCCATTCAACACCCGGATGAAATATGTCGGTATGATTGGTGTGGATATGTGTTGTCGCGTTTGCTAGAATCAGTTTGCAAATTGAAGCAGGACATTTCAAACAACCTCAAGTGTCCCATAATAACTGGTTGCTCTATTTTCTTACAGGTACGGTCAAGGCCACTCCTTTTTCGTCATTGACTGCTATATCGCCTCTCCACAATTTCTTGAGCTATTTTAACACTCCTTTGCTCCAAAAATTCAGGACCGAGGAAATTACGAACAACCATCTCTTTAGCATCCTTCATATCAGCAGATGTATCTAGAACCGGCCTCCCAGTAGATGGAATCCCAAAAACATGCCCAACATCGTATTTATTGAAACTTAGTCGTATATCATCACCAACAATAAGCGCTGATGCCCGGTCATCAACACAGTGCTCGTCCGGCATCCGTCCTCAAGACTCCTTCGCTGTTTGGGGCGGCGACGGCAACACCAAGACGAACGCTGCGACTGAGGGCGCTGCCGTCGCCTCTGTGGATCCAAGAAAGCTGGCAGGTCGACGCCGGTGAGCCCGCAGAGTGTAAACATCCTGACGCCTTCCAAGCCTACAACTAGCAATAGTCTCAGCGAACACCTCGTCTCTCTTCTTACCGAAAACAAAACCATCATCTATCCCATGTTGGAACATAGTGCCGTGCTCCATCAACAGCTCGATTGATCTGGTGCTCCATTATTTATGGAGTAAAAAAGAGTACAATATCATACAAGAATCATAGGTAGGTACAGGAATTGATTTGCATCAGATTATTCAGTTCCTGCAATTTTATTGAATGGGCACTCACCACAGGCCATTAATGATGTTCCATGATAAACTGCTCAGTAAGTACGATACTCTGCATCTTCAGACTTCAGAATTGACAAACAGTAGGGAAATCTCATTGAGCATGGTAGGGCTTACATCAAGTTAAGTGATAACTCTGAACAAAAGCTCATCGAGCATGGTATGTAGGGGGTGATTTGATTTTCTTTTCTTTTTCTTTTTGAACGTAATGGGGGGAACCTTGGAAAGTCCACCATCATTTATGTACATTCCATAATCAAGTTCAATGTGACACCGACCACTGTATGATGTTCGGGGTTTTTTTTTTTTTTACGAAACTGAAGGGACTGAAGCCCCTGCAGGCATTTTATTAAAAGCCAAGAAACATTACAAAAAAATTTACAACAATAGAAATAAAGGATAAAAAGACCAACTTAGGGACCAAAAAAGAAACGAAAAATGTATGGTATTCGTTAAGTTGGTAGCAGCTGACACTTCATGTTTATTTAGTTATTAAGTTCAGCCAACCTTCAGATATTGCTTCTACCATTTGGTAGCATCAGGTACCATCAAGCAACCTTGGAAAGCTAAGGTCAAACTATGTTTAATAAGTTGCTTACATTTCATTGAAATTAAAGAACGAAATCAACATCTATTTATATGGAAATTTAGTAAAAACAATTAAAGAACGAAATCAACATCTATTTATATGGAAAGTAAAAACATGTCAATCCTATGTAGATTGACCACCGAAGAGCTCAAGAACTACTGAACAATTCCCTAAATTTTGTGGTCTTGGTATATACTTCTACAAACTATGCTATACACAAGAGAAAGAGAGCATGGTAGAGGTTTGTTCACGTGTAATGTGATGTGCAGATTTTTTATCTTTAACATTTTCACACTACAAAGAATTTGACAATAAAATTATTAGATCATGTCTCCATCTAAGGAAGAACTTAACTCCACAAATGAACAGTTCAAGCTAGTAATCAAAACCAGCTGTACTTGTGATCCCTCTCCAGCTCACTGAGACAAAACAAACCTGCTCAAGCTAGTAATTTTTTTTTTTTTTTTGAAGAAACAGGAGGGGTTTTGAACCCCCTACTAGGCTTTTATTGAATTAAAACAGGAGTAAAGTTACAAGCAACCGTTCAAGATACATAAAAAGTCAAAAAGAAAATAAGTACAGTTACATGTTGGATCTTAGCCATAAATCTAATCTTGGGATTAACCCCTTCTTTGCTCTAAGCATAAGCAGAGCAAATTCTTGACGGAAGACCTGTTTACAACTCTGAATGGAGTAAGGCAAGCTTCTGAAGATGACATCATTACGTAGCATCCAAATCGTCTAGCACATAGAGATGATGATTTCCATAAAAAAGGAACATTTAATTGATCTTTGATGGAGAGAATGATTAGACCCAAGTTGTCGGGGGCAAAGCAGAGGATCACGGTAGGAAGTCGGAGCTGCTCTTCGTCGAGCTTGGCAACGACGACCTGTTGCAGCCTCCCGCTTCTGGTTGTTTGTTTGTCTTCGTTTGTTTCGGTCTAGAGTTTGTCATGGAAAGTCGGAGCTGCTGGCTACTTAGCAACCATGCTTGACAACGATGACCTATGACAATTGTCTACTTCAAGGCGTCGCGTGGGTGGGTTTGCTCTTCGTGTGCACCGTGTTGGCACCACGATGGCTACCCTTCTTGTAAAAAATTTTTCTATATCGTCTTAATTGAGCGGCAGAGCTCCCGCCATTGTTCAAAAAAAAAAAAAGAAAAGAAATCTGATTCCAACAGGCCATTGCAAAGGAACAGTGAAAAACAGGTGAAAAAAGATCTTCATCAATACTGTGAGGGCATAGAACGCAGGTGTAATCAGGTAAGAACATATTTCGGCATCTCAGAAGAGCTCTAGTGCTTAACCGATCTTGCATAATTAACCAAAAAAAGAATTTTCGTTTATTTTGGCAGGCTGATTTCCAAATCCATCTGAAAGCAGGAGAAACATGCCTGTGTCCCACCAGAGTTAATTAAGCTTTATGAGAGGAGAAAGATTGCCCCCACTGATAAGCCCAACTATCTGGGCAAGCTTGCAAAGACAAAGCCTGCATAATGTCTGTTAGATCCTGAAATTGCTGAGAGGCTTCAGCAGACAAAGGCAAGAAAAAAAGCACCTGAAGTTGTGTAGTAGTAGCTGCCTATGAAACCTTAATCAGACTGTTTCAAGCTAGTAATCAAAAAGCGAGCTGTGTTTTTACTCATTTATACAACGAACAGAGCGAGCTCATTATCCAAACAAGCAGCAGTGAAAAGAACTGAGCTTGCTCAACATCCACAACGAGGTACTTGCATAGATTTTTTTGGTTCTTCACTGTTGTCTTAACGTAACTTTTCATACTGAAACAAGCACACCTGATGCTTTCCAAGCCTACAACTACACTAAGAAGCCACTGCAATTACATCAGACAAACACCTCGTCTTTCTTTTTGCCGAAAACAAAACGCTCATGTGCCTCATGTTTGCAACACTTTACCCTGGTCCTGCAACTTCTTTTTATATATAGAGTGAAAGAGATGGCAATATCACACAACAGATGTAGGTACTAGTAGCATTTGATTTCCTGTAATCTCATTGAACGGCCAGTTGGCCACCCACCGGGCCACCACAGCACCACTGAAGTTTCATGATATAAGGAGCTCACTAACTTCATTACATTTTTGTCTTTTCAGAGTTAAAAAGATGATCAAGCTATAAAGGGCAATCTCATTAAGCGTGTTAGGAGTAGAGCTTGACAGTTGAGTTAGTTGCTTCTGATGTTTTTAGGGTTTGTTGTTTTTCAGTCGTCGTCGTTGTTGTAGCTCTATTGTATTGCCCGGTATGGATTCTTCTTTTTTAAAATAATCAGCACACTCCTGCCAGATTCATTTCAAAACAATTACCAAAACCCTAAGTAATTAAGTTAAGATATAGACCCAAGAAGACCAAAGTCTTTGTAAGATCCAGTATATGGTCGTTCTCAAGAGTTTCAAATCTTTCGTGCTCCTCCTAGTTACTGTCAGGTTCCGTGGGTAACACCTACCACTGTATGATATTCGTTCAATTGGGAGCAGCTAACACTTGCATGTTTCTGTATTCAGTTGTTTAGTTCAGCACAGGGGCCTATTTTGCTTCTGCCATTTGGTAGCATAGGTACCATCAACCAACCTTGGAAAGCTAAGATCAAATTTTGTTTAGTGAGTTGCTTATGATTCATTAAATGAAAGACAAAAAATACAAATAATAAAGAGTAAATTAATTCAAAAAATAAAGAGTAAATTACACCCACTTTACAACAACTTGTGCGGTTGTATCACTATGATCCAACAAGTTATAATGCGTGTAAACAAATGCATTAACTTGTTGAATGTGGGCACACTGATTTCACTATAACACATAATGGTTCATTTGATAGATCATAGTTGTAGCTCCATTTGATCATCAAATTAGTGTAAACTACTGCTATTTATGATCATAAGTAGTATATTAGATTGGTCTAAATGTTTATGCAAGCAATTGACCAGTCACTCAATCTAATAATTTTTTTTTGTAATGCCAATGGGCTGCAAATTCACAACATGAAAAAAAGAAAAAATCATAGAAAGAAACAATAGTCCTGCTTGGTTGGGCATATCACGGCGTACTTCCTCATGGATGGCAGACTCCTACTGTGACAAGCCCAACCTCGTTTACACGCCATTTCCGCCCACTCTGCCCTATGCTAGTATGCCACTAGCTACCATGTTCAGGTCGACATCGACAAGCCCACCAACATATGTGATGTTTGTTGACGATGGAGGGCGCCCCAGCTATCCACATGCATGTGCACATGGTGAATACCACCAGCCACCACAGATTTTCACATGCAAATTGTGATACTGACTGTGATGAGCCCTCTTTGTCGACCTCAACTACAGCCGGTGTATGTGATAATTGACGACAAAGGCAACTACCCAGAAATGCAATCACCTCTGGTGAATACCACTGGTAAACCACCACGAGACTTCATTTCCATACTGTGAATAGCGCTCCTGACTCCTTCCAAGCCTAGAACTACAGAGCAATTGCCTTGGCGAACACCTCATCTCTTTTCACCAAAGACAAAACAGCAACCCCCTCGCGTGTATGTGGTGCCCCTTCAAATGCTCTAGTGCTCCTTTATTTAAGGAGTAACACTAGATAGGCAATAAATGTAGGTTATAGCATTTTATTTGCGTCAGGGCCTGTAATTTCAATGAATGGGCATCCGCCAGAGGCCAACACTGATGTTCCTTGATAAACTGCTCAAGCCTACTAAGCCAACCTCATTGAACTGCTGAACGGTATAAATTGAACTGGGAGCACTTGTGACGGGGACTAAGGCTGTCTGCACTGCTGAACGGTATAACTTACTATTTTTTTACAGAAAAGACTGATCCATGACACAATTCTTGACGTGTATGAATCAGCCCTCCATTCCAGAGGGCTAGGTTGGCCATCGAGACACAATGTAGTTCGTTTTCTTTTACAAGTATAATAAAACTACATTTTTCACATTCATTAGCCTTTGATCTTTCACAAAACATTCACTAGCCTTTCGATTTTTAGCAGATAAATTATACAATCTTACGAAAACATATGTCATATAAATAACTAAAATTGCAAAATAATATGGCCTATTTTTCCTGTCTGATTTTCATTCTAATGTTGCCTGATTGAACATTGCAACTCCACTTGATTTCCATGGATCACGATTCTTGGGGTTGGAACTTGGAAGACACCAGCCGCAAATGTGGCTCTGCATAGTTGATATGCCCATGCCAGCGTCGACAACGTCGACATCCTCAGCGACCACTCCAGCGACATTTACACCAACCAAAGTTCCTTCTGGACCTATCACTCGTAGCCGAGCTAAGAGGATACAACAAGAGGTGCACGCGCTACTTTGTGAATTTCAATTAAATACTAATGAGAATTTCATGCTACCTAAGTCGTGCATGTTTACATTGCTTAGGTTCACCAAAGAAGAGGATCCGAGCACATCAACAGGAAGGAGGAACTCGCTCGAGCCAGGCCAGCGTGACAGAACCGTCAAAAAGAAACAGTCATAACTTTTGGCTCACAAAAGCTATGGAGGCAAATGAGCGCTTGTTGGAAAGCTCTTCAAGTCTAGTTTCCAATGGAACAAGTCCCGACCTGTTTGAATACACCAGTCAAACAGACGACCTGTTTTAGTGTCGACTGGTCAGAAGCTCAACAGTCAACACGAAGTCCCAGTTCCTGTGCAAAACTGTACCAATCTACAATACTTCATGAAGCAAGAGGTCCATGGTGTGAAATCTTATCAAGTTAGCTTTCAAACGCATCTAGTCGCACGTCGTTTGAAGATTCCTAGGTGGAGTTATTATCAAAACACTGAAGGCTGCGCAGAAGTCAAACAGCCACGCGAGATCGGCTCTGGAGTCCATTCCGAGGGTTCCCTTTCACATGGTCGACGAGTCCAGTTTGTTTTCGTGTTTCCACCCACCTAGGAGGGTTGTTCCTAGTATAAATACCCCCCCATATGTAAGCTATCAACAACTTTTGATGAATTGAGATTATTCCAGTGATATTGCAGCCGAGCTGCCTGAGTTGCTTACTCAACCCTTGTTCTTCCTCGTTCCTCTTGGACTTGTGAAGAGATCTCTCTGAGGTCCACTAGTTCGTGCTTTGCGAGTTCCAGTACGGCTGCCTCACCTTGTGTGGATTAGCTCCGGTTGTGGTTCTGCGGTCGTTTGGAGATCGAGTCGAAATCTTCGTGGTTTCGTGCCTCTCTCCCCGACGCTTGGTCGCATCCAACCTTGGCTAGTTATCCGCTGATCCTTCAGCAAGTTATCTTGTGTTTCCAGCAAGTTATCGCCCTACTTCCGCTACCTCATCGCCGTTCTTCAAGTTCAAGACCTACTGCCGAGAAGATCGGGCCATCCCCGTTCTAACATCGGGTTAGAACGTATCAGCTGGTATCAAAGCTTTCGTTGACACGGTAGGTCTTTCACCACCCACATATTTATCCTTATTTGATTTGCTACATATATTTGTTCACATCCTATAGTCCAAAGCCAAAAAAAATATCTATAGCCCTTTTGTTGGTACTGTTACCTTGTGTTCTTGTGTTCTTCAAGTTGCTAGTCACCACCGTTATCTATCTATCATTTGTTATCCGCTGTTTGTGTTAAAAAAAAAAAGAGAAACAAAAAAAAGAGAGAAGAGTAAAAGAAAGATTGAAAAAAAAAATTAGAAGGAATTGTGTTGCGGCTGAATGCTGAAATTTTCAGTTCACATATTCAAGTGGTGATAAGTTTTGTAGCTGCAACTTTATATCTTTTAAGCACATCAAACCACTTGGTTTTCAGTACCATAGCCCTCCTTGTTAGCCACCTATAGCTCCACCTTGAAACCGAACCGGGACAATCGATTCGTAATCCTTACGACCTCTCTACCACCTCCATTGAAGCTGCCCGCACCAGCACAATCACAGTCCTTGAGGCAAGAACTTGGGTAAGTAAGTGGTGAGTTTGAGTGTTTCCACAAATACTTCATATTCCACATATTTCTTGCTGCCTCTAACATGGCAGGATCAGATTCAAGTATTCATGGTGGGCACCATGGTGGGCACCATGAAGAGGATGAACGCCCAGTTTCTCGGGCTGAGATGCGTCGCATGGCGGACTCGCTTGTGGAGGCAATGGGAAGGATGTTTGATGCTCGCCTTCCAGCAGCAGGAGGACGTGGACCACGTCGTGATCAAGAAGACCATCATCGGGAGGAGTCCGGAGATGAGAATTCTGGTTTCGGCCATGGATTTGATCGCTTCGGTGATGGCCGTGGAGGACATGGTGGTGGTCGTCGTGCTGATTTTGATAATCAGCGTGACAGACGTCGTGCACGTGAACGTCGTGTGAGATTTGAAGACGAAGAGTTTGAAGATCATGAGGAAGGGTCTGATGATGAAAATCCCTTTGGTCGTGGTGGGAGGTTTGACCGGCGCCATCATCATCGACGTGCTGATTTTGATGATAGGGGATTTCACCGCGGTCGTCATCATTATGATGACCCCGATAATATTGCTCGTGTCAAGTTGAGTATCCCCAAGTTTACTGGAAAGGAGAATGCCGATGAGTATCTTGAATGGGCTGAACAATGTGATCAAATTTTTTGAGTGCATAATCTCTCAGATCAGCGCCGTGTCAGTCTTGCTTCGGTGGAATTCTCTGGCTATGCTCTCACTTGGTGGAATCAAGTGCAAGAGAACCAACTTGAATTGGGGCTTGGATGTATTAATACTTGGGGAGAAATGAAGCGGGTGATGAAGAGGCGCTTTGTTCCTTCAAGCCATCAGCGTGATCTCATAAATCGTTTGCAAACGTTGAGGCAAGGAAAGAGATCGGTTGATGAATATTTCAAGGAGATGGAGTTGTTGCTAGTTCGGACTGGAACTAGAGAAAGCGCGGAGTCTAAAATGGCAAGATTTTTAGGAGGTCTTAATGAAGAGATCTCTGGTTTTGTGGAGATGTTTCCATACCACACCTTGCAAGATCTTGTAGATCAAGCTATGCGCGCACAGAGAGGAAAATTCTGCAGGAGTCCCGTGGGAAATCTTTTCGGCGGTCATTCCATTGCTGCCCCATGGCGTAAACAGCAGTCCAGTACTTCTTTTGGTGGGGGAAGGTCCCAAGGAGCTGCAGCAAGGTCCTCTCCATCAATTGTTCCATCCAAGATGGCGGTTTCGTCAGCGTCATCGCCTGCAAATCAGCAGCGGTCTGCTGGAATTTCAGCAGCCCAAACCAATGCTTCAGGTGCTACCTCTTCTTCTCGGAGCAGAGAAATTGTGTGCCACAAGTGCCATGGGCGTGGACATATTGCTGCTCAATGTCCAAGTAGGAGAACCATGTTGTTGAATGAGAAGGGTGAATGGGAATCTGAAAGTGATCGAGAAGATGAAGGTCCAAAGTTTGATGAAGAAATTGAAGAAGTAGAGAGTGAAATTCAGCCTGATAATGGAGAACATAATTGTTTTATTTCTCTTCGTGTACTTAGTGTTACTGCTGAAAGAGAAGAGAATGAGCAGCGACACAATCTTTTCCATACCAGAGGCATGATCAATGACAAGCTATGTCGTATCATTGTTGACAGTGGCAGCTGCAACAATATTGCTAGTCAAGAATTGGTGGATAGATTGGGATTGAAAACGAGGCGTCATCCTAGTCCATACAAGATGCAATGGCTTAATGATTGTGGTGCGCTGCGCGTGAGCCATATGGTGACCATTCCATTCTCTGTTGGAAAGTATAATGATCATGTGGAGTGCGATGTGGTACCTATGCAAGCGTGCCAATTGCTGCTAGGTAGACCATGGCTATTTGATCGTGATGTTCAGATTTTTGGGAAAGCAAACAAGTTGTCATTCATGTACAAAGGAGAGCGAATTTCCTTGCTCCCTTTGACTCCGAAAAGAAATCTTGAAAGATGATCTCAAGAAGAAACAGCGAGAGAGTGAGAACCACCTTCGAAAGTGACCCACAAAAATAGTGAGGGAGAGTTTCCACAACCAAACAAAACTCCACTGCTTCAAAGAACCCAAAAACTGGGAAAAGAGGGATTAGTCATGATGGCTAGGAAAGGGGATCTAAAAGAATTGAGTGAACCCAATGCAATGTTCTTTGTACTCATGTACAAGGACACTTTTCTTTCCACTAACAACTTACCCCCTACCTTGCCTAGTGTTATTTTCGATGTGTTACAGGAACATGAAGATGTTTTCCCCGAGGAGGTACCACCCGGGCTGCCACCTAAGAGAGGCATCGAGCATCAAATTGACTTGGTTCCAAGTGCTTCACTTCCCAACCGGGCTGCGTACCGTACCAACCCAGATGAAACCAAGGAGATCCAGCGACAAGTGGAAGAATTGATGAAGAAAGGGTATGTACAGGAAAGTCTTTCACCTTGTGCTGTCCCTGTCTTGCTAGTTCCTAAGAAAGCTGGGTCTTGGCGGATGTGTGTGGATTGCCGAGCTATTAATAACATCACCGTAAGATATAGGCATCCAATTCCTCGATTAGATGACATGCTTGATGAACTTAGTGGTGCTATTATATTCAGTAAAATTGATTTAAGAAGTGGTTATCACCAGATTCGAATGAAAGAAGGAGATGAATGGAAAACTGCTTTTAAAACAAAATTTGGGTTATATGAATGGCTTGTGATGCCCTTTGGATTAACCAATGCACCTAGTACTTTTATGAGATTGATGAATCATGTGCTTAGAACATTCATTGGCAAGTTTGTTGTCGTTTACTTTGATGACATACTCATTTACAGCAAGTCTCTCGATGAACATGTTGAGCATATACGATGCGTGCTTGCTGTCCTGCGCGAACAAAAGTTGTACGCTAACCTTGAGAAGTGCACCTTTTGCACCGACAAGGTAGTTTTTCTTGGTTTTGTTGTTTCAGGACAAGGTGTGGAGGTCGATGATGAGAAGATCAAGGCCGTGCGCGAATGGACACCCCCACAGAACGTGAGCCAAGTGAGAAGCTTCCTCGGACTTGCTGGTTTTTACCGGCGATTCGTGAAGGATTTCAGCACCATCGCTGCCACAATCAATGAGCTGACCAAGAAAGAAGAGCCTTTCAAGTGGGGAGAAGCACAAGAGAAGGCGTTTGAAGAATTAAAGATGAAGTTAACAACAGCCCCTGTCCTAGCGCTCCCAGATTTCAGCAAGACCTTTGAAATTGAATGTGATGCAAGTGGAGTTGGGATTGAGGCGTGCTGATGCAAGAGAAGAGACCAATTGCATTCTTCAGTGAAAAGCTAAGTGGTCCAACTCTGAATTATTCAGTTTATGATAAATAATTATATGCTCTTGTTCGAGTTTGGAAACGTGGCAACACTATCTTTTTCCTAAAGAATTTGTTATACATTCAGACCACGAATCATTGAAACATCTTAAAGGACAACTAAAACTGAATAGAAGGCATGCAAAATGGTGTGAATTTATTGAATCATTTCCTTATGTTGTCAAATACAAGAAAGGGAAAGAGAATGTTGTAGCTGATGCCTTGTCTCGACGTCATGCTTTGCTATCACAACTTGATGCTAAAATTCTTGGGTTAGAAAGTATAAAGGAATTATATGCAACTGATTCATACTTTGTTGAACCATATACCAAGTGTAGTGATGGTAAAGGATGGGAAAAATACCATGTGCATGATGGATTCTTATTTCGAGCTAACAAACTATGCATTCCAGATTGCTCTGTTCGGATTTTGCTTGTGCAGGAAGCTCATGCAGGTGGTCTCATGGGACATTTTGGAGCCAAGAAAACAGAGCAAGTGTTGGCCGACCACTTCTTTTTGGCCAAAGATGAGAAGAGATGTTGAGAGGCATGTTCTTCGCCGTGACACATGCCACAAAGCTAAGTCACGTCTAAATCTTCATGGACTTTACACCCCTCTTCCTATTCCTAGCGTTCCATGGGAAGATATTTCTATGGATTTTGTTCTTGGTTTACCTCGAACCAAAAGGGGTAAAGATTCAATTTTTGTTGTGGTCGATCGGTTTAGCAAGATGGCACATTTTATCCCATGCCACAAAGTGATGATGCTTCGCGATATTGCTGAATTGTTTTTCAAAGAAGTTGTGCGTTTGCATGGAGTGCCTCGCACTATTGTTTCAGATCGTGACACAAAGTTCTTGAGTTATTTTTGGAAAACTTTATGGGGTAAACTTGGCACACGGTTATTGTTTTCTACCACATGTCATCCTCAAACGGATGGACAAACTGAAGTTGTGAATCGAACACTATCAATGTTGCTGCGAGCTATCCTTAAGAAAAACCTAAAACTTTGGGAAGAAAGTTTGCCACATGTTGAGTTTGCATACAATAAGGCAGTTCATTCTACAACTAAATTTTGTCCATTTGAAATTGTATATGGGTTCAAACCCACTGCTCCCATAGATCTCTTGCCTTTGCCTATGCAGGAACGTGTCAACTTCGCTGCAAGCAAGCGAGCTGAATTCGTCAAGAAGCTTCATGATCAAGCTAGAACCAACATTGAGAAGATGACTAAGCTGTATGAGAAGCGTGCCAACAAGGGTCGAAAGAAAGTGTTGTTCGAACAAGGAGACTTGGTTTGGGTACATCTCCGAAAAGATCGCTTTCCAGAGCAGCGCAAGAGCAAGTTGCAGCCCCGGGCTGATGGACCATTCAAAGTGTTACGCAAGATCAATGATAATGCTTATGAAATTGATCTACCAAGTACTTATGGCGTGAGTACCAGTTTCAACGTGTCTGACCTCTCTCCTTTCTTTGGATTGGAAGAGTCGAGGACGACTCCTTTTCAAGGGGGGAGGATGATATGCCCATGCCAGCGTCGACCACGTCGACATCCTCAGCAACCACTCCAGCGACATTTACACCAACCAAAGTTCCTTCTGGACCTATCACTCGTAGCCGAGCTAAGAGGATACAACAAGAGGTGCACGTGCTACTTTGTGAATTTCAATTAAATACTAATGAGAATTTCATGCTACCTAAGTCGTGCATGTTTACATTGCTTAGGTTCACCAAAGAAGAGGATCCGAGCACATCAAGGATGCAACAGGAAGGAGGAACTCGCTCGAGCCAGGCCAGCGTGACAGAACCGTCAAAAAGAAACAGTCATAACTTTTGGCTCACAAAAGCTATGGAGGCAAATGAGCACTTGTTGGAAAGCTCTTCAAGTCTAGTTTCCAATGGAACAAGTCCCGACCTGTTTGAATACACCAGTCAAACAGACGACCTGTTTTAGTGTCGACTGGTCAGAAGCTCAATAGTCAACACGAAGTCCCAGTTCCTGTGCAAAACTGTACCAATCTACGACACTTCATGAAGCAAGAGGTCCATGGTGTGAAAGCTTATCAAGTTAGCTTTCAAAAGCATCTAGTCGCACGTCGTTGGAAGATTCCTAGGTGGAGTTATTATCAAAACACTGAAGGCTGCGCAGAAGTCAAACAGCCACGCGAGATCGGCTCGAGTCCATTCCGAGGGTTCCCTTTCACATGGTCGACGAGTCCAGTTTGTTTTCGTGTTTCCACCCACCTAGGAGGGTTGTTCCTAGTATAAATACCCCCCATATGTAAGCTATCAACAACTTTTGATGAATTGAGATTATTCCAGTGATATTGCAGCCGAGCTGCCTGAGTTGCTTACTCAACCCTTGTTCTTCCTCGTTCCTCTTGGACTTGTGAAGAGATCTCTCCGAGGTCCACTAGTTCGTGCTTTGCGAGTTCCAGTACGGTTGCCTCGCCTTGTGTGGATTAGCTCCGGTTGTGGTTCTGCGGTCGTTTGGAGATCGAGTCGAAGTCTTCGTGGTTTCGGTGCCTCTCTCCCCGACGCTTGGTCGCATCCAACCTTGGCCAGGTATAAAGCTAGTTATCCGCTGATCCTTCAGCAAGTAATCTTGTGTTTCCAGCAAGTTATCGTCCTACTTCCGCTACCTCATCGTCGTTCTTCAAGTTCAAGAACTACTGCCGTGAAGATCGGGCCATCCCCGTTCTCACATCGGGTTAGAACGTATCAATAGTAGGTACTTGCAGGCTTTTCTTGCCTCTTGGTTGGTTTATCCAGGAACGCCACCCATTCAGAGTGAAACGAACACTCGTCCTGATGCTTTCCAAGCCTACAACTACACTAAGCCGCTGCAATTACCTCAGCTGAACATCTCATCTCCCTTTCCAAGCCTGCACTATGCCTCGCACTCTTGCACCTTCAACTTCTTTTATATTGACCGAAAGAGATGCCAACATCTTCACGGAAAGAAATGTAGGTAGGTAGCATTTGATTTGCATCAGGTTTATTCAGTGCATGTAATTGCATTGAATGGGCACCCACCCCCACCAGGCGACTATGATTAACCGTTCACTCAGTTCTCTGTCAACAAACCACACCACTGATGTCAAGCCTCCGAGCATGGTAGTGCTGACATCAAGTTTAAGAGATCACTGTTGGCCAGGTAACACACCTTAGTGGGGAATTGGACTCAGGATTTAGAAGGCAGCAATAATCATGGCTGCCTTTAGCTTCATTACATAGGAAATAGTAAACTTGGTACATAAGAAAACATCACTATTACAAAACAGGCACATTAGGGGCGGCTAAAGATGCACATTAGGGGTGGCTCCTCCAGCCGCCCCTAATAAAACACCCCTAATGTGCTTCCACATTAAGGGGCGGTTGACAGGAGTCCCCTAATGTGAACACATCAGGGGCGGTTCCTGTTTGAGCCGCCCCTAATGTGAATCCCAGATTTCGCATTTTCAAAATTCAAAAAAAAATAACAAAAGATTTTTTTTAATCAGGGTAAGACCCTACCGGCTAGCCACCCACATCCCCTACACATGGTGATTTTTTCAAGCTTTTTGCAAATGTTTCGGCCGCCAAGATTCGAACCCGCGACCTCGAGCTCACGCGCGACCCTTCCCTCCACTACACTACACACTTGTATGTGTCCATATCTCATTCCGCGTCCTCATATATTATACAAACCGAGTGTAAATTGACTATTTGAGGCCCTAAACGGATTCAAACTAAAAAGTGGTCAACTACAAAGTTTCATAACTTTTCGAGATCTACATTTCATATTTAGGAAGTTTTCCGTCCGAGGTCGTTTACTTAAATTTGAATTTTAAATTTGAGACATTTGAACATAGCTTTTGCATGACTAGATGATTTCGAACTAAAAGTGGTCAACTACAAAGTTTTATAACTTTTCGAGATCTACATTTCATATTTAGGAAGTTTTTTCCGTCCGAGGTCGTTATTTAAATTTGAATTTCAAATTTGAGACATTTGAACACAGCTTTTTGCATGACTAGATGATTTCGAACTAAAAAGTGGTCAACTACAAAGTTTCATAACTTTTCGAGATCTACGTTTCATATTTAGGAAGTTTTTCCGTCCGAAGTCGTTTATAAAATTTTAATTTTTAGTGCCTCATTTTAAAATTCGGCAACCCACTGTAGGGGTGGCTCAATATAGAGCCGCCCCTATTGTGGACCACATTAGAGGCGGCTCATCACCAGCCGCCCCTAATAACAAGAGGGGCGGCCGGTACACGAGCCGCCCCTAATGTGTCCTCATTAGGGGCGGTTCGTCTCAGCCAGGATTTTTCAAGATACATTAGGGGCGGCTCAAAGTATGAGCCGCCCCTAATAAAAACGTAGGCACCCTCTTAGTGGCCTTTTGTAGTAGTGCATCCCAATTACTAGACATTATTCTAATTGCATAAAGCATATTCTACATGCTAAGATAGAAGGTGGGTACAGCCTTAACAAACTCAGTAATTAACTAGATACATAGGTAACTTAGAGAGGAGTAAGGCTTAGCTCTCAATTCTCCCCCTTAGGCCCTGTGCTAAGCCTTAGAGGTGATTCAAACAAGTCCAATCCTTCCTCTCATCTTCAGGAACTTTGTTCTTCTAAAGTGACTAATCAGAAGTTTTGATATGGTTGGCCTTCACACTCCCATCTTCCAGGCAGCTCCTAATTTTTAGAAAGGCAGCAAGAGTTTTGCCGGATTTTTTATTAGACGGTTAAGAAAACAAAATTTTACAACTTTTGAACTCCACTCAACTCAACTCATAGACTACTCCTACTATGTCCAAAAAAAAAAGGCAAAGAACAACACCCCTCACACGGTTTTCTACGGGCACACAGAGCGTAGCCAGCTCCTAATGAAGTGATGCATTATTTTGACGTGCTTCATCTCTCATGAAAGACTGCATTCTTGGCCAGAGCTCGAGCAGGCTTTGGTATTGTGTATTTTTTTTTTGAGACCACGCCATTGCGTGTTTTTCATTAAGCAAAGGAAAGTTCAAACAAATACAAATACCAACGGTAAGCCTTGGTTACCGGTTACCTACTACTACTGGATTTTGAAAAGGAAGCTACATCGTAACAGGTTTGCACATTAGAGAGAAAAACAGCTAGGAGAGCTACAGCTGGAAGGCTATACGTGCGCCCAGGCCATGAGCTCGGCCAAATGCCGGTTGCCCGCGGAGCACCATGCATCCGCCTCAGCCTTCATGCTCGCAGCCAGCTCGAGTGGGGCGGCTGACTGCCTGTCGAAGGTTCGCGCATTCCTCTCCTTCCAAAGACGCCATCCCACAAGGAAGAACAAAGAATCGAACCCTTTCCGAAGCGCTTTGGTATTGTGTAATGCTGGAGTTCCCGATGGCTCCTATGCTTAGAGTAGCAATCAAATCTTTTGCTGCAGACTTCATGAATCACTCAACCATATCTCTCACTCTCAGTCTAGTATACTTCGTTTTATGGACTAAAGATGAAGATACATATTACTGTGTCCTGTGTTGGTGTCCAACTCCAAACTATATATACTCCAGGTAGCTATAGGAGCATCAATTGTTCAGCAATTCATTCAGTGCATCTACCAGAGTGTTGTCCTCGGCTGAAGCCTTCGACAATGGGTACTCGAACAGTCAATAGCAAAGTAATTAAGGAGCAGAGGCAGAGGGTACTGTATGGGGTCAATAAATCATCCTCTCCCGCTTCATTTCTCTAGGTCTCTACGTATACTGTCCTTTTTTGCACCCAGCGGGTATAAAGCACCCGTACCATTCACAAGTATACAGAGACTATTTCACGCTATAATGGGTGTCACTATTCATTTCACTACAGCCGATACAACGTCAGATTTGGACTGCTGGTAAGCGGTGCCCTTTGAGTCAGACTTCATAAGAACGACCCCTCAGACTCTTGTGAGTCCTGCTTGCAACCCTTGCGACACCACGGCCTTCGCACAACACAACCAGAATTCCGTACTTCGCGAATGTCAGATGCTTTGCCGAGTGCCTTCTGTCAGGTACTCGGCCAAGTGGCATTGTGCCGAGAGCCAGCCAAAATATACCGATAAAAGAAAAACTCTTCCAAGACACACCTTTCATGCCGCATTTGTATCGCCTCCCTAGTGCCTAGCAAAGAAGGCTTCCTTGGTGCCTTTAGTGGAGGAGATCGAGTTTCTCCTTTCTCTTGTCATTTCATGACAAGAGGATTCCTACTCCCTGTAAAAAAAAAACATATAATTTCAACACATTCGGAGGCTTTGACGAGCCAAGCTAGCAAGGAGGAGCGAAGAATGTGGCTCCTAACAGTAACCCCTTGCAGCTGAGTCTTATGGACGCCAAGCAAGCTCGCGGATTCTTCTTCAGCACCCTTTGCTTCAGCTAGCATGCCCATCAGCCATTGCCACAAGCCCACTCATCGTCCCCCATAAAGCTCGCAAAATTGTCATGGAAGCCTTAATGCTCAAATCTTCACTTTTGTATTGTTTATTTATTTTGTAATTGATGAAGAATACTTCTTTGGGCACACTCGTGGTATATGTCGGTCATTTGTCTAAAATGTGTGTAACTCTTTATTTGATGCCAATGCATGTGTTTTCCAAAAGCTTTGAATCCAATCCATCTTGGGGCTGCTCATTGGAGCAAAGATTCTTGATATAAAATTTTGTCCTAACATTGATGGTGGAGGTGAGCTATGGAATAGAGAAATCTTCATAAGCATGGTCACCATGGCTGCTTGTGTTATTATAAGCACAGTACGTATATGTGATTTGCAACTCATTACCCTAAATTTCACGTATTTCAACAAAAAGTTTCTAGAAAGAGATACGACAGTGTAGTCGTCCCACAAAATTTCACACAACCAAATGGACAAGGGGAAAGTAAAATGTTCACGGCATATGAACTAGTTCGTCTCCCAACGCTTCAGCACATCTGGTCTAGAAAACAATGCAGAGATGGGGAATGCAAAAGGCAAGAAGTCTGAAAAAATTACTTCCTTGACAAGACAGGATTACAGTTTTTGTTTGGTTTTCATAGCCTTATTCCAGTAGTGGTTAGGTCTTGCCTCGGTAATTGTTTGGATACCGCTAGACTTTGTTTGTTTGAACTTTATTCTGTTTAATAAAAAACGTGCAACGACGTGTTCCCATAAAAAAAAATAGTCTATTCAAATCTGATTTCTAGTAGCTTGATGGGAAAACCCATCCAAACTCAATGATGGAAAGGTTGAGGCAGTTTGGGGTATGGGCCCACCGAATTACACGGATTTCAACGGCCGAAAGTTGCAAAGCTTGGCAGCCAGGCGACAAGGCAGAGGAACACAGCCTGAGTAGGTCCCAATGTCTCCTATGCTTATTATGTATAGCAAGGAAAACTGTTGCCAGACTTCGTGGATCACTCGATCATCTCTTTTAGCGAAACATGCCTACTTCTTTAGTTCTTTTTATGGACCAAAGATCATATCACTGTGTCCCATGTGGTTGTCCAAACTATACTGCATGGAGCTATAGCAGCAACATCATCTATGCTTCAGCAATTCATTGAGATTGCCTACAACTACATGAGAATGTAATGAGCAGGTCACATTCAGTTACCTAGAACATTGGTTTTAATTAATGTGCTCCCTCTGTCCCATTTTGTCGACGTTTTAGCTTTGAATGAGGTGCATTAAAGTTTCTCTATACCACGCCAGTACCTGTGTCCATATGCATGGATGAATGGATGAATATGAAAGAACGATGAATGGATGAATATGAGACAGAGGGAGTACATACAAAATAGTGACCATCTGTGAGGTGAAACGTCTAAAATCTGTGACTAACTGCTTCCGGGCATGCATGCACGTGTTTCTCTGTTTGCTTGGGTTGGAGTATGATAGCGAAATTAATGAAAATGGACAGTACCGATAGTGAACATTCCTGACAAAACAGCTTACTTAAAAGGTCCTTAAAGTGCTCTGCCAAGTGCCAAGGAAACAAAGGGCAGCAAAATTACTCATCATCAAGTCAGAGAAATATTCATTATGGTTTTAAATACTGATCCGATTCATATATCTAGTGCATGTGTTTGGTTGTTGCTATAAATCCAGTCGTCCTAGCAGAGGGGCGGTAGGACAAACAAAGAAGTGGATATGGCTTCGAAGAAGTCATATTTTCAACAAAATGTTTCTAGAGAGATCCTATACAGTTTGTAGTCATTCCACAGAATTTCAGAGAAGCCAACGCCCAAGGGGAAACTAAAATGTTCACGGTACATCTCCCAACGCTTTAGAACATCTAAAAATTGCATAGATGGGGAATGCAATATATGCAAGAAGTCTGGCAATTTTACCTCCTTACAAGACGTGACTTACAACTTGGCTGTTGACACCTATTATAGCATAATATTAATAGTCAACTAAACATGAAATAAGGGCATAAAATGAATATCAACATAAGTTTAGGGGCTTTACTAACATAATTCCACGAGCTTTGGTGATTTATATATTTTCGGGGACTTAACAGATAAATGCAGAGAAGAATGGAGAAAGTTCCGAATATACATCGCATACAATGGCAAGACTTGACCGTGAAGTAACTCGACCCAAAATGTGGACTAAAACACTCTAGAAGGTACCGAAGACACCGGAAGAAACGAGAAGCCGAGAGGAGACCAACCCCCGGGCGGCCACCGGAGGGATTTAGGCCGGCCGCCAAAGGCGTAGCCAATCAGGCTCATCTTTCTAGGTCGGTTTGTAACCGACTTCGAGGTTGTATCTACACCGTTATTGAAGGTCGGTTTGATCCAATGGTCATCGTTCATCGCCAAGGACTATATAAGCAGCCCCGTGGTCGACCCCAAGGATTATCTCTCATTATCTTTTCATTATCATTCTACGAGCAAAAAGTTAGGGTTTCAATTAGAAGAGAGAGATCCCTCTAGTTGTCTAGTTGTCTAGTTGTCTAGTTCATCTAGTTGTAACTAGATTAGGAGAGAGTAGAGAGAGCTGAAGAGCCGGACCTGTCGATCTTCTTCAACTTTGTATTCTTGCAAAGAACTAGTTCGTCTTCAGCAATCTCCGTGTTCTTCATTTATTTCTAAGTATTTATTTAATTCTAGTTCTTGCTTTATTTTATTTTTTGGATCTGACGCTTCGTATTGAGTGCTCTAGTTATTACGTGTGATTAGAGTAGTAATCTATAGTGTAGACGTGGTGTCTAGACTAGAGGTTACCCGAGGTTGCGCCCAATCCTACGGATAGTTGTGGTAGCCCCAGGGTGACAGCCCTGTCAGGCCGTTGTAATCCACCACGTACGGGTTGGTGTTTTCGTAGAGCTTTAAACAGCCTTCTTCCAACTACCTTCTTCCCAGTCTTTCTCGAGAGTTGAAAAGGAACTGTTGCTCCGAAGTAGATAAAGTATAGTGAGCCTTTAATTAGATAAAACCACTTAGAAAACCCAAAATCCTCTCTACCCATCTTATCCATCTTTCCTAGGACAATCCTAATTCTTCTAGTACACTTGACGTTCCCGTGGAAATCGATACCTTGAATACTCCGGGTGAAAGCTACATCGGTATCCGCGGCGCTTGATTTTTCTTGTCTGCGTTAATTTATACCAACATTGGCTAAGTTGGGTTATCATAGCCCTATTCAAATGCGAACAAAGTGGCTTGGTGGAAAACCCACAGAAGAGAAGGTTGAGACGGTTTGGAGTTTGCTTCTATTATATTGCTTCTGTAGATAGTTGAGTTTGCTTCTGTTGTATTTCAAAGTTCGTTGTTTTGAGTCGTCTTGTTGTTGTAGCTCTATTGTATTGCTCGGTCTGAATTCTTCTTCTTTTAATATAATAAATCAGCAGCACTTCTGCCTGATTCGTTTCAAAAATAGTTACCAAAAACCCTAAGTAATATGTTAAAATAGACCGAAGAAGACCAAAGTCTTTGTAAGATCCAATATCTAGTTGTTGTTTTTTTTTGAAAGCGAGACTTCACCCGCATCGCATTAAGAGAAGAGGCCAAAGCACTGAAACAAAGGGCTCGACAAGTAATCCAAGGATTACCAGCGGAGCCCCTGAAACACTAAAACAACACACAAACAAACAAGCAAGAATACATGGGGAGGGAGGAAGAGGACCCAACACCTAAGTCCTAACCGACTAGGCCTGCATAAGAGAAACCAACGCAAAGGTTGTCTGCGCCGTAAGACGGTTGCAGTGGTAAAGCATCCACCAAAAGGAACCATCGGTAACTCCAGCAGCGACTAGAAAGTCACCGCGAGCCAAGCAAAAAAGGGAGCATCGGCACTCCAGTAGCGACCAAGAAGTCGCTGCGAGCCGAGTGAGCAACCATTGGCACTCCAACAGCGACCAGGAAGACGCTATGAGCCGAGCGAGAAAGCGACCATCGGAACTCCAGCAGCGACCAGGAAACCGCTGCGAGCCGAAAGCGAGAAATGGTGGCAATGTCAATTGAGGCAGTGGCAAATCTAAGCGAAGAGAAGATGAAACACAAGCAGGCCAAGTACAGAGAGGGCTGACTCTAGTGAGCGGTGCGGAGGAACTGGAAACCAGCGCGACGACCAAGGGAGGTGGACTGCAGGAGTGCTCAAGTGTTGCCTTCAAGAAGGAGATCGATGTCCGCGGGCGCCAACAACGCTAGAGGGAGCACTCAAATGTCTTTCAACCTCAGCCTGCACGACGAACCACATGTGTTTGCCCTTCTTCGCAACGGCCACGTTGAAGAGGTGGCCCGGCATGCCTACGGCGCCACCACAGCCCCACAACGACGGTGGCACCGTCACCGCACACCAGCCATCCGCGCCTAAACGACCACCGACGCAGCAGCCATGAAGTCAACCGTGTCCAGCACTGCAACCAGGGCCTGTAGCAGCGTCGCCCGCGCAGACGGGCGCGGTGGGCCAGGAACCGTATATATCTAGCCGTTGTCAAGAGTTTCAGATCATTCGTGCTCTTGTAGTGCATTCTGAATTGCCAATGCCTCCTCGCCACGGTCAGGTTCTGTAGGTAACACCTACCACTGTATGAGATTAGCTAACACACTTCATGTTTCTGCATTCAGTTGTTTAGTTCAGCACAGGGGGCATATTTTGCTTCTGCCATTTGGTAGCATAGGTACCATCAACCAACCTTGGAAAGCTAAGATCAAATTCTGTTCTATGAGTTGCTTATGGTTCATTAATTGAAAGATGAAAACTACAAATAAAAAAGAGTAAATTAAATAAAAAGAGATCTGCTCCGGTACTCCCTCCTAAAAAAAATTGCACGAATTTTAAAGCAACCAAGTTGGGTCCCGCATGGGCCTAGCCCGTCCAAGAGCAGCCCGAGGCCAGAAGGGAATTGACGATGGAAGTAACTCCGTCTCCTTCGCCTAAAAACTCCGTCTCCTCATCCGTCGCTCATCTCCGTGATGGCCTTCACTTCGTAGCGAGCCACAGGACTGGAGCAACGGAGCTGACGACCCGCCCCCAACACCACTCACTTCGTGCCTCCTTGCGTACGACTTTACGAGGCGCCGGCAATTCCCAGGCAGCATGGTCATCAGCGTACGCAAGGATTGAAGGCAACCAGCTTCAGCTTGGGCTATTCCAGCTTCAGCTTGGGCCATTCCACCATTGCAGCAGGTCACCAAGCAGGACCGTGGCAACAAGTGATTGTTCCGGTCGGAGTCCTTCCGCGCTTTCAGAAGAGACCACAAGCACAATGCTTATCCAGAGGCTCACATTCTCAAGAGCGAGACGGCCCTGTCGCTGGAGAAACCGATGAGGAATCGACGATGACTGATGCATCTCTTTCAATAGTACGCTAGGGCATGGTTCGGTGGGGGCATGGACGGAGGGGGAAGGAGGTGCGGAGGGGGCGATGGGGTGCGGTTGCCTGGCCGCTGCTGCCGAGAAATCGGATCGAGGAACCGGGAGCCGCCGGCTGGGACGGAGACGAGCGACGGACGGAGTTACTGCCATCGTTAGTTCCCGTCTGACTCTGGCTGGGCCTTGGGCTGCTCTTGGACGGGATGGGCTAGGCGAGATCCAACTTGGCTGCTTTAAAAGTCGTGCATTTTTTTTTTTTAGAAAGGAGTACCGGAGTAGATGCCAAATAAAAATATTGAGTAAATTACACCCACACTTTACAACAACTTGTGTGGTTGTATCACTATGATCCAACAAGTTATAAAGCATGTAAACATATGAATTAACTTGTTGAATATGGGCACACCGATGGTTCATTTGATAGATCATAGTTGTAGCTCCATTTTATCTTCAAATTAATTAGTGTAAACTACTTCTATTTATGATCATAAGTAGTATATTAGATTGGTCTAACTGTTTATGCAAACAATTGACCAGTCATTCAATCTAATCCTATTTTTTATAATGCCAATTGGCTGCAAATTCACAACATGAAAAATTAAAAATCATGGAACGAAACAGTAGTCTGCTTGCTTGGCTGCTTGCTTGGGCATATCACGGTGTACTTTCTCATGGATGGCAGACTCTGGTGGACCGGCCTCTGGTCCGGAATATTGTGTCGTGATGACAAGCCCAGACTCGTTACACACTGTTGACGATAAAAATCGGTAACACACCAAAACAAGAGCTAGATCGCTTCTACGTAGGGCAAGCCGAAAAATCGGGGATCGGCAAGCGCCTAGAGATATCCACACCTGGACCTTGTGCCTCCAACGATGAGCGCGATACGCAAGACACGCCGTCGGAGGAGCCTCGTCGGGAGCGCTGATGCAAGACACGCCCGCGAAGTCTCTTGAAACCCGAAACCCCACACGCCCGGACGGACCCCGTGAGGGCGTGCAGCAAGCTATGGGCTGCCCTAGCCGGCCCTGACCGCTCTAGGGCGTTGTTGTCGCCGATCTTCCGTTCATGGCATCGGGCGGCGAAGAAGGAGGGAGGATGACCTACAAGCAAGACGGTAGTAGATGTGTTTTTGTCGATTGGATGTAGATGGGATCAAATCGCCATGAACCTCTTTATCCTTTTAGGAAACCGCCCTTGACGTTCCCAAGTACCTACCAAAACCGACCTAAACACGATTGGAAACAAATCGGTTCAGATCTCGTGACGGACATCGGCCTGCGTCGGGCTGACCGGACGCTGGTTCCGCCCCGACGGACGCTTCCGGTCCAACAGCGTCCCGCAGAGAAACCGGCCGCTCGCTCGCCCGCGACCGACCGGATCCGCGCGACCGGACGCTGCACCGACGCACGGGCGCCGTCCGGTCAATGTCCCGAACCAGCCTATTCGGTGACCGACCGGACTCGCGAGGGGTTTTGACCGGGACGGCTGGACCGACGGCCTTCGTCCGTCACGGTCCGTAAAGCCGTTTTCGATCTTCCTCAAGAATTTGGCTAAGTCTGGAAATTTGCGGTGACTTGGACCTCCAAAATATGGCTAAGACTGAATTTTTACCGTGACTTAGACCACGCCATTTTTGGGTGTCAACATATGCCCCCTGTTTTTTCAGGTGAGAGGTGCATGATCCTGAAAACAAAACAAGAAAAAATCAAACAACACGAATGCCCATCGTATCGGTTGTCCGGTGACTAAGGGCGATACTATGTATCGGCCATTTTTTGTTCTAAGGGCGATGCATGCATCGGCCATTGTTTGAGAGCACTAGGCCTCTTGCCAAACACTAGGGAAATACTTTTTCAAATACCTCCCGTTAATCGCCTTTATCTTGGCGTTTTCCATCACTTGTTGACTCAAGCACATAGGAGTTCCCAAATATCACTTTGACCACCTTGAAAGGACCTTTCCAATTGGGTGACCATTTGCCAAATTGATTGCTCTTCGACCCTATCGGTAATATAGTTTGCCAAACTAAGTCACCGATTTGGAACGATTTGCTCTTGACTTTCTTGTTGTAGGCTCTTGCAACACGGGCTTTGTCCTTTTCAATCTCCTTTAGAGCTTGTATTCGCTTGTCGGTTACCTCATCGATGTTGTCCATCATCAAATCATGATACATAGTAGGAGATAAATCATTTTGTTTAGCAAATCTATATGCATCCAAATTTACCTCAACGGGTAACACCGACTCTTGGCCATACACCAACTCATAAGGAGTAACTTTAGTTGCACCATGCCTCGATATGCGATGAGCCCACAAAGCTTCTGACAAGACCTCATGCCACTTTCTTGGATGTTCTATTATTTTCTTCTTAATAAGCTTGATCAAAGTCTTGTTAGTCGATTCCGCTTGACCATTGGCTTGAGCATAATATGGAGATGAATTGAGCATCTTGATCTTATATGATTCGGCAAAATCCTTTACTTCCTTCGCCATAAATGACGTCCCTTGATCCGTAGTTAATGTTTGAGGAATGCCGAATCTATGAATAATGTGTTCTGTAATAAACTCAATTACCTCCTTGTGTGTCATGTTCTTCAATGGAACCGCTTCCGACCATTTAGTGAAGTAGTCGGTAGCAACCAAGATGAACTTATGCCCCTTCGAAGACGGAGGATGAATCTGTCCAATGAAATCCAAGCCCCAACCACGGAAAGGCCACGGTTTGATGATAGGATGAAGCATAGCAGCCGGCACTAGCTGAATATTTCCAAACCGCTGACACTCTTCACAACCTCTGTAGTAACGAAAGCAATCGGCCATCATAGTAGGCCAATAGAAACCAGCCCGTCTCAACAACCACTTCATCTTCGGAGCCGATTGATGCGTACCACAAATGCCTTCATGAACTTCTCCCATTGCCACTCGTGCTTGATCAGCCCCTAGACACTTTAGCAACAAGTCTTCGGCAGTCCTCCTATAAAGCTCACCATTACGCAATGTGTACTTGAAAGCAAGCCGCCGAATATTCTTGTCAACTTTGGTACTAGGATCCTGCAAAAAAGACAAGAGAGGAGTTCTCCAATCCTCTAAATCGGTGCTACCATTGTCCAAAACAGAAATAGACCGATTTAAAAGAACTTTACACTGCTGTCCCAAATCATTAGTAACATCGGTTTGTCCAATTAACTTTGGTTGAACCGAATTTTTACTAGAATCTGAAACAAACAAACTTTCATGCATCGGCAATTGTTGTAAATGAAAGCAATTATCTCTTACCTCAAAGCCAGATGCACGTTGAGCAAGCAAGCTTGCTCTTTGCACGTACTTCACATGCAATTGATCACCCTCCTTGATGTAAGGAAGCACATTGAGCATAGAAATTAGCCTTATGATTTTCTTCTCTTGGAATATGCCGAATCTTAAATTCGGTAAATTTACCAATTAAATCAAGGCACATATCGAGGCGAGCACGTAGTGATCCATCTAAACATTGACATTCACCGGAAACTTGTTGCACTACAAGTAATGAATCACCAAATGCTTCAACATGTTCAACCCCCATAGCTTCTAACATGATCAACCCGAATAAGAGAGCTTCATATTCGGGTTTGGTTGTTAGTACATGGAAACTCCAATCGGCTTGACATAGGAAATTCAGTACCACAAGAATTAACAAGAACAATTCCAACTCGGCACCATCTTTGCAAACCGATCCATCAAAATATAACCGCCATGGGGTAGAAGTGACATAATTCACCTCATAATCAAGATTAATACCATGCTCAACAATAAAATCAGCAAGAACTTGACCCTTTAAAATTCTCAATGGTTCAAAAGTCAAGTCATATTCAATTAAAGAGTATGCCCATTTGCCCACCCTTCCAGAAAGGATTGGCCGAAACAACATATGTTTGATTACATCGGCCTGGCATGCTACCACACATGTGCTTGACAAAAGATAATGTCTCATTTTGGAACAAGCAAAATACAGTGATAAGCATAATTTCTCAATATGGGCATACCTTGTCTCAGGATCAAGAAGACGACGACCAAGATAAGCAACAACATACTCCTTTCCTTCATCTTCTTGAGTAAGAACAGCCCCAATCACCTTCTCTTCGGCGGCGATATACAATCGGAAAGGTACACCCCTTCTAGGCGCGCGAAGAACAGGTGGTGAAGACAAATATTCCTTTATCTTGTCAAATGCATATTGTTGGTTTGCCCCCTGGCAAAATCAGCTTCATTCTTCAACTTAAGTATGGGGGTGAAAGGAATAATCTTCCGGACAAGTTAGCAATAAATCTTCTCAAGTAATTCACTTTACCTAGAAATTTTTGCAAATCCTTTTTACATTGAGGTGCTTGAACTGCCTTGATCTTCTCTATCCTCTTGGGATCAATCTCTATGCCCTTATCATGAATAATAAACCCAAGAAACTTTCCAGCCGACACTCCAAAGGCACATTTGAGTGGATTCATCTTCAAACCATAGTGGCGCATCCTCTCAAAAGCAAGACGCAAATCGGCTAAATGAGGATCATGTGAAGCCGATTTAATCACCACATCATCAATATACACCTCCATAATCACACCAACGAGATCATGAAAGATAAGATTCATAGCACGTTGATAGGTGGCGCCTGCATTCTTGAGGCCAAAGGTCATAACAATCCACTCAAACAAACCAACAAATCCGGGACAAATAAAAGCAGTCTTGGAGGTATCTTCTTCAGCCATAAATATTTGATTATATCCAGCATTACCATCAAGAAAGCTAATAACCTTGTGCCCCGAAGCATCATTGATCAACATGTCGGCAATAGGCATAGGATACTCATCTTTGGGAGTGGCTCTATTTAAATCTCTGAAATCAATGCACACTCTAATCTTCCCGGTGTCCTTTTTCTCCACCGGCACAATATTAGAGACCCACTCCGCATATCTGCATGGACGGATAAAATCTGCTTTAAGCAACCGATCAATCTCCTCCTTAATTCGGTCATTGATGGCCGAATTGAAGCGTCTTGGCGGTTGCTTGTAAGGCTTAAACCCCTTCTTAATGGGAAGCCGATGCTCAACAAGATTACGGCTTAACCCAGGCATCTCTGTATAGTCCCATGCAAAACAATCAACATATTCCTTGAGAAGCGCGATTAATTTAGCTTTATAATCGGCATCCAAGTTTTGGTTTACAAATGTCGGCCTTGGCACTGAACCATCCCCAATGTCAACTTGTTCCAAAGGGTCGGCCGACGTGAAACCTTGGCCCAACTTATTGAGCTCATCAAAGTCATCGATAGCTTCACAAGAATCGGTCTTTTTCAACCGATAGTGTTCAAGTCTATGCTTTAACCATTGAAGTTTGTCTTCCATTAAGAAACAATGTTCACAATATAATATTGAGCCGATTATCCGTCGGCTTCAATGTTACTGAGCACAAATCCACGCTCATCATAGCTAATGTACTGATAGTTGGATAAATCTCTACCCGAAAGATAAGCAAACCCGAGCTCTCTCCGAGGCATCGGTTGTAGAAATCTCAACCGAATTATCCGCATGAACAATCTCTATGGCATCTCCCACCCATTGGATGAGGAATTGATGCAAACTAGAAGGAACACAAGGATTGGCATGAATCCAATCACGACCAAGGATAAGATCATAGCTACCTTCCACGTCGGCGATGAAGAAAAGTCAGAGCCATGGTCTTGCTACCAACGGTTAATTCGACGTTGGCGATCCCCTTTGAAGGAATTGGCGTGCCTCCTCCTACGCCGGTGATGGTCATGTTGGTTTGAATTAGCTCCTCCTCTTTGCCACCAAGCTTCTTGAATAGTGAATAGGGCAAAAGATTGACAATTGCGCCACTATCCACTAGCATCTTCCGGACTGGTTTTCCATTGATATGTCCGTTCACATGCAATGGCTTGAGGGTGTCGACGGGCACGGCAGCTTCTTGAAGATAGCATCTTGCACCCCAAAGGCAAACTCCGCGCAGAAGCAACCTCATCTTCTCCATGCCCGATCACATAATAATCGGCAGAGAGAAAATGGTGTTCACCTCGGCGTGTGGCGGTGATGGCTCATAATCCACCAACTCTTCATCCTCAACCGGCATTTCAATGCCAACCATGGCAGAGACGGCGGCAGCAAAATCTTCCGGCGCACCTGCAGACACATCGAAACAAGAGAATTCCGGTTCAACCGACTTCGGAAGTCGGTAAATCCGAAGTTTGGGCAATAACAGCCCCGTCAACCGTCTCGGTTGAGTTATCAACTTGCTCATTTAATTTGGCTGTCCCATCCGCTAGAAGTGCCAAAAGATCAACTTTCGGCTCAGGCACCTCTTCCACAAAGGCTTGGGCGGCGTTCTTGCACTATGACCGACTTAACCGATTTATCAATCGGTTGAGACGCCCCTCTTGGCAGCAGCGATTATCTCGCCTCTTTATTCTTGATTTCTTGCACAATTTCCGGCAAGATCGGCCCCTTCACCTTGGCGCAGCAGCGACCAAATGCTTGAGCATCTTTTGTCTTGCTCGCTGAAGCTTCCTCTTTTTGTGTCTTATCGATATCAACCGGGCACCACTTGGGCTGCAAGAAACGAGGATCCACAAACTTTTTGTCTCTTATCTTGAGCCTCAGCAACCTCCTCCATGGTTTGATCTAGATCACTCTTGGAAGGCTCTTGCTCCTTAATCACAATCGGTTTGTTGACGTCACTTATAGGAGCCTGTCATCAACCGATAATGATGGAAGGTGGAGGAGTAGCAACTGGAGCAGGCTTCTCGGCAACTTCAATCTTCTTGGGAACATAAACCTGCTGCATAAGCGCCTTCCCCTTTTGCTCAAGCGAGCCCGGGACGTGGGCACCTCCTTCTTCTTCGTACCGCTAGAGCTCGATTGTGAACCCAATCGGCTAAAGACGGTAGGCTTGGCCATGCTTGCAGCACACCTCCTTCCTTTATGGGACCCGAAGGATAGGGGAACAAACACTCCCTTCGGTCCCCATTGTGGTGGTGGCGCCACATGGGATAGTGGTGGCCCCCAACGAAGTCATCCTTGGGCGCGCAACCCGTGAAGAAGAAACAATATTTGGAGGAGTCATAGCCACTTGCTTGTTTCTCCCCTCATCACGCTTGGGAGGCGTAGACTCTCTTTTTTGTTGGCCGATTCTTGAATCGGCCTTTTCTTTCTTGTACCGCCAAAAAGTCCGTCAAATTCACATAAAGGCTTGATATGCTTCTTGACCTTTGGCTCATTGGTTTTCAAACTCCAACTTCCGGCTTTTGTGGAACGAATGTCTTTATCGTATGCACGCCGGAAGTGAGGGAGCTAGAACCCTCGGAGTTTGGCGGGACCCGACTAAAGTAGTCGGTTCAACCGCTTAGTTAGCGCCCGGGGCTTGATCATCTTGGCCGATTGCTTCAATCGGCCTAGCTGGTCTTGCCTGCGCCGCCGCACGACCATCTAGCCACGCTTGACGCCAGTAATGCTTGCGCCGAAGCTAGCCACAATGGTAAGCTTCGTCTTGCCTTCTTTAGTTTGGTTAACCAACACTTGCCGTCCCGAATTCTTAGGAACATTCGTAGGGGGCGAGGCTCACCAATGATCACGTTCTTGCCTTGAGTTGTAGAAGCTTGCTCGGGACGGATCAAGATGGCAGGAGCCTTGACTTCAAGTGTCTTGGCTTGAGGCTTCTTAGCTTCAACCACATGCACTGGAAAAGGATTCTTGTCTAGCTGCATGTCGGTAAGACTTAATCGGCCCTCATTAAGAGCCGATTGTACTGCCGCCGACGGAAAAGCATGACAATCGTTAGTTGCATGAGAGTAAGATTCATGATATTTGCAAAAGCCCGCTTCTTCAACACATCTGCAGAAGGCATAACATATTTAATCTTAATGTACCCGATTTTCAATAATTCATCGAATATTCGGTCACATTTAGATGTATCAAAAAGTAAACTTTATTTCCTCATTCGATTCCTATTAATCGGCTTGAGAGAAGGGCAAGTTACTTGTTTGTTTTCCTCTGGCCACCTAATTTCAGCAGCCAATACCTCTTTAGTCTCATCGTCGGACGAAGAATAATCGTCCACATGATGCACGTTGGAACGACGAGACTTATAATCATGATCTTGAGAATTTAAACGTGACTCAACAAAGAATAGCTTTCTCAATTAAATGAGGCAAAGTAGTAAATTGAATATGCTCAAGCTATATCTCTAATCTTAGAATGCAAACCATTAAAGCATATATCAACCAAGTCACGTTCAGAAATCATCAAATGAAAACATCGGTTCTTAATTTCTTTTACGGCCCTAATGAACTCAAGCGCCGACTCACTACGACCTTGCCTAACCGATGTCAAATGTGACAATCTAGTTTCCTGGACTCCATCATAAAAGTGAGCATGAAACTTTTCCTCTAATACAGCCCAAGAACCAATGGTAGATGATGGCAAAGATGTAAACCATGAAAAGCAAGTACCCAGTAAGTGACAAAGGGAAATTACGACACTTCATGTAATCTTGAGCGCCCCTCACCCAACTGAGCTAAAACATACTAACATGTTCCATGGTAGACTTATTATCATTGCCACTAAATTTCTGAAAATCAGGTACCTTCCAACCTGGTGGATTTTTCAAGAAGTCAAAATGTGGAGGGTACGGTTTGTTATAGGTGCCCCTTGAGGTTTTTAATTGGACACCGAGGCTTTCGCTGCAAAGACTTATTTAAATCTTCCTTTAGCCGATTAAATGCATCATTCATATCGGGCAGTAGGGAGGATCTGGGGCGAAGTTTCATCGCCCATAATAGGAATTCGACTAGGGGATTTCGGTGGGTTGGGTAACACGGCGTTGCCCCCGAATTCCTAGCATTTATTGTTCTATTAATTGTTTGCCGACACGCGATCTTGTACATCGGCAAACGAAAACCATTTGCTTATTATTAACTGTTTCCTTAGTAGTGGAAGAACCGGCTTTATCGGCTTCCGGAGGAGCCGATTGGGACGATTTTCCTCTACTGTAAGAGGTGTACCATGCTTGATTCTCATAAAAATTAGAAGGCATGCCATACTCATACTTTGCTCATCATCAATTTCATCTGCTTTTAAGCACTCTACCTTCTAATTTATCAAATCTAGCCATAAGCATGTGTGCAATATTAGTCATAGTTGAATCTACTTCTTTCTTATGGCCCTCAAGCATAACAAGCATAATCAGCGTGTTGAGGATAAGAATCATCAAATTTAGGACCGATTAATGCATTACCTCAACCTCGGAGTAGATGAATCGACGGGAAGAGTGACGGTGACAGCTCGCATAGCCCACCTTGTCGCCAACGACCCACGGCACAACTCTCCATGAACGCCGTTGAGTAGCTTCAATCATCTGCTGCATCTTGGCTTTCAATTCGTCGGGAAGCTCATCAACGGAAGAGGGGTGGATGACGTTGTCATCGATTATCTCGGTAAGCTTCGCACCACCGCTCTTGTTGTTGGCAGGCATGATGTTGGAGTCTTCAAAACGCAATTGACGTCTTGCTTTCCCAGCGGAGTCGCCAAAAAGTGTGTTGACGATAAAAATCGGTAACACACCAAAACAAGAGCTAGATCGCTCTACGTAGGGCAAGCCGAAAATCGGGATCGGCAAGCGCCTAGAGATATCCCACACTGACCTTGTGCCTCCAACGATGAGCGCGACACGCAAGACACGTCGTCGGAGGAGCTCGTCGGGAGCGCGGTAACGCAAGACACGCCGGGCGAAGTCTCTTGAAACCCGAAACCCCCCACGCCGGGACCGGACCCCCGGAGGGCGTGCAGCAGCTATGGGCTGCCCTAGCCGGCCTGACCGCTCTAGGGCGTTGTTGCCGCCGATCTTCCGTTCATGGCATCGGCGCGAAGAAGGAGGGAGGATGACCTACAAGCAAGACGGTAGTATGTGTTTTTTGTCGATTGGATGTAGATGGGATCAAATCGGCCATGAACCTCTTTTTATTATATAGAGGAGGGTGGTCTTATCCTTTTTAGGAAACCGTCCTGGGCGTTCCCAAGTACCAAAAACCGACCTAAACACGATTGGAAACAAATCGGTTCAGATCTCGCACGGACACGGGCCTGCGCCGGGCTGACCGGACGCTGGTGCGGCCCTGACCGACGCTCCGGTCAACGCGTCCCGCAGAGAGGTTCGCAGCCCGGCTCGCGCCCCGCCGACGACGGATCCTGCGCGATCGGACGCTGCACCGACGCACGGGCGCGTCGGTCAATGTCCCGAACCAGCCTATTCCCAGCTGACCGACCGGACTCGCGAGGGGTTTTGATCGACGCTGGACCGGACGCGCTCGTGCGTCCGGTCACGTTCCAGAAAGCCGTTTTCGATCTTCCTCAAGAATTTGGCTAAGTCTGGAAATTTGCAGTGACTTGGACCTCCAAAATATGGCTAAGACTGAATTTTTACCGTGACTTAGACCACGCCATTTTTTGGGTGTCAACACACACCATTTCCTCCTGCTCTGCCCTATGCCACTAGCTACCATGTTCAGGTCGACATCAACAAGCGCACGTACATATGTGATTTACGACGATGAAGGGTGCCCCAGCTATCCAGGTGCATGTGCATTCACCATGCTACCACAGATTTGAAGGGCCTTCTTGGTTGACCTCAACTACAGCTGGTGTGGGAGAATCAGACGTGGCAAGCTCTCTTGTGAATACCACTGGTAAGCCACCACAACACTTGAGCCTGATTCTGTGAAGAGCGCTCCTGACTCCTTCCAAGCCTGATACTGTGAACTATACAGAGCAACTGCCATGGCGAATACCTCATCTCTGCTTTCACCAAAGACGAAAAAGAGCAATCCCTCACGTGTATGTGGTGCCCCTTCAAATGCTTTAGTGCTCCTTTATTTATGGAGTAACAAAAAGAGAGGGCAATAAATGTAGGTAATAGCATTTGATTTGCGTCAGGTTATTCAGTGCCTGTAATTTCAATGAATGTGCACCACTCATGTTCCATGATAAACTGCTCAAGCCTTTCTAAGACAACCTCATTGAACATGTTGGTGCTGAGGTCAAGTTAAGTGATAACTATGAAAAGAAAATATCATCTACCACGCGGAAAGGGAGAGATGAATGAGTTTCAAAATTTTGTGGTCATATAGTATATTTCAGATTGACAATGCCTCCTAGCCTGACTCACAGAAAAGATGCTAAAGTACTTATCCAGTAACCAAAGCCTCCATAAACTTTACATGCTCATTCACTTAGGCTGTTTTGTGAAGAAGTATGTGCCGTTTGATTTCATATACTCAAACATTATTTAGCATCTGCAGCCTATCCCAACTTGATTTGGGCAACTGATACTTCATTTTAATACAGTTGTCTCATATTCATATCTGATGAACTGTCTTCCCGATCATTTTGTACTATTCGTTAAGTTGGGGAGCAACTGACTTCATGTTTATTCAGTTGTTTAGTTCAGGCCAGGTTTCATATATTGCTTCTGCCATTTGGTAGCTTCAGGTACCATCAACCAACCTTGGAAAGCGAAGATCAAATTAACTATGTGTACAATAACGAAATGTACACGTAATAAATTAAACACCTAAACATTTATCCTAAAAATGTGGTGAAAGACGCCCTATCATGTAGACTGGTTCCCTAAGAAGTCAAGAACTACTAAACCTTAAAGTCCCAGAAATCTTGGGTTCTAGATGTATATTTGACAAACTATATACTCCCTCCATATTGAAAAGGAAGTCCATTTGGAAAAGGCTTGGTCAAACATTGGGAACATAAATCATTAATAACTTTTAAGTCGTTGAGTTTTGAAATGTGAAAATCATATCAATAGATTTGTCTTGAAAAATACTTTCATAAAAGTATACATATATAATTTTTAATAAATATTTTGATAGAAAAGATAAGTCAAAGTTGCACTTTGGAGACCGTGTCGATGTCCTAAAGGACTTCCTTTTCAATATGGAGGGAGTACTATACACAGGGGCAAGGAAGCATGGTTGAGAAGTGTCCACCTGCAATGTGATGCACTGTTGTACATTTTTTCATAACAAATAATTTAACAATGAAATTATTTGATATTATCCCCATCTAAAGAAATTAGCTCCACGAACAGCACTACTTAGGGAGACTGTGGCCCCAAACTTTTTTTTTTTTTTTGATATAACAGGAGGGGCAAGGAGTCCCTACTGAAGATATATATTGGAATAAAAAGCAAAACGAAATAGAGTACATCGAACAAGTCAGGATACATTACGGGAATAAAAAGGGAAAGAAAAGAAGAAACAGGGAAGGGACTAGAGGTCTCCCCGGCCCCAACATTAATGGAGACGAGCGCAAAGTGTTCATATAAAAATATGCATTTTGTGGTTTTTAGAGGCCGGCAACCGGAGACACTTAGACCTAATCTAAAATCAATTAACAGAGGCGGACCTCTACCTCTTATGAGGTTTGCCTCAATAAATGTGGGCCATTTACAAAGCTGGGCGTGGAACCTGTTAAGAGGCCCGCCTCTGAAAATAGACACAAAGCCCGTACGAATCGATCGGCCAATCTCAACAAGATATCATTGTCAAACTATATAAACAAGAAACCCTAGTTTGCACTCTTTCTCTAGTCCTCTGCTCTGCATCTTTCTTTTGTGCACTCTCTCCCCCACTAGCATCCTCCACTCCTCTCTCACCGCCCCACTCTCTACCCACTTCATCCCCTCATAGTTGGCTGCTAGGGCAAGCGCTTGCGGCAAAGGGTCGCATGAGCACACACTCACGATGGTGCCCAACACGGATCTAGGAGCAGAGGCCTGCGACGGATCTGCAAGTGTTGTCTCTCTCTCTCTCTCTCTCTCTCTCTCTCTCTCTCTCTCTCTCTCTCTCTCTCTCTCGGGGGTGGCGGCGGATCGCACGAGCACACACACTCCCGTGGTGGTGCCCAGCATGGATCTAGGAGGAGAGGACTGCCTGTGATAGGATCTGCGAGTGCTCTCTCTCTCTCTCTCTCTCTCTCTCTCTCTAGGGGTGGCGGCGGATCGCACGAGCACACACACTCTCGTGGTGGTGCCCAGCATGGATCTAGGAGGAGAGGACGGCCTGCGATAGATCTGCGAGTGCTCTCTCTCTCTCCTCTCTCTCTCTCTCTCTCTCTCTCCCTCCCTCAACCTCTCTAAATGCAGTGGCAGATGATCTAAGGAGGAGGCGGTGCACAATGGCGGGGCAACATCAGATCTATGGAGGCCACGGCGGATGCGAGGAGGCAGCAATAGATTCGAGAAAGCATGTGTGGACTGAGCAGGTGCAACATGGTGGTGGTGGGATCCAGTAGGCGTGGTGGCATGGTGGCCAAGGTAGCGACCTCGGGTGGCAGGTCTAGTTGATTAACTACAACAAGTGGGGGAGAATGATAATTAATTAAGGTATGGTAAGTAAAATGACATAAAAGGCAAAATATTATTCAAATAGTTTCTTTTATGACAAAAATAGTATTTTTTCACATTAAATAGTAGTGATTGTCAATTAAAAATTATGGAAATAAGAACATAGATATAAATAGAAAAAAGGTCCTCAAATCTTCATTCTATCAACACCAAGTCACTAACATGTACATGCCTACATCATGCACAAATGGTAAATATTTTTGTTCCAAATTTGTGTACCTGAAGTTTTGGCATTTCCCTAGATCTTTGCTTTTGAAATCCATCTTTATTTAATTTTTTTAAAATTATCTTTATTTAATTATTTGCTAGTGCATCATCAATATACCTGCGGCCCATTAGAAAGGGCCCATGTAGACTTTGTGTGGAAATGCAAACGTCAGCCTAGATAACAGGGTTGTTCTTCTTCCTAGGCAAGTCGGCGTAATCGACACGACTTCGAGAGCAAAACTATTTTTGAGCAAGCATATTCAAAACATTTAATGTGATTCAGTAGAATTATTATAGTTTCCTTTCTTTCACCGAAGAAACAGAAAATATTTTTTTACAGAAAAGATGAGAAGGAGACATAATATGTGGCCAGCATACTTTTTTAGAATTTGAGGGCCATATGCCCCTGCCTTCAAATTACCAAAGACAATGAAACATTGTTCAGGTTACAGCACTTGAGTGGTTCGCACCCTCCAAACACTCACAGTATCGGTTCATCAACCTAGCATGCAGGCTAGCAACAATACCAACTCTAACTGAGCATTACAGATTTCTCCAACAATACAACTACTCATTGGGAAGATCTTTATCCAACTAATTCAAAATTCACCAAACGCTCCCAGGTTTTCCCAGCTTCTTCACCAGTCTGTTTCTCACTTCCAGTCAGCTTCAGCATCACTTCCTTTGGTAGGTTAATCTCTTCATCATTAGTAGCCTTCTGGTACATGTAAAGATCCCACTTGTCTTCAACTTGATTCAGTCCCCAATTCTTGCTGGTCTTGTACCAAATACTTTTTAGCTTGTTCACCTTCTGGGTAAACTCAATCTCTTGTTTTGAGGCCACAAGATCACCCAGGCTTGCACCATCACAGTAATCTCCATGATCAATTTCCTCACATCTAGCCAAGCTACTCCCTGCATACACATTGTGCATCTTAGTTTCCAAAGCCCCACAGGGCAGCAGCACAAATACAATTGTCAACTAGAAACGAACTCTTGTCCTGATGCTTTCCAAGCCTACAACTAGACTACGTCCCTGCAATTACCTCTGGTGAACACCTCATCTCCCTTTCGAAGTCTGCACTATGCCTTGCACTCTAGCACCTTCAACTTCTTTTATATTGAGTGAAAGAGATGGCAATATCACACAAAGAAATTAATGTAGGTAGGTACTAGCATTTGTTTGCATCAGGTTTATCCAGTGCCTGTAATTCCATTGAATGGGCACCCACCAGGCGACCACACTGCACCACTGATGTTCCATGATAAACCGTTTACTCAGTTCGTTACTGTCAACACTGATGTCAAGCCTCCAAGCGTGGTAGGGCTGACATCAAGTTTAAGTGATCACTGTTGGCCAGGTAACACACACAAGTGGGGAATTGGACTCAGGATTTAGATGGCAACAATAACCATGTCTGCCTTTAGCTTCATTAGATAGGAAATAGTAAACTTGGTACATAAGAAAGCATCCCAACTACTAGAGCTTATTCTAACTGTATAAATCATATTCTAGCTGCTAAGATAGAAGGTGGGTACAGCTTTAACAAATTCAGTAATTAACTAGATACATAGATAACTTTGAGAGGAGTAATGCTTAGCTCTCAATTTTCCCCCTAGGCCCTGTGCTAAGCCTTGGAGGTGATTTGAACCAGTTCGATCCTTTCTATCATCTGCTGGAACTTTGTTCTTCCCAATGACTAGTCAGAAGCTCTGATACGGTTGGCCTTCACACTCCTATCTTCCAGGCAGCTCTTGATGAAGTGACACCTGATTCTGACGTGCTTGCTCCACTGATGAAAGTCTGGATTCTTAGCCAGAGCTAGTGTAGACTTGTTGTCCACCCCCTCCTTCGACATCCCAGGCGAGTAAATAGCAGCAAAGGTGGCGGCTGCTACCTTCACAGCTTGATAGAGCCACCGGCCCACCACTCTTTGCTTGAGTGACTGCAGGGCGATCAGACACTTGCCGAGGAAGAAGATGATCTCGGAAATTGCCTCCTGGCGCTTTCCACGTCTACAGCTACACTAGGCCACTAAAATTGCCTCAGACTAACACCTCATTACCCTCACGCAGTCTGCACTGTTTTCTTGCCTCTTCAGTCTTCTCTCAATGAACGCTAACCATTCAGATTGAAACGAGCACTCCTCCTGATGCTTTCCAAGCCTACAACTACACTAAACCAATGCAATTACCTCAGGTGAACACCTCATCTCCCTTTCGAGACATGCACTCTGTCTTGAACTTTTGCTCCTTCAACTTCTTTTATAAGGAGTCAAAAAGATTGCAATATCACACTAAAGAAATGTAGGTAGGCAGCATTTGATTTGCATCAGGTTTATTCAATGCCTGTAATAATTCCATTGAATGGGCACCCACCAGCCGACCACTGCACCACTGAGGTTCCATGATAGAACGTTCACTCAGTTCATTACTGTCAATAAACCACACCACTGATGTCAAGCATCCAAGCGTGGTAGGGCTGACATCAAGTTTAAGTCATAACTCACTACGACAAAATTGATTAACGGTGGCGGTCAAATTCGATTTACGGTGGCGGTTTCCATGTCCGCCCCGCGAGCTAGGGTTTTGGTGGCGGTTTATTTGCCCGCCACCGTTAATAAAAACGAAAAAGTCCAGATCGAAATCCAACCCTAATGGGCCTAGATCTGGATCTGAGCGCCGCCGATGCCGGGAACCACGCCGGTGGAGGCCTCCACCTCCGAGCATCCACGGCAGGTTGGGGAAAAGGGGGAAGGTGCTCTGCCGCTGCATCCGAGCAGTCACGCCATACCGCCCCGCCGAATCAGTTGTGTAGTAGTGACTGTTGGCCTGGTAACACATGCAAGTGGGGGATTGGATTCACGATTTAGAGATGGCAGCAATAAGTGGCTGCCTTTAGCTTCATTATATAGGAAATAATAAATTTGGTACATAAGAAAGTATCCCTCATTAGGAGCTTATTCTAACTGCATAAAGCATATTCTAGATGCTAAGATAGAAGGTGGGTACAGCTTTATCAAATTCAGTAATTAATACTGTAGAAACATAGGTAACTTAGGAAGGAGTAAGGCTTAGCTCTGACTTATCCCCCTTGGCCCTGTGTTAAGCCTTGGAGGTGATTTGAACAAGTCTAATCATCCTCTCATCTCCTGGAAATCTGTCCTTCCCGTTTATTAGTCAGAAGTGATGACATGGTTGGCCTTCGCACTCCCATCTTCCAGGCAACTCCTAATGATACTTTATCCTGACGGGCTTGCTTCTCTCATGAAAGACTGGATTCTTAGCCAAAGCTAGAGCGAACTTGTGATCAAACACTTGCCGAGGAAGAACATGATTCCTGGAATTGCCTCCTGATGCTTTCCAAGCCTAAAACTACACTACACGAAAATTGCCTCAGACAACACCTCATCAGCCTCTCGCAGCCTGCACTGTGTCTTGCAATCTTGCTCCTTCAACTTATTTTATAACGAGTGAAAGAAATGGCAATATCACAGGGAAATGTAGGTATGTACTACCATTGAATGGCATCAGGTTATTCAGTGCATGTAATTCCATTGAATGGGCACGCACCCGGCGACCACTGCACCACTGATGTTACATGATAAACCGCTCACTCGGTTCATTACTGTCAACAAACCTCACCACTGATGTCAAGCCCCCGAGGGCAATTCCATAGAGCATGGTAGGGTTGACATCAAAGTTAAGTGATAACTGTGAACAAATCTTGTAGAATAAAATCGTCAAAACCCTTTTCCCAGACGGCGGATCAAGTTGCCACAGCTATACATCGGGTAAAAACTAACCAATGCCTTTGCAATTAAAACCCATCAACATGTAAGATGCTATTCTTCTGTAACCTTCCCAAAACCATGTATCTGGCACAGAGCGACGTGGCTCTGCTTTGTCATCCCCGACAAGATGTGGCCCGCATACTTGCAGTGTTTTCTTGCCTCTTCACTGATGTAGGAGTATCAAGGAACGACACTTATTCAGAGTGAAAACAAACACTCGTCCTGATGCTTTCCAAGCCTACAACTCCAATACGCCACTGCAATTACTTCAGGTGAACACCTCATCTCCCTTTCGAAGTCTGCACTATGCCTTGCACTGTTGCACCTTCAACTTCTTTTATATTGAGTGAAAGAGATGGCAACATCACACAAAACAATGTAGGTAGGTACTAGCATTTGCTTTGCATCAGGTTTATTCAGCGCCTGTAATTCCATTGAACGGGCACCCACCATGTGGCCACTGCACCACTGAGGTTTTTTTACATAAAGGATAGAAACTATCCGACTTCATCTACCCGTGGGTAGAATCAGGCCAAATTATTACAACAGGATAAATAAAAGAAGAAACCGATAGAAAACAAATTACATCCCCAACAAGGGGTTTGAGTAGTTCTACGCGGCAAACAGGTTTGCTACATGATATCAACTCTTCAGAATTCGATCACCAACGTCAAGACAAAGCCGCCAAAAACTTGTTTGTTAGATCTAAAAAAGGTACTGAAAAACGTTGGACACCGACCACAGTTGAAGATTGGATGCTTCTGCCAAGGTAACAACTCAAAGACTTGGTGCGGGTACAAGCCTACCAACCAACATCCGAGCCGTTACGCCAACAAATGCCACCTCCGCCTTGAAATAAGGCAACCACATGGGAGAACTACCCGGCCTTGGCGAATAAGAACCGACGACGCACTGCGCTACCGCCCGTCGGCCTGGATAAACCAGGCTAGGTTTTCATCCAGTTATTGAACACCCGCGGGCGTAGCAGGGGACGGACTGGCCAACGGCTTTAGCGGCGCCTTCAACAAGGTGTGTGGCACATACAGTTCCACCACCAGCGGCCTGGCCTAACTCGCCGGGTAAGGTTCTCACCCAAACTGCCGTCACCACGGCCGACATCGTGCTCGGCCAACGGGAAGGCCGCCTTCACCGGAAGGTCACCACCTACTTCGCTCAGAAGGCGGGGAGCCACGGCGCTGACCGCGGATCAGATCGAGGCCCAGGGGCCCAAATCTGACCCATTGCCGCCACCACAAGGCGAATGGCACGCGGTCACCGTCGACGAACCACCACCACATGAAGTATAGGTACCGCCGGCAGAAGGGCAGCACCGTCATGGACCGGGGGTGCTCGATCCATGCCCTGAAGGGACCAAATTGGACTCCCACCGCCACAAGGACGACACTACGAGAATGGAGACGCCCTTCACCGCCCGCACCGCCTTGCACCTGCCGGGCCACTAGCTGCGTCACCCACGGTCGTGAACGGCGACCTCGCCAAGACCCACACGGCTCGACAAGTCGCCCCACCTAGCTGCGTCGTCCCGCGCCACCACACCATTGGAACGAGAGGGCCCCGGCCGCGCGGCTATATGGGCATGCAGCCCGAGCCGGCAAAGACGGCCCGTGGCCCGAATTTCGCCCGGTCCGACCGAGCACGGCCCGGCCATGCACCGTGCCGCCCGTGCTGGCCCGGCCTGGTGGGCGTGTCGTGCCTGGGCCGCCACCCGGCACGAGGCCCATCACAGTGCACGCCCGGTGGCCCCGTGTCAAAGCAATAGCACGCTTCAAAAAAAAAAAACAAGAAGACCAAGCAGGCCCATAACACGGTGTCACCAACCAACCCTAACACCCGTCCACGAGAGCCCCACGCACCTTGAGCCCGGCGGACTTTCTTTCCCCGTCGCTCCCCCGCCCGTCAGGGTCTGTCACCGCGTGACTCCCCGCTCCGCCCGCCCGGCCGCCGCCGTGTCCAAACTCAGGGAGGCGCTGCATGAACGTGAACGCGCCCAAACTCCGCCGTGGCAAGGCGCAACCTCCACCGGCATGGGCGGGACTCCATTAAGGGCGGGAGCAACTCCCTTTGCCCGGCCAGAAGAACTCCATCGAGGCCGGCAGCTCCTCGCCGCACGGCGGCCGGCTGCGGTCGCGACCTTCTCCCTCCCCACCTCCTCGCTCTCCCTGCCTCCGGCCATCTCCACGCCGCGCCCTCACGGCGGCTCTCAGTAGCGGCTCTCGGCCGCGACAACATCGGCGCAAGACGGCGTCTTTGCCGGCACGGCCCGGCGGCCCACGGGCCGTGCCTTGGGCCGCTACCCGGCATGAAGCACGCACATGGCACGGCACGGGCGGCACGATGGCACCGCTGGCGCATGATGCCGTGCCGCACGGCACGGCACGCCAGGCGCGGGTCGTGCGGCGCGCACGATGAACATATACGCCGCTGCGGCCTGGCCGGTGGCCCGCTCCATCGACGGCGTGACCGGGGATTGGAGAGAAGGAAGAGGGCTCGGTGGCTAGGGATGGCCGCCCGAGCCGCCCGCATGAGGGCGACGATGGAGGCGGCTGGGCGGGCCCCCCTCAAGCGTCACCGGTCGGGGCGAGCCGTTGGCACCTAGTCCCGAGTAAAATCCCTTTGCTATTGCTATTGCGCCCACCGAGGTATTAGCACCAAACATCCGCTATTGCTCTGTCTTTCTCTCGGTAGCCTCTCCCACAACTTAGCATCAGCTTCTATATATCAGCCAAACAGTTTGAGCCTTTTTCGTGGATCCCATTATAAAATATCGTGCTCTCATGGATACAACTCAAAAGTTCGGGCTTTCACAGCTAACATCGTCATTTCAAAGTCTTTCATGCGTGCCATTCCGTCTGGCTGCTATTTGTTTTGCCCCGTTTGGGCTCTTGACGAGCCCGGGCACGAGGTGGCAAAATGACCACCGATGCCCTCGGCTTGCCCTCCTCTTCTTTCTCCTTCTCTCTCACCGGCAAGCGGACCCCACGCATCGGCTTCTTACGCCTCCTGCCCAGCTTTCTATCCTCATCTCGTGCACGTGCTCCTGCTTTTGCATGTGGAGGCACTGAAGGCCGCGGCGTCCCGCCTTGGTCTGCAGCGGGGCCGCTCAGGATGAGCAGCACCATGAGGGGCAGCGCCGCTCCTCTAGCGACCGGCGGGGGGGGAGCGCTGTAGCGGCTACGCTTAGGGCGGTGGCGGGCCGCCGCGAGGGCATGCCCACGGCCCAGCGTGGTACCGCGGGCTCGCTCACGGAGCCGCGCACTCGCGTCGGGGAGGCCGCGCACGCCCTCGTGCGCCGCCCACGCCGGGGCCGCCAAGAGGCAATGCACTTTCGCCACGGGCGGAGTCCGCCGGGGAGGCACCACGCTTCCGCGCGCCCCGGCTGAGGGCCGGTGGTGGGTGAGATCGAGCTGCCCCTTCTACGCCGGAGGTGGCTGCCCGGTGGGCTTGGTGGCAGCCGCAGTCGCTGGATCTGAGGCAAAGGGAGAGATGAGGATAGGAAGCTGGAGGAGGGAGAAGAAGCCGACGAGTGGGCCCGCTTGCCGGTGAGAGAGAAGGAGGGGAGGTGAAAGAAGTGGAGGGCAAGCTGAGGGGCATCGGTGGTCATTTTGCCGCCCTGGGCCCGCCTGTTAGGAGCCCAAACGGAGGAAAACAAACAGCAGCCAGACGGATTGGCACACACGAAAGACTTGGAAATGACGATGTTAGCTGTGAAAGCCCGAACTTTTGAGGGGTATCCATGAGAACACGATATTTTATAATGGTATTCATGAAAAAGGCTCAAACAGTTTGCCTGATTGTGGCCACCTCCTCTCGGAGAACACAACACCATTCCTCTGTTCCCAGAGATGCCAGTAGCAAACTGTCATGAAAGTGCTGAGCAGCTGCCTTGGGAAGGTCAGCAAGCATTGGACGTTGATGAAACGAACAACTGAATTCAGCAAGTCTCTGTTGAAGCCAACTTGTTGCCAAAATACATCAGGTTATTCAGTGAATGGGAACCCACCAGAGGCCACCACAGCACCACTGATGTTCCATTATACAAACCACACTCACTCAGTTCGGCATTTTGATGTCTTTTCAGAGTTGACAGATGGTCAAGCCTTCGAGCATATGGGAGGGCTGACATCAAGTTTAAGTGATTTTTTATATAAAATTCAGCCTCTATAGTCTATATCCGCTTAGAATATACACAACCAAAAGTAACATGAGCTCTAAGGCTCAAAGCCTCAAAATAGAGGAGCAAAAACAACAACAAAGAGAGCTTATAAGGACCAAAAAAGCTACAAATACTGAGTTTCAGAACTTCGTTGTCCTTGCTTTCAACCTGTTCAACAAATACTGGCGTGCGACTCCGCTACATCTAATTGGTCTATAGATCAAATATGTAGTGCAGTAGTGCAGATTAGGCATACTCTGCTACTTAGCCTAATAGGCCACTAAATTTCCGGGGCTCCTACAATGTTTCGGATCCGCGCGCTCCCATCGTGGCACTACTGTCTACAGTAAGCCCACAAAGTGTGAAGATCCTCACGCCTTCCAAGCATAAAACTACAGAGCAATAGTCTCAGCGAACATCTCGTCTCTCTTTTTACCAAAAACAAAACGGTCATCTCTCCCATGTTGCAACATAGTGTCGTCCTCCTTCAACAGCTCGATCGATCTAGTGCTCCTTTATTTATGGCGTAAAAAAAGAGGGCAAAATATATACAAGAATCGTAGGTAGCAACTAGCATTTGATTTTCATTGAATGGGCACCCACCACAGGCCATTGCCGATGTTCCATGATAAACTGCTCAGTAAGTATGATATGTTGGAACCAAGCTCGACGATGGTGAGCTCGGCGACGGCGCAACGCTGGCAGGTGGTGGCCGCGCACACTAAAACCCTAACCGAACACAAGAGCGAGAGTGGAAGTCAAGAGAGAGTTTTTTTTCACTGCGTAATGGCGCAGCTTTTCTGATGCATTGATTTGGTCTTTGTACACGGGCTTGAAGCCCTCCAACCCCGCCACGGTTCCACGACTCCACGGTGCGCCGTCTTTGCCGGACGCCCACAGGACATGCACAGAACGCGGCCATGGCGGGGGTTAACAACCTGACGTGGTCAAGGCACCAACATGCAGCCTCCGCTGTACCCAGAATCTACGCTTAACCAAAACATGAATGCAACAACCTAATGCACCTAATGCACGCATGACTTGACACGATTACAAGGTTTAACATTTCACCCCCTTAATCGTGACACACACCTCTAACTCCTAACTGCTGGCGCATCTCCACGAACTTGACTCTTCCGAGTGGCTTCGTGAGAATGTCTGCAAGCTGCCTGTCAGTACTGATGTGATCAACTTCTGCAATGCCATTAGCAACACACTCCCTGATATAATGACACCGAGTGTCAATGTGCTTGGTCCTGTCATGATTCACTGGGTTCTTGCTTAACTAGCTGACTGGCTATCCATCAGAAGCCTGAAACTTTTCAGCTTTTCACCAGTCAAATCTGCAATCAATCTACTTAGCCATACTCCCTGGCAAGCTGCTGAAGCTGCAGCAATGTACTCGGCTTCACAGCTAGAGAGTGACACCACTCTTTGCTTCTAAGAGCTCCAGGTGACTACATTCCCATTCAGGAAGAACACAACGCCTGATGTACTTTTTCTTTTCTCCAGATCACCAGCATGATCACTGTCAGAGTACCCTAACAGCTTCAGGTCTGAAACACCTCCACAAGTATACCTGCACCCATATCCAGTAGTGCCTGCCACATATCTCAGAATTCTTTTTATGGCAATCCAATGTTCAGCATTGGGGCGTTCCATGAATCTACTGACCATCCCTACGCGGAATAGGATATGTCATGTCTAGTATTGACTAAATACCTCAAACTTCCCACAACACTTCTGTATTTTGATGCATCTTTCACTTTTTTAGGTTTCCCAGGGAGCAATTTTAGATTTGCCTCCATTGGTGTATCCATCGGATTACACCCTGTCATGCCACTTTGTTCACGTATCTTTGTAGCATATGCCTTCTGACAGATGGTTATGTTTCCAGGCTTTTGCTTTACCTCCATTCCCAGATAATAACTCAAAAGGCCTAAGTCACTCATGCTGAAAGCCCTACACATCTGCTGCTTGAACTGACTGATTCTGTTCTTGTCAGGCCCACAGATGATAATGTCATCAACATACACTCCTACGAGCAGCGCTACACATCTGCTAGCAGTGAGTCACCACTCCCTTTTATGTAGACTGCATGTTCTTCCATACTCTTGCAGAAACCCAACTTGACTAATTCCTGATCCAACCAGGCATTCCATGCCCTAGGAGCCTGTTTCAGTCCATAGAGGGCCTTTTTCAATTTCAGTACCTTGCCAGGATGTTTTGAGCTCGAAAAACCGGAGGTTGTTGCACATAAACTTCCTCCTATAGCTCACCATTTAGGAAAGCAGATTTGACATCCATGTGATGCACCTCCCACTTCCCATTGGCCACCAATGCAAGTAATAACCTCACTGTCTCCAATCTTGCTACAGGAGCAAATACCTCTTCATAATCCACCCCAAACTTCTGAGCATACCCCTTTGCTACAAGTCTTGCCTTGTGCTTGACATTGTTTCCCTCAGGATCCCTTTTCACCTTGTAGACCCATTTCAAACCTATTGCCTTGGCACCACTTGGTAGATCAGAAAAACCCCAAGTGTTGTTCTCCTGTATTGATTGCAGTTCACTGTTCATAGCATCTACCCATCATTTTTCTTCTAATGCCTCATCCACTCCACTTGGCTCATCTGCAGATAGCAGGCACATACCACTGTATTCATAGTCTTGAATCTCATCAGTGGAGTCCAATAGGTCATTCAGAGTTCTAAACCTGAGAGGACCTCCAAAGGTTTCTTCAGAATTTTGACTTGGTGGTGTTGCATAAACAATGCTCTGACCAGCATTTGAACCTGGAGTAATAGGAGAGTTAACTGGCAGAAAATCACCAACTTCACCCCCTTGATCTGCAGATTGTCCACTTCCCCCATCTGAACCTCGACCGGCTGCGCATTTTCAGCATTCTCTGCTATTGTCGGATTTTGGTCAGTCTCTTCATAATGGACAATGAAAGAATTTGTCCCCTGTTGATCTGTGCTCGACCCACTGCTATCCCAGTTCCATGGTACATTTTCTTCAAAAATCACATCCCCGCTCACAACTAGCTTGCCGGTGGAAGGATCAAATAATTTGTACCCCTTAGTGCGACTCATAACCAATAAAGGCCATTTTTCTGGATCTGTAAGACAACTTGTGCAAACCAGGACCAACTAACTTCACATGGGCCACACAACCAAATACTTTCAGGTGATTCACCTTGGGTTTCTTACCATGCCAAGCTTCAAAAGGAGTCACATTGTTCAAGGCCTTAGTGGGTGATCTATTCAACAAATAAACTGCAGTTCTCACTGCTTCCCCCCAGAATACTAATGGGACTTTCATTGTTTTCAGTAAACACCTTGCCATTTTCACTACAGATTGGTTCCTCCTCTCCACCACTCCATTTTGCTGTGGAGTGTATGGGGTGGTGGTGTAGTGTTTGATTCCTCCTTAAATGCAGAAAACACTGAACAGACTAGAGTTGAACTCCCCCCTCTATCTGTTCTGAGTGCCTTGAGTTTTCCACCAGACTCACTTTCAGCCCTAGCCATAATTCTTTTAAAACTGTCTAGTGCTTGATCTTTGGTCTTAAGCATATCCACCCACATGTATCTAGAGTGATCGTCTACCACAAGTAGAAAATATGAAGCACCTCCTATACTGCTAGGTGTAATTTGCCTATAGAGATCTGCATGAACTAACTCTAGGCCTTGATCTGCTCTGAAACTTGACTATTGTGGGAATGGTTTTCTATGCCGTTTACCTAGGACACAACCATCACACACTCTTTCTACCCTTCTTACAAATTGGCAACCCATCTACCATTGTCTTAGCATTCAGATTGTTCAGTGACTTGAAATTAATGTGCCCATATCTAGCATGCCAAAGCCAAGCTTCATCATTTGATTGTGCAAGCAAGCAGATAGGTGGCACCAACCCAAATTTTGCTAGATATAATCTGTTGCCAATTCTAGGTGCAGAAATCAGCGGTGTTACGTCCCGATCAAACACATTCGGTCTCCCATTTTCTCCCACAAATTTAAAACCCTTTGCCTCCAACCGACCCAAACCGATTATGTTACTTTTCAATTCAGGTATGTAGTAAACTTCAGTAAGCACTTTATGACCATGATTACGATCTTGCATCACTACTGAGCCCATACCTTGGATCTTGACACTTTGGAGCCATCACCAAAACGAACTGTCCCATGGACAGACTCATCGAGCTGTGTCAGCGTCGATCTGGCCCTGGTCATGTGATTGCTGGCGCCTGTGTCCAGCACCCACACGTCTTACGGGGACGCCGCACCGGCACCACTTTCTCCATGAGATGTACAACCCGACGAGTGTCGTGCACCACGCCACAGGTTGCCGCCATCAGCGCCCGCCGTGTCGAGATCCAACGACAATCACGTTCGCCTCGAGCACTGGGCCTCCTTCTTCTTCTCCTTCTTTGGGCGTTTGCAGTCTTCTGCCTAGTGGCCGTAGATGCCGCAATTGCGACATCGGCCTTTCCGTCGTGGCGTGCCCTCGGAGGTCAGCTTGACCGATCGAGCCGCCGCCATTTGGACGTGTCACCTCCTTGCCCTGTCCACTTCCACCGGCGCCGCCACTCCCGGACCGCTTGTTCCGGGATGGAACCCGTGTTTGTTTCGTTCGGCCAGTCCTCCTCCACGAGGAGAAGACGGCCGGCCTTGTCGATGACGTGATCGACCTTGTCGACGAACCGGTCCTCCGCCGCCTGCAACAAACTCACCACATCATCCACCGACAATTTCTTGAGATCATAGAACATCTCAATGGAGACTACGACCTGGTTGAACTGCGCCCGACGACGCCGCGCAAGAACTTCTTCACCCCTCGCATCTTCGATCGTCTCCCCAAGAGTCTTGAGGTTGCCAATGAGGTTCGTGAGCCTCATCGCAAACTCATCGATCGATTCTCCATCCTTGAACGTGATGTTCTCGAACTCCATCAACATCTTCTGGGCGTTTACTTCCTTCACCCGATTGGCACCAACACGCATCACCTTGATCGCTTCCCACGCCTCCTTCGCCGTGGTCTCCCTGCCGAGCATCCGCCACATCTCCTTGGGCACCGAGCGGAGCAGCGCGCTCATGGCTTGAAGATCGTGCGCCCTCTTGACACTGGTACCTGGGTCGATCACCTCCCAGATCTCCAACGCCTCGAGATTGCACAACATGACCATTGCCCACTCGGTGTAGTTGTCCCTTGACAGCAACGGCCACATCAACGACGACTCCTTCACGCCATGGCCACCGCTTCGACGAACCATCTCCCATCTTCTTCACCTCCGGTTGTCCGGCGGTTGGGGACGATGTACTTGCTCGGCGGTGACGACGAAGGGCTCGATGACCGGCTATGGGACATAAACCAGCTCCGATACCAGATTGTTGGAACCAAGCTCGGCGATGGCGAAGCTCGGCAACGGTGCGACGAAAGCAGGTGGTGGTGGCGCGCACTAAAACCCTAACCGAGCGTGAGAGCGAGAGTGGAAGTCAAGAGAGTTTTTTCACTGCGTAATGGCGCAGCTTTTCGATGCATTGATTTGGTCTTTGTACACGGGCTTGAAGCCCTCCAACCCCGCCACGGTTCCACGACTCCACGGTGCGCCGTCGTTGCCGGACGCCCGCAGGACATGCATGCACGCGGCCATGGCGGGGTTAACAACCTAACGCGGTCAAGGCACCAACATGCAGCCTCCGCTGTACCCTGAATCTACGCTTAACCAAAACATGAATGCAACAACCTAATGCACCTAATGCACGCATGACTTGACACGATTACAAGGTTCAACATGATACTCTGCGTCTTCAGACTTTGAGATGACAAAGAGGGAAATCTCATCGAAAGCATGGTAGGGCTTATATCAAGTTAAGTGATAACTCTGAACAAAAGCTCATCGAGCATGGTATGTAGGGGTGACATGATTCTTTTTGAATGTAATGGGGGCGACATGAATCAGTTGGGCAAAAGGCTTCACCGTCGTTTATGTACATTCCATAGTCAACATCTAGTTATATGAAATTTAGTAAAAAAAAACATGTCCATCCTATGTAGATTGACCACCTAAGAGGTCAAGAACTAATGAACTTAAATCCCAAAATTTTTTTGGTCTTGGTACATATTTCACAAACTATCCTATACACAAGAGCAAGAGAGCATGATCGAGGGTTTTTCACGTTTAATGTGATGTGCTATCTAGTTATATGTTTCATCTTTCACATTCTTCTTTCAAGAACAGTATCCTTTCATAGTGAACAAGAGAAAGCGAGCTCGTTGTCTTTCACAAACTATGCCATTCTAAACAAGCGAACCATACCTCTTTTCATAATGAAACAAGCACACCTGATGCTTTCCAAATCTACAACTACAATAAGAAGCCACTACAATTACATTAGACAAACACCTCATCTCTCTTTTTTGCCGAAAACAAAATGCTCATGTCCCTCATGTTTGCAACCCTACACCTGCAGCTTCTCTTTTATATAGAGTGAAAGAGACGGCAATATCACACAATAAATGTAGGTACTAGTAGCATTTGATTTCCTGTAATCTCATTGAATGGACAGTTGGCCACCACAGCACCACTCAAGTTTCATGATATAAAAAGCTTACTAAGTTAATTACATTTTTGTCTTTTCAGAGTTGAGAGATGATCATGGAATAAAGGGAAATCTCATTGAGCGTGGTAGGGGCTTGACATCAAGTTTAGTGATAAATGTTGATAGTTGAGTTAGTTGCTTCTGTTATTTTTACTCATTGTCGTTGGTTGTATTGCTCATTCTGGGTTCTTCTTCTTTTTAATATAATAAATCAACAGCACTTCTGCCTGATTTGTTTCAAAAACAATTACCAAAACCCTAACTAATATGTTAAGATAGACCGAAGAAGAACAAAGTCTTTGTACGATCCAGTATCTAGTCGTTGTCAAGAGTTTCAAATCTTTCATGCTCTTGTAGTGCATTCTGAATTGCCAATGCCTCCTACTCACAGTTAGTTTCGGTGGGTAACACCTACCACTATATGATATCCGTTTAATTGGGAGCAGCTAACACACTTCATGTTTCTGCATTCAGTTGTTTAGTTCAGCTCAGGGGCCATATTTTGCTTCTGCCATTTGGTAGCATAGGTACCATCAACCAACATTGGAAAGCTAAGATCAAATTCTGTTTAGTGAGTTGCTTATGGTTCATTAATTGAAAGATGAAAAATACAAATAATAAAGAGTAAATTAATTCAAAAAAATAAAGATTAAATTACACCCACTTTACAACAACTTGTGCGGTTGTATCACTATGATCCAACAAGTTATAATGCATGTAAACAAATGCATTAACTTGTTGAATGTGGGCACACTGATTTCACTATAACACATAATGGTTGTAGCTCCACTTTATCGTCAAATTAGTGTAAACTACTGCTATTTATGATCATAAGTAGTATATTAGATTGGTCTAACTGTTTATGCAAGCAATTGACCAGTCATTCAATCTAATCTTCTTTTTTTTTTTGTAATGCCAATGGGCTGCAAATTCACAACATGAAAAAAGAAAAAATCTTGGAAAGAAACAATAGTCCTGCTTGCTTGGGCATATCACGGCGTACTTCCTCATGGATGGCAAACTCTTGCTGTGACAAGCCCAACCTCGTTTTACACGCCATTTCCGCCCACTCTGCCCTATGCTAGTATGCCACTAGCTACCATGTTCAGGTCGACATCGACAAGCCCACCAACATATGTGATGTTTGTCGACGATGGAGGGCGTCCCAGCTATCCACATGCATGTGCACATGGTGAATACCACCAGCCACCACAGATTTTCACCTGCAAATTGTGATACTGACTGTGAAGAGCCCTCTTTGTCGACCTCAACTACAGCCGGTCTGGGAGAATCAACCATGACAAGCTTCCGTGCATATGTGATAATTGACGACAAAGGCAACTATCCAGAAATGCAATCACCTCTTCCAAGTCTAGAACTATACAGAGCAATTGCCTTGGCGAACACCTCATCTCTCTTTTCACCAAAGACAAAACAGCAACACCTCGCGTGTAGCGTGTAAACATATGATTAACTTGTTGAATGTGGGCACACTGATTTCACTATAACACATAATGGTTCATTTGATAGATCATAGTTGTAGCTCCATTTTACCATCACATTGGTGTAAACTACTGCTATTTATGATCATAAGTAGTATACTAGATCGGTGTAACTGTCTATGCAAGCAATTGACCAGTCATTCAATATAATCATATTTTTTATAATGCCAACGGGCTGCAACTCACAACATGAAAAATGAAAAATCATGGAATGAAACAGTATTCTGCTTGCTTGGACATATCACGGTGTACTTTCTCATCGATGGCAGACTCTGGTGGACCCGGCCTCTGGTCGGCATATTGTCTCGTGATGACAAGCCCAACCTCGCTTACACGCCATTTCATCCCGCTCTGCCATATGCTAGGATTCCACTAGCTACAATGCTCGGGTCAACATCGACAAGCTCAACTACATATTTGATGTTTGACGACGATGGAGGGTGTCCCAGCTATCCAGATGCATGTGCACATGGTGAATATGTAAGATGTAGTAGGTACACAGGAGAAGAATCTGGGAACGAGAGGAGGAAGACCAAGTAGGAGGGATGATAATTGACGACAAAGGCAACTATCTGGAAATGCGGTGTGGTTACCACTTGTGAATACCACTGGTCTTCCATCTCACACTGTGAAAAGCGTTCCTGACTCCTTCCAAGCCTAGAACTACAGAGCAATTGCCATAGCGAACACTTCATCTCTCTTTTCACCAAAGACAAAACAGCAACCTCTTTTCACCACATTTCCTGACCCCTTCAAATGCTCTAGTGCTCCTTTATTTATGGAGTAACAAAAGGGAGGGCAATAAATGTAGGTAATAGCATTTGATGTGCGTCAGGTTATTCAGTGCCTGTAATTTCAATGAATGGTCATCGGCCAGAGGCCACCACTGATGTTCCATGATAAACTGCTCAAGCCTAGGCCAATCTCACTGAACATGGTGGTGCTGAGGTCAAGTTAAGTGATAACTATGAAAAGAAAATGCCATCTATGCTCTAGCATGGCAAGGTGAGATGAATGAGTTTCAAAAATTTGTGGTCATATAGTGTATTTCAAATTTGAGGTCAAGTTAATTCACAATTCCTCCTAGCCTGACTCGAAAAGACACTAAAGTACTTATCCAGTAACTTAAGCCTCCATAACGTTTATATGCTCATTCACTTGGGCCGTTATGTCAAGAAGCATGTGCCGTTTGATTTCATATATATATATACTCAAACATTATTTAGCATCTGCAGCGTATCCTAACTCGATTTGGGCAGCTGATACTTCATTTTAATCCTGTTATCTGATTATTTTTTTTCGAGAGCGTGCAATAGCACGTATATCATTAAGCAGGAAAGCAGGTTTACAGGTTACAAAACAGAATAATCCAAGGATTACCACCCCACTCACGCAACACACTGGAAAAACAAGAAAATGTAAATACGCAACAACAATTCGTGCGACAAGAGTCCTGTGGCCATCAGATCAAGGACTCGTCCTCCCCAAGCTCTAGCATGTTTAGGTTGAGGGCAATTGGGTCGAAACGGTCTCCCAAGAGCTTCTGCAGGTTGTCATGGCCGGCCTGCAACAATGGCTGGCGGAACATGGCTGTGTGCAGCTTCACCGTGTCAGCCCCAATGGAGGGTGAGGGCGGAGCGACCCCCAACTTCTGCAACAGGACCCGCTGAGCCTGCTTGGTAGCGTCCGCTTCCCGTGGTGCAGACGCAATGCGTACACTCCGTCGAAGAGATGCAGCAGGAGTTGGCGTTCTCGGCTTACGGTGCTTGGGAGGGCCCGGAATGATCGGTGTCTGCATAGGGATGCAGAGGCGTTCCTCCAGAGTCATGGCGGCCGTCCTTAGAGTTGTGGGTGAAGGGGCATCCATGTGGTTGGTTGGAGGTGAGGCCACTGTGGGCGCACCGACAACGGGAGATGTTGCCGGCGACACACCAGCCATCGCACGCGGTGCCACCGCGTCCCCAGCATTGGCCCCCAGCACCACAGCAACGGGGACGCCCGGCCGTGGGGAGCAAGCTGGCACAACATCGCCAACCTCCCCGACGCCTCATCATCCGCAGCGAGCCGGGTCATCTGTGGCGGTGACAGCGGTTCCGACAACGCTGGACGCGCGACGAGGGAGGCGGCGAGCTCATCAAACATCGGATCAAACCAATCTTGAGGCCCCACACCACCTCCGAGCTCTAACAAGTGGGTCGAGGCGGTAGCGGCCGGGGATGCGACAGTGTTAGGAGGTCGCGTGCCCGACGCCCGTCGGGCGCCGACGGCGTGTGGCCGGCGCCGACGGCGGGCGCCTCCCATAGGCATCTGAGCTGCCCCGGACGAGCCAACAGGTTGTGACCATCGAGGGTCAACCAACTATGTGGCCGACCTGGGCACGAGGAGTAACGATGGAGCTGGCGACCGATCCGGCAAACTGCTCCGCTTAACGTGTTGTGCGCGCCGGCCCGACATGGCAGCACAAAGCTCCAGGTGGTGAAACCGGGCGTCGATCCTCCGAGGAGTGAAGCGGTGGACAACCTTGCCTGCACGCCCTTGCCTGATGACCGACACCCCGCGGTGGAGGCAGCGGGCAGGGGAATTTTCGCGCCGCAACGTGGTCGTCCAAGGTAGTTGAACAGAGTCCTTGGAGCTCCCGCGATAGGGCGGTGACGTTTGGCCACTGCAGTCCCGAGCAGCGGCATGGGACGGCGACGTCGAACCACCTTGAAACCATCAACATCGCCTGAGGGTCGGAACGAGGCGGGCGTCGGCGATGCCCCTCGCCGAGGCCCAAGACGGCGATGCATCGGGAGTCTTGCCGATGTCTGCGGCCCAAGGCGGCGTCGTCGCGCAGGAATCCGCACAGCCCCCAGCAATGGGTTTTCCGGGCAACCGCTGCGTCGGCGGCGCCGCCTCCCTTAGTAGGCCGCCCTGGCGACCCAAAGTGGGTGCGCAAAGCGGCGCGGCTGCGGGAGAGTCCGCATCCGAGGACGGGAGGCCTCGCGTGGGCTGCGCCCGTGCGTGACGGGCGAGGCGACCCTCCCCCTCAAGCGCCGGCGGCGACGGAGGCAGCCGTGCGTAGAGGCGCGGTCGTCGCCGGAGCTGTGGAGGTGCCGGCGCCCTCCACCCGGGCCGGGCACGCTTTCTCCTCGCGGTGACGGTGGGAGGAAGAATGGAGGGGCAAGTGCGGAGAGGGAGGCGGCACGGGAGCTCGTCGAGCATGCCACAGCTCGCCGTCTCAATTTCAACCTCGGGCGTCCCCGACGACCATCCGGAACTCATCTCAACCTTCGGACCGCGGAGCTCGAGCACGACGGCAACGGTGGGACATGCACCGCGATGGCATCGGTAAAGGCAACGCCCGAGGCGAGGATACCGATTGTCGAGTCGCCTCAATTCTGACTTCCGAGTGGCGGGCTCGGCAAGCGGTGGCGCCGCCCGAGGGCAGCCACCGGCGCGACCGGAGGCCGAAGTGCGACGGGCTGGGGGCGGAATGGCGCCGCGGGGAGGGTGTCCGCCTCCTCGGGATCAAGGGCAGTGAGGCGGTGGTCACCGACCCAACGAGGAGGGCCCGGCGGGGTGGCGCGCGCCGCCAGCGAGACACGGCCTTTGGGACATCCACCTCGCGCCCGGCTTCCCCTCCCTCCCGCTTCATCTGCGCCTTCACCGTCTTGTTCGTCATCACCGGTTGTGCAATGTTCTCCACCGTATGTGGCAGCGGCAATGTAGATGGACGCCGGGGCGGCAAGGAGGAGCGCCCGGCACGAGGAGGAGTCCGGGAGCAAGGAAGAGGGCAGATCCGCCGGATCCAAACCGGCCGTGCGGATCCGGGCACCCGGCGCCGGGAAGGGCCGGCGGGAGGCGTGCCCCACGCCGGGGGAGATGCGGCAAACCTCGCTGCTCACCCGGGAAGGGGATGCGGAGGGGTTTTCGTGGAGGCAGGGGTGGGGAGGGAGGGGAGGTGGCAGAGGAGGTTGTGGCGGTGCCGGGCCGTGGTGGCTGCCGGCGCCGGGGCGCGGAGTCGCAGCGCGTCCGCCGGGAGCAACGGTCGGGTCCGCCCGCTCACCCCTGCGCAATGGCCAAGTTGCTTCGGGCTCCTGTTATCTGATATTCAAAGCTGATGAACTGTCTTCCCGTTAATTTTGTAATATTCGTTGAGTTGGGAGCAACCGATTTCATGTTTATTCAGTTGTTTAGTTCAGGCCAAGTTTCATATATTGCTTCTGCCATTTGGTAGCATCAGGTACCATCAATCAACCTTGGAAAGCAAAGATCAAAATAACTATTTGTACAATAACGAAATGTAAGTGAACACCTAAACATTTATCATGAAAATGTGGTGAAAGACGCCCTATCATGTAGATTGGTTCCCTAAGAGTTCAAGAACTACTAAACCTTAAGTCCCAGAAATCTGGGGTTCTAGGTGTATATTTGACAAACTATATATTATACACAGGAGCAGGAAAGCATGGTCGAGGAGTGTCCACCTGCAATGTGATGCCCTGACGACTGATATATCACATTTGTTTTTATTATAACAAATAATTTAACAATGAAATTATTTGGTATTATCTCCATCTAATTAAAGAAATCAGCTCCACGAACAGCACTACTACAAAAAAAAATGGGGAGACAGGCCCAAACGTTTTTTCTTGGATATAACAGGAGGGGCAAGGAGTCCCTATTGATGATATATTGGAATAAAAAAACCAAACGAAGTAGAGTACATCGAACAAGTCAGGATACATTACGGGACTAAAAAGGGAAAGAAAAAAAGAAACAAAGAAGGGACTAGAGGTGTCCCTGGCCCCAAACATTAATCGAGACGAGACGCAAAGTGTTCATATCCAAAAATATGCATGTTGTGGTTTTTAGAGGCCGGCAACCGGAGACACTCAGACCTAATCTAAAATCAATTAACAGAGATGGACCTCTAACTCTTAAAAGTTTTGCCTCCATAAATGTGGACCATTTACATAGCAGGGCGCCGAACATGTTAAGAGGCCCGCTTCTGAAAATAGCCCCAAAGCCCGTAAGAATCGATCAGTCCATCTCAACAAGATATCACTGTCAAAGTATATAAACAAGAAACTCGAAACCCTAGTTTGCACTCTTTCTCTAGCCCGCGCTCTTCTTTTGTGCACTCTCTCTCCCATTAGCATCCTCCACTCCTCTCTCATCGCCCCACTCTCTACCCACTTCATCCCCCTCATGATTAGTTGGTAGGGCAAGCGCTTGCGGCGGCGGATCACATGAACACACACTCGAGGTGGTGCCCAAAACGGATCTAGGAGGAGCGGGCTGCGAAGGATCTGCGAGTGCGCTCTACTCTCTCTCTCTCTCTCTCTCTCTCTCTCAACCTCTCTATGGCGGTGGCAGATCACACGAGCACACACTCGCGCGGTGGTGCCCAGCACAGATCTAGGAGGAAGAGGCCAGTGACGGATCTACGAGTGCGCTCTACTTTCTCTCTCTCTCTCTCTCTCTCTCTCTCTCTCTCTCTCTCTCAACCTCTCTAAGGCGGCGACGGATCGCACAAGCACACACTCGCGATGCTACCTAGCACGAATCTAGGAGGGGATGCCTGCGAAGGATTTGCCAGTGTGCTCTCTCTCTCTCTCTCTCTCTCAACCTCTCTAATGCGGCAGTGGATCGCATGAGCACACACTCGCACGGCGTGGTGCCCAACACGGATCTAGAGCCTGTGATGGATCTGTGAGTGGGCTCTACTCTCTCTCTCTCTCTCTCTCTCTCTCTCTCTCTCTAAGGCAGCGATGGATCGCACGAACACACACTCACGGTGGTGCCTAGCACGGATCTAGGAGGACAGGCTTGCGACGGATCTGCAAGTGAGCTCTACTCTCTCTCTCTCTCAAAACCTCTCTAAGGCAGTGGCGGCACATCTAAGGAGGAGGCGGTGCACGATGGCGGGGGCAATGTCAGATCTATGGAGGCCACGGTGGATGCGGAGGAACCAATAGATTCAAGAAAGCATGTGTGGATTGAGTTAAAAGTGCGGCGTGGTGGCGGTGGGAACCGGTAGGCGAGGTGACATGGTGGCCAAGGTAGGCGACAGGGGCTGGGTTGATTAACAACAACAAGTGGTGGAGGATGATAATTAATTAAGGTATGGCAAGTAAACGATATAAATGGCAAAATATTATTCAAAATAAGTTCCTTTTATGAGAAAAAATAGTATTGTGTGCACATTAAATTGTAGTGATTGTCAAGTAAAAAATATAGAAATAAGAACATAGATATAAATAGAAAAAAAGTCCTCAAATTTGCATTCTATCAACACCAATTCACTAACATGTACATGCCTACATCATGCACAAATGGTAAATATTTTTTGTTCCAAATTTGCCACGTTCAAAAGGCGATATGTACCTGAAGCTTTGGGATTTCCCTAGAACTCTTCTTTTGAAATCCATCTTTATTTAATTATTTGCTAGTGCAGCATCAATATACCTGCGGCCCGTTAGAAAGAGCCTATGCAGCCATTGTGCGGACATGCAAACACCAGCCTAGATAACAGGTTGTTCTTCTTCCTCAGCAAGTGGGCATATATTGACACAATTTAGACTTCGAGAGCTAAACTATTGCTAGCAAGCATCTTCAAAACATATGTGATTCAATAGAATTACAGTTCCTTTCTTTCAACTAAACAAACAGAAAATATTTTTTACAGAAAAGATGAGCAGGAAACATAATATGACCACAGTAGGAAATGGTTACCCATACCGTCGGTTGTCACATCAGGACTTGTGACAGGGACTAAGACTGATCCATGACAATGTAGTTCGTTTTCTTTTACAAGTATAATAAAACCATATTTTCACATTCATTAGCCTTTGATCTTTCACAAAACATTCATTAGCATTTAGATTTTTAGCATATAAATTATACAATCTTACGGAAAACAGATGTTATAAATAACTAAAATTGCAAAATAATATGGCCTATTTTTCCTGTCTGATTTTCTATCCAATGTTGCCAGATTGAACACTGCAACTCCACTTGATTTCTATGGATCACGATTCTTGGGGTTGGAACTTGGAAGATTCCAGCAGCAAATGTGGCTCTGCATGATAGGTACTTGCAGGCTTTTCTTGCCTCTTGGCTGGTTTATCCACGAACACCACCCATTCAGAGTGAAACAAACACTCGTCCTGATGCTTTCCATGCCTACAACTACACTAAGACGCTGCAATTACCTCAGGTGAACATCTCATCTCCCTTTCCAAGCCTGCACTATGCCTTGCACTCTTGCACCTTCAACTTCTTTTATATTGAGCGAAAGAGATGCCAACATCTCCACGCAAAGAAATGTAGGTAGGTAGCATTTGCTTTGCATCAGGTTTATTCAGTGCCTGTAATTGCATTGAATGGGCACCCACCAGGCGACCAATGCACCACTGAGGTTCCATGATTAACCCTTCACTCAGTTCTTTACTCTGTCAAGCCTCCGAGCGTGGTAAGTTTAAGAGATCACTGTTGGCCAGGTAACACACCCTAGAGGGGAATTGGACTCAGGATTTAGAAGGCAGCAATAATCATGGCTGCCTTTAGCTTCATTACATAGGAAATAGTAATCTTGGTACATAAGAAAACATCCCAATTACTAGACCTTATTCTAATTGCAAAAAGCATATTCTACATGCTAAGATAGAAGGTGGGTACAGCTTTAACAAACTCAGTAATTAACTAGATATATAGGTAACTTAGAGAGGAGTAAGGCTTAGCTCTCAATTCTCCCCCTTAGGCCCTGTGCTAAACCTTAGAGGTGATTCGAACAAGTCCAATCCTTGTTCAGGACAGCTCTCACACTCCCATCTTCCAGGCAGCTCCTAATGAAGTGATACATTATTTTGACGTGCTTCATCTCTCATAAAAGACTGCATTCTTGGCCAGAGCTCGAGCAGGCTTTGGTATTGTAATGCTGGAGTTCCCGATGGATCCTATGCTTAGAGTAGCAAGCAAATCTTTTGCTGCGGACTTCATGAATCACTCGACCATGTCTCTCAGTCTAGTATACTTCGTTTTATGGACTAAAAATGAAGATATATATTACTGTGTCCAGTGTTGGTGTCCGACTCCAAACTATATATATACTCCAGGCAGCTATAGGAGCATCAATTGTTCAGCAATTCATTCAGTGCATCTACCAGAGTGTTGTCCTCGGCTGAAGCCTTCGACAATGGGTACTCGAACAGTCAATAGCACAGTAATTAAGGAGCAGAGGCAGAGGGAAACTGTATCATGTATGGGGTCAATAAATCATCCTCTCCTGCTTCATTTCTCTAGGTCTCTATGTATACTATCCTTTTTTGCACCCAGCGGGTATAAAGCACCCGTACCAGTCACAAGTATACACAGACTATTTCACGCTATAATGGGTGTCACTGTTCATTTCACTACAGCCGATACAACGTCAGATTTGGACCGCTGGTAAGCGGTCCCCTTTGAGTCAGACTTCATAAGAACGACCCCTCAGACTCTTGTGAGTCCTGCTTGCAGCCCTTGCGACGCTGCGGCCTTCGCACAACACAACCGCAATTCCGTACTTCGCCAAGTGTCAGATGCTTTGCCGAGTGCCTTCTGTGGTATTGTGCCGAGAGCCAACCAAAATATACGCGATAAAAGAAAAAACTCTGCGAAGATGCACCTTTCGTGCAGGATTTGTATCGCCTCCCTAGTGCCTAGCAAAGAAGGCTTCCTTGGTGCCTTTAGTGTAGGAGATCGAGTTTCGCCTTTCTCTTGTCATTTCATGATAAGGGGATTCCTAGTCCCTGTAAAAAACCATATAATTTCGACACATTCGGAGGCTTTGACGAGCCAAGCTAGCAAGGGGAATTGAAGAATGTGGCCCCTAACAGTAACCCCTTGCAGCTGAGTCTTATGGACGCCAAGCGAGCTCGCGGATTCTTTTTCAGCACCCTTTGCTTCAGCATGCCCATCGGCCATTGCCCACGAGCCCACTCATCATCCCGTAAAGCTCGCAAGCACTCATCGTCCCCGTAAAGCTCGCAAAATTGTCATGGAAGCCTTAATGCTCAAATCTTCACTTTTGTATATTGTTTATTTATTTTGTAATTGATGAAGAATACTTCTTTCGGTACACTCGTGGTATATGTTGGTCATTTGTCAAAATGTATGTAACTCTTTATTTGATGCCAATGCATGTGTTTTCCAAAAGCTTTGAATCCAATCCTTCTTGGGGCGACTAAATGGAGGAAAGATTCTTGATATAAAATTCTGTCCTAACATTGATGCTGGAGGTGAGCTACGGAATAGAGAAATATTCATAAGCATGGTCACCATGGCTGCTTGTATTATTATAAGCACAGTACGTATATGTGATTTGCAACTCATTACCCTAAACTTCACGTATTTCAACAAAAGTTTCTAGAAACAGATACGACAGTGTAGTCGTCCCACAAAATTTCACACAACCAAATGGACAAGGGGAAAGTAAAATTTTCACGGCATATGGACTAGTTAGATCTCTCAACGCTTCAGCACATCTAGTCTAGAAAACAATGCAGAGATGGGGAATGCAAAAGGCAAGAAGTCTGAAAAAAATTACTTCCTTGACAAGACAGGATTACAGTTTTTGTTTGGTTTTCATAGCCCTATTCTAGTAGTGGTTAGGTCTTGCCTCGGTAATTATTTGGTTACCGCTAGACTTTGTTCGTTTGAACTTTATTCTGCTTAATAAAACGCGCAATGGCGTGTTCCCATAAAAAATAGCCCTATTCAAATCTGGTTTCTAGTGGCTTGATGGGAAAACCCATCCAAACTCAATGATGGAAAGGTTGAGGCAGTTTGGGGTATGGGCCCACCGCATTACCACGGATTTCAACGGCCGAAAGTTGCAAAGCTTGGCAGCCGGGTGACAAGGCAGAGGAACACAGCCTGAGTAGGTCCCAATGTCTCCTATGCTTATTATGTGTAGCAAGTAAAATTGTTGCCACAGACTTCATGAATCACTCGATCATCTCTTTTAGCGAAACATGCCTACTTCTTTAGTTCTTTTTATGGACCAAAGATCATATCACTGTGTCCCATGTGGTTGTCCAAACTATACTCCATGGAGCTATAGAAGAAACATCATCTATGGTTCAGCAATTCATTGAGTGTGCCTACAACTACATGAGAATGTAATGAGCAGGTCACATTCAGTTACCTAGAACATTGGTTTTAATTAATGTAAATCTGTGACTAACTGCTTACGGGCATGCACGTGTTTCTCTGTCCCATTTTGTTGACGTAGTTTTAGCTTTGAATGAGGTGCATTAAAGTTTCTCTATACCAAGCCAGTACCTGTGTCCATATGCATGGTTGAATGGATGAATCTGAACACTTTTTTGCAGTGCTCGAACGTCTTCAATACTGAGACAGAGGGAGTACATACAAAATAGTGACCATCTGTGAGGTGAAACGTCTAAAATCTGTGACTAACTGCTTACGGGCACGCACATGTTTCTCTGTTTGCTTGAGTTGGAGTATGGTACCGATAGTGAACATTTCTGACAAAACATCTTGCTTAAAAGGTCCTTCAAGTGCTCTGCCAAGTGCCAAGGAAACAAACGGCAGCAAAATTACTCATCAAGTCAGAGAAATATTCATTATGTTTTTAAATAGTGATCCGATTCGTATATTTGATGCCTAAAGTTTCTAATAACACACGCACTTGAATCTGCCAGCCAAAATTGTAAAGAATGACTAGAAATTGTAAAGAACCCCCTTTTGACTCTTTTTGAGGGAGTAACATCATATCATCTAGGCATATCATCTATTATTCGTAGTGACGATGCTAGCTGTGGACTTTGGATGACATGTTGACAAGAACGAAAGGAAGGAAAAAACTGCAGAGTAGTACACAAGAACACAAGCACGAGATAAAACTGCAGGTGCATCTCCATAGTTTGACAAAACTTAGAGTAGTATAACTTATTATTAACTAGCTCTCAGTGCAAAATCCAGTAGTCCAAAACTAACTAAGCTCATAAACCTCATCAATAATCCTATCTAGTGCATGTGTTTGGTTGTTGCTACAAATCCAGTCGTCCTAGCAGAGGGGCGGTAGGACAACGAAGAAGTGGATATGGCTTTGAAGAAGTCATATTTCAACAAAATGTTTCTAGAGAGATCCTATACAGTTTATAGTCATCCCACAGAATATCAGAGAAGCCAATGCCCAAGGGGAAACTAAAATGTTCACGGTACATCTCCCAACGCTTTAGAACATCTAAAAATTGCAAAGATGGGGAATGCAATATATGCAAGAAGTCTGATAATTTTTACTTCCTTACAAGATATGACTTACAACTTGGCTAAGTTGGGTTATCATAGCCCTATTCAAATGCGAACAGTGGCTTGATGGAAAACCCAGAGAAGAGAAGGTTGAGACGGTTTGGAGTTTGCTTCTATTGTATTGCTTCTGTTGATAGTTGAGTTTGCTTCTGTTGTTTTTAAGAGTTCGTTGTTTTCAGTCGTCATCGTTGTTGTACCTCTATTGTACTGCTCGCGGTCTGGGTTCTTCTTCTTTTTAATATAATAAATCAGCAGCACTGCCGTCTGATTCGTTTCAAAAACAATTACCAAAACCCTAAGTAATATGTTAAAATAGACCAAAGAAGACCAAAGTCTTCTAGTCGTCGTTTTCTTCACAAGCGGGACTTCAACTGTACTGCATTAAGACAAGAGGACAAAGATAGATCGAGCACTTGAAACAAAGGGCTCGACAAGTAATCAAGGATTACCGGCGGAGCCCCTGAAACACGAAACAACACACAAACAAACATCAAGAATACATGGGGAGGGAGGAAGAGAACCCAACACCTAAGTCCTAACCGACTAGACCTGCATAAGAGAAACCAACGCAAAGGTTGTGCGCTTTCGAGAAAACGAAGCCGTGGTGGCAAAGCATCCACCAAGCGAACCATCGTCAACTCCGGTAGCAACTAGAAAGTCGCCCGAGCCGAGGCGAAAAAGGAGCTTTGGTCAAGTGACTGCGAGCCGAGTGAGCAACCATCGGCACTCAACGGCGACCGGGGAAGACGCCGGGTGAGCCAAGCAAGAAAAGCGACCATCGGCACTCCAGCGGCGACCAGAAGCCGCTACGGCCGAAAGAGAGAAACGGTGGCAATGTCAAGCGAGGCGGGGGCAAACTTAAGCGAAGAGAAGATGAAACACTAGCGAGGCAAAGTACGAGAGGGCCGATCGCGCTTGGCGGTGCGGAGGAACCGGAAGCCAAAGACGATGACCAAGGCGGGTGGACTGCAGAGTGCTCAAGCGTTGTCTTCGAGAAGGAGATCGACGTCCGCGGGCGCCAACAACGCTAGAGGGAGCACTAAAAGGTCTTTCAACCTCGGCCTGCGACGACGAACCACATGTGCCTGCCCTTCTTCGCAGCAGCCACAGGAGAGGTGGCCCGGCATGCCTATGGCGCCACCCGCGAACCCGGCCCGCCGCATGCACGCACTTCTCGCGAAAAGACGCGGCTAGTAGACCACCTCGGCTCCACCACCATGGTGACCTTTGTCATTGCAACGCCGTTGAGCGTAAGAGGGAGCAGAATGTCGGCCACCGCACACCAGCCATCCGCACGCGAGCGACCGCCACTAGTAGCGAAATGATTTTGCGAGCACTTGCAAAATCTTTTCCGTGGCGAGCACTTTTTGCCCGTCACGGAAAATACCCCACCACGTCCGGCTTTTTTACGTGGCGGGAGTTTTTTGCCCGTCACGGGAAAGATTTTTTGCGTGGCGGGCACCTTAACACGCACGCCACGCAAAATAAAATCTTTGCGTGGCGGGCGTGTTAAGGTGCCCGCCACGCAAAAAAAATTTTCCCGTGGCGAGCATCTTAAAAGGCCCGCCACGTAGATCCTCAAGGCCCAACAAGCCCGGGAATGGCCCGATATCCAGCACCATATATATACCGAAGTTGGGGTTTGGCACACCCAGTCCACTCTCCCTCCCTCATTCCACCGGTCGAGATATCCAGCGCCTCTCTCCCTTCCCAGCGTTCCCCTCGACACAACTCCCTCCCCGGGCCGGCGGCGTCCCCCTCCCTCCCCGAGGCTGCCCGGCCCCTCCCTTCCCCGGCGGCGAGGCGCGGCCCGGCCCCCTCCAAGACGGCGGGCGCCCGGATCCGTGGCGGATCGGCGGCGGCGCTCCGTCCACCGGCCAGATCCGCCATCTCCGTGTGGCGCGGATCCGCGGCTCGGCTTCAGCTTCCAGCGGCGCGCCGGGCGGGATGTACCAGCGCGACGACCGGCGGATCCGGCGGGACGCAGCGACGGCCGCGGCGGATCCGGCGGGGGCGGCGGCAGCGGGCGGATCCGGCCGGGGCGACGACGGGCGGTGCTCCGGCGGTATTGCGAAGCTGGGCTCGGTGTCGGGCCCGTATGGGCTGGCCGGGCACCGGGCTTTTTATTTTTTTATTAAACGTGGCGGGCACCGTGCCCGTCCACGGATATGGTCACATTTTTCCGTGACCTTTGCTTAGTGACGGGCACCCCTGCCCCGCCACACAAAAATCTGAATCGCCCGCCACGGAAAAGTATTTGGTAGTAGTGCGCCCGATGCGCGTCAGCCACGAAGTCGATAGGGTCCAGCACGGCGACCAAGGCCCGTAGCAGTGCCGCCTGTGCAGACCCAGCGCACCCAAGGCATGCCAGGCCCGGAACCGTATGTAGTCGTTGTCAATAGTTTCAAATCTTTCATGCTCTTGTAGTGCATTCTGAATTGCCAATGCCTCCTAGTGACGGTCAGGTTCCGTAGGTAACACCTACCACTGTATGATTTTAGCTAACACACTTCATGTTTCTGCATTCAGTTGTTTAGTTCAGCACTGGGGCCATATTTTGCTTCTGCCATTTGGTAGCATAGGTACCATGAACCAACCTTTGAAAGCTAAGATCAAATTCTGTTTAGTGAGTTGCTTATGATTCATTAATTGAAAGGCCAAAAATACAAATAAAAAAAGAGTAAATTAATTAAAAATATTGAGTAAATTGCACCCACGCTTTTTACAACAACTTGAATCACTATGATCCAACAAGTTATAAAGCATGTAAACATATGCATTAACTTGTTGAATATGGGCACACTGGTTTCACTATGACACATAATGGTTCATTTGATAGATCATAGTTGTAGCTCCATTTTATCATCAAATTAGTGTAAACTACTGCTATTTGTGATCATAAGTAGTATATTAGATTGGTCTAACTGTTTATGCAAGCAATTGACCAGTCATTCAATCTAATCCTATTTTTTTATAATGCCAATGGGCTGCAAATTCACAACATGAAAAGTTAAAAATCATGGAACGAAACATTAGTCTGCTTGCTGGGCTGTTTGCTTGGGCATATCACGGTGTACTTTCTCATGGATGCATGGCAGACTCTGGTGGACCGGCCTCTGGTCCGTCATATTGTCTCGTGATGACAAGCCCAGACTCGCTTACACGCCATTTCCTCCCGCTCTGCTCTATGCCACACTAGCTACCATGTTCAGGTCGACATCAACAAGCTCACGCACATACGGAGTATGTGATGATTTACGACGATGAAGGGTGCCCAGCTATCCAGATGCATGTGCATTCACCATGCTACCACAGATTTGAAGAGCCTTCTTGGTTGACCTCAACTACAGCTGGTGTGGGAGAATCAGACGTGGCAAACTCTCTTGTGAATACCACTGGTAAGCCACCGCAAGACTTGAGCCAGTTTCTGTGAAGAGCGCTCCTGACTCCTTCCAAGCCTGATACTGTGAACTATACAGAGCAACTGCCATGGCGAATACCTCATCTCTGCTTTCACAAAAGACGAAAAGAGCAATCCCTCACGTGTATGTGGTGCCCCTTCATATGCTTTAGTGCTCCTTTATTTATGGAGTAACAAAAGAGGGCAATAAATGTAGGTAATAGCATTTGATTTGCGTCAGGTTATTCAGTGCCTGTAATTTCAATGAATGTGCACCACTGATGTTCCATGATAAACTGCTCAAGCCTTTCTAAGACAACCTCATTGAACATGTTGGTGCTGAGGTCAAGTTAAGTGATAACTATGAAAAGAAAATATCATCTACCACGCGGAAAGGGAGAGATGAATGAGTTTCAAAATTTTGTGGTCATATAGTATATTTCAGATTGACAATGCCTCCTAGCCTGACTCACAGAAAAGATGCTAAAGTACTTATCCAGTAACCAAAGCCTCCATAAACTTTACATGCTCATTCACTTAGGCTGTTTTGTGAAGAAGTATGTGCCGTTTGATTTCATATACTCAAACATTATTTAGCATCTGCAGCCTATCCCAACTTGATTTGGGCAACTGATACTTCATTTTAATACAGTTGTCTGATATTCATATCTGATGACCTGTCTTCCCGATCATTTTGTACTATTCGTTAAGTTGGGAGCAACTGACTTCATGTTTATTCAGTTGTTTAGTTCAGGCCAGGTTTCATATATTGCTTCTGCCATTTGGTAGCTTCAGGTACCATCAACCAACCTTGGAAAGCGAAGATCAAATTAACTATGTGTACAATAACGAAATGTACACGTAATAAATTAAACACCTAAACATTTATCCTAAAAATGTGGTGAAAGACGCCCTATCATGTAGACTGGTTCCCTAAGAAGTCAAGAACTACTAAACCTTAAGTCCCAGAAATCTTGGGTTCTAGGTGTATATTTGACAAACTATATACTATACACAGAGGCAAGGAAGCATGGTTGAGAAGTGTCCACCTGCAATGTGATGCACTGATGTACATTTTTTTATAACAAATAATTTAACAATGAAATTATTTGATATTATCCCCATCTAAATAAATTAGCTCTATGAACAGCACTACTTAGGGAGACTGGCCCCAAACCTTTTTTTTTTTGATATAACAGGAGGGGCAAGGAGTCCCTACTGAAGATATATTGGAATAAAAAGCCAAACGAAATAGAGTACATCGAACAAGTCAGGATACATTAGGGGACTAAAAACTGAAAGAAAAGAAGAAACAAGGACGGGACTAGAGGTCTCCCCGGCCCCAAGACGAGCGCAAAGTGTTCATATAAAAAATATGCATTTTGTGGTTTTTAGAGGCCGGCAACCGGAGACACTCAGACCTAATCTAAATTCAATTAACAGAGGCGGACCTCTACCTCTTACGAGGTTTGCCTCAATAAATGTGGACCATTTACATAGCTGGGCGCAGAACCTATTAAGAGGCCCGCCTCTGAAAATAGACCCAAAGCCCGTAGAAATCGATTGGCCAATCTCAACAAGATATCATTGTCAAACTATATAAACAAGAAACCCTAGTTTGCACTCTTTCTCTAGTCCTCTGCTCAACATCTTTCTTTTGTGCACTCTCTCCCCCACTAGCATCCTCCACTCCTCTCTCACCGCCCCACTCTCTACCCACTTCATCCCCTCATAGTTGGCTGCTAGGGCAAGCGCTTGCGGCAACGGGTCGCATGAGCACACACTCACGGTGGTGCCCAACACGGATCTAGGAGGAGAGGCCTGCGGCGAATCTGCAAGTACTCTCTCTCTCTCTCTCTCTCTCTCTCTAGGGGTGGTGGCGGATCACACGAGCACACACACTCCCGTGGTGGTGCCCAGCATGGAAGTGCTCTCTCTCTCTCTCTACCTCCCTCCCTCCCTCAACCTCTCTAAATGCAGTGGCGGATGATCTAAGGAGGAGGCAGTGCACGATGGCGGCGCAACACCAGATCTATGGAGGCCACTGTGGATGCGAGGAGGCAGCAATAGATTCGAGAAAGCATGTGCGGACTGAGCAGGTGCAACATGGTGGCGGTGGGATCCAGTAGGCGTGGTGGCATGGTGGCCAAGGTAGCGACCTCGGGTGGCAAGTCTGGTTGATTAACAACAACAAGTGGTGGAGAATGATAATTAATTAATGTATGGTAAGTAAATGACATAAAATGCAAAATATTATTCAAATTAGTTCCTTTTATGAGAAAAAAATAGTATTTTTCACACCTCAGCAGCGACTGCCCGAGGTGGATCCTGGTGCAGCGTCGGTGGCCCACGGCCATGCAACGACGACGGTGAGACAATGGTGTCAACCCCCGAGACAACTCCAGGCGGTGTGCGGCGTCGGTGGCCCCCGGCCAAGCAACGACGACGGCGACAACGATGGCGTCGACATCCGAGCGAGACGACCAAGTTGACGGCAAAGCCGCCACGTTAGGCGAGTTGCAACTCCACACCACCAAAGCTCAGGGGACGCGTGCGAATATGCAGTGGAAACCTTGGTCACCAAAGCGCATCGTCGGTGGCCCTCGGCCAGACAGTTTCCTTTCTTTCACCGAAGAAACAGAAAATATTTTTTACGGAAAAGCTGAGAAGGAGACATAATATGTGGCCAGCATACTTTTTTTAGAATTTGAGGGCCATATGCCCCTGCCTTCAGATTACCAAAGACAATGAAACATTGTTCATGTTACAGCACTTGAGTGGTTCGCACCCTCCAAACACTCACAATATCGGTTCATCAACCTAGCACGCAGGCTAGCAACAGTACCAACTCTAACTGAGCATTACAGATTTCTCTAACAACACAACTACTCATTGGGAAGATCTTTATCCAACTAACTCCAAATTCACCAAACGCTCCCAGGTTTTCCCAGCTTCTTCACCGGTCTTTTTCTCACTTCCAGACAGCTTCAGCATCACTTCCTTTGGTAGGTTAATCTCTTCACCATTAGTAGCCTTCTGGTACATGTAAAGATCCCACTTGTCTTCAACTTGATTCAGTCCCCAATTCTTGCTGGTCTTGTACCAAATACTTTTTAGCTTGTTCACCTTCTGGGTAAACTCCAATCTCTTGTTTTGAGGCCACAAGATCACCCAGGCTTGCACCATCACAGTAATCTCCATGATCAATTTCCTCACATCTAGCCAAGCTACTCCCTGCATACACATTGTGCATCTTAGTTTCCAAAGCCCCCACAGGGCAGCAGCACAAATGCAATTGTCAACTAGAAACGAGCACTTGTCCTGATGCTTTCCAAGCCTACAACTACACTATGTCCCTGCAATTACCTCTGGTGAACACCTCATCTCCCTTTCGAAGTCTGCACTATGCCTTGCACTCTACCACCTTCAACTTCTTTTATATTGAGTGAAAGAGATAGCAATATCACACGAAGAAACTAATGTAGGTAGGTACTAGTATTTGTTTGCATCAGGTTTATTCAGTGCCTGTAATTCCATTGAATGGGCACCCACCAGGCGACCACACTGCAACCACTGATGTTCCATGATAAACCGTTTACTCAGTTCATTACTGTCAACACTGATGTCAAGCCTCCAAGCGTGGTAGGGCTGACATCAAGTTTAAGTGATCACTGTTGGCCAGGTAACACACACAAGTGGGGAATTGGACTCAGGATTTAGATGGCAACAATAACCATGGCTGCCTTTAGCTTCATTAGATAGGAAATAGTAAACTTGGTACATAAGAAAGCATCCCAATTACTAGAGCTTATTCTAACTGTATAAAGCATATTCTAGATGCTAAGATAGAAGGTGGGTACAGCTTTAACAAACTCAGTAATTAACTAGATACATAGATAACTTTGAGAGGAGTAAGGCTTAGCTCTCAATTCTCCCCTAGGCCCTGTGCTAAGCCTTGGAGGTGATTTGAACCAGTTCGATCCTTTCTCTCATCTTCTGGAACTTTGTTCTTCCCCCTAGGCCCTGTGCTAAGCTCTGATATGGTTGGCCTTCACACTCCTATCTTCCAGGCAGCTCCGGATGAAGTGACACCTGATTCTGCCGTACTTGCTCCACTGATGAAAGTATGGATTCTTAGCCAGAGCTAGTGTAGACTTGTTGTCCACCCCGCTGCTTCGACATCCCCAGGCGAGTAGCTCTCCCAGAAGCCTTGCCATAGCCCGTAGAGCTTGAGTAGCAGCAAAGGTGGCGGCTGCTACCTTCACAGCTAGATAGAGCCATCTTCGCTTGAGGGACTGCAGGGTGATCAGACACTTGCCGAGGAAGAAAATGATCTCGGAAATTGCCTCCTGGCGCTTTCCACGTCTACAGCTACACTAGGCCACTAAAATTGCCTCAGACTAACACCTCATTACCCTCACGCAGTCTGCACTGTTTTCTTGCCTCTTCAGTCTTCTCACAATGAACGCCAACCATTCAGATTGAAACGAGCACTCCTCCTGATGCTTTCCAAGCCTACAACTACACTGAACCAATGCAATTACCTCAGGTGAACACCTCATCTCCCTTTCGAGAATTGCACTCTGTCTTGAACTTTTGCTCCTTCAACTTCTTTTATAAGGAGTCAAAAAGATTGCAATATCACAATAAAAGAAATGTAGGTAGGCAGCATTTGATTTGCATCAGGTTTATTCAATGCCTGTAACAATTCCATTGAATGGGCACCCACCAGCCGACCACTGCACCACTGAGGTTCCATGATAAAACGTTCACTCAGTTCATTATTGTCAATAAACCACACGACTGATGTCAAGCATCCAAGCGTGGTAGGGCTGATATCAAGTTTAAGTGATAACTGTTGGGCAGGTAACACATGCATTTAGATGGCAGCAATAAACATGGCTGCCTTTAGCTTCATTATTTAGGAAATAGTAAACTTGGTACATAAGAAAGCATCCCTCATTAGGAGCTTATTCTAACTGCATAAAGCATATTCTAGATGCTAAGATAGAATTACGGTGGGTACAACTTTATCAAATTCAGTAATTAATACATAGGTAACTTAGGAAGGAGTAAGGCTTAGCTCTGACTTCTCCCCCTAGGCCCTGTGCTAAGCCTTGTAGGTGATTTGAACAAGTCTAATCCTTCCTCTCATCTCCTAGAACTCTGCTCTTCCCGTTTACTAGTCAGAAGTGATGATATGGTTGGCCTTCGCACTCCCATCTTCCAGGCAGCTCCTAATGATATACTCCTGACGGGCTTGCTTCTCTCATGAATGACTCGATTCTTAGCCAAAGCTAGAGGAAACTTGTTGTCCACCCTTAGCGCCACTGCTAACATCCTTGGCGAGAAGATCTCCCGGAGCCTTGACAGCCAGAGTTTGAGTAGCAGTAGCTAGCTTGACAGCTTGATAGAACCACCACTCTTTACTTCAGTGACTGCCGGGTGACCAGACACTCACTTGCCAAGGAAGAACATGATTCCTGAAATTGCCTCCTGATGCTTTCCAAGCCTACAACTACACTACACGAAAATTGCCTCAGACAACACCTCATCACCCTCTCGCAACCTGCACTGTGTCTTGCAATCTTGCTCTTTCTACTTCTTTTATAACGAGTGAAAGAAATGGCAATATCACAGGGAAATGTAGGTAGGTACTACCATTGAATGGCATCAGGTTATTCAGTGCATGTAATTCCATTGAATGAGCGACCACTGCGCCACTGATGTTACATGAATAAACCGCTCACTCTGTTCATTACTGTCAACAAACCTCACCACTGATGTCAAGCCTCCGAGGGAAATTCCATCAAGCATGGTAGGGTTGACACCAAAGTTAAGAGATAACTGTGAACAAATCTTGTAGAATAAAATCGTTAAAACCCTTTTCCCAGACAGCAGATCAAGTTGCCACAGCTATACATCGGGTAAAAACTAACCAATGCCTTTGCACTTAAAACCCATCAACATGTAAGATGCTATTCTTCTGTAACCTTCCCAAAACCATGTATCTGGCACAGAGCTCTCTACATTATCATGTATAACCATTTCTCAGCCCAAAAGAGTTAAAACAAAGCAAATGCCCTAAACATTCTTTTACCCTTATCCCCCTAGAACCAACCGCTACATGTCACAGGAGTAAGACTAACAAGAACACGGGGATTTTACATGCACAGCTCCAGGTGACAGCAGTCATCTGAAGTCAGAGAAATCGGCTTGGGATGAAGTCATGAACCCTGATTGGGAAGCTATAGAACTCGTCGTTCCTGGGGTCTGAGTAACCTTTATGGCGATGCAGGAATGGCTGAAACCATGTGAGCCCACGGTCAGACTCTTTGCCCCTGAACTCCAATGTGTTATCCAGGACAGAAGCAACAATTAGCGCCACCGTCGGACCGGAAGCAAACACGGTGTTTATAATGTCGTTGAACTGCATAAAGACATTTAGATGTCAAAATTCGGGCATAGTTGTATAGAGTCCAAGATGCAACCTGACAACTGACATAATTGTAGCATCAAGTTACAGACTCTTGACTGTACTAATGTGGCATGCAAAAAAATTTAACACACGGAGATGATAGATGGGTGATGCAAACTATACAAAACTGAATGTAACATATGTAAAAGGAGAAGCTTCAAATACCCATCCAGCATTTGTCCGGCAGGTCCATGGCGTTAGCTGAAGAAGTGTATTCATTGAAGTATTGAGGGATTGAGATGCCAAGGAACAATGAGAGTCCAATGATATAGATGTTCCTCATGGAGTTTTTGTTGGCAAACTGCATGAAGGAGACTCCCACAGCAGCTGGCATCAACAAAAAATTCAGTGATAATAATTAGTCTATGAATGACAAATCTGCACTAACCTCTACAATTCATCTATAGAACTATGTAAAACCACAAGTAAGAAGTTTGACTCACCTACAATGCCAAACAAGATGCAGTAAATTGCTGCAAAGATTGGCAATGGAATTGATGCAAAGAAGGCACCAAACTTTCCTGCAAAAATGAGTTCACAATTTGAGTAAAAGAGTTGCAAATCTCTCTCCTGGCAACCAAATGAAAAAACAAAATTACCAAATAGGAGAAGAAGACCATAAACCCAGTTGATATCTGGATCACTCTCCTACTTCCAACTTTGGTCAGCCCAAGGAGGCCAATATTTTCACTGCATTGGAGAAAAGAAAAGGAAAAAAAAGAAGAATTTTTTCAGAACATAGTTGAGTCTTCTGGGGTAGCATGTTCTAGGTTCAACTATAAAAAATTTTACATGCAGTGCTAGAATCTTATCTAGAATGAAAATCCTCAGACAGGGAGAAAGCTCAGATTACTTACACTGATACAGATGAGCCTGCTGGACAACTAAAGAGCCCAGCCAGGAAAATTCCAAAACCCTGCATTAGAACATTTTATCAGAAGGCTCAAAATTTTGTAAGCACAAGAAATGATTGCATCACATTAATGTAAGAAGCTACACTAGAATAGAACATATCCCACCAGTCAAATCATTTTGGTAAGTAACAAAGGAAAATTTAAGAGTATTTACAGGACCAAATTTAGAATCTCATTTTGAACAGAAAGTATCTCCTGGATCCACATTCAGATGGAAGGACAGCAATAAATAAACGATGTAACAATATGTTAGTAGCACTAGTCTTTCAATAGGAAACTCTGGTATAGATCAAACCTGCAAAGCCAACGCTCCGACTAAGGATATGAGCTGGAGGTGGTGTAGCACCAGCTAGACGAGCAGTAGCAAAGTGTGCTCCAGTTGACTACAACAGACATAACATATTCAAAAAAAAAGAATACCAAAAAGAAGATAAAAGAATGGTCTAGAGATAGAAAAGCATGAGGCTTTTAAGTCTTAACCTCAAAGGCTGCAACAACTACAGCACCCATCATCCCAAATGAATGACCAGCAGTGAAGATTGGAGCACCCCATTGCATTGGCAATGGAACTTTAATCCTACAGGAATATGCATGCAGGAAGTAGATTAAAATGGCTTCTCCAAAAAAAATGATGGTCTTCAAATCTTGACAGAAGAATCATCTTTATGGGCATACCATGGTGCCGATGACATGAGGAAAGACCTATCAGTGCGGCAGTGCTGCTGTGTCTTAAGTGAAACATTGTTGTATGCACCCGCAGCAGTAAGGATGGCTGCAAAGGCCCACACAATGCCGATGCAAAGAAGCAATGAATACCTCTCAAACAAGAAGGTAACCCGTGGATGGATATAACTGAAGTAATTCGGCACATACTGCATACACAATATCACATCATTGATCTCCTAGCTAGTTTTATAACAACAAATAATGCAGCGCTATGCTAGGAATAAATGTTTCACTTGAAATACATTTGACAGAGATTAAGCCATTACCTGTTGCACAATCACCGCAAGAATTAGCATTGGAAGCCCAATCTCCACACATTTCCCAACCTAAATTGACAATCAAACATTATTATAAGGTTCCTTTCCTTTTTTTTTTTTTTTCCTTTTTTGTCCTCATGAACTGCTCTGTTTTTCTGTAGAAGTACAGAAACATACCTGGGGAAAGCCTAGTTCGAATAGTCCAAGACCAACAACACAAACAACAGGTGTCATTATTACAGGACTGAACTTCCTGCAAAGAATATCATTTGAGTGTTAATATCTTGGCAAATATAACATGCAAGGACTATTATTCTCACCCTAAGAGCAAGTACAATAAGATCCATACTTGGCATATGCCGCCCATATCGTGCTGAAACCAAGAATCATGTTGACAATGGAAGCCACAATCAGCGCTCCTTGTGCTGTTCTTATTGTGTGTTTAAATCTCTGCAAATGCCATAATAGGTTACAATTATTGGTATTACTTAGTAAAATATACTTAAGCAGTCAATCGTAAAGAACTGATTATGTTCCAAACAAATTTACCGACACCCCAATAAGAAAAAAATGTATGAGCATCCATTTCAAACCCAAAAGTGTAAGTGCAAGCAAATGAGCACCACTGTACCTCTTGATTATTCAGAAAGTCATTATTTGATTCGATCTCTCTTGCTATTGACAGCACTGGGACAACAAATGCAAAAGAGGTATTCATAACTGTTGGAAGTCTCGTTCCAACAAGTGTTTGCAGCAGTGTATTTATGCCACTCATAAAGAGTAATGATTGAATAACTCGAGCCTTGTCACCCTGCCAGTAACAAGCACAAATGTGAGGTATAAGAATAATAATCCTTCAAAAGGAAACAAATAACTGCCAGCCAAAGCACTGAACACTTACAGCGTTACCACCCATTGCAGGAACAACAATTGTTGCAAACATGACAGTAGAACCCAACATCACAAGATAGTGAAGGAATGCAAGTGCTGCCACCTGAACTGAAGATTAAAACAACAATAACGAGTTAGTAAGGACAAAGTTTCCATAACGTAATCATGTATATGGCACAGAGTAAATCAATTTCTAGCAGTTCAGTTCATACCTAAACATCTAAGGTAACCCGTACATGGTATCCAAAGAGAACTCAATACTAAAGGGGATGCACCATCAAAAAGTGGAGTAATATTACATCTACAAACAAGTTATATGGAAACTATGCTTATGTGCTGACATGGCTAACCACCACCACTACCATGTGAAACCTTTTAGTTGGTAAGTTCAAATTAGCATGCATGGCTGCTACTATCCACGTAGCATTACTTTAACAAAAAAAACATTTAGGTACAATATTTGCCCACTTGATTATTTAAATACGGAAATTTATGATCTGCGCAGCTTCATTTGATAATTTATCAATGCAGAAATTAATAGCCATTTGTTTCTATTGCAATCACCGAATGGCTCAAGCCATTATGTTCCACGTCTAAATGACAAAAATCATTAGGTTCCATGTCTAGTGACCAAACTACTCTATTCCAATCACAGACTACATAATCCATTCTGCGTGCGAATAGCTACTACAATAGCACGACATAAAAAAAGGTAAACCACAAAGTCTTAGGTAAAACAGGGGCTTGCACAACATCACTACTGTCAATTCAACTTAAATATATACCAGAGGGAATTCGCAAAACCCTAGACTAAAGAGGTCACAAACAAAAGTAAGAGAAAGGAAATATTTATTAGCATGTCAAATATAACACGATCATCACAGAAGTAGCGGAAACTTCGCCACTCAAAATTCATGCAATGTGCCAATAACAAGTGCAGACAACATCTAACTGGCAACAAAAAAACAAATCTTTGAACCGACATAGTCAAAATTACTATCCAGATATGTTAGATAATAAGAAACATCATTTACAGTAACAGAGCAAATGTGACCTACATATATACACATAAAAGCACAGAGCTCCCTGACTCTAATCTAGTACACTACACCAGTCTGATCAACTTAAATATGACAGAGGAAATTTGTAAAACCCTAGATTAAGGAGGTCGCCAACAAAAGTAGGAGAATGGAAACATTTCTTAGCATGTCAAGTATAATGCGGACATGGCACAAGTAACGGAAACCCGCCCCTCAAAATCCATTCAGCGTGCCAATAGCATGTGCAGATAAAATCTAACCAGCAACAAAACGCCAAATCTTTGAACCGACATAGTCAAATTACTATCCGGATATGTTAGGGATAATAAGAAATGCCATTCACAAGAACAGAGCAAACATACCTATATGTACACATAAAAAAGCATTGAGCTCCCTGATTCTAACCTAGTACACTACACCAGTCTGTCAATCAACTAAAAATATAACAGCAGGAATTCACAAAACCGTAGGTTAAGGCAGCGGCAAATAAAAGTAAGAGAACGGAAACATTTATTAGCATGTCGAGTATAATGCAGACATGACACAAGTAACGGAAACCCAAAACTGAGAATCGATTCAAGATGCTAATAGCATGTGCAGATAAAATCTAACCGGCAACAAAACGCCAAATCTTTGAACCGACATAATCAAATTACTATCCAGATATGTGAGGGGATAATAAGGAACGTCATTCACAAGAACGAGCAAACATACCTATATCCCTGATTCTAATCTAGTACACTACACCAGTCTGTCAATAAGCTAAAAATATAACAGCGGGAATTCGCAAAACGCTAGATTAAGGCGGTGGCAAAAAAAAAGTAAGAGGACAGAAACATTTATTAGCATGTCGAGTATAATGCGGACATGACAAAGGTAACGGAAACCGAAACTCAAAATCCATTCAAGGTGCCAATAGCATGTGCAGATAAAATCTAACAGGCAACAAAGCGGCAAATCTTTCAACCGACATAGTTAAAATTGATATCCAGATATGTCAGCAGATATGTCAGCGGATAATAAGGTAACGGAAACCGAAACTAAAAATCCATTCAAGATGCCAATAGCATATGCAGATAAAATCTAACCGGCAACAAAATGCCAAATCTTTGAACCGACATAGTCAAAATTACTATCCAGATACACCAGCAGATAATAAGAAACACCATTTACAAAAACAGAGCAAATGCTACCTATATGTACACACAAAAGCTTTGAGCTTCCTGACTCTAATCTAGTACACTAAACCAGTATGTCAATCAACTAAAAATATACCAGCGGGAATTCACAAAACCCTAGATTAAAAGGCGGTGGCAAATTAAAGCAAGAGAACGGAAACATTTATTAGCATGTCATGGGTAACGGAAACCCGAAACTCAAAATCCATTCAAGATGCCTATAGCGTGTGCAGATAAAAAATCTAACCGGCAACAAAACACCAAATCTTTGAACCGACATAGTCGAAATTACTATCCAGATATGACAGCGGATAATAAGAAACCCCATTTAGAAAAAACAGAGCAAACGCTACCTATATGTACACATTAAAGCATTGAGCTTCCTGACTCTACATCCAGATATGTAATGCCGTAATGGGAATAACAAGAAGCACCATTTACAAGAACAGAGCAAACATTATCCATATATATACAAAGAGAAGCACTGAGCTCCATGACTCTAATCTAGTGAGTACATACATACACTAAAATAAAGCAGGTCAGACAGAGTGCCTCTGCTCATGCCCTTACCCCAGGACGGATTCAGTGGACGCAGTAGTTGAGGTGATTGAACTGCTCGTGTGGATGGTGGATGGCGCCTGCGCCGACGGCCATGGGCATCATGGCCTGCATCGGCATCATGGGTGGCGGCGCGGCCACTGGCGGCAGCGGCGGTTGCTGCTCGTTCGTCTCTCCCATTGGATCAGCAACGCGAGGCGAACTTCCGCTTAACGAACTGCTGCAACAGGAGAAAAGAGGAATCGAATTACTACAAACCTAAAATAAAATGCTCCACCTCTACTTTCCTGGAAGCTTCCTTCCCACTACTGATTAATTACTCGATTGGATTTGATGTGGCGTAGTTCATAAGGGCAGGGGAATTAAAAAGATGCAAGTAATTTCAAGCGATTCATTCACGAGGGGGTGGGAGAAAGCAGCACGAAACGGCCCCGATTGCCATAGCAGCACTCAAAGTAAAGTTGGACACCTTTTCTTCCTCATCAAATCAAACATTCAGAAAGGGGGGAACCAGAAATCGGCGACATTTTCTGAAGAATGCTTAGCAAAAAGAACACAAGTAGTGAAGAATACTTCAACTGTGCCGCTTCTAGCGTCTCGCGCTAGACTGAACTCACTCAGATGGAGTGGCGGCGGCACGCAGCAAGAGACTGACTCCATGGAGTCAAGCCAAAAAAAAAAAAAAAAAGACTCAGATTTCCGGGAAGATTCGTTGGGAGGCAAATCTTGGGGAATCAAAGACACCAGACCTTCACCGATTCTTGAACCGGCGAGACAGGGACAAGCAGAGGAGAGGACTGATGGATGGGATGGGAGCTTCACTCCAAAGATTTCCAGCAGTCGCTCGCTTGTTCGAAGAACTCTCCTTGCGGTGAAGAAAATAAATAAGAAATGCAGCGAAAAGGATGCAAGTATTGAAAACCCGGTGAGGACATCACATCACATCACATCATGAGCGCACTAGAATAAAGAGCAAAATCGCATGAAAACGAAACCCGCACACAAAAAAAAAAAAAATCCAGACACTGTGTGCGGCGGGCGCGAGGTGAGTTTTTCTCTCCCATCCCTCCCACCACACCCACCTCTCTCGAAAAGCAGGAGGAGGAGGAGGAGGAGGAACGAACCTTCCAGAGGATCCAGGGAGGAGATTGAGGTGGTGGGGCGGGGGCGGAAAAAGAAAAGATGTGTGCGGCGTGCGCGAACGAGTGCGAGAAGCAATCGGAAGGAAGAAAAGACCTCACCTTTTTATGCCCCCCCTTTTTTCCTCTGCTGCCTGCCTGTGCTGTGCTCTTATCTTGTTTATATGGCTGCTGGGGGTGGGGGGTGTGGCCCTCGTCTGTGAGTCTGAGCTCAGCGGTGGTGGCGGCGGCGCGGCGGGGTTGGGCGCAACAGGACAAGCAGCGGATTTGTATGTAACCTTGCCGGAGATGAGGAAAAGATTGCGAATTCGAAAACACCTACCACCTGCCGCTTTACAACTGTGTTGATTTGCTGCTGCCTTGCTAATCACTCTTCTACTCACTAATCACAAGCGTCCAAAAGGAAAGAAGCGAGGCACCGGCTGGCTGACCGGACGGCACCGCTCTCTGCTCCCTCCCTCGCCGTGGAGGGCGGCGAGAGGCAAACGGAAACAGCGGTGCTGTGCTGTGCTGTGCTGTGCGAATTGGCTGTGGTGGACTGGACCTGGACCTGGTTTTGATGGGGTGGATCTGAGCAGGACTGGTGAGGACAGGGGTGGACTGCATTGACGGTGCTTGTTTTTGGGAAGGCGTATTGAATGCATCCAGCGGATTCCGAGGATGGTGACGCTGTCTGTGTTGGCCAGGGATTGATTGCCGATGCCGTTGCCGTGGTGATCACTGGTCCGATTCAGGCACTGATGAGGAGCTCAGTTCCAAGCTGCTTCCTCCTCCTCCCATTCATAGTATTACAACAATGGACTACGTATATGTTCAAAAACAAATACTCCAAATCTCTTCTTGTTTTTTCTTCTCTTTTCTTTGTATTTAGAAAACAAGAACATTCTAGTTCTTGACCTTTATCAGTAACGTGTATGGACGTGCACGTCTGTGCATCTATATTTGCGAACGATGTGAGTGTAGAATGTGCAAATTATGTGCGTTGTAGTATACTCTTTGAAAAAAAAAATGACAGCGTATACGTTTGCCTGGACATAAGCCGGCTAATTTCTACTGATTGAATAGTATTATTATGTGAGGAAAACAAACTAAACTAAGCTAATTTCTAGGTGCCATGTTTGACCATTTGGAATTGGGATTTTGGACACCTCAAGATCAGACATAGGGACAGCTATTGCAGAAGATCAGGACCCCATTACCGTTTCCCTACTGACAGGTTAAGCATGAGCAGCTCATTTGTTTAGTGTGTTTGACCTACCCAAAGCAAGCCAGCCAGTTGACGCCTTGCTGGCTACTCTAATCAATACAGTAACCGTTAAACAGTGCCTCATTTGCATCCAGGTTAGAATTAGCAGTGGTAATCATCATCATAATCAAGAAGGATCAACAACACCCCATGATCCTGGGTGATACAGCTTTCTGAATGGTGGGGGTGGGGGTGCTACTAGTAAAGTATTATCTGTTCCATGAACTTTCGATCATCCATGGAGACCTGGGCCCACGAGGTAGCCTTTGTGCTGTGTTGTTCGTGCTTGTGGTGCCATGCCAGGTCGGATGAGGTGTGAAGATTTGGCCATTTGCTAGGTCCAGGAGTGTGTGACCGTGGAAAGGGAAAGAAAGGAAGGAAGGAGACAGGCAGAAAGGTGGTGGTGTCTGTGATCTCTCAGTCCAGACAAAAGCATGGTCCTCCTTAGCAGGTGCCCGTTTTTTTTTTTTAAAAAAAAAAAGAAATGGTTTTGTGTTTGCCTAATAAATGATGATATTCACTCCATTCTAAATATAGTTTTAGCATAGTGCTAAAGCAAGCTGTATTATTAAGTTCACCCAAATTTGTATGAAGAGATGCAAATATTTTAGCATACTGAATAGTGAGATGAAGTCGTATCAGATGATTTCGGAGGGTGGATTGGTTTCTACTATTAAATATTGGAGGAGCTGAAATCACTGAAAAAAAAAAAAAAGTACCAGATCCGTTCTTTCTTTCTTTCTTCTTTTTTTTTTTTTTTTTTTTTTTGTTTTTTTTTTTTTTTTTGCTAATGGATCTGGGCTCCCTAAAAAGAGGAGAGTAATAAATGTTGTTGATATTGTACTTGACATAGTTTGCCGTGTACCTGATTCAAAATTACATCTCTTTTTTATTAGCAAAAAGTTTGTATCCTCTCAAAGGGAAAAAAATTCAGAAATCGTTGCTAATAGAATAGAATACAATATTCGTTCAATTTGGAGGAAGCAATGCAAGGTCGGCACCGACCAGGTGGCGAGGGCAACGGTGTGCATATTGGACTCTGGGCAGGCAGTCTAGTAATCCTAAACTGCCTATTATTTTATTTTGAAAATCAATAAAATATTGTTTTATTATTAGGACGAATTAATTGGGTTTAATAACTGAGACGTCCTACACTACGCATCATCATAGACTCATAGGGGGCTAAAGCAGGATAGGACTCTTGTACTGCACTTTACTAAGTACTGGTAGTACACGTTTCTATTGAAATCTGCCGTGAGAGGTGACCAAAGAAAATTAAGAAAAAAAAAACTTGAGCAATGAAGTGCAAGAGGTGACAACTGACAAGAAGAAACGAGTGATGAAGTGCAAGAGGTGCGTCCTCTCTCATCTCCTTCAGCACATATCACCGACACCACACCTCTCTCTCTCTTGTGCATGCCGTCGCAGCCAAGCACAACACTGGAGTGGAAGGAGACACGAGAGAAGATACAAACTGTTTGGGACCAAATTTTTAGGACCACGAAAGCACTGCCAGTTCTAAGTTAGATATATAATAACTTTAGCGGCACCTTTGCAAGTTCGGGGACCTAAATATCCAATGTTAAGAATTACATAAATAATAACTTTAGCAGCACCTTTACAAGTTCGGGGACCTAGATATCCAGTGTTAAGAATGTGAAACCATGATTGCTTGGCACCGTTTAGCAAGTTTCGAGACATAGATATCAAATGTTAAGAATGTGGGACCATGAAGATACTAGAGTGTAAGTTTAAGTATACTTGACCCAACAACATGTCATATCCATGTAAGCGTTGAGCCAGCATGAGTGTGTCAGGTGAGTATCGATGAGTCCAAAGCTTGTTTCGACGAGCATTGATGCCTAGCTAGAACGTGCTTAGGGACTAAAACCGCATGATGAGAGGTTGGCATGCACTACAACAAAAAATCTTTTACAAGACATTTCCATTTTATTAACTAATGTCTTGATTAACGGTGCCGGTCATTTTTATTAATTGTGGATGTTATAAAACCGCCGTGCAAAAATCTATTAATCGTGGTGGCAGCCACGTAAAATCTACTAAACACCCTCTTAATTTATTTAGACAATCAATAAAATATTTGTTTATTATTAGGACGAATTAATTGGGTTTAATAAGTGAGACTGCTGGACTGCACTTTACCGAGTACTAGTAGTACACGTTTCTATTGAAAATCTGCCGAGAGAGGTTAATACCAAAAAAAAAAAACTAAGAAAAAACTTGAGCAATGAAGTGCAAGAGGGTACACACTGTTTGGGATCACGAAAGCACCGCCTAAGTTTGGCCTCCAGTACTGTACCTGACATAGTTTGCCGTGTACCTAGGTACATATTCAATGTTAAGAATGTAGGACCATGGTGTTCTTGGCGTGTAAGTTTAAGTATCATGGATCCAATAATATGGTATATCCACATAAGCGCAAAAGCATGAGCGTGTCAGGTCGATAAGGTATGGATCAGGCCAAAACTTAAACGGGGTATAGGGACTAAAACCACAAAATAAGTGTGGGATGCAGATATTCCGGACATCCTAGAAAGGGCCTAATTCAAAAGCAGAGGCCGGGAAGGCGGGCCTAGCCCATAAACAAACGGCGGGGCCGAACCCCCTTGCCTGCGTGCGAGCTCGAGCTCGACCCGTGAGCATTTCTCCGTCTCGAACGAGCTCTCCCGGGGGCAGCACTCGCACGCAGTTCGAGCTCAGCCCACCAGCAACTCTCCGCCTCGAACGAGCTCGAGCTCGGCTCATGAACACTGCTCCATCTCGAACGAGCTCTCGGGACGTACAGTTCCCCTCGAGAAGCTTCGGGCAGCGGTGCTGTCGATGGCGCATGGCTATCATCGAGAACCGCGGCCTACGACGAAGATATCAGCGAGGGATACGGGATCCCACGAGGGGCTTGCGGTATATTTGTCGAGAATCGCCCGCGCCACGCCAAGCACAGCGGGCGACTTCACGACAAGCGACCTCGGCGAGCTCTCGCCAAGCCCTCTGTCCACACATTTTCTGCTTTTGCACGGTGGTATCGCGACTACGCTGGCGGCGCGCGGCGAGCGACATGTGACGATGGTGGTGCGTGCACAGTGGTGATAAAGCGTATTGTCGCCGATTACGGCATGACACCGGTGTTCCTCCCGCCCGAGGCCGTCGAGCTGAGCTTCGGCAACGGCGTCTGGGACATCGAAAGCCGAACGCCCTCTGCCGTAATCTACGAGCGACCAGCGGCGGACTACGGCGCCGTCGGCGGCCGGGCGCGTACGCCCGACGGTCCGTGCCACGCAGCGGCACTAATTTCCTTTTCACCTTCCACTTTGTCTTCCTTCCCTTCTAAGTCCTCCTCCCAATGGCCTCCAATACCCCCCCTTGCGGCTATAAAGGGGACCTTGGCCATCGGAAAGGCAGGTTCATTAGCTTTCAAGCATACTAGCCCTCAACATACTCACACGCGCCACGAGAGACTTGGGAGCTCATCTCCCCTCTTTCGCTGCTTATACTGCCTGATGCGAGTTTTTGAGCTCGGATAGTGCATACGATGGACTAGGGGTGCTGGTCTTGCCCCGAACCAGTATAAAACCCGTGTCATTGTCCCTTGAGCTGGGACATCGAAGCAACATTACAGTCGATCCTTTTGTGACCGTGGTATCACGACCACGACAATAAGAGTTTGGCATCTAGATGACACACCATCGACTAAGTTTAAGAACCATCGGTGTATTCTTCTTTTGGTGCCCTACAAATTTCTCGGTAAGTTCAACCTCACGAGTAATTCAAATGAAAATGGAATACATGTTAATTAATTAATAATAATAGCATGATGTATCAATCATCAGTTATATGATTCCCCTCCACTGGTACGTTGCTCGTTGCAAGGCAGAACATGGGCTGTTTGGATTGTACAGGAATTACAAAGGAATTCCACCAAAGTCATTTCAATATGATTCCTCCATTAGGTTTTTTCCGGCACGGCTAGCTTCTATATGATTTCTCTACTGGTGGTTTAATTAAAAGCTCTACTAGATGAACTCATGAACACACTACAACGGTCTTTGAAGCTAAAAAACAAGTTAAAAACAGCAAAATCGAAGCCACCAAAGCGTGTTTTTTTTTTTGGCCGCAATAACATCACGACGTATGGGGACCGGGTGAGTTTTGGACATGAAATCTTTTTTATTTTTTTAGCAGAATTTATTTATTAATGGTGACGAGGGGCGCCAGATTTTACTTAGTTTTTTAGAAACATAGAATTAATTTTTTTAGTGGAGTAGCAACGCCAAAATTTAATTTGCTGCGTTCTCGTTTCACATCTTTTTTGAGAAACCGGGTATATTTCATTCATATTTTTGGTGATTACAGCCAATGTTACAAAGACACCCTTGAACAAAATAGAAATTACAATCAGGTCCTTGTAAACACCTCCCGGTCCTCCCGCCACCGCGCGGCCGAACCGTAGCCTGGAGCCGACCTCCTCCCCGAGAAGAAACAGAGTTTTTAGTCGCTGTCTTGGGCAGCACATCAAAGACATGCTTTGTTGACGTTTGAACGCCCAGGCTTGAAAAAGATGACCAATGGCCATCACATCGCTGGACCATGAGAAATCCGGCGCCCCCAAGGATCGCTAGAAGCCCCAAAACGCCCGGACGACGAAGAACCCCGAAGGGCGGTGAACCACCAAAACAGGTGGTAGGCACAAAACCAACCCGGTTTCACATCGAGCCGGTAAACATACCTTTTCACCGGCCGCTACCGGGTCGGGAAACCGGGGATGCAGATGGTGGATCCATCCTCCGCCCATCCACGCCGCCGCCGCCGCCGAGCCGCCACTCAGGGAAGATCTAACCCATGCCGCACAGCCGACATGGGAAACCCTAACCCTAACTTATTTTATTTAGCATAGACCTAATAAGAACGGGTATGTACATCTCGCCCCGCCGATTCATCCAGCCCCCTCTACCTCCGACGCCGGGCGAGGGCTCCAGAGGAGGACGGCGGCGAATCGACTGGGGAATGCGAATCACCCCGGTCGCCGCTCTCAACCGTAGCGCCGCTCTGGAAGGGGCGAGAAGAGAAGAGTCGTTCTCGCTTGCTTGGCTAGCTAAGCCAGCAACAGCACGCAGCGCTTCTCGTTTCACATCTGGACCGGCCAGTCTGTGTCATGGGCCACCATGTTTGCTGGGCTGTCATGTTTGCTGCATTGGGCTTTTGTTGCAATTGCAGAAAATTTGAGTTCATCCCCCATTTTGGCATAGAAATTTGTTCACAAGTTCAATCAAATTAATTTGTTTCGGTTGGGGCACGCCAAGCTTGTGCAATAGTGCAATGCACAAGTGACGCTCTAGGACCCAATAGTGAGTCCTCCCCCATAAAAAATTATTTTATATCAAATATCAAAGTGAACACATGGTTCACATATCGATATTAAACCGATAAGAACGATCTACTACACTTGATCTAAGCCAAAAGGCTGAGAAAGGTATGAATTTTGAATATTGGGGTACCTCTAGTTTTATGTTGGCCTCCACCGCCTCATATGCTTTGTGTAGGATATGGCACTAATCCTACGGTGTTGAGGCAGATTATTAACACGTCATGCGAAGGGCGCAAGAGCAAAATCCATATGCTATCGTCTTCGTGTTGGGCTACATGTTTCATCCAGTTACTAGGACGATTTTATTTGGGCCGGACGGGCTTTAGATTATTCTCCGTTGGCCTGGGCCTGGTCGGCAATATATTGCACCTGGCTCCTAGTGTATATATATATATATATGATATATGATATGATGATTTATTGCGCATAAAAAATATGATGATTAATATTTTTAATCATTTTTGTGAATTCGTATGTTACTATATTGTTCAATTTAACCGTTGAATTTGTACTTCACATCTTGACATGCCTCTGCCATTAGTTCATCACATACCGATGTTCAATTTCTTGTGAAATAAGGGTGGGAGACAGAGAAGTCGTGGGTCACCCAACTACAAACGTCTGATTTGGTCACTCACCATCGTCCTACTATCTGGACAACACTACAACGCCGCATCCTGCATGTGGGTTATTGGATCTTGAATTGGATACTCCCTAAATAAAAAAAAAACCACACACACAGCTATGGGATTCGTGCTAGTCAACTTGATTAAAGTTGTTAGCAGAACATTGCTGGATGCATGCATGTCTGGTGTGTGTTTGGACGAGCAATTCGCATGACCGATCACATAGCAACTCACATGATCGATCACATCCTGCATATGTAGGGCTCAGATCAGCAGGACTGATCCAGAGGTGATAGGGGTAGGGGTAGTTGGGACCAAGACCTAAAACGACACTTTCACCAAGACATGGTCCAGTCGTAGAAGGACACTTTTATTAGGACGGAGGGAGTATATAATAACTCTCGCGGCAACCGCTTTTAGTAAAGTTTGGGGAGCTAGATATCCAATGTCAAGAATGTGGGACCATGATGCTACTAGCGTTTAAGTTTAAGTATAGTGGACCCAACAACATGTCATATCCACATAAGCGTTGAGTCAGCATGAGTGTGCCAGGTCGGTATAGATCAGTCCAAAACTTGTTTCGATGAGCGTTGATGCCTAGCTATAACGTGTTTAGGGACTAAAACCACAAATAAGAGTTTACCATCTAGATGACACACCATCGGCTAAGTTTAAGAACCATCAGTGTATTTTCCTTCAGGTGCCCTACAAATATCTCAGTAATTCCAACCTCACGAATAATTCAAATGAAAATGGAATATAGGTAATTAATTATTAATAATAGCATAATGTATCGATCAGTTATTACATGATTCCTCCACGGGTACGTTTAGGGATGAGAACGGATCGAATCGAGCGATAATGGCTCTCGATATCCTAATCCTCCTTTCTAACTGGTTTTCAGAGTGGATCCGATATTTGGCGGATTCGGCGCGAATACAAAATTTTTAGATATCGGAAATGGTGCGGGTTCGACCGGTGTCTGAGCTGAAACGGACTTTTAGAAGTCGGATAATATATGATTACATGTTGTTTTTTTTTATAATGAGACAATCATAGGAAAATACAACTCGAATAATAATCGCAATCAATCCACAACTTCGATTTAGGAGCTCACAAAATTAAACAAGTTATAAATTTGATTTTTAACTACACGAGAGGAATTGGCCGGCCGCCAGCGTGAGTGCGTGACAGGAGACAATCACAGGAAAATACAAGTCTCACGAGGCTTCTACCATCTCCGTCGGCGTGAGAACGTATTAGGCAAAAAAGGAAAATAGTCAATAGACAATCACAGGAGACCCATCTGCTATCTCCATTGCCTAATGCCTACCACCTAAATTAGGCAAATAGGCAATCAATAGAATACCATTTTATAAATAGCAAAAAAATATACTTAAAATATTGTTTGGGCTGCTTAAAGTATTCAGATACTCTATTATAAGAGTCGGATAATTCGTGTTTAATTATCGGATAAACCATATCCATCGGATTTTGCCAATACTATATCGCATAACCGCATCCACATATAGTGGATTCAGGTTATCCGTGCATCCGCATGGTGTTTCGCGTAAAAAATCACTAAGGCGTGATCTATCTGTTTCACGGATTGTACTTTCTAGTAATGAATAAGCGCTAGACGTGCAAGATACATGCGTATACAAAATAAAGTAAATGTGCAAACAATACACAGATAACACAAATTCAGGGGAAACATCACTTTATTCATTCTTTTGAAGAATTACAATGTACAATTTCCCACTTTAATATATTTGCCCCGGAAGCTCCATCCGACAATCGAGGATTGTAGTTTTCGGTTCCCGGGGCCTCTAAAGGCCACCGCTAATTACATCCACGGTGTCGCCCCGTAGAACACCTCCGATTAAGCTATGCCGATGGTCGCCATTGTCGCCTCCAAATATATGCGTAGTTGTCTCCAAAGTATATGCATAAGCACAAGTAAATGAAAATGGTGCTAGAGCCTCGCCGGTCTCTAGCAAAGGGTATCCGCCCCGCCATGCGGATCCTATAATGAAGTCAAGATGTTCGCCCGCCGGTCGCCGTGAACAAGTGTTTCCGGCCTCGCCGATTGGCCGCTGAAAAGGAAACGCCCTCGCTGCCGCTCGTGGGAAGAAGGATGACTTCATATGGATCACCGCCTTGGCGGTGCGGAAAAATGGTAGGTGAATGAGACTTGTGCTCATGTAATACTTGGGAGATTTGCGGAAAATGGTAGGTGAATGTGAGACTTGTGCTCATGTAATACTTGGGAGATTTCTCCATGTGAAACTTCGAGACGCCGTATGCTGAAGCGTCAATATAAATATTTAATGAAATTGGCGAGCAAGTAAACCATGCCCGCATAGGTCGTGCATTGCGCCACGACACCAATCCGTGCGTTGCGCCACGGTTTTATTCGTTCGGCCATGCATTGCGCCACAACATTTATTTATTTGACCATGCATTGCGTCATGGTTTTAATCGTTCTGCCGTGCATTGCGCCACAACGTTTATGTATGTAAAGGGGTTGAGTATCAATGATCAATAAGCAGACGGTAACTTCGATTTCGAACAGCCCGGTTGAATTTGACTTGCTTAGCTTCTTATTTTGCTTGGCTTCAACTCAAGATGACGTTGGAGAGCTTTGAAACTTGGGCCGTCAAAATAAATGTCAATGGGCCAAAATACAGATGTTGCTTTGCTAATTTGCACCGAGATTGCAGCCGCTATTGCACCACGTACAGCCCATCATCTTCACGTTGACAACATCTACTAGCCCGGGCTTCACGTTGACAAGATCTACTAGCCCATCAGCTTCACGTTGACAAGTGCATGTCGTCGTCAAGCATCCGGCCGCCGGGCCACCTCTGATGGTCGTCAAACCGCCGGACCACCACTGATGATGATCAATAATCGTCGTCGGGCTGCTGCTAATGGTCTTGCACACGTCTTGCTCATCTATCACAGAAATTGCTCTGCCACCTTGCCGGGCTGCATGCTGCTAATCGTCTTGCACGTCTTGCTCATCAATCATGGAAACTGATCTGCCCTGCCGGGCTGCCGCTGGGCATGCCGAACGCTCGGGCTGTATCTTTGCTAGCATCTTACTGGTCATTGTGCTGATCTTGCTGCTTGCTGATCTTGCCGATTCTGCCGCTTGCTTCATCAACTGCTGAGCTCGCTCGGGCCGTCGGGCTAAAGCTTGTCGCTGCCATGCTGGGCACAATCGTGTTGCCGATCTTGCCATGGATGGCCATCGTCTTTTTCTTCTTTGCTGCTGCGTTGATCATTGCTTCAGGCTGTCTTCTCTTCTTTGCTGCTGCAGTACGTCGTTCCGGGCCATCGTCGTTGTAGATGCCGAAGTCATTGTGGGCCACCAGGCCGTCATCATGGAGAGGACCGCCGGCTCGCCGTGCTGCTGCCCCTAGGTCATGAAGATATGATCGCCGGGCTGTTGCTGAACACGCCGAACGCTCGCCGGGCTGCTGCTTGTTGTGCCGCGCTCGCCACCAGACGCCGGGCGAGGTGAAGATGATCTCCGGGCTGTCATTGCTAGATCAAGCCCCTGGCTGGGCTGCTTAACCACCATGTAGCCGCATGTAGCCGCACGCTTGATCGATCTTCGATCTGGCGGTGTCTACAGCCATGCACAAGAATAATATACAAGATGCAATCTAAAATAAATAAAGAACCTTACCATAGGTGTATGATCCTCTGAACGTTGATGGTGTTAGTTCACGATCCCGCCGGCAGTACCGTGTCGTCGATGCTTGCTGCTAACACGATGGGCTGGTTGGCCTGCTGGACGGAGAGCACGTCGTAGATGGCACAGGTGCGACGACATCGGCCGGCATGATGCGCGGTAGTGGCGGCGTATATAGGAGGGCTTTGCTTGATGCATGCCCCTCATCATAGCATGGTCCCTCTCCCCTGATGACCTAGAATGCCCAGCTATATATAGGGGTGAAGGCCAGACGTCAACCCCTCGGCCAAGCAAAACATATAGTAGATAACGATCCCAACAAATAGCATATACTCCCACTAGTACAGCGACAGTTTTTACTAGCGGGTCGAGACACATATTCAGTGGCGTAGATTCAACCCGCTAGTACTAAAGGCCAGTAATAATGATACATAATACAGTCGGCCATCGCGTCGACAGTGATATTTTCTTTTTAGATGCGGTACGTCTCTGTTAACCGCTTGTGATAAACTATTTAGATTAGCGGGCCCGTATACAAACCGCTGGCGTTAATCTATTTATCACAAACGTATGGTAATACTGTTCGTGTGTGTAAATATTTAATTGCTGACGTCTATTTACAAGGTCCGCTTGTAATAAGCCTTTTGTTCTGTCGGTTCACATTGGCGACAAGCCTGTGTCATTCCTTTGTTCTGTCGGTTGACATTACCATTTAGCGCCTGTAATAATCTTTTTTGTTCTGTCGGTTCACATTAGCTACAAGAGCCTGTGATATTCCTTTTTGTCCTGTCGGTTGACATTACCATTTAGCGCCTGAAATAATCCTTTCAGCTCTGTCGGTTGACAGTAACAAGCGGCGCCTGTAATAATCTTTTTGTTCTGACGGTTAATATTGGTTTTTTACACTAATAAAAATAACACAAAAATCTCATTAGCCATCATTCAGGCCAGCATCTCTCTCACCACATTTAATAATCAGCTCAAGACACAACATTTAATAATCATCGTGATTTAGGTTGAGATTGGCAATGTCTACAAGTTCTCTGTATTTTGGTTTCCCTAATGTCGATGCCTTATCAAAATACTTCCTTTTGAAGTCAACTGCCTCTTCCATGAAGAACCGGCAAAACTCCTCACTAATGCCTATGAACTCTTCATTTGTGAGGTGTTCATTTTCCTTAGAACATTCGAATACCTGGCACAAATTTAGGATAATAAATTTAGGAGGAGCATACATGCGTTGTCTACTGATTGTTGGCAAATATACATGCTAACATTGAAACAAGTGACACACAGATCATGAAATCCCAGATTTTATTTCTCCATAGTCATCAAAGAAATATAACTGATGTCAGATCATGAAACCTTTTCGATTAACCGGCAAGATCTTCTCTAAGATTCCAACCGAGAACCTTTGACGTGATGCCAACGGACTACTTCAAGTAGCACTCCTGAAATCTAGGCTTATATGTACGTATCTCTACACAGCATATATACGTGTATATATTTGCTAGCCCGGCCATACATGCAAACTAGCTGGCCGTTTTAATAAATGTACGTATTTTATTTAGCCAACTGAGAATATGATGGTTTTGCTTGTACGTGTATATGCCCCATAAATAATCATGGGCCAAAAATATATGGCCACCTCAAATAGTAACCAATTTTGTGTGGGCTTTGAAATATTAAGCCACATGTAAAATACTTGTTTGAACAAGTCTTGACTGAATTATTTTATTCCGCCTAATAACACTACAATATTGCTTAATTGGCATTAAAATAATGCCAAAATTTTATTTTACACATGGATATTAAAACACTTCTCCACATCCTTAAAATTCGGATTCGAGCGGATAGGTGCGGAGGATACGTTGCTCGGTACAAGGCAACCGCTGAACTTTGACATGGGCTCACCGGAGTTTTACAGGAATTACGAAGGAATTGCACCAAAATCATTTCAAGTTGACAAGGAAAATGTAGGAACGAGAATCCCATGTTCCACTGGAAAGGTGTTAGCATTAGGTTTTTTTTCCGGCACGACTAGCTTCTATATGATTTCTCTACCGGTGGTTTAATAAAAGCTCTACTAGATGAACTCATGAACACACTACAACGGTTTTTGAAAGCTAAAAACAAGTTAAAAACAGCAAAATCGTAGCCACCAATGCGTGGTTTTTTTGGCGGGATAAGAGCAACTCCAACAGTTTGCCATTTGTGTTTGGCATTCTCAAATTTTGCCAAAACACTCCAAAAACTCCCTCCAACAGTTTGGCATTTGAAGTTAGCAATTTAGTGAGCGTTGGCAAATCGGCCTGTTTGCGTATTTATGCGCCGCCACGACGCTTTGGCATTCACGGCACAACGTGACGTATTAGAAGAGGTGGAATGGCATAAACATAATTTTGTTTCTAGCGCCGGGGTTCCGCCGGGGGGTTCCCGAGGTAAGTTTTTAAGAGGTGGAAGGACATAAACATAATTTTATTTCTCTTTCGGGGTTCCCGATGTAAGTTAGATCCGAGTTTGCCAAATGAATTATGCCAAACTTTGTTGGAGATAAACTCTTTTGGATTTGGCATTTGGATTTGAGAGTTGGCAAATCGGGGCAAATGCCAAACCATAAATAAGAAACCGTTGGAGTTACTCTAAGATCTCGACGTATGGGTGGCACGAAACCTTTTATTATTATTTATTTGTTTTTTAGCAGGATTTATTATTTATTAATGGTGACGAGGGGCCTAGGTTTTTGAGAAACGTTAGAATTATCTAAAATCTAAAACTCCTATATAGATTTCTCCCCATTATTCAAGGAATTGCGAACTCGCGCGCCCGATTGGTTGGAATTGATAACTGAAATTGAAACTGAAATCGTAGCTTTTGTGCGTCGTCGCTCTGTAGTCTCGCAAAGCTACCTAGCCGCGCGGCCTCTTCCCCTACCTGCGCCCACCCCGCGTCCCCATCAATCAACGCCGCCCCTCGCCTCCCCCACCACACCCCCTCGCCTCCCCGCTGCCACCCTCTCGCCTGTCTCCATAAAGCGCTGCCCAAGCCGTCCTCCGAGCAGCAGATCGCCACCTACCTCTCTTGCATCCAGCGCGGTGGCCACATCCAGCCCCTTCGGCTGCACGCTCGCCGTCGCCGACGACTCCTCCTTCCGCCTCCTCGCCTTCTCCGAGAACGCCGCCGACCTGCTTGACCTGTCGCCGCACCACTCCGTTCTCTCGCTCGACTGCGCATCGCCGCCCCCGGTTTCCCTGGGTGCCGACGCACGCCTCCTCTTCTCCCCGTCGTCCGCGGTCCTCCTGGAGCGCGTCTTCGCCGCACGCGAGATCTCGCTGCTCACGCTCCCATCGCGACCTGACCGTGTGGCGGCGGCTGGGCGGGCGGTGATTCCTCGGCGTGGCGGCTGGGCGAGCGCCGCCGTGCTCGACCGTGGCCGCCGCGGTGTCCGCTGGAGACGCGAGCGCGCGTGGGGGCGCCCAGCGCCGCGACGCTGCCGTCCGGAGTGGGGGGGCGCGGAGGTGGCGGGCTCGGCGCGCGCGAGCCTCACCCGTCGCGGCGGGGATGGGGACGCGCGGTGCGGGAGGAGCAGGCGGAGCGTGGCCTCGAGCTACGCCAGCACGGCGAGCCAGCCCGCCAGGACGCGATGGAGGAGCAGGTCGCCGTGGACGCGGGAGGCGGGCGGGCGACTGCGTCGCGGGAACCGGCTGCCGCGTGCGAGGCCGAGCAGAGCTGGGCGGGCGAGCGCCGTGTGGAGTTGACCGTGAGCGCGTCGGGGAAGCCATCCGGCCGGCCAGCGCGCGGCGGGGAGGAGGATAAGGAGCAAGAATCTGCAGCCATGCTGAAAGAGAGCAACCGCGAGCAGCGAGGGCAGGAGCAGGAGCCGCAGCTGGACATGCCGCACGAGCAGGCTCAGACCACCGCCGCTGCCGTCGAGAAGAACCTGGACGGCGACATCGAGGAGGAGGGCAACGCGGGGCAGAGCAGAGGCAGGCATGCAGCGAGAGGAGGAGCAAGGGAGAAGGGGAGGAGCTTGACGGAAGTCATGTGTCCCTCCAACTCTGACCTCCAGGTTGCATCTTCCCGCTTCGTCTTCTCAGATAAGATTGCATTATTTCCTGCTAATTTTGGACTTCTTTTATATCCACAAGACCCCGAACTGAGGAAAGTTGAGACTTCCTTTCTCCTCGGACCACTCTTAGTCTGTACAAGGTAATATCTTCACAACAGTGATATGACATTAGCTCTTTCCTTTTAACTTTTCTCTCGAGATCCTGTACATGTGCTTTGATGTAGCTCTGTGTCAGTTCCTCTGTGGATGTTTTTGTGTGTTGACGATATGCATTGATATATTCATTCCTGAATATTATGATCCATTGTTCCAGTGCTTTGCATTTAGATGGCACTTCTCTGACTATTGTTCATCTGAACAACAGTTCTGTAATATGTGTTTTCAGCACTTTTCCCTTTCTTGATTACTTGAATGGCAAAGCTGCTGCCATTTTTCGCTTCAAAAGAAAGAGTGTTTGGTTTACAGAACTTGGTAATTATTTGGTTCTAAAGTGCTGCATTGATCCAGATCGATATATAGTTAAATCAACTTTATTCTTCATTTCCACACCATTTGACATCTTCAGATTAACTATTAGTTAGCTTAGTTATTCAGCATTTGTTGTCATGGTGAACTCATACTTGCATGGTTTCGATCTAGAATGATCTACTGAAATAAATTTATGGCTGATCTTGGGGACCTTTATCAGCAGCTATGTCTGTGTTGGTAAGTGCATCACCACTCTTTGAACCAACTCAGGTCAGTTCAAGGAACAATCATGGTTAAAATGCTCCATTCTAATTTTAATGTTTCATTTTTCTGAAACATTAATCTTATGCATTGCAAATTTACATGTGTGCAGATGGGATGGGAGACATTTTCCATCGAAGGCTTTTCAGCTATTTCTACTACAATAGTTTCTACAGAATTAGAAAATAGATGTCTTAATCTTATTTGAGCTCCCAATTAATGGTGTCACGATGCTTTTATAAACGATTAAAAATGTCTGATCCAAGATAATGTACCATTTGCTTGCAGTTATGGCTTATCAGATATGGTAAACTCCCATGATCACTATTTATGCATAATTTCAGATTTTCCTCTGCATTACATTTAACATTGGTTTACCGGTGTACACTTTATACCATGCATAATATTGTATGCACCTTCTGTCATCATGCATGACCTACACCGTGTCAACTAATGTTTTGTTATCTAAGCGATCAAACTGACATAGTATATGGTAGTGCTTCCTAGCCCGCGCATTTGCGTGGGGGATCATGCTTGGCACTTTGGTCTTAAAAAATAGTTACCTATAATCAGTACACTGGTATTTCACCTTTCTATAATAAGCTCCACTATCGTGCGAGAGATGATATCATGAAATTTTCTCTTATGATCATTGCATTTTTATTAATTCCTCAAGAAGAACGCTGGGGAGATTCCCCTAGTTTTTTAGTGGAGCCGGACTATTATTTTTTTTTTTTTTAGGAACTGTTGCGTACCGGCGCTGCATTGGGCTTAATTCAGTCTTAACATACACCTCCACTAGCAAATTCACAAAGTTTATCCCCATCTATTTAAACGAAAAATTTGTTCACAATGGTTTGAATTTGTTTTGGTTGGGGCACGCCAAGCTTGTGCAATAGTGCAAAGCCCAAGTGACGCTTTTGAGGGCCCAATAGTGAGTCCTTCCCCACAAAAATTACTTTATATCAAAGTGAACACATGGTTCATATATCGGATATTAAACCGATAAAGCAACAGATACTACACTTGATCTAAGCCAAAAGACCGAGAAAGGTATGAATTTTAATATTAAGGTGCCTATGGTTTTATGTCGACCTCCACCGCGTCAGATGCTTTTGTGTAGCGATACGGTACTAATCCTGTGGTGTGGAAACGGATTATTAACACGTGATGACAAGGGCCCAAGAGCAAAAACCATCTGATGCCATCGTGTTGGGCTCCATTGTTTCATCTAGCTACTAGGACGACTCGGATTTTGTTTGGGCCGGACAGGCTTTAGATTATTCCACGTTGAGCTGGGCCTGCTTGGCAATTGCACCTGGCTCCTAGTGTATATGATGCTTTGTTGCGCATAAAAAAAATGATAATTTGTATATATGCTGATGATTAATATTAATCACCTTTTTTTTCGTGAATTTGTATTTTATTGTATACATAGTTTAATTTAAACGTTGCATTATTGTACCTCACATCTTGACACACCTCTGTCATTAGTCCATCACGTATCGATGTTTAATTTCATGTAAAATAAGGGTGGGAGACAGAAAACATTCATATGAATGGAGTCGTGGTCACCTATCTGGACTACACTGCATGCATGTGGGTTATTGATCTTGAATTGGACACTCCCTCAGTCCAAAAAAAAAACGCAGCTATATGGGATTCGGGCTAGTCAACATGACTAAAGGTGTTAGCGGTAAAAGAAATGTGTTGGATGCATGCATGTCTGGTGTGTGTTTGGACAAGCAATTCACATGATCGATCACAGAGCAACTCACATGATCGATCACAGAGCAACTCACATGATCGATCACATCCTCCATCTGTAGGGATCGGATCCAGCAGGACCAATGCAAACGTGATAGGGTAAGGCGTAGCTAAGACCGCACATAAAGCGTCGACACATTCACGGGTGTGGGGATCGATATTTGAGACACCCATAGACAAGCACCCGACTTCATGATCCAGCGAGCTGGCGACCGGACCTCGACTACGAAAAGCGTAACAAGGCAAGGCGTCCCACCACGGCGCCGCAGTCTTCACAGCGCCGCGAGCTCTCAAGCAAGAGCACTTCTCCCTCGCTCGAGCTCCCATACCACGAGCTCTCCGGACAAGACCTCCTTCCGCCTCGGTCGAGCTCTCCCGAGCAACGAGCTCTCAGTTCTCGCGCTTCGGCCTCATCGAGAGACCTCTCGCCTGCGCTCGAGCTCAGTAGCGATAAGCTCTACACCACCGCCCGTAGAGAACTCGTCCTTCTGCGGGTCTTGAGGAAGCTTGCGGGTACGAAAAGTTGGTCAACCGCTCGACAAGCTCAACAACTCCACGGCGAGCACTTTGAGCTACGCTGAGGGCTATGGAAATGAGGAAGTCATTCAATCGCCTGCGCCATACCGTGGCCTCCAACAACTCCGCCATAGTGACCGTGCGGGTACACTCCGACGTACACCTACGGCCGCGTCCTGATGGGCGACGCGCCCTTTTTGGAAGGGACTGGTTCCAACTACGATTGGGGACGGGGCGACTAACCACCGCCCAAACGCGTGATTCCCGTGGTGACGACGACCAATTCACGACTCACATCCAGTTAGAGAGTCGGAGGGAGCTCGCCCGTGTGTGGTGAGCCGATCGGCGACTCTTTTCGCACCTACCACCCCGTAAATACGTTTGTTTCTTCAAGTCTTCAACCGGGATGAGCTCATGTGCAGCCCTTGTGACTATAAAGGGGGAGGCCGACCACCGGGTTGAGGAAGGTTCAATCCGGCTCCATAGCATCCACATACATCCACCCGATATTGGTACTTGCCTCAATCACACGAGAGACTTGGGGAGCCTTCTCCCTCTCGCCCGACAGCCACACTACCCGGTATGGCGTTTGAGCTCGGATAGTGATCTGGCCCTGGACTAGGGAGAACACGATTGAACGAACCGGTATAAATCTTGTGTCATTGTCTCTAGAGCTAGGCCGCCGAAGACACGCGTGCGAACATTGCGTGACGGTGGTATTGAACCCGGCGGTTGGCGGCGCGGTAGGGGCGGCGGCTAGTGTGGCGATTCTCACTCAGATGCGCTTCTTAAGCTTCGCAGGCTCCGGAGCACCCGTCTGGCGGCGCCGGGATCATCGACTTCCGGCACCGTGCGGGTAGTCGCGGGCCGTCTTCACGCGCCGTGCGGCGGGGGGGGCGTGTCCGTTAAGCCTCCGCGGCGCCCGGCCCGACTCCCGTCTTGTGGCGGCGTGGGCGGAACTCAACTTCCGCCCGTGAGTCCCATCCGCATGGCGGCGGACCGATTCTTCGTCGTCTCATCAAGACCTCTCCCAAAGAACATCTCAGGGCGCGAGCCGCGGGCCTCTGTTCGAGGACGTGACATTCTCCATCGCCAACATCGTCCTGCGGCTCGCGGGCGTGTTGGCGATTCTGGCGACCCTCGCGGGATGTACTCGGCGGACAAGCGGGGCTACCCCCGCCACGGGGCGACGAACCTGCGCGAGCCGGCATTCCCGACTCCGACTGCAAGCTTTCGGCGACATGAGCGTGGGCGTTCCGTCCGGTCCGCCCGATTACCGTGATTACACCCGGAGGTGCGGTGAAACACCGGCACTCCAGCGGCGCGGCGGCGGCGCCGGTCGGCCGTGTCAAGCCGCTGGGCGGGCTCGAGGGCCGAGCAGCGGCGGCGACTCAAGGCGCGAAGCCCTCCTGCGCCGGCGGGAGGGGCGGCCGTCGGGCGCGGCTGAGCTCGCGGTGCGACGCATCAGCCGCGATGGGGGCCCCGGCAGCTCCCGCCGGTGTTCGGAAGGGCGTCTGCGGAACCGGCGACCGCTACAATGCTCTGGGCTGTGCCGGAGCCCGAGGAGCCGGGCACGGAGAGAACCTGGCGACTCAGAGGCTCCTGGCGGGGGCGGCCAGATCCGGTGGGCGGTGAGCTCGACGTCTCATCACCCGTCTGCGGGAGGAACACGAGGCCTCTCATCGAGGTCCGCAGGCGGGCCGGGTGGCGGCCCGGTGCCAGCGCGCCGGGGGACACCATCAACGCCGGCGCAAAGCGGAGGCTCGGGCCGACAAGAAGAACATCCTCGCGGGCGATGGCAGCGCCACTACGACGGCCGCCATGGCGGCGCCCTGCTTTTCACGGCCAGCGGCAATGACCGCCACGGCTGTGAAAGACAGAAGCGCAGCCCGGCAGCGTCCGCGTCCACCGGGCCATCCGCCCAAGAGGTCGTCGCCCGCTGGTCGGCACCGAGAAGGCGAAGGCTTCGACTCGCGCATCGGCGCCCCGTTCCCCTCTCAGCCCGACCCCGGCCGCCGTGCGAGAAGTATAGCGAGAGCCGGAAGCCTGCCACATGGCTGCCGAGTTACCAGCCTCGGCGCCGGCGGGGCGGGCGGCGGCGACTACTTCATCGTCGCGGCCTCGCTTTATCTTGCGGTCGGCGTTCACGGCTCGAGCACCTACAGGGGCACCATCGGCGTTGGGGAGGACCTACGCGGCGTCTTCGTCGGCAACTTCGAGCGCGTACACACACCGGGCCAAACACGCGTGGGACTGCGAGGGTGCAAAAGCGAGAGAAAGAAGGGAAGGCTTGCGACTACATCCGGGAAGCGCTTCTCAAGCTCTGCGACAACCTCTCAGAGACCTCAGGCTACGAAGTCATCACCGCCTTCACGTTCGGCACCATCTGCGAGACCACTGATCCCACCGAGCTGGGCGTCAAAGCCCAAGACGTGAAGGAGCTCTGCGACCTCGCCACTGTGCGAGGGGAAGGGCGCCTCTCATTGTCTGGCAAGGGTAGGTCAAGGGGCTTACGACGGGGGACAGCGGAGGGATCCGGCTTTCCCCGCGTGCAGAAGAAGAACAAGAAGAAGAACAAGCGCCGCGACGGCCGGCATTTTAATGATGAGTTCATTGCCGTGGCGGACAAGCGTGAAGGGGCCGCCCCTGGGCGGGCGCGAGCCGCCCCGGCGAGCACGCCGACAAAGATGCTCGAGGCTCAGATGTCCACACCACGGGGCCCGAATCAATAAGATGAAGGAGTGCCGCCTAATGAAGAAGCACGTGATGGGCACGCTGCGGGAGGCGACAAGGGACGACAGCGAGAAGGCGCGTGGGCAGCCCCGACGAAAGGTTCGAGGGTGACGTCTACATCGGGGCGGTGCCGTCAACGTGTCGTCTTTGGTGGGGCTCCACGCAGTCGGTCGGGCCGTGACTCACCGCGCGGAGAGGTCCTTCTTCAGAGCCGGCCACGCCCGCCTACCTCAAGTGGTCGAGCTCGGCGATCACAACCGACAAGAGCGGACCACCCGGCATCCGATACCCGAAGGTACCCGCTCGTCGTCGACCCCATCATCGGCACCTGGCGCCTTGGCAAGGTGGCGTGGGCGGAACGGCGGCCTCAACCTCCCTCTATCCACGCACTCCAAGCCCTTGCATCCCAAGGCGCTGACTCACGCATTCGCCCGGAACCGATCATGGCGTGGTGCGGGAAAGCGAGATGGTCCTTCCGAGGCGGATTGACCTCCGTCACGCCGGCACCCCGACAACTTCCGCGGGGAGGTGCTCACGTTGAGGTGCTCCCGCCGGGAATGCCTACCCGCGCTCTTGGGGCGGCCGTGCTATCACGAAGTTCATGGCCGTCCCCAGCTACCTACCCTCAAGCTCAGATCCCGGACGGGGGTCATACGCCGACTCCCACCAGCCGAGGCATGCTTTCGGTTGCGAGGCCGCCCCGGCCGTCTGAATGTAGCAGCGCGCGGTCGAGATTGGCAGAATGCTACCCAAGATAAAGGCGCTGGGCGGCGCCGAGAGACTCCCGACTCGAGAAGATGGCGAGCCTGAGCTCGGCCGTCGAGCTCAAAAAAGGTGGCGTAGCACGAGCTCTTCCGCCGAGCTCGAGAAGATCAGGCACATTCGAGCCCGAAGGGCCCAGGAAGTCGCGGTCGGCGAGGGCGGGCACACCCTCTCGTGGGTGCGAGTTCCCCCAAATAAGGAAGCGCGCTGGTCGTCGACTTCCTCGTAGCGAACCGGCGTGTTCGCATGGAGGGCCTCGGATATACCGGGCATCGAGGGTTTAGAACGTTTCGGCGACGATCGGCCGCCGGGCAATGTCGCCGAGGAGATAGATAAGCTCTTAGCGCTAGGTTCATCAGGAGGTGTATCATCAGGAGTGGATAGCCAACCCTGTACTAGTTAAGAAGAAGAATGGGAAATGGAGAATGTGTGTTGATTACACGGGTCTCAACAAGGCATGCCCAAAGGATCCGTTTCCTTTGCCGGCGCATCGACCAAATCGTTGACTCCACCTCCGGGTGTGAGACACTCTGTTTTTCGGCGCTTACTCGGCTACCACCAAATCGCGATGAGCGAGCTTGATCAGCTCGCTACCTCCTTCATCACTCCGTTCGGCGCGATACGCTATGTGGCGATGCCCTTGGTTTGAAAAACGTGGCGCCACCTTCGAGGTGTATGCGAAAGTCTTCAAAGAGCTCCTCAGCTTCGTAGAAGCATCGTCGGCGACATCGTTGTCAAGACAAAAGCGCTTCGAAAAAAGCTCATCCCGAACCTCAAAAAGGTCTTACGCCAAACTCGCGAGTTTGGAGTTATGCTCAATCGAAAAATGCATTTTCGGGGTCCCGAAAGGAAGTTACTCGGCTTCATCGTCTCGCGCGGCATCGAGGCCAACCATAAAAAATCGCCGCCATCACGAGCATGGGGCGATTAAAGTGTCAGGTGTGCAGCGGCTGCGAGCTGTCTCGCGGCGAGTCGATTCATATACGCGGCTTTCGAGGGGATTGAAGCCTCTGGCGGTACAAGTTGTTGAAGAAGACGGCGCTTTGTTTGGGCGGCGGCCCGGCAAGCTCTCGACTCTTCCAGGCGGCTCCTTGCAAATCAGCAGGTGCTCGTCGTGCACAGTGCCCAACCAATCCTCCTCACATCTCGGCCACCTCGAAGGTGGTAGGCACCTTCGTCGTCGAAAGAGGAAGAACGCAGCTCAAGTGCGCGCCCGTGTAGTCGCCAGTGGAAGTCCTCACCGACACCAAGACTCGATACACTTTCGGCTTTCGAAAAGCTTCGTGTACGCCTTCTGGCGATCGCGGCGCAACTCGGGACACCGCCGACTCCCCCGGTCACGGTCGTCTCCAAAGTTTACCAGGCGAGGTCATTCGCGGCCAGTTCTGGGCCGCATGGCCAAGTGGGCTATTGAGGCTCAGGGGCCGACATCACCTCGCACCCGAAGGCGCCATAAAGTCTCGGGCTCTAGCCGACTTCATCGCGGTGAGTGGTGAAGTCGGCGGTAGCCCGAGCGAACGACATCGAGTGCGGGGTATTGCCGGCGGATCGTGTGAAGAAGTATGGCGGCGTCGGACTCGTCTTCATCCTCGAACAAGGTGCGCGCCAGAGTATTCAATCCGCCTACACTTCCTGCGTCAACAAACGTGGCCGGTGCGAGACTCCGTTGAGCGGCCTACGCGCCGCCGCCTTGACTTCGGCATCCGGCACCTCGAGTGCAGGGCGACTCAGAGCCTAAGTAAAAAACCAGTCATGAAGGAAGTATTTGCGTCAACCAAAGATGATCGCGTACCCACGGAAGGTCATGAGCTAGAAGGTACTTCCGGGCTCGAGGTCAACCATTCACCGCCACCTCAACAACGACGACATCCTCACCAAGCTCGCGTCGGATCGTCTGCCGGTCCCACCGTCGTCTTCTTCATAGGCGGCACAAACCATCGATGCGGCTCAAAGGGTGAGCCACGGCCCGGCCCAGGAGGCTTCGATGTGGCGCCCCAAAGCTTCGGACCCCATGGCGTCGGCAGCTCTCGCAACCTCAGCTCGCCCAATCGAAAGCTTGCCTAGCTTCTGGCTTCGAGCCCGGCGCTCGGTACCGGATCAAGCTTCGACGCGGCGGCTCGGCTGATTGGCGGGTCCCCTTCTACAATGGCTCGGGGAGGGTAGGCTTTCCCCGGACAAGAAGAGAGTGAGCGCGCTGGCTCGGAGGCCAAGTCCTTCGTCCTCGTCGGGGAGGAGCTCTACCGGCGATGGAACCTCCGGCGTCCTCGTGACTGCGTCACCTTCGAGCAAGGGAAGAGCTCATCAAGGAGATCCACTCCGGCGGGGTGTGGCCATCAGCGCCGCCTCGAGCTCGTTGGGGAAAGCGTTAGTCAAGGCTTCCTGCCGGCCAACCGCCCGTCACGGCGCCATTCGAGTTGTCCGCAGCTGCCCGGCTGCGGTTCTTATAGCGAACACATCTCGGCGTGATCCCTCGAACCAATCCCCCTCACCCGGTCGTTCGCGTGCAGGGCTGTTTATGGTAGGACCCTTCAAGGAGAGGGGCCGAGGGCTACGCACCTCCTGCGTCGCTATCGACAAAGTTCTCCAAGTGGATCGAGTCATGCCCATCACACGGTGTGCGGCGAGGAGGCCGTCAAGTTCTTCACCGGCATCATCCACCGATTTGGGGTCCCAAACTCCATCATCACCGACAGCGGCACCAACTTCATGGGAGAGGTCTTCATCGGCGGTGCGGCGACCCGGGGCATCAGCGTCGACCGGCCTCCGTCGACCACCCGAGGACCAGCGAGGCGGTAGAAAGAGCTAATGGCATGATCACGTAGGGCGTAAAGTCCGCGCATCTTCAAGAGGCTCAATACGCCCGCCCGGTGGCTCGCCGAGCTCCCGCCGGTCGTATGGAGTCTTTGCAACGCCAAGCGAGCCACGGGGTGGGCGTCGTTCTTCCTCGTCTTCGGATCCGAGCCGTGCTCCCCGCGGGCGACCTTGATGCGGCTCGCCCAGCGTCGAGGCCCCGGCGAGCACAACACCAAACGCAGCGCTCGAAGGCGCCGCCCGACCCAGCTCGGGCTGCTTCGTGACATCACGCTCATCCACTCCGCCAAGTACACGTAGTCCATGAGCGTTACCATGATCGCGCCGCGTCAAGGGGCGAGCGGCCCGGCGTCGATGTGCGTCCCTGACGGCAGTTGAGCTGAAGGCCCGGCTTGCAAGCTCTCGGCACCATGGGAAGGCCCCTTCACCATCGAACAAATCGCGAGGCCCCGGCACATACAAGCTCAAAGACCACCAAGGCCGAGTCCTCCTGCGCATGGAACATCGAGCGGCTACACGTCGCTTTTACCCCTAAATGTACTTGAGAATGTTGTAGGTGTAAAAGCTCAATAAAGCACCGATTCGATGCAAAAATGCATGCAAGCATCGAATTCTTTCCTTAGCTCGGTGAGCAGCGGTGGCCTTTGCCCGGCAAACCACCCACCCGCTCGGGGGCTGGGAGGCGGGGTGCACACCCACGTTTTTAACACACCGGATTGTTTCGCAAAACTTACGAGCTCAAAGCTCAGCGATGAGCTCAAACTCATTAACTTCGCACCCTCTTCTCTTAACTCAAGCGGCGTTCGAAATGACTAAGTCATGAGCACGCCACTCCGAGTGTGGTGCGGCGCCCTGCGACCTCCGCGCCCGCGTTTGGCCGGAAATGGCCCGCCACTCAACTCTCGAATTATGAGTTCACAAAAAAGTCAAAGTAGAGAGCGAAGTGCAATAAGGGAAGAAGCGTGATTCCCATTAAACCACGAGCTTTTCATGGTTTTTACAAGTTGCCTCAGCCAGCGAGGACTTAAAAGCTCATGACGAGGAAAGAGGCTTGGCCTCGAGCTCCCTGCTCTTTGCGCGGGTGGGTCTTGAACCATCGGCTCCTCGGCGGGCGTCTGGCGGCTTCCTCCTCCTCGGTAGGCTCCGCCGCGCTCGCCTCCGCCCGACAAAGGGGCTGCCGAGCGTCAAGCTCCTCGTTAGCGAGCTTGAAGAGCTCGATAGACAACCCAGCGGTCCGCGGCCTCGGCGGCGTACTTCAGCTCTACCTCATCGCCGTCGGCCCCGCGCCACCCGTCTTCCGCGATGTTGACTTGAACAGGGTAATGGGCAAAGCGATGCTAACCGCTATGGACCACCGCGGCTCAGCGTCCCTCCGTCACCTTGCGGGATGATGCGACACCCGTGTTGATGTTTCTGCTGCGCCGCGGATAAATCCGCCAAAAGCGCCGCGAAATTATGCGTTGCGGCTTTCGCAATATTCGGTATCGTATTTTCCACGAGAGCGGTTGCGCTCTAATCTTTGGCGGGGCCACCTAGGATAACTATGGATAGTGAGGTATCTTTATGGGCTTAGGTTTCAGGCGGGGGATTTCTAGGGCTTGTTATCTCCTTGCTTCGGGCACCGGCCAGCCCAAGCGGGCAGCTTCCGGCAATTAGCAACTGCTGCGCCACACCCGAACGTGGGGGATTTCAGGGGGCGGACAAGACTTGTCACGACCAAGCGCCTACCCCCTCAACCGTGGGATGCGCCACAAAAGATAGGTGAGCGCTAGCCCAAACACCACGTTTGCACTACCATCCACAACTCTAGGGTTGATCAAGGTTCCCCGGTCAAAGAGTTCCTACTCCAAGTTTTACGACCGAAGGTACGACTACCAATCCGCAAGTGTATAACAGCTAAGATAATATACTTGAAGAACAATAAGCGAAAGATAATCACAAGCTTTCTCACCAAAGTGTAAGTAGCTTGTAGAGGTACAAAGCGGCGGGTGCCGACAACTCAAACACTCGACTTCCTAGGAACGCGGCACACCGAGGGGCGGGCCGACAACTCAGTGTAGAAGGAACCAAACTTCCTTCTAGCCTTTCCTCTCACTCTCCATTAGAACTAAGAGGAGGAAGAAGAACAAGAATGGAACTCTCTCCTCTCTATTACATTGTGGCTCTTCCTTTGTGTTGTATGGAATTGGTGTGTGTTGAGGAAGAGGGAGAGGGGCCTCCTTTTATAGGTAGAGGAGAGGGGACTTGTTGGAAAATGTCCCTCCCCATATGGAAGGAACCAAACCGACCTTGGTACACCTTACTAATCAGCCCAAACCGACCAACCAACGTCGGCAACACACTTTTTGGAAAGTAATGAACCGCCTCGAAATTTGGGCCCGGTTGGCGGCCGCCGAGGGCGCGCAGCGCACCACGCAGTGCGGGCGCACCAATATATGGGCCGTTTTGGCTGAAACTTTGCAGAAGTGTGTGGGCCTCGGAGTAAGCCGTTTTTGTTTGGTGGATCACGAAATCCGATTTCATATGAGAAAGTTATGCCCAAAATACTAAACCCATGTCAAGTGGCCCATTGTCATTTCATGTTGGATTTGGGTTTCCACTTCTTGGGCTTATGTATAGATGTTGATATTCATGTTTATGGGCATTTCTCCTCTCTTCTCCTTGCTTTGCTTATGTCCATTTAGGGCCTTGTTATTCTTTATACGTTTTCCTTTACTTTTGGCCCGAAATGTGTATGTTTCCAACATTGTCACGCAAAACAAGTGAAGTACCAAAACTTGTGGAAATGGTTAGCTCAAAGCCCTATCACTATTGTGTTTTGGTAGTTTTATACTAATGTTGTTATTGAGTATAAAATATGTAGTTAACAGGCCGTCAACAAACTCCCTCCACACTTAGTCCTTTGCTTTCGTCCTCGAGTGAAGGCATAGGAGACTAAAGTGGTTCAATCTCAAGATGTAGACACGCATACAAGTTATTAGGGCCTCACCACCTTTTGTGAGCATTCAAGAGTGGCTACCATGTTTTCTTGGGCGATTGAGCAATGGAGCGGTCATGAAATCGTATCTCCTTGCTACTACTCATGTGCAAAGACTTGGTTGGGTTTTTTTATTTTAAGATAAAAATAGCAATGCTCCATGGTTGATTCTCACATAGTCACTCATTTGTGTTTCCTTGCCAAAGCACTCTTCGCTCTCACTCATCCTATCTTTTTTGCAAGGTTTTTTGTGGATCTTTGGAGGTGGAGTGTTGCATACGTAGCTCTGTATGTTTTGTCGGGTCAAGCTGCGGATCGTTGGAACCCTTAGATCGAAATGTGCAAAAAGTGTGTGGAGAATATTGATGATATATTTTCTTTGTGGTTACTCCTTGACCCATGATCTTTATCCTTTCTTTTTGTATGCTTACGGAGAGATATAGGCTACTTTTCCTTTTGTCTTTCTTTTCTCTTTTCTCTCTTTTTTTTTTTTTTTTTTTTTGGAGATGTGGGCTCTACTCGCCCTCGGACACATGTCCATTTTTCATCTCTTATTTTCTTTTCTCTCTTTTTTTTTTTTTTCGTAGCCTTTGCATCTTTCTTCTCGCATTTTTTTTTCTCGATAACCGGAGATGATCATGGTATAATGGATGGAGTATTTATTTGGTGGATGGTAAAAGATGCATGTTGTGCTTAATTCTCAATGTGAGAAGCGGGCGTGTATATGTGGGTGTACGTGTTTTCCGATCTTGGGGGTATGAGCCTCTCTCAACGCCAGATCAACGGCCTGACAAAACTCAATACAGCGAGGAAGTAGCTATAGTGGATATTCATGTCATTATTCGGGCTTTGGTAGGATTTGTCTAAGTCGGACCCGGAGCATGCTTTTTATTTGAATTTTTGAAATAAAACCAAGTCTCATTGCATAAGAGAGCAAGCATCAAGTTATTCTACCATATCTCAAAGCTCAATTGTTTAGATGAACATGGGGTCCCTAACGGTAGTTGCTCATCAAAGTATGGTTTTTGGCGAGGAATAAAGTGTATGCATGCCATGAATCAATTGGTAGACCGAGGAGATGGAGTTTTTTCAAGAAGTTTTGTCTTTTTTGATTTGTTCAATTTCAAACCTCAAAACTTTATGGAAGATGTGAGAGAGGGAGTAGCACAAACCACCGTTTGAAGAGGAAGGAGTTAATGGTAGTTGTTCGTCTTGTCCTTCTCCGTCGTGAATTTCTGGTAAAGCTCGTGCATTTGTCTTTGAGGGAGATCTCGGATGGGTGTAATTGAATGCTTGAGAGGTCTCCCCACACTTATTCTTGTACTGTTTTATTCAAACAAAACAAAACAAAAAAGAAAGCACACACATGGCTCTACCGCTTAAAAGCAAACCGTAGAGCCTTTATTATGAGAAAACTTTTATTTTATTTTATTTTATTTTTATTTGTTCACCTCAACATGACTCAAGCAAGGCTCATAAAAGGCGATGTAAGCATAGCCTTGATTCATCTCAACATAAAATACTTTCGTTGATCAGGACAACAAAGCTCTAAGCTCATTAACCTAGCTCCAACACCATGTCAAAGCTTGATTAAAGGAGATCTCTTTAACCTAAGCACCAGCTTAATTTAAAAAATCTATGGATAAACCACATGAGTACTTCATGGGAGAATATCCAAACGAGCAAATGTCATAAACAAGAGAAGCATGAATTTAAATAGCCTTATGGAGACAATTATGAGTATGTGGGTTGGTGAGCGTTACCTTTGCATACGAGTATAAGTACCGAGCAGCATAAGTGGATGGAGCATCGAAGTTGCCCTGCGGTTTGCATGATGGCCTGCCCGGGAGTGCATCTCAAGGCTAGGCCACACATACATGACATGTGCGGGCCATGGGCCTTGATGGTAGCGACAAGGATGAGAGGAGGGCCTTCTTGCTTGTTGAAGCCATGAAGGGTGGGGCGGCGACACATTGGTATTTATCGTACCATGTGGGGCCAACCTACTCCTCTCTCTCTCTCTTATTATTCTTTTCTTCTTTCTTTTTTTTCGACATCATTTTTTTTTTCTTTTTCTCTCTCACTTTTTTCACTTTCTCTCTTCTACTTTTTTTTTTATCTCTTTTTTTTTTACTCTTTTCTCTCGATCTTTATTTTTATTTTTATTTTTTTTTAGCAAGTCGGGGCTGACATCATCTTTTATTCACCCTTATTTTTTTGTATGATTCCTTGGAGGATGGAACTTGGGATTGTCACCATCTTCCCCTACACTTAGACTTTTGTGAAAAAGTCAAGTGTGTAAGGTCGGGTCTCCTCTTGAGCATGTTCCATCACCCATGAACATTAGTTTTTTTTTTTTTTTGTGATGTAGCCCCTCATGTTCTCGGCGTCGCATGCCTCTTTGTTCTTCTCGGTCGATCTCCACCTGAAATGGTTAGCAACAAGAATACCGAAGGTGCATACTAACTTGATAACACGTTCTTGCTTTTTATTAATAAGAAGGGAGAAAGACTTTTTGCTAACTTTCTTTTTTTTTTTATGATAGTCGGGGTATCTCTGGCGGTGCTTTCTTTATGGTCGTAAGCTTGAGGTGGGAAAAACATCCTGCTTGGTGATGATGGTGAAGTTCAGTTTCACCACTAAGAATTTAGCATGCAGCTCAATTTTGCAAGGTTAGCGTCATCATGCTACTACGAGACTTGCAACCATTCTCTTAAAAGGTTTACAAAGAGAACCAAGAGATGGTTGTGATCTTCATCGAAGCTTGCACTTTCGGCTAGAAGCAAGACAAACTCAAGAAGACCCAAAGGTGAGCATGTAGGAAGTCTCAATTGACAACTTGTTATGCTTGAAAACAGATTTGCTTGGTCTCAAGAGTTGTTGCTTCGAGCATGTCCATGGCACATGAGGTTTTCCCTCACAAGATGTGTCATGAAGGCGGACGTTGAATCTTGACCATTGTCAAGAACAATGTTTTTCTTGGCCGGAAGGACATGACTTGTGTTTGTTGTGAGGGCGGCGGGTGTTTTTGTTTCACTAAGATGTGTTAACAACTTGGGTGAAGCGAATAGAGTTATAAACCCGCCGCCTCCTCGAGCGGTTTTGGTTGGGAAGATGCTTCGCCTTTAGCGGCCGGCTGGGCGGTTGGCGGCCGCGAGGGGTGCTTGTAGCGCACCACTTGGCCCAGCGCGGCGCACCAATATGTGGAGCCGTTTGGCTGAAGCTTTGCGGGAGTCGCGTGGGCCTCGGGTAAGCTTCGTTTTGGCGGTGGATCAGCGAAATCCGATTTTGTATGAGAAAGTTATGCCCAAAATACTAAACCCATGTCAAGTGGCCCATTTGTCATTTCATGTTGGATTTGGGTTTCCACTTCTTGGGCTTATGTATAGATGTTGATATTCATGTTTATGGGCATTTCTCCTCTCTTCTCCTTGCTTTGCTTATGTCCATTTAGGGTCTTGTTATTCTTTATATGTTTTCCTTTACTTTTGGCCGAAATGTGTATGTTTCCAACATTGTCACGCAAAACAAGTGAAGTACCAAAACTTTGTGGAAATGGTTAGCTCAAAGCCCTATCACTATTGTGTTTTGGTAGTTTTATACTAATGTTGACGGTATAAAATATGTAGTTAACGACGTCAACAACCGCTCGGCAAGGTCCGCCGCGTCTTCCACCCGAGGACATCATGGGCGGCCTCGACTTGGACGGCGAGTCCCTCGTGCGCGCAGCGAGCTCTCGGCCCCTCCTCCCGCCTTGCCGTAGCACGCTCTTGGAGGTCTCCAAGCTTCCTCTGCAGCGTCAACGAGGTCGGTGGTCCTCTTCTTGAGGTCTTCTTCCTTGGTCGCGGCTCGGCTGCGTATGCTGCTGAGTGGCCTCGACGGAAGAAAAGAGCTCGTTCCCTTGTCGTTGAACTCCGCGTCGGCTTCAAGGGAGCACTGCTTTTCTCCTGCAAACATGAAAACCGATCGGATGAGGCGCGAGAAATATGAAGACAAGGCAAAGGATGGCCGCCCGCTTACTCCACGAGCTCATCATAGAGCCCCGCTCGTTGCGCCCACACTCGTGGTTTTTCGGCTTCAAGCCGATCCTTCTCGCCTCGAGCCACCACGAAGACTACACCACAGCTCACGAGGCCTCGTGATGCGTACACTAAGGCCCCACCGGCGAGGACAATCGGCCCGGCGCCGAGAAAAAGTAAAGGGGAGGCGGGGAAAAGTGCTCACCTTCAAGCTCGGCGTCCCGCTTTCGCGCGGCTTTCTCGACCACCTCCTCCTTGTCCTTACGGGGCTGCCTTGCCTTGGCTCAAGCGCGGGCGCTCAAGCTCTTTGTCCTCAGCGCTTTGACGGAAGGAGCGAGCTCCTCCTCCATCTTCTTGCGTTGTCGCCCGGTTCGCGAGGTCGAGCTCTCTTCCACGCCCCCCGGGGAAGCCTCACGTGGCGGCCTCCACTTTCTCTGGGCTCCCGGGCGGGCCGCTCTTACGTGTCGCGAAGAAAAACCGGCGGCGTCTTTCGCCCGGCCTTTCGAGCCGGTGCTGAGATTCTTGGCCGAGCCGAGCTCGGCGCACATCTCACTTACCGGCTCTCGTCAGCGCGAAGCGAAGCCGCCAGACCCTCGGGGAGACCTCCGTCAGCGGTTATACCCCTCAATGGCATCCGCATACGCAAGACACAAGCGGGTAAAGCGGACAAGAAGGACGGAAGGAAGCCTCTACTACTACAGCGGGTCCAAACTGGGCAAGGCGGCGCGCACTTTTCGCCCGACCGGTGCGGATGACCCAGAATCCTCAGGCGGCAACGACCCGCGGCGACTTGGCGGGAGTCGGGGCGGGGGGCGTCCCGTCCGTGCCCTCGAGAACACTCAATGCGCGGCGGCGCGCGGATGTCATGATCCCCCGAGCTTGACTCTTTACCGTGGCAAGATGCGGCAGCGCCCGAAATGGGCGGCGGCCGGACGGCGCGCACCCTCAAGTCTTCATCCTCGGTCGCCGCGGTCCTCCCGCCGCCTCGGCATCCCTCGCCCGTCGGGGACCTCGGCGATCGCGCTCGGCGGCGACCTCGGCGGGCCGGGCTTTGAACATGTCGGCGCGCCCGGTCACTGCTTGGGCCTCGCTTAGGACCGCTCCCTTGGCGCTTCCGGGTCTCTTTTTGGGGCGTCCATCTCTGCCTTCACCGCCTTCAACAAACTCGGCGTAACTTGGGGCCTCGGGGCAGCCGAGACGCCCTCAGGCTTGATCGCGATCTGGCTTCGTCGTCGAGCTCGATCCCATCTGCGGCGCCTCGCCTGAGGCGTTAGCGGGGCCGGCGGAGTGCGTGGCGGGAGCTCGTCCCTCTGCTCGCCCGGAGGTCAGGGCGCGCCGGTGGGAAGCAGCCCCTTGAAGGGAGGCGCCATCATCTTGGGCCGTCACGCGCCCCGTAGTCATCATCCAGCGCCCGTCGTCGAGCTGTCGTCAACATCTACGAGCTTCGCCAGCATGCGCTTTCGAGCTCCGTCTTTGGCCAGGAGCTCAGCGTCGGCGACATCGTCGAGGCTCACCATCGCCCGGTGTAGGCCGCCGCCGCCGCTGGGCATAGCCCGGGGATCGGCAAGCACAACCAACCACTACACCTCATAAGCAGCGTAAAAAGCAGAGCATACCGCCTGTGGCGACCCTCTTCTTCTTCTTACGGCGCCTCGGTCGCTCAGGAGCCCGAGCCGCCCTCGCCGCAGTGCGACCTTGAAGTCGGGGCTTAGCCGTCGCGGGAGGACGGCGGGGAGGTGGGAGTTCCGCCGTCGTATTCGCTGGGGGGTAGCGAGCTCGGCTGGCCCCGAAGAGGCCCCCGCCTCCTCGATTGTAGGCATTGCCAAGGACGATGGCGCTCCACGTAGCTCGACAGGGCTCCACCTCTCGATCGCCGCTCCCTCCACCGCTGGGCGAACCCGCCCCTCATTCCGGATGGGGGGCTGTTTGGCCATCGCCGGCGGCGGCATCCGCCTCTCGGGAAGAGCGGGGTGGGAGCCAACGAGATCCACCACGCCGACCTGCAGAGATCAAGCTCTTCACGAAGCTCGAGACAACGAAAAGAGCGAACAAGGCGATGCAGCGAGCACTACCAAGCTGCGGCGGTCTCGGATTAGGGAGGATGCGGGGAGCTCGGCAACCTCCCCGTCCCTCGTCACTGCGCATCCACCATTCCACGGGGTCGACGGTGAGTCCGGGGCGTTCGCCGTCCTCACGAGCGGGGGCGCTCCTCCGTCATCTCGGTCCGGGAGGCTCGGCCGGCGAAGAGGCACCACCGGCCTTGGAGAGCCGGGCCTCGATGATGTGTGATTCACCGTCGCCCGGGGCGTCCACGGCGCCTTCACCTTGCTCACCGTCCGCTCGACCGGCTTCGAGGCGTGGTCGTGCGGCCCCCTCACGCCCACGGCTTGCTCGCGGCGAAGGTCGGCCGGTGAGCGGGGCGGTAGGACGGAGGGGGTTCTTGAGATAGAACCACTCCTCCCTCCACGGGGGGTTGGCGGATGGGAGGTCCCCCTCGAGGGGAAGGACTCGCGGATCTTCCCTCCGCCTTGCGGTGGATCGGTTGGATCGTCACGCGATGTTGGATCGGGGCCGGGGGCCGCCCCCTTGCCGGCAAGGGGTTGGATCTTCGCGTAAATAAAGTCTTGGGAAGAGCTCTCCCGGTTGGGAGGGATCCCCGACCACCCTCGCAGAGCATGTTGAAGACGCCGAAGAGCAGACCCGTTCGGCGTCAAGTGCTCGGAGCCTTCACGCCTGAGACGAGGGGTAAGGCCGCGGAAGAAGTCGTCGGCGGGCGTGCGAGCCCGCGTCGTTAAGCCCGCGAGCGAGGCAGCGGCGGCGCCGGCGGTCGGGGGATGCGTGGGACGCCCGGTGGAATGATCCACTCCTCTGCGCCGTCGCGGATCACGGAAGCGCCCGATGAGGTCGCATCTCTCTATCAATGCCTCTGGCCGTCGACCCGGTCGACGGGAGCCCATCTGCGACCTCCTAAAGCGGATCGCGCGGCGACGGGGGAGGCAGGGAGGCTGGATCTACTAGGAAGCGGTGGCGCGATCGACTCTCTCTTTCTCTACGGAAGGAGGCGGGAAGTAGGAAGGTAAATCCGCTCCCCCAATCCGCCTATTTATAGGAGCCCGGCGCCTGTGTCATTGTCTCTAGAGCTAGGCCATCGAAGCACGCATTAGCTAGACATTCTTGTGACGGTGGTATTAGACCCACGACACTAGGACATGGTTCAGGTTGTAGAATGACACTTTTATTAGGATGGAGGGAGTATATAATAACTCATGCGACACCGTTCGACAAGTTTGGGGCTAGATATCCAATGTCAAGAATGTGGGACCATGATGGTGGTCGACGTGTAAGTTTAAGTATCTTGGACCCAACAACATGTCATATCGACATAAGCGTCGAGCCGACATGAGCGTGTCGGTCAGTATGGATGAGTCCAAAACTTCGTTTGCATAGCTAGAACATGTTTAGGGATTAAAAAAAAAAGAACATGTTTAGGGACTAAAACCACAAAATGACAGTTTGGCATTTAGATGACACAACATCGTCTAAGTTTAAGAACCATCAGCGTATTTTTCTTCGGGTGCCCTACAAATTTCTCGGTAATTCCAACCTCACAAATAATTCAAATGAAAATGAAATATAGGTTATTTAATTATAATAATAGCATAATGTATCAATCGGTTATTATATGATCCCTCCACTGTACGTTGCCGGTACAAGGCAACCGCTGAAGTTTGACATGTGTTGTTTGGAACATCGGAGTTTTACGAGAATTACGAAGGAATTGCACCAAAATCATTTCAATTTCACAAGGAAAATGTAGGAACGAGAATCCCATGTCCCATTGGAAAGGTGTTAGCATTAGGGTTTTTCCGACTAGCTTCTATATGATTTCTCTACCGGCGGTTTAATAAAAGCTCTACTAGATGAACTCATGAACACACTACAACGGTGTTTGAAAGCTTTAAAAACAGCAAAATCAAAGCCAAGCGTGGTTTTTTTTTGGCCGGGATAAGATCGTGACGTAAGGGGACCTTTGGGCACCAAACCTTTTTTTTTTGTTTCTTAGCAGGATTTTGAATTTTTTTTTTTTTTTTTTTTTTTTTTTTTTGAGCGAGGTATGGACCAGCGCCTGTATCATGGGCCTATCTGCCATGTTTGCTGCATTGGGCTTTTGTTGCAATTGCAGCCAGTCTTGTTTAGGCCTAACCCACTAGCAAATTCACAAATACCCCATCCATTTAAATTTGAGAAGTTTTTTTTTGTAAATTTGTTTTGGTTGGGGGCACGCAAGCTTGTGCAATAGTGCAAAAGCCCAAGTGGCTCGAGGACCCAATAGTGAGTCCTCCCCATAAAAAATTATTTTATATCAAAGTGAACACATGGTCACGTCATCGGATATTAAACCGATAAGAACGGATACTACACTTGATCTAAGCCAAAAGGCCGAGAAAGGTACGAATTTTTAATAGTAGGGTAGTCTGGTTTTATGTTGACCTCCACCGCGTCAGATGCTTTTTTGTGCAGCGATATGGTACTAATCTTATGGTTTGGAGACGGATTATTGGCACGTCATGAGAAAGGCGCAAGAGCAAAAACCATCCCTTGCCATTGTGTTGGGCTCCATGTTTCATCGGACGAGGTCTGATTTTTTGTTTTGGGCCGGACAGGCTTTTAGATTATTCTACGTTGGGCCGGGCCTGCTTGGCAATTGGACCTGGCTCTAGTGTATATGATGCTTTGTTGCGCATTAAAAAAATATGATGATTTTTGTATATGCTAATGATTAATATTAATCACCTTTTTTCGTGAATTGTATTTTTTCTACTATATATATAGTTTAATTTAACCGTTGCATTATTGTACCTCACATCTTGACACGGCTCCGCCATCAGTCCATCACAGATGTTTAATTGTTCCTGCAAAATAAGGGTGGAGACACATAACGTTCATACGAATGAAGTCGTGGTGCATGACCGAACGTGCATACGAAGTCATCACCGATATTGTTTCGGATCTGTTTCGACTTGCTTCAACTTATTATTCTCTCATAATACTATTGAAACAACCAAAATCAGCCGGCCAATACACGGGAACCGTGCATGTGGGTTATTGGATCTTGAATTGGATAGTTATTAGCAGTAGTAAAATGTGCTGGATGCATGCATGTGTGGTGTGTGTTTGGACGAGCATTCACAAGATCGATCACTGCACATCCTTCATATGTAGGGCTGGGATCACCACGACCAATGATATATGCAGCAGCAAGCGCCACGCACACACATGTTGGCATGCATCTAGTAGTCTAGAGCGAGCTTAACCACAGTCTGGATCAGATTACTAGTTGCTTCATGGAATAAGCTAATTAAGCAAGCCCCATCTGCAGGAGCATCCAATCCAGGCACTGTTCCCCTCCCCACCGGACTTTTCCAGGTACCCAACCTGTACATGCATAAACAGTCACGGACTTGTGTCGTTGTTCATACTTTGACGAGTCAACCAATCTTAAAATTATCTGTAATATAGAGTATGTATATTAAAATTAATAATATTTATCATGATATAATGAATTGCACATCTTTAGATCATTGGCGTCATATATTTTATAGTAAACTTATTTAAATATACACGTATTAACACTAGTTTTTTTATTTGGATCTATTAGTCAAATTTGAGAATTTTTTTTTTTTTTTTTTTTGATGGAACAGGAGAGGCAAAATCGCCTACTGGAATTTTATTTGGTACTTTAAATTTGAGATTGGCTACCGACTCACAGAAAACTACTAGGGCACAGACTCTACGTAGTCTAAATGTATTTATTACATTCATATTTATTGTAATTTCTTGATGTGACAGTATATTTGTGAAAAGAGAGAGAAAAAGCGAGTCTTATTTACGTTCAAGTCCATGATATCGATATTTGAGGTGAAAATAAACTACCTTAGACTCTACCATAGAGTGCGGGTTGGGAAGTGCCCCTAAGTACTCTAAGCGAGTGCATGAAATCGTACTCCCCTCTATCCCAAAAATATGCGTATGGGAATCGTGCCGGTCAACTTGACTAAAGTTTGACCAAGTTTATATTAACTAGTGTTCATATTTATGTTTAAAAAATATTATGAAAATATATTTCATTGTAAATTATTGATACTAATTTTGTATTATATTCCATCCATTCTAAATTATAATTCGTTTGACTTTTTACTCCAAGTTTGACCACTGTCTTATTCAAAAAATTAGTGTAAAAATAGTCAAATTTAAGTCATTTTTAAAGACAAAGAAATGAAATTTTGTACAAAATTTTGAATAAGATGATTGGTTAAAGTTGGGATTGAAAATCAAACGAACTATAATTTAGAGCAGTTTAGTAAGTGTTAGTAATCTTTTTATATAAACTTAGTCCAAGTTGGAATTCGTTAATTTATGGGAAGCGAATTGCATGTTTTTAAGACGGAGGGTAGCTCGGAGGATGGTGATGGAAGATCTGTTGTCCGGATCTTATTTTTTCCCGCGCCATGTCATGTGGATGGGCGATATCCAGTCTCTACGCCTCAATTATTTCCAGGACAGATACCGAGTACTACCAAGTACTAGAGACATCGCTGTGGATTGAATTCTCATGTCGATAGATAGATAAATGGATTCCATAGATAAATACATAGATCGGTCGATCGATCCTGCAGCTGGATAAAGCTCATTTCAGAGCACTGCAGTACAGCAAAGAGAACCTGTAACCAGTGACAAAGCCGCCAGCAGCTCGTGGCCAAAACCAATGCCGGCCGGCATGCCATGGCATTGGCATGCACAAGCCACACCACATGCCGGCCAACGGGAACGGCCGGAGCGAGCAGGGGGTCGTCGTCGACCCAGCTCACAGCCTCGCACGGACAACGACAAGGAGAGCGATCCAACTGACCAAATCTCACTGCATATGAGGACTAGTCTGACTGTCACTTGATACGACTGTCCAGATCATCCATGCGTGGTTAGTTAAGCTGTCGAGATCACAAGTGTCAGACCAGTCTTTCTTTTTGAGGACAACATTGGTCCCATTGATCCACTGATTGAGCTACATGCATGCCCAGGCCCAGCCATGCATGGTTGCGTTGCAGCACTGGATTGGACACAGATACAGCACAGGACACACGATCCATCGATAAAAGTGGGTGGGGGATAGGCATAAGCTGCCCAACATGGATCGAGGACCAAGAGGAGGCCTGGCTTCCATCCATCGTCTCCCTCCTGATCGATCAGTCAGGTTGAAACGTTGGTCAGTTCAATAGCCACCCATACTAGTGCGTGTTTTTCTTATTGAACCTGCAGATGATCCTGCCTGGTTGCCAGCGCTCCAACGAATGGATCTGGAAGGATCATGCGTGTCAGCTAGTTTGAACAGAAATTCAACAGGGATCTGATTCTGATCTGAATTTGCTTTGATTTTGTCACAGGATGCGATGCGAATCCATGGGTGGGTTTGGTCGGTCGTTGGCCGTCATCAGCCACTAGTAATATATACTCTGAAATTGTGAATCGGCGAAAGATGCCAGTCGGCCGGCCACGCCCCTGCAAAACACATGCATGCTTTGCGCTTTGCTGATGGATCTACAGATCTACTACCATGTATACTGTATGCAGATTGCTCAGGCTGACACTTTTTTTTTTTTTTAAAAAAAAAACAAGATTAGTCGCTGGGCATTGGGACTTGTGAACCTATCAAGACCCAAGAATCCCTAGATCACCTACACCGGCCTCCTACATGCACCTGTGTTGTGTACATCTCCAATCCAAACCTTTTGTTTGTTTCTTTTTCAAGTCTCTCCAAACCAAATCTCGCGGCAGAGGACAGGTGTAAAGAACTGCAGAGAAACGGCGTATATAGTACACGGCGTGCCCCAAAACAATGCAGAGATTCCTGATGGAGCACAAGGTTGCCGAGTCAGCACCATGTGTCGTCAAGCAAAGGAAAGCAAGGTTCATGTTCATGCTCTGTGACAGACTGAAAGTCTCTGCATTTTTGGATACTTATATATATATATATACATGTAAAGAAAGCCTTGTTGTGCTTTGTGGTTTGTTTAGTAGTTCCACGCTGCCACCTCAACTGTGTGTCTGATGCCATACTGTATTGTTTGATTTGCAAAGGGGACCAAAAGGGTTAGATTTTGGGGACCTGAGGGGACCAACTACTACTACTCCTCCTACCAAGAAAGATGAAGTGAGATAGCCTGAGCATTAGATCACAAGTCCAATAATATGCTAGCTCAAGGAAATGAGTAATGAGCACAATGATTGGAACATGTTGGGAGACGATGGATATGATGACAGCTTACTCATTATTCACAGCTGCTGGCCTTATTTCTCTAGCATTTTTTCCTGGGGCCAAGTTGATGATCCTGATGAACCTACATATCAGACGAAGATGCTGCTGGCTTTTCCCCCTGTGTTTGCGCGACTTTTCTCCACTGAAAAACTTCCCCGGTTTTCGCAGCGGTTTTTCAGTAAACAGAATAAGAGAATCGGATTAACAAAACAAAAGCTAGCTGTGCCAAATTGTTTGCCCTCTGTTAATTCATTCAGAAGCACAATGGGATCTGCTTATCTGTAAGGTGACCACTGTCACACTATAATTAACTAACTGCATATGGGGTTGGTTGTTATATCTGTCAGATGATTCAGTCAGCCATTTCAATTTATTGTCAAACCTAGATGCATGCCGACATTGAACGGATTAGAGGCCCCAAAATAAGAACAAGTAGAAAAGTTTGTTTATTGCCAAACGGTCTTGGTGAAGACTTGAAGCTACCACTTATACGATGTAATAATAAACAAGTATAAAGCTTAGTCAAAAAACGATCCAACATGATCTTGCTTGCAGCAGAGGTACGGTTTCTTTAGCACTACACCAGGTGGTTTGACTGCTGACTGATTCTATTCTTCAACTTCACTCTTTCTTTCTGAAACTGAATATTTTCTTTCTTTTCTGCTCTAAATCAGTACTCTGTAGTGAGCAGTGACATACAGATGCAGTACCACAATGCATCAATTCTCAAGAGAAACTATGAAAGCTCCAGGTCCAACAATTAGCAGAAGTGCATGGTCAGCAATGGACGCACACCAAACTGGCCTAACCTTTGATGGCCGGCCATTCACTGATCCGATCACTTTATCAATGAACTGTTCTTCTCATTTCATTTCAATTCAAGCAGTGCGAATTCAATTATTGGCGACGACGGCTCCTAATCCTAACTTTCGCTGTCGCTCGGAGTGCGAGAGATGATGAACATACCCGACACGAAATTCTGCATTCATCTGTCGCGGCATGGGCTTTGTCTCCCGAATTAAAATCGATTCTGCAGGTTTTTCAACGCTTTCTCGACCGGCTGGCTCTGCTGCTTATATTATGCCTCTATATCTTTCTTTTCTTCAGACAATAGTCTGAATACAAAGACTTGCTGACTTAAAAGCATAAGATAAAGAAATACTTGTATACTATTATTTATTTCAGGCTAAAGTTGTGGAAAATGCATAAAGTTCAGGAAAATGCAAATGTGTGTCAGTGTTTGTGAGAGATGGGATATGAGAGAGAGAGGGGGGCAGAAAAAGTCAATTGGCTTCCCCATAGGCACCCCACTCTACCCCATCCCCCCCACCCCAGCAGCTTTTAAGCTAAACAAGCTCCATCATCACTCCCTTTGCATTGGGTAGCAGCAAAGCAACTCATTCAGTCAGTGAGTCTGTTCTGGAGGCACAGGTGCTCAAGCACACAGCAGCTGTCTGTTGGTTCCTCCTCCCTCCTCTCAACCCAGAGGCCAAGGAGCTGATAGGTAAGCTTCCCTACCTTCGTTTCTCTCTCCCCATGAAGCTTGTGCAATTTGACTGAGGTGATCAAACAACCTGCTGGTAATGGCATGTGCAGTAGCTGTTCTTCTCTTGGAGTGCTTTTTCTCATCTGTTCAATCACATTCTTTTAGTCTTTCCTGACCCTTCCTGGAGTAGCAGCATGTGTGAGGTTGGCGCCGAGTATTCTGCCAATCATCAGTTTGTGTATTTTCGATTTTCGTTGAGAGAATTAAGGTGTATTTTTGTTGGATTAACTGACGGGATTTTACAGCCATTGCCCTCTTTCTTGAATCCCACAAGGTTGTTGTTAGCCAGCCCTAATCTCTTCTGGAAGGAGATACACATATGCCCCCAAGTTTCTTTCTCCTGCATGCATTTCTCTTTGTAGAATAAGATAAATAAATACATAAATAAACCACACTTCGTCTTCTTTGTTTTCCCTCAAATTGAGTAAAGTTTTTTGGGTATGGTTTAAAGTTTAAAGTTCGAAATACAAAATCCACCCGCTCTAATTTGCAGTTATTTGTTATTTTCCAGTTAGTTGTGCAGTTTCATTGTCTCCCTACAACCTCCCTCATCTCCATAGGATTCCAATTCCAGCCTCACTAGCCAACCCATTAAAAAAAAAAGCAAATTCCATCCATCCTCACTAGCGCCTGCTCCCATGGTGCCGTGCCGCCCATTTCCCACTGTCCCCTCACTCCCTGCCCTTCCTTTGCAGGTCAGGTGCTGCTTGCTCTGGGTCTCCGATCCAATCCAAACTGCAGGGAGGCCCTCCCGGAGATTATTCTGCCAGGCATTGCGGCTGGCTTCATTCTTGGACCCGGAGGATCGAGCCTGGATACATTTGCTGAATAACGGGCCGATCCAAAGCAAGAGCAAGTTTCTTGGCCACCAGAGACTAGATCTCTGCATCTGCTGGCCATTGGTGGTTCTTGGCTCTGTTTTGGTGGTGCTGCTGCCTGGTGAGTGAGGAGAATTCAGGGGTGGGGAAATTAAAGTGAAAGGAGAGAGATGAAGTACATGAGCTTGGATCGAAGCCTGATGTCTTTCAGACAGAGGGAACAGTATCAGGTGAACCTGTCCTTACCTCCCTCTTGTTTACATTACAGTTTCCACTTTCCAGACTAGAGATGATGATAAATGCTTTTGTTTTTGTTTTGAAATCGGTAGTTTGCGAGTTTTTTTTTTTTTTTTTTTTTTACAAATTTGGCTTTGAATAAGGCTGTTTACTAGTAGTAGGATGCTGCTGCTTGTTCACAGGCTGATTGAGAGCATTACAAATGTCAGTTAACAAAATCTGTCTGAACAATTTTAACAATTTCTAGAGATATGTATGTATATATCTACTAGTAGCTGAGCTAGTTCTAAACACATTTCCACACTCAACTTTAGCATTGTTTTCCACCACGGCTATGATTAGCACTGGAAAAAAGTATCTTTCTGAATGTGAGTAGTACTTGTACTATCAAGCTGTGGAGTCTCATGATGGGCATGAAAAGGCAAGGCTCCCATCCATACACTCCCTCTGTTAGGAAAACTGCGATTCTAAACTAGAAATGGCGTTTTAAGCGCGACAATTATTTATTAAAATATATAAAAAATTTTTATCTTAGATAATTAGTATCGTGGAAAGATCTTTAAGTCTAGTTTTTTAACAAATTTATTTGGAGATATAAATGTTACGTGATTATTTTCTGAAGCGTGTGTGAAGTTGAGTCGGTTTGACTGACGCGCTTCCAGTAGTTGCAAATGAAATGGAACGGAGAGTACACTGATCTGATCTCCTGTACAGGGACCATGAGCCATCCATCAATCATCTCTGTCTGATGATTCTTTGCCAATGGCATCTGTACCTCCTACTTTGCCAATGGCGTCAAGTACTCCATTTATACATGTATACACTCCTACTTTGCCAGCATATTGTACCTTAGCTTTCTCGTAGTCATGGATGGGGTGTCAGTGTTACATCCATCACATTATAGGCCGTGTGGTCCATTTGGAAAACGAAGGCCTATCACTGCTCTAACCTTTTGCGCTATCAGTTTTGTTGTGAAATCATTTTCCTTGGTCCACTTTTTAGAGGTTTCATTAGGTAGTACTACACATTAGACCTGTCGTTCATGGGGGGATGGGGCTACTATCTGGAATTGCTTTCCTCACCCTTTTTGCTGTAGCACTGGTGCTTACTTTATTCAGGCTAAAACAAATGGCCACTTCTTTTCTTACATGTAGCTGACTTATTAGTGCCTGAAAAGTTTGTTTCAGATTTCAGTTCACCTTTACCTTGTTTATTGTTCTTGTACATTTTTTTTTACCACTTTCGTTCTTTCCTCTGTTTTTATACTGCTAATTCAATGTGATGCTAATGTTGAATTCATCCTGTAAATAACTGTTTTTTCAGGTTTGTTACAACTGAGCTGGCGACGGATATTGTTATCACTGTAGGGTGTCAGTTCTATCTTCACAAGGTACCACCAGCCTAATCTTCCATTTGAACATGTTTACAGTCTCTGCTGTCTTAGCACATGAAAACTTAGATTCCAAACCTTCGAATCTGTGTCTTTTTCTTACAATCTCTGTTGGAAAAAATAATTTACACGTTTCTTTTTGTAAGAAATACTTCATTAGAATCAGTGATGGTTGATCCATACAAACCAATGTTTTTGCTGTGATTAAACTTGTGTCTGATCAGAATGTCTTGTTTCCAAATTCAAAACACACGCACAGTTCCCTCTTCTGTCCAGAGCTCCGCCACAGACACTGGTGGCGTCGACAAGCGAGGGAGAGCAACGACAGAGAAGTGGACATCAGCGACATCCCCGGCGGCCCGGCGGCGTTCGGAAATCTGCGCCAAGTTCTGCTACGGCATGGTGGTCACCCTGAACGCCTACAACGTGGTGGCGGCGGTGCGCCGCCGGTACCTGGAGATGTTGGAGACGGTGGACAAGGGGGAACCTGGTGTACAAGATCGACGTGTTCCTGTCGGCGAGCATCTTCCGGACCTGGAAGGACTCATCATCGTGCTCCAGTCCGCAGGTCGCTCCAGCAGTGGACGGAGAATCTCAAGGTGATCAACCACTGCGTCGACGCCATGTCGCGCAGGGTGTCCATGGACACGTCCGAGGTCGACTGGTCCTACACCACAACCGGAGGAAGCTCTCGTCGGGCACGACCACGGCGGCGGCTGGAACGCCGGCGGCGGCGTCGAAGCTGCTGCCGACGGTGCCGAGGGGACTGGTGGTGGAGGACCTCTGTGACCTCGAGGTGTCCCTGTACAGGAAGGTCATCTGGCGATCAAGGCCAAGGGAGGACGGGCAGCGACGTCGTCGGCGAGAGCGCTGCGTGCCTATGCCTGCCGCCGGCTGTTCGCGTCCCTGGACCACGCCGTCAGCAACGGGCTCGACTGCACCAAGCACCGCGCGGTGCTTGAAATATCGCCGAGCTCCTGCCGGCGGAGGGATCGGTGTCCTGTGGCCTCCTCTGAAGCTTCTCAGGCTTCGTGCCTGCTGGAGTCCGGCGGGCCTACCGCGGCGAGCTGGTTAAAGGATCGGCGCGCAGCTGGATCGAGCTTCGGTCTCGGACCTTCTGATGCCTGCTGAATCCGGCGACGACGACGCCATGTACAACGTCGACATGGTGGCTGCGATGCTGGATGAGTTCTTGCTGCAGCACAAGATCGATGGGGTGAAGAAGATTCCGGAGGAAGAACTGACGATGACAACCTGATCATTTCTTCCAAGCTGGCGGCTGTCGCAAAGCTGGTGGATGGATATCTCTTTGAGATCGCCAAGGACCCGTCTTCCTCTGGGAAGTTCATCGGCCTCGCCGAATCCATGTCGTCGTCGTCTCGGCCGGTGCACGACGCGCTCTACCGCGCCATCGACGTTTACCTCAAGGAGCACCCGGGCATGTCGAAGGGCGAGAAGAAGCGGCTGTGCGGGCTCATGGACTGCATGAAGCTGACGGCGGAGGCGAGCGCGCACGCCGTGCAGAACGAGCGGCTGCGCTGCGCGTGGTGGTGCAGGTGCTCTTCGAGCAGGTCCGGCGGTCGGCGGCGGCCTCCGCGCGCTCGCTCGTCCTGGTGCCTAGGGACGACGGCGTCGTACGGCGGAAGCTCGAGGTCGGCGACCACGACGGGACGGAGGGGACGAGCATTGGGGTGGCGGTGGCGGCGGGCCTACGACGTCGGCGTCCGGTGATGCCAGCTCGCTTCGGTCGGTGAGCCAGCTGTCGTCGGCCAACAAGAAGAGCGGGAGGAGCGTCGGTGGCGGAGACGGGAAAGAAGGCCAGGGCGGTACGGTGGCGCGGCGCCGGTGGGGTGCTGGGGAAGCTGTGGTCCAGAAGGCGAGCAGCGGAACAGCGGGTCCGACGACGTCGGAAGGCCTGGGCTCCCTCAACCTCGAGGAGACAAGTCAACGCCGTCGCGAATAACGGGGCATTCCGTCTTAGACTCATCATAATGACGACTGTATACTTTCTTTTCTTTTCCTTTTGTATTTTGTGATGGTTTTTCTTACAACCTTTTGGATTGGATTTGCATGCCCTACAGAAATGTTTTAGTGTAATATGTATATATTGTTATTCGATTTATAATCTCAGAAGGGGTGTGGTTTTGATGATTAGAGTGCAACGAGATGTTTAATTTGTTACATATATATATATGTGGTACTCGTACTAATGATAATGAGCTAGCTATTTTTTAATTTGAATTTATTTAGTTTGATCCAACCTTATTACACATCAAATAAATAAATTTTAAACTTGAAAAATGTTAGTGCAATTTCATATGAAATTAATTAACTCAAGTTAAATATATGTTTTTGAGTTTAAGAAATGGGGAAAAAAAAGAAACAAAGTATAATAATGCGTTACGCAAGGCGATTTTCGTGAATGTACCGAATAATTACAGTTTTTCTAAAAAAATGAGTTTGAATCTTAAATTTATGACAATGTATGTCTATGTAAGCACTATACGTACGCTGTTTCAATTTTATAAAATTCTAAGTACTTCTTCTCTGAAGGTTTCCATGATTCAACCAAATATTTTGTCAATACGAGGCTCACATTACATAGATTCTCATATAAAGTTTTGCTGGTTGGATTGGATGAGGATTTTTGCCCTTCACTTTTTTATTCAGCAAGAACTGAGCATTAAAGGGGTTGCAAAACCCACATTCTGCAGGTTAGGATTAATTAGGAATAATTAATTAGTTAATCAAGTGGATAATAACAATCAGTTAGGTAGATAATCAGGCCCTTTCGGACCTGTACGTAGGCCTCAAGCCACACCGCTTGGGATGGCACCGTTTGAGCCTAATGGCCCTTGTATAAATCCTTTTCCTGTACACAGTTATCCAATCAATCAATCCATAATCGTCATTTGACATTCTCGCAAAACACGTTATCACGCTTGATTGCTCTGTCCACCGCTGCAAGCCGTAGGCCAGAGAGAAGGAAGGAGAGACCGACTTCACTGGAAGTTCACCGGAGACTCGCCCGGAGTTCAGTTCGTCTGCAAGGTAAAGTGCGGCGATGCCTACCTCCCCTTTCCATGAGCGCCATGGTGGACACCGTCGCCCGGCGCCGTCGAGGCGGTCTTCGTCGCTGCAACACAACCGTCCATCCTCCGCGCTTCCATGATCGGGCATTTCGCCGTGCTTTCTTGGCGACGGCGAAGACGCCCGTGCCTCTGCGCGCTTCAGCGGCGTCCGCGCGATGGTGGAAGTGTCGTTGCGTTATCGCCCGCGCCCCCACGGTGCAGTTCGCTCCAGCGTTTGCCGATACATGGCGCGGCCATGTTGAGGCGCTGGGAGGCCCGCCGTCGATGCGGAACGGCCTCCAAGCGCCCGCACCCGTCGCCCAATCCAGAGGCGCCGTGCGATGATGCGCCCTGCTTAGTTCCTCCGGTCGTCGCTCATCAGCGCAGGAGCGGGCGGTGGCACCATGGTGGGCAGCCGTGGCGCCCTTTCCGCTCTTCAACAACGACGGGTGGGTGATTAGTGGCAGGCGGGCCCAGCTTTCGACCTCGGCGTCGCTCTTTCCCGCTGCACCCGCCTCCTGGAACCTCCTGCGGCCGATGTGGCGGCAAATCGCCACCGGGGGAGCACCGCGCGACTCCACTTCCTCCGGCGGCCGCTCTCGGCGCGGCCTTCGCCTCTTTCCTCGGCGTTCTTGGTTCGCGGAGCGAGCGGGCCCAGCGCCCCGTCGGCCGGCCTCCATGGCAGTGGCTCGGGGTGCGGCTCCTTTCTCAATGACCGGAAGATGTTACGGAGGCCGGCCCGGGCGGGCCCAAAGGTGAATCCCAAGTTCTGGAGGTCGAGTGGAAAGGTGTGAAGCCATCCACCGGCGTGTCGACAGCGATCCAAGTCGGCTACGGCCTTGTAATAGAAGTAAGAAGTAGCTCCCGGGAGGGTTAAGGATTCATTCATGTATCAAGACATATTCAAACTCACTTAATATTCATGCGCAGCTTCGTTCCGTGCTCTTCTTCTTCTTCTTCCCACGACTCGTCCTCTACTCCTTCCCAATTTCTCCTTCCCTACCTCGATTCACGGCTCCAGCTCTTCACATGTATCGGGCCGCGGAGTCACCGACCCGCGCTCTCATGAGCGGCCTCGATCCTCCATCCATGGCTTGATTCTAGCGGTTCGGTCGGTCCCTTCAGTGATCTTCTGCGTTCAGCGGATTCAACGGTGAGCCGTAATTCAATCCGCGAATCGCGGTTGCTGGTGGTGTGCTCGTCGATGCGGAGCCATCCTCCGGGCACTTCACCGCCGCGAAAACACCTCGGCGTGATGGTCAGGCTCACAAGCTCGCTCGGCGGCGCCAGCGGCAGGTCGCTTTGACTCTATGGGCGGATGGGCCGAGAACAAGCCGCCAGCGTCGAGGGCGTCTCGACATCTGAGGGCGCGGCAAGGTGTTCGACGAATGGCGCCGAAAGATCAACGAACATCGACGACTGCAGCGGCGAGATCAAGCGGAATCTCGTCCGATCCAAATTTGGAGTCGGGGAAGGGTTCCAAGTTCTGGAGCGTTCTATGGTGGGTGGTCCGTCAGGGCGTCGAGGTGTCCATGGCGCCACCCCATCCATCTCGTTCTTTGAATGGCGTCCGCCAATCCACGCCCGCCGTAGCGCTCATGCCGTGTTCGGCGGCCGTGCCTCTCGACACATTCGCCCCGCGCCTCCATCACCAACCATGAAGCGGGAGTCACCACCTCTGAGATAACACGGTCTCCATGGTGGCCCCGGCCGCCCGTGCCCATCTGGCGGGAACCTCGGCCAACTCGCCCGGTGGAGCTGGCGTGCGATCCGGTGGCCTTGGGTGGATTACCGGCGCGCCGCAAATCCGCGAATACGTTCCTGCAATTCCCCTATAGCGTGTCCTTTCCCACGAGCATCACGGTTTCATCGCCCTCCTCGCCACGCCACCTACACCCAACCATCACCTACCTCCACCACCACGGCCAAACCACGGTTCCCACCACCGCCCCTACCAAACGAGTCCGCTCATCAGCGGGGGCTTAGGGGATCATTCAACAAGCTTCCCAAGTTCGATTTCCCACCATTTTGATGGCGAACACCGAGGTAATGGATTAAGCAGGTATCCACTATTTCAAGTTGTATCGAGTGGAGTCGGATCTGCGGATTCGAGGAGGCTACCATGCATTTCCATTGGCACCATGGCGTTTAGCTCTCTTACATTTGAAGATGAGCTTGAATTAAATAGATTGGTTAGAGTTTTTGTTCCCGTCTCTGGCATTGCGTTTAAACAAATTGATGAGCGAGTTGCTCATCGGCGTTTCTTCGGTCGCATGGCTGGGTGCGTGGTAGGTATAGTGATGAGTTTGCCAACCTTCTGGTTGATGAGCTTCAATCCTATTCCAAACACACGGATCCACTCCATTATGTCCGTTACATTGATGGCCCGTGATGATATTAAGTCTGTCCTTTGGTTCATCGTCCCTCTACTTTGGATCTTTGCTTGCACTCTTGCGAAATTGCGGGGAGGAGGCCTTGGCGTCAGCGGCGATTCAGCGTTCGATAATGAGTGGTGCCCCGGGCGGCGTGGACACACTTTCGCGGCTATTCACCGGTGCCTCGATCGATCTTTGAGCCACAGAGCGTCTTTGCTTGCCCGATGATAAATTCGGGCACTCGGAGAATCAAGGGGCGTGCACAAAAGCCTTTTGTATACGGTGTGGTACAAATGGAAGAACCGTGGACACAAATGTTACGGCTGGCCTGGCGCATTTGGTTCGGGGGCTGTTGGACATTTTCTAATTACCCTTAGGAGGGATCTTGAATCGGGGTCCACCCTCTCCTACTCATTCTCGGTCCCTTATGCATATCACCATTTGCGGACCGATTGAGCCTTTGCTTCCCCAAAGACTCTCATGACGCCGGGTTCTATTCAGGGCTGCCCTCGAATATTTTGGTGGACCGGAAGTTCTCACACTTTTATTAAGCGTAAGCTTCCTTATTGAGATAAGTTATGCGGTATTCAACCTGTGCCCCGAGCCAATGAAGAGGTACAGGTTGCTAATGGTGACTCCTAATGCAGTGATTCTTACATTCAGCCCGGCGGCGCATTTGAGATTTTTGTGACTTTGTAATGATAGATCACGAAGCTATTCACGATTGATAAATCTTATGATGATATTGGGGTTGGATTGGCTCCATTCCTTGATCCAATGCGGGTTGATTGGTCCAAGGGTTGGTTGGCTATTCCATATAAAGTCCGCAGCGTTATTCTTTGGTGATGATTAAGCTTGGCTGTTGGCTCGGTTATTGAAGCTTCGGTTTGTTGCGGGGCTCTATTACTCGGGCATAGCTGATATTGATGATCCTATTCTCCGGTCCTTGCTGCGAGGAATTTGCTCATCTCTTTGAGGCTGTGTCGATTTGCCTCCAAAGCGTGCTTGTGACCACACCATCCCTTTGATCAAAGGGCCGCGGCCGATCTTTTGTCGTCCTTACGGTATGCTCCCATTCTGAAGGCCGAGAGATTGAGAGGCGGTCAATGATATCTTTGTCACAAGGGATTATCAACCAAGCACTAGCGCATTGCTTCTCGGTCTTGTTGGTTTAAGAAAAGGACCCGATCCATGGCGATTCTGCGCCGATTACCCCGTCGACTCAGCGCCATAACAGTCAAGGGCAAGTACCCGGTGCCAATCGCCGAAGAACTTCTTGATGAACCGGGGAGGCGACCCTGCTTCTCTACCTTGGACTGTGAGGCGGGGAATTCGTCGTATGAAGGAGGGAAGAATTTAAAGCCGCTTTCGGACTCATTTGTGGCGGTTCGAATTCAAGGTCATGTCGCCCGGGTTAGCGAGGAGCCGCGGGGTACGCGTTCGGTGCCATGAACAATACCGCTTCATCCTGTTTACGCCCGTCGCCTTGGTTTTCGCCGGCCCGACATATTGATTTTCAGTCGTACCTTGGAAGAGCATCTCGGCATCTGGCGCCCGCCGGTTTTTCGACTGTTATCGGTGATCATTGGACTCTCAAATTCGATAAATGCGGGTTTGCTCGGACAAAGATTGCTTACGGGGCGCGTTATCGGCACATGCGGGTCGATGCTGAGATCCGGCCAAATTTGGAGGCTATTCTTGCTTGGCCTACCCCTTCTTCGTTGATGGCTGCGGCTCCTTTACGGGTATGGGCCGGCTATTATCGCGCTTTGGCCGAGTCATTTTGGGATCATCGCCAAACCCTAACGGCTCATTTGAAGAAGCATGCTCTTTTTCTCACGGGCCGGGATCATGAAGTGCCTTTCGGTTCTTGAAGTCGGCGTGAGCAAGTCCACGTGTTGGCTTTTGCCTAATTTCAACAAACCCGCCGTCATTGAAAGCGGTGCATCCGATTACGCGGGGTCGGGCGGGTCTTCGTCACGGGATGGGCACCCCCTTGAAGCGTTTTCGGTAAAGCCTTGGGACCCAAAACTTCGTGGCTTTGTCAACATCACGAGAAAAATTACATGGCCATGCTTCTTGGGGTGCAACAATGGCGTTCTTACCTCGGTTCGAATTCACTATTTTACGCCGGATCGGCGCGGTTTGGCGCTCTTTGGGAGATCCAGCGTCTTGCTACCGCGCATTGGCAACAGCGGGTTTTCTCAAAGCCTTTGGGGCTCAATACCAGAGTATTGTCTATCGTCTTTGGGGCTTCAAGTGCGGTGGCGCCTTATCCGCGTCACCGCTCCTCCACTGCATATCGTACGCCGATATCTCGCATCTCTCTCCAACTTGGGTAACAGCGGTACTTGCTAGCTATCGTCATGATTCTCATCTTCTGGCGAGTTCGCGGCAAATTGTCTCTTGATGGTAGTTCGGTTCCCAAGTTCTCCCTTAAGTGCGGGCTGCTCATTTCATAGCGTATTTGGGTGGGCAATGATGTTGATCTGAACAACATACAGTTTGTTTGAGGTTTTTCATTCGTAATACGCTTTTAGGGGTGGCCGCCGGTGCGATTACTTATGCTCGCCTCAATTGTTGCGCTGGCTTTGGAATGAAGTCGAGGGTACATCAAATTGTTTACGATATGATCGTGCTCCATTTGCGGCCGGTCAAACGGAAGCGGGTGAAGTCGCCGTCTCTACACTGGCCTACGTGGTGCGAGTCGCTGGCAAAGTAATTTCGATGGACCGTCCGAAGGTTTACCTCACGTCCTCTATGATAGCGCATTCTTGTGGTCATCGGCGTACTAACCAAAATATGGCCATTTCATACCCCTGCGTCGCAGTTCACGGCGCGATGTTCGCGAGGAAGCTTTCTTCCATTCCGTGTACGTTTGCATGGGCTGCCACTCAAGTTGGTCTCAGCGGGGATCGAATCTTCACAAGTTCGTGCAGGATACACTATTCAAGCTTACCGATGTCGGCTTTGCAAAGTACTTCCATCATCCGGTCGATGAACCGGTGAGCGTCTGAACCAATGCTGGAAACATGCAGCCTATTTGTTTAGATTGCATGCTGTCAAGCAAATGGGGTAAGTGGCTCTCTAGCGGCTGAATTCTGGTATAACACGCCGGTTCACTCAGCTATTGAATTAGGTCCCCATTCGAGGGCATTGTATGGCTACTATCACCAAATGCGGTGGCGTGGATGCATCACGCTCTGCGAACATCTGCTGTTCAGCTCGGTTTCATGGCGTTGCTTGGATGGATGCGTTCTGCAACATCACCTGAACGAGCTAAGACCGCGTGAAGAAACAAGCGATCAAGCCAGGCTGGCCTTGATTTCTTGTGGGTGACTTGGTCTATCTCAAATTGCAACCCTATGTGCGGAGTCTTCCTTGGCAGCGCAGGCTCATCAAAAGGCGGCTTTCAGCTTCTGCCGGTCCTTACTCGGTGGTTGCAGCGCGTGGGCTGCGTGGCTTAAAAAGCTGGACCTCCTGCTCATTCTCTCATCCACCACGGCTGTTCCCGTGTCTGCGGTTGAAGAAAGTGGTTGGCGCCAAACGCTCGGGTAGTGCCTACTCTCCCCTCGACTTTGCTCTTCATCGGCGCCGGGCTTGGTGCTCGAGACTTCGTTCTGTGATGCGTGGTCCTTCCAAAGGTGACTCAAAGGGAAGCGATCCAAGTGGAACAATTTGCCTCGTGAGCCTGTCTACCTGGGAGATCTGGAGGCTTTGCACCAGCAGTTTCCTCGTGCTGCTGCTTGGGGGCAAGCAGCATCAAAGGAGGAGGGATGTTAGCGGCTCGCTTTCTCAATGACCGAGAAGATGTTACAGGCGGCCCAGGTAGGCCGGTAAGAAAGGTGAATCCCAAGTTCTATGGAGATCAGTGGAAAGTGTGGAAGCCATCCACCGGCGTGACAACGATCCAAGTCTGGCTACGGCCTTGTAATAGAGAGTATAAAGTGAAGCTCCCAGGAGGTTGGGGATTCATTCATGTATCAAGACATATTCAAACTCACTTAATATTCATCTGCAACTCGTTCCCGTGCTCTTCTTCTTGCTGCTTCTTCTTCTTCCCCACGACTCCTGTCCTCTACTCCCTTCCCTACCTCGATTCCCTGGCTCCGCTCGCTTCACATCGGGCCTCGGCCTTGTGCTCGCCATGAGGAGAGGATTGGGGGAGGAAGGAGGAAGCTGAGGCGGCAAAGCAGCAAGCGGCGGCAGGCGGCAGCGGATCTGGAGCGACGGCAGCGAGACTGGGCGGACTGGGTGCGCGGTGGTGGCGGTGGACTGAGTGGCTGAGTGGCGGACTGACGGCGAGGGACACAGCGGCATGGGCAGTTAGGGTCCTGGGCGGAGCTTTACGCCTTGGGCCACGCTCACGCTTAGACTTGCCTGTGGCTGTTGGCCGCTTCGTAGCCAGAGCTACGCTGGCTGTATAGCTGGGCCTGCTCCGATTGCTGCGCCAGAGCTATTTCTTTTCTCTTTTCTGTTTATATTATCCGGTAAGTTTTGTTACTGATTACTGCATTAGCTTGGCGGTTGCTTAGCATATGATTTGCCTAGTTTATTTTTATGCCAGAACATCAGTACTTTGTAATGATTGTTGTTGTACTGTAAATTGCTGGATTACTTGCTCGAGTTAATATATATTTTGCGTTTATTATTATATTATTATACAATCTCTTGTTTATTTCTATTATATTTCTGATATATGGTGCGCCAAATCATAATTAATTACCACATATATATTGCTACAATAACTTTTGATTATTTGATTGTATATGTTGGTGCACCCCAAACCACCCCTTTCGCACCAGCATATATGGTTCTATTCGTAGTATATATAATAGAATTGAGTATGTAGGTCTCCACCACATTTTTTGCACCACATACGGTTATTTTTGCTAGTGACTTAGTTGCAAATTTAACTATAGTCATTAACTTTGAATGGTTAAAACTTTGCAATATATATATAAATATCTTAGTTATTTTGATTAATCAACATAAGGCAATGGAGTCTATGGCAAAGGCTGCGTTTAGTTTCTTGTAAACTATTCTGCCCTGAGACACGTGCCATAGCAGTGGTCTAATCACCTGTTCTGATAGGTCTACATCTTGTTTCCTAGAAGCTTCGATGATTACCTACACTATGTTGCTAATCAAAATAAAGTTTTGGATTAATTTTTAGTCATCATATTGGTTTTGTATTACACAGGTAGTAGAGTCTAAGCAAAGGCTGCGCTTAATTCGCTAGTGAATTAATCAGCCGGAGACCAGGTGCTTAGGCGGCATTCACTTTTACACTATAGATCTACTCTTTGTCTTTGACATAGAATAATCTTGTCTTCGTATTACAAAACTTGTGATGATTAAAATTATAAGGTCTACACATTTTATGTGACTACCTATAATCCCAAAACTATGATAACATATCCATTTAAAATATATTGCATTGAAAATTACAACGACATCATATCAACTTTCATTTACCATCACAGGTAGATTAATTAGCCCATGGTTTGTTCACATAGGAACGCTGGCGACCACTAGGGAGTTCGATGAACTTGCCTAGATGGTAGTAATTACCTACATGGGCTCGCGATATCAAGATAAGCGCTTTGCATCTCGAAGTCTTTTTGGCTACAATCCGGGAACCCAGGACTGGGGTTGTCACGCAAGACAAGCACATTTTTTTACGCTTTAGCGTTGCTGCGGTAGTTTATACCCATAAGGATCTTAAAGCTGAATATCTTATGATTGAAAATCCAAGTATTGAATTATGGGTCGCTCTTAAAGGCGATATGAACAACAAAAGGAACTTATTTGGCTGAGGCCATTATAGGAATGGACTCACTTGCGCCTCCAAGATTTTAAAGCGATGGCGATTATAACCATTACGTTCATAAAATTTGTTCAAGTTGAAATTTTGCGAGAAAGAGCCAAATGCCTTGTGGAGAAAATAGAAAAAACTCTCTACTATGCTCCCGGGGCTCGACAGACTAGACTATTACTTGGCAAATACAGGCTCATAATTACGGCAATATTCCCAACTTATCCATACGTTATCTCGAGAAAAACATGATGAACTTCTTTTAAAGAATCATCTTAAGCGCCCTGTTGGTTCGGCGCCACTACCCGAGGCAGGTTCATAACGTGCGTAAATTCAAAGGGAATAAAAATAAGTTCAATGGATGCGGTCCAAAAGAACAATTTTGGTAAACGCAAATTCAACAAGAAACAAAGGTTTCATAAGAGGAATAAGGATAATAAAGATCCTAAGGACAATGCGAAACCCAAAATGAAAGTGTCATCGTTGTGGGCATTCTTTCGCATTTTGCCAAGGGATTGCCGTGCACCTAAGCATTTAGTTGCTTTATACCAAAAGTCTTTGAGAGAGGCCAAAAAACAGAGATAAAAGATATGAAGCACACTTCAATCTTACATCCGAACTACCCTTAAGAGAGTTGTTCCAAGCAGCCCTAAGCAAAGGAACAACAAGTCTCTAAGTTTGGGAGGAGGATCTTCCATCTATGGACAATATGCTCTAGATTTTTGGATGAGACATATTTGGGAATTCATTTAGATCTCGGTCATTTGATATCGACTCTGGATATCCGTTTGTAAATATCTAAGTCGCATAGTTATTTGGATTGCTTGTTTAGTATGCTTCAGAGAAGTTGTATAAACTAGTTTTGATTTATTATCTAGTTATACATACTCTTGTTATTAATGTATCTATCATTTTCCTTTATATTTGATATTTAATATATTGTATGATATTCTATATATATTATTATATGTATTTAAATTATACTTGCTTTAAATATAGATGTCTATTGAAAACAATCCTAGAAGTTAGAGGAAAGAACTATGTTTGTGGACTCATGTACCACAAACTCTATACTTAGAGAAATGAAATATTTCCGACTCTTAAAGAAAAAGAGAAGGAAATATTATGACTATCGTAAACACGCGATGCGACAATAGTTGGTTCGAGGCGAGCCACTATTATTCTCCCTATGGGTACCCTACTTACTATAGAGGATGCTTTATTGTATCCTGATTCAACTAAATTACCCTTCTAAGTTATAGAATATCCATAAGGAGAATGGTTTCATGTGGAAACACATCAAGATAATAAAGAGGAATTTCTTCTCTTAACTAAACATACCGATTTGGCAAAACAAACTGCGAAGTTTTCTTCACTCCAAACTGGATTGTACTTCACATACATAAAGCCCGTTGCTCATGTTGCTTATAAGATAATTTTCCAAGACGATCGATACATTCCGGTGGCGGCATGATCGACTTTGGCATCCTAAAAATGAATGATGAGGAAAATTATCGCAATTCCATAGGTCATGAAAAAGAGAAAAGATAAAAATTTCCCCCAAGATAAAGATTTTGGCCTTTCGCATGTGCACAAAAATTAATTTTAAGACCATCATATCTTAAAATTCAAGTAGAAACCACTCAAATTCCTTGAAAGAATTCAAGGAAGATATTTGTGGTCCCATCATAACCATTATCGGGCCGTTCGGGTACTTCATGGTATTGATAAACGCGTCAGCGTTGGTCTCACGTGTCTCTTTTGTCGACACGCAACCATGCTTTGCCAAAATAATGGGCCAACTTATCAAGTTGAAGGCTCATTATCCACGAACATCGGATTAAATCTATCCGAATGGACAATCTTTGCTGAATTCTCATAGTGTCTTTAATGATTATTGCATGGCATTAGGAATTCGGGTTCGGCACTACGTACCATACGTACACACTCAAAATGGTTTGGTGAACTTTGATTAAAAGAATCAAGCCTCATTGCAAGACCTATGCTCATGAATTGCAAATTGCCTTTGGGTGTTGGGGTCGCCAGTTACGCACGCCGTTGGCCCTAATCCAACTTCGACCAAGCGCATATCATGATAACTCCCATTACGGTTAGTATGTGGGAATCCTCCCCGATATTTCCCATTTGTAAATTTGGGTCTGTGTATCGTACCCATCTCACCACCGTGAACCTCTATGGGCCCCCCACAGAAATTGGGCATCGTATCGGATATTCATCTCCGTCAATTATTAACTTAGAGCCTCTTCACAGGGGATCTATTTCTTTACCCATTTCTTGATTGTCGATATTATTAATGAGGATCATTTCCGGGCGGGGGGAGAATTGTACCAAAAAGAATGCCAGGAAATAGATAGAATGCAAAAGGCATTTCATTTTTCAGATCCACGTACAAAAGAAGCTGAACAACAGGTTCAGAGAATATTGATTTGCAAAAATATTGCAAATAATACGTGACGCTTTCTCGGAGATAAAAGGTGTCACAAAGTCTATTCATCCCGCTAGGAGCGTGCCAAAAAAGAGTGGAGGTACCTAACAAAACCACTCACCCCCATATTGGCAATAAGAGGGGGAGAAGCACTTCCAAGAAGCAAGATGCGAATGCTTGCAAGCAAAAGAAGACTATAAATGCATCTCAACCTTTGGTTGAAAACACCTAGAGGACATTTCATGTCCCGCGGATATTTATAATCCACAAGCCGCCTATATGCGCATAAACACCGAGGTCGAAATTTCGGAAGACCCAAGTTCCATCGTATTGGGAAATCATGAGGAACTAAGGGTAGATGAAATAGCTATAAATTTCATTGAGATCGAGAATCTTATGACCGTAAGTCCATAATAGTCATCGTTAGCTTCTCCGAGGAGATTGCAAATATCCTTCAAACCGACGATCCCAAGTCTATGACCGAAAGTGCAAGAAGCACGGACCGGGATAAATGGAAGGTTGCAATAGAAACAGAGATTGCCTCGCTTAATAAAAAGGAAGGTATTTTCGGCAAGAATGCCAACACCTTCTCGTATCTTCCCCCGTGGGATACAAATGGGTTTTCAACCCCAGAAAAGGAATGAAAACAACGGCGGTGAGATATAAAGCAAGGCTCGTGGCACAAGGCTTTATGCAAAGGCCTAGCGTTGATTTCAACGAAAAACTTACTCTCGAATGAGCGGTATAACGCTTCGATACTTAATAGCACCGGCAAGACAAAATCGTTTATCTATGCGGTTGATGGACGCCGTGACGCATACTTATATGGGTCATTAGATTCGATATATACATGAAAGTTTCTAATGGAATCAATATACCGAACCCCCAAGGCAAATCGCAACATGTATTGCATTAAGCTGCGTAAGTCATTATATGGCTTAAAGGCCAAAGCCTAATGTGGTACAATCTGTTAAGTGAATTCCTCAAGTTGAAGGGATACACAAATAATGATGACTGCCCATGAGTCTTCATTAAAAAATCATCAACAGATTTTTGTATCATATCAAGATATGTCGATGATCTTAATATCATCGGCGGTGAAACCGATATTAATGAAGCACGCCATCATTTAAAGACTGAGTTTGAGATGAAGGATTTGGGGTAAAACCAAATTCTCGCTTAGGTTTACAACTTGAGCATTTATCTTCTCGTGTATTTATACATCAATCCGCTCTATGTAAAAAAGATATTGAAGAAATTCAATATGGACAAGTCATATCCAACAAAGACTCCCATGGTAGTAAGATCCTTAGACGTTGAGAAGGATCCTTTTAGACCAAAGGGAAAAGAAGAAAAGATATTGGGACATAATGTTCCCATATCTAAGTGCTATTGAGCACTTATGTATCTTCTTGCAACAATACCCCGTACGGATATTGAATTTGCAATTAATTTATTAGCAAGACATAGTGCGCACCTACCAAACGCCATTGGGTAGGAGTAAAAACGATATTAAGATATCTGAATGGCACTAGAGATCTTGGATTATTCTATAGCGTAAATCAAGATCCCATTTTTGTTAGGATATACAGATGTCGGTTATTTATCGATCTCCATAATGACAGATCACAAAATGTGCTTTTGTATTCTTGCAAGGTGGAACAACAATATCTTGGAAGTCTTCAAAGCAGACATTAGTGTCTACATCCACCAATCATTCCGAGATAATAGGTTTTATATGAGGCATCACGCTAATGTGTATGGCTCCACAGTAATGATAAACCACATAATACAATCTTGTGGTATTGGTGCAAGAGATACACCAGACAATTATCTTTTGAGGATAATTTCGCATGTGTTACTCGATGGAGTCAGGATATATTAAGAGTAATATGACTAAGCATATTATTCCTAAGCTATTCTACCCTTACCTAACTCCAAAAGAATGGAGAAATTGAAATCTTGCAAACTAAGTCTTGTGATAATCTAGCAGATTTATTCACAAAGTCTCTACCATATTCCTCATTTCATAAAATGCATTGAGGGCATTGGTATGAGAAGACTTAGAGATTTGCGTAAATCGGGGAGAATCTCTTTTAAGATATATCCTGTATAAACATCACATTACACTCTTTTTCTTTATATGAGTTTTGCTCTTTTAGAGTTTTCTCACTTAAAGTTTTTAATGAGGTAATGTTAACACATAGCAATTGTCATATTATCTATTTTTCCTCACGTAGGTTTTTCGAAGACAATATCTGACATATTGATCTATGATCAAAATTGTTTCTAGACTATGTCTTTTAAGATTACTTAAAGGGTCTATAAACATTGGGTTGTATATATCAAGGCGTTTCTCCTTATTTTTCCCATCGGGTTTTAAGGAGTTTTACCTCGTATATCGATATACTTTGGTTTTTTTTTCCCACGTGGTTTTTTCAAAGAATTCAAAGACTATGACCGACGATTATACAATGGTGCCTACACAAGATTTTATGAAGTCTATACAAGATCTATTGATCAAGGGGAGTGTTAGGATTAATTAGATTAATTAATTAGTGATCAATAGGATAATCACCATCATTAGCACGTGCTAATGACGGTAACTGTACAGACCCCTTCGAAGGGGCATCGTAGGGCCTAAGCCACCGATTGGCACTGTATATAGTTTACTGTACAACAGGGAATACATCAATCAGTCATAATCATCGACAAATCATTATCGTCATACAATTCCCATCAACACAAAACAGATTTGACTGCTTTATTTATCTTGAATACATGCTGCTATTTGTGTTCCAATCCTCTCTCTTCTCTAGTTCCCCACGCTTCAAGTATTTCACTAGGAATCTTTGGATGTTATTATATATTGTATATAACTTCTCTTTCTCTTCCCTTTACGTTCGCCCAAATTATTAGAATAATTTTGAGGGTTTTCCTATAAATTTTTATTTTGAATATGACCTCACTTTTGGATCTATTGGCCTTATTATTACAATACAGTCGAGTTAAAGGTATATATATGTTTGGATTACAACTGGATTACTATAATATATAAATTTATAGAAAAATTGTCCTTGCTTGATTTTTAACATCTTTGGAACTTACAAGATTTTTAAAAGGCTCCTACATGCTTCATTTTGGATTGATCGTGAAAAATTAACTTGTCGTGCGGAAGAACACCTTTGAGAAGTCTTTGGTGGGTATACTTTTCAATTGTATCATGAGCACCATAGAAAGAATTTTCATGGAGAAACATATTGCCACACGCCTGATAAGGGCCATATCTTCTGTAGGTGCTCAGGCCAAATTGGGCCCGTGGAGGGGAGTGCCGCCGCCATCGCGCCCGACGCCCAAGGCAGGCCCGCCCTAGGCGCAGGGAGAGGCGCCAGTGCCGCTACCGCCATTGTTGCCTTTGAGTCCAAGATATGTTAGGAAATAAGAGATTGAGATTAGGAGGTTTAGTGTTAAAAGAAGAATCCAATTCGATAAGGATCTCCTAGTTTGCTTAGGAGTCAAGTCTTGTCGGACTATAATATGAGGAGTTTGTAGTCAATTGAACTCATGTAAAACCAAAGTCGACCGAAAGCTCTTTGCTTCGGGTCAACAAGCTCTATTGGCTCTCTCGCCAAACCCTAGCCCGCCGCCCATGTCATGTCGCGCCCCCGCCCATGACGGCTAAGCGAGGGGAGGGGTGGCCGCCCACCGGGCCGCTGTGTGCATGTGGAGCCCCTCCTAAGCCCCCTTAAATTTTTAAGTATAATTACATACCTTAAGAGAGGCTAAGCTTGATTAGACATTGTTCAGCCCATCCTAAAATTATTTCGCTTTTCGTGAGTCGCCGCCACCACACGCCGCAAGACCGCCGCTACGGCCATACCCTACCCATCGTGCCGCCCACGCTGCCGACCGCCTTCCACGCCTCACCCCTCACACATATTTTTAATTTATAAATGTAATATTCTTTTCAAGATGCATAGTTTTATGAAAAGTCATTTTTCAAATGAAGATTTGTTTTGAAATTCTTCTATGAACATACCACACCATATTATTTTTCAAAATTCAGCATATATCATACAAAAAAATATGGTATATGGTGTAGTGTATCAAATTTGTATCTAAGGTTAAATTGGTTGAGGTTGGTCAAATATATTTTTCTTTCCAAGAATAAAATTTGTCTTCTTTTATTGGGCTAGGAGACTTTAACTTCGCCCGTGATCCTGATCGGGCCGCCTTGCCATCAGTAGTGTCCAACAAAGCAGCCCACCTCGCTCAAGGCCATCCACCTCAACCTCTACGGATCCACCAAGTCCACCACTCTACCCGGCGGCGCTCAAGGCCGCACGGGTGATGAATCGACCGCCATCGCCCACGAGCATCGGCCGGGCGCCATTGCAATATCCCTCCTCTCCGATTCTCGCCAACCCGATGCTCGTGGACCATTTCTTGCCGCATCTATGTTCCCAATCACCATCGGGCCGTGAGGGAAAGGGGATTATGTATGATTGCTGAAAATGAAGGCCATATTCCGTCGAGACTATTGCCGCTTATGACATATATTCTTGCTATGTCTACAAGAGATAAGAATGGATGTTTGCCTTGGCAGATTGATTAAGTAAGAGTTTATGTTCCAAAGTCTGAACTTTATTTTCGCCTCAAATGCAATGTTGCTTTGAGCTCGTGGTGTTTTCCTCGCTTAACTGCAAGATTGATAGGTGTATTTTAGGAACATGCTAATAATTTCAGCCCCGCAAGATGTAAACAAGTCGTCTACATGCATCAAGTTTGGTACATTGCAAATTGCTAAAAATTTGTATGTGGTATTTGTATAATTTCACCTCGGCCCCGATACATGTGAGACAAGATATGGAGACGAGGAGTTCGTGATTACCAAGAACACCAAAGGTTGATTGACTTGTTGCAACAAAGTTAAGATCTATGTTGGTTTCCAAATCCATGGTACCCTCCATGACCTTGATGACATCGACATCCGAGGACGTCTTTCTCAATCAATCTACAAACACCACATTGCGAGCTTCATCACTTGTATTACTTTCTTGCTTGTGCACATTCATATCATTACCGTGATTGTTGATCAAATCGCTTCGACCGACCATTCTTCACCCTTTCTTCCAATAATGTAATGAGATGTGTGCTCTCTTCAGATCCGGAGGTTTCTAACTTCTTTCTTCGCCGATGATTTCCATGACCACAATACCAAAGCTATATATATCAGCCTTCTCCGTGATTTGTGAAGTCACCATTCAGAGCCAAATACCCAGGTGTGCCTCTGATTCTGGTAATCACTTGGCTCGTGATCCCTATCAATGAGCTTGCACGTCCAAAGTTAGAAAGTTTAGCATTAAATCTGTCATCTAGTAGGATATTTTGTGGTTTGACATCCAAGTGAGCAATTCTCTTTGTGCACTCTTCATGAAGTCTTGCAACGTGTTCTCCAGTCCAGAAGAGTAGTTTGGTTACCTTGTCCGTTATATATGTCCAATGATCCTCTAGGCATAAACTCATAAACCAAGAGCTTGTGTGATCTCTCTGCACAGAAACCAATGAGCCTCACTAGATTGATATGGTGGATGCTGTTAAATACATATGAACCATATACATCCGCCAAAATGCAACTTCAGCTTTTTATTGGTGAGGGTAGCTTTCTTTGATTTGAATTGATCACTTAAAGTCGGTGATCACTTGTGGAACCACCATTTGATGTATTAGATATCACTTGAGTGAATCATGAATACCATGTGAAGAGGGTGATACCACGTGTAGGAATATGATATATCTTGCAATGTGGATGCCACTTGAAAAGATTTATCAATTATAACCAATTCTTGAACTAGATTATTTCCATGAGCTTTCTTTTCTTGATGACTTGAACTAAAATGATTTGCCTTAGTTTCCAAGTCCAGTTTGATCCAATGACAAGCTTCTTCACACCTCACAAAGTATAAGGGTTATCTTGCCAATGTTGTACTTGTCACTTGATAGCAATCCAAACTAGATCAAGTACTTGGGATCACTAGCTCATGAACAAATTCATATACATATCACTAGATCATATAAACATTCAAGCAATAGTGATAAGAGATGAATTCAAAACTTTCATTTGTCATGCATGATCCTAATAAGCATGTACTATATGCACTAACCGCATACTAGTAAGGGATGAAATGATCATGCACATTACAATGATACCTTTGCTATCTTGGAGTAGAGGATAGTCAAATGATTCCAATTTTGTTCGCAATAGCAATGTGAAGTCCATTTATAAGCTTGGTGAAGACCAAATATACCAATATGATTTCTATGCTTCACTAATATGAAATGAGAACCACTTATGATCAAGTGCACTTTCTTCATGTTGTGGTTGGCTTGCTTTCCTTTGAACTTTACTTGCATGAGAGAATACCAATTGAATTGCATGAATATACTCTCTTTTGGGTGTTGCTTGCTTTCTTTTGATCAACCCTTTTGATTTCTTCAACTAAGCATCTTGAATATTCCTAGATCATCACTTCCATGTTGGCCTTCCAAGTCTCTACTTGTCAATCCCACTCATGGGCACCAAACCCCCTCTAGGGAGAAGTGATTTCACCGAGAACTATCCTTGACACTCACTTGAATTGAATATGATTGATTGATTTAAGTGATGGACTTAATATGATGAGTAACCTTTATTCTTATTTAAGTCCTTTCTTTCTACCAAAAGATGTCTAATGATCATTTGAACTCAAACTTGTCGCCTCCACCTTGAGCTTGGTCTTGATCTTCAACTAGAGTACTAAACAAGTACACTCCCCAAAATCAATGGCCTTGTACTCATAGTTTGTCATGCTTCTAACTCAATTCAAAACCAAACTTAGGTGCCTCAAATACTCATAAACATGATTCCATCTTGAGGACCTTTCAATAGAAGTGACTCTTGATCAATGCAATAATTGTCACTTTTCTGGCAAATTTTGTACATTTCAAAGAATAATCCATAACTCTCAATGTACAACCCAAATGCCATGAAATTTGGTGGAGATGTGCAACAC